>JAMLFY010000016.1:12708537-13976677 GCA_030441495.1 Dalbergia oliveri
GGTTTTATTATATTGTCGGTAATATTCATCGACGCTGGAACAGATGGCCGTGTCATTTGGTATGCCTATTGGTATAAATATCACCCGTCGAAAACCCGTTAAGGAATGGAGTTGGCATCCACATTTTTCTTGTAGTGAGACTTAAATTTTGTATCAAAAGTAAATGTGAAGAATGCTAACATCCAAATAAAAGTGTGGAGGTTAACAATCCTCAATAAAAAGAAAAAAGATAATTTTCAAAAAAAATTAGTGAAACAATTTTCCTTAGAGTATGTCTGGTTAAGGTTTAAAAATGTGATGAAAACTTTCATGCATGAGTTTTATGTATAAATTCACACATCAACTACTTCATCCATAAAAAATTTACCTATATTTTACTCCCTAACTAAACATACCTTCAGAATGAAAGTTTTGCTCCAAATGGAAATAGTTCATTTCATTACAAATAATAGATATTGAGAAATCTTCATGTTCATTGGTTTTAGCTTTTAGTTTTCATTTTTCTATTTTCAGTTTCAAGACTTTGTGAAGGATTTAAAAATTATAAATTTCAACTTTCATTTTTCAGGATTTTCTTCACAAAATCTGAAAATTAAAACTAAAAATGAAATTTTAAAACCTTACAATTTGCCTTTGACCTCTAGTCCCATAAGACCCTTCCTTTTCCCATTTTGTTTTCAATAGTTTCACCTCATAACTTAAAATAAAAATGGATTTACCATGTTATTTTTGTGGGAGACATTGTAAAAAAAATAAATAAATTGTAAAGGTGTTCTCGTGGGACATATATTAAGAAATAAAAAAAATAAAGGAAAATAAAAAAGAAAACACCATATTAAATCTGGAATTAAAAAAAAGGGTGTGCTCTGCGGGCATCATGGATAAACAAGCATAAGGTAAAAAGATTGAAAACAAAAACAAAAAGCACATGGAAGCCCAAAAGATTTGATTTGATTTTCCCTTTTTAGGAGGAACACAATAAAAATCAATGAAAAATCCATAATTCTTAGTTAAAAGAAAGAACATAACGAGCCAAAAAGAAGAAAGAAGGATGACAAAAACACAACAACATTGATTAGAAAATAATCAATTAGGACCAAACATAAAAGATAAGGAATTGATCTTCAATCATGAAAAGGAAAAGGGTAAAAAAAACTAAACCAAAAAAAATATTTACAAAAAAACAGAGAACAACGAAGGAGATATATTCTAGCTTTGCAAAAGAAAGTGGTTGAGCCTTTTTTAATATTGAGTAAGAGGATAAAATAAAAAAAATAAAAGGAAAGGAACCTAACAAACGAATGACTAATTCACACTATGAAATGAAAGTAAAATTGTAGAAAAATGACACTAACAGGTGAAACGGATGAATTTTCTCCTTGTTTTTCTGTTCTCATCCCCCGTTGGTCAACTAACAATGACTATTTATACATATTATTTTTCCATGATGTAATTAATAACATAATTATTTAACCTAATACTAATTGATACTAATTAAAGAAATTAAACTAATTAAAAATATCATATTATAATCAATTAATGAATGCCATTTTTTCAAAAAAGAATAATTGTTAGAAAAATTTGATTTTTTTATTTTATCAGTTTTTTTATTTTTTATTTTTTTATTTAATTTTTTTGGATTCATAAAAAAATATTTTTGAGCCTTGACCAAAATTGAATACTGACACTTGATATACTTATAAATATAATAAATTAATATTTCATTCCTTCAAATTTTATGTTTCCTTAAATATTTTTACTTAGAACAGTACAACAAATTAATTTATTTAATTGACATAACTACTATATTATTATATAATATATCCTCTCATATGATCTCTACCCTTTTTTTTTCAGAAAAATTCCTTATCCCATGCCCATATTCGAACTTGATACAGGCAGTATACCCGTACCTATACAACATATACAAAGATTCTTATGATGTAGGAGGGCTTACCCGGTTAATATTATTATCAAAGTACTTGAAATGACTAATTTAACCATGTCTAAGAGAGGCAGGCATAGTGGTACACGCACCCCCTCCTATGGTGGAGGGAGGGATAGAAGAGGCAATGCAGTGTAACAAATAAAGAGCAAGAAGCATGTTGGCTGGATCCAGGTCTCTAGCCGCAGCAACGCAGTCTCTTTTTACAGTATCGACCCAAAGTGTCAGCTCCAATTGTCGTATTATTGCTCGTTGCTTGCTCTAATACCTATGCCTCTATGCCTGTGCAGCAGTATCTATCGTCGCTTCTTCATTCAATGTTTTGTCCCATTAACAAGTTACTTTAGTAGTGAATAAAGAGAGGCTGTCCTTCGATGGCATTGTGGTAATTTCGGCACTGATGCAGGAACAGAAGGTGGTATGTTGGAATTGTTGAGACAGAACTAAGGTTGTGAAATGAATGAGGGTAAAGGCAGTGGTGTGAATGCATGAGCCAAAAGAAAAAGCCACCTTCGTCCCATTGTGGAAAAAAAGGGGGTCTTCATTGTTTATTGCACCCCTGGTCCCATTGTTTTCTTTGCCTTGCTTGCTTCATTATCATTTTTTGTGTTCTTTCAAAAGCATCATATAACACGGATATCGATCACGCGAACATTAATACAGGGATTGGAATTTTTACAAAATATATTATACGATATGGTTAGAATATGGGTGTCCAAGTGTCATCAAAGGATTTTGTTGCAAAAGTTGTCCATCGTCAAAGTTTTGGGTACCGGTGCTAAGAGAAAAAAAAAAAAAAAGAGAAAGAGATCATGACAAAGTGCAAAGGTTTTGAGTTTGAGGACACTGAACTGAAGAAGGGGTGTGTGTGTATATGCATTACGTGCCAAAGCCTTGGAAATTGAGGCCTACATTGCTTACAGTGGTTAAACTTCAGCTGCTTACCACAGGGCACCCCAGGTAGCCATTTGGAGGAATGGGGCATCCCCCAATATCTATACCTCTATACCATATTAATATTCACGACCTGGGTCATGACATCCTGATTGTGGATCTGATTAATCTCTTAATGTGGGTGGGAGAAGATGATTACAACAATTAATTTAACCTTATTTGTTAAAATATAATTGGAATTTACACGCTATCTCGTTAAAACTCAGAACTCATGACATAGTTCTATATAGGAACTTGTGATCAAGTATATATCCACGCGTTAAACGAATTGAGCAATGAGGAAATAGGATAACCTTATTTTTGTTAGAAAAATAACCTTATATTTGTTAGAAAAATGCGTTAGAAAATCACAATTAATTATAATAACATCATTTTTCTTAATTTCTCATATTTCTAATTATCGCTTATAAACTAATTGATCCCTTTACGATTGATTCACATCTTTAGCAGAATTAATTGCTGTGCAAGATCATATAGTGTTGAATAGTAAAATACAGGTACATGTTGTTAGGGGATATTAATTAGATTAGAGATAGGACTCAAGTGTAAAACACTTTAGGGATGTGAGTAGAAGCACCCAAATTAAGAGACGAAAAAATGAAGCATTCAGGAATAGTGGACCCACGTGTCACTATTCATTGAATAGTATCACACATAAAACCGTGCTGATATTGCTGTGGGACCATTACTATTATAAATAGATATATAGTGGGTACCCGCTTCACTCCAACAAATAGATCAGAAGAACGCACAATATTTTAACGTAAAACTCTCCTTAATTTTGAGGGAAAAACCACAGGCCAAACAACAAATATCCACTATATTAAAGAGTAATTACATATAGTGTATCCCTGAGGTTTTACTACAATTTGTAGTATTACAAAAATCTAAAGAATATACTCAAAACCCCAGTGTATACTTACACTACACTTTTGAATTTTCTTACATACACTCTCTATTTTTTTTCACTACAAAAAGCTTACTCTAATTCTTCCTCTACTAATGAGCACGCTTTAGCTTATGCTTTCTCCGTTGAAAACCTCTGATTATAGAGTTTTTGAGGTTACTGCATGTACTATGCATACTACCATATAAGTAACTTTCTTTGCCTTTGATGGAGGAAGTTACTATGCGTATAGTAACTCCCATGATGCAAAGAAGCCACCTAACATATGTAAATGTACGTTGTTAGAATAATTTTCTTCTTCTTTTTGTGAAAAGATTTATTCATGGGAAAGTGTAACACCCAACATTTATATATCGAAACTGATATTTTAAATATAAATTAAATAAGTATATTTAACACTATGAATTAACTGACAGCCTATGAATTTGCTATCTCTTTATCTAAATATTATCGCTATCATAATATCTTGCATAACAGAAGCTACTAAAAAAGTGTTTCAATTTGAAGTATGTATTATATTTTATTTTAAAGTAGATCTAAATATCCCAGTATCTCTAATTAAGACCATTAAAGAAGCAAATTAGAAAGGGGCCAATAAAAACAAATTATAAAAGAAACAAAATGCAAGTAATGAAAAGAATAGGATAAATGATAGGATTGTCATGGAAAAGAAAAATGACACATTCCCTCAATAAGACTCATACAATGAACACGGGAGGGACAAAAAAAAAGTATAGGATTAAGTCCGGCTAAAAGTAAATTTCTTTGATTACATATTCATAATTGAATGTCCTAACCACCGAAATTGAAGATTGAAGGTAGTAGGCAATTTTGGTAGTTGAAATAACTATACGAGTTGAAGAGCCCTTGGACGTGTTTTTTAATAAAAAATTATCTTTCTTTATTTTTCAATATGTTCGGATAATTTTTTTAAAATAAAGTAGAATTACTAGAAAAAGTAAAAACTAATATTTTTTGAGAAGCTAGAATTTTTTACTTCTGAAAAAGGATTATTTTTATAACATAAAAAAGGTGTTTGACAATAAATAAAAATATTTTAATATTACATCTAAACATAAATTGATAGTACATCCAAATATAAATTAACTTTTACCTTTTTAAAAAATCTTAATTAAAAAAGATAAATTAAAAAAAGATCTTTTCTAAGAAATACATCCAACCAAGCTTTAAATTTTTAAAGTGGTAATTTTGTGAAGAGATTATTAGCTGATTGAACTTCCATATGGAAAGCTTCAAACCAAAGTTTGGACAAAAAGTTTCTTTCTTGTAACTTTTGCTCAAACTAAAATTTTGGAGTTTCAAATAAAGGTTTGACTCTAATGAAATGAGTGGTTTATTGTGAGAGTGAGAGGAATAAATTTGGGTCATATAACCATATATGGATGGTTAGGAATGAAAGTTATTAATGGTAATTAATGATCACGTGATCATTTAAATTTTATATTTCAATGTTAATCATTCATGTAAAATCCAATGATTCAAGTTTACTCCTCTCATTTTCACAATATGCCACCCCTCTCACTTGAGTAGTTCGATTCAAACAAAAGTCTAAAGTGTGAAATAATTTTGGTAGTGTTTAGAATAATTAAAATTAGGAAATGATTTGAATTGATTTGATTTGTAAGTTAAATTTTATGTTTAGAAAGACTTAAAAAATGGAATTGAATTGATTTGGAAATGAATTTTTTTGTTTAAAATCCATTAGACTTTATTTGGAATGATCAAAATAGAAAATGAATTGATTTGATTTGTATTTAAATTTAAAAATTAATTTATTTCCATCCAAATCCTTAAAAAATGAATGGATTTCAAAATCAAAAGAATTGAATTTTATGGAATTACAATTCAATTCATTCCTTAATTTTTTTTCAATTCCAAAGTCATTTCCATTTTTTCAAATTTTATGATTTGTGATCATATAAGAATTAGTAATTTTTTTATCTTTTTTTCTATCACATTTAGAAGTACTGAGTTTCCTCCTTAAATCAATAGAGGAACAAGGCTCTCACTTCTAATTTTATTGATTCAAATATAATTATATAATTTTACTCTTTAAAATTATATTCTCACTTTCGAGGATCTAAATTCTTTTTATTGGTTATAAATAGTTTAAGTGAGTAAAATATTTTCTACACTTGATTGATAATAATAATAATGAAAAGAATGTCCAACACTTATCAAACAATTTCATATTTGCAGCTATGCTAATGTACATTAGATTTTTTTTCTTTTATAAAAAAATTTAGATGAGTTTGGTGCCCATCCTCTCACACAAGGGTTAGGGCGCAGCCCCTCTTACAAAAGTTATTATGTGATTACACACAAATACAGACTTTTGTACAATTGGCCAGAGTGGAACTCAAATGTATATTAGATTGTTGATTCTAAGAACCGTCAACAACACTTTGATTAGATTTGAGATGAACTCAAATGCAAGAGATCATCCTAGAACCAGAAGTCAAAGTTTAATTAGAAAGCTGTGGGGAGATGTAATTGCAGGCCATAGGCTGTTGTTTGCAGAGTAGAGCCATGACCTGTCTATGTCCACCCTTAACAAATCACAGCCTTCAAATTAAAGACACAGAGAAGAGGTACCCTATAGATGGAAAAATGCTCAAACTGTCACGCCAGCATCCAATAAGCCATGCAATCACTGAACTCAGCTCTTATCCTATTCCCTCTTTCTTTACACCCCTAACAACTATTGTTAAGAGCCATGCACATAGGAACAGTACCAGCTAGCTAGCAAAGTAGAATAAAGAACTTGGTAGAAAGCTGAAGTGTTGTAGCAGCAAGAAGGTAAGAGCTATTGTATCTATTGGATTTGCCGATTGCACCATAACACACTGTAGAGGTGAACAGTAGGTTGGAAATAGGGATGGTAATGATGGAGAAATGTCTATGGATCTTTAAGCATCTTGTCCTGTACATGTTGTGTCCTTTTCTGTGGCTCTTGCTTCTCATGGCCCTCTCTGCCAACATATGCATGTTTTCTCTTCTGCGCAGAATCTCTCTCTAAATTTTCTCTCTGCAACAATACCCCCACAAAGGGCCCCTCAATCCGTACTACTTGTTGCAGTGATCATTATTTTCACTTTTTCCTCTGTTGTCTTTCATACAAGCTATGATTAATAAATCAACCATTTTAACATAGGAGCTAACTAAATAAAAGGGAGAGTCTTAGGCAAAAGTATTAGCGACATCCAGGGTTGGCAAAAGTATTCAATTCTAAACATGAATAAAAGTCAAAGAACTTGTAGTTGAATCCACAAGCGCAAGACTTAAATGTGATCTTCAATTTTAAAGTATACAAAACTAGCAACATCGAGGGGGTTGGCTAACACGATCGGTTTTCTAACTACGCATCATCATAATTTAGGATTAATTGATTTGTGGGTGATGTATAAGTATCTCAATAAAACATGATGAGGACTCAAAAAACATATTACTCCCCCTTTTCACTTCATCTATCCATTAGTTGATTTTTGTTGTAAAATATACCTCCATTTCTTATATTAAGAAGTATTAAATTTTTTATTTCCAATATTATTTCTAATATAATTAATTATGTTTATTTTTCAATAATATTGTGGTCATATAAATTTATATTTTAATAGGAGTTATATGGTCTATTAATATATCATTTTACTATTATCAAGATATATTATTATTTTTTTAATCTATATACTCTTTTATTTTTTATGGATAGGGTGAAAATGAGCGAGTATAACTTAGCTTCAAATTGGGACAAACCTTAGCTTCCTATTATCTTTAACTTTATTTCAATTAAAAGATAAATATTAACAACTTTTTTGTAATAAAAATTCATACATTTTACATATGACCCAAAAGCAGAAAGAAAAATAATAATTGAATGTAAATTATGATAATATATAAGCAGAAAATTGATAAGTTAAATTAATTCTGGTTGGCTGTTCTATATGTCATTTGATCATGGCTAAATAGTCAGAATTATATTATATATAAAGATTTTTTCACATGCTTTACATATACAATATTTCAAAATCCAAAAGTATAATGATATAGAATAAAAGCAGTAAATAACCAAAATAATAATAAAAGCACTGAAATTCAATAATTATTGTTCTCATCAAATATATCTGGGAAAATTATGAAATTATGTATGTGCTAAAGCATTTGAATTTTCATGTAGTAATGAGATTTCTGTTTCAAATCCATTTATTTTGTTTGAAATTTGATTGACGTAGTCCCCCACACCACTTTGCAATGGTAAAAAAAGAAAGAGTGCAACCAAGTGAGGAGGGCACGCAATTTAAGGCACCTCGCCATCCCTTTCGCTCACCCATTCCCAGTTCTCCGAGTCAAAAGGGTCTTTGCCTTGACTTTTTGGGTTAGTGCGCACCACACCCACCAGTGTATTTTAGCTGGTAATTTTCTACTGCTTGGCCGTACCATACTTATCATAGTCCCCGTTCAAGCGGCACTTCTTTGACTGGGTCAAAGACATCCCACAGCCTGAGACAAACGAAAACAACATTAACAAGAACTAAACCTTATTCCATAAAATGGCGTGGACTGCGTGAATCAAATAACACCATATTAATCTATCATATATTATATTAATATTAAATTTATTAACATTTACATCTTATAGTTTTCCTTGATCTCCTTCTACCACTATAGACTTACCTAATCAAATGGAAGCAAACAAAACATATAATTACCTATGGATTTAATTTGAAAGCACTTATAATTAAAGAAAGTTTTACACAATTATTCAATTATATAATATTAAATCAGTAAATATGGCTAAATTTTATATCCACTACTTGAACAATCATGAAAAAAAGAAATTTAATTAAATGACAATGTAATTTTACAATGTCATTATATCAAAATTAAACCCATTACCTAATCCATCTATTAATAAAATTTTAAGGAAAGTTTTGACATTAGGCTTCTTGTGAGCTATTCTCCCATCCAATAAATATGAAAACTTGCTCTTTTAAGTAGGTTAGCTTTTTGAAAATTTTAAAATGTATTTCAAATTCATTTGGTTGTACTTGAATTTACTAGCTATCATCCATCACAAGTAGGGTGGCAAACAAGGCATAGGAGGTCAACCCACCCAACCCGTCATGAGTTGATCGTAAAATGGGGTGGGGGGTTAATCCATTTTATTTATTTGGGTTAAAAATATCATTCCCATCAAAATGTGATAGATTGTTGAGTCAACCCGATTTTAATTAGATTTTAACTATTTTTATTAACCTTCAACCACCATTTTGCCATTGAACAGGATCGGTGACAAACTATTCATTACATCTTTTCTACATGTCTTCCATTTTTTCTTTCCTTATTTTTTTATTCACAATTTTTCTCTCTTTATTATTCGTTATAATTATTTTTTAAAACTAAAACATAACGATAAAATTCAATTTGTAAGCTTACATACTTCGTTCATGGTTATTTACCATGTTTAATATTTATTATATTTTTTTATATTATACTTTAGTATTAAGAGCATCTTGACTCCAATAGAGAGGCACACTTCGGATCTCATTTGTCGTCTCACTATTTTCCATATCAGTATTATGTCATAGAAAAAAGGTTAAACTGCGATAACACTGGACTATTTTCTCCAACAAAATATCACGAGTTTGCTTCCACATGCTTTTCAAGTTTGAAAAATCTACAAATTTTTCATGTTAATCTTTTTTAGGATTAATCATTTTGCAGGTCTTGTAGTTTCATTTAATTTTTAATTAGGTTCCTATAATTTAAAATTTTTTAATTAGATCCTTTTAATATATGAAATTTTTTAATCGGGTCCTACCATTACAAAAAACTATAATATTCATCGGATATTCTATTTTTATAATAGGGAGAAGAGGGAGATGAAATATTTCATTATTTATAACGAAGAGATTTTATTGAAAAATCTTATGTATTATATGGATCTAGTTAAAAGAAATTTAAATTATAGGGACTTAATTGAAAATTGAGTGAAATTATAGAGACTTGAAGAATAATCAAACCTCTTTTTCATATCACCTATTTCCATTAAATTGAAAATAATTTCTAATTCAGTTTAAATTTTAAAAATACAAGATGCATTTAATAAATTTAATTCAATTTAATTTACATGCTCTTCTAAATGTTGCAAACAAATGAAATTCCCAAAAAAGTCAAATCATTCTAAGTAACTATTCACCAAATACAAGTCCCATTTGTTGGAGCAAAATATTATTCGGGATCGAGAAGCCACGACGCATCCTAACCAATCTGGAATTATATAACACTTGTTATGTGCTAGTAAATTTTAATTTTACAAATCACTTATCCATTGCATCAGTGGTATTTTTTTATTTTTAGTTTTACTTATACTCTATAAATATAAACCTTCTCCCACTTATTTCTTCACAGCTCATTTTGATCATTTCCATCACTTTTCAACTTATTTCAACACAAATTATAGTCCTCTATTCTTCTATAAAAAGGAAAAATAAAAAATGGATCAAAATCAATTAAATTTAAATTCTTTACTTAGTAAAAAATTAGTTGGGATTTGTTGGGACACGTCATAGCTTTTCAATCCTGAATGATGTTGCTCGAATAGCTTCATAAAATGGGACTCATATTTCGCAAGTAGTTACTTAGAATGATTTGACCTTTTTTTAAAAAAATTCATTAGTTTACAACATTTAGAGCATATAAACTAAATTAAATTAAATTTATCAAATTCATTTTATGTTTTGAAAATTTAAAGTATGTTAGAGCTTGTTTGGAAATATTTTTGTTCTTAAATGTTTTAAAACTATTTTAGAAAACAAGTTTAAATTCATTTTTCAAAAACAAAAAAAAAAACATGTCGGCAATTCAACTTCAAAACAGTTTTATAATGGTGAAAAACATAAAACCTGTTGGATAATTTTTTTAAAAATAAATTTTAAAACTAATAAAATAAAAACTTGTTGGCAAATTACATTACTACAAATGATAAATTTTAACTATTATATTTGATAGATAATATTTTTCATACATATTTAATAAATAAAGCCTTAATACAACTTCCTATTTTAAAAATAGTCTTAATACAATTTGGTATCAATTTACATTTATAAATCCATTTATAAGCTATGCATGATTTTCTTGTAGTCACATCTAATTTGCAATTTGGTCACAATGTCTTGTCATTTCCCTTGAAGTTTCACCAGTTAATCTTGTTGTGTTGTCTCTATTGGAATTCACATCTAAATTTACATTATCATTCATAGTTTCAACGTCTACGAATCATTATCCTCTCATTCTCTAAACAATCTATCTCGCATTCCCCACTTACGTGCATAATTATGAATTACACAACATGCTATGACAATAAGGCATTGCCTAGAAGGCTTATATGATGACATTCACCTCAAAATGAGAAATCTTGCTTTCAAGACTCCAAAACATATAATAAAGCTTATGCTCGGCTCATTTAATAAATGAGCTCAAATCATTAACTCAAACTCACTTATGAGCTCAACTTATTGAACTGTTAACAAATCAAGATGAAAATATCTCATGAGTTTACTTAATTCACTTCCTCAAGCGCAATAAACTTCCATATATATATATATATATATATATAAAACTATTACATTACATAAAACAACCCACATTTACATAGCATGTCAATAACATTGATATAAACTATAACCCATGCTACCTAGACTATACCAAACCAAACAAGATCATATTCTATATCAATCCTAGAAACACAAAAACCCCCACACCTAGACCCACCACTATACACCAGAGTTAGGCTGATGCATGTTTAGTGGACTACTTGTTGATTTACCTTACGCCTAGGGACATGGTCATTTACAGTTTTATCTGGCCTCAAATTAGACAACAAGGCATCATAGCTAGTCAAAACTACTTGGAAAAAACTATCCACTTCCTTTGCAAGAAGATCTAATCCTTGTGAAAGCTTCTCCAACGCCGCCTAATTCCTCAACATTCTTTTGGATTGATTATGTCTCTCCTCTTTGCTACCCTGATTGTGGATATAATTCCTTCAGAGAGGCTTCAACTGATTCCAACTCACACTACTAGAAATCGAGATGCCAATGCCTTTTACCGATGGGTACGAATCGGTAGTTACCGACGTATTTCTACGTGTTATTGTATTTTTCTTATTAAAACAAATTTACATAAATACCCGTCGGTCGCCGGAAACGATGGCTAATTACCGCCACATGGCGTGTATTATTGCCATGGTATACCGAGGTGGAACATTTAATTTAGTTTTTTTTATTTTGTCATTACATGACCAACGGGTTTATCGACTCCTGTTTTATAATTTATTTTGTAATTAATATTTATTCAATATAACCGATGGTTACCGAGCCTTGTTATTCAATTTATTTTGTGATTAATTTTTATTAAATATAACCGACAGGTATGTGAATTTGAAATTAATTTTTTTAATTAAATTTTATTTGATTTCATATTTAATATTTATTAAAATATTAACAACAGGTATGTCGACGTATGTGAATTTGAAATTAATTTTTTAATTAAATTTTATTTGATTTCACATTTAATTTTTATTAAATATTACGTATATATCAATGGGTATGTGAATTTGAAATTAATTTTTATTTTATCATTACCGACGGTAGACCGATAGGTATTTGAAATTGATGCACAACCTTTCATATTTCCGCATAGCGTCCAACATTACTAATACGTGAAACGCACCATTTCATTAAACGCGTACCCGTCGGTATACCTTCCGTAATCTGTTCATAACCCACCCTTAGCCTCCTCCTTCCTATTGAGTGCCTCTTTCTCTTCACTGTCCCTCTCTCCTCTAACCTCGTCGCCGCCCACTTTTGCCACCGTGCGCTGCCACGAAGCTCCGTTCAGATTCTGAGACCGCCATTGCGATCTAGGGGCCTTAGTGAGCATTTTAATCGATTTAGTTTTTTTAATTTGGTTTACTTTTCCGTTCGTTTATGAGTGCCCATAGTGGTGTTGGTTGGGGAGTAATTATGGTTGTTATGTTGTTAATGTGGGAGTTTTGTTTGAAAGTTGTAGAGATTGTTAATTTAAATTTTTCATATTCGATTTTTAGAATTGGATTTGGTTGGAAGGAATCGAGAGCTTTCACACATTTTATTTTTTTTTACACGCTCCAGAGGTTAATAACTAAATCTTTGTCATTTATATCGTTGAATGATGTAATATATACCTAGGATATATAGAGACTTATGTTTTCTAGGATAGAGTTGTAGGAACTGGATTGCATGACGGGGAAAGGCATAAAGGTCTTTCCCCAACTTGTTTGCATTGTTTGCTATAGGATTCTTTGTGTTTGAGATTACAGGTTGCATGTTGTGGAGTTATAAAGGGATGCACAATAGAACCTTTTAGGATTATGTGAATTGTATGTAATTATGAAAATGTTACTGTTTTGTTATCTATTATGTTATTGATCTTTATAATAATATCTATAATTATTGAATTGATTGAAATATCTTATGAAAAGCTCCTAGTTTAAGGGGAGATATTGTAAAATTTTGTTAAAATGTTTTTAAGGATAAAAGATTGAAATTAATCGTATTAAAAAACTTAAAGACCAATTAAAAGAAATATCTGATGATGGAAGCTCCTAATTTAAGAAGAGATACTTAGAAATTTTATTTAATTTTGTTTTAGGGATAAAAGATTAAAATAAAATTGGCCAAGGAAATAAGATTAAAAAAAGAATTAAAAATAACTTAAAAAAACAAAGAAAACCAATTCAATGTATTTTAAAGTGTAATTTGGGCACGTTAAAAAATTATATGGCTATGGTTGTATTAACTGAAATATATGGCTAGAAGAAATTTACAAAGTGTTCTTGTTTAAGACATGAATATTTGTTATTTTTTAAATATGAAGGAGGCTTCTATTTTAAGTAGAGTGTATAACCATAGTATTTCAGAAATAACTTATTCAAGATATAACAAAGACATTATCCAAGATTGTGAAATTGGCAATGATGACACTGAAAGGCTTGTAGCATCTAAGGATCATGTACGTTTCTTGAAAGTTGTGATGCACCTTAAACAAATGTACATAATCCTCAGGTGCTACATGTCTTTCAATGTCATCATTGCCAACTTCACAATCTTGGATAGTGTCTTTGTTATATCTTGAATAATCCATCTTTGAAGCACTATGGTTACACACTCCGTCTTTAAAATAGAAGTCTCCTTCATATTTAAAAAATAACAAATATTCATGTCCCAAACAAGAACGCTTTGTAAATTTCTTCTAGCCATATATTTCAGGATAACCATAGCCATATAATTTTTCAAGGCGGCTCAAATTACGTTTCACTATATTTATTTTGTTGTTGATCTTTATAATAATATTTATAATTATTGTATTGATTGAAATATGTAACAATGGAAACTCATAATTTAAGAGGAGATGTTGTCAAAATGTTGTTAAATTTTTTTGTATGAATAATAGATTAAATAAAAGTAACCATGTTTAAAAAAACTTAAAATCCAATTGAATTTGTTTACAATTACTAATTTAAATAAAACTTAAAGATGAATTGAATGTGTTTTAAATATCAATTAAAAGAAATATGTGATGACGAAAATTCCTAATCTAAAGGGATATGCCGTTGAAAATTTTTCAGAATATTTGTTGAGAGAATAAGATTAAAAATAGTTGTACTTAAAATTTAAATAGCAATTGAATTTGTTTTTGAAAGTAATAACTTCCTATCTTTACAAAATTGTAGGGTTTAGGGTTAATCACAAGCGCAATGTTACCTTCAAATCGATCATAGATGTATGATAGATTGCATCCTAATAGAAGGGGATTAACCGAAATTTATAATGGTGTTGAAGAATTTATGAGTGTGGCATGTAAAACACAATAGTTCGTTAATGAAGCAAAAGTTAGGTGTCCATGTAATAGGTGCAAATGTAGGAAGTATCTGGATGATGATACAATAAGGGTTCATTTGTACAAGTGGGGATTCATGTCTAACTATTGGGTTTAGGCGAGCATGGGGAGGTAGTTAATGCATAGAACCAAGTAAGTATGTGTGAAACTGAAGTAGTTCTGTGGGATCCATATAACTCAGGACAGGTAATATGGGTAATGCTAGGCATCATGAGATGGAGTTTGATGCTTGGTTCTTAATTTGGCTCGTTATTCACAACCTTCAGGAAAGCCCAACCAAGATGCCGCTTGATTTTATAGTCTACTAGAAGCTGCCAATCAACCTTTATGGGAGGATTGTGCGCACTCTGAATTGTCATTAGCAGTTTAAATGTTGAGCATTAAGTCTGAAGGGAATCAAAGCCAAAGTTCTTTTGATTAGTGGACTGATCTACCAGGAGCTAAGTCCGAACCTCGATGCAATTCCAAAAGATTTCTATCAAGCTAAAAATTAGTTTCTAAACTTGGGTTGAAGGAAATAAAGATTGATTGCGCTTGAAAGGTTGTATGTTTTATTATAAAGATGATAGTTCATTGACTGAGTGTAAGTTCTGCCAAAAGCCTAGGTTTAAACCCCAGAGACGTGGAAGTGAGAGGTATAAGGATGTCCTCAGAAAAGAATGCACTATCTGCCCTTAATCCCTAGGCTCACAAGACTCTATGCATCAATGAGTTCCTTTCATATAAGGCGGAGATGAAAATCAGAAGGATGATAGTGTGGTGACACATCAATCGCAAGTGAAGTGTGGAAAAGTTCGATCAACGATATCTTATTTTCCTTGTGACCCATGAAATGTTAGATTGGACTCTTCAGATGGATTTACTCCGAATAACCAATTTAGCAAACCCTATTCCTGTTGGCCTTAGTAGTTACGCCCTATAATCTCCCTCTTAACATGTGCATGAAATATCCTTACCTATTCTTAACATGTATAATCTCCTGCCTGATAATCCAAAAGCTAAGATTGATGTGTATCTTCAACCCTAATTGATGAATTGAATGAGTTGTGGTGTCAGGGTGTTCTTACTTATGACATTTCAACTAAGCAGAACTTCATAATGAGAGCTGCATTAATGTGAACCATCAATGATTTCCCAGCTGATGGAATACCGTCTGGATGGATGACCCAAGGCAAATTAGCATGCCCAATTTGTATGGACGATACTAAAGCATTCACCTTGAAACATGAGGAAAGAACTCTTGGTTTGATTGTCATAGAAGGTTCTTAGATTTTGATCGTCCATATAGGCAAAGTAGATATGGTTTTAAAAGAAATTGTGTTGAACATGATGAGCCTCCAGTTAGACTAAGTGGCCACAAAATGTGGGATTGACTTAAGGATATCCCAAAAATAACGGAAATGGAAAAGGTAGTGTGGTAGCCAGGCTATGGAGTATACCATAATTGGACCAAACAAAGTATTTTCTGGAGTTGCCATATTGGAAGGATAATTTGATGTGTCATTGTTTAGATGTCATGCATATTGAGAAAAATGTATTTGACAACATTATGAATACTGTATTGGATACAGATCAAACCAAAGACAACGACAAGACAAGGCATGATCTGGCTGAGTATTACACGCGGCTTGATTTGCATTTACAAGAACTGAAGAATGGTCATTTCTATAAAACAAAGGCCAAATATGCCCTGAGTTCCAATAAGCAACAAGCAGTTTGTAGTGGCTTAAGGAGTTAAGAATGCTCGATGGTTATGTTTCAAACCCTGCGTCAATGTTGCACAAGGTAAGCTTGTTGGCATGAAAAGCTATGATTGTCACGTGTTCATGGAGTGTTTGCTTCCAATTGCATTTAGAGAGCTACCTGATATTGTCTAAAAGTTCCTTATCAGTGAGTCAGGTTTCAGGCATATATGCTCTTCTACTCTTCTGTTATGATCTGCTTGTCATGAAAAAAATATTCCCAAAATTCTCTGCAAATTAGAGAGAATTTTTCCTCCTGGGTTCCTTGACTCAATGGAATACTTGCCCATATATTTGGCATATGAAACATGAGTGTGTGGACCGGTTCAATATAGGTGGATGTATCCATTTGAAAGGGAAATAGGAGGGTTTAAAAGAACCGTGAAGAATAGGTCTCAAGTGGAAGGATCAATATGCTAAGCTTATCTAGCGAAATAGACTTTAAATTTCTGCTCATTTTACTTTCAGCCACATGTTCAATCTAGAAGAACTCGGGTTGGTCGTAACGACAATGGAGGGAGTGTTCTACTCCACCTACTTTGTCTATATTCAATCAACATGGTCGAGCTTGAAAGAGCGTGCCTCAATGATTGACTTCCGAGGAGTGGAATTCCGTACACTTACATATTTTGCTAAATTGTGACGAGGTACAACCATTCAGATTATACGTCAAAAATCATTTTTTTTGTGTAGGTGTGAGTGTGATGTTATGCATATATAAAATAACATAAAATATATTTTCAACAACAGATACTTTGAGCAACTTACGGTCAAGATTCTCTTCAACAATTTTCGGATTAGTTTAGATTACATGTAAGTCCGCTTGTTTAAGATTATGTAACTCAAAATATTATCTGTTAATTTTGTTTGATACAAGTTTGACATTTCAAACTTTATGTACAAAGGTTCATAACAAAAATAATGGTGTAACATGGGCCCAAAAATAAAGTTGTAAGTTGGCCCATGTACTATGTTAATGGGTACAAGTTTCACACAGCTGATCGGGTGCGGGAAAAAATGACAATACTAGTGTTTGTGTTAAAGGCGATACTGGGACAGAGAATGTGATTGGTATGATGTTGTTAAGGAAATCCTTGAATTTGAGTATGTATGTGAGCTCACAAATAAATGTGTCCTATTCAAATGTGAATGGTATGACCCTACCCGACTAACTTGGACACGTCAACACAACAATTACAAAATTATTGAAATCTATCACACCAGAAGATATAAAAGTTATGATCCATTTATTATAGCCCAAAATGCTAGACAAGTATATTATATGTCTTATCTGGAAAAGTAGGTCACAGGAGAGGGTTGTGAATAAGATAAAAGCAAGAGGTATGATTGAAATAGAGGAAGATACTATTGAAGATGCGTATCAAGTGGATGATCCACATCCTTCAAGGGCAGGACTTTATGTAGACAATCCTAACCCCTTTTATTGACTATTGGGAAGTTGACTTAATTGAATGCACAAGTAACCACCCAATCAGAAATCACGAAGATGAAATAAGTGATAGTAGTGCTGATGAGTCATCTAGTAATCAACAACAGAGTGATAATGAAAATAGTCCTATACTTTCAGATTAACTAATGTATTCAATATTATATGCAATATTATTATGAAATTATTTGAAATTTCCTAATTTAATTCATGTTTTATTGTGGATTATTTTTTAATTGTTTCAGGATGGCTGTATAGGCAGAGGCCGACCTGAAAGGTTAGTTTACCCACCACCACCACCTTAGCCACCGCCCTTCCCACCACTTCAGCCACCATCCCTTCTACCACCTGCTGACCTCCTCCTACCACCACCACCTCCACCACCTCCCATTCTACCACCTCTACCTCAGTCTCAACCATCAGCACCCAGGCTTCGGATGATGCCCACTCCTGGGTATGCCTGGCTCCCACCCCTCGTATTCACACTCATAGCCCACTTGCATTACCACCCCTCCCTAGCCCTACCACTACCCCTAGCCCTATCACTGCCCGACTCCCAGCCTCGCATTTGATCAGACTCCTCCTTCCTCGACGAGGTCACAGTGCACGAGATGCCAATGGGAGGCTCTCTGCCAGAGAGCAAGCTACTTGGGCCTTATGGTAACCACTCCCAAATTAGGCCACGTAAAGACAGTGTAAGTTGAAACATGTTTTTTATTACATTTTAATTTTACATTGCTTATGATATTTGAGTAATTTTGATTAGTTTCTAATTTTTTTTCATTTACGTAATAGTTTTCTCCTATTTGCGCCAGCTGCATAGGATCATGGAAGTTATACAGAGTCGGTATAACTATCCGTGGCCCACATGAATGACATCCCTTGATGTCAAGGAGTCGTGGTGGAAGGAGTTAAAGGTAATTATATGATTGCTACGCTTTTGTTAAAATATATGTTTATATTATTTAATTATATGCTTGATATACAATCACTAATATGCTGTGAATTTGTTCATGTAGAAATATTCTACATTGAGCCCGAGCATGAGCCCAGTGAAGAGGGTTTGGAGGATTATGTCCTCCAAACAAATGCGAGATATGTTTCATGATGTCTGTAAGGGACACATGAATAGCTCGTGGCTGAACGATGCCACCTTGGCTAAGCTAGCGCCACTAGGCCAACCTAACCTTCAAGGATAGGTCGGTAAGGAAAGACAAACCGAGCCTCAGAAGGTGGTTCACTGCACACGGGTGGGTCGAGCACGCAGGAGGGACCCGTAAGCGCTTAGTAATTCTTTACCCTTTCTACATTTTATAATAACATTTACTATATTTGATTTATGGCAAATACTATATTTTAATGACTTTATTGTGTTTATTTATGCAGGCGAGGAGTTGAGCCGCCCTCCAACACAAGGTGAACTATTTCAGGAGACTCACACCTGAAAGGGTGAGCAGAGGGTAGTTGAGAGGTCTGTAGACTCTCGCTTCGAGGAGACCTATGTAAGTTTAAATTTAGACATATCTTTACTTAATTTTTATTATTATTTTCATTTATGTCATAATCATTACTTACAACGTGTTTTTTCTTTTTTCCTTTGCAGTGCGAGTTTATAGACCTCTGGAGAGGCCCAGACCCAGGTAACCCAGATGGCGAGGCTGGGCCCGATGCTCACATTCCTCCTCCCAACGAGGAGGATGCATGGGCCCAAGTGGTTGGCGGCCTTACAGGGTCACATATATGGGATAGGGTACTATCCTGAGAGTATATCCCCATCCTCCGCCACGGGTCAGCCATGGGATGATGCCCTGAGGGAGCGTGTCCATGCCCTCAACCATGAGCTACAGGAGCAGGGCTAGTTGATCCATAGAAGAGGAGCAGGCACACTCCTCCAGGGTTTAGCAGCAGGAGAGGGCGAGGCTGGAGGAGGAGTTGAGAGAGATCCAAAGCCTAAGCTCTCCTGGAGTGGAGGAGGAGGAGAAAGCAAAGAATAAGTAGGAAAAAGCAAAGAAGGAGAAGGCTCAGTAGAAAGATGAGGAGAAAATCACAGATGTGATGACTTTCTTCTAGGACATGCAGGCTTCAGGATTATTGGTTCCAGGAAGACGCTCCCCCATATCCCACTCCCCTCCATCTCTGAAGGCCAGTCACAGTTGGACAATGCGGATGATGATGATGATGATGATGATGTCGCAACTATGCTAACGCCCAGGAATTTATCCAGCTTTATCATTTTTCCTTTCTGGATTTTTTTACATTTATTGTAATTTTGTATATATTTTATTGTTATAATTTGTTATTTTATTTAATTATTTTAATTTATTCATTTTATTAATTTTCTTATTTAATATTAGTTTATTGATAATTAGGTTATTATATAAATAAATAATAAATGATAAATTAACAATAATCCAGGGATTACCGACGGTATGCCCGTTAAAAACACAATATTAATAAAATAAAATTATTTTTCAAAAATCAGAAACCGTTGGTAAACCTTGGTAAAAGAGTTAAAGAATTACTTTATTTATTTCAAAATCCGTTAAAATAAATAAACCCTCGGCATATATATGTCTACTACGTAACGCCTATTTATCTAATTGTACCTGATAGCTAAGTATTTTAATATCCGTCGTACACGTGTAGATAACTACCGATGGGTTTTATTATACCGTTGGTAATACTCATCGACGCTTAAACCGATGACCTGGTGGCCATCGGATAAGACCGTCAAAAAACCCATCAGGAATGGAGTCGTATTCCGCACTTTTCCTGTAGTGTCAGCGAGGATAGAAAATTTCCCATTGGAAAATCTAACTCTAATCTCCTCATTGACAAGATTATGCAAACCTCTAAAGCTGAAGCCCAGGAACAAGAGACTACAACAACAAGAGACTAAAAAGTGACATATGCTGAAAGTACAAGGTTCAGGTAGGAAGAATCACAAGAGATAAAACTTGTGCACACAATTAGCAATATTGACAAAAAATCCATAAGCATAACAAAATTCAAAGTTGTGCATTGATACTCTATAGTGTCCCTGTGCCTTTTGAATCACTTGTTTCCAAGTAAAATTGAACAATGGAAATACATATGAAATTATGATAATACCAACAAAGGCAGTTACATGAATACCCTCTATCGGCCACTCAAAACACAACATGTCCTTTTACCCAATTTAATTCTTGTTTCTAAATAATATTAACTAGTAGAAGATAGATATAAAACTCCGATAATATCAAAAACATAGTGTCATATAGATACCCTCCATTTTCCACTCCGAACAACACTCGTTCTCTCCTCCATCCAATTATTTTAGAAATATGATAAAGATTAACAATTATCTCCCTTTTTGTACTCATGACGTAAAAAAGGTATGATATCATTTAACCAATTTATCTTAAACCACATGCTATTACCAGATAAAGACAGAGCTAATTAATTCTAGCTGATTAGTTTGTTATCTGCTTAATGAGTAGTTAGTTAGTAAGTTGTTATTTCGTTTTGAAAGTAGTTATATTCAGTTGGATTATCAGCTTTAGTTACAAGTTGATCACTCATGTATATAAGCTAGTTAATCTAATCTTTTCTATAACTCAAGTCATTCAACAATTCAATTGAGTTTATCATATTCTTCTCTATTTCTTCTTCTCTGTTTCTTCCTTTCAATTGTTACCAAGTGTTATTCTAGACCATACCAACCATTAAAATCAAAAAGAACATCTCATCAATCTAAAACATGAACCAAAATTTTTATATACTGTCAACTACAACTTAGAACATTTTATCAATCTAAGATCAACAAGCAGGAGCAACCAACAGTGAGACGTGTTTGGGTATGTTTAGACATTCAAGAGAGAAAAGAGAAAGAGAGAGGGAGGACTTAGCGCACTGAGATCGGGTCGTGGGATGCGGAGCAGCGGATCAGGTTGGGTCGTGGAACTGGGTGGCGACATCTTGGTCATTTGGGCTGGGTCACGATGGAGGGCTTGGTGGGGAGGAGCTTGTCGTCGACGAGCTTGATTGCAGAGGAGCTTTGCGAAGGAGCTTGGTTCACAAAGAGCCTTGGACACTGTGGCTGGGTCGCGACTGGGCTTGGGTACTGGTTCGCGCACCTCGTTGGTAGATCCATTGGCTAGGTGGGTGGCGGATTAGGGGATGGTCGCGGTGATTGGGAAAAGCTCTTCACTTGGAGTTGTGTGTACTAGTGAGTGTCCAACTAAATAAAAATAAATTATGAAGAAACAATCCTAGCAAGAGGCGAAGCAATGGAAAGAACAGAAACTCAATCTAATTAAAAGTTTTCCACCGTGTTTTCACCAAGTTTTAAAATAAGAAAACAACAAAACATGTTTTATCTATTTTTGTGTTTCAGTTTTTAAACACAAATTGAGTTTTTCAATTTTTAAAACTACTTTTTACAAAACAAATTATCAAACAACTTCTTTTGGTTTTTTGTTTTTAAAACTCAAAAAATGTTTTCAGAAACAATTAACAAATAGCCCCTTAGAAGCTATCCTCAAGTTGATGAAAATAGGCGATATCAAATGTAAATTGTTGAGTAGCAAATTTTTATTTATTGAGAAACATGTTTTAATATTTTTAATAATTTTTATTAAAAACATATTTTAAACAAAATTAATTGCAAATAAAAATTTCAAAAGTAGTTAAAAATATTATATTCAAACTAAATTTATTTATGACCTAAAACAAGTCTATATATATATATATATATAATACTAATATTTAAAACTCATTGCAAGGAAAGTTTTCATGTGTCATTCATAGAGAAAATTATGCCCCACCATTTTTATAATCATAATATTTAAAGTAAGGTTTTTAATTTAATTTATCTTATAATTATTAACTTTTTTTTCTAATCATACCTTCATATCTTCTTCCGTTAACGCAATGAAACTACTTTGCAAATTATTTCAATCAAAATTATTCAACTTCAAAATAATAACAAATAATACAAACAAAATGATAATTGAATTTATTGTATTATTAAAACTTTATATGTATAATCATTATATTAATGATAACAAAGTTGTTATAATTGCGTTACCAAAAAAAAATTATAATTAACGATAATTTTATTGACCCCTTGGAACTGTTATATAATTATATAAAAAGCTATTATAATATTTTTTAAAAATTGGTATTGAACTAAAACTATGATCTATCCATAATGTTAAAAAAAAACAAAATCATTGCCTAGAACCTTCTTTGGGTAAATTTTTTAATCTTGTCTTATTTCATTACGAATGGAAAAAAACGCAATAATTTGAGAGTGATATCTAAATCGGATTTCAACAGGTGCGATGATTTGACTTTGTTTTCTATTTTTTTGTAAATTTTTTTGTTATTGTGAGCAATATCTGGATCAAATTTTGTTGGACCAGCAATATTCCGTAATGATACTGCTGCATTACATGCAATCAGAGGAGAAGGGTGCCACGATGATGGTGACGGTGTCTATGAAGCATGAATGAACATGAGGTGCGGCACAATGTGGAAGTCGAGGTAGACATTTGTGACTTTATACTATTAATAATTTAGACTCATTTTAAGGAATGTTTTCTCATGTGTCATTTATAGAGAAATTTATGCCCACCATTTTCATAACCTTTCTATTTAAAGTAAGTTTTTAAATTTTTATTTGCATTGTAATTATTAATTATTTTTTAATTATGCCTTTATATTTTTCTTTTATTAACACATATTTTATATTGAATATTATACTTACCTCGCATTTTACCTAGAGATGTACTCATGCCATGACGTATAAAATTGTGACATCTTCTAGCTCATCATGACATTTTGACCTTTTCTTTATATCTTTAGAGATGCTCCAAGTAGCTAGCTAGCTCTTCTACTTTGAAAGAGAAAACTTTTCAAAAAGATCAGGAGCTTTGGATAAGAAAGTTCATAAAAATTCTTCTTATCTTAATAGCATGTTTCTCTTTTAATATATTCCTTGCCCCTTTTGTCTTTCCTGAGATTGATGTCTCTTCCTTTCTGACTTACCTTTTCAAGCTTTTAATAGTTGGATCATGAACATAGAGATCTCTTCTCTATGTCTTCAATCTCAAATATTTCATTAGATACATCCTCTTTAATTGAGGTTTCGACAACTTCCATTGCATATAGCTTTACTTTGCTTTTGATGCATTGACTTCAGGAACAAAGAACATATTCTTCTTTATGAGTCCATCATGAAACTCAGAGAGCTTGATATCATGGATATTAAGAGATCCATGAAGAGTATTCATTTATGAGATAGAATACTTTTCATCAAGATTTTCAAGCATGTGCAATTATTCCAAATATCCTTTGCTTTGCCAGCCCAAGAGTCTCATAGAAAGACGATCAGTTGGTAGAGTGATCTTCTATAGATTCATGGTATTCTTTCCTCGATCTTTATCCTCTAAAATACCGCCCATCCCCTCAGAGGCTTGGTTCTGATACCACTTGTAGGTATAAAAGTGCACAAGAAGGGGGGTTGAATCGTGTTTTGCTTCATTTTACATCTTAACATTTAAACAATTATACTATCAAGCGTTAAGCTTAAAGTGCAGCGGAAACAAGATTAGTTGCTTTAGAAAGTAAATTTTTGAAGTATAGCATCATTGATAGAACAACTAAAAAAGATTTTTTTGGCAGAATATTAAGTAATAAAGCATAACAAAGATTAAAAAAAAAAAAGATTAAGGATAAGAATATATGACACAGAGATTTTGTACTGGTTTAGCCAAACCTACCTAACTTGCCTACATCCAGGACTCAACACACGTTGAGGTTTAACTAAACATCATTCTCAAACTAAGAAAGAAACTGGATAGTCTTTACATTAGCCTTCCCAAGCTCTCACTTATGACCAATGGACAATCCCCACTGTCACAAGTTAGTAGTTATTCACCAGCCTCTCCAAGTTGAACCTTGAGTAGTCTTGTAATAGCTTTTCCAAGCTAGCCTCGTGACAAGTAGACAACCCTACCTCACATTGAAAGTAGTTATTTACTAGTCTCCAAGCTAACTGAGTAGTCTTTTCCAGCCTTGCAATGAACCCGTAAACAGGAGACAACTCTGACTCACGTTGAAAGTAGTTATTCACCAGCCTTAAGCTGAAACGAGAAGTCTTTCCCAGCCTCTTCAAGTCTAACCGAGAGCAGCAAGAACATCTTACCGTCGTGTTGCAAGTAGTTTTACATTAGCCTCTCTAAGCTATCTCACATTGATCACTACTGGATCAAAGATACAAAGGTTTGTGTTTGGGTTGCCACTCAAACTAACCTACAATCAAATTTTCTTAAAATATACATGAATAACGTGGGATAAACTTAAATGACTTCTTTCCCACAACTCTTCCTAGGAAGATCATATAACTATTTAAAAACGTGGGAAAAAGATTTTTACAAATAAGGAGACTAATTACATGATGATATGATGAACCTTGTTGGACATGAAGAGAGATATGCACAAAGTTTCCTTTCTAGTGCAGATATCTTAATAACATTGAAGCATAGGCATCTCTATATATAAATGGTATTCCATTATGACTGTTGCCCTTGATCAGATCTCCAAGTGACACGTGTTGATCATCCATTTGTGTCTTGGAAAAGCAATATAGAAGAGTAGCATGTTTGTTGTTAGAGCTTTTGCAGAAGCCGTTGTGAGATATGAGGTTTCTATGTTACTTCAAAATTACTCTTACTTTCTGAATCGTTGTTTTGAACTCCTTCTTCTAGAAGCTGAAGTAGTTTGACCATAGAGGCAAGAGAGATGACTCGCATGTTTGAAACTAGTTTTGACTTTAAATTTGAATTTCAAAAATTCAAATTTTCCTCCTTTTCCAGGAACGTCCAATGCTCCAAAGTGAAGTGAGCTTTCTAAAATATAGAATCAGTCCCTTGATAAATCTTTGGTCTCTAGATCTTCAATCCAAGCTTTATGATATTGAAAGTCTTGTGATCATGGTGTTGAAGATAGTGGAACACATTGGCTTCAGAGATTGATGAATATCTTTATTTTTGGTGCACTTTCTAAAGTCCTGTGCTACTTTTTGAAGTCCCAAATCTTAGTTTCTTGTATTTGTCTTTGGTATCTTTTTATAAAGGCATGTATGCATACTTTGTATGATATAATATTCACTTCTATTAAATTCAATCTCTTTATATGAGATAAATCATGTTTGCACATGCAAAGAAAAATTATTTTTGCTTTAAGTCCGTTATGCAATCCAGAAATAACTTGTATGCTATGACAAGAAACTCAAGGAAGACATTAGTCGTTCTTCAAAATATTTTTTTGAATTGGTTTTGTTGTCACTCAAAACATATTGCATTTAAAGCTTTTTGAAGGGTTTTGGAGCTACCAAAAATCATCTCTCAAGCTAACATATTTTTCATAAACTAGATAACTCTAATATCATACTTCAAAACCAATAGAGTTCAAAACTATGAAAACTCTAAAATCATAATAACATATTTATTCATGAAATTGAATCATACTCTTCAACAATTTTTTTTCCAATATTACTTAACTTGGCATTTTAAAAACATAGTCTGAAATCTTAAATCTTAAAAGCATAGTGATGTCAAAATTCATGAGACATGTTTGACAAATTGGCGAACTTGCTAAATCATTTTTTTTCAAAAATCATTTGATGAGCACATAGAACATTTTTATAATATACATTCATCCAAATCGTGGTCCCATGGTTTTCTTAAAATACATTTTCCATGCTATTATCATAAATCATAGATTTTGCTAGCTTTAACGTAACTTGTAAAATCATGCTTATATACATTTTCATCTCTAACTTCATATTTAATAAACATCATGTATGAAACATACTCATAGTGATGAAGCTAAGGTAGTGAGCTTAAACCCATTTACCGTTTAGGGTCGAGAGTATGTATATACCACCAACTTGACCTTGAGAGCTTGGAATGACACCAACAACTGTTATAGAACAACATAGACCCATGATTAATCTCTATTAATCTCTAGACAAAACAACTCTATGAATATTAGGGGAGCACCCCTACTTGATAACAACTAAAAGTATAAGCACTCTGACCCATGAACATGGAGGAAAGAAGAGAAAGGAAGCATATGTAGGTAGAAAAGCACACGAGAATGTGGGTTGAATCGTGCTTTGTCTTTTCTTGACTTTTCTTTTTTAAAAAGCTTAAACAAAAACTATCAAGTATAAAACTTGAAGTGCAGTGAAAATAGCATTAGAGATGTCAAAAAGTAACTTTTTGAATTATAACAAAAATAATAGAAACACGAATAAGCTTAATTCAAAAAACACAATATACAAGAACTATGCAGGAAATAAAAGATAGATAAGGGTAAAGAAGATACTACACAAGAGTTTTATACGGTTTAGCTAATCCTACCTACATCTAGTTCTAACAACTGTTGAGTTCCACTAAAACTTTCTCAATCAGAAGTTGAACATTCTTTATAGGAGCATTCTCAAGCTCTTACCAATGACCAGGAGCACACACAACTTGCACAACTAAGTAGTCTTTGACCAGCTCTCCAAGCTAAACCTGACTAGTAAGTACACTCTGCTATCACACACGAGTAGTCTTTGACCAGCCTCTCCAAACTAAACCCATGACCCAGATCACACCACTATCACGTTATAAGTAATCTTTACTTAGTCTCTCCAAGCTAGCTCACACCAATCATTATTGGATTGAGGTTACAAATGTTTGTGTTTAGGTTTATCACTTAACACTAACCAACACTCAAGTTTTCATAAAGTATACAATGACAGACCTGGAAAACTTGAATGACTTCTTTCTATGACTCTTCCTGGAAGAACATATAATCTACTAAGAACGTTGAAAGAAGATTTTTACAGACAAGAAATTTATTATAAGAAGTAATGAACTTTACAAAGAAGAATGAGGAATTTTTTAGCGCTTCAACAATATTCAAAAGTCTTGTTCTTGTAAGCACAACATCTCTATTTATAGACATCTATATTTATGACCATTGCCCTTGATTTTTTGTCCAGGTGACATGTGTTGATCATCTATTTATGTCTTGGGAATTTAGAGGAGTAGCTCGTAGTCTGTCAAAGTTGTTATAGAAATTGTTGTGAAATAGAGGTTTCTAAGGTCACCTTCAAAAACTACTTCTTACTTTCCTAATGAGGTTTTTGAACTTTTTCTTCTAGAAGCCGTAGTAGTTGACTAAGTTAGCAGAAGAGATGTTACATCATCAGCGTGATTGGTTTGACTTTAATTTGAATTTCAAATTTCCCTTCTTTTCTTTCAAATGCACCGTTTCACTGAAATGAACTTTCTAAAGTGTGGTATCAATTTTTTGAACTTTCTTCGATCTTCCAGTCTTCAATTAGAGCTTGTAGATGAGGTTTTGATTGCGATCAAGATGATTAAAGGTTGTAGAACATATATGCTTCAATGATGGATTGATATCTTCACTTGAATTGTACTATCTGAAGTCATGTGCTTCTTTCTAAGATCTAATCCTTGGTTTCTTGTACTTGATGATTTTCTTCAATACGTTTAGCATGTATACGTTCATTTCACGATATATTTTTCACTTAGATTAAGTCACAATATTTTTAAATGAGATTAAACATGTTTGCACATGTAAAGTGAAAATATTTACACTTCAAGACCCGTGTCATGCTAACGTGAGGACCTGTTTATAACTACAAGAAACTCAAGGAAAACATTAGTTCTTCTTCAAAATATTTTCTCTAAATTGGTAGTGTTATCACTCAAACATTTTGTATTAAAGTTTCTGAAGGGTTCTAGAGCTAACAACATAAACCATGAAAGATCTCTTACCTTGAAGTATGAAGGAGGTAAGATTGAGTGAAGTTAAGAGTGGAGGGGAAGAGAGAATTTGGGGCTAGGTTTTGCATTTTCTAAGTGAAAACGCGACCTAAAGGGTATTTAGGGTAGGGTTTCACTTAAATGAAACTCACCGTTTTGCACGTTCTGTATTGAAGGGCACCACTATAGCGGTCAAAGGGCCTAAGCACCCCTACTTAACACAAATGACTGCTATAGCCTTAGCAAAGTCCCAAAACCCCTATAGTGGTCCTGGATCACTATAATGGTGTCACAGCTTAGTCTCTGGATCTTTTGGTCTTTCATGTATCTGGGCCTTCCCTAGCAACACGAGTGAGTTTCCGAAAATCCTAAGGTCATACTTGGCTTGTTTAAGGACACATGGACCCGATATAGTTGTGGGTTTGGAAATTGATACACGAAAATCCATTAAAGTGTATGCCATGTGTTTGACAAAATTCCTAAAGGTGGCTAAGTGTTCATTTAGGGTTTGTTTTGTGTTTTTACACCTTTAGGGCATTGAAGCATGAGTAAAATGGTGTATTAGGGGCTGTTTTGTATGATTGGTGATGTTTAAATAAGGTTTGCAAGCCATAAACATTAATTTTTAGTTGCTAAAAATTCATGCCATGAGCCATTTTCATGCCCTTTGTTTTTGGACAGCCCTATGTGCATGAGTTTGGGGTTTCATTTTGTCTTAGAGGGTGGAAAGGGTGTGAATGATGTGGGTTTGGTTGCTAAAGTGGGTGGGATACATGTATGCTTGCTGAAAAATGTTGTTTGAGACCAAAAACTTTTGATTTAATCATGGTATGTGAGGTTTGGGTTGTCATTTTGTGCTCATAATAAATATGTGATGGAAGGGAGTTATGTGAAAGTGCTCTTTGTTCAAATGTGTCATTAGAGTGTGAAGATCACTTTTGGACTCCTAATGATTTCCTATAATTTTGGCCAAAAAGGGTTCCTCTAGAGGTTTGGAGTGCTTACGTTGTTGTCACTTGAAAGAAAGTGTTTAAATGAGTCCTTTTGGTTATGGAATAAGTTGAATGAAAAGAGTGTGTTGCTGGAATTTTTTTGCAACATGCATGTTTCCTTCATGAAGTGGCGAAATTGGACTTGTTACTTGTGTCTTCGAATTGTGCCTTGTGTACTAGTGTTAGGGTGTGATAAAAATGCTTTTTGGAGTGGGTATTGAAGCTTGTTTTGCTATGTATTAATGCTGGAATTTTATTTTTAGAAGTGCAAAAAGTGTGGAAAAAATATTGGTTTGAGTTTTGTATTGTCTTTGCATAGGCATATGAAAATTATGAAATTTCTTGAGTTCGGTTGAATGCTCTATAATTGGGTTTGCTGTAAAATGAGCTCTTAGAACTCCCAATGACTCATAAAAAAATTCGGTCAACTAGGAGAGCATGGGATTTTGGGGAAATGTTTGGCTCTTGCTTGAAAAGAATGATGGAGGAGGTGTATTTCAAATTGTTGAGCATGTTTCTCGTTTGAGGGGTTGCTGGAAAATACATTTAAAATCCTTAAAAGTGTGTGTCAATGTTAGGTTTTGAGGTTGCTCAATGTTTTGTGTGTTCCTAAAGCAATGGCCGTGTAAATTTTTGGGTTCTCAAGTAAGACTCATGTGCAACTTGAGTTTGAGCAGAAAATATTATAAACAAGTGTTCTTTTATGTGAACTTGATGGTTTGGACCTTGAAATAATAGGGAAAGGGATGATAACAGTGCTTTGATGATTAAGAGTGCAAAAATGAAATTTTAGAACTAAAGAATGAAGCTTGAATTACCCATTTATGCTTTTTTTTTAAAAAAAAATATTCTGGTGTATGTTCCTTTCAAAGGGCTCACTATTTTAATGGGTTGTGGGAGGAATTGGTTTGTTGTTATGGGTGTTTTGGGTGGTACTAAATTTAGTCAAAAATGAATTTTTGAGTGAGTTCTCTTTTGATGTTGTGTGCTAAAAATTTTGCAACCCTTGTTCTTCTCTAGAGGTGGCGACTTTAAGATGTTAATAGGGCTGGGGGAGGTGGTCGTAAATTTTGTCACGTTGGGATAATATTGTTCTGTAGAAAAAAAAAAAAGAGTTTTAAAAGTAAAAAGGGATAACTTGTTGGAGCTGTGATTCATTGATTGATGGCTTTTTTCTAGCTTTGACAACTGTTGGTAAGCGTCACTCGGATTGGAACATTATGCATTTGTTTGATCTTGATGCCCATGAGTTGTTCGTTAATGATGGAATTGATTATGGATTACACTAGCTGGGTCTGGTCATTTTTTTGGTAATTGGTTTAAGTCCGTTTATGTTTATACATTGAGTTCTCAAATTGAAATGTATGAAAGTTGTGCTTATGTCTCTTAATAACTTATGAGATTTTCTATTATGTATGTTGAGTGGTAATTCTAAACCTATCATTTAAATGTATAGATGTTGTGCTTATGTCTCATGATGATTTATGAGACTTTTACATTATGTTGTAAAATAAGATGTGAGAAAGTTAAATTTAAAGTTTAAGCAAAGTTTTCCCCTCTATTCCCATTTTAAATCTAGCGATAGCTAGTTAGGTTGAGTTCTACCTAGGCGATAGGTGATGCGGAGTATAGGTGACAGATAAATTGCAGGGCGGTAATGCGGTTGGTCAAGGTGACACGAGAAAGGGTGACATGTTAGAGGACTAAAGTTTAAGTAAATAATAGAGCTAAAGAATGTGTCATGTCTTATTTCCCCTTACTTTTTCATATATGTCTTATGTTGTTTGCTTTAAAACGTTAGCTATGCTATGCTTTCCAAATTATTATTTATTAATCAAGAAATTTTCACAAGACCTAAAATATGTATCACTTCATAATTCTACTTTGTGAACAGATTAAATGAACTAAAGCATACTCACTTATTTCATAATTAAACTGAAGTGACTGGAGACAATAACAATGACACTTGAATTGTTTTATTGTAATTACTGAGTTTCCTTTTGGATTCTCACCCTCTTTATTGACGTGTTGTCCACAACAAGTCAGGAGGCTAGGATGTTGAAGCCCATTAGGTCCTCTAAGCTTGAAGTTAGCACTTGTTTGAGGATTTCCTCATTGTCTCATTGCTTATCTTTTATTTGATTATTCTTGGGTATGTAGACTAGTACTTGAGTTATGTCAATTGATGTTTTGATTATTTCTTTTATTTTGGAATATTGTATTTGAGACCGGGCCTAACACTGGCTCTTGGCTAAGAGTTATTTATGATATGTTCTTTACCAGAATACTATATTATGTTTCATATGGTTTGTATTAGGTGCGATTGTCCTCCATGGACCCATGCCCTCTTATGATATATTAATATCTTATTATGTGATGATATGGAGACATGTGATGTTAAATGTTTATTATATCTAGCATTTGTTCTGTTATGTGTTTATTATTATGGAAATATAATTTTGTTTATAAATTGTGTTAGTTTTAATCATTCGTTAACGAACAAGACTCTTACTGTTTTAAGTTTTTAAAAAAAAAAAAATTATTATCTATTTTCTGCTAGAAGTATTTTCAAGAAAAGTAAACAAATGAAATCAAAATGTGAGAGATCTAATAATTGGCCAATTATAACGTACTCATAAAAGATTAATAATTAGAGTGTTATAAGAAATAATGCAAAACTATTTCCTCCAAATACTGCCTTCTTCCTACTTTTTTTTTCTGCATAATAGTGCAGTAGAATTAGCCCACAAATCATACCAAGAAAAACAAAAAAGAATTAGCCCACAAATTCATATACTTTCTTGAATATTTTAATTGAGATGCCATCTCTAGAATAACATCAACAATAACATTTCTCATAACAATACCAATACCAATACCAAGACCCCCCATTATATAAAGAGTCCAATAATGTACGAGACATTAGCTCTTGATGATCCTTTTAGTCCACTATTGTAATATCGAAACCGGTCCTGAATTGTAACCATTACAGCACCTTTATCTATTAGTCCTTCATCACCACACCCCTTCAGTAGCTCGATGGGGTGCACGCTGCAATCATAATTTCATCCGAGCTTTCTTGTCACTCCAGTACTTTTTCTTTTCCATACCATAACAGAATATCAGCAAGCAGACCATCATAAGCTATTTCAATTTACAAAGAAAACGGGTATTTAGAGAAATCAAACCTAAGTTATTAAAGGTTGAAGTAACAACAGACATTTATGAGTGATTAAAACAGAAGCTTTAATTCAGGGGTAAAATTGCAATTTTCCATTAGTTAAACTATATAAAGCTTACAGTCTTACACATATGGCAAGAAATTAGTCCGATACCTGGGCGGAGTGGGACAAGGGGTTTCCTTCTCATGATGGTTGTTTCCAAACAAGTTCAAAGGAAGTTCTTGGAAAGTAACGTTATGATGCCAAGAAAGGAAATGCCTCGTCTTCTTTGTCTGTTCTGTTTGTCTTGAAAGTAACCGTTATTATTGTCTTCTTTTATTTGCATGACGAACTATTGAAATGAATCACTTTACTATGAAGATTGATTATTCAGGTACGATAATATCCTTGCCAGTTAAAAAGGAAAATATATATATATATATATATATATATATATATATATGTGTGTGTGTGTGTGCTGCACATGCAGGGATCCATTTATATATGTTGGAAGCTTTGCATACTTACACTAGTCAATATAGATTAAGTGTATAAAATTTTATATAATTTGAAAATGATTTAATACTTCATCATGTCAGTTTTTATAGATAATATTTTTAAAAAAAATATAAGGAAATATCAATCATCAAAATATATACCTATTGTCTGATTTTTCTATAATTTGACATGTTTTAATTTAATGATCAAATCAACCAAGTTCAATTTTTATGAAGAATTATTGAAAGGCGTAAGTGTAAAAAATTTATGCATAATGTAAAAGCAGATACTCACATGGCATAAACAGATATTGACCTCTATCTCTCTCTCTCTCTATATATATATATATATATATATATAAAATAATTAGAATTAACGTTTTTAGATGTTAAATTGATATTAAACTAAAAAATTAAAATAGAATTACTGTCAAAAGCTACACATATTAGAAATATATTAATGTTAAAAAAATTATTGAAACATGTAAAAAAAAAATTATTGAAACTAAAGTGACGCTTAAATTGAAATATTTAAGCTAAATGATGATAAAACTTTTGTTAATATCAAATTGCCGTCAAAGTTAAAAATGTTAGCCCCAACAAGACACTCACATAAACATATCCAAGCACCCCCTCCATAAAGCCCACAAGGAGAAGGCATAATGTAAACCTTATATATTAGATTCATCATTAACTATTTATTATTATTCATTAGATAAATTTCATTTTTATTAGATGGTTTGATCAATAATTAATAAATAGAAGGTTCATGATAGACCCACACATATGAGATTACCATAAAACCCACAAAGAGAAAGGTACCCCATGTCAACTTTACCTAATGACAATTTTAGATTAATATTGTTACTGGCCAAGTTTCATGGCCTCGTATGAAACCCATGATTGGTTTGTATGGATTTTTCTTCTTCCCCAAAGCAGATAATCCCCAGAGTAGGTAATCTTTGTGAAGTTAGCATACATACCCTACTAACACAAGGAATCAGCTCTGAAATTCTGACATCCTCCTCTTTAAACAGAAAACAGAAGTTACCATTACCAAACTACAATAATCATTCAATAATTCTACTCTTAATTCCTATGCTAACTCTTTGAATCTCAGCATTCCTCTCATTCATTCCACAAAGCAAACATGGGAACTTGGTTAACCAAACCCAAATTCCCAAGCCGGTTGGGGTTCATGTGGTCATTTTCATTGTTTCCATCATCATATTTTTGTCCCTGCAGGTGAAGTACCCATGTCCAAAGTCTGCTCCATTGACTCCAAATTCATTTGGCAGCCCCACAGAACACTTGGGGCTCTGAGGGTTCAATGCATTCTTGTTGCTCATGCCACCTGCGGGGGCAATGATTCGGTGGCATTGTTGACGTTTCCGCTCTCATTTGGCGGCTGCTCATCACTGTTGGCATTCCATACAATGTTGGACAACTCATCAGAGTGTTCATCATTAGTTATAGCCAAAGGAGCTGATTGAGAGGCTGTGGTAGAGCCACACGAGTTGAAGTCCTCGGCAGAGGGCGGCGGCAATTCCTTTGGCGACCGTTTTGCAAGATCTCCAGCAATGAGAGTTGAGCTTGAACAAATCCTCTTCACGTCATACCTACTTATGTCAAAGTTGGTCACAGCACTTGTTCCCCTGAACTTGATTGCTGCTATATCATATGCTTCAGCAGCTTCTTCTTGTGTGCCTGTAGCATTTTTAAGGTCAATTGGTTAGTTAGGAAATAACCTGTAAGTTAGATAATATTCCAAGGAATTAATTGCCATACACTAACGGTGTATAATATCTTTACACTGTCAACTAACAAGACATTGCAAACTCATCCATTGTGTGCAGTTTTTAAAAATATGAATTAGACATGATCTCACAATGGACTACATAGCAGTTTTGTATTGATGTAAAATATCTTTACACATGTCGGTGCAGGATAATTAAACTCATTCCAATATCAGTTGGCTATAAATAGGATACATATACCATCATTGTTAATAAAAAAAATTTATGAGATTCTGGAGTCCTCTCTCTGGAATGAATAGGGAGGTTCTAATAGAAATACTCAATATAAAAAGGGGAGAAAAATGGTGGCTTAAAATAGAGGCAATAAAGAGGGAGGGTGGAGAAACTTACTAAATGTGCCAAGATACAGGTCCTTGTTTCCTGCAACCCTTCCTATCCGAGCTTGCCACCTTCCATGTTGATGGTGCCTAAGAAAATACAAGGGGAAAAAGATAAAATGTTTGCCAATAATTGCCAGCGTTTAATCAAAAAGCTGAAATTGCAGTAAATAATTTATGTGAGAACTTTTATTAATGATAAAGCACATCACTTTTTGCCATACCTTGTCACGCCTCTATACACAGAAGCCCCTCTTGAAAATCCACTGCTCTTCCTGCCCAAAGGGAAACAACAAAAAAGGACGATTAGTTTGAATACTAATCAAGGAGGGGAAAAGGAAAAACCAAAAAAATAGAGGAATTACTAATATCACATGGAAAAAATTTAATGGTACCTTCTTAAATTGGCGACAAATTCTTGCTGGTCATGTGCTTCATCTCTTCAGTTCCTTCTCATAAGTGCTTAACTGAGCATTTAAGAAGCAGTAGACACGTAGGGTGAATCAGAGGTACTACGTAATGGTTCAGTTCAAGCTACATAAATTAACTACATAAGAAACATCTAGCCATTTTCTAAATAATTTAGATTCCTCTCTTTTATTTATTTATTTTTCTTTTTTTTTGTACTGCTCTGAACCTATGAGCAAAGGCACGACTTTTTCCAAAGGAGAAAAGAACTGTACAAGCAGAAGCCTTACAGGGAAATTTATGTGAGTTGTTGGACCCCAATACTTGAGTGCAGCTAAGTCATAAGCCCTTGCTGCTTTTTCTTCCTTATCATAACCACCTAATGATAATAACAATAGAAGATAGATATTATTTGCCAAAAGGAATCAATTATTTGCAGAAAACAAGCACACCACCCTATGCTTCACATTGAGTAACGTATCAACCAGTTAACGTGCTACGGTGAACAGTAAGATTCACAAAGATGGTAAAGAAGTAAAGAGATATATCCCAATGCATGTGGGAATGTCACTTACCAAGGTAAACTGTGAAAGATTTGAGGAAGCCATGAGAGGAGAAGAATCCAAGCAGTGCATGAAGCAGACCGTTAGTATATTCTCTTTCAAAACAAGACAGGAAAGAAAAATAAAAATTTAAATTTAAATGCAAAAATGTTAAAGGAGTTGTTTGGTTCTTGAAAATGTTCCCACAACTTTATTCCTCAGTCAACGACAATAAACCAAAAGCATTAAAAGAAAATCTCAATTCGGTCCTGATTAAAATATCATGGACAAATGTGTCCAAAGTCCACTTGAGGTCATCATCATTTGTGATATTTTGGCCCCTTTTTTTTTATATAAAATGATATTTTGGTCCTTAAACATGTAAAACTGAGCAAAACAAACGGTCTATTTTGCATGTTTAGTGAGCAAAGTGAACTTTTTAAGTCTTGAGGACTACGTTGTTCCTTGACATTTTGATGGGTTTAGTAGAAAAACAGAAAAAAAAAAAAACACTTTTTCTCACCTTGCCTTCCTTTCCTTGTTTGCCCTTCCTTTCTGCAACTATTATCCCACAAATGGGCCTCATATCTCCCAGTCCATCTATGCCTAACAAAATCCCATGAACCCCAAAATGGAAATGAGCAAAATTAATCAAGATGTGAGTTGAGAATTTGACCCAAGAAATTGAGCCTTGTATGCTCTTCAATAAAACGAGTCCATTTCACCCACCTTGTAACACCACGGTATTGAGATGTTCTCTGCCCAAAAGTATCAATAGATTTGCGAGGCACAGTTTCTCGAGCTTGAGATTTTGCCAAGGACCGTTTTCGGGTGTCATCATCCACCTGAACAGGGCAAATTGCACCTGCTGCACCCACCCCATTTTGCACACTGGGGCTCATAGTCAGTGACAGAGATTGGAAATCGCACCCATTTGCCTCTGCTGAAGGTTTCCCATCAGAAAACTGGGTTTGTACCAACCATGACTTGTACATGCCATTGCTGGGGATGAGGGCATGTGGGTTATTGTCATTAAATGCATGGAAAGATTGGAGCAAGGATGATGGGTTTGTGAGATGATTGTCCACAGTTTCAATCTCAGTGTTGTTGGTGCTAAAGCTTGGGGCAACATTCACATTGATTTTGGGGATACTGTTGTGCTGATTTTGGTCATGCTGGGTGCCTTGGCAAAAGACTTTGGACTCAGCAAGTGGGGAGTTTGAGTAACCACCCAAGAAGTCTTCAAGCTTTGGACCTTCTTCATTTGAGTTCCCTCCACCTATTGCATTGTCATATCTCCATTCTAATGCAAATCATGTGAAAAAACCAAAACCCAGAAACGAATTTGATTACTAATTCAAGGAAAAAAAAACACAAAACAAAAACAAGGTAAAAATGCTGATTTCATGGCAAAACAGCAAACTCTAGGAAAGAATCAAAAGATAAGGCACAAAAGAAACTGTTTTGGCCAACATGCAAACCGACACATAAGCAAAAAATCATAAACCACAAAAGTGACATGCCGGTTAAACTGAAAAAATCCCTCTCACAAGCTAGGAGAGAGACTCTCATGAAAAAGAAAGGACTTGTAAATTATTTAAACGACGAGAGTTTTTTGCAGGTTCTAGAAAAGAAAGAACTTGGCTCTTAATATGGCATGCAAGCAAATAATACCTTCGGGTGCAGCAGAGTGTCTAAAGGAGTCAGCAACACAGAGAGAGCCATCAGAGCGCAAAGGCATAACAGACAAGTGAGGATGATGAGAAGGAGGGTGAGAATAGCCTCCTCCTCCTCCTCCTCCATGGTCTTGGTTTTCTCTCCCAAATTCTTCATCAATCCTCAAGTGTGGAGTCAGAGAGAACCCCAACCAATTGCTCATATTGACACACGCAAAAACACAACACTTCCTTTTCTCAAGAAAACAATCGCCACAACAGTTACACCCCCACAGATCTTTTCTCTCTCCAAAAACAAAAAAATCTAAAGACCTCGTTGTAGTGAGTATCTCTATGCGAGTTGAGAATGTTGGAGTTTGAGCTCAAACTTCAAAGCTGGTAATGGTTAGGATGAGGTTGAAATTTTTCATACTATCTTTTTTTTGTTTCAATTTCTTTTGAGGCTATCATTGTCATAATCATATGAGGTAGGAGTGTAATTTTTTTCTCTTTCATTTTCTTTTTTTTTTTTCAATTTTTGGAAGGGTTGGTTGGTTTTTGACGATGTTGGGGGTGCAAGTAAAGAGAGGAGGGGGTGAGAATTTTAGACAAGCTTCTCTCGTCTTATATTCTCAGCTCTGTCTCTGTTTTCTAATGAAAGTCTTGGGTTCTGTGCCAGCTCTTTCATTTCTCTCTCAGATTTGTGCAGAGGTGGCCATGGCATGTTGCAGTGTCGTGGAGAAAAAAAACATATGCACTGAGGAGAGAGAAGAGTGGTGCCAAAATCTCCCTGGCTGTGATCCAGTACGTGCGGGTACATAGATGCGCTCCTGTTAGGCACTGCTGGATCTGGATGAAGGGATAATGTGATTTGATTGAACGGTCAAAATTGGACAAAGTGGTAAGACTTTGTGGTCTGCGAAACAGGGATTGTTGTGAACTTGGAACAGAAGGGTTATTGATGATTCAACTGCTCTCGCCCTAGGGGAACTGAATGACATTACAATATGTCGGAAAAATTAAATGAAAGTCTACAAAAATATTAATTAACAATAAATTAAAGAATTTATATAAAATTCTTATATTGGTTACTCTTAAATTTTATATAAGAGAAATTGATTCCTCTAAAAAAAAATATTCAAATAAGTTATTATTAATTTAAAATATCGAATAAATTAAGTACTTTTGGAAAAATGAAATAAATTATTCCCTTAATAATCATAAAAAATGATAAATTAATCCTACAGGAAGAGACTAATTTGTTGATATTTTTAATTGATACAGACTTTATCTATTTTTTTTTGGATATCGATTTGTTCAATTTTTTCTAAAGGGACCAATTTAAGTATTTTTGTTTATAATTTAATTTCTATACAATATTAGTGTAAATTGCAATAAATAGAATTTTATTAACGTGATAAATGATGGGCTTAATTTTGATGTACTAATAGTTTTATACCTCATCTAATCAAAATCTTTCATTTGTACAACATTTAAGTAGTAGGTGGGATTATTAACAATCATGGCTAAATATGATTTAATGATTGTGTAAAAAAAATTTGCACTACTAATGCATAAAAATTAAATCCTAATTATCAGCCATTACAATCTCCCACAATGATTTATTATTTTGATAAAATTGTATTAATTGATTGTTTTATGTTGTCAACATATAAAAATTAAACTCTATATTAAAATTAAATTATGTTATACTCTTTTTGTTCATTTTACCATTCAATGTGGTGTATAGAAGTTTTATTTATGAGATTAATTTTGATACAATGTAAAAAAAAAAAAGTTCATATTATTATTCAATTATATAATTTTTTTTATAACACTTTCAAGATAATGAATAATAAAGTCAAATATTTTTAATAATATGACAATACGATGCATTTGAATCAAATATTTTATTTATATGAAAAGTAGGAACATAAGGGTTTATGGGGATTTATCTGATATGAGGAAAACACAATTTTGGGCTTTATTAATACTTTTCAACCCTATATTATTATCATTTATCATTTGCATAATTGAGCAAAAAGTAAGAAATAAAAATGAGGAAAAAAGTACAAAACATCATTTTCTCTTAATTCAAAATGGTCGATTATGTTCACATCTTTGATACCCACTGAGGGTTAGAGATTGCTGGATAATGGGATTTGGAAGTTAGACAATCTATGTACTCCTATGTCTACTACCATAAAGGATTTGATTTTTGAGGTTCCTATCCTCTTTTCAGGCCAGATTGTGTGTGCTAGAGTGGTTCCTTCTCTGGATGTACCCTGCTACCTTAGGGTATTGGTGGTCATTGACCAAGTCTTCAGCCCACCTAGCATGTTTTAGAAGTGGATCTAGAAGCTTCATGGCCTTTTTAAGGTATGCTTTCTCTCTTGGATAGCGATGCATGGTTGTTTGCCCAACAATCTTTTTTGGGCTCATTGCCATCTATTTGTTTCGGATTTGTGTCCTTGGCATAATGGGGGGTAAAGTCAGTTACTCATTGCTTGCATGACTGCATTTTTGTGAATGAGGTTTGGCATGCTCTTGGTTTTCATTTGGAGATGGATTTCTTTGGTTTAGACATCCCCTCTTGGCTACATAGCTTTAGTGTAGGACATAGTTCTCATCTTTTCCTGGCTTTTCTTTGGCACATTTGGTGTGCTTGAAACTCATTTGTGTTTAATGGGGTTAATCCTAGCCCTTCAACTTTGCTTAGGCGGATTTCTCATTGGCAGATATCTATAATGATATTTTCTTGTCTAATACTCGTCGCCCATGCTATATTTTGGTTAGGTGGTCTCCTTCCCCCTTTCTTTTATTAAACTCAATGATAATGGTTCATCTTTTGGAAATCCTGGAGGTTCGGGTTTGAAGGCCTTGCCTTCTACCTAATAGTTGAGATGCTTGGATTGTGGGTTTTTCTGCATTTTGTTGGGCATGTAGATAATCTCTGCACCAAGCTCTTAGCTTGTGCTAGGGACTGGGCCTTGTGTAGGATGCTGACCATCGTGCAATCACTTGCAAGGTTGACAATTTGGAAACTGTCGTCTTGTCCAAGTGGTCCAAGTGGGGTTTTCCTTCCATATATATGATATTTTGATCTTGGATATTAAGCAAATGTTTAATTTCTTTGTGACTAGAGCTATGCTCTTTGCTAGGTTCTGCGAGGGTAACCAAGCTATTGACTTTCTTGCTAGGCTAGGTGCCGTCTTGGATGTTCATGATATGGTTTGGCACTAACCACCACCGAGGCATGCATCTTATTCTTTTTGGAGATTTGTTAGAACTTTCAACCTGAGATAAGTTAAGTTAAAACAAAAAAGATCTATAAAAAATGTTAAAAAGATAAAAGGTAGAGTATGTTTGGCATGAAGAGAAAAGAAGGATGAAAAGTTATGTTATTATGCATAATTTTATATACAAAGTTCATTCATTAAACTTTTACCTCTAGACTTAATAAACTAAGAAGAAAATGGGACATAAAAGGCTAGTATAATAAGATTGGTTGGTCAAGTGGCCTCAATAACTCAAGAGGTGGGTGAATTGAGTTCTAAATTTTTCTTACTTTTTGTTCTCTCTAACGTCCCTTAGAACTTGTTTGAAAGTTTATAAAGTGACTTACTAACGTGAGTGATGTAATGCAAATAATGTGTTTGCTTAACAACAAAGAATACGTAAGACAACGTAAAGAATTTGTGCAAAAGTAGAAAGGTTAAGGGAAGAAGAATACAAACTCAGGAGTTTTATACTTGTTCAGTCATAATCTTGTGTTCTACATCCAGTCACTAGGCCAATGCTTGAAAGTTCTACTACCTCTTGAAATTTTCTTCTTATAATCCTTGTGCACTCACACACTCGTGGGATACCATGCCCTTGTGTTGAGTCTCACAAAACTCAAAGGGATGCCTCACCCTTTCGCTACAATGAGGAATGCCTCACCCTTTTACAATCTCAAACACTGAATTGAAAGAATTTACAAAACTCTCTTTTAGAGTGTATGATACAACTTGAAGTACTAAGAAAGGTTTCAAAGGGAATGAACTCTTATGGCCACAAAAACTTTATCAAGCTTTTTGTACACAAGTGAATGATTGATATAAAATAGTTGGAAGTGTTAAGTATCTGAAAAGCAATCCAAAATCATGTATTTATAAGCCATGAAATCATGTATAACATTTAGAATCAATCCCAAAAGATATGACTTTTCAAACATGACTGTCCTTCAAATTTCTATTCATATTAATTGATTAAAAGATGTGTTAATCGATTAACACATTCAAAATTTAAATTTTGGTGATTTCTGAAGCTTTTTAATCAATTTAGGGTTTAAAAATTCAAATGATTTCTAACAGAATCTGTTAACTGATTCACAAGCTTAAGAATTCAAATTCTAGACAAACTTTAGTACACTCTTTAATTTAATTGATTAACACTTCTGTTAATCAATTAAAAACAATCAATTTGACCTATTTGACTTGAGAACATGGTCAATTAATTTCCTTTTAATTTGACACTTAAAATTAATCAAATTAACATATTTTAAATAAAATATGATTAAAAATTTTATGAAAACAATTTTAAAACTTCAATTGGGAGTTTATGAAAAATTGTGGCCAAAGAATTGACCCAATTAAAAACCTTTTTACATCAATAATCTAACTCTTGATCAAACTTGTTTCCTTTCACTTTGAACTTATTCTTTGCTGCTTGAACTTGATCAATTAGACTCCATAATTTTTTTGGCAATTCAAAATCATCCTTTTGACATAATCAAAACACCTGCAACAATTACATTTACAAGATTAAAATTATATGGATTAAATATATTTTTTATTAATATAAATATAGGCAATTTTTATTTTGGTCTATTATTTTTTGTGTGGTTTTGGTCTCTTTTAGCAAAAGTTTTTATTTTAATCCTTATCATTAGATGAGATTTATCAACTGATAATGTGTTTCAAAAAATATCCACTTGAACCTTGACACTTGGTGCAATTTCTATCTGACATGTCATTGGTCAAGGATCTTATCGAATGGCAAGAATTAAAATCAAAAGTTTTAGAAAGTGAGGGACTGAAACTAAAGGAAAAAAATAAAAAATGGATCAAAATAAAAATTTTCTATATTTACAAAGATAAAAGTTTTACACCCATAATTATATCAAAAGTTAATTTCACACGTAATAATATATGATTGAATGATAATATTAAAATTGAATTGCTTTATTCCATAATAATAGTCCTTTAAGGCAACGACAATAAAACAAAGAAAACAATTTAATGGCCTTAATTTTCTAAAAGGTTATGCATAAAGACAATTACTCTTTAACTTATGCAAAATATTGTATAAAATGAAAATTTTAATAAATTTTATACTATTAGACTTTATATTATTAAGTTTTGTACTATTAGATTTTATTCTCCATTCTAACCAACTGGCCCTAACATTAATAAAGGTATGTAGGATTGATGCTTTAGGAAATATTTATTGTTTCATATTATATATTAGGATAAATTAAATATCCATCTCTTAAAATTTATTGTAATTACATTCCTAATAAAAAAAGATAAAATGTGACATGTACATGATTACTAATGATAAAATTATAATATTTTTGACAATATTTGATATATATTGATTATAATACCTCCCTTTTATTATAAATTATAATTATAAGTTTTATCTTCATGTGATAAAAAATTATTTTATTCAATTAGTATACTAAATTTTACTAAAACATTTTATTTTTATTATTAATAATTATGCATATGTCATATGTTATATTTTTTTTAGTCTGTCAATTAACAAACCAATATTTGTATGAGAGGTCAATATAATTTGAGTAAAGGGAGTTCAATGATAATTTTGTAAAATATAAGGGTGTCATGTGTAATTATAATAAATTTTAAGGAAGATCGGTGTAATTTTTCTATATGTTATTTTAGATTTCAAGATATAATTAATTATATGTTTAATTCTAGAGGTTCTTATAATTTTACTCAATTTTAATTAAGTTTCTATAGTTTAAAAATTTGTAATAATAAAGTGTTTATACTTTACCAAAATTTTCAATGGAATCCCTATCTATTGTTTAATAATTTGTGATTAAGTCCCTATATTATATAAAATTTTCAATTAAGTTCTTATAACTTAAAAATATTGTGATCAAGTATTTATAGTTCTATATAATATAGGTACTTGATTGAAAATTTTGTATAATATAAAAATTGATTGAAAACTTTTGTATAGTATAAGGATATAATTATAAATTTTTAAATTATAAAGATTTGATTAAAATTTTTTTTATATAATAAAAAAACTTAATTAACCCTTAATTGTACTGTACCAATTCTATCTCTGTGTTCATTGATTGCAATTGTCTCTGTCTGTCATTACCTTTTTCGTTGACCCACCACAATCCTTTGTGTTTTAATTACTCAAAGAGTAGTTTAGTCTTTTACAAATACTTTCTCAAAGCTCAAAGCCTATTAAATTGTCTTCTTAATACTTGTGTCACTGTTTTATAAGACAATTTTTTAAAAGAGGAAGTAATAATTGGATGTTGAATACTGGATAACAGTGTTATGATAAAAATATTTTAAAAACGCGTCGTGATTTTATGTTTCCTAATTCTCTTGTCTTTTACTGAAGTGGGGAATAAAATGGACGGCAGAGAGTAGTTTTGTTATGATGGTATCGTATCTATAATATATATATATATTATATGTGGACTTTGTTATTGATATTTGAAAAAAGAGATTGTCATTTACACCACTAATAATTACTCACATGATATCAATAAATAATATTGTTGGAGGGATATATTAATGTTTTAATTATCAATTTCTTTCGATTTCTAAGATAACTAATCTTGTACCTTATTGAAGATCTTAACTAACGTTCTAAAGGTATTGATAACAAAAATCCAAAAAAATAAAATTGTAAATTATAATTAAATATATTACTATTTTAATGTATCAATTTCTCTTAATTTTTTTAGGTGATTGTTGTTGTTGGATGGAAATAATAGAATTTATTTGGTCCGCATTAAATTTTACATTCATTCAATGATGTCCAGTTACTTTGTTAAAGTGTTCAATATTTAATCAAACTATTAAATAATATACCAACATCATTAAATGATTGTGTCAATTTTTCCCACATAAATTGATATTATAGAGTATTAATTTTTCATATATACACACTACAGTTCATATTGAAGGGAAAGTTTTAATTTGCCTTCATTTAAATTTGAGGTATATTTTTGGAATTCATCGAATGTTTATAAAAGCAATAATAAATTATCGATTAACAAAGAATCAAACAATTTGAATTCAAATTATAGTAATACATAAGTAAAAGATTGAGTAAGTGAGACGATTTTCATTTGGATTATATATTGATTCTAATGTGTAAAATAAGGGCCACAAACAGCCCATCATGTTTTTTCTTTTTTATGTGCTATGAAGTTTCTCCATATATTTTGAATGTTTGATTAATCACCACTAAAGTATTGAGGTTCTTCTTTCTTCAATATGTTTTGTTTTTTTGCTTTTCCGAGTTAAGTCACTGAAGTCGGATTAATGATGAAAAAGTTGGATGAATTATATAAGATTATGAAGTTACACTGTAAAAGAACAGTTTAAATTCGTAATATTGTAAAAATTCCTCAATTTTTGAGCTAAAACTTGGTTATTATTTCAAAATTTTATTTTCAATTCGTATTTTAAATTCAAGAAAATTAAACTTAATTTTACTGTAAAAAAACACTATTAAAAATGTTTATAATTTTATACGACACAAAATTATGTGAGCAGATTTTAAGTAAAACAACTCTATATAATACCTCTAATTTTATTGTCCGACAAATTTTAATTAATTTAAATGATTGACTAAAAAACCTAAATTTAAATTGACTCATGTTATCATGAGAGAAATATTATGTGTACACATTTCACTGACATATCTTGTTCACTTCTTCATCATCTATCATTGAAATAACAAATTTTTGTTTCAAATTTTTTGTTATCATTTTCAACCATGGATGTAGATGAGTTGAAACAGTTTACTAGATAAAAGAGTTAAAATAACATAACTCGATCGTTACAAAAATATTCCAATAGAGAAAGATTGGAATAATCTTTTGATACAGTAACCCACCGTTATAAATCATGAGATGCAATAGTTATCTTGCATGAAAAATTTCCTATTATTTAGTAAGCAACAGAGAACGCAATATTTTCTTTATTTTTATGAAGAAAAAACGAAAAAGAAGGCTTTATATTTGGTTAAAGAGTAAAAATATAGTATAAATTTTCATGGATGAGTTACATGTATAAAATTACACATAAATCTCATTTATAGAAAATTTGCCTCCATTTTTACTTCGTAACTAAATATACCCTTAACAGTTTGACCGAAATTACTAATTAGTATTCCAATCTCACCGATTCGACCCCTTGGGTGGAATCAGTTAACTTGCATGGACCATGGAGGCTCGCTGCAGTGCTGCCAATTGGTCCAGTTTCAATGTGATACTGTGAAGTCGTAAGGCAAATGCAAGTTGTACTCTGCCGTGTCCATTCCAGTAATTTAAACGGTGCTGCCGAGGATAGACACAAAAAAACTACTGAGAAAGAAAAGGGCATAATGGTAATTTCGAGGTGCAACCTTGAGAACTCCGCATGAGCATCTTGTAGCAAAACCTAACGTTCCTACTTTATAAGCAGCATTCATGCTCATGCAGACAATGTTAATTAAGCACCCATCTCTGATAGGCAGTTTCTGTTTGAACTTTAATTTGAACATCAGCCAACTAGCCGTGACGCGCGAGTTAATTAGTAATTCAATATGGTTGAAGCAGCATTGGTGAGTTACTTGAATACGGTTTGAATTCCATAAAGCATGCTTGTCATCTTGCGTGTCACAGGTGAGCTTGATCTAAGAAGGGCAAAAACGTTCCTCTCAATGCATCATAGAGGAATAATGAAGATATATCAATATACAGTATATTCTATGGCAAATTATGTTGAACTCCATGAGATCCAGTAAAATTTATCTTAATTCTCTTTTATTTGTTTGGATAATATTGAGCTCACTAAATGCTCTTGTTTATTGTGCAATAGATGAGAGGATAACATAATGATTTTGCAGCTTTAAGAGAAATAGGCATAATAATTTCAAAAACTTAGATCCATTATGAGCAAATTTTATAAATAGAGAAATGACGGATAAATTTTATCAAACTTAACGAGATTTAACTACTAACATGCTTACGCAAACCAACAAAGATAATTGAGAGTTACTCATTTGCGATTTGAATGATTCTTGGTTAGCATCTTGTGTTTTTTTTTCGATTTTTTTTTTTTGGTCTGAAGGGTTAGTATCGTGTTTATTCAGCAAAGTTATGACTTATGAGAATGGGCATAAAATGGGCCTAGGGCCATGGTTAAGGCATTTTGCTAGCTGGGCCATTTGCAAGAAATAAGGGCCAACGGTTGTTGATTAAGAAGCTATACCATGCTGGCAAGAGAAAAAACCATGCTGTTCCTAGATCCGAAAAACATAACCATGTTCCTAAAACAAACAAACCTTAATGAAAGATAAAAAATAAAAAAAGGAAGAAGAAAACCTTATGCGTTGTTTTGTTTGCAGCAGACATATATTCTTTATTGTTTTGACCCAAAAAAAATTCTTTATTGTGTTGTTTTAACATAGTTGCAGTTGTTAATATTGTGCTAAAAGTGGCATTCGATCTCAGGTGAAAAGCAACGGGAAAAGATTGGCTGAGCAAGATGAATCTGTATTGATGACCTATGGATATCCTTACACCATAATTATTAATTAGGATCGGTGTATTAATATAGGTGGTGATAAGCAAGGTTTTACCTTCAACAAGGTAATTACTAGACACCTTAATTTCTTCATTATTACGAACAAAACAAGTTGAAAGAGATGGAATGATTCAGAGGATGCTGCAAATAATCATCCCCTAGCACATTCACAAGTGCAGACGCTAACTAAAATTTTGGAAGCATTGACAAAAAAATGAATAATAATAATAATAATAATAATAATAATAAGTATTGCCAAGGAAGAGAAGACATTTTAAAATAATCGTCGTACTTACGTCAAACACTTATGGGTAATATAAACTACATTATCCCATTTTTTTTAACTTAACCTTTATACTAATATAGAGTGAATTATCACAATAATTAGGAAAATAATAATATTTAATTATATTTATAATCACCAATACCAACTTCTAAAACTTTATTTTTCTTATTTAGGTTAATATTTGTACCTTAATATTAATTTTTGAGTATATTGCATCCCTCTTTTTCGAAGAGAAGCTTAAATTATTAGGTAAATTATGTCTATTCCCTTTAGATTTATTAATATAACACTTAACTCTTTATTGTTTTTAAGTTGACACTTAGCTCTATTAATTTATTGAAAGGCTTTACACCAACCTCCCTTATCCCTAAATTTTAATTTTTTAAAATTTTAACATATATATAAAATGACTAATTTAGCCTTAGTTATTTGTTTTATTTTTAATTCATGCCATTCAACCCTTCTCTCCATCTAACTCCATAATATCTCCGCTCCTCTCTAAATCATTTGCTCTAAGATTGTTGCCCCATCATTTGCAGTGAACATACAAAAAAGGTCACTAGTAAGTTGCAGCAACAACACAAAATGCCACTGACAATCACTTCAAGACAATTGAGAACTAAACCTTTTGAGATAAAATGTAAACAGATGCCCCAATCTGTTGAATCTTGAGAATATGAAACTAGTGAACAGTTAGGTAAGAGCATCATCGATGGTACTGAGATGGAAAATCAAATGGGAGAATCGATAGCTTTTTGTCCTTTCCAAATTCAATTCCAACCCATTTCTATGTTCTTTATGCCAATTTCAGATTTCGAGTTTTCGATGTTGATCCGCTTTCAATGATTTTGAGATTTTGGCAATTTTTATATTCTTTATAATCTCTATTTGCAATATTGGATACTAGGAGTTGAAGCTAGCAAAATACAAGAATGAACTTGCCAAGGGTGTGTTGGGATACTGGGAGCTTGGGGCATGGAAGCCACTCAGCATCCGTGCGTGTTGACGAGCTAGGCTTCGCAAGGAAGTCACCTTGCTGGGGAAGATTGGCCTTATGATCAGGAGAAAGGAGGCAGTTGGGGTTTCGACATGAGAGGGTAGGTGGAGGAAGGAGAAGGGTAAACTAGATTTTCTGAAAAATATTTGAGAGAGGGGAGGTAAGTGTCAATTGAAAAACTAGAGGGGGTAAAGTGTTATATCAATAAACCTCAAGGGAGGTAAACGTAATTTTTCCTAAATTATTTGCACATGCCCTCTGATTAAAAATAGACTATGTATTTTTTTAAAAAATTCATAATTTATGGTAAAAAAATAAAAAATATATGACAAAAAAAAAAAGTAAAAAATATATATACTTACCAATACAATATTATTGTATAGTTGATATTATTCACAAAGTTAAAACTTAAAAATAAAACAGTCATAACTCACAAATAGCACTATTAATAATAACATTTTAGTCAGTTAGTGTATAATTGTTATGAACTTGAAAATTGGTATACATAATAAAAAATATTTTAAAAAAAAATTTATCAAAACATTTTGACATCTCTATGCCCTCTAACCTACATTCCCTCATATTCGTACAGGTTCTCCACCCACGAGCCCAGACCCATTCACATTTCTAGTCTCTTCGCTTTTTCAGAGCTCAACATTGGGGACTTATGATCCGTATGGTTCCCTATCCACGGGTCTAGACCCACTCATGGGTCGAGCTCAGGCCCATTCACATTAATAGCAAAGATCTCTCATTCCCCACAAATACCACTATATAAATAAGGTTCGGGTAAGTTTTTTTTTAATCCAAACACTAAACCCACCCCCTCTTTTTCTACCTCTTGGTTGAGATAGGAACATTTTGGTGCCTTCTTTGGGGAACATGTAAGATTGCTCCTACAAAAATTATTGTTGCATAGCAGCGCACATATCGCCATCACCATGCTCAAAAGAGCAGTACTACATGCATCCCTTCTGTCGCTTGGCACCATGGTTGGAAGAGACTCTCAAAATCTAATTATTGATAGATCTTGATCTTGATCTCTTTTATGCGCGGAGCAACTCCATGCTTTGTGATGTTGATCGCACTATTTGGCACTTGCTTGACTTCGTCAATGCCAAATGAGGATTATCCAGCCATGCTGGAGGCCTGGGTCAAGCTAGTGGCTCACCAAATGAGGATTGCCCGACCACACCGAAGGCCCTAGCCCAGTTGGTGGCTCATCAAATAATGATTGTCCGAGCATGCTGGCGGCCTTGATCAAGCTAATTGCTCATCAAACGATTGCCTACCCACACCGGAGACCCTGGTCAAGCCAATGGCTTGCCAAACAAGGATTAGGGCCTTGGTCAAGCTAGTGGCTCGCCAAACAAGGATTGCCTAGCCACGCCAGAGGCCTTGGTTAAGCCAATGGATCACCAAATGATTGCCCAGCCAAGGCAGAGGCTTTGGTCAAGCTAGTGGCTCACGAAATGAGGATTGCCTGGCCACGCCGGAGGCCCTGATCAAGCTAGTGGCTTGCCAACTATTGCCCCTTTCATGAAAAGCAAACATTTTCTCTAAGCGCATGTTTGGATTAAGAGTAAAAAATGAGGGTAAAATTTCCATAGATGAGTATTGTGTGTAATTTTACACAGAGCGCTTCATCAAAATTTACACCCTATTTTAATCCCTAACCAAACATACCCCAATGTAACATTTGATAAATGTCTCAAGACAGAAAAAACAGAAAGACTAAGGTAGAAACATGTTTGGAGAAGGAGACAAAGATCAAAAACTAGAAAATTGTCTCTGTCTCAAGATAATTTTTAAGCCAATTTCTGTATTACAAAAAAAGGGAGGACACTAGAGACATGTTTCTTAGACACACATTTAAAATATTTTCCCAAGCATATCCCTTTAAACATTTCATATTACACATTTCCCTTCGCACTTTTTAAATTTTCATCAAATTATAACTCAATCTTTTTCATCTTTTCATCAATTACAATATCATGTACACAATTACTAAACATAGTTCTATCTCTATTTCCAGGATCGTCTTTGTCTTTACTGTTTCACTGTCTTCGTCTTTTATATTTCACAGGTACCAAACGCAGCTTAAGTGTTAAAATCACGACATGAGATTCTTGCTAGAACATTCAAACTTCAAAACACAACTTTTTTTCAAGCATTTCAAAAGAAAGAAATCAGATTAATAAATTGCACAGAAAAGTAATGATCCGAGCTCAAGGGATCAATTGGCATATTCCAACATTGGAGCGAAGAATGAAGGAAGCACCATGGCTATTTGATGAGAAAAAAATCTGGTTTTGTGCCGGGCACTACGTGCTTTTCGTGTTTTGTTATGAAGGTGATGCTTGAGCTCAAGTTGTGCATGACTGTGCTTGGCAATCAATCTGAGCTTTGATCATATCCTGGTAGAGGTGAAAGTTTAATGATATTTGAAGCTTGCAGGAAGTAATGAAAATATGGGATAAACAAAAACAAACTCTAACGTTGGTTTCCATTGGATTTTGAATGGGTAAAGAGAAAGAAAGATCCCCATTATATTCTTGTTACAAGAGAATTTTATGCCAAATTGAATGCTGAATTGCAGCGTTAAAAGTATCATCAGTAGAAGCTTATAGGGCCAACACTAGTTAAATACCATAAACATTGTGAAGATGGCTAAACTAAGACAATAGCTTTTCTGTGTTGTCTGTTGTTTGAGGTCAATTGTAATACTTGCTTATGCGTTTGTGCTAGTTTCTATCACATAATGAAATTGATCCTACTGAAAAAATAAAAAAACCATTCACGTGGCATGTGTATTCCAGTTTTAATTCTTTATGTGCAGAGTGGTCTCAAATGGGTTTGTATTTCATGAGGCGAGCTTTAGGCATATTTATTAACTTCCAGTAAACAAAATTGTTGGTCCGAGACTAGAATCACATGTCTCATGAAAAATTGCGTCCATTAAAAGGCAAGAATTTTGCACTTTCTCTAATTACGATGTACCATTAAAAAAATGGTTTAAGCTATACATCAACATGGTAATCATTACAGAATGAACAATTTATAAGGTTTAACACTTAAAGCAGCAAGAGTCTCTCTTCCTAGTACCTTGTGATCCAACGTTGGTTTTGTTCCACTGTATCTTGTCAGAATCTTCGAGTTTCTGCTGAAAAACGCAGCCGCCCAACAATTAAATCAAGCAATACGTATTCATAATAAGGAGCATTTACATAGTTAGCTGCCATCATCTAGAGTTAGCCCCATGCCATGGAACAAGCGTAATTGACCACCAGTTTGCCATCAAAACCAAAGTTCTGGAGAATCAGGATGGCCACAAGAGAAGAAACAACTTAAATGACAAAAGTATGATAAATTAACAGCATGATCAGATATACAAAGCAGTAGCAAAACAATCTGTTAGGGACCGATTCCCTGAGAGGATAAAAGTGTACAAAAGAAAGCATTACAGGGGTAAAAAGGGAAACAGAATCAGGGGATTTTGAGGATCATGTGGGCCGTACTGGCCCTAACTAACTTGCTGCAGCTGTGAGTGTGCATTCTGTTAGGAAAGGGTATATTTGTTTGGTTGTGGGATTGAGGCAGGTAGGCAGGCATTTCGTAGGCTAGGAGAGTATTGAGCTGCTTTGGTGCCCAACCTTTCTCCTTGTTATGCATTTTCCTTTTCTCAGATATTACTCTAATACCACCAGAGTGTTTTCTTCATTTCTGTTTTATTTTTTGGTGGTTTCTATTATCTTGGCATTAGAGCTTCTTTCCTGGAGCTGTGTGGGCCTCCGTACATGGAAGCTGCCATGGAGAACCGAGGGAGAGCTTGGAAAGGAAATTTAAGGAGATGATGCGTTACTGAAGGATCAGCGGCGTGCTTGATCTCATGGGAGGTCGCTGTCCAGGAGGAACAGCAGTCGGGTGAGTCCGAAAGACCATTGGAAAGAGGGTTCCAGGGTGGGAAGAGGTTCACACAATTCTCCATCTCCTTGCATCGAGCAGTGACCTTCTTTGTCTTGGCACAAAGGGGAGTAGCTCCCTCCTTTGCGACATTGGACGGAACCTCATCGGGAAGCCGGTCATTGAACTCTTCTCAAGTGAGCCCCCCTCCATGATGGCGAAACCAAGATAGGAGGATGGAGCTTCCAATCTTTGCTGGTGAGGATCTGCTTCGCTGATTGGTCAAGGTCGAGAGGTATTTTGTGGTGAATGGCATTCATGGAGACAAACGGATGGAAGTGGTGGTGCTCGCACTAGAGAACCAAGCACTGAATTGGTTTCACACGTGGGAGGACTAGTTCCTATTCCCTTCGTGGAGATTAGTTCAGGGAAGCGGTGATGAGGAGGTTTCAGTCGGGTGTGGTTAAGAACCTGTATGGGCCTCTATTACAGGTCAAGCAAGTTAGGACAGTGATGGAATATGTTGCGGAGTTTGAAAAGATTTCTGGGCTAATGAAGTTCATGGCTAGAGAGGTCATGAAGGGCATATTCATCAATGGGCTTTGCAAGGAGATTGGGGCTGAGATGAAGAGCCTGGAATTGGTCTCATTGGCCGAGATCAAAGACCATGCTCTCATGCTAGAGGAGCAAAACTGTGAATGGCGAGGCAGAGGTGTGAACCCTGTGGATCACGGTGTGGGTGCTAGCAAAGGGCCAAACCATTTCAGAACTGGGCTTGCTTCGAATAGGACTTGGCCCAATAAGGAACAAAAGGAGATAGTGACCCAAAGGGGGAGAGACAGCCCAAGAAGATGAAGGGGGAACAGTAGAAAGCTTCTCAAGCAAAGATGTAGGATCGAAGTCGTAAAGGGTTGTGTTTCAAGTGGAGAGAGATGGGGCCATGACCACATATGTAAGATGGAACACTACCGTTTGCTCTTAGTGGAAGGCTCTAACGGCAAATCTTCTGACGTGAAGGAGGAAGAAAAGGACGAGGAAGATCCTGATTTGGAGCTGAAAACCCTTCAAATTTCACTCCAAAGCTTGAAGGGGTTCACTTCGAGGAAATCATTCAAGGTGGGGGAAAAGTTAAGGGAAACTGAAGTGGTGATTCTCGTCGACACAAGAGCCACTGGCAACTTCCTCTCAAATATTTTGGCTCAGTGATTGGAGCAAGAGGTGGAGGATACCCGAGTACACCGTGGAAGTTGGTACAGGTCAACAAACTAGGAGTTGTGGCATTTGCAGAAACCTCTAACTGGAGGTGCAAGGGGTACAAATCATTCAAACCTTTCAACCAGGGCTTGGGGGAGTCGATGCTGTTTTGGGAATGGATTGGCTGAGAGTTTGGGAACGATTGCTGCTATTTTCTAGAAACTATTCATTTGGGGAGAGAAAAAGGTAGATAAAGATGATTCAAGAAGACCCTGCTCCCTGTCAAACCAAAGCTTCATGGAAGACAACTCTCAAGTCTCTCAGGGACAACTGGGAGGGGTATTTTGTTACTCCATACAAACAGGGGCACGATTTTGAAAAGGGGGGTGAGGTACCAATTGAGTTCAAGGAGCTTCTGGAAGAATTCAGTGACCTCTGCCAGTTACCCACAAGGTTGCCACCCCCAGAGAGCACGATCATGCCATTAACTTGAAAGAAGGAGCTTCCATACCTCATTTATGACCTTACAGGTACCAGTGCTTCCAAAAAAATGAGATTAAGAAGATTATTGGCGAGATGCTGAGTGCTGGTATCAATCAGCCAAGCACCAGCCCACATTCGAGCCCTGTTGATGGAGGACGGAGATTCTGAGTGGACTATAGCGCTTTCAACAAGATAACAATTCCGGATAAATTTCAAATTCCTATCATTGATGAATGGCTGGATGAGTTAAGAGGGGCCAGGGTCTTTTCCAAATTGGGCCTAAAACCCGGGTACATCAAATTAGGATGAAGGAGGCAGATGTAGAGAAGACAGCATTTAGAACCTATGAGGGCCATTACGAATTTCTTGCAATGCCTTTTGGGTTGACTAATGGGCCTTCAACTTTTCAAGCTCTCATGAATCAAGTGCTGAAGCCTTATCTAAGTAGGTTTGTGTTGGTATTCTTCGATGATATTCTGATTTACAACAAAATGAAAGGGGAACACTTGGGGCATTTGAAGAAAGTGATGGAACTACTGAGGGAAAACGGGCTTGTTCATCAATAAGAACTGCAGCTTTTTTCAGCCCAAATTAAGTACCCAGGCCACATTATTTTAGAGGGAGGTCAGGAGTGGCAGCTGGCCCTAAAAAAATTGAAGTGATGCTTACTTGGCCTCCACCCACTGATCTAAAGGGGCTGAGGGGATTCCTTGGCTTAACCGGGTACTACAGAAGGTTTGTCCAAGGGTACAGGAAGGTGGTTGGCCTCTCACCCAACTATTAAAGAAGGATAAATTTCTACGGGGTTTGGAAGCACAACTGGCCTTTGATCAGCTGAAGAAGGCTATGACAACTCTCGCTATTTTAGCTATCCCCTGTTTTGACAAAGAATTCATATTTGAGACTGTTGCTCCTGGGAAGGGCCTTGGAGCCGTATTGATGTAGGAGGGCAGGCCCATTGCTTATTGGAGCCATATGTTGTTAGATAGGGCCCAGCAAAAATTTGTTTACGATAGGTAGCTGATGCCATTATGCCAATTGTCATGGCCATCTAGAAATGGAGACACTACTTGCTTGGAAAGGAGTTCATCATGCACACTGACCAGCAAAGTCTGAAGTTTCTGTTAGATCAGCAGATGATGGGAGAAGAGTAGCAGAAATGGGTGGCAAAATTGTGAATGTTATGTTGTAGGTTTTGATGATGCCAAAAATCAAATGACAAAAAGAGTGAAAGCAAAATAGCATGGAGTCTCTTGAAGATGAACAAGCAAGATGATCAAGTCAAATGGTTAGAATAATTAGGACTTAGATCAATTTGTTAAAAGGTTTTTTTATTTAGTAAGTTTATTTGACCAATTTTAAGTTAATCAAGTTTTAAGTTGATCAAGTCAAGTTTTAATCTAAGGAAAATTTGAATTGATAGAATTTAATTGTTCTTAATAAAGAATTTGTTTTGATTTATGACAATATAAGCATGATTTGAAAGGGAATGCTTAAATGATGTTTGGGAATGCTTAAATAATGTTTGGGAATGCTTAAATAATGTTTAAAAATGTTTTTAGAATGAAAAAGTGTGTTAAACCTTTAAGTTTTCAATTTCTGGAATCATTGTAATCGATTACCACATCAAGTAATCGATTACCAAGTTGTTCATATGCCTAGATTTGAAATTTCACAGCATGTAATCGATTACACACAGTATTTAATCGATTACTAGAAACTTGACCGTTGCCAGTTTTAAAAATTTGAACTATGTAATCGATTACCAGTTCATGTAATCGATTACCATACCCAGAAATACGCAAAGGTGTGTTTTGAAGAGACACATCCTTTGGGATAAATTCTTAACGGTCTACTTGAATTATTTTCTATAAATACCCTTCTTTAACACATTTTTAAAGTACAGAAAACTTGTTACAAAGATCATTTTAACAATCATTCTCATTCATCAATCATTTTGTTCTATACTTGGCCAAATTCTCTTATTCTTGAGAAAACCTTATAGGACTTCAATTTGTTATATTTCCTCTATTTAGAGAGTGAATTCCTGTATTCTATTATCAAGTTTGTGAAAGGGTGAGGTATCCCTTTGTAAGAACAAGAGTGAGGAATCTCTTGGTTCTTGAGAGATTCAAACACAAGAGTGAGGAATCCCAAGGTGTAAGAGTGCTCCTCTGGTGTAAAGAATTCAAAGTTAGTGGAACTCTTAGTGGGTTGCTGAGAGAACTGGATGTAGGTCACAAGAGGTGACCGAACCAGGATAAACCGAGTTTGCATTCTCTCTTCCCTTATCTCTAAGTTTATTGTAAGTTTACTCTTCAATATCTTGTTAATTTATATAATTAGATCTTTATATCTCTTGCATTCTCATCTATTAAATTAGGTTTTCAATCCAATTTCTTATATTTTATTGAAAAAGGAATTAGAGTGTGGTTTTTAAGGAAAAGGTGGAGAACTCAATTCACCCCCCTCTTGAGTTCTTTGAGGCCACTTGGATAACAAAAATTGCTGGGATTGGACTTTGAAATCACGTATAAGGCTGGGAAGGAAAATAGGGCTGCTGATGCACTCTCTAGGAAGCTTTATTTTGGGCCGATCTCTGCTATAACATTGTAATATCAAGAAGGGTTAGATGAAGAAGTTCAAAGGGACAGCAAGCTTAAAGAGATTGTAAAAGGGATGTTGCAAGGAAATGGTTCCCAGCCGGGGTATGAATGCAAAGGGGGTAGACTGTACTTCAAAGGTAGGTTGGTTATTCCTATAAATTCTCCAAGGATTCACCTCATTCTGCAGGAATTTCATGATACAGTGATGGGTGGACATTCTGGGTTCTTTAGAACTAACAAAAGAATCTCGGGATTGCTTTGGTGGGAAGGTATGAAGAACACCATTCAGCAATACATTCAAGCTTGTGATATTTGCAATATGAACAAGTACCAAGCATTATCCCCTGCGGGCTTATTGCAGCCCCTGCCATGACTTCACAAGTATGGGAAGAGTTGTCTATGGATTTCATTGGAGGCCTCCCCAAAGCCCAAGGCTTCAACACAATCTTAGTTGTAGTGGATAGATTGACTAAGTACACCCATTTCATTGGCTTATCACACTCCTACAAGGCAAAAGATGTGGCTGGTTTATTTGTGAAAGAAGTGGTTAGACTTCATGGCTTCCCTTCCTCAATCATCACTAACAGAGACAAGGTTTTCATGAGTGCTTTTTGGTCTGACCTGTTCAAAATAGCTGGAACCAAGTTGAAGTGCAGTTTAGCCCATCATCCACGAAGGGATGAGTAAACTGAGGTGATCAATCGCTGTTTGGAGACCTATCTAAGATGATTTGCTGGAATAAAACCAAACCAGTGGCCTAGGTGGTTATGTTGGGCTGAGTTGTGGTTCAACACCACTTACAGTGCTTCCACACATACTACCCCTTCAAAGCCCTCTATGGGAGGGACCCCCTATCCTCCTTAAAGGTGAAAGTTACAATTCTGCAGTTGAGGGTGTTAATTTGCTGTTGGCAGGGAGGGATTCTATCCTAGATGATCTTAAATGGCACATGGCCCAAGTTCAGTCTCACATGAAAAACCAAGCTGACAGATGGAGGGGGGAAGTGGATTATGAGATAGGAGACAGGCTGTATCTCAAGATTCAGCCTTATAGGCTGAAGTCTCTTGCCACTAGACTCAATCAAAAATTCAGCCCAAGATATTATGGGCCCTTTGAGGTGCAGGAAAAGATTGGTACAATGGCTTATAAACTGAAATTGCCTGCTGGTTCCTTGGTAGATCCTATTTTTCATGTATCCTTACTCAAGAAATGAGTAGCCCCCCATGCTCTCTAGCCAACCCTTATGAGCTGGCTTGACAGAAGAATGGGAGTTAAAAATGCAACCTGCAGAAGTGCTAGCTGTTCGGGATAACCAGCAGGGAGGAAAGGATGTACTCATTAAGTGGAAGGACACGCCCGAGTTTGAAAGCTCCTGGGAGCTAGCAGAGGACATCAAGCTGAGCTTTCCGCACCAGGGAGGGGGGGGGGATTAAAAGTGTACAAGAGAAAGAATTACAGTGGAAAGGGAAACACAGAATCAGGGGATTTCGAGGATCATGTGGGCCCTACTGGCCCTAACCAACTTGCTGCAGCTGTGTGCGCGCGCTGGCAGAGGGTGTGCAAGTGTGCGAGTGTGCATTCTGTTAGGAAAGAGTATATATGTTTGGTTGTAGGATTGAGAGAGGTAGGCAGGCATTTGGCTTAGGCTAGGAGAGTATTGAGCTGCTTTAGTGCTCAACCTTTATCCTTCTTGTTATCCATTTTCCTTTTTTCAGATATTGCTCTTAATACCATCACAGTATTTTCTTCACTTCTGTTTTATATTTGTGTGGTTTCTACTACTATCTAAATAAGAAGTGGAGGATATATTATATAAATATAAAAGTATGAAAAAATGTAATCTAGTTACAAGGTAAATACAATTCTCTTAAGTGTTCAACAGAACTTGGTATTTTACATGGACTACTTGTATTCGAGTGAATATTATCTTAATTGTAATACTCAACCAAGTACCAAGGGAATGAATTAGACAGCAAAATTTCAGAGGAAACAAATACATTATTGAGTAAGTATCCATGCGTACTCGGCAAACACAGTACAACAACGGTATAAGAGAATACCCATGCATCATAGATAAGAGATGAAAATGCTTTGATCTACTTTACAGAACAAGAAGGTTATGTCAATTTTTAACAAATACTGATCCAAATTTAGTAACTGCAGCACCAGAGTGAGAAATATGCATCATATACAACCATTGAAGATATCAAAATTAACAAAAAAAAGGGATCCAGGAGTTTCTTACATTATATAAATCGATGACCAATCAGGGTTTGGTGAAAAAGCACTATTGACGTATACAAACTGCAAAAAAGGTAAACAAAATTGAGCATGCAGAAACCTTATACAATTAGATGGGGATAAAGTACAAAGCGGTTGTTTACCAAAGTATCTCTGTGGAGCTGCCGACAAAGAAAGTCTATCACTTTGCAAACTTATCAGTTCCTGCTATCTGCCATATGAAAAATATATATAGAATTAATATTTTACACTTCTAGACGTAAGAATGCATATAAACATAAACTTTTGCAAGCATTTCTCCAAATAATGACTTTCCAACTTCAGTTTAAAACTGTTAACGTTCATGACTTCATGCACCACAGACCTGCATTTTCCATGTGTGAGAAAATGTATATTTCGTACTACCATAAGGCATTGAAAACAAATGCAGATACAAGTCTACACCGTTCTTTCCCTTTACCAGCATGAATATTGGAGAGTAATCACAATCAGACAAGAAATAACATGGATAAGACTGCGCATATTAAATGGAAGATAGTCTGGTTTAAAGGAGTAAAGGAAGACCCGAGAGAACTTTAGGAGGGACCATATCAAATGATCTTGCTCTAGCCGGTTGACTTAAAATTTGGCATTTGATAGAGCCCTAACATCATCTATTGAGTCATGTAATCAACCCCACCTAATGGGATAAATTGCCATTGTTAACAAACTCAACTAAAGTTTTGTTCCTGGTAATACTGAGCTGCATATCTAGTGAAAGGGTAAGCAATATTTGAGAAAACAACCTTGAGTAATTTTCCATATCACTCCTAATGCCAAAGAACAGATAGAAATAGAAAATAATTGAGGAAAAGAAAATGGAAAGAAAGATTCACATACAATGATATTGATGCAGACGTATGACCTTGTACTGATATTTCGTATGCATAATTTGTTTAACATGATCCATAACCTAACTGTTTATCAGTGACATCAAGAAACAGAATTTTAAAACAAGAACACCATTTTGTAGACTTCAAAGTGGTTGATATCTAGCATAGTACCCTGTTTGCCTTTACTATCGAGACCTCCAAACATCCTGAAGTTGTTACCACAGCAAAACAATTCCAGCAGAGGCTGGCATGAAGCCAGAAAACTTAAAACTCAGAGAAAAGAACAACACACACAGACAACAAACTTCTCTTTTTTTGGTTTCACGACCAGGGTATCTACCGTCAATCACGGTGACTAATCCTGCCTAGCTTATAGGCATCTCAAAGGGTGGGACAATTGATCCGGAGATTAAGGCTTCTCCATACCAAAGGAGATTGAACCCTGACATTTGGTTAAGGGTGAATGAATCCCTACACACACGGACAACAAACAACAAATATAGGACAATAAATGAATACATTATGAAATATGAACGGTCAAAATTTACTTAATCTATGTAATCCTCATCTGCAGTCCTCAAAAATACCATTGACTTACTTTAAATCTGGAAAAAAAAAAAAAAACCCAAAGAATGTGGAATCCCCGAATGGCTGGCTCCATACCCAAAGACAAAAAGATAATATATCTCCTGGGTAGAAGTTCACTTAAACAACACAGAAACTTTCACAGTTAATCCTACCACATGTATTTATCCAGAATATTCACTTCCATGCTGGTAAATTTAAATGCAGACTCAAATTGAAGCTCTGATCTTCAATTTAACATGTAACGATTAGTACGATACGGGTTAACCCAACCAACTGTAAAAATTTGTGCACCCAACCAGAAAATAGATCATCCACCTCATTAGTTCAGAATTAAAGCATCATATCACTAACTCTCAAGCTTGAATTTGAATCAAACAGGCACAAAAATTAAGGAAAGAAAGCAAAAGGGGCTTCAATGAAATTAACAATTTTGGTGGGGAAAATTGGCAAAAATAAAAGATGCCCATTAAAGAGGAGTACCTTGAATTTCGATTGCTTGAGAATAGGTGCATCACCGGTGGCTCTAAGATGAACAACCACTGCCACAAACACCAAAACCCCAGTTCGCAACAAAAACCAAAAAAAAAAAAAAACTGTTCGATTGATTCACAAAATAGAATCTGACTAATTCACGAAGGATTGGGAACTAACCTTTACGAACGAAACTTGGTGACTCAGCTGCCATTGTCCTCACCTCACTACTTTCGATCCCTTTCTTATGTTTCGTTGCTCGATAGCCAGTAGGGACTTCAATTCTGTCTATTTTATTTTTTAACTAAACACCCAATTCATTCGTTTAGATTTATAGTGAGATAAATTAGCTGTTAGATTTAAAAATTCTTATATTAATTCCTCAAATTTTACAAATGAAGTTAATCTCTCTATCAAATTATTATCTAAACTATTAACAAAATGTCCACATGTTCTCTTAACTTACTTACGTATACCTGTTAATTTTCAAGGACATCCAACTTGCCTTTCTTCTATACTGCAGAATAAATTATAACTTAAAGTCAAAATATTTCTTCTAAGTAAGAGCTATGGTGAGAGAATATGAGAAAGAAGGTCTAAACAAACTCGTTTCGAGTAGTAAGAGGTTATGACTATGGAAAATTAACAGTACGCATAAATAAATTAACAGTACATGTTAGTAATTTTCAGATTTCAGGATTTTATGAAGGAAATATTAAAACTGAAAACTGAAATTTGTAAAAGTGAGAATTTTCAATATATCCTTTACAAAATCTAAAAAATTGGATAACTAAAAATGAAAACTAAACCAAACATACCTTAGTTTTTTTTCCCTTGCTATGTTCTTTTGTCAAATCTTCTTCTCTTATCTTTCTTTTTGGTCAAGAAAAAAGAAATGGAATGGGTGAAGTAGGCTAATGAGAAAAAGAGGCTACTATGGCCTAATTTGTGAGATTTTCACAGGCTCATATGCAAGAAACCATGGTTGGGAGGATGTCAATGAAGATGAAACTTGTGGTTAGTGGTGATAAGAGTTATAAATAGCTAGGAAGTTATGAGAAGAAAAATGTTATTTGTATTAATAAATGTGAGCATTTGCGTCATAACACATTCATCATTAAATGAGGTGTGCCCACTAAATGGGGACACCTCATCCAATGTTGGATAGGCGTGAGTCGGTAGTATTTACATCCTATGAACAACTAACACAACTTTTATGAGAAAAAGGAAGGATCTTAGTCATGAAAATTACTGTGTGTTTAGTTTCATTGCTTTCATTTCTCTTGTACTTTCATTTCCATTGTCGTTTCTGTTGTAATTCACCTTTCATTAATGCAATCCAGTTTCATCTCTACCAATCTTATTGTCTCAATTGATTGATCTTGCTTAAGACATTTCTAGAATGAATTGAGGAATTCATAGGCTAAGGAGCAAATTGCGTCTTTAGTACAAATCGCTAACTTAGGTGATTTTGTTGATCCATGAATCGGATTAGACTTGTGATGTTAGCCAATTTACTTAAATTCCAACATATTTTGGCATGCCCAATGGGACATCCAAGATCAAGGTTGAGAAGTTTGCATCTCTTGGTTCAGATTATACTTGGCGTATGAACTTGAGATAAGGAAGGAAAGCTGACATGGCGTCCTCATATCAACCTAGGCTAAGGACCACGAGTCAGCCTTCGATGTATGTGGCAGTGCTGACTTCACCCTGGAGGTGACTCAGGTCACCACCATCTACAGCAATTGTGGCTCAACTTACTCTAACAATGAATCCACTGCCATTGGCTTCTACACAATCTAGTGGGGTGGCTACTCCTCATAACACCACTCCCATGCAAGCTAGCAAGGTTGCGAGCCCTACACGACCTTTAGTAGCTTCTCCTTCTTCACAAATCCCATTCGTGGAAGAAGAAGAGGCAGCCAATTGTAACTTCCACGTCTTTCGCTACACCACGTAATACCACCCTAAGGAGGCTAGCACGATTGTGACCCCCAAGGCCTTCAGTAGCTTCTCCTTCTTCACAAATCTCATCCATGGAAAAAGAAGAAGAAAAGTAGCCAATTGTAACTACCACCTCTTTCATCAAGAGACATATTGATGAGGGCTTATAGGATTTGATGTATTAACTATCTTACAACTTAAGGAGTTTGGCACGGATTCCCAAGGAGTTTGGCACGGATTCCCAGCCTGATTAGTATTATGGTGAAACTCCCATAGATAGAGGAATGCCATATTCTGGGGACATAGGGGGCAGCCTCCACTAAGCTATGGAAATGTCCATATGCTTAGGAGGCAGCCAAACAAGCCAGGCTTTTTTGGGGCCATTATTAACATGGGTTATCATGTAGACCAACCTTTCTGAGTTAAGTCTCTAAGCCCTATAAAAAATTACTTTAAGACAAACCAACCTCAGGTCTTTGGGGGGTACACTACAACAACGACCCAATCATCATTAGGGGTGGCTTTCATTACACAACCTAATCCAGTTTTTCCTCCTCCTGGACCGATTTATGGACAACCATGGCTAGTGTATGCACTTTAGCCTGTGTAACCACCAAGTGTACTAGCCTTATAAGCAACCAGCCAAAGTGCACACCTCAGCTTGTGCCCAACCCCCTATGTACCAACCTCATGGGAATCCTATGGCAAATCCTCAGCCTACGCACAAGCAATAGAGCATATCCCAAAGAAGAAGGGGACAACCCATTTCATGGGCAATGAGACCCCTTGCCACTAGTAATTGACCCAAATTTGTAGACTAAACTATCAGGCGCCATTTTGGGGTCCAACTTAGGCCATTGGAATGGCTTGTGTATAGGAAACCTTATCTTGATTATTTGGATCGTGCCCCATTTCTTAAGAGGTATAGGACTCTGACTTACCATTTTTTTCAAGGAAGATGGTAAGTCCACAATGGAACACGTCAACCATTTTATAGGCCAATGTGCTGAAGCTATCCAACATGATTGCTGAAGACTGTAGTCATTCCCATTGTCATTCACAAGCACACCCAACGCAATGAATAGCTAAGTTGAGATGGAACGAATATTTCATGATTGTTTCTATAGGCCTAAGGCTGAGATCTTAATGTTGGATCTAATGTGTATCAAGCAAAAGGCAAATGAGCATTTAATTCACATTTTAGTAAGATTTAGACAAGTAAGGGGAAGGTGCAATTTACATATACCAGAGGCTAAACGCATGTCAATAGAGTCAACAACATGAACCATTTGTTAAAAGAAAGCTAATAGTGATTGAATACTATGATAGGCTTAACTTTCGTGGAAGGTAACTAGAATGGAACAATTCATTGTGGAAAAAAAGAGAGGTGGGCCTAAAAGGTTGACTTTGGAGGGTCTCAAATTGTAACCATTGTAGAGTGTGAGAATACTAGAAATCTAGGAGACAGACACTATCGATGGGTACGCACCCATCAGTAATTGGTGTCTCTGACGAGTTGTCGGCCATTTGTGTTATCAAACATTTGATTATTAATTTATATGACAGTCCATCGGTAAATCCGTCGGTAAATGATGGCGTCACTTAGCGCCACTTGGCGTGCACAATTTCCGATGGGTATAAAGGGTTACTTATATTTTTATTTGTTTTATTTTTGCTTTTAAATTACCGACGGGTTAATTATATTTTTATTTTATTTATTATTGCCATTAAATTACTGATGGGTAAATAATATTTTATTGTTTTATTTACCTTTTCTTTAATTACCGATGAGTTTTGAAAATTTTACACATTGATGCCCAATTCTGGTACCCCTAAACCTATTGGTAAACCCATTGATAATTGCTAAATTGTGAAATGCACCGTTTCACTTAAAGTTACCGACGGGTGTAACCTACGGATATGTTTCACCCACGCTTCTTCTTCCTCATTTCTCTTCTCTCTCTCTCTCTCTTCCCCTCTCCTCCGCCGCCGCCATTCATTGCCGTCGTTTGCCATCGCCAAAGCTCTGTTGTGAAATGAAGACCACCATTGTGATCCTCATACGTTGGTGAGCATTTTAATCGGTTTGGTTTTTTGATTTGGCTTAGTTTTTCCATTTGTTTGTGGGTGTCTATAATGTTGTTTCTTAATGCATTGGAAAGCAATTATTGTTATTATTTTGTTAATATAGGTGTTGTGTTAACCCTTGGTAGTGAGTTATTGATGTTGACAGTGGACATTAAGGATAATTTTTCATCTTTTTTCATTATTTTATTTTATAATGTGCATATATAAATGTTGAAAATTGTGTGAAATTAAATATTTGTTCATGTTGAATTTTTAGGATTGGATTTGGTTCCACAGGGAACCAAGAGAGGATTCTTTGTTTTTCTTCACTATAGTAGAGGTTAGTAATAAAGTCCTTGTTATTTATATTGTTTAATATGTATATAGGATAGAGACTTATGTTTTCTAGGATAGAGTTGTAGGAAATAGGGATTGTATGACTAGGGGAAGGGCATAGAGGTCCTTCCCGACTAGTTTGAATTGTTTGTTGTGGGATTCTTTGTGTTTGGAGAGATTGTAGAATGCATGTTGTGGAGCTATAAGGGATGTGCAATAGAACGATTTTTAGGATTATGTGAATCGTATGTGATTATTAAGAGTATGTAATTGTTTAACTATGTCTATTATGTTGTTGATCTTTAATAATATCTATTATTGTTGAATTGACTAAAATATATGATGATAGAAGCTCCTAATTTAAGGGGAGATGTTGTCAAAATTTTGTAAAAATTTTATTAAGGGAAATAATATTATACTATTAAAAGTAATTGTATTAAAAAACTTCAAAAAGCAATTGACGGGTTTAAAAGTAATAATTTGATGTCTTTAAAACATTAGGAGTTCTATGAACTTAACAATGGACTGAATATCTGATGATGAAAGTTCCTAATTTAAAGAAGATATTCAAAATTTTGTGAAACTTTTGTTAGTGAAATAATATTATAATATTAAAAGTAATTGTATTAAAAAAACTTTAAAAAGCAATTGAATGGTTTAAAAGTAATAATTTGACGTCTTTAAAACATTAGAAGTTCCATGAACTCAACAATGCACTGAAATTTCTAATAACGGAAGGTCCTAAAGTAAGGGAGATGCTGTTCAAAATTTTGTTAGAATTTTTGTGTTAAGGAATTAAGAAGAAAAGTAGTTGTATTGAATATTAAATAGCAATTCAATTTGTATTTGAAAATAATAATTTGATGTCTTTAAAAAATTGTAGGGTCTAGGGTTACTCACACGCATAATGTTACCTTCAAACTGATCATGGATGTATGATATATTGCATCCTAATAGCGGGGGATTAAACCTAAATTTTATAGTGGTGTTAAAGAATTTATGATGGTAACATGTCAAATACAACAGTTCATTAATAAGACAAAAATTAGGTGTCCATGTAATAAGTGCAAATATAGGAAGTATTTAGATGATAATACAATAAGGGTTCATTTGTATAAGTGAGGATTCACGTTGACTATTGGGTTTAGCGGGCATGGTGAGGTAGTTAATACATGGAATCAAGTGGGTATGTTTGGACTGGAAGTAGTTTTGATGGGATCCACATAGCTAGCGGCATGGAAGGACCATGAAGACTAGGTCTCAATTGGAATGATCAATATGTCAAGCTTATCTAGTGAAAGAGACTTCAAATTTTTGCTCATTTTACTTTCGCGACATGTTCAATGTTGGAGAACTCTAGTTGGTTGTAATGACAATGAAGGGAAGTATTCTATTCCACCAACATTGTCCGTATTCAATCAACCTAGTTGAACTCCTGGAAGAGCGAGCCCGATGGCTGACTTCCGAGGAGTGAAATTCTGTGCACTTGCACATTTTGATAAATTGTGACGAGGTGCAACCATTCAGATTATATGTCAATGACCCCTTTTCAATAGGTGAAAGTGTGATGTTATGCATCCTTAAAATAACCTAAAATATATTTTTAACAACAGATGCTTTGAGCAATTATGGTAAGATTCTTCAACAATTTCTCGACTAGTTCATATTACATGTAAGTCAATTATGTTAAAATAATATAACCTAATATATTGTCATCAGTAAATTTTGTTTGGTGCAATTGAGTTTAACATTTCAAACTCCATCTACGTAGGTTCATGACAAAAATAATGATGTAACATGTCCCTATTGTTTAACCTAGCTTAAGGGCCTAAAAATAAAGTTGTAAGTTGGCTCATGCACTATGTTAATTGATACAAGTTTCACACAAGCTAATTGGGTGTGGGAAAAAATCGACAATATTGGTGTTTGCGTTAAAGGTGATGCTAGGCAGAGAATGTGATTGGTATGGTGTTGTTAAGGGAATCCTTGAGTTTGAGTGCATTGGTAAGCCAACGAAAAAATGTGCATTATTCAAAAGTGAATGGTATGATCCAATGCGACTCACTGGGACAAGACAACATAACAATTACAAAATCATTGAAATCAATCACACCAAAAGATATGAAAGTTATGATCTGTTTATTATAGCCCAAAATGCTAGACAAGTCTATTCTATGTCTTATCTTGGGAAAAGTAGGTCACACTAGAAGGCTGTGAACAAGACAAAAGCAAGAGGTAGGATTGAAATAGAGGAAGTTCCTGTTGAAGATGCTTATCAAGTGGATGATCCACCCCCTTCAAGGGTAGTAATCAATGCAAACAATCCTGAAAATCCTCTTTTGTTGGCAATTGGGAAAGTTGACATAATTGATTGCACAAGTAACGACCCAATGAGAAATCATGAAGATGAAATAAGTATAGTAGTGGTGATGATTTAGATAAGATAAAACTACCAAATTCGTCCCTCTAAAATTTCGCGTGACCAAATTGGTCTCTCTAAAAAAAAAAAACTCTCAAATGTACTTAAATTTTGTTCTTTGAGGCTTGCCAAAACCACCCAAGTAAAACCTAAGGGAAACCCGAGGTAGGAAAAAAAGTTCTTGAAAATTTCAACATAGTTATGTAGTAAAATCTTTGAAATAAACAAACATAGAATTTAGAAATCAAAGACTTTAAACATAGAACCTTTGAAGATTGGAGACATTCCAAGATCTCAGTATCTCAATGTCATCCATGGCTTCAAACTTGTATGCGCCTCTATTGAGCACATTTATCATCTTGTCCAGACCTTCCCATTCTAGGCGAGCTTTCTCTATCTTAGTGCTTTTAACTCAATGCCTATATGTCAAAGGACAAAATCACCAACACCGAATTGATAGGGACGCAAGAGTTATATCTCATAGCTACTCTTTGTTGAGGGCAAGTTCTCTGACTCTGTGCTTGTTCTCAAAATTCAGTAAGGTCTGGAACTCCTCACACAACTTAACCTGATTTTCCTTTTCCTAATAGAATATACTATGAGGGTATGGTTCCTCTAGTTCAATTGGGATCATAACTTCCACTCCATAACACATTCTGAATAAGGACTCCAAGGTGGTAGATTGCCGGGTTGTTCTATATAGCTAGAGGAAGTTTCCGAGCTTGTTCGCCTATACTCCTTTTGCCTTATCCAATTTTTTCTTCAAATCGTTAAGAATTACCTTGTTTGGTACTTCCACCTGGCCATTTGCTATCCATGAATTGGGCTAATGGGTTGCATTTATGCACCCATTTTCCTTTTTAACTCTGAACATTTAGCAACATAGTTATGCTTAATTGATTGATAAATTGTGGGTTTGTATTTAGCTCTCATCATGCATCATTGGGTAAATTCATGGCTATCAACACCGTTTTTAATGAGTAATCATATTTTGGAGTTACATGTGCTTTTAATTTTTTTATGTGAGTATTGTTAGGTAGTAAGTACTTCCAGGTTAGCGTGTTACCTATGCTTCGGTAACATTAGGACCACTATAGCGATTGACAAAGTAAGGCATTTTGACTCTGGGCAGGACGTATAGGAGTGCTATAGCTGTGACAGAAGCAACTTGAACTAGGCAAGGCTGGACTACTATAGCAATCAATAGAAAAGCACAAGTTGAAGCATGCATGGCATGATCGCTATAGTGGTCATGTGTTTTTATGTGCATAGTACTTAGCATCGACGAGACTTTCTAATGTACCCGTGGACCCTTTATTTTGCTACACTATAAGTAGTAGTAGGTTAAACATTAGAGATATCTTTTGTTCACAAATTTTAGGATTGTCATCGAGCTCTCTCTCTACTCTCTAGGTTTTAGGAGCTTCTAATATTTATTTTGGCTTCCATTTAGGATCGTGATTGTATTTCTCTTAATATTGATTGTAATCATTCACCTATGGAAGAGTAATTTCCTTTACCTTGAGGAAGGATAACTGATGATCGAGATTTGTTCTTGAGATTCCAATTTTAATGGCAATTTGTTGTTGGTTTCTTTTCCCGTTGTTATCTCTCTTTAATATTGATTGTATGAATTATTGCAATTGTGTTTTTAAAGCTCTGATTATGTGTTCATTCACTTCGTGACTTGCATGCATAATTAGGATTTCATTGGGGTATTTGGTCAATTGATTGAATTATATCTATTTGATAAGGGATTGGAATTAACTCCATTTGGATATTAGGTTACTGTAATTGCTAATTAAATTGACATAGGTTCATAGAACCACAATTGCGTGATCATGTGTTGGTCAAATCCTATTGCGTGAAAATTTAATTGATAAGAGCAATCACTAGCACGAATTAGTCTTTTGAACCGATGATTGAATAACTCTTGATCTGAAGGACTCCTTGTGCATGTAATTCTTATATAACTTTTCAAATTATTTTCCATTCTCAACAATTTCAAAAACCCCCAATTCCTTGAATTGACTAGAACACTTCCACGTGAGACAACATGAGTTGCAACCTACTATATTTTTGGTGTAATTTAGTAATTACTATATTTTAATTTGTTGCAGGTAGTGATAATCACTTACCAAAAACTTAGGGAGGAGGAAAACGAAGATAAATGTGAGAGATAGGTGGAGAGAGTGTTGGGCAACAGCTAAGGTGTGTATCTTGAGCTTGGGCATGGGTTTATATAGCATGAGAGTGTTTCAATGGAACTGCATCATTTTGCAGAAAATTCACATCCGCTAAAAAAAAATGCACTTTCGCGAGTTCTAAAAATGTGTCTACGCACTAAAAATGAGCTTATGCGTATAGACTAAAAATCGAGGGCTCTTTGGAATGTGAGGGAAACGGGGCACCCAAGAGTGCGCTTCTATGTACTAAAAATGTGCATTCACACAAAACAAAAATGCATGTCTGCATGTTCTTTGTAAATTCTATAGAATCTCTCTTAAGACTTCGAGGAGGCCTACCAGCCTTGAATAGCCTTCCTAAAGGGTACTTAGACCTAGAATATTACATATTATTCCTTTAAAGAGATTTAGTTCCCAAATCTAAACAAACATACCTTGGGAGTCACAAAGTTATGGATACTTGATCCTTATAAATCTTTCGCTTCCAAGTCACTTTATCTCTAGCATGGTTCCTCCAAATGACTTTCATTGAAGCCACCTCCTTCGAGCAAAATTTCTTGATTTGCTTATCCACAATGGCAACTAGTTTCTCTTCATAGGACAATCCTCATCAAATTGGACCATTTGTGGAGTGAGCACTTGAGACTGGTCGAGCATGTACTTCGTGAGCATATTGACATGAAACACTGGGTGTATGGCTAAGCTGGAGGCAGTGCTAATCTGTAAGCTCCTACTCCAACTCTCTCTAGAATTTCAAATGACCTGATATAACAAGGGTTCAGCTTCCTTACATATCGAAGCTAACTGCCTTCTTCATTGGAAACACCTCCAGAAACACTTGTGTTAGCTCCAGAACCCTTCAGAGAGTGTTAATGCAAAATGTTTTGAATGATAATACAACCAATTTAGAGAAAATATTTTGAATAATGACTAATGTTTATCTTGAGTTTTTTGAAGCTAGAGGTCTTTTCATTAGCATTACACGATTCCTAAAGTGAAAATAATTTCACTTTACATGTGCAAACATGATTTATCTCATTTAAAGAGATGGAAACTAAATGGAAGTGAAACTTATATCGTGAAATGAACGTATACATGCTTAACGGATTGAAGAAAACCACGTGTAAGAAGGGAACTTGGATCTTAGAAAGTAGCACACGACTTTAGAAAGTACACTTCAAGTGAAGATTTCAATCCATTTATGAAGCAACGTTCAATCGTCATGATCGCAATAATATCATCGTCTACAAGCTCTGATTGAAGTCTAGAAGATCAAAGATATATCAAGGAACTAATATCGTACTTAGAAAGTTCACTTCACAAAGAAACGATGCACTTTGCAAGAAAAGAAAGGAAATTTGAAATTCAAATTTAAAATCAGACCTAGTTACAGGCTGGCATGTCATCCCTTCTACCAACTTGGTCAACTATTCTAGCTTCTAGAAGGAAGTTTTTAGAAACCTCATTCAGAAAGTAAAAAGTAGTTCTGAAAGTAGCCTTAGAAACCTCTATTTCACAACGGCAACTAGTTTCTCTTCATAGGACAATCCTCATCAAATTGGACCATTTGTGGAGTGAACACTTGAGACTGGTCGAGTATGTACTTCATGAGCATATTGACATGGAGCACTAGGTGTATGGTTGATAAATTAGGAGGCAGTGCTAATCTATAAGCTCCTGCTCCAACTTTCTCTAGAATTTCAAATGACTTGATATAACAAGGGTTCAGCTTTCCCTACATATCGAAGCTAACTGCCTCTTCATTGGAGACACCTCCAGAAACACTTGTGTTAGCTTCAGAACCCTTCAGAGAGTGTTAATGCAAAATGTTTTGAATGATAATACAACCAATTTAGAGAAAATGTTTTGAACAATGACTAATGTTTATCTTGAGTTTTTGAAGCTAAAGGTCTTTTCGTTAGCATTACACGATTCCTAAAGTGAAAATAATTTCACTTTACATGTGCAAACATGATTTATCTCATTTAAAGAGATGGAAACTAAATAGAAGTGAAACTTATATCGTGAAATGAACGTATACATGCTTAACGGATTGAAGAAAACCAGTGTAAGAAACGAGATTTGGATCTTCAGAAAGTAGTATGCGACTTCAGAAAGTACACTTCAAGTGAAGATTTCAATCCATTTATGAAGCAACGTTCAATCGTCATGATCGCAATCATATCATCATCTACAAGCTCTGATTGAAGTCTAGAAGATCAAAGATATATTAAGGAACTAATATCGCACTTCAGAAAGTTTACTTTACAGTGAAACGATGCACTTTGCAAGAAAAGAAGGGAAATTTGAAATTCAAATTTAAAGTTGAGACCCGTTCGCTGACATGTCATCCTTCTGCTAACTTGGTCAACTATTCTAGCTTCTAGAAAAAAGTGTTTAGAAACCTTATTTAGAAAGTAAAAAGTAGTTTCTGAAGGTAGCCTTATAAACCTCTATTTCACAACGGCTTTTGTAACAACTCTAACACACGACGAGCTACTCCTCTAGATTGCATTCCGAAGACACAAAAAAATGATCAACACGTGTCACTTGGACAACAAATTAAGGGCAACAGTCATAAATGCAGACCATCTATAAATAGAGATGCTGTGTTTTCAAAGAAAGAGATTTATTGAAACAAAGAGCTGAAACACTAAAGAAATTTCTCCTCATTCTTTGTAAAGTTTAGATACAACTTATAATCAATTTTATTATTTGTAAAAATCTTCTTTCTATGTTCTTAATAGATCATACGTTCTTCTAAGGAAGAATTGGAAAGAAGTCATTCAAGTTTTCAGGGTCTGTCTTTGTATATTTTACGAAAATTTGAGTGTTGGTTAGTTTGAATGGCAAACCCAAACACAAACCTTTATATCCTCGATCCAGTAATGATCGTTGTGAGGTAGCTTGTAGAGGTTAAGTAAAAACTACTTGCAACATGGAGGTAGAGTGAGCTACTAGTCATGGTTTAGCTTGGAAAGGCTAGTGAAAGACTACTCGGTTGTGACGGGTGAGGGAGCTCCTGGTCATGATTTAGCTTGAAGAGGCTAGTGAAAGACTACTTAGGTTTAGTTTGGAGAGGATGGTCAAAAGCTACTCGATTTGTGATGAGAGTGTACTTGCTAGCCACAAGTAAGAGCTTGAGAAGGCTATTGTAAAGACTATCCAACTTTCTCGGGTTGAGAAAGGTTTTTAATGGAACTCAATGGTGGTTGAGAACTAGATGTAGGCAAGTTGACCAAACTTGTATAAAACATCTATGCAATATCTTATTCTCTCTTAACTCTTTTATATTTAGTGCTTTGTGCCTATTATCTTACATTTTCTGGAAAACCATCTTATATGCTTTTTGTTATATTTTCTGTAGTTTAGAAAGTTACTTTCTGAAGTATCTAATGCTATTTTCGTTGTACTTCAAATTATACACTTGATAGTATATTGTTTAAGTTTTTTAGAAACAAAGAAGGAAAGAAAAGCGAATCATAGTTCAACCCTTTCTTGTGCATTTTCTACCTATAACTTAGTCCCCAACTCCAAGTCGTGTTGACGGTTATGTATATAAGATTTCTACCTAGATTGCGATGCCAAAAAATTCTCTTTGATCAGCTGGACTTTCTTTAAGGCTTCTTGAACTATGTTCAGGCCTAGGCACTTTACTTCCCTAAGCTCAAACCACCCAATAAGAGACATGTAGTGCCTTACATACAACTTTTTAAACAATGCTATCTAAATGCTTATCCACTGTTATTATATGAAGACTTGATCAAGGGCAAGTGGTCACACTTGCTCCCTCGAAATTGAAGACACACGCTCTAAGCATATACTTTAAGCTTTGAATTGCCCTATCTTATTGACCATCTTTTAGGGTGAAAGGCTATAGTCAAGTCCATACGCATTCCAAGGGCTTCTTGGCATTCCTTCAGAACCATGAAGTGAACTCAGAGCCTCTCTTTCAAGATGATGGGCATGGCTATCGGCACATTGTGTTGTTGATGAATTGCTTCGTCTACAATTAAGCTTTGGTTAATATGGTTCTACTATCACTGCCACACTTGATGCATATAGATTAGGCCACCATCATTGTGTTCTAGCAGTTATGATGTATGCCCAATTGTGTTATGGTCTTCGTTTTATGGTTCTTCCAATTTTGGGGTAAAAAGTAAAAAACCTCTTCCTTTGGTGTTTAGGAGTTTAGATTATGCAAGAAAACACCTATAAAAACCTCTAAGATAGTTGAAGGAAAGACATAGCGTGTACACTATATCCTGTGTACTTTGTTTGAAAAAAAAATATGATATACAAAACGTGAATTTATAAATATTGTTGGGGTTTGTCACAACATCCCTGAAGGGGGTGCCATGACGAGGAAAAGATTTTAACTTTTAATAGGTCAATGGAGTTGCCACTAATTTTTATTTATGGTAAAAATTGCAAAACCCTTTTAATTTGGCAAGAGCTGGTCTTTTAAGATAAAATTGGGTTCTGAGTCTAATTATGATTAGAGAATGGTGGAAACTTAATCCATTGCACCCCTAATACATTCCTCCAGGATGGTTACCCAAAGTTTGTTGTGCAAAATTAAAATAACTTTAAAAATTTATTTTTTCCCTAAAAATTAAGCTATGAAATTTTTTTTACAAAATTTAATAATAAATATTTACAAAAGAAAAGAAAACAAATTTAGAAAAAATTAATTTTGACTTGAGAAAATCTGCTCCTACGTATCCTCTGGTGGAATGAGGAACTCAAAGTCATATAGTTCTTCTAGAAAATGATTGTGTGTTGGGTCAATTGAATTAGTCAGTTTGAGAGATTATTGTTGTTGTTGTAGTTTGGAATGAACCAAATATTATTTGAAATTTGATGCATTACATTGATTACTTTATAAATGATATTTTTATAGTACTTTGTTATTGTTATATTGTATTATCGATATTTCAATTTTATTTTTATAATTAAATATTAATTAAGAATCATAAATATAAATTTGTATATATTTAGTTTAGACTATTCTTTCCAATTGAATAAATGATGTCTAATTATAGCGATTTAAAAATTATCTCTATAAAATTCATAATTTCTTTTCTAGCTAGATCAATATATATTGTTAGTTTTAAATGGGAGTTTGGATTCAAAATGCAAGGTGACCACAGTCTTGGAGTCTTTGCGACCATGGGGGTGTGTAGCTGACTTACTAGCAAGTAGGCAAGAGCTTAATGAGGTTTGAGTATGCAGGTGAACGTAAAAATTGTAATCGGAGTCCAAGGGTGTATTTATAAAAGGACCTTGGAGGTAGTTACCAAGGTTACAAGGCGCATACGACCTCGGCAACCACTGCCGCTGGAGGCTTTCTTAGTATTCAAGCGGGACGAGGCCTTGATGTGGACTTCAATAAAGATGGGCTGAGGAATTGGGCCAACATAACTGAGCCGCCTTTGGGTTCATGGTCGACCCGTACTCTTGTTCGTAACAGTGCCATCAACTCAACTTCTAAGATCATGAGCTTGGAGGTTAGGTTCAACGTGATTAATCAGCTTGTGATTTCTTTTTGAAAACTGTCACCTTTGTACATGAAGAGATTGGATCTCAAAGGGTGTTATTATGAAATAAAGGTATTTTTCAAATTTCAAACGCCGCCCTCTTTCTTCCTCGACCATCGTGCTTGAATGCTTGCCATTCTTGGGAAGTCCTGTGGCATTTCTAAAACATTGCATTTAATGCACGTCGCTTAATGTTTGACGGATTTCCCATTTGCCCACAAAGTTCATGGCAAAAAGACATATTTATTATCCCTTTGGGCCCTTGCCCTTCGTGCCCATGGGATGCCTCTGTGGCCTATAAATAGCTCTAAATAGCTCTATCTTCTTTCCTTTTCATTACTTTGTCACTTTTATATTAGGGAAACTCTATAGAAATTTTCTCTTGTTGCCATTTCCACTTTTGCTCTAAGCCTTAAAGCTTCAAACTTTATTTCCTTTCCTCATCTTTCTACTTTGTATGTATTTTCATTGTTGGTTATGATTATTGCTCTCTAGGAACTCTAGAAATGTGGCTTGCATTTGGTTTATTTTTCTGTGATATTTACTTGCTTTTATTTTATGGTTTTCGTGTTAATTTATGTGTTACCATTGTTTGGGAAATATGGGTATGGTTGTTTTATTTAGGCGCCATGGGAATTTTTGCTAAAAGCACTACCCATCCTAGCCTTATGATAATCGCAGGCCCTTGTGCAACAAGTAGTAGGGTAAGAGATCTATCGGGGGAACCATCGTAGGAAAGAGATGCATGCACTTAGCATTAATAACTTTTAAGCTTTGTTTTTTACTTGCCTGGAAAGGTGTGAGGTTCTCATAGTAGTGGGGAAGAGGAAAGCATACCAAGACTACAAGGTTCCTACCATCCTAGATTCCATCAAGAGGGGACTTTATGGGTGGATTGACGAGGAGGTGATGGTTATCCCCTCCATTATTGAGGATAAGCACCATCGAGGGTTGAAGGAATGTCTTATTTTGATGGAAGGCGAGAATGGGACTCCAATTACGTTTTGGTAGTAGGCCAGCGAGAGAGTGTGCTTTATATGCAATTCCTTGAATAATTTTTTTATGGATGTCCTGGAAACTCTTCACCCGTCTTGAATTCTGGCTATCATTTCTGACTTCTAGAAAGAGCTGTTGAGGAAACTTAAAGCCACTTTGACGTAGTTTCATTTAAATAGTTGGGCCACTATATGATGTTTTGAGGTCATATCAGTCTCTTGGGCTTTCTTTCTCTTTTAATCTTTTCTTTTACCTTTTTGCCTTTTTTGTCCCAAGTAGTGTGGCCCAGAAGGGTGGCTATCATCTTAGACTTGCCAAAACCACAAAAATTTCTAAACTCTTTGAACCATACTACTAGGAATCCAAATGGACGAATTTGAAAATATTTCTTGCTCTCAAAGTCCAACCATTTTTTGTAGATCCAGAGAAGGCTTCCTTTCCCTAGATATATCCTGTCAACGAGATGTTGAACCATTTATGGTATGGGAGAAAGATTTAACTCCCATAGAAAAAGAAGTTTTAGATTTTCTATGGGGATAGAAACCCTTTCATCTAAAAACAATTGTTGAGCTTGATGTTGAGGAGGCTTGGGCACTTTTGGGTATGCAGAGCTTTTGTTGTTGTTTGCATTTTCTTTATGGTTATTATTGCGTGCTTATTCTTCGATTCTCTAACTTTCTTTGTCATAACCCGATTTGGGAAAGTAACCGAAACTGGGAAATCTCATCCTTACATAAGCTTCATGACCGCAGTTGTGTCACATGCATAATTAAATATAGTTTTCATATACAAATATCTTCAAACTTGTAAATTCGAAACATGATCAAAATACATAATTCCATTTCATAAACCAAGTCCAGTATTCATAATCATGTAATAAAATATAGCTGAGTTGCTCCACAAAAACCTTAATAACCATAAAAGTTTAATTATATGTCCCAGCAAAATCATGGTAATAAAATAATATCTAAATACCCAAATCAGATTTGCATTGGGGGACAAGTTAGTCCATTAGATTTTGAAAATCCCAAATTGATCCCTCACATTTCAAAAAAGGGGACAAATTGATCCTCTGTATAGTTTCGTACAATGTACGAAGGGACCAATTTGTCTCCCTTTTAACTGTGTGAACTGTATAGAGGGACAAATTGGTCCTTTGTACATTGAAACTATACGGAAGACCAATTTGTCCCCTTTTTGAAATGTGAGGGACTAATTTGGGATTTTTAAAATCTGAGGGACTAACTTGTCCCCTAAATGCAAATATGAGGAATTAGTTTGGGATTTTAGTCTAAAATAAATGTGCATGGTCAGGACCCTACCCGCAAAATCATTGGAGCACTCTAAAGGAATCATAAATTGTCGATTCACTGCAAAAATGAAGGTTACCTAGATCGAAGTACTACTCCTGTTGAAGATGAAACTAATAAGGATCTTAAGCAGCAGCTATGTTAGAGGGAAAAGAGAGGGGTGAGCTTCATCTAGACCAGTGAGGATTTTCATTGTAATCCTACACGGGACAATGAACAAGGGTACATAAATAATAATAATAATAATAATACAAGATGCATAGACTGTAAAACAATTTTCATATTTAAATACATAATAATCCAAAACTAGCAAATCATATAAATCATGAAAAATAGTAAACTAATATAGAAACAACAATCTCTCTGTATATATATATAGCATAATAATAGTAATAATAATAATAATGATATATAGATATATTCTAAACTCTGAAGGAAACTTAATAAGCTCCCATATTGGACGCAAAACTAAGTTCCATTCTCTTAATACTCTGATAGGGGGTAAGATTGTCCTTTAATGGACAACTTTGTATCAAGGCTAATAATCTCAAAGCCGTTAACTCATTATCTATTTCTCTATAGCTATCGTATAACTAAGAATCATGAAAACTATCTAATTTTCCTCTAAACTCCATAACTGAGCTCTAACTCTTAACTTTTAATTAAAATTCTTAAATATATATAGCTCTTGAAAGCATTGGGGTAAACATGGCATCCCAAAATATTCATACTCATAGTCAAAATCTATTTATAAAATCGATTGAGCAACAACCATGGTCCTATTAGTTTTCTAACATTTTTCATGGTAAATTGGAAAGCATAACATTCATAATCTTGACATAATCTCTTAATAAATCATAATGGTCATGAAATAATTTCTAGAATCATTTTTCAATATTTCTATGCAAGGAATATATCACTAATGACCAAAAATAAAGGTCATAGGCTTGAACGTACCCACCTGAAAGGGTGAAACGTGAGATGTTAGCACCAATGGAGCTTTGGGAAATGGGAATGACACCAACGTCTACTATAGAAGTAACAAAAACCCATGAATAATCTATAACAAAGCTATAACAACTCTATGAACATTGAGAAAATACTCAAACTTGACAATAACCAAGAACATAAACACTCTAACCCATAAACATGGAGGAATAGAGTGGAAACCAAACATAAACCATGAACAATCTTTACCTTGAAGCTTAGAGGAGGTAATAATGGAAGAAGAGGAGAGAAAAGAGGTAGAAGTAGGAGGAAAGAATGCTATGGTTTGAATTTTTAGGGTAAAATGCATGGGGGAAGAGTTTAAATAGTGTTAGGGTCACTAAATGAAACTACGCCATTTTGGAAGTGTTTTGACATTTGGGGCACCACTATGACCGCTATAGTGGTCCCCACCATGGCTTATCACTATAGTAGTCACCTGCGGACCTAACCATAGTGCAATTATACTAACCACTACTCCAGGGGTCCCGATTGTTGTAGTGGTCACAAGAACGTAAGCTTTGCAATTTTTTGTTTAGGTTTTTTCATGTATTTGGGGTCTTGGCAACACGGTAGGTCTTAGAAGACCCTAAGGCCTTAATAAACTTACCTAGGGACACATGAATCTGAGGTATCACACTTTCTTTTCCTTTTAGAAGAGAAAATTGTTGAAAACAACATGGCCTCAAAGAGCATGCATGCCAAATTTTAGAAGGCCCTGGCTACTAATGCCGCCTCTTGGATGGCTGGCCAATTGAGGCTGGCCTCCTAAAAGCCTCTTCCTCCACCTCCAAACCCTACTTTCTTAAAGGCCAAAGTCCCTACTATTGTTGGTCCTATTAAGAAGAAGAAAAACAAATGCGGAAGCTGTATGAAACCAAGACTTCCTCCAAGCCAGTTAAGAGGGTGGCTTCGAGATGACCACCATCATTTCTCCATCCGACTTTCTTAGCTTCAGAAAGCTTTAATGTAACACTTAGGGCTAATGAAGGCGGAGAGTGATCATCAATGTAAGAAGGTACAAATAAGGAGCGACTCCTAGCAAGCTTCTAAGCAGAAGGGTACATGAATGAACTGATTACACACTATAATGAGAGGTACCCTTTGACTATGTAGGTATAGAACTATACATTTAAGGATGACTTATATGAATTGATTGATATTACGTATACTAACAAAATGCATCTTCTTTTTATAGCCCATTACTAAAGACTCCAGTTAAAAGTGCTTGACTTGGAACAATTTTGGGATGGGTGACCAACTGGAAAGATTTTCCAAGGAGTGTGTGAGTGGGAACAAAACACGTGGAGAGGACCTGTGTTGGTTTGTGGGGATAGTCATCAATTCATAAGGCAGCATGAGATATTATAAATGGTATCAGAAGCACCTTTCCAAGTACGATGTGATTTCGGATGAACCAAGTGAAAGTTGGTGGGCATGTAACGCTCAGAGGTGACGAGGGCTAGGAGTGATCGTCGGTGTAAGAAGGCACGGACAGGAAGTGGCTCCTAGGGCTTCTAAGCGAGGGGTACATGAATGAACCGATTACAGGAGAATGAGAGGAATCCTGTGATTGTATAGGTAGGGACTAGTTAAGGATGACTTATATGAATTGATTGATACTACCTATACTAATAAGATGCATATTCTTTTCGATAGCCCATCACTAAAGAACTCCACGGTTAAGCGTGCTTGACTTGGAGTAATTTTGGGATGGAAAACCTTCTAGAAAGTTTTCCCAAGGAGTGTGTGAATGAGGACAAAGCATGTGAGAAGACCTGTGTTGGTTTGTGGGGACAATCATCAATCCATAAAGCAGCATGGGATGTTACATGTAATGCTTAATGTTTTAAGTGACAACAAATCAATTTTGATAAAATTCTTTGAAAAGGGAGTAATCGTTTGCTCGAGTTTCTTAAGTATAGAAATAGTACCATTCTTATTAACATATGACTTCATGAACAAGTTTTCTTTTCACAATATCATGTGCAAACATGTTTAATCTCATTCAAAGAGATTTAGAACTTAAAAGAAGTTAAAAATAATCCTTGAAATGAACGTTATTATGTTTAACACACGAAGGAATGATTTCATGAGAAGGAAACCAAACTTTAGATCTTTAAAAAGTAGCATTCGTTTTCAAAAATTGATACACAATGAAGAATTCCATCATCCTTTGAAGCAAGTTATTGTTACTATCTTCAATCATAACAATATATTCATCAACGAGCTCTGATTGAGGTAATGAAGATCAAAGGAATGTCTAGAAATTGAAACAACACTTCAGAAAGCACGCTTACTATTAAACAATGCACTTTCCAGAAATGGGAGGGAATATTCAAAATTCAAATCAGGTCAAACTCACACAAGGATTGACATGACATCTAGCTTTCTAAGCTCTTATTGGATAGAACTTTCTTCCTAGGAAGAATAGTTTGAAAGAAGTCACCCAAGTTTTCAACTCATACACTATGTCGCCTTGAGAAAACTTGATGTTAGCTCTAGAACCCTTCAGAAGCTTCAAGATAATATGTTTTGAATGACAACAGACCTATTTAAAGAAATTATTTCGAAGAATGATTAATGTCTACTTGAGTTTCTTGGGTTAGCAAAGGGTTCTTTTGTTGGCATAACATAGCTCTTTTAAAACGTAAATACTTCACTTTACATGTGCAAACATGTTTTTATCTCATTTAAAGAGATGGAAATCAAGTGGAAGTGATAATTATATCATATTTTTGGCATATACATGCCTAACAAATGAAGAAAATCATCCAGTACAAGAAACCAAGCTTAAGGACTTTAGAAAGTAACACTGGACTTAGAAAGTATGTTTAAAATAAAGATACCAATCAAACTCTAAAGCCAACATGTTCTACAATCTTCAATCATCATGTTCACAATCTTTTTATCATCAAAAAGCTCTGATGGAAAACTAGAAGATCAAAGTTTTATCAAAGAATTGAAATCATGCATCAAAAAGCTCACTTAAGGTGAAACATGAACTTTCCTGAAAAAGGAAGGAAAATTTGAATTTCAAATTTAAAGTCAAACCTAGATATAGACTAGTGTGTCATCTCTTCTGCCAACTTAGTCAACCATCCTAGCTTCTAGAAGAAATAGTTTAAAAACCATGATCAGAAAGTAAAAATATAGTTTTTGAAAGGGTCTCAGAAAACTTAACTTTACAACGGCTTTTAAAGATTCTGACAAAAGTCAAGCTACTCCTCTAGACTAAGCTTCAATATGTTTCCAACATTCGATGAAAATTTCAAAGAAAAAATCAATCATTTACTATGGTAACAAAATTATGAAAATTCATAGCTTCTACTCCAACAATTCAGCAACACAGGTGTCATTTCGGTTCATGATTTTTTTAAAGGTTAGAGTCTTTATCGTGCACCATGAAAATTCATAGAGTTTCCTTAGGATGTTAGCTTCAACATATAATTTTTATAGCTCATAAAAATGCCTACAATTACACCAGAAAATTAATCCTGACCTCTACCTAGGAGAAATTGAAAATCCAGCAACATAGTCCAAAATTCCTTTTGACAAAAATGATTTCTAACATCATCCAAACACTCCACTAAAATTAATACATCATATATATATATATATATATATATATATATATATATATATATTATCAACTAATACAACTAAAAATATCAAATTAAATCAATGGTTAAAATAGGAAAAATGAATTTGAAGTAAAAAGGTTCAAAATCCCTACTCTTTGGAGCTTTATAGATCTTGGCTCCAAAGAATGCACTAAGAATGATTTTTCTCACTTCAAACCTTCCAAACAACACCTAATCCCTCCCTTAAACAGTAAAGGATGATCTTTCAAAGTGGAAAAGGGAGATGGATTCAAATTCTAATCGGTTAGTTTTATAGGTATTGATGAGTAGAACAGGTTTTGTGAAGGGAGTTTGTGGTTTTATCAAGTCTAGGCTAGGAAAATAGAGGTTTGAATCAAGTTTCTTTGATGTTCTTGAAAAAGAACAATGGTGGTTGTTTTGGTCCTCTTTATGGCCAAGAATTATGAGTGGAGGGATAAGGTTGTTGGCCTTATATTTATCTTAAGTTAGACTTTAGGTATTATATAATGCAAATGCTTAATTCTTTCTAAAAAGAAAAATAAGATAAATGACTAGGATTTAATCTTGTAAATTAAAATCAAATCTTAGCCTTACACTTGTCTATAAAGTATAAACTTTATCCTATTGTAAAGATTTGAATATCTTTCATGTTAAAAATCACACACCGAAATTTCCTGAATGGGTAAAACACTAATCCGAGTAATCAAACATTGCCCGAAAATTAATTACAGGTATAAAATCCTTATTTCTAGCTATTTCTAACGTTAACCCTCTCTTTTTCCAGGGCATTTCCTGTCCCGCATATGGGGTTTCAACTCCCTAATGGGCCCGTGCGGCCTACAAGGTTACTATTCATACTACCCATAATTTTTTTTAACACGTCCTTTGGGTCATCCTCATCGCTGCTAAAACGTCAAATTTTTGAAATTATGAATAATAAAGCTCAAATTAATTTTTAGGGTGTTACATGTTTGGTTGAGAGATAAAATTGAGGGTAAATTTTCTATGGATCAACTCCATGTGGAAAATTACACATGAAGCTCATCCATGAAAAATTATGCCCCATATCCATTTTTTTAAAATTGCAAACATCAGCAAAAATCTTCCATCAAAAGCTCTTCCCTTGATCGGTTAGAGCTCTGATATCTAAGAGTAATTGAGGAACAAGAATTTGTATTGTTGTGGGGTTCCTTGGCAAATAACCAAGAACCTTAAGAATTTGTACTAGGTAATCTTTACAACTTGAGGGAATTCTAGAGCCTTCAATCTCGTCCAAAGATGACTAAATGACCAAGAGACTCCTAACTAGTCTCCACTTCTCTTATTTAAGGGGCAACTACTCTCTAACTAACTAACTTCCCTTACTAATTATTAACTAATGATCCTACCAAAAAAGCACCCCGTTTAATGGGTTATGGGAGTTTATTAGAAAAACTTAAATCCATTTTATGTTGACTATTGAAGACTTTATTTCATTTAGGGTGTGTTTGGTTATTTGGATAAAAATAAGGGGAAATTTTTTATAGATGAGATACTTTTGTAATTTTACATGTAGAGTATATCCATGGAAAATTTCTCCTAATTTTTTTCATCTCAACCAAATGCACTCTTATAGGTGGTTTCAAAATATTGATTGAGAGTAAGCAGCTAATAAAACCTCTTTTAAAAGCAGTTTTCGAGGAAATTTGCAGCCTCAAATTTGCCTCTAGTTGGTATTTCTGTATTTGGGTTTGCATACATTGGCCTTCTTTTATCTAGGTTAAGATGAGCATATTCAGTTCACAAGACAACGTTGCTTTTTGTTATACGTGGTAGAACAAATGTCTGCAACCCTTGGTACTTTCTTGAGAAAGCGCCCTTCTATTCTACACTTCTATAATTTTGTTCAATGTTTTATCTAGTTTGTGTTCACAAATCCCAATTGAAAATTTGGCACCTCATCTAAAAGAAGACAATCAAAGGGTGTTTCCCATTTAATATCTTCATGTTTTTCTTTGTTGTTGTTTCCTCTTTTTTATCACTAAAAGGTTTGGATTCCTCAGAATTGGGATGTGATTCCAAAACCTCTACCTGTTTCCCTTTTTGCATGTCTTTCTAACTATTCATTTACATGTTTTGGTTTGTGATTAGTGACCCTGAATGAAGTTGGAGGTTACCGCTTTGTCAAGCTTATGAAGACAAGCAAGATAAGTTCAAAAGGAAGTACTCTTCCTGAATAGTGCATCTCTTTTGGGAGTATATACTTGCCTGCTTGTCCTTGTAGAGTGATTTTTAGTTTGCTTTAGACCTGGTCAAGGATGCTTCTAGTTGACAATTTTTTGCTTGCAAATATCTATGCAAATAATGATGTTTTGAACAACGTGTCTCATTACACTTAATCGGGCAGATTCAGGAATTACAACAGCATTTCTTCCATTATATACGCCTGAAGGTACTGGTGATTGATAGGTGTAACGTGTTGTTCCTGCTTATTCTTTTTATATTATTGCACAACAAATATGGAAGGTCACACTAGAAAACAAGGATCTTGATCTTTTAGTTCATAAGGTTTCCTATTATATTTTTTTTTGGGATGTAATGTTGGTTTGGTATTCTTATTGATTTGCCATACTATTTAATCGATAATGGTTACAAGTTGCATGCTAACCTGTAAGAATTGCTAATGTAAATCTAGTCACTTACACTCTAATGGGATGCTCTTCCTTGTTCTCTCTTACACTCTATTGTAAGTTGCATCTATAGTTTTTAAAATCCTTCATCACATGAATGAATTTGGCATAGGATCGGTTGGAATTGGACGAAGGTTCAATTCGGTCCAGCGAGGTCTTGGGAAAAGCAGCTCCATTTTTGGTACCTACCTTTTGTAGTAAGTTCAGAGCCTGGTTGGCTATGAATGGTTTTGATGAATTTGTAGGCATATGCATATGGAGAAAAGTAAAATAGTGCCTGAGAGATAGAATATTACTAATTTACTATAATGCCATTTTGATTAATCTTATTAAAGGAGAGAGGCTTTTGAGTTTGATCATTTCCACCAAAATTTCCAAGAGCATATTCTAAATTTGACTTAGATTCACAACATAATGAGTTATAATGAGAAAAAAAAATGAGAGCTTCTATATATGCGAATATTACTTGATATTGTTCATTCCATTAGTGGAGAGTTTATTGTGTGTTTGGTCTCACCAAAATTTTGGAGCATATTTGAAATTTGACTTTTAGATTAAGGTTATAAAGCTAAGTTTTTAAGCTTGAAGTGGAATCTTTACAATTTCTTCCAATTTCAATGAGAAATTCTTGTCCCTATTATCTCCTATTAGGTGCTCTTGTACCATCTTATGTTTCTCTTTTCTCTCTCAGAGGCATAATGACATATATATCCTTTCATGTACAAATGTACTTGAAATGGAATCTCTATTGTGTCAGATATTATGTAAACTTTTGTATAGCCACTTTTCACTTAAATGCTCATTCTTATGTGTTTGTTTAATATCATTTGCACTTTCCACATCCTGTAAGATAGGCTAGTTAGGGTGTATTAGAAGTGTAAGACAAACTACATCATGATATTGATTTACATACTTCATATGTGTGGGGTGAAATTATTAGGATAACAACTAAATTTTAGGTTATATTGTTGCTACTTTAATGGAGAATCATTTGTTGAATTGAGTGATTTTAATTGATGCTTCAATATGTTAAACACTAATGTTGAATTTATTAGAGGAAGGGAATTGCACAAAAGAAAAGCAACAAAGTGTGGCGAAATTGTTAGGTCTCATGTGCTTCGTATTGACAACCAATAGTCCTATGAACACTCCTTAGGAAATAAATGCATAGCATATTTTAAGACACAATAACTATTGACTAGCTATTTCGAAGGAAGGTTTGCTTAAAGACCTAGCCGAGGCGTTGACTGAACATATAGAGTTTCTTTTTGAAGTAGGTGGAAAGCACACTTGGCTTCTAATAGAGGGTGCATTCTAGGGTACAGGAAGCTTTCTGGAAGGAATAGTGAAGCAATGATGTGTCCCAATATGGTGACATGTGTACGAGTTTAGTATATCCGTTAAATGTCAGGCGGAATTAGCGTGGTCTATTGGTAATGAACCCATGCCTAAATTAGTCATTTTACCATTTGGAATTCACCACTAACACATGACCAAGCTTTATTTCACACCTCACACCACCGCTCACAACGTCGCTCTCTCACTCTCACAACACCTCAAGCGGCGGTCGCCGTCGCCCTGCCTCTTGCGGGCTCCGCTCGGCCGTTCTTTCCGTCGCATTGCCTTTGCCATCTCACAGCACGCTTGCCTACTCTATCATGGTTGGAAGCTTGTACCGCCGTGCCACCCGCCGCTCTTCGGTCTGCCACGCCTTTGCTTTGCCAATCCGTGGGCCTTTGGTTCGCTAATCCCCACGCCGCTACTTACTAGTCCACCGTGCCGCTGCTTTGCTTCTCCACCATGTCGCTTAGGTGCTTTGAGGCCTCTCTCGCTGTGACTCCATTCCCTCAAGCTCACGCTTCAGGTTGTTCCCAAACTCTCGCTTTCATTACAACTTGTTCCCCTTTTTCTCTTTACTTCAATTTTGTCATTAGGGTTTGCTATAATAATTATTATTATTATTATTTCTTTTGGTCATCAAGGAAATTTTCAAATGTTTCTAGTCATGCAACAAGTTTTGTAAAGGGTATTCCATTGGCCTTAAAGGTTATGGGCACTTGGTATGGATGTGTGAATGTTTAGAAATAAATAGGAAGTTGGGTAACAAGTTTGGAAATTATTGCCCTCTCAAGACAAATGCAAACACGATATCTTTAGCCCTCACGTCTTTTGATTGCAAGTGCTCTTTATTCTAGCATCTCACTTAGATTCTATTTTCTCCCCTATTATTCTTTGACTCTCATGGCTCTCTTGTTGCTTCTTCCCTCGCATCAGATGTGTTGATTTATTAGGAAACTTTCTTCCTTAATTGTACACATTTGTTGTTTTATTTCTAGTTTCATATCATGCATTGATATGGTTCCTGAAAGTTGATTTTCCCTTGTGTTATAAGATTATATACCCACCCAGAGGTAGAGGATTGATATGATCATTAACATTTTGATATTACTCCACTAAATTACAAAATAATAAATGGCTTGAATACTTTCCAAACTAGGGTTCAGCTATTAATTTCTTAGTGGGTTCTTTTTGCATTTGGTAATTTCAGCAAATAGCCAAATGCTCTCTATCAGTAAGAATGCTCTCTGTGAGCAAGAATTTGCTTCATTCCAATAAGGTCCCTCCAGTGCACCTTCTTTATTCCTTCATTGAGAGATCTCCATTTTATTTTATTTGTACTTTTGTGTGATCTTGTATTGCAATTTTCTAAGCATCCAATTAGAAAAATGTTTTCATGATTGTTGGTTTGGAAAAATTTTGTCAGCTTTGGTGCTAAAACCTTTTCATGCTTTTAAGCTTCATTTTTCAGTTCTCAAGTTTCTGAAATCTTGATGTAAAATGCTAGATTAGGAATGCTGGATTATTCCTTACTTTAGAAGGAAGAGTTGCTAGCAAAACTAATGGAAATAACATTGGATGAATTCTTCTACAATTAGCTTTCAAGTTCATTATCATATTCATTCATTATCATATTCTTTTAGAGGTTGAACAATTGTGTTGAAAGGAAGAATTACGTCACATTCGTGTGGAGTTAGGATTGTCGTGCTTATCGGATGCTTTGTTGATAAGAGGGGCATCGAAAATCAATAGCTGAAAAGCTTGGAGTTGGATTTTGTTGGATCCATTTGCTATTATAGTGGTATGTTCTTTCTTTTTTCTTTCAGAGTTTTATTCTTCATTCTTGGACTGAAGGGATTACTTTTCATGGACTTGGACAAGAGAAAAAACTTGTGGTTCTAGTCACTCTGCACTTTGCTATTTCTTTCATTGGATTGATTAGAAGCTTAGAACCAAATGGGGAAAATGGGAAGTTTTATGTCTATTCTATAGGCAAGCATATGAATCAGTTCACATTTAATAGTATTAGCAATTTGTGGTTCAAGTTCAAGTTCAAGTGCTTAACAGTTGAAATCTGCATTATACTTGCATATGACCTTTTCATTGTTATCTTCCGTGCAGGATTTTCTTCACTCATATTTGCATACACCACTCACTACTATGTTTCTCGTAAAATCAAATAAATAGAAAATACAAAACTGGAAACATAAAATAAAAATTGAAACCAAACTTACTCTATAATTTAAATACTTTTCTTAAGGGTAAACTAAGAAAAAAAAATCTACAATGATCTAGAAGGATTGTAATGACATGGCCTTGATTGGGGAAAACGAGTTATTGAATATTCTGCACTATCTTCATCTTACTTTAGTTGTATATATTCCTCCTTCCAAGTTCCTACTTCCTCTCTGCCATTTGATGATTCCAACATCAAATGTGGACTAGTATCCAAGTCCTAAAATATGAAAGAGAGCCCACTCCAAGGTAAGAAACTCGTTAAGAAATCTAAAACCAGGCTAAGAAATTGCTAATATGCAGAAACCATTATTTATTTGCTCATATCCTAGTTGAAGTGATTTTTTGAATTCTGTTAGCTTGATGATTTGAAAGCATAATTTATCTTAGTATTAAAATTTTGGAATGATTGTTTTTGGGGAAGATGGCGAGTGTGCTGAATCTAAAGATAGTAGATTCCTCAGTGTTACTTCCAGCAATCAAAGTGAATTTGGCTAGTTGTGTAGGCGTGATGGAAGCTCGTGATAAGAGGGAAGGACTAAAGAAGCTGTTACTTGGCATTTTAATGATAGATTAATTAGTCCACTTTTTGTTTTAGTTCCTTGAATGGAAGTTGATGTGTATGTAATTGTCAAAGTTTTACTTATAATTTGTGTGCTTAATGAGTGAGTTGCCAATTGATTGGGCTTGTGTAGTAAGATGTCCGTTGGGCCTGTTGCTATTGGCATTGGTTTGACAAATTAGTTGGGCCATTTATCATTTTTGAATTGAGAGGGTCTTTGTTGGCTGATGGATAAGAAACCTTGGACCTGTTGCATGTGTCTTTATTTATTTTTGTTCAAAATTTAATAATTAACACTGAAAAGGTAGAGTTTTGCGTTGAGTTTTAACTTAAGGCTTGGGAACCCTCTGAATGAAAAGGCTTTGCATCTTTTGTTATCCATGTTGCTGTTGTTGATTAATTATAGAAAATAATTACGAATTAATCTACACTTTAGACTTTGAGTTTTTATCATAACTTTATTAATATGTTTCAATTGTTATGGAATATGTTATATAATAGTTTGTAAAAGTAAATAAATTAATTTTGTTGGGGAAAATGATATAAGTATTTGTTGTGATAGTTAAATGACATTTGGTACTATTAGTAACTTTGTCAACTCCAACATCTGAATGGTCAAGTGCGTCCAAAAGTAAACAAATTATAAACTCCTCATCGATGGTTAAATACTTAGATAAACTTTGAGATTAAGTTGTTGTGTTTGGTATTGGAAACCTTTTTTCTCCCAATAAAAAAAATATATAATGGCTTTTTTACTAAACACTGATTATAAGCTATTTTGAAACGCAAAGATAAGCTTTGCCCAAACACAAACTAAGTTTATTTGAACGAAACACTAACCAATTAAAAGCATGAAGAAGCAATAGACAGAATAAATTAACAATGGCTTTTCAGTTGTGAACATAGCATCCGATAAAATTATTTATTAAAAATGCAATCCTAGGCCAGGTAGTTCAAAGGGCAGTGAGAAATTCTTTTATCTAGTAAGTAAAATTAGAAGCACGAAATGGTTTTCAAACTGGGAGACGTAAATACCAACATGTAATTACTTGTTCCACATGAGATGTTAGCATAGGATCAATTAGTACATTTTTTTGGCCTAAACATATTATAGCTAAAGTAACATCCAATATCCCCAAAATGACTATATACAGTTATGGTTGCAAGACCATAGTGTAAACCCCAAAAAGAAAATGTTGTGCTTAGAAAAGATGAACTTCCAAGATTTGAGGTTGTTCAACCCTGACTACCTCAAAAATAACCACCATACCGGGCTACAACCCAATTTCATTCTTGAAAGAGTTCCACCTAACACCAAGACACCCAAGTTGGTTATGGTTGTATTTGGTAAACTCCACCTTCCACTCTTTACCCCTGAATTTGAGGACCATGTAATACCTTGGGGTATTTGCACTCCCAATGGTTGTGACATTGACCTGCAAATACCATTACAGAAGGATAGGTTATATAATATAAATTTCCATGCAAAGCTCATGGATGTTGAGGTTTATTGTAAGTTAGACAAGCCGTACAAGCATATTCAGTGACAGTGGTTGTGTGATGTAGAATACAAAGAAATTATTTCGCGACTTGAACTTGTCAACAACTTCTTGTCCCCTGACATGCTTGCAAGTGTTTAACAGTTAGCTAGAAGTGGACCTAATTTAGAAATGTAATTGTAAGTAAGTATTAATTTTGTCTTTAATGAGCAATATTTGATATTGAATATTGGAAAATGAGCTAGAATACGAAAATACAGGTGTATGTAATTATTTGAAATAAGTACCTCCTTTGTTGCCTTGGTTTTGATCCACGTTAGTTTGTACGTGCGGTTGTCATACTTTAAGTATGGGATTTCACAACCACTTAGTACAAAAACTTTGACACTAAGCATGTCGCTACCATCAAAGATGAACGTTAAAAAGAACCCAAACTTAATGCAGTAATGTTGGACAAAATCAGTCCAACCTTGCCTGAACACGATATGATGTTCGTTGTTACGCTCCCAATGAACTATCCATTGCCTTCCATATCTGGTAGTTAATTTGAGAGGGTTTGGCATCCTATCTCCATAGAGCTGGCTAAACTATGGGGGTAGTACCTAGGAAGTTTAAAACATTTGCATGAATAATGTACCTAATTACCATTGCAATACATATTGAATGCAATATGTCCAGACATGTCATTTCAAAGATCAGTGGAAATATGCGAACACACTTATGACAATTAGATTCAATATAGATTATTATAGTAGGTCAACCAAAAATGATAGGATATAAATGGGATAAAAGAATCTACAAAGAAAATGACTTCTTCCATATAAAACGGTAGATTTGTACAATCCTGTGTAGAGTATATTGCCCAAAAATACACATTTTCATTAAGAATTAAACATGAGTATAGAAGGTTAGATTAGATTGTTTTCAAATCATCATTTAGAAAGGCTTGAATGCTTAAAATTTTGAGGTTGCTTTTGGGTTCAGTTAAAATCTATCAACCCCAATTATTTAGATTTTGTAGCACCCTGTATAAGACCTTTACTCAAGAAAATCAATTAATAAATAATAGTGTTGTGTTTGGGTTTGTAGGCTTACATTGTCTTGCAGGTCCATCATAACCTTGAAGAAGGTTGTGGGAAGTGACTCCGTGTTTGTCACCGTTGGTTGCTGCAAGAACTAACAAATAATAGAAGTGTAAAACATAACTCCAACAGCCACTTTATGCAGAGAAACATGCCTATGAGCAAAAACTAAACAAACTCTGCATTTGAATGATTTATAGAAGTAGTAGACCACATATACAAATCACTACACTAGTAGACTATGAATCTAAGTAGTTTATTACTGGAATATATTTTTAAGAAAACAAAATTAGACATTTAAAAAGAAAAATATGGAAACACATCTGTTAGCGTGATTGGTTACTAGTTACCTCTAATGAAAACTATATGAGAGTACAAAATTAACATTAAAAAAAACTGCAAAATTTTAAGTATTGTCAAATAATTTCAAATGTCTATTTGAAAAATCAAAAGAAACCATAAGTCCATAATAACAACAAAAAGTTGAACTGCAGTGTTCCTTTTTCCCAGGTAGGTTAAAATCTGGTTTGAAAGTTCTAATAATAACAACTAACTAATTATCTGCATCATTTAACTTTAGAATATAGATTCAGGAATTGAAGTTAGGATATGAAAGCTAATATGAAATGGAACAAAAACCAAAAAATAAGCCTTGCCAATACCCAGAAGTGTTCTAGTCTCAGCAAAGATGAAAGCAAAACAAGCAATGTGATATTTCTTTGTCCTATTCAGTCTAAGACTAAAAGAATTGCAGCCTAGAGTTTGAAAAGATTCACCTAGAGCTGCGATGGCAATGGTGACACACAAATGAGGTTTCAACGGTGATGGGTCTCACTGAGGGGAGGAATGTGCCACGGCGGAACAGGGTGTGTTGATGTTTTGGGCTTTAGACTTTGGTTCTAAAAAGGGTTGTGTGTCTTCAGAAGGTTCACAAATCTCAAACAGATGGTTAAAAATGGTTAGTTCAAAATTTAATGCTATTTGTTTGAATGCCGTAGTCCCTTGTTTTGAAACCCACGCTATACAATTTTAAAAACGAAACATATTTATCTATACAATGCTCTTTTTTATGGACTGATGGCCCATGTTTCTTTGGTGGCCCATGTGCTCTCTGGAGACCACGTGTGCTGAAGATAAACCCTTTATGTAATTAACTATTAGTCATGGTAAACGTGGACTAATTATCTATGTATGTATACACTGATTATATTTCAGAGGACTAAATACTGATGAGTTAACAAGTGAATATTTAAAAATAAAACAAGATTTTCTTAACAATATGATATGATTTTGGGATTGGAACACAATTGTAATTTTATTTTATTTTGAAATAATTTATAATTTGTACTTAGTGATAATTTGTAATTTGTATATATAATGTGTTTTTCATTTGTACAATTTTATTCATTGTCAAATTTATGTTCCATATTTTTATTTTTATGAAAAATGCCGTCATAATATAATAAAATTAGTCAATTATTTTTATATTGGATGGGTGTGAATCCCACCAAATTTAAGATTCACATCTCATTTAATAGTAAATGGACATGTACCAATCCTCAAAAAAATGTGAGTATTAACAATGCTATTCGTTTAGAAAATGTTTGCAAGTTTTAGTACAAGATTGTAATTGATTATGATAATTCAGAAATTCTACATAAGGAAAAAAAAGTCCTGTTGTCTGCTATGGTTAACCTGTGTGCCTGTGACTACTGCTTCTGCTTTCAGCAGATTGTACTTCACCTTACCGCTGGTGCCATGGTTGAGAGTGACTGAAGATAAATGATGTGGATTATTTGGCTCTTTCCCGCACTGAATGCAACCCATCCACGCAATTAATTCTTTTGTCACACTTGTTTCCCTGGTGGGTGTAGTTTTGATGTGAATATCCTAGTCCCTTGAATTGATTGTCCTCGTCCTAATGGGTTAATTGCTAAGAAGATGCCTTCTTTTTGTAATTTTATTCTCTTTTTCTCATTTCTCATGTGGAACTCTCTGTGGTCAATGTGAGTCCTTTTTGGGTTGTCACCCACGTGATTTCCTTAAGTATGTAGGCAGGTGCTCCAAAGGAAAAAGAAAATAGGATCAAATCAAATATTGTGGAGGCTTCTAACATGGGGAAGGTAGCTTATGCAATGTCATATCAAACACTATAGAATTTAAAATTTATCATACCTTATTATATAAGTTATGCGAAGTGGACTTTGAGAGCCTATTTAGCACACTTGATATAGGATAGAAATAGATAGTAATAAGAACTGATAGGATAGGGTCTACCAGTATTAGTCTGATAAATTTTTAATATTATACAGTATTTGGTATAACACTATATAAAATATTATATTTTATATTCTACAATATTATCATTTATTTACAAATAATTCTAATTTTATAAGTAAATGTTACTTAAGATAAAATAATAAAAAATTTATTAATTATTCAAATATAATTTCCAAATATTATATGTATTAAATATTTATTAATTAAGTTAAAATTTTTATTATTTTATAACTATTTTTGTTTCAAAAAATTATACAAATATAAAATATTAAAAATAAAAGCGACCTTATATGTTAAATGCTAATCAGGCCTAATACGATCCTCATATTGAATTAAGTTATATAACATTTTAATATATAAGAGAATTATGATGGATAAGCTTATACAATACTAGCATTTTTGACCTATGCGATGCATAGGGATTTAAAAATTAAGTCTAATGTGCATATAAAATTTTAGAAGTATAAGATAAAAAAGTAATTTATGTGGTGATAAAAGTAATTTATGTTGTATTAAAATTTTTAATGTTTATTTCATATATAAGACTTATATTATAATAAAAGTGGTTTATGTTATTACATGATAAATGAGCACCCACAAATAATTTATTTAAAATAAAAGCTCACTTACAAAAGTTTAAGAATATTTAGAAAAAAACTAGGTTTCATTATTAGTGTATTGTACTATTTTATTTCTATTAGCTTCTTTGAGGTATTCTCGTCAAATTAAGCATCAAATAAAAATATTTTTTTTTCAATATTTCAAGTGAACTTATTTTCAACAATAGCAGCAAATAGGAGAAATAAAATTACTCATTGAAAATTTTGTTTTAAAAATATAGCTAACTCTCATTGACTAACTTTTCTCTTTTGCAGTAACCACCATTGTATATCAATTTTTGCTATTAAGGATGCAATTGTCTCTTAAGTGATAGATCCACTTGTCTTGTATCACATACCCATCCACTCACCTTGCTTTATTTCTCTTTCATCCATCTCGGTTATTAGTAAGAACTACAAACAAAATTAAAGGGTAGAATAAGACTAGTAGTACCCTTCCACAAATTCTTCCTCCACAATAAGCCTCATATTCTTTGTAAACTATACCAATCAGTAAAAGAAAATCAAAACCAATACTGGAAGTTAAAAAAATAAGGACGAAAAAGGAAGGGGAAATTGATAAACTAAAATATAAGAAGGATAAAATAAAATGACAGTTTCAGATAATTGATACAAAGACAAAAGAATAAAAGATTATCCTCACATTTGTCTCCTCATTGCGATTGATCACTACTTTCCTCCATAAATCTTCTACTAGTAAATCCTCTGTTGTTACTATATGAAGAAGCCTCTTTTACTCACCATCCACCAATATGCCAAATATCAGAAAATGGATGAAAAATCGATTTAATTAAGACAAATTTGGGGTAAATTTATAGCAGAGGAAAGATTGAAGGAGAGCGAAGGAAATGATTCAATGTAGGATTTACATATGATTATATTTGAATGATTATATAAATAATAAGAGTAATGGAGACGATTGTTTTTTTATAATGATAAAAATAATGATGATATTATTAATAATTACTAATTACTAATATTAAGATCAAATTTTAAGAAAATTGATCGCATCATATCAGATTAGGCCTAATTGTATCAAATTATAAAAATTAATATTAATATTAGCATCAATTTATAATTATACCTTATTATGTCAAATTATACCGGATTACAAAATTAGTATCAATATGTAAATTGTTGGTTATAAATTAGGATTTTGACAAATTTATAATCACCATTTTAATTTGTGTGAATTAATTATAAATCAAGTTCCCATTTAAAATCATCATTGCATTAAATTAGCATATAATAATCATCTAAATTAATTTAGATTTATAGTCATTATGTGATCAAAATATAATCTCCTAAATTAATATATACGATCCACCAAACGGGACCTAAGTGTATTCATTACCATAGCCGTGATCAAAGCATACAATAATATGTTATATCATATATGCAACACTACTGTGATTTTACTATTACAACTAATTCTCATCTTTAAAAAGGAATCAAGATGTTCCTGTGCACTATGCGTTCATTGTGCAACTGCCATTGTATTATTCCGTTAACATTAATTACAAACGCTAAAGTGGGTTGTAATCATAATTTAAACTTTTGTCTTCTTTTTGTAATTATGTAAATTATATAAAATAATATAGTAAAATAATAAATTTAATTCCTTCAAATTTAACGTTAAATAAGGATGCATGTAGAATACTTTATAAAGCACTATATAGTATTATAGTATTATAATATTAGGATTATTTATAAATAAATAATAATATTAGAGAATATAAAAGATAATATTTTATACTTTGCTACATCAAATACTATATAGAATTAAAAGTTCATTAGATCTTATCTGATAAAGTCTTATGATATCATTTATTATTTTATCAGATGTGCCAAGGAGCCTAAGGTCTATTAATATCTTAATACTATATTGTAGAAAGAGCCAATTTTCTGTGTATCTTCTTTATTTCTTGTGTTTTACATATTTTATGTATCATAATCCATGCATATTTTACAGCTTGTGAGAAAAGGGTGGCAAATGTAATTCTATTGTTATGAAAATAATTCCTTGTATATTGAATGAACAAACCCCATGAGGATTTAGGTGACAAACAAAACTTAAATATGCAATGACATAAAAGCGAAGTTAAATAAGACATTGTTTGGGATTGATGTCCACATTAATAAGGCACAATAAGCAACCAAAAGACTTGCAATATTAAAATTAAAAGGTACATTCAACATTTAAAACATAGATTTAAACTATGGTAGGCGTTACTTTAAGGACACTCTCAAACAAACTTTTGAACGGCTCCCTGCTAGTGTAAGCACGCTAACAACTCTTCCTTCGGGACATGGTCCTCAGTTCTTGCTTTAACCTACTATCCTCCATGATCAGAGCAAAGTTCTCTGCTTCTAAATTTGAAATTTGAGTTTCGTAGGCCCATATTGTGAAAGTTGCAAGTTGTAAATATTTGTACCTAAACAAGCAACCATCATGTCGTCAATTTTTCAGTCGATTAGATATTGTGAATGTGTTTAGAACTGGCTTTATTCTTTCATTATCATGTGGGATTACTTGTATTGCAAACAAAAATTGCAAAAAATGATAAATCCATGCACCGCACAAACAAAATAGTAGTTAATTTTCATCTAATTTGAAATATTAAAAAATATGAAGTATATGTTTCAGTCAAATTAAAAATTTCATTAACATATCCTTTTTTTCTTTTGGTAGTGGCTAGCATCAGTTGGTATATGAATTAAACCTTGGAACACACTCAAATTCTTTTGTGAGGTTTGTGTTGTTCATTACCTGGTAAAGAAGTATGTGTCGAAGAACCTACTTGATCACCTTGGGGCTGCACATGTCCTTCCATAGCAAAGCTAGCCTAGCATTCCAAGCACTGTGTGCCTCTTCCAACGTGTTATAGAACATGTGCAAATTCCCTGAACCAGCTCACCTGATGACAATCAACCCAAGATGAGTAAATCCCTGGATTTCGGCCCTCAAAAACAACATAAAACTTGCTTTTTTTGTTTCAGACATAATAGAATGCTAAGATAAAACCCAATTCAAAGTCCTATGAAGTTCCCCACTCCGTTTGTTTGTGCAATAGCCTGTTACATGTTTATATAGACATACATTAGGTAGGTGTAATTTAATTTTTGTCAAATGGGTTGGTTTGCATGCATTAATTTGGGAGAGTGGGTAAATGTGATTGCCCCACCCCACCAACCCACGCAACCAAATTATACGTACTAACTAGAAGTAAAGCCCATGCAACGCCCGGGATTTTTCAAAACTTTTTGTGATGATTATGTTTAAATTCAATATTTAAAGAAAACTTTGTAATTATTAAAAATTATATATGATAAGAATATGTTAAATAATTTTCTTTATTTCTTGTGCACAATAAACTGGATCATAGTAATTATATTCAAAGACTTTATTAAGCACTTCATTATAAACTATATTTATAGTATAGTCTTTATATTTCGCACCCTCCTAACCTATAAGAATATTCAACTCTTTCGATGAAACACTCTTGATAATGGCACACATAATTATCCATGACATGATTCAATTATTGAGCTAGACTTTTGTTTATTGTCATTACATAGCAAGATTTTCTAGGGAAATTGTTTCTTTGATAAGATAAAAGGCTACTTTGAGTCATTTGCTGTCAAAACTATTTGATGGATAAGTACTTGTGCATTAATATTACTTCCTCTAATAGTTTTTGCTTCTTTGACCTAGTCTCTCAAGTGCATAATAATAAGTAATTTTACCATTGTACATTTAATACAAAACTTATGTCCATGAGTAACATAACCATCACTCATTTTTTAGTTGCAAAATGTATGATACTCTTTTAGTTATTAGCAAATGCTATTCACTTGTCTTTTTTTACTCTTCAAATTAATTCTTGGAAGCTTATGCTAAGACTCTTGAACTTCATACAAAAATCCATAAGCATGGATTAGCACAATGGTAGAATGAGTAAAATTTGCATTTTTAATTGAAAAATTGAAAAAAAGAGAAATAAAACCTCAAATCCAATAATGTTCCATGAAGAAAGCAGAAGCCAACTTAAAAAAATAGGTAATATAAAGGATGCAACTTTGTATTTAAATGATTTGAAAGATTACAAGTGAAGAAGAAATGAATTAATAGTGAAGATATAGAGTGGGCGATAAAAAAATGATAGCTTGAATGTGAAAAGAATATTAGAAGAGAAGTGATGTGGTGAAGATGGTTGCTTTTGAATATAGCGCATACTATTTTATAATAACTCTACAATTTTAAACCCTATACATTTGATAATCCAAACATCATGTTGGTAGTTAAAAAAAGAATGAATGAATAAATGGCTTTAAAACTTGAACTTTTTTCAGTAGTGTTTAGAACTCAATTGGTGATTTAGGTTGAAGTGAATGTGATTGAATATGGAGATAGGGAGAGGTATCGAAATATTAGTATAATTATTTAAAACCACACTTCTATTTATTTCTTATTTTACAGATATGTTTGAAATTATTACAAGATATGAAGATGTCTACAAAAGATTTAATTTTATTGGTCACAACCAAATTTTTTCTTTTTTTTTTTTGTGTGAGCGAAAAATAAAGATTATAAATTCTTAAAATATGCAAATGGACTTTTATTTTGTTATTATTGAAAAGAATCTTTTGTTTTCTCTTCTAATCATTGTTTATATATATATATTGATGTCAATTAAATGAAATAAATAAAAATATTATTAACTAAGAAAAAGAAAGTTAAATTAAATAATTGGAGAGTGCTATATGCCTACATACGTAAAATTAGTAACTAAAGTCATCCTATAAAATTAGTAATATGCCAAAACATATGTAAAACAAAATTAAACTACCATAGATTAGTAAATGCGCATACATAGCTAATGCAAATATATGTTCTTACTACCTCAAACATGCACTATATGTTTTTATTTTCCTTCCGTCTCGCAAATGCGCATACATAGCTTCCAATGGTGAATTATGTGAATACGACAAACATGGCCTAGCCAGAGTTGCGTTTTAAAGATGACCGTTTGAGGCAAGAAGGCATTGGGGATAAAGCGACATTAAATGAATCTTATTTCCAAAAACATGCAAACCTCGTACCTCCATTACATGGAGCCGTCCAACTTGGTTCAAAGCTTGCAACGTGTAGTCAGCTTTAATTCACTGGCAATGATTGCATGCACTAAGTTATCTAGGTATGTAATAGCCAAATTCCTCCTCCAAGCAATAGCCAGTGTTATAAGAAGACCGGCGGCCTTTAACCAAAGGAACTGGTCACTGGTCCAGTTTGATTCATTGATCAGACCGGTTCTACATGTGACCGGTCAAATATGGTCAAACTCGATTAATTGGAGTCCAACCAGCGAGTTTTTATTGACCGGCCTCCTAATCAGTCTTCAAACCGCACTACCAGCTTCCTTTGACTGTGCTACCATCTTTGACCACGCCTTTGACCCAAGCCGTAAGGAATTTTTTACAAAACTCCTCAAGCAAGGTTCGAACCTTTGCCTCCTGAGAGTAAGGAGCGCACATTGCCATTAAGCCAAGCTTTGCCTTTGGTATTATGTGTGCAAAAAATAATATATATATTATATATTTTGCTTAATGAAATTTTTTTATAAATTGATTTAATTATAAATGGTTCAACCAGTTAAACCAATGACCCACTGGTTGAACCAGTAACCCAGTGCCTAACCAGCTCAATTTCTGGTTAAGTCTAATAACTATGGTAATAGCTAATAGGTCAACTTGCTTAGTTTGGGTCAAAGGAGGGATCCTTGCAGGTGATGCTATTAATTACAAACTAATTAGTGGATTACCTTTAACCTTTATGTGCCTATTTAAGGACTTAAGATCCTGCAAAGTTTAAACCATTTCATACCTGTTACTTGTGAAAACTGGAGTAACTTAAGAGTTCTTTATCCTTGTCAAATTAACACAATACCATAACCTGTCAACCCCAATGGAAGGTGACACTGGGACCAACCAATAATTGAATGCACTTATGACTAGGTAGGTATCCACCCTTTTAATTGTAGTAGCAAGAAAATTCATGGATGCATGTAACTAAACACTTCGTTATGTATTTTGTACCTCCTCAGTGCCAATAATGACAACGGAGTGCCCATGTGCGAGGTGGTTGCCCTAAAGGCTGGGAATGAACTCTTACTTGTAAGTTTTCATACCAACCTATCCTATGCTTTTGGTGTATGATGAGTTTCTCTTAATAACTCCTCATTTAGTATGTGAGAGTACCTTCATAATATTATTGAGTCCAGTGGCCATGACACGGTTTGACATGTTGCAAGGAGTACCAACGGACCTCCAGCCTGTGGTTCCTTACGAACTTTGAGGCATATCCAGTAGTGAAAGGCTTAATCCAACTAGTTCAGGTCGTTGAAACTAGTACACACACTTTATTAACAATATTTTCCCATTGTTGGAATAGGCCATTTGACTTCTGTACTCGGACTTAATTTTGAACACTATAGAGAACGTTACTAACTAATACTACTCATCGGGAACAACAAAAGGAGCTGGGGGCATTTAAGATTAAGATTTTGGAATTGGAGAATGCTACAAAGACAAAGGATCGCAAGGACATCACCCTAACACCACGTACTACTGGTTGTGAGGTGGTTATCATTGCGGATGATGACAATGTGGGTGTTGTGTCCACTTCAAAGCTCACTCTTGCATGTGGCATATAAGAGCTTTATTTGCCCTAGATCCTGGTCACAAGACCGTTTCTTTGGGATGAAGTCTCTGCTATTGGAAAACTTTTCCACTCCCCCAATGGACAAGGCGACATAAAAAAAAAGTGCACAAGAAGGGTAAGTGCCCAACACTTAACTGAACACTTTATATTATTTAATCATTTAAGGCACTTTACTAAAAACTACGTATGGCACTTGACACCAAGGCAATTACGAGCAAATTTCACATTACTTTAGACATGGACCTCAATAGAGCAGAGACCATGTTCTTTGGTTACATTTTCGTTGAAAATCTATGGGCAAAGTAAGCAACACTGTCTAGAGGTTAAAGTAAATATAGTGGTCATATTTACTTGGGTGTTAACTGTTAAATACCATCCCAAGGAAAGTCTTGGGAAAATATTGGATGTGGTAGCCACAAGGAAAGACCTTCATTGCCTATGTCCTAGTCAGCAAATTGATGGCAGGTGCATTCTTAGTGAGCTATTATTTAATCACAAAAACATCTTCTTGCCTGACAATTTGTTGTCAACGCGATAGTCTTAATAACTTTGTACCTCAAACAGATCATGATGCTGGTAACTTTGAGGAACACATGCACGTAGCAGCACCTAGTAAGCCCTACTTGTTAGTGGTTGACTCATTCCTTTACGATTAGTTTAAATTCCCGATGACCAAGATTTTGGTACATATAATAAGTTGTCACTGCAAACCACTCAAAGATAAACTGGTGTGTGTTAGGATGATGTCTACCAAGGGAAACATGTAGATCAATTGATCACAAAGTATGTGCTGAATTGGATCCATCCTTCATCGAACCTGAATATGTAAGGAACCAAATAATTAACCCATCTACCTTAATTAAATAAGTGTAACAAAAGTTGGTGAATAACCATATTTTTCTGAAAGGTTTATATACCAGTGGAAGAGATTGGTTGTCACTGGTTTCTCATGGTTGTTGACATTTGATGTGATGGAGACTAGTCTACCATGTAGACTCCTACCCAAATCCACTGAGATGCCGCAGGCTCGGACGTATCGGACAATGGTAATGTTTTATTGCAATGAAAATTTTTGATAGTGTAAAGCTCCAAAGGTTCATATAAACGTGCTTCCAAACATTGGAAGGGTCTAAACTGTGATTTGTATTGATATCATTTTAAATAGAGGAATATAGATTATTCTTCGTCTTCCAATTTTTTGTACATGTATTTTCCTTTTTTCAACCACAATATATTTTTTTATCATACATATCGTGATAATCTGCATTGTTAATGCATTAATGGTTTTTGCTTAGTGCCGAGTCCCATATGACATCATGACATCTAACCCATATGGGCCTGATTCCTTCTTCACTCCCATGACCTAGGTTAATGGACAATTCATGACACCAAGGGCATACCCAATGAAGAGGAAAGGTTAGTAGCATGTAACCTAATGCGTTATGATCATATTATGATCCGTTTTTATATCCATATTGTATTTGTTTTGTTTAGTAAATCATCCGCTGCCTGGTTTTTGTCATGGCTTCAAAAGGATGGGGACTTCAACCACAATATGTGTGGAAAGGTAATTGAGTAAAGATAAATTTACCATTTCTTACTATTTTGCTTGTATGTCATTTTGTTTTGGTCATATTTAATCTAAATCTTGTTTTCTTTTAACTTTCTGTACAAAGCTGTTTGAGAACATTGTTTATGCAAGGACCACATTGGGTCCGTGATGGGACCATTTAGCTAGCTAAAAACATTGTGGAGGACAAGGCCACTCTTTGGGTGAAGAGGAATCGCAAAATGTGAAAGCAAATTGGTCCATGGTTTTTTAGAATATTTATGTGGAGTTATCTTTTTATTATTCCAATCATGCTAGTGCTATGTAGTAGGACCACAATATTGCTCGCGTGTATTTTGCTCTTTATGTAGTGAAGTTGTGTTTCAGGGTTAGAAGGGTCAATTCATTTTGTTGACCATTTTGTTTGTAGGCCTATTAAGGCATGTTTGTCAATGTAAGGTTCTACCCAAGTGAATCACCTAATGTGTGGCAATGAAAATGGTCTTGATCCAGCCATTAACAAGTTGTGCAAATGAAGAGTAGTGATATTTTTTTACGAAATTGTTAGTCAAGTGACCAAACATCAACTTTTCAGGAGCAGTGTAAATGCTACCAAGAGAAACCCCATTCTTAAATACTCGTATATTAAATAAAAATTCCGTTCATTAAAAAAATATAAGTCATTTTTCCTTTAATAAGGCATCCATAATTATGATCAAAGAGCAATATACCAAAAGAAGGATTAAAAAACATATCAAATTTATGTTTTAGTTCAACCTGTAATTTATACACTCTTACTTATTAGCTAAACCTTTTAATTAATCCCTGAAATAGACAAAACCAAAAGCTTACTTAAGAAATATGGGAAAGGCTATTTCCATTGCATAAATTACTATTGCCACTCCCTCTCATTCATATTTTATTTAACTTTCCTAATATACCCTTTGTACTCTCTTTTATAATTAAGTCAATAGTTTATTAATATATCTAATTTTAGTAAAACTCAATATTATTAATCTTTAAAAGAATATTTCTTAATATTTCATTACTTTTTCCTGCTCATGGTAACTTAAAAACCTAACTGACCAAGATTCCATTTTGTGAAGATTAATTTTGCATATCCTTTATTTTTTTATATATGTAAAATCGTTTAAGTTGGATTAGATTTCTAATGACCAAAATACACATAAATCAATTGATAGTAAATAGATTTCCTACTGTTATATTTGCTTCTTGAAATCGTGTTAGTAGATTCATAGCTTAATTTTTTTTATTTGGATTCACAAATTACAAACTTCAAGTTGAAATTTCTCCAGGTTTTTTTTTCCTATGACCCTCTGAATTTTCACCACGTAATTGTGTCATTGATATGATTCAATTCAAATTTCATTCATTTGGAGTTGACCATTTTGTGTTTCATGTTCCTACGTGAATTTGAAAAAAGAGAAGCTTGGAATCAGTCACATAAAATGGCCAGAGAAAAGTAAAAATTAAGTTTTCTTGTCAATACTAGGCGTGCCCTATACACTGACAATCACAGCCCAACTTTTCTACTTTGAACAGACTTGAATTGTTGACCAACCCTAACATAGACTAACAAAGCGTTGCAAGACCAGAAATAAAGTAGGGCATGGATATTTAATGTTGCATGCTAGAACCTTCCTATAATGGAAAAACATGGACTTTTTTTCAAAAGAGTTGTTCTAAGCTTCCCATCAATCAAAAATATGGAAGTTGACTTCAGAATCATGTGGCGTAAAGGTCATCAAAAAGTAGGAAATTATGAACTTTTTTACTCTTCAAATAACTGGAAAGCGACTTGGCAATTATTTGTGAGCTCCAACAGAACATGTATGCTGAATTAAAAAATAAAAAATAATACAAAGCTTTGCCCTACAACAATCTTAGCTTCAAACAAATAAACAAATCAGAGGTAAGATGAATGAAGATAAAATCAACTTGTATAATATCTTCAAGGGTGCCACGGAAGACAAGGGTGCACCAAGAAATCATGAGTCCACAAACCATGAGGTATGTATCTCCATTTATTATACAATAGTTTCGTTTGTGTATAGGGTAGTAAGGATGTCTCAAAACAAGTTCATATATGAAACTCAACCAATTTCAAATGCATGTCATTAATAATATGATATTGACCCTATAGTGACATGAAAGCTATTGCGAACTCAACATTGAGGAAGCCACAAGCAATAAGGTAAAGCCCATTTAATATGCCTCCTACAAACAATTTATGTTGTCTTATCATAAATCCATTACATTTATATCCATATCTTGTGAAAACAGGATGCACCAAGAAAGCTGGACCAATTAAGCTAGAGGTTAGTTCACTTAAGAGTGAAGTCAGGACACTTACAAATATAGTGAAAGACTTTGCAGATAAGATGGACTCCATAACCAAAAAGATGAACCATATGTGCAACCACCTTGAGTTACATGTCAAACAACATGAGAGTAACAGCCATGGAACACCAATAAAGAATAGTGGAGTTCAAAATATACCTAAGCAAAACATGATACCAACAAATACTAGCAATCATCAAAGAGTAAGGAGGCAAACTACACAATATTCATGCAATCATAAGGATGATCAAGAATACACACCTACTATAATTGTAGGTGACAATAGTGAACCTGAAAAAATCAAAGTGGGAAAAAGGGCACACCATTCTTCCAATAAAACAGAGAAGACAAAGAAACTAATATCAACAACCACACATATAAAGGTGCAAATTTCCTCCTTTATCATGAGTAGAGTGATTACTTTGTTTTATGGAAATTAAAAATTAATTGCACTGGGACCTCAATTTGATAGCGAAAGTTGCTCTACCCAAACACAAACAACCAACATGTAAAGGAAGAGAAGTCAACAACGGCTTACACTATTTTACAGACACCATATGGGGTGCCGCCAATGTATAAGGTCAAGACAATAGTCCCCCGAATGAGCTCCATAGGTATAGAGACAAGCTAATCTGTAATGTCAAATATTCTTGTTTAATAAGATGCAGTAAACACTAAACAATTGCCCATTGTCTGCGGTTTTAGTGGATGAATGTAGATTTTAAACCAACAAAGGAAATGAAAATAGTTGGTGTCGAACTAGCCGTGGCTACATACATCTTTGCCTTAGATTTAGACCCAGAGTAGGGCATTCACAAAATAATCTTCTCATTTACAATAGGTGAGTTTTAAGGCTGAAGTAATTCTTATAGTATATTCTTACACACTATAGGGAAATGTTGGTCCCTATTGACAATTGCATTGGAAATCGAGAGCATTCATGACAATTGTACCAGGAAATCAAATAAAATGCAATGTGAGTTTTTAAATATGGAATACGTTCTCTTACAAGATTCAAACTCAAAAAGTTAATTGGGTAGACCCTAATGAAAAATTTTACAATTGTCTTTATAGGTCTTAATCCTTGTTGCATCCATGCTTTCAAAAGTTAGAAATGAGGATAAGTGGTATTTACCAACAACCTTTGTAGTAAGTCACCTCTACACTATATAAAAAAAATTGCTTATATGTTAAAACCCTCAATTTAATCATAACCACCTTTTTCAATATAGCAATGTGCACTCCGGAGGGTGAAGTCTCCATTGGGACTCTCAATAGGATCCGTAATGATTATATGGGCAAGGTGGATAATTTGCAAAAGGTTAGATACACACAAAAATAGACTTCCTAGATTTAGGATGGCATTCAAATTTTATCTTTGTAAATTTTGGCCAATCCTAGCAAATTGTTCTGATTAGGGTTTTCATTATCACCCCATAGGTTTATATCCCAATCAATGTCGCAATCAGGTTTTTGATGATTATGGACCCTTAACATGCCAATTGGTGTATCTTGATTCAACAAAATCGAACCTTCTGAGGGGTTCGTGAATCAAATCAATGAGAAAAGTGGCAAGCACTACCTTTGTCACTCACTAAGAAAGGAAAATATAAATTTCACTGCATCTATAACATTGTAAAATGATAGGCTAGTTTCTTGGAATAAATACTGGAAGATCAAACATTTTATGAACACACAAGTGCTGCCCGTCATGCATTATCAGAGTTTACTATTGTTGAGCCCAAAATCAGCCATCAGGCACATGGATCATAAGTAGAAATTCAAAAATCGAATGCCAAGTAAACTACAAGGCCGAATAACAAATAACACTAATCTGACAATCATATCTATCATGCAGAAATGATTGTGGTGTTTGGGTGTCATAGTGGATGATTATGAGCAACTTATGGGTAACATATGAGCTAAAGGTAATTATCCAAACTCTCTCCATGAATTTATTTACAACTCCCAACAATAACATTATAAAAAAACTTGTTCCTTGAAGGTTGATGATTATAGAATAAGGCTAGCTATTGACCTAGTGTTGAAGGACTACAACCCAAGAAAAATTGAAATTGTGCAACTAGCGACTACTTCAACAAGCAAATCACACAACATAAAGAAGACGGCTAATGGTTGGACCATCATAAGTGGTGGATTAGTTAGACATTCAGTAAAAAATGTTTTAATTGCTTTCCTCTTTCTAATCATGTATAATCAAAAGAAAAATGTTTTAAGAATCAGGCAATAGAACAACCAGGATTTTATTTAAACAAAAATTGTATTCAGATATGTTCAAGGGTTTAATGCATTAACTTCCCTTTAACACCAGGACCACTTGTGAATGTGCTCCTGCACTAGATGTTCGTTGTACCTATGTTCAAAATCATATACACAACAAAGAAAAGAAAAATTACTGACATACCAAATAAAAACAAACCAGGGAAGAGAATAAGAGAAATTTAGCATGACCTCTATGACATTGTGCATCTACCAAGCTCTGCCTTTATGGTTACCTGAGCCATAATGTCAAGGTAAGATTTAGTACTCACAATCCCTTCATTGGTATACACGCGATCACATTACAAAATTGCAAGAATGAATTGAATTTTGCCTTTTATTTTTATGTGTTATCAATGGCATGATCAACATTGACATAAAAAATTAAATAATGTAATAATTAAGGAATCAATGACATTAAATTATATCCGCTGGTACAACTTGATAAGGATTCCAACTAAATATCGCCCTAACTAAGCAATCACAGAGTAAAGTCTTATTTGAGTGGTTGCAAAATTACTTCATGTACAAAGTCCTGGAACTAATTGCATTTAGCAGGACAAATTGGAAGGAGGAATTCAATTACGTGTACACCATGTTAAATTATAAGACTGAACTTTATTTCCGTCTTTTGATAGTCAAGGAGGTCTATTTGGTGGTAAGGTTCTTCAAAAAAATAGAGATAAATGTGTAGTTACAAAAACAATTAACTGTACACAAAAAGGTGCTCGGACATAAATGCATAAACAGGGGAGTACATGAAAAAAAACATTTAGCTCATCCTTGTTTTCCATACTCCTCATTATCAGTTGGCTTTGTGTTGATAGGCTGAACAAAAAGGATGTCCTCTCTTGTGTGCAAACAAAAGGATGTTGGTGTGAAGGAAAGTTCTATCACCAACCAAAATTGCCCTCCTTATATTGTCATTGGCCTCAAACCCTACTCTAAATATCAAAAGCAAAACCAATATAGTTGGAGAACTGAAATTCCATCTTCTTCGGCAACTCTACCACCACAAAGGGTTTGAGGACAACCTTTTTAGGGTTGGATGCATTTTTATATTCTATCAACCATTTTTAAACAATAAATTAGAAATCAACAAGTTAATAGCTATAATGCCATACACCAAATCATTTTTGGTAACACAAATCCGATTACACAATCAACATTTTAAGAACTACAAATTTATAATTCCTTCAAATACCATAGTTAGATGATGCCTGTATGAAAAATATAATTAAAAAGTTAGTGTGAAGAATGTGGTAGCTTGGTACCCAGCAACAAATTTTTAATTCCATGACAAAAGTCACACAAATTTGCTAAGAAATTCATACCTCAAATGATATCCAAAAAAAGGACAGAATATTAGCCCCTTGTGCCACCCTATAATCATCCTTGATTTTTGGGTTGATTAGTATGCAGCCGAATGCAAAATAATTCTGCATACACACTCCATTAACACAATTACTTGTAACTTTAAAGTGTGTTCTACAATGCATTTTAATTTTTCAATGATTTGACTTATTATTGAGATGGATCAATAAATTTTTGACACTTGGCATAGATGAAAAAAATGCACCATAAACAAGAGAAGGATAGTGGACAATTTGGCTTTTTACAATATAAAGCCACCCCTTTCCAAAGTGATATGTCACTAATTTTCAAACTAAATACATGTCATAAGGAACCAAATGATAGGAGAGTTCAATAGCACTCTAGATTGCACCTTAACTTAAATCAACCATTGCATCAAACAAAATGTTTCAATACTTGTAAATACCATTGGTGACCACGATCTCCGAATATTGATGTTGGCTGAGCCAGGGATATTGTAGGAGGACCACAAAATTGGTGCCATAAGCCTTGGTCCAACTACAAACTATGGTTGAGGAAACATCTACCCACAAAATAAATTGTTACATATGGCAATCACTATAGAACCAACTACACACTAAAATAGATTTAGTCACCTTTACCTTGCTCCCATCATTTCTTGTCACTTGATTAATTTCAATAGCTTGCAATTTAGCCACATTTGGGATTGACGGAATACATTTTGAATTAACCTATTCAAGAATTACTAATTAAACAAAAAAACCAAAGAAATAAATACTGGAACTAACTTTCACTTCTTAGATTATCCAATTAACACAAAAAAAATGGGTTGTACCTCATTGGTTGTCACATCAAGCTAATTTGCTGATTTTTTTAGTGGTGAAACCACGTCTTCAGAACAACTGTAGACCTTTACTTTGGCCTTGCGTGTTGGGCAGTTCCTTTTTTGTGCCCAATGTTGTCACAATTTGAGCACGACGCTTCTTCTTAGCATTCTTTTGAGAAGGAGCACCCTTTGTCTTAACAACCACCGGGTCAGCAACTATTTTGTCAAGTAAAGGTTTAGGGATGTGTCCAACATACACGACTTGCGCTCCAGGTCCTTTGTTGCTTTCCAAATAACATCTCTTGTAGAATGGAACAAGTCAAAATTTCTAGCACCAAGATATGACATCGAATTACTGGCACACATAAGGACCCAAAGTGAAGTAAGAACATTTTCTGATTATTTCATGCATCATCCACTACACTATCATCATATGACTTTTCATCTTTTGTCCATTGTTTCAAGATCATTCTGGGTGGCAATTCTGAACGTCTTCATGCTGCATAACACAAAATATATGACCATGGAATACCACGAGTGTTCTATAATGAGCATTGGAGTCAAGTGTCTTTAAATTCCTTTCGTACAAAACCTTCCATTCATGCCTATCAGAACAAAACTTAGCCAGTCTATATATTATTGTGCTTCTCATGCTTTCACTTCCAAGAACACGTATAGCAACAACCCCCTCTATCTCCTTCTATACATCCTGAAATATTTCCCTGGTATACACCTCCGTGACAGGCAGCTCAATCGACTCTAATGTGATCACGGCTTGATGTACATAGAGTTAAACTCTCCAGCCACCTCATTATTCCGATACTCCCTAATGGCACGTTCAAGGTTCTGTACAATTTCAAAAATGTTGTGTCGACACCTCACGTATCTCTTTATGAAAAAGTTTATCCTCTCACAATGTGAAGTAGTTCGCACACCAGCATAGAATTTGTTGCGGAGGTAAGCATTGCCCATATTTCCTTCCTTTCATAAGTTTTCTTCACCCAGTTATTGTTATTCAAACTAAACTTATCAACCATGGATGTCCAATGATTCTCAAATTCTAGAGGCTCCCAATTGGCAAAAATGCACTTACTAAATTCTTCAGAACCCCTTATCCTTTATGTTTGTTGTTGCATTCTTCTGAGATGCCACGCACAAAGCTGATAGGTCACACTTGCGAAGGTAGCCTTTATTGCATCCTTCATAGCCTCATCGCCATCCGTCACCACCATACTAGGTTGTTTTCCCATTACATCTAAAAATTGTTCTAACAACCACTTATATGTATCGACAGTTTCATCCAATAGTATAGCAAAACCAAAAATACAAGTTTGCTTGTGGTGTTTAGAACCTGAAAAATCACCAGTGGTTTGTTGTAATTATTCTTTTGTACGTGGAATCAAATGCAATGACATCCCCAAAATACTTGTAGTCAACTCAACTCATACCATCAGCCCAAAACAAGTTCACAAGTCGTTCATCATCTATGGTGGTGAACCTGACAACGGTCATTGGATCAACATCAGCCTTGACTTGTAGGTAACTAATTGCGGTACACGCATCACCATCAACTATCTTGGCACACCTTTCACTGTTAACGTAATTATAAAGGTCCTTTTTCGAGAACCCAACACTAGAATACCCTCAGCTTGATTGGCCATAAAACCCATAATCTAACATGTTTGTATGCCATATCCATGCATGCTATCTATCTGGGCTTTGTCTACATCCATCAAACGCCGATGATTTGGTATTAAGTGCACATATCTAAAAGGGGTCAAATCATGGTTGTGGGATACTTTAGAGTTCCTCACTTTCTAACTATGACTCTTCAAGTCAAGATATACATGAAGCCTTGCATTGCAGTTGTCCTAGTCTCTGGTCTATGATCCCTCTTTCTATCAACTCTCATATAGTGCTTTTTCTCTCAATCCAGCCCTATGCACACAAACTTCCTCCTTATCACAATGCCATTGTCATCACGGCCCAATCTCCTTTGTGGACACCAAAACCATAACATCTGGCATATCTTACATATAACTCATATGCTTTCTCATCACTTTCAAACTCCATTTTCAAAACATCAGATAGTCAACTCAACTAGAGTCTTAATCTCAAATCATCATTCCTCCCTACATCAACATCTTTCAACTCAACCTCTTTAAAATCATCGCACAACTATTACTACAGGAATCATCACTATAACAAACATCCACAAATTCGTCAACCTGATCACTATCCATCCTCCAACCCTTGTCAACTTTAAAGTTGCATGATAATGAAAACCCCATAAATAAAAAACATTAGACAAACACAGACAAAATCTAATCCAGGAACAACCAATTTCTAATAAAACTAACATAAAACAGCAAAAAAAAAAAATCCAAGAGAAAAAAACCTCATTCCCTCCACATAAAAGATTGAAAAACATAAATGGGTGAGGGACCTTATTACCATGCTTCGAAAAAACCACAAAAGGGATCTAATGCACTATTGTGTGGGAAATAGATAAAAGTAAATTTTTACCCCACTCCCCTAAGCAAAAAATCATACAAACTAAAAAAAAAAAAAAAAAAATATGAGCCAACCACCACAAATTGTCAAACAAATTGAATAAAAAAAAATATCTAGAGATGGTAACACAAGGAAGGGTGCCAACGAAGATCTATAGAACAAATTTCTCATGTAATAAATATTTATTGGATATATACATAATTAATGAAAAGTATTTAAAGTGATACGCGTACAATAATATTGCAAATATTCGAACATAAATAAAATAATAATAAATAAAGGTGGTGGTCCAATTCAATTTCTTATTTTCTTAGGCCTACCACCTTCTTTGTTGTTTTACCTATTTCGAAGTTGATAACCATTTTTTGTCTACCATATAATAAGAATTAAGAAATATAAAATTTGCACCCAATATCGCGGCTCTTCCTTTTTCAATTGCTTTGTTTGTCCTTCAAAGTTCAAAGCCTAATCCCAACCAGTAATAGCCTATGTCGTGCCCAGGACATAATTAAATGGGTGCAAAATCAAATTTCGGAGGCTCATGGGGTAAAAACAAAAAGCTTATAAGACAGCATGCACAATGTAAAAAATGGAGGTTCCCTATGGGCCAAAACATTCGGGGCTCACCTTAAAAGCCACCATGACTGTGTAAAACTTGGTGATATCATGATACCAAAAGCTTAACTGTTTTCAAATTTTGACATAAAATTGATATAGAAAGCCTCCCACAATCAACACACTCTTGAATAGAAAGTAGGCGACATTTTATGTGGGGAAGGCAAAGTTTGGAAACGTACGGTCACCATCTTATAATAAATAAGAATGATCAAATTATATTTTTGCCCTTTCTCCCTTCTTTGTTTTCAAACCCTCTTTCCCCCTCCTCCGCCTCTCTCTCCCACCCCAATGCTTCCCTCCTTTGGTAGCAGTCCATACAGCTGTAGCAGGAAAATTGTTTTAATGCCATAAGCCTCTTCTGGACTCACATTTCCACAACGAACGAACACTAATAAAGACTAACAACTCCATCTTCTTGTCGAGTTAGTTAATCAAATTTAATTAGAAATTAGTCTTTGATCTCCACATAATGATAGGAAGATTATTGTTTATGGGTTTTTTTTTTTATCAGAAACTAAGAGAAGGACCGATTTGCATCTCCTTTCTCTAGTTTGTGTCAACGATCTTTTATCCAACTGAGTATCCATACATCTATAAATTGAGTATTTATCATTTGTGTATAAACAAGTAAAACAAGAAGTGATGCAATGTTTGTATTAAGTTTCTTTTTTAAAAAATAACAAAAAGTTAAAAGAGGGAATGACAGCGGCACTTGTCGGTGCCAGCCTGCTGGGGGACGGTGTTGACAGATGTTCGAAAGGAAGAGAAGAGGAGAAGTGCAGTGATAATGTGATATTTGGAGTAGCAGACATGAAGAGGGTAAAATTGGCCATGTGATTTTTAGTAAATATTAAACTATAGATATGCTATTATATAATTATTATTTTTAAATAATAAAAGACTTTAATTTTAGTGGTTGGATGAAAACTTCAACGACTGGGATTCAGTCAGGGTCCCAAACTCATAGGCCTCATTTAAGGCATCGCCATAGGAAGTAGGTGCGTGCTACCATGATGCTCCATTAGTTAGGGACTTTGTCGGTCCTACAAAATAAGTACAAAAGTTACCCGTGTCTATTTTTTAAAACTGTTCAAGAAGTCTTTATCTTGTACATTTACAAAGAGTAAGGCCCTTTTTCAGCTTCTTATCATCGGAGTAAAAAACCGGCAGTGTGAGCCACAGGTACAGAGGTGTGCCCAAGGAGTTTGCGATGGTAGTTTGGGTATTAGAGGTATTTGCGGTTTGTTATGGTTTGGTTCGATTTAAAGGTAAAAACCAATAACACAATTAACAAATTTCAAATCAAATCAATTAAAATCGATTTGGATTGATTCATTTTTTATTTTTATTGAAAATTTTATAAAAGATAAAAAAGTAACCGTAAATAACAATAAATTGGACTAATTATAAAACCATATAATAAAACCTAAGCTAATTTTTAAAAATTATACAAATATGTAATACTATTTACTAATAAGTTAAACAAATAATAAAATATTTAAATAAAAATTATGTTGATTAAATTAAAAAATTAATGTATGATTGAAAATCCAACATATTGAGTTAAAATATGATACATATTTACATATGGATAGAAAATTTTGATAAGTAATGCATCTAACTTATATATATAATTATTAATATAATATACTATTCATTCATTTAGTTTGATTCAATTTTGAAAACAAGAACTGAAAACGATCGGCTGAATTCAATTTCCATAAATTAAAAATAAATTCAAACCAATTAATGTTTTTAATCCGTTTTCAATTTTTTTGAATGATTTTTTATTTTAATTTGGTTTGGATTGGTTTCTGAACACCCATATGCATTATTCCCTAAATAAGCAACGACTGTTCATTCCTCCTTTGGAAGTTAAGAAATGGTAGACCACAGTATAACATAGTTGCATGCCATCTAAAGTGTAGACAAAGTTTTCAATTTTTTTCTTTTTCAAAATGCTAAAAATATGGGTGAATGATTCACTGGTCCACTTAAGTTAGGTACAAATGTTAGTCTAGCTCCTAAAATTATTAAATTTACAAATTTAACCTTCGCTCAAACTCTCTTTCTATTTTCCCTCGCCGCCACCACCACCACCAACAACAGTGCCACCTTTCCCACTACTGTCACAGCAACCAACGACCCCACGATAGGACATTCTCCAACTTGTTACATGGCCACCAGATATCCATAATGTGTTACGTGTTTTCCACTAAACAAAGATTGATTTTGGTAAAATGGAAACATGCTTCATTTTAATCCTTGAAATTTCAAAATTAACTCTTTAGTCCTCAAATTTCATTCCGCATATCACTTTAATTATTGGTCAAATAAACATTAGTCAACGTTACCTGTTATGTGACGTGACACATTAAATAACACGTGCATGTCAATGTTGATACATGTTATGTTGATCCACATTATTGACATAACATAAAATAAAAACAAAAATCATATTAATCCTTGAAATTTCCAAATGTGTAAAAATCTTGAAATTTTTCAAAAATGAAAAAGTCTCAAATCCCCAAATTTCTCCTATTTTACATCATAAAATTTAAATCATCAATATTTCTTAAAGCTATTCTCTCATTTCATACATTATTTAAATAGTCTAAAATTTTAAAATAAGTATAATAATCCAAACACACACAAATTTAGGTTTTTTTTGTTTTGTTTTTGGCTTAATTGTTTCCAAGCCAATCAAATCCAGACTCCATTAAAGTTGCCATTGGTTGAAAATCAAAGTCTATATCATACAATGAATCACCAACCCAAGGGAAGTGGGTGTCATTGGATGATTTTGGAAATAACTGGTCTTTCTCATCATCGACAGTGCAACGATTACCACTTTCTCCCAACATCTTATTTTCCAAACATGATAATGATGCATCGGGAAAGTCCATCTTGAGGAGCTCCGAAAAGGGACTGCTATCCATCTGAAAATCCGCCTTGAAATCCAACTGGTCAATATTGTTGTTACTCTCCGATGATGGCGACACTGGTGATGACCCCTTCATTTTGTTGTTATCGATGACGACGGTGATGTTGTCAATGCCTTCATTTTGTTTAGGAATTTCATTGGTGAGTGTGAGCTTAGGCCACCTTGTGGCTTTAGTCTGGACCACACAAGGGCCCTTATTTGGTGGGTAGGGACAGTTCCAGGCTCGGCTTTTCAGGTTTGGACAATCCTGTTGGACCGAGTTTGATGAGCTTCTTGCGCCACTTGTGATGATGGAGCAGCTTGGGGTACCGTTTTGAAGTTTCCTACCAATATTGGTGTTCCAGTAGTTCTTGATTTCATTGTCTGTTCGTCCTGGAAGCCTCCAGCAATCAAGGACCACCTAAAATTAATACAATGTTGTTATTAGTATTCTTTATATTGTTCATCTATTTGTAAAAGAATTCTGTGCCGTCCAAGTGAAAATTATCTACCAGAAGTTTAATTTGTTTAGTAACATATGAATAACTTTATATTTCAGCATATTCTCTCATACAAAAGTTTCTTTTAAACTTGAAACATGAAAATTTTAGAATAATCAGAACAAAAAGGATTAAATTGGGGACCACTTGATTACAAAAGATCTGATATCATGTAATGAAATATCTATCTAAGAACTTAAATTGTACTAAATATACATTAATGAACTTATATTTAAAAGACATATATATATATATATATATATATATATATATATATATATATATATATATATATATGTTTGTTATCTGATCTAACATAGGTATCCTCCTAGAGGCAATCCTGCTCTAGATATGACCACTAAAATAATAAAGCTCTCATTCTTAAGTGTTAATGCTGCTGTCCTGATGAAAAATAATATCTACATATATACTACTAGGAAATGAAACAAAAAGGCATAAATATCAAAATTTTGATGTGCCGTGAAATCATCTGTTATAGTAAGATTATTAGCGGGGATATATAAGAAAACACATTATTGACATAATTATGTATCTTGTTCTTTTGTTGCATAAAAAGAAAAAATTATTTTTGTACGTCAATAATATTATTTATACATTTAAAGTGAGTGTCCATATCATATGTACTCTATCACCATTAGATTTAATGATGGTTTTCATTTATCTTATTTATTCATCTCATCTAATGGTGATAGAGTTAATATCTAAATGGACATCCACAATAATAAAGAGATAATGTGGTGAAGTGAATTATGTGATTGTTAGTGACAATTCATACACCAATATGATGGCATGTGACTTAAACTAAGGTCATGTTTACAACTTTAGATTGATAAAGCAACCCCAATCACTAGTAATTTTGGATCATTTATTTGTATGACAAATTCAATTCATCACTTATCCTTAATAGTTTGAAGCAGTTGTGAGGTATCAGAACCTGAAACCAAAAGAGAAAGAGGACTTAGAGAGAGTTGAGAGCTGAGTGAAATCTGAGAAATGAGAGAATGAATTCGTGTCATTAAGAATCATACAAGACAGGGTTTGTATACAATACAAGCTATGTTACTCGGATTCTAACCAATTTCACTAATCAGTGCCAGGGTTGCATAATAACGGACTGATAAGTCTGTTATAACTGAATCTGACTTGGATTGGACGAGTCTCTACGCCGATCAGAAATAGTAAATATAAATGTATTTCATACAGCTAAAGGATGACCTGTAAAATCTAGTAAATAGTATAATTATACATGATTATTGATGCACATCATGATGACTTGTGAAGATATATATGGAACTTGATGTCAATTTTTACATATGAAAGAATAGCAATAATGTAAACAAGCTGGTGCATCACACGCAAAAGAAATAAAAAGGTGCATATGCATGATTCTCATAGCTAGATGTCGTCTTTCTTGATTTGCCTTCACACTTCATCGTCACTATATTCTGTTTGTCGTTGGAATGCGCTATATCTTTTGGTTACTTTTGCTGAAACTTGAATATCGAATTCAACACCATGCACAACGAGAATTATTTATTATGCGATTAGCAGAAATTTCTAATTATATAATGCTGAATGTATATCACCTTAATTATAACATAGAAGTTATAATCAAGGTTTAAAAAAATTAATAACTTCACCCAATAAGCCAACACATATTCATGTATAAAAATAAATAAATAAATTCTCGATTCTAAAATATCTACAAATTTCTCTAAATATAAAGTATTCGTAAAGTAATGATTGACCTGTTTCCGAGAAGGTTGTGAAGCCGGATTATAAGCTCCTCTTCATCGTTGGTAATGTTTCCTCTTTTAATGCCAGGTCTTAGATAATTCAACCATCTTAGCCTGCAACTTTTCCCGCATCTCTTAAGACCTGCATTGCATGAACCCATTATATTAGATATTAGATTATATGTTAGATGAAATTTAGCGCATAATTAAGTTTCCAAGTGATCTATATATGAAACCATGCATATGTGTATAATACATCTCACCAGCTCTTTTGGGCAGCTGTCTCCATTTTCCTTCACCATGAATCTTAATGTACTCAGTGAGAATCTTGTCTTCCATGGCTGTCCACGCTCCTTTGTTCAAGCCTTCCTTAGAGCAACATGGACTCCTTCCCATCTCTCCGTAATTGTTCTTGATTAATTCCTATTGCAAGAAAGTGACGAGGGCAAGAAAGATACTATATTTAGCCTTGGGATGCGTTGTTACGTACCTCTCTCAATATATACAAGTATCAACTCTTATTTAATACCCAAATTTCTCAAACGTCATATTCACAAATAATATGTCAACATTTATTTTTCTTTTAATTTATTTTTTCCATCACTTTTCTCACACCACATGGGACCATATAAGTGTCTACACCTATAAAGATGTCAAAATAGAATTATTCTACAAGTAAAATTAAATAATACATTATTCTCGTAAGGAAGACGAAAAGTGAAACAACTAAAGGTTAGCTACGTCTCCACCACCAATAATTTGCTCATTACAAATTTTCAAAAAGATTCTAAAACACTGTTCCAAATATTGGGGGCCATATAGATTTGCATACGTACGTACGTTTTAGTGAGTGAAAATTAGTTACTGTATAATAAAATATGAGAAAAAAATTATGATTAAATATGCCCATAGCTGCCATTCATAGGCATTACTATAGCTACTTTGCTTCTATCTAACTTTCTCTCACGCTCTTGAAAGTTGGTTGGATATACATATATTACTATAGACGCGTTTCCCTTGAAGAATTTTGCTAGTTGTTTCTTATTTCTTTCTTCTTGCGTTAGAATTCAAGAATATACAAAATTCATAACTTTGAACTAGCTAGATTCAATAGATAAATATAGCAAAAAAAATGTAATACACCTTGTCCTCAAATTGAATCAAACAAGTCATTCAAACATAATAAAATTATAATTTTGTATAAAAGTGTAGATTATATATAATTTTTATTTTAATGTTATTTAATAAATTATAAATTTATTTAGTATTATTATTACTTATCTAAATTAAATTTTCAAATTAATATTATTTAATTTGTTAACTTTGTTATAAAGATGTCAATTGTACATTAAATCTATGAAATTTTTTTTATTGTTCAAAATAAAGGCTCAACTCTCAAATAAGAGTGAAGCAAGAGAATACTAATAAACATTGACAAGGAACGGCTCCACCTACATAAATCTATGAACTTAAACATTATTTTACAGAAGAATTTGTTAAAAGAAATAAAGAAGCCGTAAGTCAGCTAAACGTGCCAAATTTGGGTTTCATATTTTTAAACAATTCAAGCTTAAGCCTCAAATTTAAATAAGGGAGATAAGTTTGAGTCATAGTTTTTACAAGTCAAGCTTAAATTTTAACTAATTAAGTCATTTACAACCGCGGGCACGCTGTTGCGTTTTAAAGTGAGTATATTATCTGAGGAAACCAATTGAAATGAACTTGTCTGGAACAACAAAGACTAGATTCTACTATTCATTGGAAGGGAATAGAAGAAAAATTGTAGGCATAGCAGGATATGGAAGTGGATTTCTTTAGAGTCGTTATGAAAAGATGATATTTTTTGATTAATTTTGAATTTAATTTTAAAAATTGGTTATTTTTTCTGGTACGGTTGAAGCAGGTTCTTGAATAGTTTGGGTTATATAATCATATCGACGGAAGAAACTATGGTTTGATTTGTAATTTGATTGTTTGAAGTCTTTCGAATTTTTCGTTTGTCATTTTCTTAATTTAGATTCTCAAATTTATGATAAAATACCTAAATTGGTCCCTTAAAATTATTTGGGGGCCAAATTAATCCCTCATATTTTTAAAAATGGATAAACCCCTTTTAAGTTTGGAACGATGCTTTTATAGGATTTGAACGAGCTCATCTTAGAGAGTAAAGTGATGAGATTTTACCATTCTATTAATAAATATAGAGATTTTACTATTAGATTAATAAAAATAGGGATTTTATCATTGGATTAATAAACATAGAAGTGAGGCCTTTTCACTATATTAATCTAAGGGTGAAACTCATCACTTTACCTTCTAAAGTGAAATTCTCACTTTAAAGGATTAAAACCCATTTTTTTAATTATACGGTCTTGTAAAAGGGACAAAATTGTTCCCTTTTTTAAATTTGAGAAACTAATTTAGAATTTTTAAAATTCGAGGACTAATTTGTCGTCTCATACATCTCTGTGTTGGGTTGGGCTCCTTCCTATGTGAGAAAGCCCAAAACCAAGCTAGCCCACTTATCTAATGAGAGGAGTCAGTTAGGGTTGGGTGTGTGTGTGATCATTTTTGAGAGAGAGGCAGAGAGAGGGAGAGAAACACAACCACCCGTTTTTCACCTTCCTTGTTCCGAACAGCCACCGTAGATCGGAGTTTTGAAGTCATCCACCGTTGGATCGGGCTGAAATTTAAGCAGCAGATTCCTAACAGGTGGCTCTTCATTCTACGGTCGGATCGTTGAGAAGAGGTCTGGAGTGTGAGATATTAAGCTCGAACTGAGGTTCTGTTTCTGTCCAGAATCAGTTTTCTCCTGCAACATATCTCTGTAATTTGAGGTTTATGAAGTTGTTCACCGTTGGATCGGGCTGAAAATTTTACAGAAGGTTCTTGGTGTCTTGATCGTCATTCTGAACGGTCAGATCGTTGATAAAAGCTCTGGAGTGCGAGATATTCAGCTCGCACGGAGGTTCAGTTTTGGTTTGGAGAATCAGTTTTCTACTGTAAGCAGTCATCATAGATCGGCATTTATGAACTCGTTCACCGTTGGATCGGGCTGAAACTTGGACAGTAGGTTCTGTACATCTGGTTCTTCATTCTGAACGGTTGGATCGTTGAGAAGTGGTCCGGAGAGTGAGGTATTGGTTTCGGACAGCAGCTCCAGTTTTGGGGTATTTCATAATTCCTTAATCTCAAATTTTGAGTATTGGTGTTTTGTTGGCTTGCTTATTGTTAGCACAATTTGTGCACATATTTGAGACTCTCTTGTACCTATTTGATCATAGTGGAGCTATTTCTTTGGTCTGGACGACCCGTGGTTTTTATCTCTCACATTGAGGGAATTTTTCCACGTTAAAAATCTTGGTGCATTGTCCCTATTGTTCTGGTTTTGATTGTGTATTGATTGCTGCGATTATTTGGCTGGTATAGTTGCTCCTCTTGTTCTTGCAAGTAGGGAATTGTGTGTTTATTTCCCAACATTTGGCATCAGAGCTCGTTCTTGGGCATTATTGATTATAACTTGCTTGAATGATGGAGGCAAATACTAGTCGAATGGTGAGCTTGAATGGTACCAATTATCATATATGGAAAGGCAAGATGAAAGATTTGTTGTTTGTTAAAAATCTGCATATGCCTGTGTTTGCTACACAAAAACCAGATTCAAAACTGAAGAAGAATGGGAATTTGAGCATCAACAAGTTTGTGGTTTTATTCGGCAATGGGTAGATGATAATGTTTATAATCACATTGCTAATGAGACTCATGCTAGAACTATGTGGGAAAAGATTGAATCCTTGTATGCTTCCAAGTCTGGCAACAACAAGTTGTATTTGTTGAATATGTTGATGAATCTGAGATACAAGGAAAGATCTTCTATATCTGATCACTTGAATGAGTTTCAAGGAGTTTTAGATCAATTGTAAGGCATGGGAATCAAGTTTGAAGACGAGGTTCAAGGACTTTGGTTGTTAAATACTCTACCGGATTCTTGGGAGACATTTCGCATCTCTCTTACTAATTCTGCTCCTAATGGTGTGGTAACCATGCAACTTGTAAAAGGTGGTGTCTTGAATGAAGAAGTGAGAAGGAAGACTCAAGGTTCTTCATCTCACTCAGAGATGTTGGTGACAGAAATAGGGGAGAAGTCAGAACAAAGGCCCAAAGGGTAGAGGTAAAAGCAGAAGCAAGTCCAGATCAAGGTACAAAAATGTTGAATGTCATTCCTGTCATAAAACAGGGCACATCCAAAAGTATTGCTTTCTTTGGAAAAAGGAGAACAAAGGTAAGCAAGAAGAAAGAAAATAATAATGATCGTGTGTCTACTGCTACATCAGATGATCTTCTCATTGTAGGATATGAGAATATGATTAATATAGTATCTGATGAGTCTGATTGGGTAATTGCAGTGCGCCTCAATACATGTCACGCCAAGGAAGGAGTTCTTCACATCTTACACTTCAGGTAACTATGGAGTGCTAAAGATGGGCAATGATGGCTTGGCCAAGGTGATTGGTATAGGTGATGTTTGTTTAGAAACTAATGTTGGAATGAAGCTCCTGAAGGATGTTAAACATGCTCCAAATCTCTGCTTGAATTTGGTTTCCGTTAGAAAGCTTGATGATGAAGGTTATGTTAGTACCTTTGGTAATGGTCAATGGAAGCTTACTAAAGGCAACTTGGTAGTAGCTCGAGGAAAGAAGACTTCAAGTTTGTATGTGATGAAATCCACAATTTCAAAAGGCAGTGTGAATGCAATTGAAAGCAAAGAAGCTTCAGACTTATGGCATAGAAGGCTTGGTCATATCAGTGAAAAGGGACTAAATTGTTTGGCTAAAAAGGATGTACTTTCTGGTTTGAAGAATGCAGAGTTGGAGAAATGTTCTCATTGCATGGCTGGAAAACAGAGAAGATTATCCTTCAAGAAGCATCCTCCTTCAAGGAAATCAGATTTCTTGGAGTTGGTGCACTCTGATGTTTGTGGTCCATTGAAGGAAAAGTCATTTGGCGGTGCTCTTTACTTTGTGACATTCATTGATGACCACTCAAGGAAGCTTTGGGCTTATGCTTTGAAGACTAAAAACCAAGTCTTGGAGAAGTTCAAAGAATTCCAAGTTTTGGTTGAGAGGCAACAGGTAAGAAGCTTAAATGCATTTTCCTGATAATGGTGGTGAATATTGTGGACCATTTGATGAGTATTGTAAACTGCAAGGCATTAGGCATGAAAAGACACCTCCTAAAACACCTCAGCTGAATGGTTTGGCGGAGAGGATGAATAGGACATTAATTGAAAGAGTTAGGTGTATGCTCACTGAAGCAAAGCTACCTAAGTGTTTTTGGGGAGAAGCATTGCTCAAGCTGCATGTAATTAATCTGAGTCCTGCAATTGCTTTGGATAGTAATGTTTCAGATAGTGTGTGGTTTGGCAAGAATGTCTCTTATGATCACTTGAGAGTTTTGGGTGCAAAGCATTTGTTCATGTTCCAAAGGATGAGAGATCTAAGTTGGATGTGAAGACAAAGCAATGCATCTTTGTTGGGTATGGTCAGGATGAGCTTGGCTATAGGCTTTATGACCCAATTTCTAAAAAGCTTGTGAGAAGCCGTGATGTGGTGTTTGTAGAAGACCAAACCATTGAAGATATTGAGAAAGTGGAGAAGACTAAATCCAGCATAGTAGTGACTTGATCGATAGACCAGTTCAACCACCACATGCAGAAGAACTAGTAGAGAATCAAGCCCAGGATCATATGCAAGAAGATGTTCCTGATGACCAGCAGATGGGAGACCATTTAGATGGTCAAACTGATGATGTTGATGATCAACATGCAATACCTACAGACGCCTATTGCCTGAGGAGGTCTACTAAAGGTACAACCTTCAACAAAGTATCCTTCTGATGAGTATGTGACCTTGACTGATGGGGAGAACCTGAATGTTATGAGGAGGCTATGGATAGTGACCAGAAGCAAAAATGGGTTGATGCTATGCAAGATGAAATGCAGTCCTTGTATGATAATCAGACATTTGAGCTTGTCAAATTGCCTAAGGGCAAGAGAGCTTTGCAAAACAGGTGGATATATAGACTGAAACATGAAGGAAACTCCTCTTCCCTAAGGTATAAAGCTAGATTGGTGGTTAAAGGCTTTAGGCAAAAGAGGGATTGATTACGATGAGATATTTTCTTGTGAAGATGTCCTCTATCAGGACCGTTTTGAGTTTGGCTGCGAGTCTAGATTTAGAGATAGAGCAGATGGATGTAAAAGCCTTTCCTCCATGGTGATCTTGAGGAGGAAATCTACATGGAGAGCCTGAAGGTTTTAAGGCAAAAGGGAAAGAAGATTATGTGTGCAAACTCAAAAAGAGCTTATATGGCTTAAACAAGCTCCGAGGCAATGGTATAAGAAGTTTGAGTCCGTAATGGGAGAGCAAGGCTACAAGAAGACTACTTCAGATCATTGTGTTTTTATAAACGGTTTGCTAGTAATGATTTTATTATCCTTTTGTTATATGTTGATGACATGCTTATTATTGGTCAAGATGCTTCAGAATTGATAGGTTGAAGAAGCAACTGGGGATGTCATTTGCAATGAAAGATCTCGACCAACAAAGCAGATTCTTGGTATAAGAATCATCCGAGATAGGAAGGAGAAGAAACTTTGGTTGTCACAAGAGAAATACATTGAAGCCGTGCTGCAAAGGTTTCAAATGGAGAAAGCTAAGGCGTCAGCACTCCTCTTGATACACACTTCAAATTGAGTTGCAAGCAAAGTCCATCAAATGAAGAAGAGAAGAAAGACATGGAGAGAGTTCCATATGCTTCAGGTGGGTAGTTTGATGTATGCTATGGTATGTACTAGACAGACTTAGCTCATGCTGTTGGTAGTGTTAGCCGTTTTCTTTCAAACCCAGGAAGAGAGCATTGGAATGAGTGAAGTGGATTATGAGATATCTCGTGGTACTTCTAGCTTGAAGTTATGTTTTGGAAATGAGAAGCCTTTTCTAGTTGGCTACACTGACTCAGATATGGCAGGAGATGTTGACTCAGAAGGTCTACTTCAGGTTATTTGATTAAATTTGGAGGTGAAGCTGTAGCTTGGCAATCTAAGTTACAAAAGTGTGTTGCTTTATCCACTACAGAGGCTGAGTTCATTGCCATTACCGAAGCATGCAAGGAGATGCTTTGGATGAAGAAGTTCTTACAAGAACTTGGGTTTACTCAAGAGAGGTATGTGTTATTTTGTGATAGTCAAAGTGCTATACATCTTGGTAAAAACTCAACTTTTCATTCAAGATCCAAACATATTGATGTAAGGTATCATTGGATACGTGATGTTTTGAATGCTAAGTTGTTGGAACTTGAAAAGGTTCACACTGATGAGAATGGTTCAGACATGATGACAAAATCTTTGCCAAGATGGAAGTTTGAAGTTTGTTGTTTGATCGCGGTTTGGCGTTACCTCCACATAGTCGTGAGGGGGAGATTTGTTGGGTTGGGCTCCCTTCCTATGTGGAGAAAGCCCAAAACCAAGCTAGCCCACTTATCTAATGAGAGGAGTCAGTTAGGGTGTGTGTGTGTGATCATTTGTGAGAGAGCAGCCACAAAGAGAGAGAGGGAGAGAAAACACAACCACCCATTTTTCACCTTCCTTGTCCAACAGCCACCGTAGATCGGAGTTTGAAGTCATCCACCGTTGGATCGGGCTGAAATTTAAGCAGCAGATTCCTAACAGGTGGCTCTTCATTCTACGGTCGGATCGTTGAGAAGAGGTCTGGAGTGTGAGATATTAAGCTCGAACTGAGGTTCTGTTTCTGGAGAATCAGTTTTTCTGCTGCAACATATCTCTGTAATTTGAGGTTTATGAAGTTGTTCACCGTTGGATCGGGCTGAAAATTTTACAGAAGGTTCTTGGTGTCTTGATCGTCATTCTGAACGGTCAGATCGTTGATAAAAGCTCTGGAGTGCGAGATATTCAGCTCGCACGGAGGTTCAGTTTTGGTTTGGAGAATCAGTTTTCTCCTGTAAGCAGTCATCATAGATCGGCATTTATGAACTCGTTCACCGTTGGATCGGGCTGAAACTTGGACAGTAGGTTCTGGACATCTGGTTCTTCATTCTGAACGGTTGGATCGTTGAGAAGTGGTCCGGAGAGTGAGGTATTGGTTTCGGACAGCAGCTCCAGTTTTGGGGTATTTCATAATTCCTTAATCTCAAATTTTGAGTATTGGTGTTTTGTTGGCTTGCTTATTGTTAGCACAATTTGTGCACATATTTGAGACTCTCTTGTACCTATTTGATCATAGTGGAGCTATTTCTTTGGTTCTGGACGACCCAGTGGTTTTTATCTCTCACATTGAGGAATTTTTCCACGTTAAAAATCTTGGTGCATTGTCCCTATTGTTCTGGTTTTGATTGTGTATTGATTGCTGCGATTATTTGGCTGGTATAGTTGCTCCTCTTGTTCTTGCAAGTAGGGAATTGTGTGTTTATTTCCCAACACTTTGAAGGTCAATTTAGGTATTTACTCTTAATTTATTCTTTAGAAATAGTGTTTGAAGAACATGAAGCAGAGGAAGAAGAGAGAAATTATAAGCATATTCAGAAGAATCCTCTCCCTTAAACCAAGTTTGAGTTTATCTAAAGTCAAAACTGAAATCTCAACTATTATGTGCTTCATATCAAGCAACTATCTTTCATAACACGAAGTTCCGCCAAAGTATACGTCAATACGTGTACTTCATGCCTCACATTAAGGAGAAATTGAAGAGTAGTTTTTCCGATAATTGAAGAGCTCAAATGCTGAATTCACATCATACCTGTACGCATAGAGTAGCTTTTAGAGGAATTAAGATTAATTACAAATCGAAAAGTTCGATCCTTTCATTGATTATCGTTGAAGCAAGGATTGGTCTTAATTGATTGGAAGATTTCTTTGCTTATATATTGAACAGCCTTCTTTTCTTATGCCTCCATCTTAATGTGTATGTGTTTTGAAGTTGAGCTCTCGTATGATTAGTGTTGGAGTTAATTATGTGACTCGCCCACATGTGAAGATAGAGAGATAAAATTAATTTTGTGATACATAAAAGAAAAACAAAATTATGCGTTGATTTCCATTTACCTATCATGATAGACATGTCTTCGAATAAAACAGTTTCAATATCTATATTATTTATAATTGAAATTGTTATGATTGATTACATTAACATCAATATTTCAGAATTACAAAAATGATAATTGATTGAAATTATATCTGTAATTACGTATTGTGATAAGCACATATAAATAAGTTAGAATCGTGCCATTATTGTAAATTGTTGATTAGAATATTAAAAAGTATTATTGTCTAACTGTAAACTTTTTCAACGTTATAAGTTTGAAGCAATATATTCCTAATGTGTTGAGCAAATATCATTATGGCTTATTATGTGCATTCATGAAGGAAACAAAAAATTGTTTCCAATATTATGGTATTGAGCATGCATTTCTTAAAATGGTTTTATGTAACGTGATTTCCTTTCCTGATTCTATAAACTTGATCTTGGTGTTTTTCTGAGTTTGACAGCAAAGCCAAATTCGGTCAAGTTAAAATAAGAAAAAGGAAAAAAAAAATTAGCTTCCAGACTACTAAATGTGAAAACATGAGTGTTTTACCTCCTACAAAATTGGGGATGACATTCTAAAAGTTGATTTGTTGTGGAGATATCCATACCTAGTTGATGCTACTCTGAGGTTAACTATTCTTAACTTTTATGGTGTTCTCACTTTGAAAATCATTCAATTGTAAGCCTGTATATGAGGTGAAGTAATTAAGAGCTCTCTTAATAAATTACTTGAGGTTAGAGATGTATTTAGTGGATCATTTGACAAAAACATTATGCAAAAAACAAGTGAGGATGCATCAAAGGATGAAACTTTAGTCCACTTCACAATTGAGAGTGATAATAACCAACTTAAATTTGAGAATTCCTCAAAGATTAAGTTCATATAGGTAAAAATAAGTTACTTGCCAATCATTTAAACACTATACATTTTAGTTTATCCCTACGGTGTATAATAATATCTAAGGGATAGTATGTGACTGCAGTGAATAAATGATAAGTTTATACTTTTAATGAATCTATAGCTCATGATTGAGTGGTGTGCTTGACTATACCTATAGTCGACGGGTTTACTATCTGAGTGGTGAAGGTGAGGTCGTCTTTATGAGAACTTGGGCAATTCTCTGAGCCACTCATGAAAACCAAGTAATAGTGCAAAACCAAAATGCACACACAGCGTTGAACAACTTTAGGTGAGAAGGCAGTGTTGAGTGATGAGATAAAGTCACGTGTGGGATGAAACTTCATAGAGGTTTTAATATCACCAGCATTCATGTGATTAAAATTTCATTTGCTCTATATGCTAGTTCATAGTTTAAAAGACACTAACACTAATGTACTGAATTTTCATGGTGATGGGAATAGTTTAAGTATAATATTAATTAATTTTGAAATATGTGGAGGATTGTTGTATTTTATTTATATTTCAAAATTCAATTTTACTAACGGAATTCGCTGATGTGGAAATAGTGTTTTACTTTGCTACCACATTTTGAAAATTCATTAACCAAATAAATAAAAATAAAAATTGAAAAAAAAAAACTTCTCCTTCGTTGAAACACGATGGCTTTAATTCCCTTTGTTCTGAAAGCTTCCTTCTTTCCTTACTTTTGAAAGCTCAAGGTCAAGGACCTTTGCTTTTGAAGGTTCAAGGACCACCAATGTTGTAAGGAGGATGATGCAATGCTACTGTGGGCTAAATGCAGTACTTCCCAAACTCTAGAGAACCCAGGACGACGCTTTTTGGGGCTGCAGAAACTATTGGATTGTGATTTTCTCTTTCTCAAAATCAAATGATTAAACTAAGTGTAAATTATTTAGTAAAGGTAGTGCGGGGTTTTTGTTTTTGTTTTTTCTTTTCATCCTTTTTGTTTCAGTTAATTAAGGAGTTAATGTGTTTTTTATTTTATTTTTTTGTTGCTTGGCAAATCCTCCATAAGAATGTGACCCTACACGACTCATAAGATCGAGGAGGAGAATTGAAAACTTGCAAGCAAAATTGACATATGCTAAAAGGATGAATAAGAAGCTCATAGTGTTAAGCATTGTTTCATGGATTATTACTCTACTTGCAACGTATCTTTGGATGAAGAAATGGGTGCTGGTACCAGAAAAGTTTGGCATACTTTTTAAGTATTTGGATTGGTTCACTTCAGCACATTTCTTTAGTAAAGTTAATGGTGTTAGCTAAAAGGACAACATTGAAACTTTATAAAAATGTTAGGGATAAAATTGAAATGAAAAATAGATCTGGAACAAAATTGAAATCTCATCAAAACATCAGTGATGGAAATAGAATAAAAAAATAATTAACTAACAATTGTTGAAATTCATTATTAAATACCAAAATACAAAGATTTTTAACTGTAAGGAAAATCACTCTAAGGTACAACGATTATGCAATGAACTAGAAATCACTGTAAGATAAACGGTTTCTAGGTGGTAACAAAAGGAAAGACACGTGGAGAGACATGTGTTCTAAATGGGTAAAACTGCTATAAGTTACAATAATTTGTAGTATATTGCGAAATCGCTGTTACTTACAACAATTTCAACTTCCTTCGCCTAAATATTCTGAATCGCCGGAAGTGGTCTCCCACAAAGGGTCACTTTCTAAAAATTCATTTCTATCTAATAATTTTACTCTAAAGATTCTAGTAAAAGTATGGAAAATGACAAGAAACAATCTTTCCTGCATGAATGACCTTACTCACATTGCAGGATGACTAGCTGAGAAGGTAAACTTTTTTCCAATTATTTCTTTAATTTATTTGATGTTGTTAGTTAATTTTTTATTTAATTTATTTAACGTTGTTTGGTTAATTTTTATTTTTATTTAATTTATTCTATGTCGTTAGTTAATTTTTTATTTAATTTATTTAATGTTGTTAGTTTAGTGAAACATTAACCTCACCTTCAACATCATTCACTCACGGCTTGATACCGGAGCTGGTAGAAACTATATAATTGAAAGGTGGGCCTAATGAACTCCAGCAATTTCTAATTCATTTGGTAATCACTGCAAATTGCAGTGATTTTCCCTATATAAACACAAGTTTGTATGTGTAGTTAAAGATGCAAAGTAAGTATTTGTGTAAATAATTGTTTTTTATTTTATATAAGTAAAAAAGCTGAGCTTTTGCCTTATTATTATTATTACTGCAAAGTTAATTTTATATTCATAAAAAATAGTTTTATGTTAATCCACGTGTATCATGCCACCTTTGTTGACTTACCGTTGCAAGCTCTTTAAACCCATTTGCTATGTTTTAATATCCATTTTATAGTTTACGTTACATTTCATTCACAGCTTGCCAACCTATTTTCACACGTGTAGAAACCGTTTTTGATCTAAATTTATGGGTTTTATTTTTATTAAATTACTAAATCATTGGGCATTGACACTCTGCACATTTTATGGATTGGAGATTTATGTTCTAGATTATTTCTATATAAAGCAATTAGGTTAAACTAGTAGAAGAGGAGAATATGAGGAGAAATTATATAGTTTGTATACAATATTTTATTAACACATATAATTCTGATCCTATTAAGTTCTCATATCCTTCAGCAATCCTTGCAAGTTATTCTTGTAGTCTCACTAAGTTCAAGTGTAAAGTTAGTAAAAAGTGACTTTTATATTATGGGGAATATTAATGAAGACCATCTATACAAAGTAATTAATGATTGGTCATGGTAAAATACTTTAAAATCAATGCATAGTAAGTCTCAAGCCATAAACCAATAAGCCACTCTAATCTATTCTTAATGTGTTATTTATCTTTAGTTTTTCTACTTGATTATTCATGCATTTATTTATTTTATTATTCAATGATTAATTTATTTTTATTTATTTTATTTGTGATTAATTTTTCCAACAAATTCAAATTCTAATTAAGATAATGATCACCGGAAGTTTTTGAGTTATGTTCGTATAACAAGAAGAAAAAGAATGAAGACTAAATACTCATTGTAGTCATTGAGAAATATTTTGCGAGATAAATTGACATCTCAAGATTTGAAAATCTCTTATTGGTTCTTCAATATTTAAAAAATGGGATAAATTGACTTTTTCATATAGATTAGTATAGAATTTGATAAATTATGCGAATCTATGGATAAATCAATTTATCCTTTTTGAATATTGAAGGTTTAACATGAGACTTTCCAATCCCAAAACACCAAATTGTTCTCCAAAATATTTCTCAAGGACCATATTGGAGATTTAGTAAAGAATGAAAAAAAAATGGAATGTTTTAATCAATGATTGCCATTTGAAAAATATATTAAATGAGAATTTATGATTGTTTAATGAAACAATATCTACTATTTATTTTTATAAACATTTTAAATTGTTCCTCATTTAAAAGATTTTAAAGTCCAAACTAACTTAATACTACTCTTCAACATTAGACTATTATTACTTTTGGTTTTGGCAATTCGTCATCTTTTATTCCATTCTCATTCGATTTCTTTTCATTCCTTTACCATCCAAGTCTCAAGTATAGTATTAACTAGTTGTTTGAGAAATATTTTGGTCATCATTACTAAAAAGAAATAATAATTTAATTAAATATACCTTAATAAATTAAATACATAAATTAATTTTAAAAATAATTAAATAATGAACAAAATATAAAAGAGTATTATAAAATTTAATAAATAATTAATATTATTATTAAAGAAGGATAAATTGTGGAATTGAAGTCTATTTTTTTAAGTTTTAATATTGAAAAATTGAAGGCTTTTCACCCGGTAAGTAAATTGATACTTATTTATTATTAATTATAAAAATAAAAATAGAAGTATCAATAACATATCATAATAACAATAATTATAAAATTTTTTATTATAATCATCAACTTAATTTAACAAATTTTAAACATCATTTAATTCATTTAGAAAAATGAAAACATTAACTTGCAAAAATACCATAATAGTGAGCAATAAAATCAAATTAAATCTTTAAACTAAAACTATTTTCATTTGAAATAGATAATGTTCATTTAAATTAAATTAATCTTCTATACTTCACTATCTCTTTCAAATAGAATCATATATTTATTAGATGGTCTTTTAAATATAATCAAACCAACTTTATAAATAAAAAATTACAATTTATCAATTTCACTGACTTTAATTTATCAAAATTAATCGTAGATAAATCAAACATTAAATTATATGTTAAAAGATCAAAATCTTAAAAAATTAAATAAATAACACGTTGTTTGAATTAGTAAAGTTATATTGTAAAAAGTTGAAAAAAATTAAACAAAATATAAAATCATATTAAATTTAGATGAGTATATAAAACAAAAAGCCAATTTATATTTTTTAGAAATTATTGTAATTAGTGCTAAATATTATATATAAAAGTTGGAAACTATCGTGCATTTAAAAAAAGTTGGAAACTACCACAAAAGATAAGGAACATGGGAAGCAAAGTGGGAAAGGAGAGATTGCTAAATTTCTTTGAAAAATTAGTTGATATTTTATATAAACTATGTTTATGGACTAGAAAATGGATTCCAATTCAATTAGGAGACACCAAAACAGTTATTTACTGAATCCTCTTTATATAATAGTATAGATTACCTCAATTTTGTTTTATTTATTCAGCATAATTATTTTAATCGTTGTGTTGTATCATCAATTAATTAATTAATTAAAATTGATAATCAATTTGATTTAAATTAATTTAATTTAAATTAATTTTGTTTACAAATTAAATATAATATTCATATTAATTGAATAAAATAAAATTTGATTTGATTTACAAATCACTTATATATTTACAATCCACAAAATAGTTTTTTTTCCTCTCATAATGCTGTTATGTGGTGTTTAAAATGTATAAGAATAGACATCAATTTAATTTAAGTTTAAATTTAAAATAAAATTAAACCCCATCAATCAAATTTCTTTTTATGTGATCAATCAAATTTAATATAATCTCAAAACTAAAAATCAAATTTGATGAGATTCATTAAATCACATGATGTATTATTTTTAAAAAAAATTCAGGCAATGAATAATAGAAATATCTCATTTGGTCTTTATTAATATTCAATTAGAATACTCACAAAAAAAAATTGTATTCAATTAGAGCACAAAATTCATCTATAAAATTTTATTCAAAATTGAGACAATAAAATTGTGTAACTAAATTTAAATTAATTAATAACATTGTATAACTACATTTAAATTAATTAAGTCTAGGATTTAAAAAAAGTTTAATACAACAATAGTATATAAAGACAAAAAATGGAATCGAGGTTTACAACCTTAATTCAAATTTTGAATCAGTAACCCATAATTGAAAACATAATCATAAATATTTTGTAAATTGAATTTTTTTATTGAAATATATCAATAAGTTCACACCTAGACTATTACATTCCAATAAAATCATTAGTATTGATAACCACTATATATATATATATATATATAATATTTTAGAAATTTATACCATTAAAACTATCTATACTTACCATCAACATATATGGTAGTTATGTTATCCATATTGTTTTAGCATCAATCCAAAAAAGATTATAATTCTATGCTTTCAAACTTTATTACCATATAGAATTAGTCATATCACTTATAGCCAATTTGATGTCATTCTCTTAACTATAATATTCTCAAAACAACTTGTACAATTCAATGTGTTTATTGAAAGATATTTCTTTATTACTTAACATGTCCCTCTAATCTCGAACTATTTTAGAAGCTTCTAAAATAATAGGTAAAGATAATTCAAATGTGATAATGAATTGTAAAAAAATAAAACCAAAACAAAGAAAAGTATTAAACATATAACTAAAGATAAAAAAATATAAACACAATAATAAAGAGAAAAAATGTAAAACTGATGGTAGTAAAAATTGATATAAATAAAATAAGGTGTAATACCCGTTCATATCAATTTTGATAATATTGAAAATTGTCTTTTTCTCATTTCTCTATAGAAATAGATATTAGAATTTTTGTTACTTAGGATGTTCCATAAATGAAGAATTCTAACATGAAATTAGTAGGACTCATTGTTAGAATTAATATGGGAAACCATATTGATTGTAACAGCAAAAAATCTTCCAAATAAAATTCATAACCAAAATAGTGATGAATGCTTAGCACAACAAAATAAAAGTTGAAAACCAAGTCTTATAAAGGATGAAAAGATAGATACATATCAATTTTACATAAATTGCGGCTAGTGATTAAGAAAATAAGAGTTGAAATGGCAAAGGCGATAATTTAATTCAAATTTATAAAATTGTATATTGATTTACAAAAAATTTAAATGAAACATAGCAAGAATAATTTAATATAAATAATTAATTAAGATACTTTATAAAAAAAATGGAGGAATAAAAAACACATGCACACACATATAAACATATCTAATGAATAAATAGCAAGTGCATTAATTTTTATATATGATGATAATATTTTATATATATATAATAAAAATATAATATGTTGAATATAATTGACATATTATGATATGAAAATTGAGAAAATATAAGAAAAAATTATTGTGATGTGACAGAATTATGTGACAGGAATGAGGCCATCCATTTTATGATGATTGATAAATTATATGACAAAATTCTTGTGATATGATTAAATAAGACAACAAATCAAAATACTTCTTATTAAAAGGTTGAATCACATGAACACAAATCAAATCAAATTTCAAATGATACTTATTATAATTGAATGTAATACAAATATTATATAATAGTTATACATAATATCATTGCGATTGCATGAATTTAATTGAATCATAATACTTAGGAACTTGTTTATATATATTGATAGATTAATTAATATTATACTACTATAGATTAATATTAATTATACTATTATATATAATAAATAGATGAATGTTCTATTAGTTGCAAGTAACAAAAAAAGAATCATTATTTGGGTTTGTATTATTGATGTGCTATAGAAAGATAGGTACTGATAGAGCTAGTGGCTAAGTGATTATAAGAAATACAAATTATTATGATAATGTTATTATTACAATTATAGATAGATTGTAAAAGAATATGCATTAATTTAAAAGAATATTTAAATTTTATATCAGAATATGTGTCATTAAATGTATTTCTACTTTTATGTGAGAGAAAATATTTTCTAAAAAAATTAAAATTACCAGAAAATAATACTTGCATTGCAATTATTGTTTAATATTCATAAATATATATATATATATATATATATATATATATATATATATATATATAGCTAGGTTTAACCTTTTTTAAAAAAATATTTTGGGTGACAATTTGTTTCTAAATTGTATGCTATCATTTGGACAAAAATTTAAATTTGAATTATAATCAATTAAAATTTTAAATTAGTGACATATTTTAAAAATAAATTTCAATAACACACCCTAAAGCACATCATAGCAAAAAATCCAAACAAAATAATCAAAACACATCCATTTCCAATTTAATGCAAATTGATAAAATGTAAATTATATATAAAAAATGGTGATAGAAAAAAAAAATATTATTTTGCTACATTACACATCATAAGACACTTATGTCAAAAATACATTGATGGAGTTTTTTGAAAATATGAGGGAATTATATTGAATAGACAAAACATTATAAATTATAGAAGAGCGTATTAAAAGCAAAAAATAGAATAGTGAAATAAGTAAAAAGGAATATAATAACTCAACTAACACCATGTTCTTATGCATAGAGGAGACTAAAAAATGCAAAATATTTAAAAAAATATCAATCTTAAAAACGCAAGCAATACTATTTGTTTGCCATAATTGATATAATAATATATAACAAAATAAAAGAATACAAATTTACAATGAAAATTATGGGAGAATGAATAGATTATACTAGTGAAAGAGTATGAAAGAAAAACAAATTTGGAGAAGAAGAAAACTTATCTAATCTGAAAAATATAAGAAATGAATAAACTCATTTTTGAACATAAAGTAATGCTTGATGTCATCAACAACTGCAAAAGTTCCACAATGGTGGTTTAAGGAGAAAAACACAATGACGTTAGTGAGAGAAGATAAGTGAGAAAAAGAATGAACAAGATCTTATTATGAGAAGAAATGCAAGAGTTACAGAATAAAGATAAGTAAATCACTACTGATTAACAATAAAGTAAGATAAAAACAAATTAAGATAACAATTGAGAGTGACATAAAGCAAATGGTCATAGAGTAGTTCACATAGAAAATTTTAGAAACTCATGTATCAAGACAAAAAGTAGAATAATCTAACAAAGTGAAATAATATTGAGAGACACTTGTTATAGGGGAAAATGACATTGATAAAAATTTATATTAGAAAAGTTGAAACTTAGTATTTATTATTTTAGATATGAAAATACTATACATTGATTTAAAGTTGATTTTGAATTTGAAATTTAATTTTTTTTTATTTTTTTAATTGATTAATTATATGAATTTTGAAATATGCTTTCTATTTTAGAAGTAAATAAAGTTTAAAAAATTATGAAAAATTGACATATGGTATATAAATGTGGAAGAATAAATTTTATGGAATATATATTTGAATTTTTCAAAAATTTAACAGGCATGTAAAAAATGCATCTAAATCACAACATAATAATTCTTTTATATTCAATTAGTTCGCTATTTATTTTAGATTTGATTTTTTGAGAAATTTTAAGAATATTTCCTTATTTAAATATGATTTTGAATTTTGTAATTGATATTTGTTGTTGATGTGAAAAGATATGCATTAATTGGATATGATTTTCAATTCTTAATTGAAATTTTTGTAATTAATTATGTTTATATAATATGAAATGTTAAATATACCTTTTTTTCCATAAAAGAATACCCTTTATTTCAGAAGTAAAAATAATTTTTTAAACAATATAAATTATGAAAAAATGACACGTGGTGAAACAATTTCAAACAATATATTATAATAACTTTTTTATAATAACTGTTTCATTTAATCTAATTATTTGTTATTATTAATTATTGATATTATAATTATAATATTTTGATACTATAATAATACATTCGATTTCCATTTCCTTTATCTTATTTGTTATCATTTTAAAGTTAAATTATTTCAATTATAAGATTTTATTCAACCTATTTCAATTGCCGTTTACAATAAATTCCATAATATTTCATATAGAGTATTTAAGTTGCATTGATGATAAAGAGATATAGAGGTATTTTTTAAAAAATAATTAATAATTAAGATTATTTTTCAACTCTTAGTTTTTCTCTCTTCTATATTTATATCTTGATATTTTATTTATTTTGGGATTTTCATGCTTACTTGTGCTATTGTCTCCTTTATTTTTTTATTTATTTTTTAATAATCCTATAACCATAATGAATCAATTTAAGGGTGCATTTGTTTATGATTATTTTGGCTAATAATCACTTTTTTCATCCAAAAAAATTACTTTTCATATATTTGGATAATTTTTAAAAAATAATTGAAATTAAAAAAAATTAGTTTTTTTTTGTAGAAGCTAAAATAAGTAGCTTTTGAAAAAAAATTAGTTTTCAGTTTTTTTAATTATATATAAAATTTAGCTTTCATAATCACTTTTTTCAAAATTTGAAACAACGTAACCTATGACATAACACATTAAGTTCATAAAATGTAGCTTAATAATATGTAAACAAAATATGATAATACTTGCTCAAATATCTATCTTTAATAAGAGTTATAAAAAATAATAAAAAAAAAGAAGGGTTTGGTGATATTTAAAATTGATAGATCATTATATTTATTATTTAAATAATAAAAGAGATATTTCATTCAATATTGATAATCTTTAATAATATTTTAATAATATATAATAATAATGATTATAATTTTTTTTAAAATAATCATAAATTAAAATTATAAAAATTATTGGTCCTAAATTATTATAAAAATGACATCTAAAATTTTTTTCTTAATATGAATCTAGGATATTGATATTATAGATAGATTATACGCTAGTAATTATATTGCCACTCTTTTCAAAAAGGAGAGAGGGCTTATGAAATACAGAATGACAGAACCGCGATCATAAAGTTTGGAACTCGGCGCGTACGATCTGAACAACATGTGCCCAAATAGTGAAGCAAGAAATACAAGTGGCAATAATACGGTGTACAACAACTTCACATGCCCACATGCCACATGGTTAATTCGTACCATTTTTCAGGCATTCGAGTTTCATGTTTACATCTTTCGCACCATGTACGCCCCAGTACATGGTCAAAAGCACATGAGACGATACAGAATTAAATGATTAGTGAAGGTGAATACATACTCTTGAAAAGCCAGATACCCGAAATGTTGGCGGGTAACTCATGTCACAAAAATAGTAGCGGCAACTCAATCAAGACTGTCCACAAACTTTGAGGTGCATGACAGCAAAGAAAAAAAAGAAAAAAAAGGAAAAGTAGCATTCTGAGCAGAAAAAACAGAGGGCAGTTTTCGGTTGTATATTAGTATTTGTTTTGGACAAAAATATTTGCTTAATCGAATGAATGCAAGGCGTGCCAGGAAACCGTGTCTGAGGTTGAATCAATGGGCTCAACCAATGCAAAACACTAGTGATTCCCCCAATCAGACTGTTTTGCAAAGAAAAAGACTCTATTTCTCTGTTGTGGGTTCACAAACTACTCTGTAGAGCATTGAATGTGATTTGAAGAGATTCCATAATAAAACTAATTAAGGACTAGATAAGTGCATGAAAGGTAAAATGCATAGAATAAAGATAAATATAAAAAGGAAAATTGTGATTGATACATTGTGTGTGTTCAACTTAAGTATAAGGCTATTTACAAGCACGACAAAGCGGTTATTCAACACTAACTCCACAACATCATTCATGCACTTAACATTTGTTGAATCGAGCGTTAAAGTTATAACTATTAGTTAAGACGCTTTTTACTTAAGCCTATTATCAAGCATTACGGTCTAATTTGACTCTAACTCCACTTGGGCCTTGCCAAGGTAGCATGTTGGCCTCCAATCAACAACATTTAATATTAGAAAGGACTGCCTTAACAAATTTTGATAGCTATTGTTGGTAACTTGAAAAAATCCCTTAATTTATCAAAGTTATCTTATTTGAATCACTTTTAATTTAAGCTATTCCTAATTAAATTATTGAGAAATTGATTGATTTTTTTTTGTTAATTTATTTAGTGAGTTGTGATTTTATGGAGATTTATTAACAAAATATCTTACTAAATCGATTTAATATGCAAAATAAGATATCAAAGGTTGGAGAAATATTTGGAATCAATTTGAACCTGATTTGTGGATTGTTTGTTGGATTTTAAATTGAAGATTTGATCCAAAGCTAGTGCCTTAGAATTAGAGCCAATGCTCAGAACCCCAATGCCTCAACACTCAAGTGACTCATGAAAGAACAACTCGTCCAAGTCCAATGCTTTAGCACCCACTCCAGTGCTCTAGCACTCAACTATTTCCATTCTTATTTTATTTCTCTATTTAAGTGAATGAGAACCAAGTCTTTAGACACTTTTTTTTTAATCTTTTTACATACTTTTGACTGTAGTCAGGATTCTCTTGGAGTAGATTGCATCGCCATTTTTATTATTGCTTTCTTTCTCCCGTCTATGTCTTTCTAATTCTCTTAGGCGTTAGGGAGATAGATTCTTAGGGAACTAGTTTTGTACCCTTTTTGTTATTTGAATTTTCTTTTAATATATTCCTTATTTTCTAGCTATCTTAATGCTATTCTTGGCTTGATCACCTATTAACTTACTATTGAAAGAGATTTCACTTTATAAAATAAGTCAACTTAGAATTTAACATAGGTTAAAACAATTAGGAATAGAAATGCTTATCTATTCAGTCTTTACAAGTTCTTATTCTTCACCCTTAAGATAAATTTAAAATAGTACAAAAGATTGACTATTTAGTTTATTTAAGAGGTTCGTAATATTGAGAGATCAAATATTAGGAAATGATTTTAACAATTATGCAGTGTAATTGTAGAGAACTTTGATGAAATCAACTCATAACATCTGTTTCTTTCCATTGTTTCATAGTTCATTTTAATTTGATTAGTTTTTATTTTTCATTTTTAGTTCAAATCACTTATTTATTTCAATTCCAATATTTCCTAAATAGTAAAGTACCCATTTGAATTGGTACTTGAAACTTTAATCCTTGTGGGATGACAATCATTTTCTCACTCTCTATTACTTGAGACCTGGTGCACTCGTCAAAATTGAATTTTATAAATTGGCTATCAACTACGTAGCAATGTGGAGACACCTTAGCTAATCTGATCATCATCTAAATTTTTGCCACATGCCTTACTTTATTGGGTGTGGTTTTCACTTTGTTGTAACCAACCAAAACCATTATTCTACCATTTTCTCCATTATTCAAAACTCCTCATTCACGTTTTGAAACACATTGCTCCTTCAACCAAAGTTGGATCTTAGAAAGTGATTTACACGCTCAAAAAGTGAGATATCCACTAGTGAAATTAATTTCTCATGAGTATGTCATCATCATATATCATCATCAATCACTTTGGATAGTACTGATTAAGAATCCCTACAAGCCATGAAAATCATTATCAAGCTTAGAAGATCAACATGATGCTTAGAAAGTGTGGAATCACTCCAAAAAGCATGTTTAGTTCAGAAATTGCATTGAGTTAACAAAAATTGAAGAAAATTTGAATTTCAAACTTAGTCAAAGTTCAGAAAAGTATTGACAGTGACACATCATCTTTGTACGTAGACAAATCCTCATATTCTGGAAGAAATATTCAGAAACCATGTTTAGAAAGTAAAAGTTGTTTTCAAATTATTATTAAGAAACTAAATGTCAACGTTTCTACACTAACAAGGATAGTCTACTACAGCTTAGCTACTCTTCTAGAGGATAGCTCCTAGGACACAAAATGAATATCAACACATGTCAAGAGGAGGCGAAATCAAGGGACAATAGTTTAATTAGAATCCAAGTATAAACAAATGAAGCCTTCAAACGTGAAGGAGCTTTTGCATAACAATTGTTGAAAACTTCTAATACTTTCTGAAGTTCATCTTTTCTTTGTAATAAGTTTATGTATAGAAAATCTTCTTTCTTGTGATTATTAGTAAATATTTTCTTCTTAGAAAGAATTTATAAAGAAGTCTCTCAAGTTCTTTACTCAAACATTGTTTTATCTTTAGAAAGACTTAAGTGTCTCTTGTTGGAGTGTATAAACCCAATTCATATATTTGTACCCTAATCCAGTAGTGATCAAGTGAGATTAGTTTGAAGAGGCTAGGACAAATGTAACACCCTAACTCTTAACCTCATACGCTAAAGTCGCACTTCGGTTATTCATTAGTTGTTACGCCTTTGTCTCAGATCTTGATTTACCTTTAAAATACGAGTAATAAAAATATGACTAAATTTTTCTTTTTGAATTTAAGATTTAAAATGCGAGCCGCGCATGCGCATAAACCGATTATTAAACGTAAAAGATAACAACAGAGAATAATGATAACATAAATTATAGTAGTATATCATAATCATAACATAATAACGATGTCCTTATAAATATAAGCACACTTAGGGATATCAAGTACACCAAATAACCTTAACTAACGCAAAACAAAGTATTAGCAAAGTTAGATTAGTCTTCGTGCTTTCGCTTGCGCTTAACTGTCTAGATGATGTGATTCCTATGCTCGCGCCTCAATGAAGATCATGAACGATCATCATTCCCATCTGGTGACGACCCGGAAAGAGGAAAGGGCGTGAGAAACTTATTCAAGATTCTCAGAGGGCTCCAACTCTAACACAAGTGTCATCGTCGTCGCCCAGCCACTTCAGGTTTTGTTATAAAGAGGTGTTCATGCATAGGTTCAGTTTTAATTTCTCAAAGCTTATTATCCGAAGTGGGTTTCTTTTAGCATGAGTCTTGAGGTTATAAATGCAACAGATATTTTATGTATGCATGACAATGCTTGAGCATGACATTTCACGTACTATATATATATATATATTTATCACTTTAATCATAAACACAAATGGAACAACTACTAAACATATGCATGTGCATCTTTTCTTGATCATAATTGAACTCTTTGAGTTCCTTTCTTAACTTTTTCCATTTTCCACTTTTCCACCCTCATCATAGCCACCAAAATCCATCCAACATGCCACCCCGATTTTCACATAGCCACCAAAACTCCAAATACACCTATCGCCTAGGAATGAGCTCAAACCTAACTAGTCGTCACTAGATTTACATGGGAAAAAGAGGGGATTCACATTTCTTTCTTGGATCACCCGTACAACCCTTAACTCGGGAAGTCATAATGGGATCATTTCCTCATTAACATATCTCTTTCTTGGATCACCCTACAACCCTTAACTTGGGAAGTCATAATGGGATCATTTCCACTTTATCATATCTTGTATGGATGCAACATAAGCATACAACCATAGAACATCATATAATATATCCTTTACTCATAGTTCATATTCTCATGCACCTCAAGCATAGCATGCCACATCACCACAACAACATGTCACAAATACACATATGGTCTCATGTTCATGTCATTAACATATTCACATCAACACGAGTATACCCACTAGATCTCATTCTCACATCACACCTTCTATCTCATGGTGTCTTTATAACACCTAAGGGATTATTACTTACTATTCTCACTATGATTTATGTTCTCTAATATATCCAAACAACATTGCACCAGTTAGATAGAAGATTATCATACGCTTACGGGTCCTAGAATCTCTGTTTTGACCCTTTCTAAGTTCCTGTCTTCGCCTAAGGCTCTATAATCAATTCCTAAACCAATTATGAGGGATTCCTAGGCATGTTTACTAAGTTATAAGTCATTTTTCCTCAATCTAACTATGCTGGAATAGAATTGCATATTACCATGTCTAAGTGTGCTAGAAACTCCCCTTTTAAGTCCTTATCATCACCTTAAACTTTGTAATTAATACCTAATCATTTATGAAGGGTTTTTATACATGTTTTACTGATTATGAACCTTTTATCCTTGAATTAATCATGCTGGAATAGGTTTGCATTTCTCTATAGTTAGGTGTTCTAGAATTCTCAATTTGAGCCCTTTTTAGTTACTTAATCTTTTCTAACTTCTCTAAAACGTTCCTTACTTCACTCAAACATAATTTTACACATTTCCACACCATAAAACAGATTTGGTACAGTGGCCAAACATGGAGTTACAGAACCGAAATGTAAAGCCCATAAAATCACATAATCTCATGAATTAAAATGCATACAAGTTGCTAGTTTCTCTTGGAATCATTTTAAGAACTCAAAACTCTTTTAGAAACCAATTAATCTCATTAAAATCATTGAAATCCAAGTAAGGTCAGTAGCTAAATCAACTTAATCATAAGGAGGATTTAAAACTATGTTCACAAGGTTCCTTAAAACCACCTAGGCTTAGAAAAATTCCAAGACATAGGCTATGGACCCTTGTGTCATGATGAGCTCACACAAAGTCCATCATCATCATCACAAGGCCGAAATGGCACCCTTGAGACATCTCCATTTTCTAAAACTTTATGTGTGATACTTGGAAAAATCTTTGAGCTCTAGAACATTTAAGTGATGACATAAACTTAAACATGATATGCACTTATTTTATTCTTCATTAGAAAGTAAAGTGAGAGCATAAAATAAATATGAGATGCAACCTCATTATTATCTTTAAAGTTAAGTGATGACTTGAAATATAAACATGAAATGCAAGCTTGAAATTTAAACATGATAATGCAAGTTCATTTATTTATTCTTGAGAGTTTAGTGATGACATCAAAGTAAACATGCTATGCAAGGCATAAATGTAAACATGTGTGCAACTCATTTTATCTTAACTAGAGCTCTTACAAGACTTTAAAGGAACATCATAACCTTAACCCAATATGCATCTTAACAACATAAAGTGAGCTTTAGAGTTCTTAGCACCTAGACCTCAAAGAAGTCTTTGGTTTTGAACTTCATCATCAAGCTCAAGAAAATAGACACAAAGCTCAACACTTTGTCTAAACAAAATACAAAGAACTAAGTCATATTCTTTATTTTATTGCTCATGGGCTTCAATCTAGAGTAAAACTCTTAGAATGGCCGACCAACTTTAAGGTTGCAAGGGTAAGCTTAGAACTCTTTGAAAAGATGTGATTAATTTTCTTAACAAAACTTTTGTGATCTACTTAATATTTTTAGCAAACTTTGTTCAAATGACAACAAAGGAAATCTTTCAAAGGAAAAAGGGAAAGGAAGAAGCCATTCAAGAAAGAAAGGAAGAGAAACCGAAAATGAGATCAAGAAAGAAAGAAAACACAAGCATGTATGGTCCAAGACCAAGTTGTTTCAAGCTTTAGAGGTTTCTCACATGACAACAACAAGTTATTATCTTGAAACTTCATCATCAAGCTCATGTTCTCTTCATAAAAAGGCCTCTTGGCCGAAATGAAAAAGAAGGAAGGAAAAGAGTTTGAACCAAGAGAAAACTAGAACTTTTCTTGAAGAAAACAAGTAAAACTTGAAAACAAAACCCCTACCTAATGAAGTCTTTGAAAAGGATGAAAGAAAGCTTGAGTTCTTGATGAAATGGAGAAGGAAAATTCTCTTGAAACTTGAAGGAAGAAATTGGCCAAGTTGAGGGAATTTGAGAGGAAAAAGAGAAAATGCAAGAATGCTTGAACTTGGCAAATTATCCAAAGAGCAACCAAGTCTTCCAATGCTTGTTATTTATAGAAAATTTACAATGTGGAGGCTGATTTGGAGGGAAATCAGCGCCTTTTTGGAGGAGGAAGAGAGAGGAAATATCTCTTACAAAGGTATGGGCTTAGGCATGGCAAGCATGGGCAAGGTATGGCCTAAGACATGGTCCTTTAAGTGAAACAAAATCAACATGTGATGGAATTTGAGGGAGAGGTTTCGGCCAGATTTTACAGCCCAAGGGGGAGGATAATTTGCTCATGTAATTGTGGTTTAATGATGTGTTTAGGTGTTTCTTTAATTAAGGTTTTGATTAGGAATTTGTAAGAAAGTGTTTAGGTGAGAAAATGGTTAATTAAGATGGTTCAAGACTTGATTAGGGAGTGGTCATACTAGATTAACAAATTAAATTCATTTTCTTAGTCAAATGAGGTATGGCACAATTCCTTAATTTAAGGAATTGGAGAGAAAATACTATTCAAGATTCCATGACTAGGAATCTTGAATTAAAGAATGCAATTAGAGTTTATCTAAGCAATCTTAGGTTCTAATTAACCTCAATAAATTATTTTGACTCTAGATTAATTATCGAAATAAATTAATCTTCGATTAGAGCCTAATATTGCTTAGGTTTGCTTAATTGCGTCATTAGGCTTACTGTACACTATTTTAGGGGCAAAATTATAATTTCGCACTAAAACTGAGACCTTCCTGCTCGACTAAATATCAAAAACCACTTATAAACATCATTTAAAATCTTTTGGTAAAGTCAGGGCTAACCCACGTAAAACGATGACAAACGGCGACATGAGCGTTTTGGTAATTTTGCGTATTTGAACTCATAAATGAAATTCTTCTGCTTTATTACCACACATAACATATATAATCCCCTATCAACATCAAAACATCCCCTTGAGGATGGGAGAAGTGATCCTCACTTTAAGATAAATGACCTCAGGGCATTTCGGTCATTTGTACACGGGAAAATCGAGGCGTTACAACAAAGACTACTTGTTAGTTACAATAAGTTTGAACTATTGTTCACTGGAGATAGCTTGAGAAGGTTATTCAAAAATATCCAACTCAGGTTGAAAGGAGTTGATTAGTGCGACTCAATAAGTTGTTGAGAACTAGATGTAGATATTGCTCCGAACCAGGATAAAAAATCTTTGAGTAACATTTCTCTCTCTCTCCCCATCTCTTTATCCTTTAGTACCTAATTAATTTTATTGTGTAGTTTTTAAAATTTATCTTTGAAATGGTTTTTGAAGCTTTTCTAGATTTAGCGACTTCAGAAAGTAATCTTTGAAGCTTCTAACACTTGTTTTCCACTCCTTCAAGTGAATATCACTTGATAGTTTTTGTTTAAGTTTTCATAATAAAAAGGATTTAGAAGCACAATTCAACTCCCCTTTCTCGTGCTACTTTACACCTATAGTTTCTAGCTCAACTCTAACATAATAATATTAATTCAAAAATCTAATTGATTTTACTTTAAATTTTATTCTTTAAAAATATTTGATTTTAAAAGATGAAAAAAAATTCAATGTATTTTTTTTTATATTCAAAATTATACTCTTCAAATTAAAAATGTATCTCTATAATTTAAAAATTTCTCGTGTGTATATATATAATGTTAATTAATATTTATTTCTTTATGATAAATAATTAATAGTTATTTAATTTCTTACGCCTAGCCATAAAAAATTTCGGTAACATAAATCATATATTAAAATATAAAAGTATTAAAATTATAAATAATTTGCATAATGAATTTGATAGAATATATGTTTACATTTATCTAACAAAAGAACATAATATTAATATATGGAATTATTAAAAATAAAAATGAATAAATGATTAAATCATTTAAAGAAATTATATTCAAATTATTCATTTTGAAAAAATTATATTCAGATTATTCATTTTAAATTATTCTTTAAAAAATGAATAATTTATTTTTGACAAAAACTCTGTATTAAATTGCTCATTCAATCCTATTGGTCATTTGTATATAAAGATTTTTTAAACAATTTTTATTTTATATTTTCGCACATCAGCTAAAAAAATGGAGTAAAAGAATTCAGTATTTTTTTTATCAACATTAAATATTAAAGAGATTAATAATTTCTAGCTCTTAAAACTCTCATATATATATATATATATATATATATATATATATATATATTTCAATTAGATAACCCATTTATGATTATAGACATTAGCCTATCACATAATCTATAATATTAGTATGTATATGACATTTTTTTATTATACATGTTACTTTGCGTATGTTATTTAAATTTAAACTAATGTTAGTTAAAATTTTCACATTAATTTTTAAAATAATTTATCACCGCGCACTTGCTGAAAGTGTATATTTTTTTTGGATAAGAAAAGTGTATATAACAATATCACATTCAATTATAGAAACGTTATATGAAAAATAACACATTTATAGAATTATACCACATTCACTTATCGGGGAGGGAAAAAAAATAAAAAAATACCACATTCATTTGTAGATGTTCAGTAACACGTTAAATTACAACTCATTGGTCCTAAAACTTTATCTAATATGTTGGGTCCAACATAAAAAAATATGTATAACAATGTATTATTTAATATCAAAATAAAATATTGATCATAAATAACTAATTAGTAAGTAGAAACTTCACTAAGTAGATAAAATGAGTTAATAAAAGAAAAATCTTAAAAATATATTCTAAAAATATTTATATGTTTCATATTTTTATATCACATGTGCTATTATATCAAATTTTTTTATTATTTATTATACATATTATATATAAAAATAATAAATTTTTTTAGAGGGACTATAATATAAAATACATATATAATTATATAAATGTATAAAATTTAGGGCCCTCGTTCCCCCTCCTCCGTCTCTGCTCATGACGACAAAGAAAAATACTTACAATGAATAGGGAACTACATTATCTTTCTTCAAACAAAGAATCACAATCCGTACTACTAGAAGAACGAGGGGACCAAGCAACTTCAACTACAATTCGCATGTTAAAATTGTGCAGAGAAGTAAACAGTGGTGGCACCAAATTCCAAACTATAATTGGGTGAGGCGGCTGCCACTGTATATTATGAGAAAAGATAAACAACTATTATTAAATTTATATTATATACTTATATAAAATTAAAAGTTGTAAATTGTAAAAAATTATAAATTAATATGTAAAATTTTTTTATATATTAATTTATAATATTTAATTTAATATAAGTGTATGATATAAATTTAATCATGATTATATATCACTCATCCTATATTATTTAACCCAAAAACAAGTGGGATCACATATATATGAGAAATGATATTGTGACGCACGACTTTGAACTCATACGCGGACGCATACGTACGGAAGGAGGGATGCTATTGCTATGGTCACACATATTGAAAGACTATGTGGGGAAGGAACCATTAAAAAAATAATAAAGGAAAATGTAGATAGTTGTACATTCTTCCTTTCTTGTGTGCATATCCTTTTGGAGCTGAAATTTCTCTCTCAGAAAACTCATTTTGTGAAACCCCAAAAAAGAAAACCCAAAAAAATAGAAAACCCTTGCCAATTTTGTTGTTGGCACTGCTTCTGGTTCTCTCTTATTGATGGAGCTTCAAGGTCGCTAAGATCGGTGCTTCCCTAGAGCAAAGACCTGAAGAGGAAGCTTAAACGAAATCGACAAGGAACAACACCATATCTCTCTCCTCCCACCGCGCGCCTTCCTCTCTGACGTCAAGGACCAGGTCTCCATCCTCAACTCCACTTGCTCGGCGATGCCCACGACTTTGATTGAGCCGCCACCTGAGTGCGCCACTCATGTGATTGCCAATGTTGTCAAAAACGGTAAATCCTTTCTCGATCTCCTCGCATCTTGCTCCCTTCGTTCCGGTTTTTGCTAATTTGGTCAAGCATATGTCTCGGTGTTTTTTTTTTTGTAGAGTAAGTGGTGAACGCGATAGTTGAAGGAGGCGTAATTTCGGCTATAGTTTAGTACCTCCAAGTGCATCCTGGGGGAGAACTTGTTTAGAGGCCATGGCCGTTCAAGCACGAAGTCGAAAGGGAGTGCTTTGCACTTGGTCATCTTGCCAACAAGGTAACTTTATTTTTTTTTTTGGTGCTTTCCAGTAACTATTATTAAGGGATTATTGCAATTGAACTCATTTATGTCGTAAATTCTGCATGTTATATGATGTAGGCTATAATGTTTGTAATGATTTTGCAAATTGAGTACTTCATTAGTTCGTTAACTACTAGTTATTTGTAATAATATACTAGTAAATTAGTAGAGGAGTTATTTTACCTTGAATTTGCTTACTTAGTGTTGATTATGTATTTTTTTTCCAAATCTTACCTATTATTTTGTTTTGGTTGAATGCAGTGAATGATTGTGAATTTTGTTTGAAAATGTCATTTATAGCCTGGAAATCAATAGCTCCTGTTCATGTCCACCGACTTTGACCTCCATCTTCACCACTCGAAACCCTGCCTCCATCAGGACTTCAATTGCTATATATAAAAGAAGATATTATGTGGTATTTTTGTATTGGCTTTATTTTACTTTCAAACTCAAACCTGTTTTGTTGAAATTCCAAAAGCTCATGACATGCTTACCGTTATAGGTTTATATCATATGACTAGTATGTATTATAATTGTTTCAAGGTAAACTTGCCCCACATGTGGCTCTTGTATATGGAAAGACATTAAAAGAATTATGATGCACAAGGAGATGTATTTTTTTCTGAATTTTTTTTTACCTTTTTATTACTTTATATTAGTTCCAATCAAAGCTGGTGTGTTTTTGTGTATGCTTTCTTTCTGGTCTTTATGATAAAAAGATAGATGTCTGAGCTAAGTGCAGGAGCTGAAATAACAATTGTGCAGGAAGATTTATTGATAATTTACGACATGGCAATTGCTATCTTTCTAGAATTTCTTTTATTGTTCTAGACGGGCAGACAAAATGCTTGATATCGGTTTTATCCTGACCTTTTTTTCTATTTATGATTGTAGGATAATCGTCCTGTCTTTATATACAACACATACGTTGTACTATGTGAATTGGGTCCAAATGGACATCATTTTTTTGTAGATGTGTTGGACAATGGAGTATTTTGCAAGAAACCCCCAATACTGATTGGTATGGAAGAAGTTGAAGGAAAATTTTTTATTTTTTGTTTTTTGTATTATTGTAATATAATAGATAGTTTATATGACGACACATGATTGATAGTCATTATGTACCCAGGTGGTAGAATTTTGTCTAAGTCCTTGTATACTCTACATGTGCCATCAAATATATTGATATATTTTGTAATGATTTGATCTTTATGTATAAGAAGGTCAATATTTCCAATATGAAGAAATCCGAGTTTAAATTTGTAAGTATTGATTCAAAATACATTTATGTTTAGAATTTTTTCATTGCATGATGAATTGAATTGATACTTACCACAACATCTAGAGTGTGGGACTAATTGAGTTGACAAGTGTGGTAGAGGACTTAGGGCCCTTTGAATTGATAAATTTGTGGTCAACACAACTTCCAACATGCTCTCCAAGGGGAAAAAAATAGGCCAATTTTTTTTGGTGTATGTTGGTAAGTGATATAGAAATGTTGGTGATTCATGATCAAAATGTTGGTGAGTAATATAAATGTTGGTAAATTTTCAGTTTTTGACATCCTGAGAAATGGATTACTTTTCTTGGGAAATTGAGATTTAGGACTATTGTAGAGGACTTAGAAGCCCTTTATATTGATGAATTGGTCCTCTCAATAACATCCAAGATGTGCAAAATGAATAAAAATGACTAAAATTTTTCTGGATTGTGTTGGTAAGTGGTCAAAGTATGTTGGTGATTCATGTTCAAAATGTTGGTAAGTAATCCAAATCATGATAAATTTTCAGTTTTGGAAATACTAAAAAGGGAATGACTTTTCTTGGGAAATTGAGATTTAGGACTATGGTAGAGGACTTAGAGGCCCTTTATTTTAATGAATTGATCCTCTCAACAACACCTAAGATGTGCAAAATGAATAAAAATGACCAAAATTTTTCTGGTATATGTTGGTAATTGGTTAAAGTATGTTGGTGATTCATGTTCAAAATGTTGGTAAGTAATCTAAATGATGGTAAATTTTCAGTTTTGGAAATACTAAGAAGTGGATGAATTTTTTTGGGAAATTGAGATTTAGGACTATGGTAGAGGACTTAGAGGCCCTTTATTTTGATGAATTGGTCCTCTCAACAACATTTAAGATGTGCAAAATGAATAAAAATGACCAAAATTTTTCTGGTACGTGTTGGTAAGTGGTCAAAGTATGTTGGTGATTCATGTTCAAAATGTTGGTAAGTAATCCAAATGATGGTAAATTTTTAGTTTTGGAAATACTAAGAAGTGGATGAATTTCTTGGGAAATTGAGATTTAAAACTATGGTAGAGGACTTAGAGGCCCTTTATTTTGATGAATTGGTCATCTCAACAACATTTAAGATGTGCAAAATGAATAAAAATGACCAAAATTTTCTGGTACGTGTTGGTAAGTGGTCAAATTATGTTGGTGATTCATGTTCAAAATGTTGGTAAGTAATACAAATGCTAGTAAATTTTCATTTTAGAAATATGAATATGATGACTTTTCTTGGGAAATTGAGATTTAGGACTATGGTAAGGACTTGGAGGCCTTTTTATATTTATGAATTGGTGGTCACAACAACATCTAACATGTATAAAACGAATCAAAATGACCAAAATTTTTCTAGTATGTGTTGGTAAGTGGTCAAATTATGTTGGTGATTCATGTTTAAAATGTTGGTAAGTAATTCAAATGCTGGTAAATAAAGTCACAAAGTGATTTTGACAACAAAATGTGAAATGTGAAACATTACCAACATTTGAAGTAGGTAACCAACATTTTCAATTAACATTACCAACATTTAGAAGCCAATTACCAACTTATTGCAGAAAAATTTCAAGTCTTGTTGCCATTGTAGCATTGTTTGCATGATTCAATTGACTCCCATCATTAATTTATAGTACCAAGAAGTTCACTTCACTTGCTTGCTAACCCAATTTACATCAGAATGTTAATATTTCAAAGTTAACAAAGTTTGAAACGTTGCCAACATTTTAAGAAAGTTACCAATATTTTGTACTAACATTACTAACATCTCTAAGCTAATTACCAACATAGTGCAGGAAAATTTTAACTTCAAGGCCAAGATTCAAAATTGCTTCTGATATGGGTTGGTAAGTGATTTCAATATGTTGGTGATTTCTTATTAATTTGTTGGTGATCTTTCAAAAAAGTTGCTATCTTATCAGTTTTTGTTTATATTAAAGGAGATAAAAATTTTATGAGAAGTTGAGCTAGAGAACTAGTTCATAAGACTCATGGACTCTATGGATTGATGAATGAAGCCTCAAAATAGATAAGAATGAAATTTATTCAATTGAAATGTATTCTGCTAAAAATTGATTCGATAATGCTTGATGAAATATTGAAAGTAGCTAAATTCAAACATGAATCAATAGTCTTCTTTTGAACAAAGCGAAAATTACAAATATTACAAACTCAAACTCTGACAAATGCAACAATCCAAAGGTATGAAAGACAATAACCAAAATATAATCAAACTACACAACAATCATCTTTGTACTGAAATAGAAATTAATACATATATTGAACACAAAAGGAAATAAACTTAAATTTAAAGATCTCAACCATGGAATTTTTAATCTTCATATTTCTTCGACTCCATTGAATGTCCTCATTCATCAAACCCTACTTGCTAACTTTTCAGGCTGCATGTGTACCTTTCTTGCACCATGGTTTATTGTACAAAATTATCCTAGAAATCAAACCATCAACATGAGAAACCATGCTTTCAAAGCACACGACAACTAATAAAACATAATCATGGTGGTATGCTTCTCTCTACTAATATTTGCTTGAGCTATTAAATTTACACATTTAACCAAAAAATTAAAAAGATTTTAACCCTCACATCTATATCAAATAGCTCAGCATATTTGCCACAAACAACCACATCTATCCATTACAATATATTGGAAACGAAGAGATATTTCATAGCAAATTCTATAGCATTCTTGTAGGTCTTAATCTGCATGAATTTATTATGTATCCTTAACCTCTTCATGTGTCTTTGGGTCATGGTAGTTGTTTGCTCCTGGACTAGTATAGTCATTACTTTCCAAATCCATCCTTCCCTTTACCATGAACTCTTCTTCCACAATAAACATATCTTCTCTATTTCTAAATTCTGGAGAATAACCCTGGTAAAATGGAGAAAACTGAATTTAGGTAAACCCCTTTATTATTACATGCATGGGAGATAAATCATGATCACAAATAGGCACAGGACTTATGTGGTGATTCTAAAATTTAATGTCTTTTTACTATTAAGCAAATGGATGAGATCTATTGTATCCAAGAGTTTAAGAAGAATGAAATGGATAATTGACATATTTGATGAACTGTTGAAACCATAAGTATAATTACTATCCTTCCTAGTAGCATAAGTATGAATGAAAGACTCACTGATACTTAAGTATACTTACTATCCTTCATAGGGAAAAACTAAAAATACAAAATAATCAGTAAAATTCAACAAGTGGATAGCAACTAATCCAGGAGCAAGCCTTACGGGCATATCATCTCATCTCCAAAACTCCAACAGGTGGATAGGTGTTCTCTCTCACAACATAAACTAAAAACGCTTTAGACCTAAACACCTCCAATCCTAAAAAGTAGGGGTTTGGGAAGGACAATTGTGCCTAATTGCCATGACCTTAAGTCAGAACTTTAATAAGATAAAATGTCCTCACTTATTTAGCCGCTGTAATGAGAACTGAGGTTGTACATATACATATGAGCTATGCACAAGAACGGAAAATGGAGTATTCCACAAGGACAGTACAAGAAAGATTATATCAAGCTCAAGTTTGGGAAATATTCAATTGAGGAGATACTATGGCAAACCATTTATCTTATAAGACTGAGCCCTATGAGGGCAATATGGAAATAAAATTTCTATAGTTTCAAAGTACTACTATGATTCCAGTACAACACTAATCCAAATTCATTTTATTAAGAGAGGATTGAGCATGAGAGTGCAAAACTTATGTTGGAATCAAATTCAAAAATGTCAAAAGGGAGAGAGAGAAAGTGAAAAATAAAAAATAAGAGAGTTGAGAGTTGGCATCAAGTAAAAGACTACCTAGTAGTAATGAAATGTGAAACTAAGTTTGGGGTGGAGGATTTGATAGGGAAGCAATGAATAATAAAGAATTAAAAAGCATATAAAACATGAGTTATTTGAGAAACTCGTCTAAACCAATCTTGGAAGAGTAATTCTTTTTTCCAGGAAAGATATACTAGAATTGTTGTGGCCAATCCCACACTTCCTACATGAAGACTGAAAATTGGCAAGATCACTTCAAATTAGAATCATTATAACAAATTTCTAGAACATGACCTACTAAGGTAACATGAGAGTAAGTAGCTAGATGCGTATATGCCATGCTAGTTGAACATTTGGTCATTTGCCATAATAATTACCTGTATCATGTTTCCTCAAGACAATTATTTTCCAGGTAGAAAATTCTAATGTAACTAAAGAAACTACTTATGACAATTGCATAGATATCAAAACAAAACAAAGACAACTAATTTCCGATTTAAAAAAAAATTCAAGCAAGAGAGAACCAAAAAGAATTTGACATACCAGCAATGGCATAACTTAGCTAGGAAAAACAACCATTTAACTTCTCTTTTCTCATAAGATGTTAGAGCACAGGAGCCTAGCAGTTTCAAAAGCAAAGTAACCTAATGCAGAGAAGCAAGCACTATGAAGAACTCTAGGCCCCATGCCACATCTTAGCCCAACCCACCCTTCCTCCCTCAAATTCGTTTCACAATAGTCAAAACCCCTCCATATATAATAGTGAAAGAAGTCCGATGAGTGCGCTTGACAGAGTTGGGGAGAGTGGTCGGAGGTTTGAGGGAAGAGGAAAAAGTGGTGCGGCGAGCTAGGGTGAAGGAGCCAAGGGTTTCCGGCCTAAGGGTGGTGGTGCACGGTGGTGTAAGGCTCGTGGTGTGGCTAAGCTACGATGGGTGAGGTTAAGAGTTAGGAAGAGGTTGGAGGGAGAGGGAGAGAGTTTGGAGTGACGGGAAAGGGGATGGGTTTTCTTTCTTCTTTCAGTTTTCTCATGCCGCTGCCCATTGTATTCCCTTCAAGATGTGTGTGCACAATACAATTTCTGCCAATCGTACGTATGCGTCCGCGTATGCGTCGCATTTGTGCGTTAACATAACATATCTCCATATATATAGATTGACCTAACATTGTCGTGTTCAGACAACAATGGAGGTCCAATCGTGTTCCCCTTCGGTATGAAAATTATTGGACGTGACAAGAAAGTTCATCTAACTTTTCTCTAAAGAAGAAAAAGAAAAATTGGAACGAGGATGGAAATACTCATTTTCCACTGCATTAGAATCCTTTAGTTATAGATCATTTTCTTTTGCAATCTAATAACGTGAAATATGCAATGATCATCATGACTGTCCTCACAAGGTCCAACATAACGGTACATATCCCATTTTTCAAAAGGGTTTATAATGAAATTTGGCACATCGATTAACTTTTAACACTGCTAAGGTGTGTTCATGAGTTTGGTTTAGAAGAAAAAAGAAAGGAAGGGAAAGATTTATAGGGATTTGAATGTGCTCATGAGTTTTTCTTTTATGAGGGAAGATATTTGAGGACTTTTACTAACCCTCAAACCCTGGAAAAATCCCTATTTTGTAGTTTTCCCATTTTTGAGGGGTTTTAAACTGATTATTATTTAATTTATTATATTATCCCTATTAAAATACCATTTATACCAATATTAATATAAAACATATTAACTATATTAAATTAATTTAATGAAGAATAAAATTGTAAGAATATATTATAAGCGCTTTATTTCCTTTCCCTTGTCTATTTTAAACTCGTGAACAAAATTAGTTGAAATACTTTAAAACCCTTCATTCTCTTTCTCTTCATTTCCCTTTCATAACTTTTCTTTCATTTCCCTCAAAACTTATGAACACACTCATATGCTTTTTAGTGGCTTTTTTCCTAAATAAAATAAAAAAATATTAATTATAGTTCTACATTGTTTGCGAGTTTAATTACTAATATACACTATTTTTTAAATAATAGTAATACGGCTAACAGTTAAACGTATTGTGTGAAAACATTTCACACATAATACGGCTAACGTCAAACATATTACATAGAGTTACACTTCGGAGACTCGCTGATGCATTGTCTACTCAGACATAAAGTTGATGCATCAACTTTTGACTACAAGAAATGTGCGGGATACTGAAGGGTTTACCGATTGATTCAATTATTATTGATAGGCTTATGACGGGTATGGGTCATGGTTTTTGGTTTGGTAGAATATTACCAATGGGTAATGTCACCCATTGGTAAGTGCCAACAAGCATATTGACGGGTGTAAAAATAAAAAATCAATTGGCACAATTGTATTAAAGGCGTCATTGAGGTCATTAGGTAAATAATATTACCATGGGTATTTTGTTACTAAGAAGGTTTTGAAAATAAAAAATATTTTACTTACCCAATTCCTGATTGGTTTATGAAGACGTGCAATATTTCATTTTATTTTATTTTAAAAAATCATTTATTTTCGATGGGTTTACTTGTCGGTAACATTTTTTTATGGAGCTGATTACATTGACGGTGTGATTCATTTATATAAACTATCTAATTGTTTATAAACGGTTGTCATTTATTTTTTATTTATATAATAGTTTAATTATCAATTAAAATGATATTAAATAAGGAAATAATGAAATGATAATAAAATAAACAAAGTAATGAAGTAAATAAACAAAGTATCAGAATAAAATAAATACAAAGTGCGATAAACATAAAAAATCCAAAATGAAATAAAAGAAGCTAGAGAAAAACTAGCTAAACTCCTCCTCATCGGCATTGTTGGTGTACAACATATCAGAGTCATCGCCACCATCAAATGAGTCACCTTTAGTAATCATTGGGAGTAGCATCTTGGAGAGCTTCTTGCCAAAGGATCATTGTAACACCCTAATAATTAACCCAATACACCTAAGGACTGATTAATTACTAGACTTTACTCTTTGCTTCAGTTCCTTAATCATGCTTTGAAAATACTTAGTGAAATTACGAGCCATTTTTTTAAACATAATTGAAAACGTGAGCCGCGCTTAACGTGAATGATTTAGCAAAATTTAAAAGACACATAGGAATTTACAAACATCACATCATAATATATTGGCTCCATCATACAACATCCATAATTACATATCATATAGATATTTTGCCTACCAACGAATAAGACTAAGTGTAGGCAATCTAACAAAACATAAATAATATATGGATGGAAGGACATCCATTAATGGCACCTAGTAATAACACTCCAGGGATAGGGATAGATATCTGAAATATACGAGTGAAACTAGGATCAAGTTCAGCTCCGGTAAGAGCCTCAATGTGATTCACGAACGCTTCCTTCTATTTCTGAAGACGAGATGGAAAGAAAAATAGAGGGAGTGAGAAACTTATAAAAAAAATCTCAGTAGGGTACTCACCTCATGATGCATTGTGTCATCATCATCGTCCCCAGGAACCTCGGGGTTATTATGAAATAGTGAGCATGCTAAGATTGATTTATTAAGTTCGAAAATATACTTTACCGAGGTTCGTCGTTTTAATCATGCGTCTTATAATGCATCATAAACTTAGCATGTCATGTTTATAATGAACTTTTCCTTTTATCAACACATCGTATTCTTCATCATCATATCATAAATACTATGCATAAAAGAACATCATATTTCTCATCATCAAATCATAAATACTATGCATAGAAGAACATTATATTTCTCATTATCATATCATAAATACTATGCATAGAAGAACATCATACCATAATAGCTATGCACAGACATGGTGCACATATTTCATTCTTTTAGTGTCCTAGGTGACTTAAAATCTTGTCATCATCATCATTATTTTCTTAGGGCCACCCTATACTCCACCCTTTTGGGAGTAATCTAGGTTATGAGCTCATACCTTACTAGTCGTCACTAGCATATACTTATCCCTTTTGATAAGTTAAAATCCCGACTTTACCCTTTTGAGAGAACGGGCTAGGGGCAAGAATCACCTTTCACCACCTATAGTCTAATGGGTCCAAAGGATCATTTCCTCATGAGTTTAAGTCACCATTAAGTCTTAGCATGTTATATCATAATCATCAAGATGCATGAACATTTTCATTGTTTGCAATAGCAATTATAACATGCAAGCCATGAAATCATTCAATAATATCAAATTTTTAGTAGGCATTACATCATCATATAACTGACATTCCAAAGCATCAAAAGATGTCATCTAAAATTTTCAAGTAAAGCTCCCTTAAATAACGAAACTAAAATTGGGTAACCTTAATTATCAAACTAATTACTTATGCATCTAAGGGATTTATTACCATCAATTATAAGCCTTAAGAACATTATTAGACTATATGGGGTAGCATAACGTAAGTTGTTCTTAAGGTTTATATGCTAGAAGTTACGTTTTTAACCCTTTCTCGTTACCGGCTTCCCTATGATGCTAAAATTAATTACTAAACCAATTATGAATCATTGTCCCTTATCTAAACATAATAATATCTAGTTCTTAAGGTCACTAAAGGCTTTGGACAGAATGCATAAATTTCATTCTCTAAAGTTCTAGAAATCTTACTTTTACGATTTTCTAGGAAGCTAGTTTTATCTCTAACATGCATAGAATAAACCATAATTATCACAACTTCAAACATATTAAATCATCATCATTTATTGGTACTAATCTCATATCAGAAGCCGAATCATGAACCTCATATAATTGTATAAAATCACATTTTAAGTGAACATAAAATATTAGTTTCCCATAGAATCCTTGCAAAGCTTTAAAACTCTTTTAGAAACTAATTCTTTTTGAAAGAATCTTCATAATTAAAATTCTCACTTAAGATAAAAGGAGCAAGTCTTGAGCTTAAGAGATTTATGTGATATCTTAGAATCATAAACATGCTATGCAACCTCATTTTAATCTTGTCATTATAAGGTGATAACTTGGAATTATAAACATGATATGCAAATCCATTTCTTTATCTTTAAGATTTAAGGTGATGACTTGAAAATTAAACATGATGCAAGAACTGGAGCGCGGTAGTCCGCAAGAGGGTGGAGGGAGAAGAGAATCTTAGAAACTGGAGCGCGGTAATCGCATGGACCGGTGAAAGGAGAGAATTATTATTACATCTTTTTAAGCTCCAATCTCAAGACTTCTTAAAGAATCAATTCTTTAACTCCAATAATCTTATTTCTTTGCTTGTGATACTTGGGTAAGTCTTTGAGCTCTAGGATCTTTAGGTGATGACATAAAAATAAACATGTCATGCGTTGATTCTTTTAGCCATTATAAAATAAAGTGAGAACATAAAATAAATATGAGATGCAACTTCTTTATTATCTTTAGAGATTAAGTGACAACATGAAATATAAACATGAAATGCAAACTTGGAAATTTAAACATGAGTATGCAAGTCCATTTATTCATTCTTGAAATTTTAGTGATGACATAGAAAGTAAACATGATTATGCAAGGCATAAACTTAAACATGGATGCAAGTTCATTTGATTTCTTTACTAGAGCTCCTTCAAGACTTTATAGAAATACAAATTCAATATATATATCTTAACAAGACAAAGTGAGAAATACATCTTTCAAATTCTAAACTCAAGATCATAAAATCATCATAAAAACATCATTCTTTAAAGTTTTGCATCAAGTGGAACTTTCAAGCTTTAGAGGCCTAACTTGTGATGGATTCACAACCCACCTTCAAGGTCCTCATCATCAAGCCATCATCTTAGTCCCACCTAGGCCATATGGCTGAATTGGTTAAAGAAAAAGGAAGAAGAAAACCAAATGGAAAAACTAGAGAAAATCCATGAAATCATCATTTTGAACCAAGAACAACACTTAGCAAAACATAGAAATAAACTTAAAAACAACTCCCTACCTAATCTGATTTGAAGGAAAGGAAGAGAACTTGGTTTCTTGGAGTGAAATGAAAGAAAATATTCTTGAAAGGTTGAAGAAAGAATTTCAGCCAAGGGGGAAGAAGAAAGAAAGTTTTTGAGCTTAGGAAAAACTTGAAGTTGTGAAATTTTCAAGCTCATAAATGGACAAAGGAGAAGGAAAATCTGATTCAATTTGAGGAGGAGACAAGGAAGGAAAAATCATCTTGTTTGGTGGCTTAAAACATGGAATCATGTTTCAAAGTTCCTTGTTTTATGGTGATTTTTGGCATTATGTTTTAGTGCAATTTTTTGATGTATTATGGCTGCATTATTTCGTGCATTACAGCCTCATGGAAGAGGGTTTTGTGTGTTCCATGTATTATTTAGGTGTAGGCAAGGTATTCATGCAATTTAGAGAATTTACGGTTAAGGGCTTAGGTGAATTAGTAAGCAATTTGAGTGTTTTAAAGCAATTTTAGGTTCTAATCAATTTAAATAAATAATTTTGACTCTAGATTAATAATTAGAATTTAATAAGCTTTAATTTGAGCCTAATATTGCTTAGGTTTCGTTAGATGAATCAAAAATCTCAAAATTTGTAAAACTACAAAGAGCGGGGCAAAACGGTCATTTTACTTAAAAATTGCCCGAGACCACCTGAGCTTAACCAATGGTTAATCATGGCTTAAAAACACCTTTTAACACATTTTAGTGAGGTTCGGGCTCAGTTGGCACGCAATTGAGTTAAAACGGGCGTTTTGGTCATTTCGAGCGTCGAGCTCAAAATTAGGATTCTTCTCCTCTATTAACACACATAACACAAACAATCCCTTATTAACATCAAAACATCCCCTTGAGGACGGGTGGGGCCCACGATCCTCATTTTCTGAGTAAAATAACCTCAAGGGCATTTTGGTCATTTTACACGTACAGAAAATTGGGGTTTGCAATACTTGCACGAATTGCTCCTAACTTCTCTTCTAACGTTATATTCCTTTATTAAGGATTGTTTGGTCTCAAATTTTATATAATATTTACCTACGGTAATTCGGTAATTCTTAATGACAGTAAAAATTACAGTAAAAATTGGGCGTTACAATCATGAGGCATGCATGCTCCTGAAGAATCTCATCACATTGGCCTTAATCTTCTTTTGCATCCTCTTGAATTTACCTTTTTCTTTCTTGGCCATCTATTATTCGTTGCCTTCCATGGACAACTTCAAATGTTCAATCTCTCTAAGCTCTTCCTCCACTATGTTCGCCTTGTTGCCTACTCCTGGAGCTAGCTTGCTATTCTTGCTTTTGGATAAGTTATGCACTATTGCTCCGGCTGATTGAGGGCATGCACACACTCCCATAGGGCATCATCCCCAAGCAACTCGACCTACAGTGGTAGAGGATGGGGACCTACTCTGGGGTATAGCCCATCCTATACATGCGACCCTTGTAAGGATCGCTAACCACCTGGGCCCAAATATCCTCTTCATTTGGAGGAGGGATGTCAGCATTGGGCCCAAGCCTTTGCCACATGGGTTTGGTACTAGCTCTATGCTTACTACCACAACTCTCTATATTTACACTCTAGAGAAAAAAGGATAAAACACATTGTAAGTAATAATTATAACACAAATGAAAAAGTAATAAAAATTAACTACTAATAGGTTTGAATTCAAACTTACATATGTCATCTTAGAGCGGCATCCCTCATATCTCTTACCTCCCTCTCTCCCTTTCGGGTGCTGGGTCTTGAAATAGCTCCCCCTTGTTTGGAGGGTGGTTTAACTCCCTAGCCTGCATAAAAATGCATGCTAATATCATAATTACATACTATTTGATACAACTCAAATGTAGCAAATTAATAATATATTAAATGTAAATAGATTAAAGTTTTACCATATGCTTTCAGGTCCCTATCTGGTGCTCGACCCACCAGTGTGTAGTAACTCACCTTTAGTGAGGCCCAGTTTGTCTTACCCTTCTCACTTGTCCTTGAAAGTTAGGTTAGATGCTCAAGTTGTATTGTAGCTCTTGAAGGGTGGCATTGTTAAGCCAAGAGCTACTCATGTGTCTCTTGCAGACATCGTGGAACATGTCTAGCAATCGTTTGAAGAACCTAATCTTCCAAGCTCTTTTGATGGCGGCCTCATGCTTTGGATGTGTAAAAGGACCTCTGTATATACAAAACTCACAACATATAAATAATCATAAACATATAGATAATATAAACATGATTGTAATATAATTGAATAAATTATAGCATTATGATAACTTGCATTTATGCAAATTATTTTTCTTGAAAACAATAGGCATTTTTGCATCATGTTTCACATTGTTATCTTGCATTTTCATTGAAAATAAACATTGTCCTCATTGTGCCTAATTGTTAAACTATTAGATAATTGATCCTGATTGAGGGATTTATTGATTATGAGAGCTCAATGCATGTGACCTCCCTCTCTTTGAGTGTTATTATGCATACAAGATCTCCACTTTAAGTCAGGACAACTTGCAAGTGAGCTATAATAGTCAAACAATATGCAATGCCCAGTATTTTGCCAATCTTGGAGTTATAGAAGTTAGAGTGAGATGATTTGTGTGGTGTTGGAAAGTTTGTTCAAAGGGCTACAATCACTATTTATAGTATAAAGGACAGATTTGGATATTTAAGGGGCCAAAATTGACCAAATGAAGGAAGACATCCATTTTGTCTAGAGCCACAACGTTGATTGAGCATAGCGGTGCTCAATAATGACTTGAAAAAAAAAATCAAGGAGCGTAACTCACTATGAACACTGTAGTGCTCATTTAGTGCCATAATGCTTTTGTGAGGTATGCGAAAGTCATATTTTGGCCCTAATTTTGGACCCCACTTGGCTTATTTTTGCGTCCAGTATAAATAAGATTAGCATAGACTTTTAACTTGCTTTTAACTCAATTTAGTTTTAGCCTTTGGCAGCCACTCTCTCTCTATCTCCTTCTCCTCTATTCTTCTCTCTCTAGGGATTTTATTAGTGAATTTGCTTTATTCTTGGAGATTTTGACAATGATCATTGTTATTCTCTTCAGGTATTCCTTTTATTTCATTGTCGTTTTCCTTACTAATGCAAGGGTTTTTGTATGGATTGGGATGAAATTTGATACATTTTTTCTATTGAATGCATTTGTTTTCTCAATGTTCTGAAGTTTTTATTCTTATAATTATTGTTACGATTGTTATAATTTTTATTGGAATAACTAAATTGGCAAACCCTTTGGACATAAATTGATTGATCAATTGGTTTATGTTTAGGGAAAAACATTAGAATTAACTTTCCGATTGGTGGTTAGGCTATAGCAATTAATACATTAAATTAATGCAATTTATAATGAATTGGGATCGTTTACTAGTTATTTGCATTGGTCAAATTTTAGAGGTCAATTGATCACTAGTATAATTACTAGTAAGTAATTATTAATAGCCACTAATATGTTTAGTACTTGGTCTATGATAATTAATCCCAACTCTAGGAATATCTTGCACTAATGCCTTTAATTATTGATTGGTCCCAATAATTTTTAATTATTACAAACTGATTTCCAAAACTCCTAATTCCCAACTAAGTGACATAGCCTCATTGAGAGATGACTTGAGTTGCATCCTAACTCAAGTTTTTGTGCATTCGGTACTTGAATTTAATTTTATTATTTTAATTTTAATTTGAAGAGGTAGCAACAACCTCCATCACATTAACTTTGTGATGTCTAGAACCATGTGCCACTAGATAAGTCTAGTATGGCCTTGGAGTCCCTTGAGACCTACCTATATTGGAAATGCCCGATACATGAAAACCCTAAAAAATGCAGAACTAGAATTCCTATGACCTCTATAAGCGTCAAATGGTGTGTAGTAGTGATCAGCTTGTCAACCACTATATATTAGCTCTAGAATCCTTCAAAAGTGTTAACACAAAATGTTTTGAGTGATAACACAACCAATTGAAAGAAAATACTTTGAAAAATGACTAATGTTTAACTTGAGTTTCTTGATGAAGCATCAGGTTCTTCTTGTTAGCATAACACGTTTCCTAAAAGCATAAATAATTTCACTTTACATGTGCAAACATGATTTATCTTGTTTAAAGAGATAGGAATTTAATGCAAGTGAAATTTATATCACGGAATGGATGTATACATGCTTAATGGTTTGAAGAAAATCAACATATACAAGAAACCAAGGCACAAAACTTTAGAAAGTAGTACTTGACCTTAGAAAGTACGCTAAAGTGAAGATTTCAATCCATCTCTAAAGCCAATGTGTTCTACAACCTTCAATCATCATGGTCACAAACATTTCATCATCCACAAGCTCTCATTGAAGACTTGAAGATCTGAGAGATATCAAGAAACTAATAGCGCACTTAGAAAGTTCACCTTCAGTGAAATGATGCACTTTATAGGAAAATGAGGAAAATTTGAAATTCAAATTTAAAAGTCAAATCCAGTTAGATTGTTATCTATTTTGCCAACTTGTTCAACCATTCTAGCTTCTAGAAGGAAAAGTTCAAGAAACCTCATTTAGAAAGTAAAAAGTAGCTTCTAAAGGTAACATCAAAACCTCTATTTCACAATGACTGTTGGAACAATTTGATAGACAACGAGTTACTCCTTTAGACCTTTTCCAAGGCACAAATAGATGATCAACACGTGTCACTTGGACAACTGATCAAGGGTAATAGTCATAAATGAAGACCATCTATAGATAGAGATGTTGTGCTTAAAAAAAGATATTCCGGATGGTGCACAAGTCCTGAAGCTGTGAAATTTTCTCTTCATCTCTTGTAAAGTTCATTACATCTTGTAATCAGTTCTTTTGTCTTTAAAAATCTTCTTTTTATGTTCTTAGTAGATCATATGTTCTTCTTAGGAAGAATCATAGAAAGAAGTCATTTAACTTTTTAAGGTCTCTATTGTGTATCTGATGGATACTTGAGTATAGGTTAGTTTGAGTGGCAAACCAAACACAAACATTTGTATCCTCAATCTAGTAGTGATTGGTGTGAGATAACTTGGAGAGGCTAAGTAAAAGACTACTTGCAACGTGAGGTAGAAGTAAACTCCTGGTCACGGTTTCCTTAGAAGGCTGGTCAAATGCTACTCAGGTTGTGACAATAGGATTTAGCTACTAGTCACTATTTTAGCTTGGAGAGGCTGGACAAATTCTACTTAGGTTGTGACGGTAGGGGTTAGTTTGGTCACTGTTTTAGCTTGGAGAGGCTGGTCAAATACTACTCAATTTGTGATAGTAGAGTTTGCTACTAGTCATAGATAAGAGCTTAGGAAAGCTAGAGTAAAGACTATCCTTCTTCTTTCTAGGGTTGAGAAGGGTTTTAGTGGAACTCAACTGTTATTGAGAATTGAATGTAGGCAAGTTGGCTGAATAGTATAAAAACTTTTATGCAGTATCTCTCTCTCTCTCCCTCCTCTCCCCTTTAACTCATTTATTTTATTGCATTTCTCTTTTTATTCTGTGTTATCTTTACATATCTTATATGCACTATTATCATACTTCCTGTTGTTTAGAAAGTAGCTTTTGAAGTAACTAATGCTATTTCCAGTACACTTCAAGTTCATAGCTTGATAGTATATTGCTAAGGTTTTAAAATCTAAGAAGGAAAGAAAAAGTGAAGTACAATTCAACCCCTTTCTCGTGTGTTTTTATACTTACACTATAGTGGTGCGGATGGTATAAGAACACATCCAAAATAATGTAGTTTCATTAAGTGACCCCAACACTATAAAAACCCCTCCCATACATTTTTACCATAGAAATAGAAACCTACCTCTCTTTCTCTCATCTTTCACCCTTTTACTCTCTCCTCCTCAATCCTACCTCTTTATAGCTTCAAGGTAAGAATTTGTCAGTAGATTATGTTGTTTTCCCTCTTTCCTTCTTTCTCATGTGATTGGAGTTTATGTTCTTAGTTGTTGTCAAGTTTGTGTATTTCCCAAAATTCATAGGTTTGTTCTTGTATGGCTATAATTTATTCATGAGTTTTGTTGCTTCCATGGTAGATATTAATGTCATTCCTACTCCTTAGAGCTCATAAGTCCTGGCACATTTTTCCTGACCCTTCTAGGTGAATGGGTTTAAGCTCATAACCATATTTTTGGTCAGAATTAGTTACATTTCTTAGAAATTATTTAGTATGAATATGATTTTGAGTTCATGCCAAAACTCTAGGATAGACGATTTCTATTTTATTGGCATGAAAATAATTTTAGAAAACCATGAGACCATACTTGATCCAGTCCTTCTTAGGAAATATTTATGTTTAAGAAATTATATTTTGAAAATAATTGTGTTTGTGAAATTATATGTTTGGAATATGTTGTTTTGATGCCATTTTATATTGATAGACAGAATACTAAAAATTTTATGAGTTTTAGAAACTTCATATTTCTCAATTTAACTTCCATAATAGCTTTAGAATAAGGAATTCGTAAGAGAAATAAAGCTCCGAGTTAACGGTAGTAAAGAGATCGTTAACCTTGGTATACCATGTTGTCCATGAGGGACAATCTCCCGATTATTCAGATTTTAGATGTGTTCACAAGTGACCAATTTCTTGTTTGCATAATTGTCCACGAGGGACAAGGTTTGAGAACCGATACTATGCCCAAGAGATATTATGTTCGTGATGGACTATTATCATTAACTAGATGAGATGACATATTTCACTTATTTTGTTTCTTTATTGATTGCTACAATTAATAACGGAAAAGTTTTAGCTAAGGATATATGATTTCTCTATTAGTAGAATATGTGTGTATGTGGGTATATGTATATGTATATGAAAATGTTTTTGCTTGCTGCATTATATATAGGTGTACGTTGTTTGGTTGTCCTATGTGGGTTGTGGCGAAGATCATCAGTTTTTGATGAAACTCACCCCTCTCTTCCCCTCCAGAGACAATTATTGTTCAGAGTCCTCCTGGATACATCTTTTGTAGTTGTTAGCATTGTCCTTAGGTGAGCTTTACTTTGGAGTGGAGTGTAGTCTAGTTTATGTTTAGCTAGTGCTCTAGTGCATTTGCAGGCACGATTCATGGGCCATGCATTATATTAGTTTATGTTTATGAAGAGAAATTATGTAACTATGTTTATCAAATTTATAATCTAAGGTTTGAAGCAACTGTTTAATTTGAATGTTGTTTATGGATTGATTAGTAAAATATGAGAAAAGTTATCCAATTTTTATTCCAATTATGTTTATTTAGAAAATTATGAGGTTTTTAAGCATAACATGTCATGTAAGGGGCTTGTCGGTCAATTCCTAATATGCCGGTCACGTTCCCCAAATTGGTATGATAACCTTCTACTCCCCCTACCATATCTCCTTGAAATCTTTCGGGATGGCAGTCCAAGTGGGTCATGGGTGGTTATGCCTACTTTGTATAACCTCGGTAATAGGATGTAACCCTCAACAAAAGGATCAAAGTTGTTACATAGATGAACTAAATTAAATACAATGACAATATTTTAAACATCACACACAATCTAAAATTAAAATACGTAATAGAAAACTCATTTAAACTTACTAGCCTTTACTGTTTGGCTTAATTTGGCGAAGCGGTCTGCCATTGGGTTCGAGCGACCTCCATCTAGGTTGAGCGCCTCCCATTCGAGTCTTGTGTTTATGACCTACCTGAGGAAGTAGGGGTTTGACGAGATATGGGGCTAGAAGTCGGGCCAGTGGTAGGGCTGGGGTTAATGCTAGGATGAGTTGTGATTGGGATAGGGCAGAGGTGGAGGGTCAACATACTCGAAGTGGGCATCATCTAGAAGGGAAGGGTGATGGTGGCAAAGGCAGGGATGGTAAGCATAGTGGTGGAAGCTGGTGGGTAAAGTGACCTTCATAGGCCGACCTTTGCCTTTACCACCCAAATTGAAACAATTAAACAATCCACAAAATGATATAGGGCTTGTTTGGAATCATTTTTGTTTTTTAGTTTTTTAAAAGAGTTTTAACAGGTAACTTTGGATTCAATTTTTAAAAATAAAAATTAAGTTTGGCAACCATATTCATAAAACACTTTTTAAATGACAAAAAAATAGAAATTTGTTTGGCAATTGATTTTAGGCTTAAATTCACCAAACCTTCCTTCCATCGTATTCATTTTGTAATTTACCTCTTATTTATATAACAATGCAAAATTACTCCTAAACTTTGTGCACTATACTAATAACCCATCAAGTTTAACCAAAGATAATGGAAACTTCCTCTATCCATGGTAACCCCAATTTTTGACACTCATCCCATGGATAGAACAATTTGATTTTTGTTTATAAAAATTCAATTATTCTTCAAGCGATGAAAACTAAAAGTAATGTTCCTCATGGTAAATCATAGTGCAATGGATGTGAAGGAATTTTTAAAAGGGATACAACACTGGCTTCCCTCATTTACACATCAATAGCAACATGTATGAACGTGGCTACAATCCAAAAGGAGGTCCTCATTCTCCGTGACCTAAACTTCCTTCTTTAGCGCATGCTTCCTCGTGTTAGCCACGGGCGAGCTATTGGTTCTTGTTGATGGAGACACTAGATATTATTGCACCATTTTGGAGAGAAAGATGTCAAGGTCATTGCTCAATTGAGATCCCATCGTAGTTCTCCATATACCACTTCATAGCTGGTTCTCTCAATGATGCGTGGGAACTTCCAGACGAGGTCATAATTGCGTCGTAGCTTCCTATAATGGGGATTGGAGGGTAACTCATGGAGGGAAAAAAAGGCTTGGAAGTTGGAACTTTTTTCAAAATTTGGCTAGAATGCCTGCAAAGCCAATGAAACGGAGTAATTACAAATATGCCATTGTCTTTTTCATTAGTTTTTAAAAGCAAAAGACCAAAAACAACTCCAAAGTGTTTTCTAGTTTCCGCTTTTTAAAATCATAATATGTTCTTCTTTTTTAAAACCAGCTTAACAAAAACAACGAATCAAATAAGTTTTTTTTTTTAATTTTAAAAGCCAAAAACTATTTTAAAAAGTACTTTGCAAACAAGCCTATAATTACATCGGGAAATTTACAGTAGTTTCAAAACATTGCTTCATGTAATATTTAACACCTTTGTTAATCTGAAAGTTTAGGGCTATTTTCATCATCACTTTGTTGTGATCATTATCAACATTATCATCACTATTATTATTTATTTTGTCTTCATGATTTCTCATTAGGTGGTTACTTGTGCATTCAATTTTGTTAACTTCCCCAATAGTTAACAAAAGAGGATTTTTAGGATTGTTTGTATCCATTACTATCCTTGAAGTATGTGGATCATCCACTTGATATGCGTCTTCAACGGTATCTTCCTCTGCTTTAATCCTACCTCTTGCTTTTGTTTTGTTTACAATCTTCCAACTTGATATACTTTTCCTGGGATAAGACATAATAAACTTGTCTAGCATTTTCAGCTATAATAAATGGATCATAACTTGTATATCTTCAGGTGTGATTGATTTCAATGATTTTGTAAGTGTTGTGTTGCCATGTCCAAGTTAGTGTGTGGGATCATATCATTCTCATTTGAATAACACATAATTTTTTGTGGGTTTACCAACATAATCAAACTCAAAGATTTTCTTAACCACACTATACCAATCATATTCTCCGTCCCAAGCATCACCTTTAACACAAATACTAGTGTTGTTGATTTTTTCCACACCCAATTGGCTGTGTGGAACTTATACCCACATAGTACATGGGCCAACGTACGACTTTATATTTGGGCACCTAACTTAAATTAAACAAATGGAGACATGTTACGCCATTATTTTTGTTATACACATACATAGATTAAATTTGAAATATTAAATTGACTTTTATCAAATAAAATTAATTGACAACAATGTATTGGGTTACATACTTTAACAAAATGGACTTACATATAATCTGAACTAGTTCAAAAATTATTGAAGAGAATCTTGACCATGTAGTTGTTCAAAATATAGTTGTTTAAAATATCTTTAGGTCATTTTAAGGATACATAACATCACAATTTTTCACATAGAAAAAAATTTATTGACTTACAATCTAAATGATTGCACCTCATCACAATTTACCAAAATATGTAAGTGTGGAGAATTTCACTCCTCAAAAGTCAACCATCAGGGCTTGTTCTTTCAAGTAGTACAACAGGTTAATTGAAGATGGACAATGTTGATAGAATAGAGTAGTTCCCCAATTGTCATTACAACCAACCCTAGTTTTCCTATATTGAACAATTCACTGAAAATAAAATGAGCAAAAATTTGAAGTCTCTTTTTACATATATGCCTAACATATTGATCCTTTCACATGAGACCTATTATTCACAATTCTTTTAAATCTTCCTATTTCCCTTTTAAATGGATACATCCACTTGTACTAAACTTGGTCCACACACTTGTGCTTTATGTGCCAAATGTACGGGCAAATGTACCATTGAGCGAAATAACTTGGAGGAAATATTCTTTCCAACTTGCACAAAATTAAGGGAATATTTTTTTCCATAACAATGGATCATTAACACTAAGAGTAGAAGAGCATAAATCCTTGAAATTCTGATTCAGCTTGATTAGGGCTTCAGATAACATGAGGTAGCTCTCTGAATGCAATTGGAAGCAAATGCTCCAAGAAGACGTGACAATCTTGGCTTTTCAAGCTAGCAAGCTTACCTTGTGCAATATTGATGCACTTATCTAAGTTGGAAGCATAACTATTGAGCATTCTCAACTCCTTAAGCCATTGACAACAGCTTATTTCTGAGTGGAATTCAAAGCATATTTGGCCTTTGGTTTATAGAAATGACCATCTCTTATTTCTTGTAAATGCAAATCAAGTCATGTGCAATACTTAGCTAGGTCATGCCTTGCCTTGCCATTATCTTTGGTTTGATCTTTATCCATTATAGTATTCATAATATTGTTGACCACATTTTTCTCAATATGCATGACATCTAAACAATGATGGGAAAAATTATCTTTCTAATATAGCAACTCCAGGAGATACTTTGCTTGGTCCAATTATGGTATACCACATAGCCTCCCAATTGCACTACTTTTCCAACTTCTATCATTTTTGGGGAATGCTTAACTCGATCCTACATTTGTCCACTACTTAGTCTAACTGGAGGCTCATCATATTCAATACAATTACTTTTAAAGCCATATCTACTTTGCTCATATAAATGATCAATATCTAAGTACCTCATATGACAGGTCAAACCAAGAGTTCTTTCCTTCGTGCTTCAAAGTGAATGCATTAGTATCCTCTATGCAAATTAAGCATGCTAATTTGCCTTGTGTCATCCATCTAAACAACATTCCATAAGCTGGAAAGTCATTGATGGTCCACATTAAAGCTACCTCATTATGAAATTCTGCATTGTTGAAATGTAGTAAGTAAGAACACTTTGTACCGCAACTCATTCAATTCATCAATTAGAGGTTGAAGATACACATCAATCTTAGCTTTTGGATTATAGGGCCAGGGATTATACATGTTAAGAATAGGTAAGAATCTTTCATGCACATTTAGGAGGGAAATTATATGGAGTAATAACTATAGGCCAACACGAATAGGGTTTGCAAAATTGGTTATTTAGGGTAAAGCCATTTGAATAGAGTCTTAATCTAACATTTCAAGCATCAAAGGCAAACTTATGATATGTTCGGTCAAAATATTTCCATGCTTCACCATGCAATGGATGAGTCACCACACCATTACCCTTCTAATTTTCACTGTGTCTCCTCATATGAGAAGCCAAACTCATTGATGCATAGAGTCTCTTGAACCTATAGCTTAGGGGTAGATAATGTATTCTTTATCGAGGGATATCCTTTTACCTTCTACTTCAACGTTTCTTGGGTTTAAACTTTGGCTCTTCAGAACTCACACTCAGTTAATGCAATATAATCTTTGTAATAAAGCATGCAGCCTTTCAAACAAAATTCAATCTCTATTTCCTTTAACTAAAGTTTAGAAACTAACTTTTAAGATTTATAAAAATCTTTTGGAATTACGTTGGGATTCAAGACTTAGCTCACTAATCGTGTAGCCCACTGATCAAAAGAACTTTGGCTTTGGTTCCCTTCAGACTTAGTACTTAACATTCAAACTGCTAATGACAACTCAGAGTGAACACAATCCTCTTATAAAGGTTGATTTGTAGCCTCTGGTAGGCTATAAAACCTAGCATCATCTTGGTTGGGCTCCTTAACTGAAGGTTAAGAATAATGAGCCTCAAATTCAAGACTCGCAGCATCAAAAACCATCTTTTAATGCCTACATAGATTGTCTTCCCACGACACATTACCCACATTGTGCTGAGCTATGTGGACCCTAACAAAGGCTGTTGCTTACCTCAAATTAAAAATTTATTTTAATGCTAAGTTGAACCAAAATTGTAGTAAAAGGCACAACCTAGTCGTTCTCAAGGAGGCTTCAATACTTAGTTGGGAAAATTGGGGTTTTGAAGAGTGAAATAATGGCAATTGAAATTAAAAGATAATAGCAACGGTGAAGAAGGCACTAGTATAAGGTATTCCTAGGATTGAAAATTAATTATTATTAACTGAATATTAAACCCATTGGTGGCTATTAGTAATAAATTATTGGCAATTCTACTAGTGATGAACTCTAGAATTTAATCAATGCAAATAACTAATAAACAAGATCTCAATTTATTTAGAAATCAAATTAATTTAATAAACCAATTGCTATAGCTTAACCGCCAATCGAAAAGTTAACTCTAATGTTCTCCCTCAAACACAAACTAATAGAACTATCAATTTATGCCCAAAGGGTTTCCTAACGATAATCGCCAGTTTAGTTATCCCAATAAAGATTATAGCAATCACCACAATAGTTATAGCAATAGAAACTACATAACATTAGGAAAACCAATGTATTTAATATCAAAAGAGGTCTCAAATATCATCTCAATCCATCTAGAAACCCTTACACTAGTAAAGAAATCTACTCCTTCCATATTTGGAGGATTACAACAATGAAGACAAAAGAGAACCAAAAAATAATAGCAATAATTCTTGTCACAAACTTCAAGACAAAACACATTCACTAATGGAGTCCCTAAGAGAGAAGAAGAAGAGAGAGAGAGATATAGAGAAGAAGATAGAGAGATGTAGAGAGGAAATAATAGCAACTAAAAGTAATAGCCTAAAATGAGTCAAAAACTAGGGTAAAATTCTAAGTTATCCTATATATATTGCTTTCTAAAAATAGGCCAAAGTGAGGCCCAAAATCAGATTAATAAACTATCTTCCCATGATTGCACCAAGCACTGCGCGCTCAAGGAGCGCTACAAGGCTCTTTGGAAAGCATTGCTCCAATTAATCCTAGAAGTCTTTCTTCCAAGTATTGTAGCGCTAAATGAGTGCTATAGTGCTCACTTGAACGTGAGCTTCACACAATCTTGTTCTTGACACTTTGCACTTGATCTAAAGCTCCTGCACAAAACCCACTCAAAGAGACAAGTCAAATGCAACGGGTATAATTACAAATCATTCTAAAAATAGTACAAAAACCAATACTTCTATTAAAATCACACAATGAGGAATAAATCAAGATCTTTATTAATTGCGTTAATAACTCAGTAAAACTCATGCAAAAAGCTAAGGTTTGATAGCAAGATAAGTGGCATAAATGCCCTTTATCAAACTCCCCACACTTAAGCTTTCACATGTCCTCATGTGAAACAAAGATCAAACCAAGGCATGGATGAGAAACAATATACAAGGACAGACCAGACTCCTGAACTTAAAAATGCATGATGCATGAAATTAAATGACAATACACCAATCCAATGAACCTAGAGGAAACACGTGAGTTTTCACACTAATAATTAAGAGAATTGCAACAAGCAAGACATGAGTAAGGACATAGCACACAAGGTAGAATCCATATATGATGCATGAACCAAATACAAAAATCCTCCCAAGATTAGTGTTTTCCAATCATTCACTCAAGTGTTTGGGGGTTATGATGCATACTCAATCACCTCAAATGAAAATGTATTACCATAAGCTTGCCACGACTCTTATTCTCTATTTTGTCACACATATGCATCCTGAATTAAGAGGACTTATCTTTAGTTGTAATGGGGCTTGGGTGAAGGTGGGTAATTATATAGGCCAGTGAGCTAAACCTCTAATCAAAGGAGAGCAAATGCATACACAAAGCACAAGTGCTTAAGGGTACACTTTGTCCAACTTAACACAATTATAAGCATTTCTTTTGCAATGTGGCACACCTTCAACCCAAACTTTTCTAGATTGTTTTTTATCAACCTTTCATCCTCATTTCTTTATTTTTCCTTCTTGGTGTGCCACTTGCTGAATTTGTTTTTGTACAATGTTGTTCCTCCCCACACTTAAATTGGGGCATGCCCTTATGCTCTCCCCTACATTATGCTCAAGCATATATAAGAAAAGCATAAATGCTCCCCTAAGCCTAAAGGTTGGAAATTTGCATTGTTTTTTACTTTTGGCTAAGGATGCGCTAAAATAAAAGAATGGGCAATAAGGCTCAAGGAGGCTAAACAATGGTAACATGCAAAGGTTGGCTATATGGGCAAGTGGCTAAAAATAAGAAAAATGCCTCAATCATATTCAAGCATGCACATGAAAAACATATTTTCAAACAAGACCATAAGCAAGTTCTAGAATAAAAATCCAAAGAAGGAAACACACATGAACAAATAAGTATGGCACATGATAGTCCAATCAAAAGGCTCAAAATCTCATAGGTGAAAATGCATATACTCAATCCAAATAACACAATGAATCCACTAAGCATGTAACACAAAATAGTCAATGCAAGTAAGTTAATAAGGTGCATGCGTGTGAGCCTATGCATGTAACCTCTAAGGTGTCAAAGGGATAGTGTAAAATGCAAACAAAAATAAACATGATGCAAAAATTAAAACTAAAATTAAAATAAATAAAATCAGAAAAATAAAAGAGAAAAGTAAAGAAAAACCTCACGGTTTATTGTCTCCCCTCAAGCACTTTGCTTTAACATCCCTAAGTTGGACAATCAAGACCCTCATAGAGGGTGTGAGTTTAACCCACATATAGGCAATTTGAGTCCCCAAATCCTTGAGGACTTCATAGAGGTGCATTAGCCAATACCCATCAATGTCACAGGATCTTGATCCTAGGGTTCTCTAACTCAATTGCACCCCGATGGTGCGCACAAGTGACAAAAATGGTCCATTCCATCTATATCTTGACTTTCTAGTCATCGTGTTCCCCAGGGTTCACGTAGCAAAATTCTGGCCTTCACAAGGCATCTTTCCTAACATGGTCTGGCCTTGGAGCACTTGCCAACTGATGATTGCTGCCTGAGTGGTGTACCTGTATTTAAAATATTGAGACATTCTAAAACAATAGGTGCATGATATCCTATGGAAGAAGAAAAAGTAGTGAAAGGGGATCTGGATCCTTACAAAGCGACCACAAGCATCATCAACTAAAGAATCCATGACATCAATTCCAAACATGGAGTATTCCTCATAGGGATGTTTCATAGTATCAGATAAGTTAAATTGGACCATCATGTCCCTATACTCCATGGATAATATGCTAGCATAAACATCAATAATAGTTCTAGTAGTTTTAAAAAATAGTCTACCTAAGATTAATATATCATGGCTGGCATTAGTGTCATTTTCCATTTCAAGTATATAGAAATCAACAGGGAATGTTAAATCATTTACCTGTACAGAACATTTTCCAATAATCCCTTTGGTCTTGTGATGCTTCGTTGGCTAGTTAAATTTGCAACCTGATAGGTTTCAGCTCTCCAAAATGAAGGACTGGTAAGAGATTTAGACATAACATTAATGCCAGCTCCAAGGTCAACTAGGGCCTTCGTGATGTATAGGTTCCCAATAGTGCAAGGGACAGTGAATGTACCTAGATCCTTGCACTTGGGTCGTAATTATAGAGGCTTGATAATGAAGGAGGCATTTAACCCCATGGTCACATTCTCTACCCACTCCCTTTATTTTCCTTTTATTGGTGCACAGATCCTTCAAGAATTTTGCATATTTGGAAATTTGTTTGATTGTATCTAATAGGGGAATATTCTCTTGCACTTTCCTGGAAGGTTTCTAGTATGTTCAGGATCCAAATTCCTATTAGTAGTCTTCTTGGGTTGCATCTTTGTGGGAAAGGCGTGGGGAGTGAAGCTGGAACTCTTGTAGCTTCTGTTGGCGCACTCAGCAATGTTTGAGCACTTTGGCGCTCTCTGGAATCCTTTTCTTGTGCTTCATTTGTCTTGGCCGAGCATGATCTTTTAATTGAGACGTGTCTTATGCCAGTTCTTTATTTCCATGCTCATTGGTCTCATGCTGTTTCAGCGCTGACACTCAACATAATCGCTTCTCGGCCAATTTTCTCTTGTTTATCTTCCTCTCATGTCTAGTCGCCCTAAATTTTTGTTCCGACCTCAATGTGATTGCACATACATTTTCCCTTGGATTGGGCATGATCTGGGAAGGTAAGGTCAGCAGCAAGGGCTTGTTGGCTCTAATTTTTTCATCTAGGCCATCTCTTCTCTCGCTGGGCATTCTTTTTTCTTATATCCTACATTTGCTCCATCATCATCTTCATTATTTCATCATATAGGATCTGAGGATAGAGGTGTAGGGAAGGCGGTTGCCTTTGATGAGGTGCCAAGTATTTTTACTGAAGGTTAGCCCTATTGTTGAGAATTATTACCCCACTTCAAATTAGGTGATTCTTCTACACTGGAGTTATAAGTGTTCCCAAATGGGAATTGACTTGCCTGATTTTGAGGTTGACTCTAGAAGGAATTTGTTGCTAGTACCCTAGTGGTTGATTCATCTTGCAAGTTCTGGACATATATTCTGTGATGTTCATTGGAAATGCAAATGCCAGGGACTGTAGGACACACTGAAGTCCTGCCTTGTTCACCATCAATTGCTTCATTAACCTAGAGAGTGCTTGTAAAAATGGGTCAACATGGGTTCTCCTGCTGGCTCAATTCATGAAGGCCCCTTGTAGTTGTTGTTGCTCTAGATCCAAACTCTGAAAGTTGGCAACCATATTCTTAATCAAAGCATGGCCTCTGAGTCTTATCCAACGTGCTCCTCCACTAGCATCATTTATCATACATCTCTCAAGGTTCCAACCCTATGAAAGTCCTGAAGGAGAGTTACTCCGAAATTTGATGATTGGGGTAGCTTGTACAAAGGAGCTTGAAGCTCCCAATATTCATGTAGAGTCTCAGTCAGTTTGGTCAATTTGAAGATCTCTTTTCTAATAGAAGCCACTTTGGAGGTAACATACCCTTTAAGAAAAGCCTCTTCATCCAGGATAGGCTATTGACAATTCCATCTCTGGCAAATTAAAGAACCAATTTCTGTAGCACCCTAAGGAGAAGGAGAATGCTCTCATTAACATCATCACCTCTACCCCATTGGGTCTTATGCCAGAGCATACCATATGCAAGCTTCTTCATATATTGGTGTAGGTCTTCTCCAGCGCCCATGGAACTTGGGCAAAGCATGAACCATATACCCCTTGAGCTCAAAATCATTATCAAGCCTAGGGTATGTAATGGCCAAAGGTCTTGGGTAAAATTGGACAGTGAGCTCCCTAAGTGTTCTCTTCTGATCTCCTATATTACATGTGTTACCTAAAACAATAAAGAAAAGATTCAGATGCTAAGTTCCACTTGTTGATGCTTTGCCTGTTTGATTTTTCTTAAAGTTTTCTCAATCTTAGAATCAAGAAGTATCAAATTTCAAGCAAATAGGAACGCCTAATACAGGGGAATGAAATTTTTTTTCATTCTTTTTATAAAAATAAAAACTTGGAACAATTAAAAATAAAATAAAATAAAATAACGAAATAAAAACAAAATAAAAACAGTGAAATTACAACTAAGTTTTAATGCCTCCCCAACAACAATGCCAAAATTTGACGGAGATTCTTTACCTCCTCAAATTTGAAATTTATTTTAATGCTAAGTTGCATAAAAAATGTCGTAAAGGGCACAACCTAGGTCATCTCTCAAGGAGGCTTCAATACTTAGTTGGAAAAATTGGGGTTTTGAAGAGTTAAATAATGGCAATTGAAATTAAAAGATAATAGCAATGGTGAAGAAGGCACTAGTGCAAGGTATTCTTAGGATTGGAAATTAATTATCATTGACCAAATATTAGACCTATTGGTGGCTATTAGTAATAAATTACTAGCAATTCTACTAGTGATCGAATCAACCTTTAGAATTTGATCAATGCAAATAACTAATAAACAAGATTTCAATTTATTTAGAAATTACATTAATTTAATGAACTAATTGTTATAGCCTAATTACCAATTGGAAAGTTAACTCTAATGTTCTCCCTAAGAATATAACGAATAGATCTATCAATTTATGCTCAAAGGGTCTCCCTAAACGATAATCGCCAATTTAGTTATCCCAAAACAGATTATAGCAATCACCACAATAATTATAGAAATAGAAACTACAAAACATTAGGAAAACCAATGCATTTAATATCAAAAGATTCTCAAATATCATCCAATCCATCTGCAAACCCTTACACTAGTAAAGAAATCTACTCTTCCATCTTTGAAGGATTACAACAATGAAGACAAAGAGAACCTGAAAATAATATAATAATCCTTGCCACAATCTCTTAGATAAAACACCTTCACTAATGGAATCCCTAAGAGAGAGAAGAGAAGAAGAGAAAGAAGAAGAGAGAAGATGGAGAGATGGAATAATAGCAACTAAAAGTGACAACCTAAAATGAGTTAAAAACTAGGGTAAAATTCTAAGTCAATCCTATATATTTTGCTCTCTAAAAATGGGCCAAAGTGAGGCCCAAAAGATGTTAATAAGCTATCTTCCATCATCGCACAGTCCTCCGGTGCTCTAGAGAGCATTGCTCCATTAATCCTGAAAGTCTTTCCTAAATGGTGCAGTGCTAAATGAGCGGGCAGCACTCACACTGAGCGTGAGCTTCTACGGCTTATTCCTTTTTGCTCCAGCCTTGTTCTTGACACTTTGTACTTGATCTAAAGCTTCTGTCCATAAAACCATACTCAAGAGACAAGTCAAATGCAACGGGTGTAATTACAATTTATTCCAAAATCAGTACAAAAGCCAATATTTCTATTAAAATTACACAATGAGAAATAAATCAAAATCCTTATTAATTGCATTAATAACTTAGTAAAACTCATGCAAAAAGCTAAGGTTTGGTAGCATAAATGCCCCTTAACCACCCAGAACTTCTTCTAGTTCTGAAACATACTCACATGATTCTTTGCATTAATTACCTTCCATGTTCAATTCCAAATCCAATAGTCAAGCATGAGCCTCTACCTATAAATGAACCTTCATGGTATCATGATCTAAATACTTCCTATATTTACACTTATTACATGGACACTCCCATGAGGAATGGTCTCCCTAATAAGAGCTTGGGTTGCTTTTTGGAGCCTGCTTTAGTGTAACACATAGAAGTCTATAGGGAAAACTAGCTCCTTCACACCTACAGGAACATGTTCTGTCACAAGCACAAGATCAATTTGACTTTGATCAACTAGTTGAATAATAGTCTTGGTTGTCTTCAATGGTCCTAAGTTGGAGACTTAAACGAGCACATTGGCATCACATTAATTGTAGCTCCAAGGTCTATAAGTGCATTCTCAAGGTGGTGGCAACCAATAGTGCATGGGATGGTAATAGCTCGAAATCCTCATACTTTGGACTAAGCTATGGCTTGAGGAATGGTAATGGAATAAGTATATCCCTAGATACTAAAGGTTTCTTCTACTAGCCTATTGAGCATTGTGGTATTGTTTGAGTGTTGTAACGGTCTCCAAGTGACCTCCCTTAGCTCATCTTGCCTTGGCTTATTACCTTTAGGCTCTGTTGAGCACTCAGCACTATTTGAGTGCTACAATGCACTCGAGACTTGTCTTGGGTATGGTTTGCTCAAGTTTGTCCTCCTCTTTGGGCCTTTGAACTATTGGAATCCTCGTCCCAAAACTCAAGTGATGGCACTTACATTAGCCCTTGGTGTGGCAATGTTTTGTAAGAACAGGAGGATGGGACCTCCAAAGTTCTGATTATTTTTTTGGGTTGTTCTTATCAAACTGGGCATTCTGTTGCCTCAATTCCTATATCTGCTCAATCATCATCTTCATCATCTTTGTAGTTGTCGGCACTTATCTCTGGGGTGAGCATTAAGGTATAAATGCCACAAACTTTGGGAACCTCTAGTGTTGCTCTTGGTTAGTCATCAATTGCTTCATGAGCCTAGAGAGCTCCCTTATAGGATGGATCAACAATAGATTATCTATCTGGCTTCTTCATGAAGACCCTTAGTATTAGTGGCCATTTTGGAACCAATTGCTGAAAATTTGTGGCCATATTCTTGATCAAAGCATGAATCTCTCCAAGTGTCTTATTTAGGAGTGCCCGTTCACTAGTAGCATTGATCATGTACCTCTTCAAGGTATAAGACCTTCATAGAAAATCCTGGAGAAGTTGCTATGGGATCTGATGATTAGTGCAACTTGCATAGAGGAGCTTGAAATGCTCCCAATACTCATGTAGGGTCATTGGACAAATTAAGCTGATGTCCTTTTGGATAGATACAACAGAGCGGAAATATCGCTCTAGAAAAATTTGCTTCATCCTTTTAGTTGTTTACTACACCATCTTGCAAGTTGAAAAACAAATTATCAAAAGCACCCTCTAGAGAGAAGGGGGATGTTTTGAGTTTGACATCATCCACCTCTACCCCATTAGGTTACATGCTGAAGCACACAATGTATAGCTTCTTCAAGTGTTATGCGATTCCTCCCCACATAACCCATGGAACTTTAGCAATGCATGAACCACATACCCTGAGTTCAAAATCATTTTCAAGCCTAGGATATATAATAGCCTCAACATGGTTTAAGGGAGTGGTGAGTGTAATGCCTCGATTTTCCCTTATATGCAAAGATGTCCAAAATGCCCTTGGGGTTATTTTTGCACAAGAACCGAGACGGTCGTCCTCGCTATCCTCAAAGGGTTAGTTTAATTTTTGAAAAGGATTGTATGTGTTTAAGATGACAATCAATGTAAAAATTGCAATTCTTAATTTTCTTATGCAAAAATACCAAAATGTCCTATTAGTAATTTAATGCGAGATTAAGTGATGACTGGACCCAAGTCTTCACCGGAGAGTTGGATATGTTAATTTGAAGGAATATATGATATTTGGGTGAGTCCTGGTATGTTTTTGTGTAAAATTATCATCTTGCCCCTAGTTAGTGCTAATTAAGCTTAATTAAAGTAATTAAGAGCATACAGACTATATTAGGCTTTAATTAAAAATTAATTATTTTTATTAATTAGTTACGATTCAAAATAATTATTTTGAAATAATTAAGGTTCGAGATTGATTAGAAACTTAATCTCATTATTAATCAAAGATTAATGAGAAATAAACAAAAAGTGTTTTTCTGAATAATAAAGTAAAAGTCAGGAGAACAAAATCATTTGCTTTTCCTTAAGATTTGGGACATGTTGCATTTGAAATTTGAATTAATTGAGTTTAGTATAGTTAAGCATGCATGACACCTCCCTAACCTAAGCTTAAGTTCTCTAAAACACCTAATTATCACTACTTAACAATCTCCCTAATTAAACTTACACCCAACCCTAATTCCAACACATACAAAACACAAAATATCTCCACCTAACCACCACATACATTTCGGCTAGTCCTCCCCTTTTGACTTTCTTATTTTGATTTTTTTTCAAATACACACACTTACATACTCTTATTCCTTCCCATCACTTTTTTTGTCACAAATTGAGCTCCAAGTTGTGTAAAAATCCTCTATCTCTCCATATCAAACTCTCCTCTTCTTCTTCCCAAGAGACTCCATTTTGCTCTCTACCCATGCTCTAAACCTCAAACAAATGTACTACCACCATGGATCATACCTTGAACACATAAGCTTTCACCTTCATACTCAAAGCCACCACAAAAATCCTTCCTCCTATTTCTTCCTTACTTCAAAAACCCTTTTCCATTCAAGAGAAGATTTTTATTCTCTTTCCTTGCAAAGAGCAAACATTTTCATCCTCAAGCAAGAAAGCAAATTTTGGTAGGGATTGTTTTTATGTTTTCCTCTATTCTCATTTTGGTTTTTTTTTTCTTTTTATTGTGTTGTGATCAAGACTATGGCTTGATGATGATTGTAAAACCATCATGTTTATGACCTCTAAAGCTCAAAGCTTGACCCTTGGTTAAAAAACAAAGACATAAAGAATGCACAATTTTCTTCTTTTAGTTATTTTCAGCTTGGTGATGAGTCTAAAGGGAATATGGTTCTTGGAACCACAAAAATGAGGACTCTAAAGCTCATTCATGCCCTTTGAGGACTAAAGTTCATCCATTGTTTATTTTGTGAGAAAAAGTTTTTATTTTGTTAAGATTGATAGGGTTAAAGTTCTACACTTTTTGATGTCTTTAGTTCTTGAGGCTCTAATGTATGTCTAATGGCTTAAAAATGAATTTGCATATTATGTTTATGTTTCAAGTCATCTCTTTATATTTCTAATGGTTGAAAAATGAACTTGCATCTCATGTTATATTTCAAGTCATCACTTTATATTTCTAATGTCTTAAAATGAACTTGCATCTCATGTTTATGTTTCAAATCATCACTATATATTCCTAAGGGCTTAAGAATGAACTTGCATTTCATGTTTATGTTTGAAGTTGTCACTTTATATTTCTAATGACTTATATCACTTTATGTCTTTAATGCTCAAGACTTGCCTCTTTTTGTCTTAAATGGAAATTTTGAACATGGACATACATACATATGTGTATTTTCGGCCAAGCATGTGTAAGGGGTTTGAAGTTGGTTTTATTTTGTTTTAAAACTTGTATCTCGTGCCTAAGGTGTTCCAAGGTATTTTGAAAGAGCTAGAAAACCCATAAGGTTCAAAAAATGTGATTTTTGAACAAATAGGACCCCATGAATTGAATTTTGAGTTAGCCACTATTTAGTTGTCAAAAATCAATTTCTAGAAATGTGAAAATGGTTTCTTGTGTTATAAATGTCTTAGAATAGTTTTTGGGAAAACTAGTAACTAGAAAGGGGTAAAAATATAATTTTCAAAGCTTTTTCTATTTTCAATTTTTGCCATTGTTTCTTACTTATGCCACTGGTTGCCACTATTTTTAGTGTTTAAAAATGTTAATAATTGTTGCAAAAATTATTTTTAGTATCCTAGGTGTCAAAAAGGATATATACAATTATTAGGTTAGAGTAGTTTTGTAAATGTGAAAAGTTACACTTTGAACTTCTCAAAAATGTGAATTTTGGCCATATGAATTTAATTAAAGCCAATAATGATTTTGGATGTATCCATGTGTTTAAAATACCATTTATGATGTTAAGAATGATTTTCAAAAGTGTAAGCATTCATTAAGCGTCAAAAAGTGAAACTTTGTACTTTAACTCCTAAAATCTAACAAAATCGGCCAATGCCCCAAAGTGGATTTTATAATGTCTAAAAATGATATCTAAGTGGTATTGAATCTCTTAAAAGTGTAAAATAATTTTAAGAATCATTAGTTTTAAGAAAAGTGTTGAAAAGAGAAATTTACACTTTGACCCACATACTTATAGAAATTACTATTTGACCTCTTTTGGGGCTAAAGTATCAATATTAATGACTTATTGTTAATGATGTGATTGGTACACTATGTGGATTATACTTGTGAGAATTGTTTGGATTTTGAATGACTTGAATGATTATGTGGAACTATGAATTGATGACTATGCATGCTTGAAACCTTAGATTATGAAACTGATGATTAGTGTATATATATATATTCCATCTAAGCATGACATGTGCATTAGCTAACCAAGTCCTTTGATTGGAGCATATTTACATTTCAATGAGATATTGGTGATGATATGTATAACACCTGGGGATGAGGCAAGGAGTGATTCGAATCCGAGAGGCATAGACAAGGGATAGCTCCTGCCTCCAAGCGGAGGGGTATATGAATGAACCGATTATACACCGAATAAGAGATCCTGGTCTCTATAGGTATGAGACTATACAGTTAAGGAGGGCTTATATGAATTGATTAGTACTACGTATGCCACAAAGATGCATTTTTCTTTCGGTAGCCCATCACAAAAGAACTCCATAGTTAAGCGTGCTTGACTTGGGATAATTTTGGGATGAGTGACTTCCTAGGAAGTTTTCCTAAGAAACGTGTAAGTGAGGACAAAGCACGCTGAAAAGATCTATGTTGGTTTGTGGGGATAATCATCAATCCATAAAGCGAGTAAGGGATGTTACAAATGGTATCAGAGCCTACACCTCCCGAGTATGGTATGGTTCGGGACGAACCAAGTGGAAGTTGGTGGGCGTGTAATGCCCAGGACGAGGCAGGGAGTGATCGGTCCGAGAAGGCACAGACAAGGATCGGTTCCTACCTCCAAGCGGAGGGGTACATGAATGAACCGATTACACACCTGAATGAAAGGATCCTGAGTCTCTATAGGTATGGGACTATGGGTTAAGGAGGGCTTATATGAATTGATTGGTACTATCTATGCCACAAAGATGCATCTTTCTTTTGGTAACCCATCACGAAAGAACTCCATAGTTAAGCATGCTTGACTTGGGATAATTTTGGGATGGGTGACCTTGGAAAGTTTTCCAGGAAACGTGTGAGTGAGGACAAAGCAAGCTGCAAAGACTTGTGTTGGTTTGTGAGGATCCAATCCATAAAGTAGCAGGATGTTACAATATGCTTATAGATATATGCAAATGTGAAGTGCATGCTTAGGTGGTCAATGAAATAATAATGGTAGCATGTTGTGACTATGTGCATAGATGATTGAGATGCATGATTCATATGTTAAATGACCAGAAACAAATTTGGGGAAAACTCTATTCCAGCCATCATGCTATCGGATTTTTGTCAAATTTGTGGACTTAGGGAAATCATGAGGCTTATAAGCATAAAAATGATAAATGTTTAGTTATAATGACAATTGTGAATAAATGCTCATGTTTGCATATTTAAATGACATGATAATGATAAAGGTGACATAAGACACTCAAAAATTACCTTTCCGTAATGGGCAGGGCTCGGCATAAGGTGATCCAATGAAGTTGCATGCTCATGATAAGAAAGTTAAGTTAAGGCAAGGAATTGATGTCTTTCCCTTTATTATGCCATATTAAATCTAGCGACGACTAGTTAGATTAAGCTCATCTTAGGCAATCGGTGAGGTGAAGTTTTGGTGGTTATTGTAAAATAAGGGAGGTGAGATGGTTAGTTTAGGATGATTATGTAAGAGGGTGGTTATTAAGAAAAGAACTTAAGAGTTCAATTATGAGAAAGTAAAGTATCATGGATTCTCTTGCCTTCCATGCAAGTTAAATGTTATATGACTCATCATGCTTGTCCTGTCATGCATTTATTTACTTGTCACTCAACCACATAATTTGAATGTCAATTCACTTAAGAAAATAAAGTAAAGATATATATTATGTTATTGCTCTATTGGAGTGCTTAAGCATGTGTTTTATGTGCTAGGTGGCTTTAGTTCTCTAGCATATCTCATGCTTATACACTTAGCCTTATGTTGTATTTTAGATTTGAATGTTACAAACTCATGTTATGAGTATGCTTATGTTATTTACGTGTGTTACTAATACACTTGAGGCATTGCCATGCATACATGAGATATCTATTGCATGCATGACTTCGGATAAATAGTTTTGAGAAGTTTAAAATTGAACCTTATGCATGTACACCTCTTTCATAATGAAAACCAAAGTCGCTAGGATGACGATGATGACACTTGTGTTAGAATTGGGAAGCCCGAGTGTTGAAGAAGTTTCTCATCCCTTCCTTTCTTCCATGTCATCTCCAGACGAGCATGATGGCATTGTTTGTAGTCTTCCTTGAGATGTGGACCAGGAGTCGCATCGAAAGCATGTAGATAGCTTTCCTTTGTGCAATAGCTTTAGGGTTGTCATATCCCTTATATCCGTTTATAGGTTAGTCTTTTGATGGATACATACTTGTGACTAGTTTAGTTATGCTATTACGTTTAGCTTTTGGACTATTGTATGCTCAACTTTTATTGGTAAGCTTAGTATCTTAGGATGTTCTTTATGTTTATGGGACATTACTATTAAGTTATGGTTATGATATGATATGTCATCCCAGTTTATGTCATGTTATGTAATGGTTTATGCATATATTATGATGAGGTTTATATGATTGCTATTATTATATGTGTATTGACCCGTATTTATGCACACACATGGCTAGTGTTTTGGTTTTAAAGTTCAAAAAAAAAAAAAAATTAGCCATATTTTTATTACTTGTATTTTAAAGAAGAATAAGTTAAGTTTTAAGACAAAGGCGTAATAGCTAAAAATTAACCATAATGCAACTTGAACATATTAAGTTAAAAGTTAGGGTGTTATAGTGACTCCTTAAGTGTTTGGTTGCATTCTCCCATATCACCTGTATCACCTAAAACAACCAATAAAGGATCAAAATCCCAAGATTGGTTTGATCAATGCCTCCAAACGCACCAAAATTTAATAGAGGTTGTCACTACCTCCTCAGGTTAGAATTAAAATAGTAAAATTATATTCAAGTAAATACACTGAAACTATAGTTAGAATGCAGACTGGGTCATCTCTCAAGGAGACTATGTCACTTAGTTGGAAATCAGGAGTTTTGAGAATTAAATTGAGATAATTAAAAACAATTAGGAACAAGCAAGAATTAAAGGCACTAGTGCAAGGTATTCCTAGGATTGGAATTAATTATCATAGACCAGGTATTGAACACGTAAGTGGCTATTAGTAATTACTTGTTGACAATTTTACTAGTGATCAATCAACCTTAGAATTTGACCAATGCAAATAACTAGTAAACATGATCCCAATTTATAATGTCCCAATTGATATAGCCTAACGCCAATCAGAAAGTTAATTCTAATGTTCTCCTTAAACATAAACCAATTTATCAATCAATTTATGCCCAAAGGGTTTTTCTAAACGACGATCGCCAATTTAGTTATTCTAATAAAAATTGGAACAATTGCAACAATAATGATAAGAATAGAAACTTTAGAACATTGAGAAAACTAATGCATTCAATAGAAAAAGTGTAACATCCTCCCAAGTACAACATCATCCTTAAGTCATGACATTATACTTAGGAGTTGTTACTTATAAATTAACAGACCTTTCTTAATTATACATAGCAAGATCGATAAAATCGTGAAGTAACTAATTTGTGATTCTATTAAAATATATAATAAAGAGACAAAATATTTATTGAATACAAAGTCAAGTACAAAAGGAAGCTCTTCCATGAGCTTTAATACACATCTGTTATCTCTTATATTTACAGACATACACATATAACTAGAATACTCAGCCACTAGCTTACACTTCCAATTCTTTCTTGTAGCAGCCTTACTTCTCTGATCAACCTGGAGATGAAACACACAAAATAAGGGTGAGAATTCTAAAATTCTTAGGGGCATTTCCCTATATACACATTTATAAATGTCATCGTCATCATCCCAGCCACTTTGGTTCATTTAAGAAAATGTGATCATGCCATACCTATTAAAGATTCATTTTAGAGTTTAAAACCATTATTCTAAATTGGGTTTCTTTTATTATCCAATCACTTGATATACACATGTTATACTACTCAACATCATATAAAACATATACCATTAAATTACAACTTAAACATATTGGCCTAATATCGATGCTAAACTTTTTCACTTAGCACATAAGATAAAGGACTACTTAGGACAATTGCTACTTCAACTTATCTTGGCCTTCAACTTTTATGGTTTTGACCACTTTAGGGTAATAAGACTTTTCAAGGAACTCATTCCTATACATGATTGTTGGATTTACTTTCTCCAATTTTCACACGGACCTATTCTTACCCAGGTTTACTTTCCCTAACTCAATTCAAGGGTAGTCAGGTTTACTTTCCTAAGCGGATTTACTTTCTCCAGCCCAAGAATTATAAATTTTATGCTTTTCTTGGTAGTCAGGTTTACTTTCCTTAAAGATTTATTTATCTTTAGCACAAGAAACATAATCTTGTGCTTTACTTTCGCATATAAGCAATTGTAAGAAGTATTCATATCTATATGTGCATAACATCATCAATAAGCTCACATGCTCAATTATTCATATTCAAGTTCTCATGTCATACTAGTACCAAATGCCATTATATCATCAATTCAAGACTTGGCTTCAATTCTAACACATTGGTAGATTTCACCCCTATATGGCAAAACAGTTTTCATATCAAACAACCAATTTAGAGGCTACAAAAATTATCCAAGACACATCAATGTGTCCACAAGGTCCTGTAAAAATTCTAGAGTAAGAATCATTCTCTAACTATATTAACAAAATTAGACAAATTTGGAGGTCAGAATTTCTACATTTCTACAAGCCAGAATTCTCAATTTTTCTACGATATCAAATGATCATATAAAATCACACAAAAATTCAGGGTTGGACTTCAAGATGTCCTCAACACCCTTAAAATTTTCAGCTTAAAATTCGATCATTTGATAAATAACAAAATTAGACAAATTTATAGCTTCAAATTTGGCTATGTATGCAGAAACCCTAACTGTTCGGTTTCTTCTTTTTGAAAATAGCAAAAGTCATTTTGAAGACCCAAGAAAAATATTGAAAACACCTTACATGTTAGCTTCATCATATAAAATTTTTAGCTCATATATCCATCTACAAACACTTCAGAAAAATCATGAACCATAACCTGCTACAAATATGAGAATTCCACCAACATGATTCAAACCTTGTTTTGCCAAAAAGAGTCTTCTAATATCATCCAAACAATCTACCAAATTAGACACATCAATATCTATATAATATCAACCAATACAACCCAAAACTAACAAGTAAATCAGCAACTAAAAATAGAGAACTAATTTGAAGTAAAAAAGGTTCAAAAGCCCTACTTTGGTGGCCTTAAGGATCTTGCCTCCAAAGGATGATCCAAGAATGATCCTTCTCACTTAGTGGCCTTCCAACCTACACCAAACCTTTCCTTATGTAGTAGAGGATGATATCTCAAAGTGAGGAAAGGTGAAAAATTAGGATTTCAATCGATTAGTTTTGTAGGTGGTGATGAGTAGTTAAAGTTTTGTGAAGAGATCTTGAGGTTTTATCAAGTTTAAGCTAGGGTTTAGGAAGCTTGAAGCTTGGTTATGGTGGTTTGAGAGAAAGGAAATGGAGGCTAAAACTTAAGGAAGGTTGGCCAAAATGTTTGGGTGGTAGGTGATAAGGTTTGGTGTTTCATATATATCTTAGGTTAGGTATATTAATGATATAGTCAAAGTGTACTTCTTTCTAATAATAAAAAGGAAATGAGTGGCTAGGATTTAATCTTATAAATCAAGATTAAATCGTAGTCTTACACTTGGCCCAAAGGGATAAACATTATCCTTTTATAAAGATTAAACTATCTTTCGGTGTTAAAAATCGCACACTGAAATTTTATAAACGGGTAAACCATCATACCCTGGTAAACAGATATTACCTGAAATTAATTCCAGGTATAAAATATTTATTTCTAATCATTTCTAACCTTAACCCTGCCTTTTCTTAGTTCTCGGCATCTCCGTTCTGGTTCTAGGGTTCACTTTCGACGGACCTCCAGACTCGTAAGGTTACTATTTGTTTATTTTTTACACGTCCATTGGACCGTCCTCATTATTGCTAAAACTTTAGATTTTTTAAATTCACACTAATAAAGTTCAAATTAATTTTTAAATAATTTTTCGGGTGTTACAAAAAAGGGTTTCAAATATCATCCCAATCCATATGGAAACCCTACACTAGTAAGGAAAACTACTCGTCCATCTCGAGGATTATAGCAATGAAATCAAAAGAATACCTGAAGAGAATAACAATGACCCTTGAGAAAATCTCAAGAACAAATTAAATTCACTAATGGAATGCCTAGATAGAGAAGAATAAAAGAGAGAAAGTGTGTGTGTGTGTGTGTGTGTGTTAATCCTAGTTGGCAAAACTCAAACTCCAAAACTAGGGTAAAAGTTTGTACAATTCCTTTAAATATGCTCTCCAAAATAGCCAAAGGCCCAAAAGAGTTAATAATATGCAATTCGCGTTAATTGTACTAGCGCTCGACACTAAATGAGCATTGCGCTTACTAGAACCTCTAGTTAGCACATTTCTTTATGACTTTGATTGCTACAACACTCTTTCAAGGTTGGTGCTTAAAGAATGGCTTTTTTCATTTTTGCTCCTTTTTTGCAACCACATAGCTCCAAGTTCCTTCCAAAGAATTTCTAGCCTTGTACCTAACATTTTGCACTCAATCCAAGGCTCCTATAAAAACCCATACTCAAAGAGAGAGGGTCATATTCATTGGGCTCTCATAATCAATAAATCCCACAATCAGGTGCAATTATCCAATAGTTTAACAATTATGCACAATGAGAACAATGTTTATTTTCAATGCAAATGCATGATGACAATGAGCAACATGATGCAAAAATGCCTAGAGTTATAGAGGAAAATGGGTGTATAAATGCAACCCATCAACGATATACTACATTTTTTGTGCAACTTAGCATAAAATAAATTTTAATTTGTTTGTGAGTCATGATAGCTCACATTGACCCACTTCCCTATTTTTTTCTTCTCCTATGAGATATGATGATTTTGCTATTTTAGAGTTGTCCAAGCTTGCAGATACATGTATTCCATCCAGGCAATAATCATTAGTTTTAGAACTAAAACCCTTCCTAGTGAGCCCTTAGTTGAATACAAGGAGAGGACTGAGGTGTCCCATCACAGCACATATTGATGAAAGTGTTTTGTAAGGAGCAAAATATCTTACTATACGATCCTCAAATGAAACTGATGCTGGGAAGTTGAAGCCCAAGTGGAAAGGGTCGTTCTAGGTCACCATGTGTACCTTTTTGGTTAGTTGAGTTACCTAAAGACCAAGACCCTCTGCAAGGTCAAATGGCCCCGATTGAAGGCCTTGCATGAAGCTTCCAATGATTTAGGGGTTGAGATGAGCTTATGTAGGTTAAGGCTGCACACCCTTCATGAGGGTTTTGACCATCCAATACTTAGGGACAATAAAGCAAAGTGCTGGGTTGGAGACAACCCACCACAAGGGAGTTTGTCTTTCTTTCTTTCTTTATATTTCTACATTTTTTTTTCTTTTTATATTTAGTTTTGAGTCTTGCATAATGTTTTGTTTCATTTGTCTCTTTCACCATTCCTTTGATTATAACACTCCGAAATTTATTTTAAAATTTTTTTATTAGATTTTATTAATAAGAATTTCACGATTCTAATAGGGTTAATTGAGATAAGAACGATTTGATGATGATGTTAAAAACAAAAGAAAGAGTGAATAGTAACCATACAGGCCTCGCAGGCCTGGAACCACAAAACCCTAGAATTGGGACCTGAGATCCAAAATTAGAAAATATAGGATGAATGTTAGAAATGGTTAGGAATGAAGATTTTAGACCTGAAATTTAATTTCGGGCAATAGCTTTTTTTTTTTTTTTGTAGTATTCTACCTGTTTGGTAAGATTACAATGTGTAGTTTCTTATGCCATATGAGACTTGCAGTACAAATTGGACGCTTCACTAGACAAGTGTGTGGCTTAGAAGAAGCAACACCGTTGCTTTTTTTACTAGCCAATAAGAATCATGCAAAATTACAATATTTATCTTCAAAGAAAACATTTTCATAATAATTAATGTGTACATTATCTTCAAATGAAAATAAAATAAAAAAATTCATCATTTTCCTTCCTCAAGTTCTCGGCCATCAACCCCTACAGCCATCTTTCCATTCTTTTCTTCCTCAAAACCATCATAAACTTACCAAAACCTTAAGCTATAACATCAAGTATCCATAGATTTAGCACAAATCACATACTAGTTCTTGATATCCCCAAATCAACTCTTTACAACAATTCTCATCTCACCATATTATCAAGTTTGCTGCTGTCTTTGTTGTGTTACAAGAGGGTTTGATAAATAATTGGGTGTAGAAGCTCTTGAGGAAAACCAAAAACAAGATCAAGAACTTACAAGAGTCAAGTAGGCATTTCTTTAACCTCTTTTTCTCAAAACTAATTTTGAAATTCATTTAAGTGTTTAAGCTTGAAATTTCTAGTTTTGTTGGTTGTTTATACATAGATATTGATGTTTTTAAATTGATGGAGTGTTTGGATTATGATAGAGGATCAATTTTCTCAAAACATGTTATGACCTATATTGCTAGAAATCCGTTTTTAAGTACAGGGTGAAAAATTTTGATTTTTCTTACTGATTTAGAGGCATGATCTTGAGTGAAAAATTTTATCTAATGAAACCAACATATGGAAGTTTTTCTAGAAATTTTATTGAGATATTTTAAGCATTTTTGCTATTTTAATTTTAAAAAATTGAAACGTCAGGTTTCTGCTACGTCCATTGAAACACTGAATTTGTCTAATTTTGTTACCCAAACAATTGAATTTTGGGCTGAAAATTTTATAGGGTGTTGAGGACATCTTAAAGTTCAAATCTAATTTTTTGTGTGATTTTATATGTTCATTTGATAGGATAGAAACATTAAGACTTTTGGTTGGCTGAAGCTAAGGTTTAACCTCCAAATTTGTGGAATTTTATTAATATAGCTAGAGATCTTATTTTGCTTTGAAATTCTTACAGGATCTCATTGATACATTAAATTACCTCTGAAAATTAGTTTGGCTATGTTTTGATGATCTTTAGTAATTTAATCATATTTTTCTTAGAGATTAAAATTTCTGGATAACATGATATTATGCTGAAATGATGATTAAATGTCAATGGATTGATATCATGAATACTATGTGAGCTTGAAGATAATATTATGCATATGTAAATGTGAGTGATCATGATACATGCTCTTATATAAAGAGAAGATTGGAATCATGAGTAATATATATACTTGAAGCATTAAGAAATTCGGAAATTTATGCTAATGCATATATGATGGTGATGCTTGTATATGTGAACTTATTGATGATGTTAGGCACATATAGATGTGAATACTTATTACAATTGTTTATATGTTCGAGCAAAGAATGAGATTATGTCTTACTAGGAGAGTAAATCTGGTTAGTGGGGATAAACCTGGCTACCCTTGAATTGAGTTGGGAAGCAAACCTGGTTAGAATAAAGTCTATATAGTAGAAGAGAAAATCCAATATCAAGTTTAGGAATGAGCCCAGAAGATTCGAATGTGAATTGGAGAGAAAATCCAAGGATCACATATAGGAATGTGCTCAGTCCTAAAGGCAATCTATTACCTTATAGTGGTAAAAACCACAATGGTCTAAGCCACAATGATCAAGGGCCAAGACAAGTTGAAGTAGCAATTGTCCTATGTAGACCTTTATCTAATGTGCTAAGTGAGTGATTTTAGCATCAATATTGAGACTAAATGTTTAAGTTAAAACTGAATAGTATATGCTTTATATGATGATGTATGCATATTACGAGATTGAATAATAAAAAGAATCCACTTCGGAAGGATGATTTTAGAACTTTAAAATGAACTTTGATATATGTTGTATTATCACATTTTTCTTAATAAACCAAAGTGGTTGGGATGATGACGATGACATTATTATTACTATTCATTTTGGGGATCTCTATTGAGAATTTTAGAATTCTCACCCCTATGTTTTGTGTTTCCATGTCATCTCTAGACTACTTAGGGAGATATGATGCCCCATAGAAGAACCTAACATGTAGTAACTCGATAGTTGAAGTCTCTTTTCGATTTTGTTTTTGTTATGTGTATATGTTTGTAAGTATATAAATAGATAGATGTATATTAAAGCTCATAGAGGAGCCTTTTTGTATTTGGATTTTTACTTAATGAAATATTTTGTTTTCCCTTTTACAAATTTCTATAGAATTACGAATTAATTGTGATACAAATCAAATGAATATATTATAGATATTTAAGAAAGGTCGCTAAATTTAAGTAACAACTCCTAAGTCTAATGTCATGGCTTAAGGATGATGTTATACTTGGGAGGGTGTTACATTGATACTTTAGAGGATACATGCATAGGCTAGCTTGTCATTGACTCTATTTTGTATTGCATGCTTGGTGTAACACCCAAATTCTGCTGTTTGAGTACAAATGACCAAAATGCCCTAAGGTCATTTTACCAGGAATTTGAGGAGGTCCACAATCCTCGAATGGGTCAACTCGATGTTTAAAGGGGATTATATTGTTATGAATGATATTCAGAGGTGAAAATCGTTTTCTAAACTTTCGGCTCAAAATGACCAAAATACCCCTCCTGTCTACACGGGTAAAAGGTGCCGTTTGAGCCTGGAATTTTTCCAGAAAGTTTAGAATGATGTTTTTAAGTAATGTTTGATGTTTAGTCGGGCTCGGAAGGTCCGGGCAGTTTTAGTGCAAAATTACCATTTTGCCCCTAGAACAGTATACAGTGAGCCTAATGACGCAATTAAGCAAACCTAAGCAATATTAGGCTCTAATCGAAGATTAATTTATTTGATAATTAATCTAGAGTCAAAATAATTTATTAAGGTTAATTAGAACCTAAGATTGCTTAGATAAACTCTAATTGCATTCTTTAATTCAAGATTCCTAGTCATGGAATCTTGAATAGTGTTTTTCTCTCCAATTCCTTAAATTAAGGAATTGTGCCATACCTCATTTGACTAAAAAATGAATTTAATTTGTTAATCTAGTATGACCACTCCCTAATCAAGTCTTGACCAACCTAATTACCCAATTACCTCACCTAAACACCTTCTTACAAACTCCTAATCAAAACCTTAATCAAAGAAACACCTAAACACATCCTTAAACCACAATTACATGAACAAAATCCCTTCCCCCTTGGCTGATGTGTTGGCCGAAATCTCCCCCTAAAATGGTGCCACATGTTGATTTTTGTTGCACTCAAGCCCATGCCTTAGGCCATACCCAAACCCATACCTCACCATGCCTTGCCCATGCTCTCCACCATACCAATCAAGAGATATTTCTTCTCTCTTCCCTCCTCAAATGGCCGGCCACTTCCTCCCCCTCAAAGGCCATCCATGAGCTCTCCATCTTCTATAAATACACTAGCTTGAAAGCCCTTAGAATCCTTTACACACTTGAGCAAACTTCAAGCTTTCTTCCCAAACACAAAGAGCTTCTTCTCTCCTCCTTGGCCAAGTTTTTCTCAAGATTCCAAGAAGGATTTCCTTCTCTTTTCCTCTCAAGAAACAAAGCTTTCCTTCCTCTCTTCAAGACTTCTTTAGGTAGGGGTTTTGTTTTAATGTTTTGGCTTGTGTTCTTAAGAAAAGTTCTAGTTTTCTCTTGGTTTCAAACTCTTTTCCTCTTCCCTTTTTCTTTTTCGGCCAAGAGGCCTTTTATAAAGAGAACATGAGCTTGATGATGAGGTTTCAAGATAATGACTTGTTGTTGTCATGTGAGAAACCTCTAAAGCTTGAAACAACTTGGTCTTGGACCATACATGCCTTGATTTCTTTCTTTTTCCTTGATAAAGTTTGTGGTTTTCTTTTCTTTTTCTCTTCATGATTTCGGTTTCCTTTGCTTTGGTTTGAACAAAGTTTGCTAAAAATGTAAAGTAGATCACAAAAGTTTTGTTAAGAAAATTAATCCTAAGATTTCAAAAAGCTCTAAGCTTACCCTTGCCAACCTTAAAGTTGGTCGGCCGTTCTAAGAGTTTACTCTAGATTGAAGCCCATGAGCAATAAAATAAAGAATATGAGTAGTTCTATTTATGTTTGTTTTGTTAAAGTGTTGATGTTTTTGGTTTTAATCCATTTTCTTGAGCTTGATGATGAAGTTCAAACCAAAGACTTCTTTGAAGACTTGGTGTCAAGAACTCTAAAGCTCATCTTCCATTGTTAAGATACATGTTGGGTTGAGGCTATTGATGTTCCTCTAAAGTCTTGTAAGAGCTCTAGTTAAGATAAAAAAAGTTGCATTCATGTTTAAGTTTATGTCTTGCATCTCATGTTTATTTTGATGCCATCACTAATTTCACAAAGATAAATGAATGAACTTGCATTACCATATTTAAATTCCCAAGCTTGCATTTCATGTTTATATTTCAAGTCATCACTTAATCCTTAAAGATAATAATGAGGTTGCATCTCATATTTATTTTATGCTCTCACTTTACTTTGTAATGAAGAGTAAAATGAAGTGCATAGCATGTTTAAGATTATGTTATCACCTAAATACTCTAGAGCTCAAAGACTTGCCCTAAGTATCTTCAAAGGGGAACTTTAATAAAAAAGAAATGGATGTGTTTTAGTATGATACAATGATGGTTTGATTTTGTAAAATGGATGGATGATTTCAGAAAATGTTGGAAACTTTTATGAGGTCTCAAGGTGTTAAATAGTTTGGAATGTGTCAAAAATCATGTTTTCTCAAATTTGGAGGTTCTGGTAATCGATTACCAATTATGTAATCGATTACCAGAGGTTTTGAAGGACTTTTGGTCTAGTAATCGATTACCAGACAATGTAATCGATTACCAAGGCTGTTCTTCATGCCCAAAACCTTCTTAAAACTCTGTAATCGATTACCTGATAGTGTAATCGATTACTCCTATGTTCTTTATTTTTTAAAAGGTTTAACCCTAAGTAATCGATTACCATTCTATGTAATCGATTACCCTTGTTTTAAACCCAGAATAAATTTAGCTCCTGGTAATCGATTACTAGGCACATGTAATCGATTACCAAAACACCTTTTGCTCTTGAAATTGTCCCAAGAGAAAACTAGCAACTCATGTGCACTTATAACATGAGTTTATGTGATTATGTGTGATGAACATTTTTGGTTTCTGTCTTATCCTTGTGGCCACTGTATAAATTCTGTTTGAGGAGTTAGAATGCGTAATATTATGCTTGAGCGAAGTGAGGAACGTTTTTGAAGATGGAAAGACTAAACAAATAGGAAGGAATTGGAACTAGAATCTTAAAGCACTTAGACACAAGAATAATAACTTCTGTTCCAGCATAATTGAGCTTAAGGAAGATGGTACATAATTGGTGATTATGCCTAGGAGTTGAACATAGAACCTTAGGCGAAGATAGAACTTAGAAAAGAGTTTAAGGCATAGATTCTAGAATCCCTGTAGTTGAATAAATGATCTTGATGAGTAATCTATGCTGGATGAATTAGTGAGCATAATGTTAGAAGAATTATAAAGAACAATTCCCTAGATAGGATAAAGACTTGCAATAGGTGATAAGATTACTAGAAAAGAATTCAAGACGTAAGGGCCAAAGCATAAGACACCATGAGATAGGAGGTGTGATGTGAGCATGAGACCGAGAGAGTATATTCTTAATGACGTGAATATGATTACATTTCAAGTATGAAACCTTATGTGAATAATTGATATGTTGATATGATGAAGTGTTGTGCCAAGTATTTAAGATGCATGAGGTTTCGAAATATGAATGAGATTGAGGAATATGCTCATGTGAACTAGAAAGTTATTGATTTGAGAAAGTTCCATGAAAATGATGCATGTGATTGAGATTATGTGGCATGACTCAAATTTGAGGAAATTCTGAGAGTAGCTGTTATGCCGCGAATTTCCGTCAAATTTGAAGACATAAGAAAGTTTTTGAGAAATATGATGTTTAAGGTGACACAGAGACGTACTTCTCCTACAGGTAGGAGAAGGTAAAACCGTGAGGGCATAGACATTAGCCTGCCAAAGCGGACAAAGTTGCTGGTCTTAACCAGTCGATGCGTTTCGAAGAAGGAGAAAGTCCCATGATGGGTGATCCTTAGGCCCCTACCCGTACTCTGGGAGTCGGGATTATGATGATTATGATTATGATTATGTTTATGATTCGCTTATCAAGAGGATAAGTAAGAACTAGTGACGACTAGTTAAGGTATGAGCTCATAGCCTAGTTTAAGGGTGCGGTTACTATTATGTTTGGTGTCACAAGATTAAGATGAAGGAATGATGTTCAAAGAAAAGTTTCATGCCACTTAAATGTTGTTTGATTATTGTTTGGTTTGCCTAAAGATTGCCATGCATCCATGAACTATTATGTTGCATACATGCATTAAGATTCATTATAAAAGACATGGACCTTGGATAAATATCTTTTGAGAAAACTTCATAATGAACCTATGCATGCTTAACCTTTTCATAATAAACCCAAGGTTCCTGGGACGTAAACGATGACACTAGGATAGAGGTTTCCCTACTAAGATTCTTTAGCAAGATTCTCACCCCTCTCTCTGTTTCTCTTTCCGTACGTCTTCAGACATCGATGGCGTCGTTCGTGATCTTCATTGACCCGCCCACTTGGGAGGTGCACTATGACCCGAGCATCAGTCCTACCACTTCAAGGGTCATTGTGAGGTGCGCGTTTTTGTGTACATGGAACGCCGTTGCTTCCCCGTCTCCAGCTATCATTTCGATCCGACTTCACCTTTGGCGATGACCTGATCTTTGAGAGGACGTGACCCAGGAAGGCGAGACCCAGTCGTGCCCGTCCTTCCTCATCGGCGGCACGCGATACCAGAATATGTTCCCGTTCTCTGGAGGCCGATCCCTCGGAGGGCTCTTCCCCTTCATTTCCTATGGATCTCGGTGGAGGTGGCGAGGACATGGTCACCGAGGCGCGTCGGAGCCCAGAGGCGACCACGTCGCGGAGGCCACTCCGTCCCTCGATTCCCATGCCTAGATCTCTGCTTCGTTGGGCTACATCCTAGAGCTCCGTCAGTTCGCGGGCTACATTTCCCCATCCAAGGATCAGCGTCATCGTAGGCATGGAGGGTGAGGGTAGTGATAGTTGGGCATTTTATTTGTGGTCTTACCATGTACTTGCTTTTATTTTCCTTTCCGTTGATGTATTTCCAATTTCTATGTCCTCCAACTCTCCCACTCATATGGGTAAGACTTTATGCTTTCCTTTATATTTCTTCGATGTACTAAACTATGTTAATTAATGTTATGAGGAATTTTTCATGATTGATGTGTTCTTTATGGCTTTTGAATTGTATGATTTATTCTTTCGCTTCACGCTCCATTTATGTCATGCAAATGACTCGCACTTTGTTTTACATGTTTCATTTCAAAAAAAAAATTTACCTATATTTTTCGCTAAGTTATTTCTAAAAGAGTTTTAAAGGAAGTAACGACTAATAATTAATCTTGATACGTTCTAGGCGTATTGGGTTAAATATTAGGTGTTACACTTGGTAATTCACTATGTTGTTTGGATTAAGTACATGCACTTTACTTATGAGTTTTTGAGCCCCTTGATTGGTTTGGACTATCATGTACCACCCTTGTTTATCCATGTGTGTATTCCTCTTTTGGTTTGTATTCTAGAACTTGCTTAAAGTGATTAAGGTATTTTTCTTGTTTTTAGCCACTTAACCATATAGCCAACCTTTACATATTACAATTATCTAGTCCATCTGAGCCTTGTTGCCTTTTTTTTTTGTTTTAGCACATATTTAGCCAAAAGTGATAAACCATGAAGAATCTTAACCTTTAAGCTTAGGAGAATTTTTTCATTTCTCTATGTGCTTGAGCCTAAGTGTGGAGAAGAACATGAGGACATGTCCTAATTCAAGTGTAGGGAGTTAGGACAACGTGTATATAGAAGCGGCCAAAAAAATTTTAGGAAGTAGCACACCAAGAAAGGTAAAAGAAACAAATTTGATTGGGAAAAAAAGTAAAAGAAAAGAAAATGAAAACATTTGAAAAATTTTGGTTGAAGGTGTGCCTTGCAAATCAATGGCCTATGAAAGTGTTAAGTTGGACAAAGTATACCCTTAGACACTTTTGCTCTCGGTGTATGGATTTGCTCTTCTTTAGCTTGAGGTTTAGCTCTATTAGCTTATATCTACCCACCTTCACTTGAGCCTCATTACAACCCAAAGCAAGTCTTCCTGGATTCAATATATATGTATGTGTAATAAATGGAGGATGAGACCTATAGTATGCCTATAGTAATGTATTTTCATTTGAGGTGATTTGAGTGTACATCTTAACTTGAAACACTTGAGTGATTGAGTAGCAAATGTTAGCTCTAGAACCCTTTAGAAAGCTCTATCGATTGAGTTTTGAGTGATAACAAAACAAATTTTGTTAAAATGTTTTGAAGAATGGACTAACTATTTACTTGAGTTTCTATAGTATTTAACAAGATCATTCTCATAAACATATTAGTTCAAACGAGTTATTTTTCACAATGTCATGTTTTAACATGATTCTAATATCATTCAAAGAGATTTAGAACCTTAATTATGTGAAAATAGTTCTAAAAATGAACTTGTGTATGTTGGATACATGAGAAAGGAATTTAGAGATCAGAAACCAAGTCCAAATCTTCAAAAAATAAGTTCAGCGTTAGAAACAGTCTCAATGAAGAAATCTACCTTTTCCTGATGCAAGTCGTGATTATGGTCTTCAATCTAATGAGAAGATTTCTATCAATCTCAGATTGTAGAAATGATAGTACATGAGAATATTAGAAACTTTAAAAGCTTATAAAAAAGCACGTGTATTTAGAAGTGTGCACACTTTACAAAAAAGGAAGGAAATTTCAAATTTCAAATTAAGTCAACACCTAAAAGGTGGCAGTGACATGTTAATTTTTGACTTGGTCAACAAGTCCTAGCTTCTAGAAGAAAAGGTTCATAAACCAGCTAGAAAGTATAAAGTAGTTTATGATGCTTCACTCAAAAACCATATTTGACAACGGTCTCTACGCTTACCAAAGTAGCTTTGACACAGCCAAGCTAGTCTTCTAGATAGCATTCCCAAGACACAAAAAGAAGATCAACACGTGTCAAGTGGAAGCTAAATCAAAGGGCAACGGTTTGATTTGCAGATCAAGTATAAAAGGATGTCACATGCATACAACTCTAGACTTATTGGAAGACTTTTGATAGATTGCCAAGAACTCTGAAACATGAATCCCTTTTCTTCTTCTATTAAGCATATTACATCTTGTAATCAATTTCAATCTTTGTAACAATCTTCTTTCTAAGTTCCCATTAGATAACATCTTCTTAGGAAGAATTGTTAGAAAGAAGTCATTCAAGTTTAAGTATACATGGTTCATTTATAGAAAAACTAGAGTGTTCATTTGGAAAGAACAACCTTAAACCAAATCATTGTACCCTAATCCGTTAGTGATCATTGTGAGGTTAGCCTGGAGAGGCTAGTCAAAAACTACTTGAAAGCGACAGTAAATTGAAATTGCTAGTCACGGGAATAGCTTGAGAAGGCTATACAAAGACTATCGTTATTTCTCTAGGTTGAGAAAAGGGTTTAGTAAAACTTAACAGGTTGTTGAGAACTGGATGTACAGGGTTGGCTGACCAACCAAAAGATCCTGTGTAGTATCTTTCTATCTCTTCTTATCTTTTTTATAGTTTGCTTTTGAGATTTACTTTATATATAAATATTTCTAAACAAATATATTTAACAGTTTCTGAGTTTTCACTTAGTTTAGAAAGTAACTTTTTGAACCTTACTAACAAAGTTTTCCATTGCTTTCAAGTGTACACTTGATGGATTTTGTTTATGTTTTTCCGAAAAGAAAAGAAGTTAAAGCATGATTCAACTTCTCATGCTATTTTCAACCTACAATTGGTATTCGAGCCCATTTCTAAGGGGTTGAGCAATCAAATGTTTATGTTTGCACATGCTATTGTGAAAATAACCTTGTTTTAGGGACATATATGCCAACGTGAATAAACTTGTTTAGTACTCAAGAAACTCAAGAGAAAGATTAGTCCTTCTTCAAAATATTTTCATGAAATTGGTTTGTTGTCACTCAAAACATTTAGCATTATACCTTTAAAGGGTTTGGAGCTAACATTGATAACATTATATTTGGTGCTACTAACCATTCTCTATGTGAAAAGTTTTCTAAACTCATGCAAAGTGAATTTGAGATAAGTATGCAAGTGAACTTAAGTCCTTCGAGGATTGCTAAAAAGAAAAAAACAAGGAATTTGATCCAACAAAAAAAATACAAAATAGTCTTTAAAAAGGTTTAATATGGATAAAGCAAAGCCCATAACCTCTCCCATGCACCCATCAAGTCATTGATACAAATGAGAATGGTGAGAAAGTATCAAAAAGTAAGTATAGAGGAATATTGGCTCACTCTCTATCTTAATACAAGTAGGCCAAATATTCAATTAAGTGTGGGCATTTGTGCTAGATTTTAATCTAACCCAAATAATCACACTAAACATGTTAAGAACCTGAGATATTTAACTAGTACTACTAATCTTGGCATATGGTATGAGAAAGGTACATCTAGTAATATTGTAGATTTCTATTATGCTGACTTTACTAAGAGATCAAGTGGCAAAAACACAAGTGGAATGCCTAGCCTTTTTTAGAGAATGCCCTCAATCACTTGGTCATGCAAGAAGTACAATACAATAACTTCTCAGAGGCTAAACTGAATGTTCCTGCTACAAATTGCTATACTCAAATGCTTTAGATTAGAAACCAATTGGAGGATTATCACTTGAGGTATTCCAAGATCCTATACATATGTGATAATACAAGTGCAATTAATCTTGTCAAGAATCCTATTTAGCACTCTGAATAAAACATATTGATATAAAACACTTTTTATTGGAGATCATGTTTAGAAAGTTGAGGTTGAGCTAAAGTTTGTGAATCCTTGAAGATCAAGTGTCTAAATATCTGTCACTAAACCATTAACTGAGAATTGCTTTTGTTATTTGAAAAAGCTTTTGAACCTAAACAACTTTTAAAACTTGTATTACATGCGTACATAACACTTTTGGAGTCCCCCAAATAAGACTCTAACTGAGGCTTCTAAAAAATTCATTAAGACAAGTTTAGAAAGTCATTGCAAGATCAGAAAGTGAATAAGAGGTTAGAAAATGGGTCCAAAAGCTACATGGGTTTAGAATATGGAAGAATATTCAAAAGATGGCTCAAAAAAAGTGGGATGAAGACTTAGAAACTTCACTTCAAGTTCAAATACCATATTCAATTTTTGAAGAATTATTAATGGCGGGATAATTCCCACCTTTTGAGTTTCTCTCTCCTACATTGTGTTAGTTGGCACTTCTTTAGTCACATCAAATTAATAACCTCCTATATGTATCACCTCTCACATAAAAACTCATCACCTCCAACCTAAAGCTTTCATATTCCTTGCGACCCTTACTCGTCAACCTTTGCTCATTAGAAACTCTACAATGAGCCCTTGATACAAGAACATTATGCAAATAACTTCTCCTTAAGAAAAGTCACACCTGGGAAGAAGCTGAGTAAGGAATTGCTTAATCTAGTCCCCATCCTAAAAGAGTTCTTGGAAATCTTGATAAGGTATCCAAAGAATGGTAACTGCTTTCTTATTGCCACCTTGAAGGAAGCCTAAAATTGATGCTCAAGGGAGAGGGATAAGAGACTCATTTTTGGAGGTTGGACCCTTGGGGCTATCCAACATTATCAAAGGACTAGTAGCTAGGATTACATTCTTGGCTCAAAGCACATGGCTTTAGTCTCTTGGAGTTTCTTTAGAAAAGGTCTCTAGTATCTCACTAACTCCAATACAAGCCTAGTGAGATTACCACAATGTTGTAGAGTCCAGGCCAGAAAGGCCTAAGGTTATTAGGTTTCATCCTCCTAAGAATAGGAAGCACTAATGTGCTCATCAGGATGGATTGCATGTTGTTGTTCTGCCTTTTGGCATAGAAGAAGGTGAACTTGCTAAGGCTAATTATGGACTTCATGCTCGTGGCCTCACAAAAGAGAAAATATGAACAACTAGGCGTTCCCTATGGAATGCTATTGACAAGAATCTTCCAATATATGGGCTATCCTCTAGCTAAAGAATGGTTTGAGTACATGGTGGGTGTTAGCTCTAAACCCTTCAAAATGCATTAGCGATTAATGTTTTGAGTGACAACAAACCAATTTTATTGAAATACCTTGAAGAAGGACTAATCATTTGCTTGAGTTTCTTTAGTACACAACAGGACTATTCTCATTAGCATATGACTTCATGAATAAGTTTTATTTCAAAATATCATGTGCAAATATTTTTAATTTTATTAAAGAATTAGAACTTAAAAAAAGTAAAAAATAATCCTTGAAATTAATGTTATTATGCTTAACACGAAGGAATGATTTCATGAATAAGAAGCCAAGTTTTAGATCTTAGGAAAGTAACCTCCATTATCCTATGAAGCACGTTGTGGTTAATGTCTTAAATCATAATGATATATTCATTGACAAGCTCTAGAATTAAAGCAATGAAGATCAAAGGAAAGTTCAGAAACTTGAATCATCACTTAGAAAGCACGTTTCCTGTTAAATGGTGCACTTTATAGAAATGGGAGTGAAAATTCAAATTTCAAATTGAAAGTCAAACCTAACGGGGATTGACAGTGACATCTCACTTTTAACTTGGTAAATCGTCCCTCTTTTAGAAAGAAAAGTTCAAAAACCTCGTTTAGAAAGGAAAAAGTACTTTATGAAGAAACTCAGAACCTCTGACGATCTCTACAACTATAAAAATGGCTACAACAGTCGAGCTACTCTTCTAGATTGCATTTCCAAGATAGAAAAAAGAAGATCAACATGTGTCACCGAAAAATAGATCAAGGGCAATGGTCTGAAATGAAAGATGAAGTATAAAAGGAGATCATGTGCTTACATTGAAAAACCCTTGGTCAAGCCTTTATGTTGGATCTTTGAAAAATTCAAGAACTCTCCTTCATCTTCTTAAAGCTTGCTGTTTGCAATTAGTTTCAACTCTTGTAAAAGTCTTCTTTCTAATTTTTTATTAGATAACATTTCTTCCTAGGAAGAATAGTTAGAAAGAAGTCACCCAAGTTTTCATCTCATACACTATTTCATCAAACTTGAGTGTTTGTCTATTGGAGTGACCAACCTTACAAAATCTTTTTCCCTGATTCGGTAGTGATCATTGTGAGGTTGCTTGGAGAGGCTAGTCAAAGACTACTTAGAGTGACGTAGAGTGTGCTCCTGGTCATGTGAGATACCTTGAGAAGGCTATTGAAAGACTATCCTGACTTTCTAAGGGTAGAAAGGGTTGATTAGAGAAACTTGGAGGTTGTTGAGAATTGGATCTGCAAGGTAGCTGAACTAGTATAAAACTCTATATCAGGTATCTTCTTCCTTCCCTGAATTTCTTTTATTTTCTCTTTGTGTTTGTTATCAAGGTTTTTATGAAAATAGTTCTTAATCACTTTCTTAATTATTTATTAGTTTAGAAAGTCACTTTAATACTAACTGACTATATTTTCCATTCACTTCAAGTTTATACTTGATAGTAATTATTTCAAAGTTTTTCAAAAATTGAAAAGGTGAGAAAAGTAAAAGGTTAGAAAGGTCAAAGGTAATGGTTGGAGGCCAAAGGCCATAGTTTCAAAGAACATGATTGGGATATGAGAGTGAAATAGATGAAAAAGGTAAAGCAATCTCATCTAAGAAGGAAAAGAATAAAATAACCTATTAAATCTTCCACAAAAAAGGGACACCCACCTAATAAATGTTTTATGAGAAGAAAATCTATAAAATAGGTTGGGAAACCCCAAAGAAAACTAACCCAAAAAATCCAAGAAAGCCTGGGTACTAAAGTTAAAACTGTTTTTGCAAGCGTGTTTGAAAATGTATTTTGATAAGGGCAACAAGTGTATATGGATAGTGGTTGCTCTAGACACATGTTTGTTAGCAAAGTGGTTCAGAAACTTGAAGGCTAAGAACTCTAGATTAGTAAAATTTGCTAAAGGAAGAAAAGCTAAGATCAAATGTATAGAAAATGTTGACAAGGATGATTCTCACTAAATTTCTGATATTTTACTGTTGATGAGCTAGCTCACAATCTATTGAGTATTGACCAATTTGTGACCAAAGTTATAATGTCTTGTTCAATACAAATGCTTATAATATTGTAAATCCTATATCTAGATAAGTCATTTTATCTAGTAAGAGGCTTGATAATACTTATGTATTATTCTTGGATGACCTTCTAGATAAAGATGTAAAATGTCTTGCATCCTTTATGGATGATAAGTGGTTGTGGCATGAGAAGCTTGGACATGCTCATATGAAGCTAATTTATGAGCTATCTCAAAAAGAGCTTGTTAAAGGCCTACCAAAGATAAAATATGACAAGGACTCCACTTGTGATTTATTTGAGAAAGGCAACCAAATTTAAGCTTTCCATAACAAAAATGTGGTTTCAACCACTAGGCCACTTGAGCTTTTACACATGGACTTTTTTAGACTAACCAAGATGCTAGTCTTTTTGGAAAAAGATATTGCCTTGTCATAGTGGATGATTTCTTTGGATTTACATGGGTTATCTTCCTAGCTTCTAAGGATGAAGTAGTTGAAACATATGGTATTTCTCATGAGTTCTCTCTCTAGAACTCCCAACAAAATGAGGTTAGTGAAAGGAAGAATAGAAGCTTGTAGGAAATGGCCAGAACCATGCTTTTAGAAAGTGGGTTATCAAAAGGTTTTTGGAGAGCTCAACATCTCATGCTATATTTAAAAAAATCTTTCTAAGGCCAATCCTTAAAACCCAACATTCATATTTCCATATCTTTGGTTCATCTTGTTTCATTCTTAACTCCAAGGATAAGCTTGCAAAGTTTGGTCATAAATTTGATAATGGAATTTTCCTAGGCTACTCTTCAGTCTAAAAGATTCCAGGGTATATAATAAGAGAACACAATATGTTGAATAGACCATCCATATCAAGTTTAAAGAACTCAAGAAGGACTTTGCTGATGATCTAAAAGAACTAGAAGAAAATCTTGAGAAGCTAAACCTCAAGGAGCCCTCAAGTTCAGAAAGTAAACTCTAGAACACAATCATATCAGAAAGCTTACTCAAAGTAAGCTCCAGAACACAATCATATCAAAAACCATCATTGGAACCAAGTGAGTGTTCAAAAACAAGTTGGATGAAGTTGGAAAGGTGATTAAAAATAAAGCAAGATTGGTTGCACAAGCTTATAATGAATAAGAAATAATTGATTATGATGAAACCTTTGCACTAGTAGCAAGGCTTGAGGCCATAAGAATATTACTTCCTTTTGCTGCTTTCAATTAATTCACTCTATACTAAAGTGGATGTTAAGTCTGCGTTCTTAAATAATTCTTCTCTAAGGAAGTTTACATAAAGCAACCTCTAGGTTTTGAGAGTGAAAACCTTCCCAACCATATATTTAAGTTAACTAAGGCACTTTATTGTCTAAAACAAGCTCCAGAGCTTGGTATGAAAGGCTAAGTATATTTTTACTTAAGAATGGGTTCAAAAGAGGTAAAGTTGACATAACTTTGTTTACTCTAGAACAATATAATCACTTTCTGATAGTGCAAATATATGTTGATGATATTATATTTGGTGCACTGATCATTTTCTTTGTGAAAAGTTTTCAAAATTAATGCAAAGTGAATTTGAAAAAAGTATGATGGGTGAACTCAAGTTATTCCTTAGACTTCAAATAAAACAACAAAAGGAAGAAACAATATTAATCCATCAAGAAAAATATACAAAAGAGCTTTTGAAAAGATTTAAAATGGATCAAGCAAAACTAATAAGCACCCTCATGCATCCATCTTAAGTCATTGATGTAGATGAAATGGAGAAAAAGCATCATAAAGTAATTATAGAGGAATAATTGGTTCACTTCTATACCTTATAGCAAATAGACTAGACATTCATTGAGTGTGGGTATTTGTCCTAGATTTAGTCTAACCCAAAACAGTCACACTTAAATGATGTTAAAAGAATCCTATTCAGCACTGTAGATCAAGCACATTGATGTTAAACATCATTTTATTAGAGATCATGTTCAGAAAGATGTTGAGTTTATGTTTGTGAATCCTGAAGATCAAGTGTCTGATATATTCACTAAGCCATTAGCTTAGATCATTTCTGTTGTTTGAAAAAGCTTTTGAATCTTAAAAGTTTTTAAAACCTACATAGCATACATGCATAACATCTTTGGAGTATCTCCTATAAGACTTTAAGACTGAGGCCCAAACAAAGACATTAAGCAAGCTCAAAAAGTCAATATGGAAGTTTAGAAGGAAGATCAAAGTTTAGAGAATGGTCAAATTTAGGTTGATTTGAAAATTGGTATGAAGACTCAGATTTTGTGTATAATGGCTCAAAAAATGGGTGAAGATTCAAAAAGTGGTTCTACAATTCATAAACTAGTTCTCTGGAAGTCATGGAAAAGGAAGGATAATTCCCACTCTTTTTGAGTTTTTCTCTCCATGTAACACCCTAATATTTAACCCAACACGCCTAGGACGTATTAAGATTAATTATTAGTCATTACTTCCTTTAAAACCTCTTTTAGAAATAACTTAGCGAAAATACAGGTAAATTTTTTTTTTAAAAGAGGCGCGTAAAACAAAGTGCGAGTCATTGCGTACAACATAAACGAAACGTAAAGCGGAAGAATCAATAAATCACATCAAAACAAAAGCATTAAAGGACACCTCAATCATAAGAACAATCATCATAATATTAGTTAACATAGTTTAATACATAACCACTGAATCATAAAAGAAAGCATAAAGTCTTACCCATAAGTGGGCAGAGCTTAGTCCAGGAAAACATAAAATATAGGAAAACATAAAGAGGAAACATAAATAACAGATGCACAGAAGCCCTCAAGAGATCGGTCCCAAGCTATGACTACCCTCCCTCGATCTACGGATAATGCTCCTCCTCGTCCCTCGATGGTACATACCCAATAAACTGGCAAGCTCCTCGGGTGCGTGTAGGTGGAAAGGTGGACGAACATGGCCTCCTCGACGTGGACGCATCTCAGGCGACCAGCTAACCTCCGTGCGTCACCGTATTCTCGCTACCCATCCTGGATCCATGGGTAGCGGGGTAGAACCCTCGAAAAAGGATGAGAAGGGGGATCCTCTGACGGGTCGATTTTCGAACATCTCGGGCGAGGCATGTCCTGGGGGTAGCCTCGATCTGAAGATCAGGACGGACATGACGGTTCTACTCATCACGGTCGCGTCCTCTCAAAAATCAGATCATCTCCATAGGGAGAGGTCAGGGTGAAGCGGAAACTCAGAGCTGGAAAAGCAAATGGGCGTCCCATGAATGTAAAATGCGCACGGCGAGCGACCCTCAAAATGATAGGATTGATGATCCGGGTTGTAATGCACCTCCCACACGGGTGTCAACGAAGATCACGAACGACACCATCGTAGTCTAAAGACGTAACGGGAAGAGAAACAAAGAGAGGGGGTGAGAATCTTGCTAAAGAATCTCTAGGAAGGAAACCTCCTATCCTAATGTCATCGTTTACGTCCCAGGAACCTTGGGTTTATTATGAAAAGGTTAGACATGCAAACGTTCATTATGAGGTTTTTATAAAAGATAATTATCCAAGGTCCGTGTCTTTTATAATAAATCTTAATGCATGTATGCATCATAGTAGAACATGTATGCATGGCAATACTTAGCAATAATAAAGCATATCATTAACAATTAAAATCACACATAAGTGGCATGTAGCTTTTCATGATTAACCTTTCACTTTCATAAGCATGATATTTCTCATCTTTCTCATTTCTCAACTTGTGACATCATGATTTTCAAAATAATAGTAACCGACCCTTGATACTAGGCTATGAGCTCATACCTTAACTAGTCGTCACTAGTTCTTACTTATCCTCTTGATAAGCAAATCATAATCATAATAATAACAATCCCGACTCCCAGAGTACGGCAGGGACCTAAGGAATCACCCATCATGGGACTTTCTTCCTTCTGAAACGCATCAACTGGTTAAGACCAGTGACTTTGTCTACTTTGGCAGGCTAATGTTGATGCCCTCAGTTTTACCTTCTCCTCACGTAGGAGGAGAAGTACGTCTCAGCTGTGAAACGCATCATTGGTTAAGACCAGTGACATTGTCCGCTTTATGATCCCCACAACCATACCCTCCATGGGTTTCCTTTCTCCTCACGTAGTAGGAGAAATGCGTCTCGGCATGTCACATATAAAAATCTTTCTTTTCAAAACTTTCTCAAGTCCCTCAAATTTGATGGAAATTTGGCAGCATAACAACTACGCAGAATTTCCTCAAATTTGAGTCATGCCACATAACTCAATCACACATATCATTCTCATGGAACTTTCTCAATTAATAGACTTTCTAGTTCACATGAGCATATTCTCCTAACTCATTCATAATTCGAAAACCTCATGCATCTCAAAACATGGCACAACACTTTATCACATCAACATGCTAATTATACACATAAAATTTCATGCTTAAGATATTAACATAATCACATCATGAAGAATATACCCACTCGGTCTCATGCTTACATCACACCTCCTATCTCATGGTGTCTTATGCTCTGGCCCTTACGGGTCTTAAACTTGTATTCCAATTATTCTAACCTTCATTATGGATTTTTATAACACCTAAGGGATCATTACCTATAATTCTCACTAAGATTTAGGCATACTAAAAATTCCAAACAGCATTATGTATTTTGGGGAAAATTTACCTCATGATTACGGGGTTCTAGAGTTTCCATCCTTTTTAAGATCCGTCTTAGCCTACGGCTCTATAATTAACTCCTAAACCAATTATGAGGGATTCCTACACATGTTCACTAATTATAAGCCAATTTCCTTAGTTTTAAACATGCTGGAACAAAATGCATATCTTGTGCATTTAAGTGTTCTAGAATTCTCATTTTTAATCCTTTTAAGTTACTTATTCTTTTCTAACTTCCCTAAATCGATCCTTGCTTCACTCAAACATAATTTTACACATTTTAACACCATAAAACAGAAATTATACAGTGGCCAAACATAAGAAGGCAGAACGAAATGTAAAGCCCATAAAATCATATAATCTCATGGATTAAAGTGCATACAAGTTGCTAGTTTCTCTTGGGATCATTTTAGGAACTCAAAACTCTTTTAGAAAACCAATTAATTTCATTAAAATCATTGAAATCCAAGTAAGGTCAGTAGCTAAATCAATTTAATCATAAGGAGGATTTAAAATGTAAAACTATGTTCACAAGGTTCCTTAAAACCACCTAGGCTTAGAAAAATTCCAAGACATAGGCTATGGACCCTTGTGTCTTGATGAGCTCACACAAAGTCCATCATCATCATCTCAAGGCCGAAATGGCACCCTTGAGACATCTCCATTTTCTAAAACTTTATGTGTGATACTTGGGCAAGTCTTTGAGCTCTGTGTGATGGCATAAACTTAAACATGATATGCACTCATTTTATTCCTCATTAGAAAGTAAAGTGAGAGCATAAAATAAATATGAGATGCAACCTCATTATTATCTTTAAAGTTAAGTGATGACTTGAAATATAAACATGAAATGCAAGCTTGAAATTTAAACATGATAATGCAAGTTCATTTATTCATTCTTGAGAGTTTAGTGATGACATCAAAGTAAACATGCTATGCAAGGCATAAATGTAAACATGTGTGCAACTCATTTTATCTTAACTAGAGCTCTTACAAGACTTTAGGAACATCATAACCTTAACCCATATGCATCTTAACAACATAAAGTGAGCTTTAGAGTTCTTAGCACCTAGAACTTCAAAGAAGTCTTTGGTTTTGAACTTCATCATCAAGCTCAAAAAAATAGACACAAAGCTCAACACTTTGTCTAAACAAAATACAAGAACTAAGTCATATTCTTTATTTTATTGCTCATGGGCTTCAATCTAGAGTAAAACTCTTAGAACGGCCGACCAACTTTAAGGTTGGCAAGGGTAAGCTTAGAGCTCTTTGAAAACATGTGATTAATTTTCTTAACAAAACTTTTGTGATCTACTTGACAATTTTAGCAAACTTTGTTCAAACCAAGGCAAAGGAAACCGAAATCTTTCAAAGGAAAAGGGAAAGGAAAGAAACCATTCAAGAAAGAAAAGGAAAAGGAACCGAAAATGTAAGCAAGGAAAAGAAAGAAACACAAGCATGTATGGTCCAAGACCAAGTTGTTTCAAGCTTTAGAGGTTTCTCACATGACAACAACAAGTCATTATCTTGAAACCTCATCATCAAGCTCATGTTCTCTTCATAAAAAGGCCTCTTGGCCGAAAAGAAAAAGGAAGGGAAAAGAGTTTTGAACCAAGAGAAAACTAGAACTTTTCTTGAAGAAAACAAGTAAAAACTTGAAAACAAAACCCCTACCTAAGGAAGTCTTTGAAGAAATGAAAGAAAGCTTGAGTTCTTGAAGAGTTGAGAAGACAAAATCTTCTCTTGGAAGTGAAGATGGATTCGGCCAAGGAGGATGCTCAAGGAAGATGATTTTTCCTTGAGTTTCTAAGCTTGGGAATGGAAAGTTTAGGTGTTTGAGAGATGGTTTAAGGTGAGGGAGTGGTGGTTTATGGTTGTTTGTGGTGGTGGAAGGATTCTTTAAGAGGAAGAAGAAGATGAAGAGGAATTTGAGAGAAAATGAGAGAAAGTGCAAGAAACTAAACTTAGCAAATGATCTAAAGTGTATCAAGGTTCTTCAAGGCTTGGTATTTATAGAAAATTTGCAATATGGAGGCTGCCTTGGGAGTGAATGGCGACGGCCAAAGAGAAAAAAGTGAGGAAAATATCTCTTACAAGGTATGGCTTTGAGTATGGGTTCAAGCATGGTGGAGTATGGGCATAAGTATGGGCAAGGCATGGCTTTGAGTGAAGAAAATTCAACATGTGACACTCCTTGGAGGCCATGCATTTGGCCAGAATTTTGCAGCCAAGGGAGGATTAATTTGCTCATATAATTGTGGTTTAGTGATGTGTTTAGGTGTTTCTTTGATTAAGTGTTTAGGTGAGGTAATGGCCTAATTAAGGTTGTCAAGACTTGATTAGGAGGGTAATCTTGCTAGATTAACAATTTAAAATCATTCTTTTGGTCAAATGAGGTATGGCACAATTCCTTAATTTAAGGAATTGGAGAGAAAATACTATTCAAGATTCCATGACTAGGAATCTTGAATTAAAGAATGCAATTAGAGTTTAACTAAGCAATCTTAGGTTCTAATTAACCTTAATAAATTATTTTGACTCTAGATTAATTATCAAAATAAATTAATCTTCGATTAGAGCCTAATATTGCTTAGGTTTGCTTAATTGCGTCATTAGGCTCACTGTACACTATTCTAGGGCAAAATGGTAATTTTACACTAAAACTACCCGGACCAACCGGCCTGACTAGATAACAAATATTACTCATAAACATCATTCCAAACTTCTTGGAAAGTTGGGCTCAAACGGCACCTTTTACCCGTGTAGAACACAGGAGGGTATTTTGGTCATTTTGAGTCGAAAGTTCTGAAAACGAGATTTTCACCTCTGATATCAAACATAACAGTTATAATCCCTTTCAAACATTGAGTTGACCCATTGAGGACGGGCAATGCCTTTAATTCTGGTAAAAATGACCTCAGGGCATTTTGGTCATTTGTACTCAAACGGAGAAACGTTACACTCCACGTCACCTCATCTTCAGACTTTATATCCCATCACATTAATAACTTCCAACTCCTTACACACCACTGAAAAAGCCCTCACCTTCAACCTATAACATTTTTTTCTCAACTAAAACGTTTCATCTTCTCTTCTGTAAATCATATTTCAGGAACCTTCATCGTCCCCAAACCTACAATCTCTTCCTTTCAATATTCTCAAACCAAAAACAACAATGGAAGAAGGAAAGTAACTTCATTGAAGCTTTGCCAAAAGGGGTCCATTCCACATGTACAATGAACCCTTGATGCAAGAATACTATGGACTGTTAGCTCAGAACCCTTCAGAAAGCTTCATCGCAACATGTTTTGAGTGATAACAAAACCAATTCAAAGAAAATATTTTGAAGAACGACTAATGTCCACCTTGATTTTCTTGACAAAGTACACAGGTATTTTTGGTTTGCATAATATGGAATTAAAGCGAGAATAATTTCACTCTGCATGTGTAAACATGATTTATCTCATATGAAGAAATTAAACCTAAAAGAAAGTGAACATTATATCATGCAAAGTACTTATACATGCCTACGGATCAAAAGATATCATATAAAGAGCAAGAAACCAAGGCATGAGTCTTCAGAAAATAGCATTGGACATCAGAAAGAATGCTTAACATGAAGATATAGAGAAAGCTGAAGAACAACGTGCTACACAATCTTCAATCATCATGATCGTAAATCTTTCATCTTCATAAAAATTGGATTAAAGACCAGAAGCCTAAAGAATCATCAAGGAATTGATTCCATACTTCAAAAAGCTCACTTTACTATGGAGCACTGAACGTTACTAGAAAAGGAGGAAAATTTGAATTTTTGAAATTCAAATTTAAAGTCAAACCTAGTTTCAAACTAGTGGGCCATCTCTTCTGCCAACTTGATCAACTAACTCAACTTCTAGAAGAAGGAGTACAGAAACCATGTTTTGAAAGTAAGAATAATTTCTGAAGTAACATTAGAAACCTCATATCTCACAATGGCTTCTGCAAAAGCTCTAACAACAGGCTACTTCTCGATTGCTTTTCCATGATACAAAAGGATAATCAACACTTGTCACTTGGAGATTTGATCAAGGGCAACGGTCACATGGAAGACCATCTATAAATAGAAATGTTGCATTTCAATGTTCAAGAGATTGATACTACACAAGAGAGGAAACTCTGCAAATCTCTCCTTATCCAGTAAGCTTCATCACATCATCATGTAATCAGATTCGTTACTTGTAAAGATCTTCTTTCCACATTCTTGAATAGTTATATGCTCTTCCTAGGAAGAGTTGTGGGAAAGAAGTTATTCAAGTTATCCTAGGTTATTCATGTACATTTTAAGGACACTTGAGTGTATGTTAGTTTGAGTGGCAACCCAAACACAAACCTTTGTATCTTTGATCGAGTAATGATTAGTATGAAATAGCTTGGAGAGGCTAATGTAAAACTACTTGCAACGTGATAGAAAGGTCTTGCCTTCCGTTCAGCTTGGAGGCTGGCGAAAGACTACTCGGTTTAGCTTGGAGAGGTTGGTGAATAACTACTTTCAACGTGACAGGAGAGGTTGTCTACTAGTCATGAGTTTAGCTTCGAGAGGCTAGAAAAAGACTACTCGATTCAGACTGGAGAGGCTTGGTGAATAACTACTTTCAATGTGACAGTAGATGTTGTCTATTGGTTATGAGTTTCAGCTTGACAGGCTGGGAAAGACTACTCAATTAAACTTGGAGAGGCTGGTGAATAACAACTCAGGTTATAAAAGTAGGAGTTATCTATTGTTTACACGAGAGAGCTTGGAAAGGCTAATGTAAAGACTATCTAGTTTTTTTCTTAGTTTGAGAAAGATGATTAGTGTAACCTCAATGTATGTTGAGTACGGATGTGGTGTTTGGCCGAACTAGTATAAAAATACTTGTGTCACTTCTTCTTATCCCTGATCTCTTTTACTTTCTTTGTTATATTGTATATTTTAATATTTATTGATATATCATTTTGGGTTCTTGTTACTCCTTCTATGCTTCAGAAATCTACTTTCTAAAACGCTAATATGTTTTCGCTGCACTTCAAGCTTAGTGCTTGATAGTATTTCTTTAATGTTTTTTATGTGAAATGGAGTAAAGCACAATTCAACCCCCTTTTCGTGCACTTTTATACCTACAAGTGGTATCAGAGCCAGGCCTTTAAGGGGTTGAGTTATCCAACAATTGTAGAAGATAAAGATCGGAGGGACAAAATGGCATGATTCCATGTTGTAAAAGATCATTTTATTAAATGATCATCTTTGTCTGATGAGATTCCAGGATCTGCCAAGGCACACTTAATGTCTAGAGGAGTCCCAAGGAGCAAGTGGATAAAAACAACAAAAAGAAAAAGTTTAGTCGAACTCCTTGAGCCAAGCTCCTACTCATATGTGCACTAAGTAGAGATAAACATGGCATATTTCTTGCTTATGGCTTGTGAAAGGAAACATGGGATAGATTGTGCATGCTGTTTGAAGATCTTAACGTTTTAAAAGTTTTCTTTTGCCCTAATGTTATCTTGTTAGAAGTAGTACAAAGCTAAAGCGATGATAGTTGCTAAAACTTCAAATGAAGAGGAAAGATTGATGAAGAATTGAGATTTGAAATGGAGATGAATTCTCTATTTGTCAAATATTTGTCAAAAGCTTGAAGAAGCTAAGCATAGAAAGGAAAAGATATCAATCTCAGGAAAGACAAAAAGGCCAAAGAATATATTGAAAGAGAACCTTGAATCATAGTAAGAATGAATTTCTTGAATAAAAAATTCCAAGCACAAGGCATCACAAATATATTCCAACCTTAAGGAGAAGAAAGTGCTGGGTACTTGGAGTGATCTAAGAAGAAAAGATAGGTCAGAAAGTCATGATGAGCTATAAGGTGTCAAAAATTAATACTTCATGGCATGAGTACACCTCTATAGGAAAATACAAGGTAAGAGTATCTGAATTGATATCTCATATATTCTCACTTGCACTATATGATGAGTTGCTAGAAGATTCTCAAGCTCATTCCTTTAAATATCTCAACCAGGAAGAGAACTTAGAAGGTTGCATTAGAAACTAAAGTCTCTAAAAGAAATGAGAAAGATGTCACAAAGTTATTTATGAATTTGAGATGGCTTCAGCTTCTAATATCTTACCAAGCTTATATGATAAATCATAGAAAAACCTTGTTTTTATGCTAAAGGTCAGAAGCCATATTTTTAAGAAACAGGGTTGAGATATGAAAAGGATATCTAAGAGAAGAAGCAATACAACCTCTTTCAATATCTCTATATTGTGATTGTTTCTCTACCATAGGAAGGAATACCCACCTGACAAATGATTCTTGAGAAAGGAATCCTTTAAAAGGATGGGAAACCTCTCCATTGAAAACTAACCATAAAGGACCCAAGAAAGCCTAGGTACCAAAATAAAAAACTATTCATATTGCAGGTATGACTGAAAAGTCCATGGGTTGGAATGTAAGGAGTAAACATATCGTGTCTACACCAGGACTTATCCTGAAATCAAGAAATGGATCAGAAGCTGTAAGCCTAAGATCCTTAAACAACTCAAGCTGATGATGAATAAGCTTAAAGAAGTCTTTGCTAATGTTTTCAAAAGAACTTAAGGAAAATCTTGAGAAAATGAGTCTCAAGGAAGTTCCAGAAAGCAAGCTAATAAAAGCAAAATCTTCAGAAAGTGTGCTCCAGAAAATCAACTCTTCAGAAAGCATGCTCAGAACTCCAAAACAATTAGAAAGTAATTTTTCTAGACACAAAGATGAGCAATCTGAAAGAAAGAGAAGCTGAGGAATCTCAATGATACAGAAACTTCAAGTGAGTTTTTGACCTAAAGACAGCCTTCAAGGTAAAGTTCATGGACACTTTTCCAGAGTATGAGGACCAGGTCATCCCTTAGAGATATGCCAATCTATGCTTTCATATCCACCTTTAAGCCTATTAAAGAAGCTTTGAGAAAATCAAAGTTAGGTGGATACTTTGCAAAAGAACCCAACTAAGTTCAAAAGGCAAAGTTGCTGACAAGTTGAAAAATCATCATCAATACAAAGGAGTCTTCCAAGAATGTATTCAATGGTGCTGGCAAAGTCATGAAGAACAAAGCAAGATTGGTTGCATAAGGTTATAATCAACAAGAGGGAAATGATTATGATGAAACCTTTGCACTAGTAGCTAGGCTTGAAGCCTTCAGAATGCTACTTGCTCTTGCTCCTTCAAGGAATTCACTATCTACTAAATGGATGTTAAGTCTACATCTTAACTGGATTCCTTTCTAAGGAATTTTATGTAAAGCACTTCCTGGTTTTGAGAATAAAGACCTTCCCAACCATGTCTTCAAGCTAATAAAGGTTGTCTAAAGTCTGAATAAGCTCCTGAGCTTAGTACGAGGACTAAGCACTTTCTTGCTGAGAAATGGGTTCACAATAAGAAGACAGAGTAGAAGACTGAATATATAGCTTTTGCAATTTGTTACACCCAAATGTTGCAGATAATGAACCGACTGGAAGACTATCTCTTGAGGTATTTCAAATTCCTATCTTCTATGATAATACTCATGCTATCTATCTTGCTAAGGTTTTTTGTTAGCACTCTATATCCAAGCGCCCCTTATAAAACATCTTTTATTCAAAGATCTTGTTCAAAAGGGGATGTTGAGATAATGCTTGTAAATGCTAAAGACCAAGTGTCAAATACATTCACAAAACCATTAACTGAAGATCTTTCTTGTGTTTGAAAAAGCTTTTAAAACTTAAAGTCTTTATAAAATCTGCATATGCATTCATACATGAACATCTCTAAGCATCCTCTCTTCATAATTCCTAACTGAAGACCTAGCTAGGTCATCAGAGTCTTCAATCAGTATGATATCAGCTGCAAGACCATGTATCCTATTGAAGATTAAAATTCTGTTTATAGTTCAGAAAGAAGATAGGATTGATCAGAAAACTGATGATGGCCAAAAAAAAAAAAGAATGAGGTAAAAAAATGAAGATTATATGAGGTCATAAGCTTCAGCATATGAAGATGAGCTTATGTGTGTGAGGTCAGAAAGTAAATCATGAAGCTCAGAAAGTAAGCCCTTCATAAAGTAATTTCTAGTGTCAGAAACCTTTCTTTCTAAAAAGGATGAAAAAGGAAAGAAAATTCCTACTCTTTTGGGTTTTCTCTTTCTTACATCACCTCACCTTCAGTCGTCGTGTCACATCACTTAAATGACTTCCCACTCCTCACACATCACCTTTTTATCTTCATCCTTGACCTCAAACATGTCCCCTCAACTATTTCATCTTTACATATTTCTCTCTAACTGCAACCTAAAATCTTTTCACAAATCTTCTCAAGATTCAATTTTTTACCTTAACCTTTTTTTTCCCCTCATACACATCTTCTGTTTCATCAATGGCTGAAGGCAAGCATTTTAGTAGTCGCATCGCTAACATGGGAGCACTCCTCATGTTTAACGAACTAATACATCAACATCACAATGCTAAGAACTTCTCTCAACGACCAATAGCCCTTAGCAAGAGGCTAACAGGAGCGATGACTCAACTCATCCTATTGGAAGTTGTTTCCATCTAAGATGAGAAGGTTTTCTCAACTTACCCATTCGGGTCTTTCCTGGGATGGTCACTGCTTTCTATTCCCACTTGGTATAAGTGTCAAATCTGCTGACTTCCTACATAAAAGGTTTTGATAGAGCTGAGCATAACCAACCTCTCTAACATTATTAATGCTCTTGATGAAGGACTTAGATGCTCCTCTAAATAAGACTAGTTCACGTCTCTTGGAGTCTTAACGGAGGAAGTCTCCATATTCCTGTTTCTCAAAAACATCAACCTAGAGAAATAACTACAACCATGCTAAACTCCAAAGTAAGGCAGGTCTTCACCATTATCCAGTTCACGTTGTTCCAAGGGAAGCATGCATCTTCTGGTGGAATTAACTACATGTTACTTCCTGTATGATGACAAAAAGAAGAGTAAACTTGCCAAAACTAGTCTTTGACCACATGCTAAGTGCTATCTCTCCAAGAAAAGAGAAGGGCTGTTCCTTATGGGATTTTCTTGACTAAGATCTTTACCTGCACTACCCGCTAGCAAATGAGTGGTATAAGTATATGGAAGGTACTATGTATTCTTTTAATTCTTTGAACCCTAAGGAAACCCAAGGTGCTACCACTTCTAAGGTAAGGTGACATAGCTAGAGGATAAAAGATGCTCTGCTCAATTTTTCCACTCAGGATATGGAGGAAAGGGAAAGAATAAGAAAAGGAACTATGATAGAGATTGCAAGCAACTTAAAGAACACTAAAGATGCGAGGAATAATCAAATTCTTCCAAGTCACAACATGGACTAACTGTGACATATGGAGGAGGAAGACATCTTCAACTAGGACAAAGAGCAGATGAGAAAGAATAGAGATAATCTTTTTTTCTTGAACCTTCAGGCTCCCATATACAAGAATCATCTTCTTTGTTTGAGTCTTCAAATTCTAGTCAGACTCCTAAGAACATGAAAAGTCAGACTCAATCCCTTCTTCTCTTAAGGAACCTACTCCTTCTCCAACCTCTTTTGTATTTGATCCGTCTCTGACTTAGGGTGGTGATCCCTCATCAAGCCAACCAACACCAACAGCACAACCAAGCTACACAAAAGTCCAATTACTACTGCATGAACAATGCCTCATCAACAATCGGCTGGATCAGATGAAAGCTTTATCACAAAGACATGAAGAGCTTCTTAGAGATTCAGGAGTCAGACATCGAAGCTAAAGATGGTGTCTTTGATTTTCAGTACATCTCCTTTTTGATGATGTCAAAAGGGAGAAGAGAAGAGATGAAGAAAATCAAGTGCTATGGAATTCAGGTGGAGCATATGAGGGAGCTCAGAATTTTTTTTAAGCATGCATATTCTTTTGTTGTTCAGTCTTTTTGTGTTTTGACATTTTATCTTGGCTTATAAAATTCTTTTTATATTATGCCTGCTCCAATACATATCTATTCTAAATGTTATTTCCTTTAAAGCTTTGATACATATCGATGCCTACGTATGCTTAGCTAATCATATATCTTGCTGATAAATGTTTGCTTCTTATCTTCTATGCATGTGGTCTTATCTGCTCATTCCCTAGCACGCTAAGATATTTAGCTCTTTTATACATGTGTGATTAGCAATAAGAAGTATCTTTTAAGAGCACAAAACCGTTCTCTTGTTGCTCGTCTCGTGTCTATCTGATGTGCTTCGATGTGTATGATGTGCTTAAATCTTTTTATGAAACACATTCTCTCTATCACACATATGAGAAGGCCTTAAAAGCTTTGCATAACTTGATTAAAATTTAGTTGTGAATAGTTTCTGACAAGACCTCGAAAACTTGCTCCTACTTGTTTTTGATACATCTAAGATTAGTTTGTGAGCTTCAAAACTCTCTAAGAATGTGCTTATATGGCATATAATGTGTTATGTCTGTATCAGTAAGCATGTCTTCACAAAAAGCATGGGCATTTGTGTTAAGTTTCTTTTCATAAAAATTGGTCTCTTTCATGCTCTGATACTTAAGAGAAAAGTTTCACTGCTCAAAATCAAAAGGCTCATTTATGCTTTGTTTTGATAATATTTGGGATCGTTCCTTAATAAGCTTCAGAAACCTAGCATAGCAATATTCTGATGAATTGATTTAATGTTTCTCTGAGCATTAGAAACTACATAAGCATTAGTATACTCTCTTCTTTTGATCATGCATGCTCTGTTAAAAATTGTCATATGTCTTGAGCATTGGTTTTCAAAAATGTTGTTTGGATAAAGGTGTGCTGAATAAGGATCAATCAAGATAAAATATCACAAGTATTACTTGTTTTTCTTTTGAAGCACGCTTACTTCAAAAAGTTTTTTTTTAAATAACTAAAAGTCAACCTGGCTGTGTTAAAAGGACTTAAACAATAATATCCGGTTCATTATCATTTTGATACATCTCAAAAAGTACTCTGAGTAAGTTTAGTTTTTTCATAAACAACAAAAATCAGCTCTAATTTAAAGTTACTGAAGGCTATAAAACATTCTTGAATCTATCCATATCATGCCTTAAGAAGAGAACTTTTTGGATATTACAGCTCATGATGTTTCGAAGAAGAAAGTATTACCATGACATATTCAATTCTATTTCTTTCAAAATCTCTGTAAAAGATTTTCTTCAAATTGGTTTGTCATTATCAAAAAGGAGTTTTTAGCTCCAGAACCCTTCAAAAAGCTTCATAGCAATATGTTTTGAGTGACAACAAAACCAATTGAAAGAAAATATTCTGAAGAATGACTAATGTTTACCTTGAGTTTCTTGACAAAGTACACAGGTATTTTGGTTTGCATAATACGGACTTAAAGCGAGAATAATTTCACTTTGCATGTGTAAACATGATTTATCTCATATGAAGAGATTGAACCTAAAAGAAAATGAACATTATATTGTGCAAAGTACGTATAATGCCTACGAATCAAAGGATATCATATCAAGAGCAAGAAACCAAGGCACGGGTTTTCAGAAAGTAGCTAGACATCAGAAAGAATGCTTAACACAAAGATATAGAGAAAGCTTTGAGAACAACGTGGTACACAATCTTCAATCATCATGATTGCAAATCTTTCATCTTCATAAAAATTGGATTGAAGACCAGAAGCCCAAAGTATCATCAAGGAACTGATTCGCACTTCAGAAATCTCACTTCACTATGGAGTGCTGAATGTTACTAGAAAATGAGGGAAATTTAAATTTGAAGTCAAGCCTAGTTTCAAACTAGTGGGTCATCTCTTCTACAAACTTGATCAACCAACTCAGCTTCTTGAAAAAGGAGTTTAGAAACCACATTAGAAAGTAGGAGTAGTTTTTGAAGTAACATCAGAAACCTCATATCTCACAATGGCTTTTGCAAAAGCTCTAACAACAGATAGGCTACACTTCTAGATTACTTTTCCAAGATACCAAAGGATGATCAACACGTGTCACTTGGAGATCTGATCAGGGGCAACGGTCACATGGAAAACCGTCTATAAATAGAGATGTTGTACTTCAATGTTCAAGAGATTGATATTAAATAAGAGAAGAAACTCTGTGCAAATCTCTCCTCATCCAGTAAGGTTCATCACATCATCATGTAATCAGATTCCTTACTTGTAAAAATATTCTTTCTACGTTGTTGAATAGTTATATGCTCTTCCTAGGAAGGGTTATGGAAAAAGTCATTCAAGTTATCCCAGGTTATTCATGTACATTTTAAGGAAACTTGAGTGTAGGTTAGTTTGAGTGGCAACCCAAACACAAACCTTTGTATCCTTGATCGAGTAGTGATCAATGTAAGATAGCTTGGAAAGGCTAATGTAAAACTACTTGCAATGCGAGAGGTAAGGTGTTCTTGCTTCTCTCGGTTCAGCTTGGAGAGGCTGGGGAAAGACTACTGGTTTACCTTGGAGATATTGGTGAATAACTACTTTCAACATAATAGTAAAGGTTGTCTACTAGTCAAGGTTTAGCTGAGAGGCTGGGAAAACTACTCGATTCAATTTGGAGAGGCTGGTGGATAACTACTTTCAATATCACAATAGAGGTTGTTTACTGGTCATGGGTTCTACTTGGAGAGGCTAGGAAAGACTACTCGGTTAAGCTTGAAGAGGCTGGTGAATAACTATTTTCAACATGACAGTAGGGATTGTCTACTTGTCACAGGGTTAGCCTGAAAGGCTAGAACAAAACTACTCAAGGTTTAGGTTGGAAAGGTTGGTGAATAACTACTCAGGTTGTGAAAGTAGGAATTGTCTCCTGTTCACACAATACAGCTTAGGAAAGCTAATGTAAAGGCTATCTAGTTTTTTTCTATTGTTTGATAAAGATGATTAGTGCAACCTCAACGTGTGTTGAGTACTAGATATAGGCAGGTTTGGCTGAATCGTGTAAAATACTTGTGTCACTTCTTCTTATCCCTGATCTCCTTTATTTTCTTTGTTATGTTGTATATTTTAATATTTACTGATATATCATTTTGGCTTTTCTATTACTCCCTTTATGCTTCAAAAATCTACTTTTTGAAATAGCTAATATGTTTTTTTGTACTTCAAGCTTAGTGCATGATAGTATTTCTTTAAATGTTTCAAATGTGAAAAGGAGTAAAGCACAATTCAATCCCTTTTTCTCGTGCACTTTTATACCTACATGGACAACTTCTCCCAAAGGAAAGTTGCTCTAGGAAAGGAAGCAACCACCTAATGAATCAAGTACCCATCATGAAGGAAGTCATCACTTTTCAAGGACTGGATATTTTTTAAGGTGTTCCAGGTATGGTCACTGCCTTCTACTCTCATTTAGAGGCAAAGACATACACTACCCTCAAGACCACTATCCATGATACATACATGGAAATAGGACTATATGTGCTATTCAGAGGTTAGGGCTTCTATTGATAGAGTAACATGTTTGGCTCAAAATGACTGGTTCAAATCCCTTGGAGTTAGCATGAAGAAGTCTCCAAGTGTCTAACATATACCCAGATATGAGCCAAGTGAGATCACCACTGGATTGTTGAGTTCCATGGTAAAAAAGGTATTTACTATTGTTTAGTTTACTATTCTACCTAGATTAGTGAGCACATATGCTACTAAGGATGGATTGCATGTTGCGTATTACTTCATGACAAAAAGGAAACTAAATCTACCAAAGATGATCATGGATTATATGCTTAGTGCCATCACTAAGAAAGAGGGAGAATGACTGGAGTCCTATATGGGATGTTGTTGACATGGGTTTTCTAATACATGGGATACCCTCTTGCTAAAGAATGGTTCGAGTTTATGACCGACATAAAATACACCATGATTTCCTTCAAAACTATGAAAAGAACAAAATCCTGGCTGTCAAAACTATTTTCGAAAGACATAGCTCTCGAACAGGGATGCAAAAGCTAAAAAGGCTAAGTAAAGCCTAAGAAAAAGAAGAAGAAGAGGGCAAAAAGAAAAAAGGATGATGAGGAGGCAGAGCAAACTTTCAAGGAGAACAGAGGTCTCAAAGAAAAGAAAAATGGAGGAGGCTCAAAAGCTTGAAAGAGCAAAAAGGATCCAGAACTCATAAAAGAAAAGCACAAGGGCTCAAGTCACTGAACCCTTTGTGGCGATTGAAGATCAACTCAGCCTGCAAGTGACTCATTAGTTTGGGTACACTTCCTTCCTTTTTCTACTACACCTCTCAGGAACGAAATTCCCTTAGAAACTAGCTTAACCACTGAGTCCACAAATGCTCTAGAAGCTGCTTTGCTGCATTGGACAAGGCCATTGAGGAAATTAATGGAGCTCGAGACAATAGCTAATCCTGAAGCTAAGAAAGCTAGCTCTGAGGCCCAAAAACCACTCCCAAAGGTGATAAAGATGATTCTCTAACCCTGAAATAGATGTTGAAATCCATGTCCAAGAATATGGAAGAGGAGTTACAACCTAAAGGGGAGAATTTTGAGGGGCTAAAGATTTTTATTAGTGAACTTTCTAGAGCCAATAGTAGAAGAGCTTAGAATGAAGTTGCTGAACCTTCAAAAGCAATAATCCTAAAGCATATGTCTTATCCTTTTATATCCATCAGAATAACTCCTTTGGAGGAAAATGATGAAGTTTCAGAGACTAACTTTCCATACACTCCTTGATGATGCCTGTTCCTACTATTGATGATGTTCCTGCTACCACGCCTCCTGCCCCACCTACTCCACCTATTGACCATACCACTATACCAACCACTCTAACTACAACTGGCTATTGCTCCTGAGCCAAAAGAAAGTAAAGACTAACCAAAGTCTAGGACACTGTTGCCTTGTACATCCTAAAGCCTAATCCTAAGGTTGTTCCAACAACAACAATACACCTCCTAAGCTAACCTCAATTTGAGCCTCAACCTATTCTTCAGAAGTCAATCTACTATTACATAACTAGAGAGATATGGTTACCATATGGATCGTGTTGAAGCTTCCAATAGAGAGATTGGACCCTAATTGAGAAGACATGAGAAATTGCTCTTGCAACTTCTTTGCGAGTTTAGAAAAGGAGACCAAGTGATAGTGTGACCACCTACACACCCTTTTGCTGATGACAAAATAGGGAGAAGAAAAGGAAGAATAAGAAAGAAAATCTTTTATGCAAGTGAGTCAAGGGTCTAGCTAAGGAGAGCTCTTCAAAAAGTCAAAATTTCATGCATATCAATTTTTTTTTTTTGGTTTTTGAGTTTTTGGATCATATTTGTGTTATCTTATGACTTATGGAAAATTTCTTATAATTCTGAACTATCATAGTTAGTATTGATTTATGCACTTCAGAAAGCTTATGCTTCTGATACTAGTTAGCTCTTATTTTGATACAATTATCATTTTTGCTCTGATACAAGTTACATCATACTTTAACACAATTTAGTATGTGTTTACATTATGCTTTGATGACTTTCTCACAGTTTACTATAATTGATTTATGCAATGATATTGCCTTGATATGTCTATCATGCACTTAACATATGTTTTATGGCTTTATATCATTGATGCTCTGATATAATTCACAAGCCTGATAGTTATGTCCTTATACACATACATATATGCTCTTATACATATGTTTATGATCTAGACACATAGGTTTAGAGTTAAATTTTTCATGCTCTAATACAAGGCCTTATATACTCTAGTATATATATGTATATATTTCAGAAACTCTTATATCATTATTATTTTCATGATTTCAAATTGTTAATCACATATGCATTAAAACAAATTGATACTAATTCTCTAAAGAAAGATGAATTTTCTAAAAAATCTTGAAAGAAATTGTCCTGAGTATTAAGTTTTGAGACAAGATTAATGTCACAAGTACTATCTCTTTTGACTTTGATACCCTATGTGATTAAGTTCAAAAAGTAATAATGATTGTCTTTCAAGCTATTCTTTTGTCCAAAAAATTAAATCACTCTTATACAACTTATAAAATTTGTTTTAAAAATAGCTTTGATTCTGCTATTTAAGTTTGTTCTATATCTTGACAAAATTAATGAAAAACCTTAAGTTAGCTACTTTAAGAAAGACAAGGCTTTTACCTTCTTGAAAGAACTCTTAAGCTCTTATACAAGTTCTTTTAAGCGCTGATACAAACTTTTCATTTTAAATCTCTAATACAAGGTTGTAACCTTGGAAAGTCTTTTAAAGTGTTCTCCAAAAGATTTTCTCAAAATTTGGTCTGTCATCATCAAAAAGGGGAAGATTGTTAGCTCTAGAACCCTTCAAAAAGCATTATAGATTGAGTTTTGAGTGACAACAAAACAAATTTTGTTAAAATATTTTGAAGAATGGACTAATAATTTACTTGAGTTTCTATAGTATTTAATAGGAACATTCTCGTAAACATACTAGTTCAAACAATGAGATATTTTTCACAATATCATGTTTTAACATGATTATAACCTTATGCAAAGAGTTTAAGAACCTTAATGATGTGAAAAATAGTTCTAACAATGAACTTGTGTATGTTGGATACACAAAAAAGGAATTTTGAGATTAGAAACCAAGTTTAGATCTTTAGAAAATAAGTTCACGCATTCAGAAAGCATTACTCAATGAAGAAATCTACCTTTGCCTGATGCAAGTCATGATTATAGTCTTCAATCCTCATGAGAAGATTTCTATCAAGCTCAGATTAAAGAAACGAAGATCAACGAGAAGATCAGATCCTGAAAAATCTTATCAGAAGGCACATGTATTTAGAAACTGTACACACTTTGCAAAAAAGAGGAAAAATTCAAATTTCAAATTAAGTCAACACCCAAAAAGGGCTGATGTGACATGTTGCTTTTTCACTTGGTCAACGTCCAAGCTTCTAGAAGAAAATGTTCAAAAACCATGACTAGAAAATAAAAAGTAGTTTCTAAAGCTTCACTCAGAAACCATATTTGGCAATGGTCTCTATACTTGCAAAGGTAGCTCTGACACAATCGAGCTAGTCTTCTATTGCATCCCCCAGGACATAAAAAGAAATCAACACGTGTCAAGTGGAAACTAAATCAAAGGGCAATAGTCTGATTTGCAGATCAAGTATAAAAGGATGTCATGTGCATACAACTTAAGACTTTTTGGAAGCCTTTTGATAGATTGCCAAGAATTCTAAAATGTGAATCCCTCTTCTTCTTCTATAAAGCATATTACATCTTGCAATGAGTTTCAATCTCTTAAAAATGTTTTAAGTTCTCATTAGATAACATCTTCTTCTTAGGAAGAATTGTTAGAGACGTCATTCAAGTTTTCAGATCATACATTGGTTCATTTACAAAAAAACTTAAGTGTTCATTTGTTGGAGATAACTAACCTTAAGCTAAATCATTGTACCCTAATTTGTTAGTGATCATTGTGAGGTTAGCTTGGAGAGGCTAGTCAAAGACTACTTGGAAGTGATAGTAAATTGGAACTATTGGTCACGGGAATAGCTTGAGAATGTTATACAAATACTATCGTTCTCTTCTGGGTTGAGAAAGGATTTTAGTGAAACTTAACAAGTTATTAGGCTAGGTTGGCCGAACCACTATAAAAATCACTGTGCAATATCTCTCTATTTCTATTATATTCTGCTTTTGAGATTTACTATTATATATATATATATATATATATATATATTCTCTGAAAAAACATTTTTAAATAGTTTTTGAGTTTTCACTTAGTTCAGAAAGTAACTTTCTGAACCTTACTAACAAGGTTTTTCGTTGCCTTCAAGTGTAAACTTAATAGAATATGTTTAAGTATTTCAGAAATAAAAGAAGTTAAAGCACGATTTAACTCCCCTTTCTCATGTTAATTTCAACCTATAGCAAACAATGACCTTGTGAGGATTTTTATACCTGATCCATCCATCATCTAGGTGAGTTCTACCATGTATCTTATGTTCCCATTCATGCCATGTTTATTGAGGTCCTCTTTGATTGATAAGTGGGAAGCTTACTATTTGTACCTTTAGGTCCATTGTCATTCATATGCATATTTTGAGTCATAGTTAGGTCATACGAGTGTCTTTGTATCCGACTTGGATCTTTCCATGAGGAGTTTGATAAGTGGAGCTTGTCCTATATATTTTACCCTAGCATCTAGTGTTTTAATCCTCATTTGTGCATAAAATCCCCTTAGATTGCATAGATTCTTGCTAGAGTCCCATCATGCACATAATGTAAATTCCTTGCATAAATGCACCTTTTTAGGTTAAAATGTGTTTTGGATGGTTCTGCATATTTTGGACACTTTTGTGACTTGTAGGGATCCCAATTGGAGGTGCACGAAGGAGTTTGGAGCAATTCAAGTTGTAGCAGTACCTCCAAAGTCTACTATAGCACTCAATAGAGGGCTTTTCTTTAGTATAGCTGACACAAGACGCCATAGCGATTTCCTGAGGAATATTTTTGCCTATAGCAACCAAAACCTTTATAGCGGTATAGCAATCGGGTGATTAAGTTAATGTTCATTAACAAGTCAAGTTTGACATTGTGGGGCCCTTTTTTGATGCTTTGATAATGTAGTACATATTCTAAACATATTAGAATAAAATAATATCATCTAAGGTTGCCCTTCTTTACTTACTACACTCTCTCTACTTTCTATTTACTCTCTCTAGATTTTCTCCTAACTCCTACCTCCATTTTACATTCTGGTTTGGTTCTAGTTTGATCTTTTAGAGTATTTTTATTATTTTGGTTGTAATCCTCCATTGATAGAGGAGTAGTTTTTCTACCTAGTACAAGAATTCCAAAGGATTCAATGATTATGTTTTGAGACTCCACTATGATTTGCCTTTACAATATTTCTTCCATTTATCTCTCTCTTATACTTTTGTATCAATTGAGCAATTATATTTTAAGAGTCAACACTGATTATGTGTATGTTTACGATTGTTAATATCATACATAATTATGGCCCCAATATGGACATAATTTAACTAATAGTTTAAAGTATGTTTAATTGATAAATAGGATTGCAACTGAAAGTGCACGAGAAGGGGAGTTGAATCATGCTTGAACTTTTCTTTCCTATATAGATCCTAAAAACTTAAACAAGTACTGTCAAGAGTGAACTTGAAGTGTAGCAGAAATAACATTAGTATATGTTAGAAAGTGACTTTCTAAACTAAAAGAGAGATATGGAAAATAGGTTAAAGAGGGATTTTAGAAAAGCAAATATAATATGCATAGAACATAATATAAAGGAGATTCAAGGGAGGAGAAGATACTACACATGAGTTTTTTATCCTGGTTTGGCCAAACCCTACATCCATTCTCAACAACTGTTGAGTTCCACTAATCAACCTTTTCTCAACCCCAAGAAAGTCAATAGTCTTTCAATAGCCTTCTCAAGCTATCTCATGTAACTAGTAGCTCACTTTGTTGGCACTTCCAAGTAGTCTTTGACTAGCCTCTTCAAGCTACCTTATAATGATCACTAGTGGATCAGGCTACAAAGATAATGATCAATAGTTTTAGAGAAGATGAGAGAAAATTTCTTTACCATTTTAACACAAGGTAATGATCCAAAATCTTGAGTTGTAAGCACACCATCTCCTTTTATACTTGATCTTCATTTATGACTGTTGCCCTTGATCCTTTTTTAGCGACACGTGTAGATATTCTTTTTGTGTCTTGAAAATGAAGTCTAGAAGAGTAGCTCTGTGTTAGAGTTACTTTTTGCAGTTATAGAAGTCATTGTCTAATAGAGGTTTCTGAGTCCATCTTTGGAAACTACTTTTTGCTTTCTGAACAAGGTTTATGAACGTTTTCTTCTAGAAGCTAGGGCAGTTGACTAAGTTAAAAGAGAAGTCACTATCAATCCCTCACCAAGTTAGACTTTAAATTTAAATTTCAAAATTTCCCTCCTATTTTTGTAAAGTGAATCGTTTACAATAAAACATGCTTTCTAAAATGCTATTTCAGTTCTGAACTTTCCTTTTGATCTTCTATGCCTCAATCAGAGGTTATTGTAATTAATATATAATGATTATGGTGGTTGAAGATGGTAATCACACTTTGCTTTAGAGTTAGATTGAAATCTTCACTTAAATAATACTTTCTAAAGTTGCGTGATACTTTCTAAAGATTTGAGTCTTGGTTTCTTGACCTTGATAATTTCCTTTCATGCTCTCACCATACCAACGTCCATTTCAAGGATTACTTTTCAATTCGTTAGGTTCTAAAGTCTTTGAATTAGATTAAACATGTTTACACATGGTTTCATGAACATAACACTAGTTCATGGAATTGTATGATAATGAGAACGAACATGTTTGTATACTCAAGAAACTCAAACAAATGATTAGTCCTTCTACAAAATATTTTCACGAAATTGGTTTTGTTACCACTCAAAACATTAAGCACTAATGCTTTTTAAAGGGTTCTGAGCTAACAAGCGTAAGCAAGTAGGGATTGCGATTGTGATTTTCTAGTGTTTATGTTATCCAAACTTTTTGTTACTTATTTGATTGTGTGATTGGCAGGTAAAATTGCATCATTAGTTGTGCAAATGCATGATAGGTGAAGATAAGCTCTCTCTGAATTATCTTTTTGAGTCAGTGATAAGATAATCCTAGAGTTAGTGATAACCGGTAATTTATTTAATTGATTTTTTTCAATATTTTATTAATTTATGGCAAACAAACCCTTTCTAATTTTCAATTGGCTAGTAGTGCTTCCTTGAGAGACGACTGAGTTGTGCACTTTACTAAAATTAAATAAATTTTAATTTGTTTAGGGATAGCAACAACCTATATCATCCCATGAGGGAGGTGCACCATAGGAGCCTTCTTCATCACTTATTGCCTTTCTCCCTCACCGTCCGCTTCAATTTTGCTCGTTTCAAATTTGCTCATCTCTCTTATCTCGATCTCTTTGTCTATCCCTCTCACTTTCTCTCTCAATCTATCTCTCTTATCTCAATTTGTCTCTCTTTATTCCTCTATGTTTGGTTTACTCATTATTAAATACTCTCCCTCTAGCCTTACCCCACCTGAACAAGCCACCTGGGAGGTAACCTTAAGTTTTATTGCGACTAAGGTGACTATTATGAAAGGAAAAGGAGAAGAAATCCTTATTAGAGGCATCTACTAGAACTCCATATTCTCTTAATGATGGCTTCCTCATAGTGGGGACGATGAAAGAGAAGACTAAATAGAGATAACATGAGAATTTTTGTGTTTCTAGATATAGAGAGTGGAGATAGGCGGCTAGGGTTCTAGAAGGAGTTTGGGGGTGTTAAGATATGTTATATTTATAATTGGGGTTAAAACATGTCTAAAATGTGAAACGAAGATGTTTTGCTCTACCTCGCAGGCTACAACATGCACGTGTTATGTTTTGTTATAGCGCGCATACATGTGATAAAAAAATTCTACAGGATTCTACACTACAATGTGTCTATCCTTGTTGATGGACACTACATCGCACGTACTTCACCCCTAGCCATCTTGTCATCTGCCCTTTTTCTTGGTTTAGAGTCGACCTTTCTAAGGGCATCTAATTATGGAATATTATAATAACACATATTTATTGTTATCATGATAATGAAAATAATTTGGAGACTAAATTTAATACTTACTTGACATATTCTTTTGATATATTTTTTTGAAATTTTAAAAATGTATATTACAATCTTACATATAGTTATTTCAATATTTTTAATTTAATTTTACTAAATTTATATAAAATATTACTCTTTATTGTTTCTTAATTAAAGTTGTTGTTTAAAATTACTTCTATTATAATTGTTAATTTAATTTAAATTCTTAAATTGTTTAATTTTTTAATAATCACTCATGATTTTAATTTTTTGTGAAAACTAAATATTTTATGAATGTATAAATTTATTTGTTATATCTATATATATTAAAACATTAAGTATATATCAAACTAACATAATTTCAATTCTTTTCAAAACAATCCTTCAAACATGATACCTTAACTACATATGTTTTGGAAAGATTAGAAGGAGTCCCTTTAATTTTGATTTTAAGATCAATTTCTAGTTCTCAAGGGTGATAGGTGGAAATTAGATCTCTAGAGTTGAAATGCAACTTGATCTATCCTAATGCTATCCAATATGTCTTAGCTATGAATTTTTCCAATATCTTAAGTTATAGATGTTCAATTGACATGATTTTAATTGCATTGGAAAGCTGACCTAAGCTCTACAACAATTATTACTTCTATGATAAAGGGCTAATTCCATCTATGTTAGGCACTACAACACGAAAACGTGCTCATAATGTGTTAGGATGTTGTTTCTTGTTCTGGATCACCCTTAAGCGAAACCCTCACGTTGAAGCTTAAGTTGGTGGACAGAAAGAAAAAAACAAAACAAAACAAAAGGGGCTCAATAGGCTCCCTTTTTTTCATTTTCTCTATATCTCCTAATTCAAGACATTCTCTCTCTAAACCCTAACATGGATTCCCTTCATCCTCTCCTTCAATCTCACTTTCTCCCTCAAATCTACCTTTAAATCTTATATGTTTATAACTCTCTACCCCATCTTCACTCCCATCATAATCTAATCACCATGGAAGCAATGGAAAGGAGTGGTGTTTTAAATTGCAGACCGCATCACGTGACGTGGTCATAATATTGTGGTTGCAATTTGCAATGCATCTACATCAAGCCGCAATTGTGGTTTGATGTATTTTTACATAAATTGATCATAACATAACCTCAATGGGATTGCATCAGGACGCAACAGGCTATAATGGGTTCCATTTCAAGTTGCACAAAAATTTCATGTCACATTAGCAACAATGCGTATTGCGATGGCTCCATTATTTTCAACTGCAACAACCATAGCCATGACTACATCTACGACCCTAACCACAATTTAAAACATTAGATGGTGTTTGGGATCGTGAGTAAGCTAATATGTTTGTGGCTATATTTATGTATAAAATTCTGTATATAAACAAATTAATTGATTTAAAGTTTCAATTTAGTATTCTAGGCCATATGTTCTTGTAATGTATCATGAATTAATATGTTCAAAGTGATAGACGATTTTGTCAATGTCTAGCTATTATTTTTATGAATATAGATTTTCAAAAAAAAAAGTTTAAAGTGATAAGTAATTTAAGATAAATAGTTGAATAGTGACTTTTTGTTGAGGAATAGGGGGAATAACTTCTTTTATTGTTATTCAAGGCAATGTCCATTAGCAATCTGAATCAAAAGAAAAATTATAGGGGAACAACAGGTTTGCACAACAAGTGTCCACTGGATGCCATCCTTGAAGGAAAGGACAAAAGCCAACTAGAGGTGCACCGTGGGGCTAAAAAAAAGAGTGACACAATAGACCCCTCTTTTAGTAAAGAATCTCAATTCCTTACTCACTCACATTCGGCTATACAACTCTCCTCATTGTTGGCGGAAGCTCCTAGCCCTCATCTATTATCCCACACCCTCACTCCAATAGCTTTTTTTTTTTTTTTTGGGTGGAGGATTTATTATTCACTGAGCTATTGTTTGTTTGTTTGTTTTGTTGGTTGGTTAGGTGTTGTTTGAGGGTATTGCTCCTTTTTTATGATGAAAATGAAAGAAAAGTTGACAATGGAGATAATGGTGTTATTAGTATGATTGTGGATTTTTTATTTAAATTACTTGAATGTTTCTACCTAGGGAAAAGATTTGTTTAAATTACCTTTGCTTCTTTGTGACTATCCTTGTAATTTGTTATAGATAATTTCATTGTTTTGACATGAGGAGTGTTTGAGTTCCAATGAATCAACTTAGCACAATCATTAGTAGATCGAGGGTATGCATTGAGCACCTAGTGAAGTTTATTCTTAAGATGATGTGTTCGACACATTGCCTCCCAAACATCATGTTGTAGATAAACCGAGAGTGCTTGTAGATGATGACTTCCATAAAGTTCCCTCAGTTGGTGTAAAGAAAGAAGCATTCAACTTGCCAACATCAATCAATTAGAAATAGTAATGCTAAAATGAGGAATCTTCCATTCTTATTCTTGCTTACAAGTGAATGTTTGTGTTGTAATAGTGGAGACATTAGAGTGCCAAGTGAACCAATCATAGTAGTATTAGTGCTAAATTTACTTTCAAGACTTAGGAGTGCAATAGTACTGAAATTCTTTGTCTCCAAACTCTTACATAATTGACTTAATAGTGACATATACTTCATGACAAATTTGAATCATGTGACTATGGATGGAACATAGTTATTGCCTTTATATCTGCTATTTACCATAAACTATGAATCCCAAACAAAAAAACTATCTTAACTTTGATCCACAATTTTACTATAACATATCATTCGAAATGTCCACTTTACTAGACTTGGTACGCTAGCATACTCTTCATCACTAATCGTGTCATTGATATGAGTCAGACAAAACTTTTTATTCTCCTTATTTTTTTTCTTTTCTTGGCTACATTAAAACTAGAACGTGTTGCGACAAATTGTATGATGGAATGTGTTCTTGCATGGTTCAACACGCATGCACATGGATTTACTCTCCATTCACATGCTTGGAGAAGCTCATGGGTGAGTGCAGAAACTTTAAGCTATCAATAAAATTTATGTGTAAAAATGAAAAAACTTACATGCAAAAAATGAATTATTAATTGTTATTCTCATAGTTGGGTATTGTGTGAAATGACCTCCTAGACATATCAATTTGTCTAAAAGGTACTAAAGTGCACTTTGGCATGGTTCAACATGCAAGCACATGGATTTACTCTCCATTCACATGCTTGGAGAAGCTCATGGGTAAGTGCAGAAAACTTAAGCTTCAACAAAAACTTATAGGCAAAAAAAAAAAACTTACATGCAAAAATTGAATTCTTAATTGCCATTCTCACACAATTGGGTATTGTGTGAAATGACTTCTTGGACATGTCAATTTTTCTGAAAAGGTACTAAAGTGCACTCTAGCATGGTTCAACACGCATGCATATGGATTTACTCTCCATTCACATGCTTGGAGAAGCTCATGGGTGAGTGTAGAAAACTCATAAGCTGTCAACAAAACCTATAGGCAAAAATAAAAAACTTACATGCAAAAAATGAATTCTTAACTGCCATTCTCACAGTTGGATATTGTGTGAGATGACCTCTTGGACATATCAATTTGTCTAAAAATACTAAAGTGCACTCTGGTATGTGGACACTATTGTAGTTTATGCCTACTATTATAGCAGTTTTAATTCTATGAACTACCTTATATTGCATTATGTGAACAAGTCAAAAGAAAAAACTTAGAAACCATGGAATCCAATATGTAGGTTGAAAAGTGCATGAGAATGAGGGTTGAATCGTACTTTCTCTTTTCTTAACCTTTTTTGTTTATGAAAAACTAAAATAGACACTATCAAGTTAGAACTTAGTGAGTGGAGTGGTTTTAAGAGTCTTAAAGTAACTTTCTAAACTTAAAACAAATGTATGAAAAATGAAATAAATATGTTTTTCAAAAAAGCTTTGATAAATAATACAGAACAAAAAATAAAGTAGAGTCAGGAAAAGAGAGATACTATAGGGGATTTTCCTGGTTCGGCCACCTGCCTACTTCCAATTCTCAACAACCTATTAAGTTCCACTAACCAAACTTCTCAACCCTGATAAAGTTACATAGTGTTCTATATCTTTCTCAAGCTATCTTGCATGACCAATAGCACACTCACTGTCACTCACAAGTAGTCTTTAACTATCTACTCCAAGCTACCTCACAATGATCATTATTGGATTAGGGTACAATGATTTTTGTGGGTTAGCTCACTCTAGCTATCAAACACTCAAGTTTTCTTAAGATGAAACAATCTATAAGCTGAAAACTTGTGACTTCTTTCTAACTATTCTTCCTAGGAATAAAGTATTATCTAATAAGAAAGAAGATTTTTATGAAAGATGAAATGACTACAATCTTTAATGACTTTATAGAAGATGAAGAAGAGTTCTTTCTTTTAGCATTTAAGCACAATGTCATTTTCAAAAGTATTGAGTTATATGCATGTCATTTCCTTTTATACTTGAAATCTTATTTATGACTATTGCCCTTAATTTGTTTTCCTAGTGACACGTGTTGATATTCTTTTTGTGTCTTGGAAATGCAATCTATAAGAGTAGCTTGGCTATGTTTGATCTACTTTACATTTAGAGACCATTGTCAATAGGTTTCTGAGTCCATCTTTAGAAACTACTTTTTGCTTTTTGAGCGAGGTTTTTGAACTTTTTCTTCTAGAAGCTGGGACAGTTGACCAAGTTAAAAAGCTAGATGTCAAGTTAGTCCTTGTCTTTGACTTTATTTGAATTTTGAATTTTCCTTCCCATTTCTGAAAGTGCCCATTTAACAGTAACGTGCTTTCTGAAGAGCGTTTTCAATTTCTTGACTTCCTCTGATCTTCCTTGCTTCAACCATGCTCATTGATGAATATATCTTTATAATTGAAGGTAGTAACCATAACTTGCTTCAAAGATGATGGAATTCTTCATTGTATATCAATTTTTGAAGATCTGAAGCTTAGTTTCTTGCACATGAAATCATTCCTTCATGTGTTAAACATAATAACGTTCATTTCAAGGATTGTTTTTCACTTCTTTTAAGTCCTAATCTCCTTGAATGAGATTAAACATGTTTGCACATGGTATAGTGAAAATAAAGCTTGTTCATGAAGTCATATGTCAACTAGAATTTTCATGTTTTTATATTTAAGAAACTCAAGCAAACGATTAGTCCTTCTTCAAAGGATTTTATCAAAAAAATTGGTTTGTTGTCACTCAAAATATTAGGCATTGAAGTTTTTGAAGGGTTCTAGGGCTAACAATCTCCCCTTTTTTATGATGACAAACCAAACTTTGAGAAAATCTTTTAAATAGATTTTGAAAGAAATATTTAAACAGGTGTTAGATTAAAGTAACTTGATATTCTTTTGAGATCATACTGATAGAGTTTTAGAAGGTCTCTTTGTTAAGGTTTGTTATAAGTAGGAGCAAATCATTTAACAACCTTAAGTGACTAGAATCAAAGCTGTTTGTTTTAAAGAAGGTTTTTGAAGTATATTAGGATATTCTCTAAAATGTGTCAAAGCAAGTTTTTGAAAAGATAAAGCATTTAAGCTTTTTAAACAACACAACTTGATTTTAAGTCTTTTGACTTTCTGAACTTAAATATAAAAGGACAATACGTGTGATATTCATTCTTGATATGGAATCCATACACAGCATAGCTTTGTACAAATTTTTCAGAATAAAATCCAGAGATAAAGCGTATAACACATGCAGCACATAGGAGTTTCTGAAGCCGGTTTCTAAGTATGCTAAGTGCCATATCATATTAGATGATCATATATATATATTAGAGCAAAGCTATAAGAAAGGTATAAATGCCATAGTATAAACATGGAGCTCATGAGACATATATCAAATCATATGATAAGACATTGAGCATATGTAGAATAACTAAACATGACGAAACATAAGTTTCAACATACCTTATATATATATATATATATATATATATTGAGAGTAAAGAGGCCATAAACCAGTTCAGAAACATTAATATCAAGTTTATATAAAGAACTTGACCAGAATGAATCAGAGTATTTAACATTAAAGAAAAGTGTTAGAAGAAAAAAGAATTATATCAAAAATAGAATAAAGAAAATGATGAGCATGCATGATTAAATGAAGTCTCTAAACTCCCCCTCAACTTGACTCCTAATTTTCTCAAGCACAAAACGATTTCTTTAGAAGATTTGTTTCCTTCTTTTCTTCTCCCTTATCATCAACAAAAAGAGGGTTGTGTTGGAGAATATGCCATCATTGGCCCCTCTTTGAGTTCTTGAAGAAGTTGTAGCAGCAACTCTTCATGACTTATTAATTGGCTCCAATCTCTCTATTGGAGGCTTCAACCATGTCCAAGCTCTCAAGGCCATATCCTTGATTATGTAAAAGGAACTAAACCTCTGGAGACTTGTTGGAGGCTTAGCTTTAGGCTGGCTAGGAAGATAGATTGTTCTAGGTGTTGTTGGGGTAGCTTTTGGAGTAGGTACAAGAATGTCTAAGGGTGGTGTACCTAGACTTTGATGAGACTTCTTCTTCATGATTAGTAGCCATCAAGTAGAGTGGATGGTGGTTCATTAACAAGTGAGGTGATAGCTGAAGTAATGCGTAACATCCTAGTTTTCTCAGATATTAATTGAGGAAAACTTAATAGGAATATTAGAATTCTGATAGGTGTAGTGATGAGAGTGACTCCATGAGGGACAAAAAAAAAAATGTGAATAGTACTTGGGCCCGCTCAGCCTTCCAGCAGAGCTTAGTTAGACAGGACAATGCCCGAAGTTAAAAAATGAGAATAAGATGAGGAATGTATGGGAACGATAATTTTATACCTAGAATTAATTTCGGGAGATATCTGGTGATATTGGGTACGGCGTTTACCGTTCGGTAGGATTTCTGTTGTGGTTTTTAACACCGAAAGACATTTCCATCACTACAACTAAACAATATCCCCAAGTTAAGACAAGGAAGGCTAGGATTCAATCTTGGAATCCAAGATCAAATCCTAGCCATCCATCATAGCCTAGTCACCAAGTCATCATGATTTTTAACAAATATCTTACCTTGCATTTATTATAAGCCTAATCACCAATCTTCCTCCCAAAGCCAAGCATCATCGGCCATTCCAAGGAGAAATCAGAAGGTGAAGTGCCTCCATAGCCAAGAGCTCCATCTTGCTTTCATCTCACAAAAACCCTAGCTTATAATCACCAAAACCCAAATCTTCCTTCACAAAAATTGATCTACACTTCCACCTCTACAATTATAACCGATTGAAATTTCAAGAACCCTATCCTTCTTGCACATCCATCAGTGATCAGAGGAGGGTTTGAGGTTGTGTGGGGAGTTTTGGTTGTGAAGAAATCACAACTTGAAACAAGCTAGAGATAGAGACTTCCTGCACCTTTAAGAGTAGGGTTTCCCGCCTTTTTGTGGAATTTTTCAATTCTGTTTTGGCTTGCCCTAATTCCAAAAATTTTGATGATTCTGATGGTTAACATATTGATATTGATGTATGAATTTTTGTGTTGTGTTTGGATGGTTTTAAAATGGGTTTTCTCAAGTGAAATTGGAACTAGGTTGCTTACTGAATTCTCGTTTTGAAATCAGAATTTCTCACGAATTTTCTGGAAAATTTGTGGGTGGTTTCATGAGCCATGAAAATTATATGTTGTATTTAAGCCCTTAAACTAAATATATGAATTTTCTTGGGGGTTAATTTTAAGGTTTGATGCCAAAAAAATTAGGAACCGATTGTAACTGCTGTCTAAACTATTGAGATTTAAGTAAAAAACTTGCCCGAATTTTTAATCATAGCAATTGATTGAGATAGAAATTTTTACACAAGACTAATAACATGTTGAAATACCTCTGTGAATTTTCTTGTACCTTGATTCCATTCGAATTCTAGGGTTAAATATTCTAGAACACAAGTCTGGACTATGAATTTGTGACTTCTGACCACAGATTTGCCTATTTTATGGAAGTGGCTATATAACTCTGATTGCCTGAAATTTTTACAGGTTGTTTTAGACACATTGAAGTGTCATGTGAAAGTTTCCTTAAGGGTGGAATGGTTGTTTGGTATGATAACAAATTGTTGTGCCTAGAACTTCAATTCTCCAGGATAATGAAATGTGGAAATGGTTGAAATTTTATGATAGTATGTGCATATCTTACTGTGTATGTTTAGACATATGGGGAAAGGAAACAAGGCTTAGAAAAAATTGAGAGGGAAGGCAAAAAGAAGGACTTCCCTAGAAAATTGTGAGTCGATAGACGTGTCGGCTGAGGCATAGACCCTTGAGTGATTGAAATGGAAAAAAATGAAGTTCGTGATTCTAATAGGAATGAGCTCATGTCCTAGGAGTCTATGGTCCTCGTGAAATTGTGAATTGTGAATGTATCTCTCTGAGAATAAGCCTTCCCTATGTTGAGAAAATTGAGAAGGACATGAGAAATGGAGTTTCTGATTATGCATATTATTACTCGATTGATTATTGTGATCCTATCCTTAGTTCCCGGCCTACGGGTTTCAAGATTTCTGAGGTGTTTATCTGAATATGTATATGCATGAGTTGCTTATCCCGTTGTATATTGTATATGGGAAACTACCCTACGAGAATTTTATATTATTCTCACCCCTGAGTTGTATGTATTTTATTGTTCGATTCCAGATGCCGTCCTAGTGTTTTTCTCTGATCGCCACAAGGGTGTGGCAATATGATCTGGCATTGGACCTGTACGCGTTGGTTATTCCCAGTTCCATCTATATGTTCTTTGATCGCTCCTTCAGGACCTCGGTCTTCGCCCGGACTTCACCGCTTTCCTTATGACGGTATGCCCTCACATGGCCCATCCTGAGTGTTGAGATCCCCTCGCTCCACCCCGCATCACGCGAGACGCACCCCTTTGTCATCCTCTCATCTACTCAGATCCCTCTGAGGACCCGTGCAGATGGAGGAGAGGTCATCTCCGATGGCCAATGGCTTCCTGCATGAGAGTAGAGACCTATAGAGATGGATGCATTGTACATAGACATAGGATAGTGTTAGGACCTTACCTACCTATAGCTGATGTACTTTTGGTTTTCTTTTGCTCTGTTGTATATGTACATATGCGGTTTTGTCATCAGGGTGTTTGAGTAGGTTAGGTACCAGGTAGGGGATTAGCCTCGTCTGCATTCAGTCCTGACTTTCCGGGTCATTTTGTTAGTCTTGCCCTTATGATGTATATATATATAGTGACTGAACATTATACCCTTATATGTAAATCTCGTTATGATAGTATATGTATTGCGACATTTCGTGTCATTGAATTATTTCAACTAGTATAGATCCCAGCTTACCAGGTAATACTCTACTAATTACTATATCCATACTCGAGTAAATGTGGTAATTTGGAGGGTGTTACATAATGGGGATGCCTATTTGTGAGTTTGGAACCAAGTGGAATTTGTGATTCAATAATGGGAAAGGGAAGGAAGTATCATTAGGCATAGGAGAGAGAAGAGGAGAAACAAAATTAATTATAAGAGAAGGTAGCAAATAGCAATGTGAAAGGGAAGCTTGATCAATAAGGAGTGGAGTACCTAGGCTTTCAGCTGGTTTTAAACTTCATTATTTTCCTCCAATGGAGTTAGTCTTATGGAGGGAGGAGGTTGAGGCACCATCATAATAATATTAGTTATTGGTTCAAAAGCTTCCTCTCTAGGCTTTTCCACTATTAGCTCCAAGGTTTGAGAAAGCTCACTTATGTGAAAGATGAGTTCCTCAAGGCCATCCCCCTTAGGCTATGACTCCTTCTCTAGGTCTTTAGTCTTAGAATTCATCCCTTTATAGTCAAAGAGTCATCATTAGTGCCTTTGGCAGCCATTGTTGTAGCATTAGCTATTCTTTCTGGAGAGTTGATTCAATGGTAGAGCTAGTTTCTGATGGCATCTGGCTTCTTAGAGGTGCATCAGAGATTGGGAAGGAAATGTACCCAAATTGGTGAGTTATGGGCATCTTTGATGATTCTTCAATTACTACAAATGGTTAGGACTGAAAATCTTGTCCTTTTCCTTAAGCCTTGAATTTCTTTGGCCTTTTCTAACTTTTGTGCTTCCTACAATCTTCATTCTCTTATAGAATTCTTTGCTCCATGAGAATCCTCTAGATTCCTCTCTATCCTCTTCTCAGAAAGTCTTTATCTTCTCCCCAACCATAGCCTGCTCAACTTCAAGCATTTCTTTCAAGATGAAAACTAGGCACATCCTTGGGTAAGTTTCTGTACTTATGCTCAACATCTTGCCTTCTAATGGGAAGTTTGCCAAGTCTTCCCTTGGAGTGCTCAATTTTTGAGGTCTCTGCCTTAAGTTTGAAGGCATGGATGGCTTAGGGGACTCTAATTCTTTTGTCTTTTGTCCTTCTTCTTGCTTCTTAGCTCATTTGGGGAGAATTTCTTCAGGCGCAAGTCTTCTCTAATTCTTGTTTTGCTTCCTTAGAACTTTTCAAGCTAACATTAGACAATATCTAAGTCTACACACTATACTGATGCTTCATATTTGAATGATCTTCCACATTTTGAGCTTATGTGACTTTTTGTCCCATTTTCTAAGCTTGCATAATAATTTTATGATCTTGTATCCTGATGTTTTGAGCTCTCCTTGATGTCTTTATATGGGCCTTAGTTAGTGTCTTGATGGGGAAACTCCAGAGATGTTTATGTATGAATGCTATGTAGATTTTAAAAACTTTTAAGATTCAAAAGCTTTTTCAAATAGCAAAAACGACCTTTGGCTAGAGGTTTTATTAATATATCAGACATTTGGTCTTCAGGATTCACAAACAATGGCTCAACATCTCCTTTCTGAATATGATCTCTAATAAAATAATGTTTGACATTAATGTGCTTAGATCTAGAGTGTGAATAGGATTCTTTGCAAGATTAATAGTACTAGTATTATCACAAAAGATAGGGTTTTTGGAATACCTCAAGGGATAATCTTCTAGTCCATTCGTATCCATAGCATCTGGGTGCAACAATTTGTAGCAGCTACATATTCAGCTTCAGTTGTTGAGAGAGCAATGGTGTTTTTCTTCTTGTGTGACTAAGTGATAAGGCTTTTTCCAAACAACAACAACCATTGGTGCTTTCTGTTCACTCTCTTTAAAATCAGCATTTACAATTCTACAATCTCACAAGATGTACCTTTCTTGTACCATAAACTAAGATTAGTAGTACCAGATAAATATCTTAAAATTCTTTTGAGGATTTAAGTATGATTGTTTTGGATTAGATTGAAATTTAGCACAAATGCCCGTACTTAATTGAATGTCTAGTCTACTAACCTAAGATATAGAAGTGAACCAATCATCCCTCCATAATTACTTTCTAATATCTTTTCTCCATTTCATCGCATCAATGACTTGAGATGGATGCATGGGTGCTCATCGATTTTGCTTGATCCATAATAAATATTTTCAAAAGCTCTTTTGTATATTTTTCTTGATGGATCAAGGTTCCTTTCTTTTGTTGTTTTATTTGATGTCCAAGGAAAACTTGAGTTCATCTATCATGCTCATCTCAAATTCACTTTGCATTAATTTTGAAAACGTTTCATAGAGAGAATGATTAGTGGCACCAAATATAATGTCATCAACATATATTTGGACTATCAGAAGGTGATTATTTTGTTGAAAAGTAAACAAAGTAGTGTCAACTATACCTCTTTTGAACCAATTCTTAAGTAAAAAGGTACGTAGCCTTTTATACCAAGCTTTGGGAACTTGTTTTAGACTATAAAGTGCCTTAGTTTATTTAAAGACATGGTTGGGAAGGTTTTTACTCTCAAAACCTAAGGCTGCTTTACATAAAATTCTTCATAAAGAAATTTGTTTAGAATGCAGACTTAATATTCATTTGGTATAGAGTGAATCCCTTGAAGGCTCAAAAGCAAGTAGCATTCTTGTGGCTTCAAGCCTTACTATTAGTGCAAAGGTTTCATCATAATCAATCCTCTCTTGTTGATTATAACCTTATGCAACCAATTTTGCTTTGTTTCTGATAACCTTTCCAGTTTCATCTAGCTTGTTTCTGAATACCCACTTAGTTCCAATGATGGTTTTTCCTTTGGGTTTCTCTATGAGTGTCCAACTTTGCTTTCTCAAACTGATCTAGTTCATCTTGCATGGCTTCCACCTAACTTTTGGATCTTCAATGCATTCTGCTTTATGGTAGAGATAAAGAACAGTTAGATTCATTTCTAAGTTAGGATTGGTTCTCACACCCTTGAAAATGTCTCATAAAACTTGATTTTGTAGCCTTGTTGCTCTTTAGTTTCTCTATCATCTTCAGATTGCTTTTCTTCATGCTTAGAGATGTCATTTTCTAAGGGCTTTAAAGTTCTGAGTAAGCTTTCTGAGCCAGCTTGTGCTCTAGAGCTTACTTTCTAATATTGTGCTTTCTTCTACATGTTTTCTGATGATTCCTTGAGATTAAGCTTCTCAAGATTTACTTCTAGTTCTTCTAGATCATCAGCAAAGTCCTTTTTAAGCTCTTTATACTTGCTATGGATGGTCTCTTCAACACATTATGTTCTCTTGTTGTATACCCTATAAGCTTTTGAGATTGAAGAGTATGCTAGGAAAATACCATTATTAGATTTAGGATCAAACTTTGCAAGTTTTTCCTTGGTGTTAAGAATAAAACAAGATAAGCCAAAGATATGGAAATATGATATGTTGGGTTTTCTACCCTTTCATAGCTCATAAGGAGTTTTTTTTAGGATTGGCCTTAGAAAGATTCGTTTGAAAATAGCATGAGGTATTTATAGTCTCTAAAAACCTTTTGATAAACCACTTTCTAAAAGCATGGTTCTAGCTATCTCTAGCAAGTTTCGTTCTTTTTTCAGCAACCCCATTTTATTAGGGAATTCTAGGTGCAAAAAACTCATGAGAGATGCTGTTTTTCACAAAACTCTTCAAAAATATGATTTTCAAATTCTCCTACATGAAATAATCTTATAGAGGTAATTTGATAATCTTTTTCATTACAAATTCGTTTTGTAAGGACTTTAAATCTTACAGCCACCACATCCTTAAAAGCTAGGAAGATAACCCATATGAATCTAAAGAAATCATCCACAATGACAAGGTAATATCTTCTTCCAGGAAGACTTCCAGTCTGGTTAGTCCAAAGATATCCATGTGTAAAAGCTCGAGTGGCTTGTTGATTGAAACCATATTTTTATTGTGGAAAGAAGCTTTGGTTTGCTTACCTTTCTCAGAAATCACAAGTGGAGTCCTTGTCATATCTGATCTTTGGAAGGTCTTTAACAAGCTCTTTCTAAGATAACTCAGAAATTAGCTTCATATGAGCATGTCCAACCTTCCTATGCCACAACCACTTATCATCCATAAAGGATGTAAGACATTTTACATCTTGATCTAGAAGGCCATCCAAGAACAACACATTAGTGTTGTCAAGTCTCTTACCAGGTACAATAACTTGTCCAGATATGGATTTAGAATATTGCATGCATTTGCATCAAATAAAACATTGTAACATTGGTCACAAATTGGCTTGATGCTTAATAGATTGTGAGCAAGTCCATCAACAAGTAAATCATTAGAAATTTGGTGAGAGTCATCTTACCAAAATTTCCTATACCTGTGACCTTAGTCTTTTTTCCATCAGTAAATTTTACTGATCTAGAGTTCTTAGGCTTCAACTTTAACCAACTTTTGGGCTCCTATGTAATGCCCTGATTTTCCTGCGTGAAATGACCAAAATACTAATGAGGTCATGTTTGCACGAAATTTAGGACGATGGTCTAGGCTATCCTCATTGGGGTAATTTAATGTTAGAATAAGACTATATGTGGTTTGGGTAGCAATCTGCGAAATTCAATCCAGATTTTCCCGTTAAAATGACCAAAATGCCCCTTAGGTCATTTTTGCCCGGAATTGAGGACTGGTCCTGGCTATCCTCATGGGGTTAGTTTGGTGTTTGAAAAGGGGCTATATGTGTTTTGAATGACAATAGATGTGAGAATCTCAATTCCTAGTTTTTCCTATGCACAAATTACCAAATGCCCCTGAGGTAATTTAGCACGTGATTAAGTGACAACAAATAGGTCATGACTCGGGAGTTGGATATGCCAATTAGAGGGGATATGTGATATATGGATGGGTCCCGGAAGTCCCAAGGAGTTTCTATGTAAAATTACCATTTTATCCTAGTTAGTGCTAATTAAGATTAATTAAAGTAATTAACGAAATATAAGCAATATTATGCTCTAATTAAAGATAAATTAATTTTATTTATTAATTTTTAGTCAAAATAATTATTTAAAGTTAATTAGGGCCCAAGGTTGCTTAGGGAAGGTTTAATCTCATTCTTATTCAAAGATTACTCATGAGACCAAAAAAAAAGTAAAGGACAAAAGTCCTTTCTTTCTTTCTTTTCCTAAAGATTAGGAACATGTTGTGGTTTGAATTTTGAATTAATCAAAAGCTTAGCCCAACTAAACTTGCAAGACAACTCCTTAACCTTGTCTTGAAAGCTTTAAACACATGGTTACTAACCCAAACACCTAATTCTCAAATCCTAACTTTTCCCTTAATCAAAATTACCTAAAAACCCTACTTTCCACACCCAAATGAAAAATTCCCGCAAAAAACCCCTACATGGCCGGTGGCCTCTACCCCATTCCCTATCTCATATGTTGAATTTTTTTAAACACTCACACTCACACACACCCTCATTCTTACTATTCACTTTTTTGGCCAAACTTGTCCATTAAGTTGTGTAAAAAACACTCTTGCTCCCTTTACCTCAAGCTCTCTTCTTTTCCTCTTATTCACCTTCAAAGAACCTCCATTTTTGTTCTTCATCCAAGTTTCAAACATCAAACCAACACACCACTATCATAGATCTTCCCTAAAACACATAAGCTTTCATTTCTCACACCAAACCAACACAAAAATCCTTCCTCCCATTCCTTCTCACCTTAGTCGAAACTTATCTTGCTCTAAGAGAAGATTTTTTCTTCTTATTTCTTTGCAAGAGATCAAGGTTTCCCTTTTCAACCAAGAAGCACACTTGATAGGGATTTTATTCTCTGAGTTCTATTTTCATTTCTACTCTTTTTTTTTGTTTTTGTTGTGATCAAAGCCATAGCTTGATGATGAGTGCTCTTGATTATGGTTGTGAGACTATTATGTTTATGACCTTTAAAGCTTTAGGCATGATCTTTGCTTTCAAAAAAACAAGAGAGAAAGAATGCTCATTTGGTGTCTTTGTTGTTTTGAGCTTGATGGTGAGTCCAGAAATGAGGTTCTTTGAACCATGGGAATGAAGGACTCTAAAGCTCATTTTCATTTTGTTAAGATTAATAGGATTGAAAATCTCACTCTTTAAAGTCTTGAGTTTTGAGCTCTAATAAGATATAAAAATGGACTTGCACTCATGCTTATGTTTCAAGTTTTGCATCTTCATGTTTATATTTCAATTCCATGCATATCATGTTTTTGTTCCAAGTTGTCGCTTGTAAACTTAAAGACTTAAAACTGAACCTGTATTTTCATGTTTACATTCCAAGTCATGCATTTCATATTTATATTCCAAGTTGTTATCTTATAATCTTGAAGACTTAAAAATAAATTTGCATCTCATGTTTAAATTTCAAGTCTTGAACATTATATTTATATTTCTAAGTTGTCACATTATAATGTTAAAGACTTAAAATAAATTGCATGGCATGTTTATGATTTTAGTCATCACCTATGTCTCTAAAGCTCAAGACTTGCCCCTTTGGTCTTAAATGAAAATTTTGATCATGGACACATATTCACATGTACATTTCGGCTATATAGTGATCTTGGATTTGAAGTTGGTTTTATTTTATTTAAAGACTTGAACCTTGTGTCTTGAGTATACAAAGGAATTTTGAAAGAGATAGAAATTCAAAAGGTGAAAAAATGTGATTTTTAAATAAATAAAATCTTATTTATGAAATATTAAGTTTTGCTATTGATTTAAATGGCAATAATTAATTTCTAAGAGAGACAAAATGATTTCATGTGTTTTGAGAAAAACTAGTAATTAGAAAAGGTTAAAGATGTAATTTCTAAGCTTTTTGGTCATTTCAATGTTGGCATTATTTGACACTGTTGAACATAGGACACTATTTGGCCTGTTCACATAGTCAAAAATGTGTTAAAAATGTTTCATATGTCTTAGATGTCTTAGAATGACCTTTGGGAAAAATTAGTAATTGGAAAGGGTCAAAAATGTAATTTCTAACGCTTTTGTAATTTTAATTTCTGGTACTATTGGGCATTATTCAGCATTAAACTGTGTGATCCTGTTCACATGTATAAAAATTATTAATAATTATTGTAAAAATTATTTTAAGCATCTTAGGAAAAACTAGTAACTAGAAAGGGTCAAAAATGTAATTTCCAAAGGTTTTGAAATTGAACTTCCTAATACTGTCCAACATTGTACAGTCCTGTTTGATCCTGTTCACATGCTTAAAAATTAGTGATAATTGTTGTAAAAATTATTTTTGGTGTCTTAGGTGCTTAAAAGTATAATTGCAAGTGTTAGGCTGGAAATTTTAAAATAAAAATTGTGTCTTGAACTTCTCATTATAGAATTTTGGCCAAATGCGTAATTAGAGTTAATTATGATTTTGAATGTGTCCATGTGTTCAAAATACCATTTATGATGTTAAGAATAATTTTTGGTAGCATTGGCACTTATTATGTGTTAAAAATGTTAAACTTTGCACTTTGATCCCTAAAATCTAACAAAATTTGGCCAATGACCCAAAATGTTTTTATGATGAATTTAAATGATTTCTAAGTTTTGTGGATCTCTTAAAAGTGTAATTAATTGTGGGAATCATTAGTTTTGAAAATGCATTAATTGGGAAATTTACACTTTGACCCACAAACTTTAACATTAAAAAATTAAGTTTTACCCTCTTAGGGCTAAAGTATGATTATCAAATAACTTGATGATATTAATGTGAATGATATATTATGAGAGCTATGTTCATACGAATTGTTGGAAATTATATGACTTGAAGTGATTGTACAAAATTATGAGTTAATGACTATGCATGCTTGATTTTTTAATTATGCAAGTAATGATTACTGTCTATGTTGTACATATATCCTGTTGAGCAAAGCATATGCATTAACTTTAGTAGTTTTTTTTTGTATACTGGGTAGGAGCATGTTTACTTTTCAATGAGACATTAATGCTAACATGCTTATGGATATATGCAAAGAATGTGATGCATGCTTATGTGATCAATTACATGATGAATTATGGCATATTGTGATTATGAATGAATAATTAAGGTGCATGATTGATATGTTTTATGGCATGAAGCAAATTTGAAACTCCTTCCACCATTATGCTGATTTTCACCAAATTTGTGGACTTAGAAAAATTGTGAAATTGTGAGCATGAAGCGTTGAATGATAAGTTGTAATAATGGCCATGATTATATGCTCATGTTTTTTATCTCTAAATGATATGCTAAGATTAAAGGTTACATAAGACACATGGAAATGACCCTCTAGACTCCAAGAATTAATGGTTATGAGAGGTGATCCAATAAGGGATCTTTTAGACTCCAGGAATTAATGGTTATGGAAGGTAATACTATTCGCCTATCCTGCACTCTGGGAGTTGAGAATTTGCTTATTGAGAGGATAAGTGTAGACTAGTGATGACTAGTTAGGTATGAGCTCATAACGAACTCTTAAGAAGAGAAAGTATTAGAGTGGCCCATTAGAAAAGGATAAGAAGGTTAAGTCATCTAAGAGAATAAGAAAGAAAAGTTATGTTAAGAGGTTTTATGTTCCTTATGCTATGTTAATTCATTACAATTCTTGTGATATGTTGCATGTGGCATTGACATGCATTTATAATATGGTATAATGCATCCATGACATTAAAACTCATGCTAAAAGACACGGATCTTCGGCTAATGGCTTTCAAACTTAATAAATGAACCTCATTTATGTCCACTGTCTTCATAATGAAACCTTAGGGTCTGAGGATAAAGATGATAACATTTGTTTGGAGGTGAAAGCCCTACTAAGATTTTTGTACAAGTTTCTCATTCCCTCTCTCTTTCTTTACATCTCATCTTCAACGGTCGATGGCCACCTTCATGATCTACATTGATGCACCCACCTCAGAGATGCACTACGATCTGGGAACCAGTCATATCACTTTGTGCGTTATTGTGTTGTCCGCCTGTTCGTGTTCCTAGATCATCCTTTTGCGCACCCTATTACTAGCTTTTGGTTTTTCACGGTCACTCCCTTTACCGATGATTTTTCCTTCAAGCGTGCTCGCCTTGCCCCCTCCTCAAGAAACTTCCAGAGCATATGCCCTCGCCATCTCACCCCACCGCTCAATGGTCTGGCCCATCTGAGAAGTTACCTTTCCAGTATTCCTTAGCAACTCTATAATACCTTGCTAATTATCATATTTTACTCGAGTCTTAACACAGTAATTAGAAGTTCGCCTACGTTCATAGTCTATACTAGTCAAAATACAATGAAATAAAGTAATTTAGACATATATGTTGCAAAGCTCATATCTACGTATATGAACATCATTTCCAAGTTTACAATATGTATATCATACTAGCAAACAAACTAGTTAGCTTCTAAGCTAGTCAGGAACTCAGTTTACCCAAGAAACAACCCCGCATCTAGTCTATCCTGCTCAAAATCGAAGCCCAGCAAAATTTTATACAAATAGAAATGGACCTCAACGACATCTAATAGGATCAGTCTACAAGTTGGAGGTTTTCTACTACTATATACACATCAAGAGTCCCTAGATGTCTCATGCTCTCCTAAAGAAAACCATTCGCCATTGGGACAATGGCATTTCCCCCAACAAGGGCATCCAGACCAACAGGGTGGGTAGAAGTTGAGGAAGAGGACAAGGAAGGGTCATCTCAGGAGGGGGCATAGGTGAGAACAGGTGGAACTACAAACACAGCAAGGTGTGCCATGTGTAAAGGCACACTATCATAAGGGAAACCTGGGTCGAACTTGGTGGCAAAAATAGAAGTGTGAATGGACGGCTGAAAAACATGTAAGCTCAAATATGAGAATATGCTACAACATAAAGTGAATCCAAATTGGGTCATAGTGCCACTGTCATTGGGGTGAATCAAGGAAGAAAATCACTGACGACATCTGTAGAATCTAAGTACAATACAATATATATACACATAAGGATGAGAATATTATATAATTCTCAGGAGGATCCCTCAAGTATAGACGGGCATAACTAGCAATTTCATTTATATAAGTAATATCATGCAAGGTCATATGCATAAAGAATTATAGAATTCATAATGACAATCATACAATTTCTCATATAGACAATGAACTTGATTCAGTTCCATTATCTCTTTTCTTTAACATAAGGAAGGCTTAATTTCACTTTGAGTGATATCTATAATAAATAACTCCACAAAGGACAATAGACTGTTAGGACATGAGCTCATTCCTATTCGTGATAATTGAACTTCATTTTTTTCCACTTTCGAATCATACACAGTTCTATTCCTAGCCGATATGTCTATCGACTCACAAAATTCCTAGGGAAGTCCTTACTTTTACCTTCACTCTTTAACCCACATAAGCCTTGTCTCTGTTTTACCCATATGTTAACACATGTACAACTAAAATTTACATATTCTCTTTTGTCATATAACCGCATCCTATACTTCTCTTTTTCAATGGCATGCTTACATCACATGTAGGTATTCAATTACATTGGTGTCTCATTCATGCCCCATAAACTAATCTTTAAAACAACTAGTATGCATTCATATGTCATATACTTGGACTAAATACCATTCTATCATTAATTTAAGGCATTCTCACCATTCCAGCACTTTGGTAGATTTACCCTTCCAACAACAATATTTAATTTCCCTATCAAATGGTCAATTCAAGGGCCACAAAATTCTCCATGACACTTAAATGTGTCTAAAAGGCCCTGTAAAAATTTCATAGCAAACGAAGTTCTCTAACCATGTTAACTAAATTGTACAATTTTGGTGGTCGGAGACCACTTATTCACAACTCAACCAGGATTCTCATAATTTTTAACCCTAGTAAATGATTGCATCAACTCAAAATAAAATTCATGATGATACTTCAATATATTATCCACTTCTTGTAAACATTTCAAAGTGTGAATCAATCATTTGCTCTGATAATAAAATTAGATAATTTTATTACTTCATTTAACAATTTAAACAGCATCAATACCATTTCAATCTCTGATTTTTTTAAAGTAGTATACCTCAAAACCAATGCTCAAGAAAATTCATGTAGTTATTTTAGGATATTAGCTTCCACATATAATTTTTCTAGCTCATAAACATGACCAAAAATATGTCTAAAATTCACAAATTTTCCTATTTGTAGCCAAACTGAAAAATCCAGCAATCTAGTCAAAATATTTTTTGACAAAATTGATTTCTAACCTTATCCAAGCACTGCACCAAAATTAACACATCAATATCAACATATTATCAACCAAGATAACTAGAAATTTTGGACCAAAACCAATTAGAAATTCTCAGAATAATTTTGAAAGAAAAAGGCCAAAGAAAACCCTACTCTTGGAAGCTAGTATATCTTTGTCTTTAGTTTGCTCCAAGATGGTAGTTCTTTACTCCAAAGCCCTTAAAACACACTCAAACCCTCCTCTAATCAGTGATGGGTAAGGTAATAAGGTGAGATTTGGAGATTCTAATCGGTTATATTTGTAGAGGATGAAATGTAGAACAAGTTTAGTTAAGGAGGATTTTAATTTTGGCAAGGTTTGGCTTAGGATTTTTGAGGTTGAAATTCAAGGTTTCAAGCTTTTTGTGAAGAGAAAATGGAGTCCTATGGTTTCTCTCTTTACTGGCTGAACTTAGGGGATGAAACAATGAAGGTAGATGAGTTATATTTATCTAAGAAAGTGTGATTTCATTGGTTGAACATAAAGCATATTTCTTTTCATTACAAGAAATTAATATCAATGGCTAAGATTTAATCTTTCATCCAAGATGAAATCTTAGCTATTCATTTGGCAATCAAAGGGATAAACTTCATTATTTTGTAGAGATTAACTAGCTTTCGGTGTTAAAAATTGCATACTGAAATTTCACCGAACGGGTGAAATACCATACCCGAGTAATCAAATATTACCAGAAAATTAATTCTAAGTATAAAATTTTCATTTCCAATTATTTCTAACCTTATTCCTATGTTTTCCCAATTTCAGCACCTCAAGTCCGAATAGTTACCCAAATGAGAACACACCATGGCAACTAAAAGAAGAGTTGGAAACTATGAAAATGATGCTAAGAGGCTACGATTTACATACCTGAATTCTTGCCACCTCAATCTCAAATTTTTACTTCCTTCTGTTAATTATGCATGTCCCTTAGGTAGGTAGCTATAATTTAAATACTTGGGTCAATTCCTTACTAACCACACATCTAGAAGACTTGAAAACCAATACTTGAATATGCATTTGATGTGTCATGATGTTAGCTTATGCATTCTCCTTATATTATTATATACGTATGATAAGACACACTCTATCTTCTCTCATTCCATATTGATTTAGTTATTGTCTTCTTTGTTGTGTATCCATTTGATTGATTTGATATAATTTGAAGACTACATATTGATGTGCTAAACTGTGTTGTTACTTGTTAGCATAAGAAAAATTCCAATCAAAATGTATCCACATTTTTTGAGTATTTCTTATATAACATGTTAGTACTTGCCAATTCTAGTTCTCTATTCTTCACTATTGGTGATTAATGTGATGGCATTTGAGGAATTTTTTCACTATGTAGGGGTTTTTCTAGCATAGTTTCTATGTAGGTATGCTTTGTACATTTGAACTTATGTCTTCGTTTAATGAATTGGACATAAGTATGATTTAGCAATTTAGCTCTCCATGCAAATATGGCAGGAAATTATGTGACAAGAGCATTGATCTAGGAAGATTGCAAGGTCTGCTAGAAGTGGTTTTTCTTAGACTGTCAATATTTTTTCTTTCTTTCTTATTGTCATGTCATAATCAGTTACCTCAACAACCTAGTTGATGTCGAATGTTGTATGAATAGCACAAGACTTGTAGGGAGTAGGGTTGAAGGGGTGATTCTCATGACTCAAAATTGGCTTTTGTTTTTAATGTGGGTTGAAATGTTTGGTCACATTTTGATCTCAATTTGAACATCTGTTGTCTTGGTTTTGGTTCTTTTGCATAAACATGTGATTTTGGGGACCTCCCTTTCTGTCCATATATACTTTATTTTTTTTTGGTGTTGTGAAATTACACTATCTTGCTGTGTTAGTGTAAGGATACTTCAACATGAATTGTGCTCTCGTTGCATGATTGACAAGTTAATGTGTGTGGATGACCAATTATGGGTTTTGATTGTGATTGAATGCTATATTGGCTTTTCTAATAATTCCTTAGCATGAAATAGTGTTTTCTGATTTCTGATTAATCACTAGATGTGAATTGTAGATTTGTGATGTTTTCACAATGTAAAAAGCTCTTTAGTTACTAGTGTCACTTCTATTTGAGAACTTTACTTGTGACAAAAATTTACATTTGTTACCAAATGTGTGATTAATGAATTTGTGAGCTAAATAAATAAAAAGAAACTTGATAGTTATTTATAATTATATGCTCTTCAATCTTCATGAAGTTTTCATTCTAACATGCTACACGCAATTTGTAATAGTTTATTAGTTTGATATCTTCATATTTCAACTTATTCTGAGTATTCTTGACTTCTAGACTTAAGAAATTACAAAGTGGCATCTTTTTCCTTTGCTAAAGATTCCATCGAGGAAGTAGAGGACTCACTTTACAGGGTTGAAGACTCAATTGAGGAAATAAAAGACTCATTAAAAAGGGTTGAAGGCTCAATTGAAGGAGTGGAAGACTTCATAGAAATTGTTCAAGACTCCATACAAACCGTTAAAGATTCAAAGGAGGTAGTTCAAGACTCAAAGGAAGTTGTTGAAGACTCATGGAAGCAAGAATTAGTTATGACTATGTTGAAAATTTATTGTCCAAAGAGTTTTCAATACATATCTTTATTTTTATTTTAGATTATAGGGCTTCATGTTATTGTAAATTTTGAAATATTTGGATTGAACTTACTTTGTTGTATGATGTTACAACTACTTGTTAAAGTATATAGGTAACTTTTAAGTTTGTTTGTTTTTGTATAGATATATAATTTCTTATTTGATGATATATATTTAAATTTTAAAAGTGAGATTTCAAAAATTTAAATTTTTTATTTTTTTTAGGGATTACACATTAGTGACTAATATATCAATCACAAAATTAGTGATTATTTATCGGTCACTAACAATTTCACATAACAACCACCAAATCAATCACAAAGTTAGTAACCGATTTATCAGTCACTAATAGCACACCAAACCACCAGCAAAAATTTGTTGTATGGATGGAAAAATCGGTCACTAAATCAATCACAAGATTTAGTGACTAATTTATCAGTCACTAATAGCATACTAAACCACCAACCAAAATTGGTCATATGGATAGGAAAATCGGTCACAAGATTTAGTGATCGATTTTGTCGGTCGCTAATATTTTAGCCACCATGGTTTTAGCAACTTTTTTTGGTCGCTAAATCGGTCACTACCAAGTTTAGCGACCGGTTTCATGAAATTAGCAACCAAAAATCGGTCACTAAACACTAATTTTTTTTGTCGTGTCTGTTCCTTCATGTTGCATGCGTAGTCGTCCAGATATCCTTAGCCATGTCACAAGCAATGATCTTATCATATTCAACTTTTCTTAGTGCACACGTGAGTAGGTACTTAGCCTTAGAGTTCAACTGAACTCTAGCTTTATGTTGCTCAGTCCACCTACTCCTAGGAACTTTTCTAGAGGTGGAAGGTGCATCTTCATTTCCTAGAATTTCTTCCATAGGAACATAGTCTCTTTCTTGAATAATCTCCCACAAGTCAAGACTTGTGTATTTGATGAATAGCTCCATTCTATCTCTTCAATATACGTAGTCCCCACCATCAAAGAATGGTGGTCTATTTATGGAGTGTCCTTCTACAATGTGGATATTATGTGCCATGTTTCCTCAGGATCTTTAACCTCTATAGTCGTTAAAATGCTCAACCCCTTAAAGGCATGAGCTCTTATGCCAATTGTAGGTTGAAAAATGCACAAGAATGGGGGTTAAATTGTGCTTTCTCTTTTCTTAACCCTTTTATTTCTAAAAAATTAAAACAAATACTATTAAGTAAGAACTTGAAGTGCAACGAAATGATGTTAGGAAGTCTAGAAAGTAACTTTCTGAACTTAAAACAAATATATGAAAACTTATATAAATATATTTTTCAGAAAAGCTTTGATAAATAATGCAAAACAAAAAATAAACTAAAGTCAGGAAAAGAGATATACTACATAGGGTATTTTCAGGTTCATCCAACTTGCCTAGATCCAATTCTCAACAACCTGTTGAGTTCTACTAACCATACCTTTCTTAACCTCGAGAAAGTTAGATAGTCTTTCTATAGCCTTCTCAAGCTATCTCGCGTGACCAGGAGCACACTCTCCTGTCACTTACAAGTAGTCTTTGACTAGTCTCTCCATGCTACTTCACAATGATCACTACTAGATCAGGATACAATGATTTTTGTGGGTTGGTTCACTCCAACTATCAAACACTCAAGTTTTCTTAAGATGAAACGGTGTATAAGCTAAAACTTGGGTGGCTTCTTTCAAACTATTCTTCCTAGGAATAAAGTATTATCTAATAAGAATTTAGAAAGAATATTTTTACAGAAGATGAAGAAGTTCTTTTTTTTTTTTCAGCGTTAATGTCTTTTTCAAAAGTGTTGAGTTGTATGCACGTCATCTCCTTTTATATTTGATCTCTCATTTTTTAGCGTTGCCCTTATCTATTTTTCTAGTGACACGTGTTGATCTTCTTTTTGTGTCTTGGAAATGCAGTCTAAAAAAGTATCTCGACTATGTCAAAGCCACTTTTCCAGTTGTAAGACCGTTGTCAAATAGAGGTTTATGAGTCCATCTTCATAAACTACTTGTTACTTTTTAAACGAGGTTTCTGAACTTTTTCTTCTATAAGCTTGGACGATTGACCAAGTTAAAAAGCTAGATGTCACATCAGTCCCTGTCTTCATTTGACTGAATTTTGATTTTTCCCTCCAATTTCTATAAAGTGCACCATTTCATAGTAAACGTGCTTTCTGAAGAGCTATTTTCAATTTCTAGACTTCCTTTGATCTTCCTTGCTTCAATTAGCGCTCATTGATGAATATATCTTAATGATTGAAGGTAGTAACCACAACTTGCTTTAGAGGATGATGGAATTCTTCATTGTATATTAATTTTTGAAGATGAAGGCTACTTTTTGAAGATCTGAAGCTTGGTTTCTTGCTCATGAAATCATCCCTTCATGTGTTAAACATAATAATAACATTCATTTCAAGGATTCTTTTTCACTTTTTTAAGTCCTGGATCTCTTTGAATGAGATTAAACATGTTTGCACATATATAGTGAAAAGAAAACTTGTTCATGAAGTCATATGTCAACGTGAATATTCTTGTTTCTATGTTTAAGAAACTCAAGCAAACGATCAATCCTTCTTCAAAGGATTTAATCAAAAAAATTGGTTTGCTGTCATTCAAAACATTAGGCATTGAATCTTTTTGAAGGGTTTTGGAGCTAACACAATGGTCATCATAACTCCAACAGTTCCTTGAACTATTTAATTTTCAATACACTTCATGCATTTCAAGTGTTAGATACAAAAAGCCAATAGTATATTTGGTGGTACAACTTGGGGTTTAGAATTGCTAACTCCAGCTCATATAGCTGATGAAACAATACAACCTAGTGGGGAGGAGTGTGAACCAATAATGTGCCATCAAATAAACCATTTACAATTGTTGCATAATAGTTGTAAAAAATTCAAAAAATTACATATGCCTATATTTATCCTAAAGAAACTTCCGGCTTCTCCATTATGATTCAGTGCTTTGTCAACATGTAGTCCTTTTCATGAAATTCGTACCATCCATCCAAAGCCACTCCTAGTTGCATAATCACCATAAAATGCTTTAACATCATCTATCGTACTAAATTGCAATATGCCAACCATTGGCTCATAGTTGCTAGACTCCTCCATAGAATGCAACTTTATAGGATGAAATCACCTAAACAAAGTTAATTAGAAGAAAAAATATTATTCACCTCACTTATACCATTCGTGTCATAAATAAGTTACACTTGTCTTTCACGTAAATAGAATATGGATATCATATCATAGCCATGTTTTGTTTACATAAATAAGAACTGCATATATGCCTATAAATCTACTTATAAACGCACATAAGTGTGTCACTGAGTTTGTCATTCTGCATTTTTTACAACTGATAATAAATAACAAGAGATCACGGCACTTGTCTCACAAAAATATCATAAACAATCACAGCCATGTTCCATAGATAAAAAGAAAAGAACAGAGTTCACATTGCTTTGCCTCATGACATACCTTTTCTTTCTTCCATTGATTTTTTAATTCTAATTATTTAGAGGCTCAAGCTTGCAAATTGAGAGGAGGCATAGAATAAAGCATAACATGAAAAAATATAAGTATTCACTCAATTTGAAGGCCTTTTCATCCTCTATGCTATCTCTAGCTATTGCCTATTACGATAATACAAAAAGTAAGGAAAAACACTTCTAGGACACTAAGCCAACACAATCAGATCTAAATCCAACTATGAACATAGCATATACACTAAATACATAAGAGAACTCCTGAAATGACCATGTTTTGTCCATGCATGTAAGAACATTGTATATGTTGATAAGTCAAGTTATAAATGCACGTGAGTGCTTTAAATTTGCTGCTTATTCCTGTTTCTAGAAGTTTCACAACAAATATTAGCTACCAGTTCTTGTCCCAAATAAATCTCAAGAACAATCACAACTCTATGCAAAAAGGGGGAAAAAACTCAATATCATGACCCATCATATAATGTAGCACTTGTGTGTTGCAATCCACTTCTCATACAAATTTCTTCACAAAAACCCAAGGAATGCAGTCACAACAATCAGCCCAATTATAAGGATGAAGTTCTTTTACAAAAGTCAACTCGCATCTTAGACGATTGGGAGTTTGACAAGCTCACTTTGTGGATGAATCCAGCTCACAACTTGGAGGAAGAAGACAAGCAACACTTGCAATGGAGTGATGGCAAGAGAAAGATAAGAGACGGGCTTTTCGATGATGCCGCGTTTGAGAGCAGAGAGAGAGAGAGGTTTATGGATGGCACGAATCCTATTCAGTTTCCCTCTTGTGTGAGCATTTTTTCATATAAAGGAGTTCATCCTGTGAACTCAGTTTTTTAATCCCCATGGTGCAACTACATTTGGTTTTTGTCTTTTTGTTCAGGGGGGAGTACAATGTGCATATGTTGTGTGTTTCTGTTGTGCACGTAACAACACTCAAATAGAAATTATATTTAATTAAAGTAATCATTAATTTAATTTTTTTTTGGTACAATTCATCTGGTAAGTAACACTTAAAATAGTTTGAGCATTAAATACTCCAACATATAGGTCTCTATTCAAATTCCATTGGTTGGCGAAACAGTAATTATTGGGGAATGATAAATTTCCTTATTGTGTGAGATTTATTTGCAAATGAAAATGGATTCCATAGGTCTGTAGAATAGATCCTTTGGAAAGTAAACTCCTCAATTGCATTAGTGCGAAACAACTAATTAATTCCGTATGCATTGGTAGGGACATGTTCTTTAATAAGTACCAAAGAATTTGGAAACTATCTTCTTTTTGAGCTGAAAATACAGATATCTCTTTTGGATATTTTCACTTTCACATAAATTGTTTCTTTTCCCTCTCTGGATGTCCATGTGATCAGGGACTGCAAGCATCGCTATAGGAAAAGTACATTGGCAGCGATATATTGGTGAAGTGAAGGGCACTATTGTGACCTCGAAGCTGAAAATTTTGTCACATTTTTACACGGCAATCTCTCAATATTATTGAGCCTGGTACGTAAGAAATGTCTAGTTTCAAGCCACTGCACCAACAAACTATCAGATTGTATATGAATGTTAGGAAAGAAAGCGTAGGAAAGAGCTAATCTAATACTTCTTTCAGAATCAACACTATTCCTTCATTATATTGACAAATTATTGCATACTACTTAAGCGGCACATAAGAATGTGTTTGCCGCACTCATGATTAAGGTGACAATTAATAAACGTTGGCATATTTTTGCCAACATATTGCTTTACATTTTTTTCTTTGGTCGAATATTGCTTTACATTTTAAATAGAACATAAAGACTGATGGATGCATGTGCGGAGGTCTAGGTGGTTGCATGAGTTAATTAATGATATACAGTGGCCACATCCTCCTATTTGTCCTGTTGTATGTTAGGCTCTGTTAAATATATTTTTACTATTAACAAAATTTAGGTCGAAAGAAAGGCTCATCCTAATTTAGTGATCGCATGTCTTCGAGTTTATTGAATACAATCACTCAAAATAAAAAATCAAACCTAGGAATCAAATTCAAATCACGAGGATTTATGAGTGAAAGGCCAATTAGGTAAGCCATCCAGTAATTACATCACATGTGCTTTGGCCTAAAATATTAAACACAGTGCATCAAATTCGTGCCGCTCAAAAGTAATTTGTGAAGGAAAAAATTGAACTATCAAGCATTTTCCAAACAACATAGATGTTACAATATGCAGGTTGGGATTAATGTTATATTCAAGGTACAGAAGCGCTTGTGAGTTCAGAACTAATTAGTGAGTGAAGAAGGAAAAGAAGAAAGAAATCAGAGAGAGAAACATCAAAGAACCAGGGATTTGTACAGCTACCCTAGACGTTTAGTTGAGTAATGCATATATTGGTGACATATTGCAGAAGCTATTTGTCTCCATACGCACTTGACCTTTACCATCACGGTCATCCATGTCACTCTGCAGTAAATATTTTCATTCATTTTCCAGTCCAAGAAAGGAAGCCATCTTCTTGAGCTCCACATCCAAAAGGGTCTCCAAAGGGTCAAATTTCTCAGAGAAGAGGTGGCAATGATGATCAGAATGTGATGTGCTTGGACTGTTGGTCAAGCCTACCTTATTGTGGCCTTCTATTTGTGGGGACTTTGAGTTGGAATCATCTATCAGCTGTTGATGGTTTTGATCAATATCAATGAGGAAATCAGTTAGAGAAGCTTCACTACCCTCTATTTTGTTTGAGGGACTGGGACTAGAGCTACGCCTATCACTCCCATTGTTCTCCAACATTTTAGTATATTGGACAGAATTAACTCTCCTCGGCCTGGGAGCTTCCGGTGCAACATGGATTTGCTTGCTCTTCTCCTCCTCTTCACATTTGTAATGGTAATTGTGCTTGTGTTTAAGTGAGCCAGATGATGATGGCCATGATGATGCAGGCTCTTTCTGTAACTTCTTTGCCAGATTGGTATTCCAGTAGTTCTTGATTTCATTGTCTGTTCGTCCTGGTAGCCTTTTCGCTATCAAAGCCCATCTATGACCAGAATCATTATTTTAGTTGTTGATCACAATGACATTAATGAAGGAAGATATAAAGTTATAAACTTCAAACATGGATTGTATTTTTAGTCTTATATTTTTATATATAGGAAAAATGATTTTTTTACACTCAACACTGCATATACATTAGAAAAATTATTGTATGAGCACAGTTTTAAATATTTTTTCTTATATACACTCACACTTAGTGGAACCCATTGATGAATAAGTGTATATTGAATAAAGTTTATGGGCTCCTTTTTTTGAGTGTGTCTAAAATGAATATGTTAGGCTTGTGTGTATGTAAGAATCTCTTTACACCATATATAATGTATGAGAGTACGAGTGTGTACTAAGATACACATCAATCAAGAAGATACACATTGATTGAGGTCAAATAGATATATTTTACTGTATGTGATAGGAGTGTAAATTACATTTGAGAAAAATTCTCACATACTCCTAGATTAAGTGATTTTTTTTTTCCACGAAGAACTATTACCTTTGAATACTTTCATGAACTGTGTAATGATAAGTAAAGAATTCAGAGATGGTGCTGTGACAATAGCTCCTGAAAGAATGCCTCAGAAATTTGATGTCAAAATTTGATATGCATATAACATATTATAATTTATAATCTCTACTTCAGAGTTGTACCAGAGGACAAATGCACAAGGAGCCTTTTGAAATTTTGGATTATGAGACTTGTGTGGATCAGCAGAATAAGTTAAAAGGCCAAAAAGCAATCACCTGTTACCAAGAAGACGATGAAGTCTTATGATCATGTCCTCTTCATCCACTGAGATGTCACCTCTCTTTATGCCAGGCTTGAGATAATTCAACCATCTCTGTCTGCAACTCTTTCCGCACCTCTTCAAACCTATAGATACACCATTGATTTATTGTCCACAAACACAACCAAAAGTGCAATGGTAATCAAGGCCACATGACATATGCACAAGCTGAATAAACCGGAGCGAACAAATGAAAAAGGGAAATGAAGTAATAAGCTGATTGGCTAATTGCAATAGAGTCAACTTTGGATTTGAACATTCTTCACCAGAATAATTCAACCCAACTCTAGTTCCTAGCATGTAGTTAACAATAAACATGTGAATATACCACCAAAGGCTGAAAGATTAAAAGGATGAAGTAGAATTGAAATCAGTGGAACATGAACTAGGTACAATTATACAGAGAAAAAGGTTAAGGTAACTAGCTACCGGCATTTTGGGCAACCTTCTGCCATTTGCCTTCACCATGGATGGCGACATATTTAGAGAGGGTTTCATCTTCTTCTCGTGACCAAGCACCTTTGTTGATCTGTTTGGAGCAGCACGGACGTCGACCCATGTTTCTTTAACTCTCCTCCTTCTTGCTGCTCTTATTGCTACCTTCCTATTTCTTGCATTCAAAACACCTCACTGGCACACATAATAAAATGGGTAGCTTATTGGCTTTATTACACATCTCAGTTACTTAGGAGATAGATGTACTTCTCACGAATTTACAGTTAGTTCAAAAAGAAAAAGGACAAGAATGAGATTCATTCATATAAGAAAAGGAAAAATTAAAAAACTAAGAATACTTATGAAAAGAGAAATATTAGTAGATACTCATGTAGGAGCCCATCGACGTTGGGAAGTCACGCATAAATAGTGAAAAGTTGATGTTAATAATGACCGGGAATTAAGAGACGACGGTAATAAGTGATAATGTTGTCATCAATTTCCTTGTCATACCGATAACATCCCTAGTCATTTGCATTTGAATCTCTAGTCACGGCCGACACTATTATTTACCACCGTAGTTTCTCCCCTTTTCTAACTATCTTTGTGAATTTTTACTATTTACGTGTAACTTATGAGCGTAAATGCACACTACTACATACAAGTATCATTTATCATTAAAAAAAAAATGGGAAAAAAAAGCAAACAAAGAACATGGTCTTCCTCCAAAGTTTGGTAAAGTTGACACCAATTCCATTTTATTTGTTGAGCAATGTTATACTAGCATAAAAAATGAGTATTTAAATGGATACTCATTATCATCGGATATAATGGATAGATGAAGTAATGACCACTAACATATTCAAATGGTAATGGAAGTGCTCACTTAAACACCAATTTTAAATGTTGAGATAATATTTTTGTTATTTGTCCAGTGACACCAATCTTCTCTAAATACAACTAACTTATGTGGCATAAGGTGAAATAAAGGGAAGATGGTGTAATAATTTTATAAAGTTGACTAGTATAATAAATTTATAAACTTAAAACCTTCTGAGTAAATTTTATAAATAAAGGAAAGTAAAAGTAAATTTCATTGAATAATCAGTATAATTTAACAAAAAAAAAATAGTAATAAATAAATAGACAGAACTATTTCGCCGAAGGCATTGCGTGCTGTGCTCCTTGTACGTCAACATCCAGAGGGAGGAGACCAATCAACAACTGATGGCGTCCCTTCAATGTTAGCTTCACATGCAATGGTGTAACCTTTTGGGGGTTGTAACTTGTGAGAGATTACCATAAGAACCACCCCAGATACAGGTAGTATTTGATCCAGCTTTCGCATCCTTATATGTATACTTATTTATGTGCTCTTGGCTGACTGCTTAACTTTTTAGGAAAGAGGTTTCATAACTTGATATTAAGTTCTATAATTAAGTGTCCTAAATTTTTTATCGAAATTAGGATATAGATTGACAATAGTGAATAATCCCCTCGCTTGTTGTCTTGTATTCTTATAACTAAAATGTTAAAATTTGGCTACTTCCAAATTTTGAGATTAAGAAATTTACATAAATATTTCTGATTGATAATCATATGTATATTTTGGTTTGTTAATGTGAAGCTAAATTTACCTTTAATATTAAAAAAGTCTTCGCCTCATTTATTATTGTAACTACGGTGGTTCACATGTTTCAATCAAACACTAATATTGATGTAAATTTATTAGGTGCTTTCTACTGATATCGATTTTATATATATATATATAAAATTCACTGTACCTACATTTACTAAGCATACAGAGAAACTTAAATTAAGGATGATCTTTCAGAAAAAAAAAGCCTTACAATGTTATGCATACTTTCTTTTAATATATACGTTATGATGTGAATGCTACGCATATAGGCCTTAAACGTTCGTTTAGACGTTTAATATATGAAATATGAATTAGTTGAAGTCATTTATTAAATTTATTTAATTATTATTATGCAATTAGTTGAAAGGTATTGGGTTTAAGTTTGAATAATTAGGATACGTTGAAATTGTACCATACGTTGAATAATTAGTATACTTTGTGCCATATGTTAATTAATCCAATCATCAATATATATATATATCTTCACTACACAAAGCATTTATTGCATTAATATTTGGATTACATAATATGAATATAATTTATTCTATACAGGAAAAATAAACTAAATGGTTGTTACCATTAAAACTTTTGGGCTGCACCATAGCTAATGGCATAATATTTCTAGCCTATTAATTCTTCTCCTTAATTGTGATCAATTCTACTAAATTGACTCCTCAAATTTTGTAACTTCCCTTTTATGTATTGGTGAGGTAGAGCCGTGATTAGAAAGCAAAATATGTATTGGAGGGCGCATCAACTTCCGTTCCTTTTCTTTTATGTATGATACACTACAAAATCCAAAACTCCAATTATTGCATCTATTTATTTTTGGTATTCCAATGACATCTATTTATAGCCAATATAATTATATGAATAATCACACACTTTTACGTCTGAAGCAATCCACGACAAAGATAGTTAAGATTGTTCATTTTCTGCTCTTGGCACTCCTTAGCATTTCTATGATGACAACCCAGTTTAATCTGCTCCTAGCATGCATGTATGAATCATTGGTGAAGTATTAATGCACTCATGAAAAACAATGCTTTAAGCCTTTAACTTTCTATATTTGTAGGTTATGGTAGAAGATGCTGCTTGGTATCATGTAAACGTGAGTTCCTTCTCCTTTGATTATGTTTTAGATTAATTTCTGGGAAATCATAGACCTGGAATCAAGTCTAAAGAGCTATGGTAAGTTGGTAACTAATCTTACTCCATTGTGCTCACAAAGTTGTATTGTAAAATTTTCTTCATGGATCTTGAAATTAAAGTTGTTGGAGCTCAACTAATGATCAAATAATCTAATTGGTTTTCATTTATGAAATTGACTATTATTAAAATGCCTATCTGAGTGCTTGAGAAGATGTAGCAAGACACAGTACCAAAAGATATGCATGTTCTTCGGTCAGAAAAGTTGTGTCAAGTGCCTTTGCATGTGTTCCTCCAAGCTTCTATGAGAAAAAGGTTGTGTGCCCGTGCTACAATAACTATAAGACCAAGCGTGGAGGACCCAAATGTCCGTCAAATTGAACATTATTTCACCTACAATTTTATGTTACTCAACTCTAAAGTAGAACTATGGCTATTGTTGGTTTTTGGGTTACTAGCATTACAATTTGGTGATTAATTAGCACACTTCTAGATTTTTGCCTTTATTCCTACAATAAAGATACACAAGATTAATCTTCAAAAACCTGTCAAACAGTATACTCACACCTCCTCTCTAAAAAGGTAAATTGAATAACCGAATCACGCTCACAATGCGCCAACACCACCGTTACACAGTAGGCTAAAAGGAAAAAGAAGAAATTAGAGAGAATGTTTGCACTAAACCTTTCATTTTATGAAATTATTAAATTATTGTATAATTAAATGCGTTGTAATAGAATTTATTAATTTTTATCAATTTTCTTGAAGCCAAATAATTCTTAGCTATTGCAATTTATGAAATGGCGCTCATGTACACCAACAACTATTTATTAGTAAGTTTTCCTTCAAATTTTTTTTTATGTATGATATTTCTTTTTATATTGCATTTAAATGATACTTCATAGTTATTGTTGAAATTTAAAATAAGAAAAAAATTGTTTGCCTTAACACTCTACTATATGCATCAAAATTTCTTTTCCAATTAAACCATAAACCCTATAAGTATTTTTAATTATTATAACATATTTAGAGATGTAGAATTTATAATTTAAAATAATTTATTGATTTTGAAATTAAAAGGTAATATATTAATATTATAATAATCAAATTTAAATTAGAGTTTTATTTTCTTTCAATGATTACTATAACATTTAAAACATTTAAAATGGCTTTATGTTAAGAAATAATATCTTCATAATCCAAAAGTTGTCTGGGTTACCAATTATTAAAAGTTTAGAAGTGTATGGAATCCCAATTTAGTAATAAAATGTCTCTTACTAAGCAGTTTCAATAGTTGATAAAATAAAATAATTAATTTTATGTGTTATGTGGATATGGATATAGAATTTAAATTTGTAATTTGTTAAATTAAAACTGATTTTTAATTCATTTTAATTTCTGAGTATTTTACACATTACATTTTTTTTTATCTATTAGTATTTCATTTTACTGTTTAATTTTTAATAAGATCATAAACATTCAAAAAATATTTCTGGTATTTCAAATTTTCACTTAAATTAAAATTACTTTTGTTATTATTGTTAGATTTTTCATAAAACATTTTTAAAATAAAATAATGATGTTAATGCTATCTGACATCCTTTTCTTCAAACTTAACTTGCTTCATTATACAAAAATTCGTAAAAACAAATTAAGTTTATATTGTTATTAATATTAAGTACACGATGCACCCTAAAAAGGCTACAAATAAAATAATAGGGTTACAATAAACTCTAATTCATAGATTCGAAAGAAGTTGAAGAATGACATAATTACAATTGATTTTTGTATCTTGCAAGAACTGTCTTGAAATGATATAATAAATTTAATAATATATTATATTTCTTTATATACATTAACAAATCATAACATATATAAGAATTACTATAAGAATTACTTAATTTTTACTATATCATATTTGTATTCAATATAACTTATAACAATAATGTATTAAAACATATATGAAATGTCTTTTTATATAATTTAAAACTATTTTCTTATTGAGAATATTATAATTATTATAGAAACTTCATTTTTTTTATTTTGCACTTCTATTTCTGAAACAAGTTTCATAAATTGTATTAATTTATACTACTATGTGTATTTTACAAAAATATTCATTCAATTTTGTCGTCTTTTAGTCTTCTATTAAGCTAACATTTTATAGACATTTATAATAGATAAATAATTTCGGCTGCTATATGTAGTTCATGCTAAAAAAATACAAAAGTCTACTGCAAAGTTTCCATTTCTACAACTTCTATTTCAAATACCAAAAAAAAATTGTGTTCCAAAAGCTTCATGTTTAATGCTCCCTTAAATAGGAACCAAATATAGAATGTAATTAAGGAACAAAAACAAAATATTAGGAAAAAAAAGAGGAATCAAAATCTGAAAAAAAAAAGTAGACTAAAATAAAAATAACTTATATTATATTTACAAGGATCAAAATCATATTTAAGTAATCATTTTTTTATATTAACTGTTAAATTTTGATTTCTTATGTAAAAAAAAGCATAATTTTTTATATTAAGATATATTATTAGTTATAATAATTAAAATTTGAATCTACTATTGAGATGAAATGACTTGCATATGAGATATTTATTGTTCATATAATCTTAAGTGGGTTTAGTCTAAATATTAAGAGAATAATTATCAAAATATAAAAATGAGTAAACAATTATTAACCAAAGGGGGAAAAATTATATGTGCTATTTTGATTATCAATTATATGTGTTTTTTCAACTAACACAGAATGATACGTTGACTATTAAAACTACACTTGAGACTGGAAAATATTGTACTAATATATATTAACCATTAAATATATAACTCTTTTAATCTACATCAATATATTAGAAATATATAATTAAATGAAGTTTTTTCATGAACACCCTTAATGTCATTGTATAGAATAATTTTAAAAAAACTGTTATTATTATTTTATATCTAACTTTTAATTACTACCACAATTTTCTTTGCAAATTTATTATAGTTAAAAATAATTATAAAAATTTATAATTAAACCATTCAACGGGTACTATATTAGTATATATATATATATATGTGTGTGTGTGTGTGTGTGTGTGTGTGTGTGTGTGTGTGTGTGTGTTCAAATTATGCTATTCACATTTACCCCTTAAATTCACAGAGTGATATATTTTAGTTCACCTAAATTTAATTACGAATAATGAAACAACTATATTATAATTGAGTCACTAATTTATGTGTATTTGAATGCATGGGTTTTAATACTCAATTCTTTATTTAGGGTACTACATTCATGCAAATCGGGGCTTAATAACTAAACTTGTATTTGAATATATGCATTTGAATACATGATGTTTTTCAATTGCGAAAACTCTCCACACTTAAACTACAAAGCTCCATAGGTTTATAAATGAATTCTCACTTGACCAATGATATATATGATAAAAATATGTTAGAAATGAAAATGGAAAAATCATAGGAAAGGGGGATTTAATTGTAAATTTAAAAACTTTTTCTAACTTGAAAATCTTTAAGCAAGATTTCTCAAGTATCATAAACTTAGAGTGCGGTAACGTGTGTTAGTTCAGAAAGATAACTTTTTTTGGAGAAAGCAACTTTCTACTGCACCTTGAGCAAATATATGTAGAAGCACATAAACAAAACGCAATAAAATAGTATAATGAAGAACAAAAACTTAAAAGATAAAGGATAGAGAGAATGAACTCGGAGATTGTGATTAGCTGATTAACTTAGTCTACATCAGTCCTTAATAAAACCAATGAGACTTTCACTAACTGAGAGATATTGTTCAGAGTCTATCTAAGCATATATACTAAGTATTATTTAACTAGCTTTTCTAAGCTAACAAGATTCATATGCTTGGATGACTAACTTCTCCAAGCTAACAACAATTAGTATTCTTTAAAATAGTTCTCTAAGCTACCTCATAGACCATTACTAGATCGAGGTTACAATCAATAGTGATGGTTTGTGTTGGATACACTCAACAAAGATAACACTCAAAGTGTATAGGTTTCTATATGAAACACTTAATTAAGTGACTTCTCTAAATCTCTTGAAAGAGGATATAAGTGAAATAAGAGGCCAAGCCACTTGTTAGCTAGGGGGCAATGGCCCCCAACATTCCTATTTTTTATTTTCAGTTTTATTCTTTTCTTTTATCTTATATTCTCATTCAATTTGTTGTGTTGTTTTTATTTTTCTGGTGAGTTTCTTTTGATGATAGCAATGTTTGAATTGTGAGAAGTATGTTAAAGATCGTATTTTGGTTTTCTCATAGTTACTCACACTCTTGGTGGCTTTAAAATAATGCATCATGAAAAGTAAAATCAATAAACTATGTTAGCGGTGATATATTGAGATTTTTACATTTTTATCTATATGTTCATCACGTTTATCTTTGTGTTCATCAAGCTTTTGGAGTTTGGTGTTTCAACAAGCTTGGAGCAATAATTGCTTTGGCCAAAAATTAGAGAAAAAAAGTCTAATCATTGGAAGAATTAGAGTGTTCCTAAAAGCTGCCTATTGTGGAAGCTTTCTCTTTAAATTGGATTTTGAAGGACTAAATGTTTGTTTGAACACAACCATAGTATACTACTTTATGATGCTTAAGATAGATCTGAGGTTTAACATACTCACCTTTGCATTCATGAGTATATGTAGTATGGTGCAATAGTGTTATTGTTCTAAGCATTCCATTATTTATGTGTGGTCATTATTGATTAATTTTACAGGTTTAAGACCTTGGTGTCAATATAATGCTTTTTAGGCCTCGGTATATGACTAAAAATATCCACATAATTGATAATTATTTCTCATATTATATTCATAAAAAAATTGTGAGGATGGAAGACAAGCCTTCACTAAAATTATTCTCACACTAACTGACAGTAAATGGTTATTGAGAAGATACAATGTAATATAAAAGAGATATTTTTATCAAATATATGTCATAGTAGAAATTTGACCATGAAACTTTTGAAATCCTTTAATACTATAATTTAATGGCTTGCCTTTATGAATTTTGTAATATGTAAAGTTATATAACGTAGCTGGTGGTAACTAATGAGTGACCTAACAAATGCATAAAGTTGTATAAATAATTATGTAATGAATAAATATATTTTTTCACAAATTGAGCCACTACTCAAAAATGAGTAAATACCATTTTCACAAGTTAATGAATGAAAAATAAAATGCAAAAAAGAATTGTTGGCATGAAAATTAATTTTTGGAGTTAATGTCCATTTTAATGTAAGTAATTTGGTCGATGAAGGAACAATTACAGCTTATAAGAACCTGGCCAACTGAAATAACATTATTTGGTGATAAAACTATAACCAATGCCGTAATGATAGCCAAAGCAGACAAGAATTAAAAGCTGTATGTAATGGGGATGAGGCAAGAAGTGATCATTGGTGCAAGAAGGCACAGACAATGAGTGGCTCCTGCCTCCAAGCGGAGGGGTACATGAATGAACCGATTATACACCTGAATGGAGAGATCCTGAGTCTGTATAGGTATGAGACTATCCAGTTAAGGAGGACTTATATGAATTGATTGGTACTACCTATGCCACAAAGATGCATCTTTCTTTTCAGTAGCACATCACGAAGAACTCAACAATTAAGCATGCTTGAATTGAGGTAATTTTGGGATGAGTGACCTCCTAGGACTCTTGGGAAGTTTTCCAGGAAACGTGTGAGTGAAGACATAACACTGAAAAGTCCGTGTTCGTTTGTGGGGACAGTCGTTAATCCATAAAGCAGGGGATGTTACAAATGGTGTTAGAGCCTACACCTCTCGTGCGGTGTGGTTCGAAGCGAACCAAGCCGAAGCTGGTGGGCATGTAATGCTCGGGGATGAGGCAGGGAGTGATCGGCAAGAAAACACGGACAAAGAGCGGCTCTTGCCTCCAAGCGAAGGGGTACATGAATGAACCGATTATACACCCGAATGAGAGAGATCCTGAGTCTCTATAGGTATGGGACTATAGGTTAAGGAAGGCTTATATGAATTGATTAGTACTACCTATGCCACAAAGATGCATTTTTCTTTTTGGTAGCACATCACGAAGAACTCCAAGGTTAAGCGTGCTTGACTTGAGGTAATTTTGGGATGGGTGACCTCCTGGGAAGTTTCCAGGAAACATGTGAGTGAGGACAAAGCACGCTGAAAAGACCCGTGTTGGTTTGTGAGGACAGTCATCAATTCATAAAGTAGTAGGGGATGTTACACTGTAGTGAATGTCCATGTGTTTAACTTCACAGAGGTTATAATTCAAAATTGAGGGTGATTACAAAAGGAGCATGCTAGGGAAGCTCTATAAATATCCTAAGACCCACCAAGTGCAAGGGATCGTAGACACATTATATCTCACATTTTACTTATCTCTTAGCCCTTTAACTTTCTAGCTTTTACTTTTTACTTCCTTGATCTTTTAGTTATAGCCATAGTTTAATTATGCAAGAGTTTTACCAATTCCATTTCCTCTTATGTCATCCTATTTTTGGTTTATGTGTACATTAGTCTTGAGTGTTACTTCGGCCAAAGACTAATAATTAAGTCCTGTATGAACCTATTCAAAGAGTCAAATTCCCTCTTTGAAGTAATCGTTTGATCTCTGGAATTATGAGGGCTTAAGTCAAAGGCTAGCCAATTTGCAAGATCTAGTACACCTAACACCCAATCTTAATTCTAAGCAAAAAATTTGCCTGATGGTACCTCCATGGGTCACTCAACAAATTTCCCAAAACCAAGATTAGATTAATATTGGTGTATGTACTTACAATTAGCAAAGTTCATAATACCAAGTCTCCAGCCTCAAAACTAAGCAAGGAAACCAAAAGAATATTGGAGTTATTGCAGCCGTCTTGGTTGAGTCTTGTATCCCCCTCCAGGGGCATAATAAATCATCCAAATCAGAATGCTAATAATCATAATATGCTTAATATACATGCTTCATCCTAGAGAGTTCCAAAATTGGTCTCAAGAACAAAAAATATGCAAGTTACTATGTCTACATCCATTATTAGAGTGCAAATTGATATGGGACTACATGACACGGTAGTAGAATTCCCTAAACAATTGGTTGATATAGTGAAACCCATGGTTCACAAGGAGATCCAAGTGGCTCAACATGATAATGGAATGAAGAATCAATCTATTGTGTCTATGCATGCAGAAATGCCTTATATAATCAATTGCCTAACCTATTCCACTAAGGGGAAATCCTTCTCGAATCTGAACTTTCAATTCAACAAATTTAATATGGTAAAGAGGCCACCAAATGCTTCAGGGAATATTGGTTTACTGCTATTCCATCAAGGATAATAACCACAAGGGCAATATGGTAATCCTTGCTATAAGAAACCCATGATATGTGGAAATGTTGTAAATGCAAGTGTAGAAAATTACATGCAAAAATAGTTCCAATGGCCTAGTGTAGGGTTGTCCCAATAGGCAGTTATGTTGATTGACTCTCCTTTGGAATAATAATTGCCAAGTATCCTTTCAAGTGGGTGCTTCATTTAATGAGCCACAATTCAATTAATGTCTGACATTCTAACAATAACAAACATAAATCCTAACTACCAAAACACCTCCCGATAAGGACCACCACTTTCTTTACTCTAATATTTACCAAATCCTCAAATGGATCCATGAGGCAATGCAATGCATAGGCTTATTTTGATCCCAATGTGTTGTGATACTCTTAGGAGGCACTTCGGCATGCAATTGAGTCCTCTAGGTAGATCTATGTATAGGAAACCATAGTGGATCAGTCAACTCATGAAGATAATAGTGGACTAAAGTTAATAGAGCATTAAAGGTTAACAGAAAAAGTTGAAACCCAGCAAAAGATTAAGTAAATGAAAATTAGGCACAACAAAAAAATTAAATTAACAATCATGAAAATATAAATCAAGGGCTAAAGTAAACAAATCTAAATAAATGATTGAAATGCAAAGTCATAAATTATTAAGAGTTAAAATAACAAAGATTGGATTGCTAAAAAAGATTGGAATTACTAAAATATAATTTACAAAATAATAAAATTAGTTAAATCGAAAAGAATAAATAAGTAATGATCACATAAATAAATAAACGATCTAAGTAAAACAATTTCAATAAAAGATTGGAATATTAAAATATAATTTATGAAGGACAAAAATTATTAGGAAAAAATAACTTTATATTTATTTTATTTTACATGCAAGTAAAACTACCAAAATACCCCTAAAGTGCACTACATGCATAAAAAGTTATACAATACATGCATCCACATACCCCTATGATTTTTGGGCCCCCCAAAACCACCTCCATGTGCTAAAATAAGTTAGATAAGAATGAATCTAAATTAATTAAAATCCTAGGATGCAAGTAGAGAGGGATTTAGGGAACATATCCCATGCATGTAGCTTGCTACCCTCCTCCCCTGTATACTCTCATTTCTTCTCATTTTCACTCTTGCATCCACATACGTGAACTCTTCTAACCTTCTCTTCTATTCACTTTTCTATTCCAATTCTCTCAAGACTTCAACCCCCACAAACCCCACCCCTTCAAACTCATCACAAAATCTCTTATATTCCTCAACGTAACCCTTTACTAGCCTTTACAATATCATTGTCTTTGATCTTATAAGAAAAATAAACACATACACTTGCCTCAAGCAAATATAAGGAAGAAATCTCTTCTCCTCGCTTGTGTTGATCACAAGTTGCTGACCAAAAAGGAAGAGCATTTGCATTATTTTCATTTTCTTCTACAAAAGTTGAAAGGTCGAATTCTCTTTTAAGGAATACAAAAATTGGTCTTGTAGTCTTGTCCATGACTATAGAGACTAACACTCTTGTTATAAGTGTTTTCTTCATATATATTTTTGATGACCAAAAATATTTACATAAGCTAAGGTCATTTTTCCTCTTTGATCCTATCTTATTCTTTGAGTTAAAACCTTATTTAATCTCTTCTTGTTGAGTTTCATTAATGAAAATAAGTTTGAACAAGCAAACATGATCTAAAACTAAGGATAAAAAACTAAGATCAAGAAGTTTCTCCTAACCAAGTGTCCAATATGAATTTAATATCTCAAGATGTACTTATCCCTTTAAGTTGGAAAAAGTTTTGTTTGAAAGATAACTCACACATGCATGTCCAGGTAAAACTTCATAGAAAAAGGTTTGGTAACATGGGAGATATTAATTTTGAAATGTTATATATATGTTTTGAGTTCATATCTAACGTTTTGATAATGTTTTGTTTGAAATCTAAGACCAAAAAGAAGATTTGGATATAGGTTTTGTACCATGAGTCTATTTACAAAAGCTCAAGTTCTTATTTTAACTTCAAGGCTTGTCTTCTAGTTTGTTCTATGCTTTAGATCTAACTTCCCTTTAAAGATTAGTTTATAACTTGAATTTTACATGTACAAAAGTTATGAAACTTAATTAGTTCTTTGAAAGATAATACATAGGGAAAAGTTTTGATATAAAGTTTGTAATTTTTCATCCATAGAGTCACCATCTAAGTTATCTAAAGTTATGACTCTAGTCTTAAGTTTTTGATTTGAGACAATAAAAAATTATGAAAAACATCCCTTTTGAAAGTGAAGACAATGAGGACTATAACGGTATAAGTTTCTTGTGTCAATAATCTCTGAGTGAATTTTGGTAACCGTTCTTAATCATTATGTTGTTACTAAAACCAACGGCGGAGCATTCTGCCCCAAAAAAAAATTAGTATATATATGTATATACATGTTTGGTGGTTTTTTAAAAACAATATGTATAATTATTGTGACTATTAAAGAGTTAATATGTTGTTATATGAAGGGGGAAACCCAATAATACTTAATAAGCCTAAAATAATTTTAACCCATTCACTTATCTTAAAAATTAAAATAAAGAATACCCTAAATTGTTCCAAATATTTCAAATGTTATCCCCTGTAATCTCTAACTATACATGGTGCATGGTAGAAAATAGTTTCCTTTCCTTGCAAGTTGTAACTCACATTCCTTTTGGATTTTGGCTTCAGAGTATCAAGCCTTGAAGCCTCCGCCTTACGTGGAATGTTCTAGGTTCTAACTTCTATATGTACACAATGCACTCAAACTCAATTTTGATTTTTTTTTCAATTTCTAGTTTATTACATATTACTCTCTATAATAAGGACAAAGGAAAATTATTCACACAAAATTATTAAGATTCATCCAAATTCCACATATTTGGGAATATACATAGCATCTTTTTTCTTTCGTTAGTACTTTTGTTCTTTTTATTTTATTATTTTAATATCATATAATATCATAATATGCATTGTTTTTGGTGATAGGTAAATAGTATATTCCCTTTTATTGTGGTTGTGGAATTAGCTAGTTAGGATTCATGAGTAAAATGTTCCAGAAAGTCTTACAAACCCATAGTGTTACATTGTTGTGCCATTCATAACTCAATTTTAGACATCTTTTAGGTAAGGTAATATCAATTATTAAGTTAAAAAAAATTCTAACTAAATTTATTTTTAAATTAATTTGAGTACTTGATTACAGTTTATTTTATTCTATATTTTAGTGTTATTTAGTTTGTTTTAGTAATTGATATTTTTAATATCTTTGTATTAGTATGTGCATAAAAAAAATAAAAGATTTAATACATGTGGTGTAAATCTTTTTATTTTCTAATTTTTCAAGTTATGTTGTTGGAGTGAAATTTTTGAAAAGATATGGTTAAACAAAAAACACTTGAGGGATTTTTTCAAGAGAAAGATTATTGATAAAATAGTCAGGAAAAGGAGGGGTGACATTCTAATGTAATTTTAAATTCTTCACCTCTTGAACAGTTGGAAAATGATGCTCATGAAATTGAACACAACGGACAACCTTCCAAGACACCAAGCATTAGAAGTGGTGAATTTGATGATATATTTTAGGGTATGACTTGGGAAAATGCCTTCCAATACGGGAATATAAAGTAAATCAAAGGGATACTATTATAAGAGTTTATCTAAAAAATGGCCCAACTCAACCCAAATGTGATTTTCTTTTAACTAATGCCAAATATCCAAGAAGGTTTCAAGGTGGTTAATTTAAATTGTTTCCTTCTTGGTTAGAATATTCTATAGAGAAGATGTTGCATTTTGCTTACCTTATTATCTCTTTAACAAGAAACAAGCTGGCATCTAGGATTAGATGTTTTTTCTACTAAAGGTTTTACAAATTGGAAGAAAGTCAATGATGGAAAGAATGGTGCATTTCTAAACCATATTGAAGATCCATGCTCACCACAAAACAATGCAACATGAGCTTGTGAAGACATGTTGAATCAGTCTAGGCATATTAAGAATATTATTCATGTGCAAACCTCATATCAAATTATGAGGAATAGACTACAATTTAAGACTTCAATTAATATTGTTTGTTGGTTATTATTACAAGCATGTGCTTTTAGAGGTCATGATAAAACTCCATAATAAAAAAATTGGGGTAACTTCCTTGAAATGATAGAACTTTTGGCATCATATAATAATGAAATTATGAAAGTTTTATTGGAGATTTTGCATACTTCACTTCAAATTCAAAAGGAGATTTGCATATTTTTTCAAGTAAAGTGATGAAGTATATATGAGAGCAAAATTGAGACTCTAAGTTTTGTATAACTATTGATGAAGCTCGTGACAAGTCAAAAAGTGAACAATTGGCTCTTATTTTGAGATTTGATGATAAAGATGGCTTCATACAAGAGCACTTCTTTGATCTTGTGATGTTAGAGATACTACATCTTTGACTCTTACAAATGAATTATATGATGTGTTTTCTAGGCATGATTTTCTTGTTTCTAATATTCTTGATCAAGGATATTATCATCTTAGCAATATGAGAGGAGAATGGAATGGGCTACAAGCATTATAAGGTCCTTATGCTTATTATGTGCATTGTTTTGCTCATTAATTACAGCTTGCATTAGTTGCCACTTCTAGAGAGGTTATTCTAGTCCATCAAGTTTTCTCAAATTTAACATTCATTAGTAATATTGTTTGTTCTTCTAGTAAGCATCATGATGCATTACAAGTAGCAAGATTAGAATTGTAAACATGCTCGAGATTGATGAACTTGAAACAAGAAAAGGTAAAATCAAGTTGGCACATTGAAATGAAGGTGATACAGATTAGAGCTCACATTTTAATTCTATTATTGCTTGATGAGTATGTATAGTGCAACTTGTTTTGTTCTTCAAAAGATAATTGTTGATGGATCCAATTACTCTCCAAATGGTGATGTTCATACTATATACAATATGTTGATCTCATTTGATTTTGTGTTCATTTTGCATTTGATGAAAGAAATCTTAGGAATAACAAATGTTCTTTGCAAAGTTTTATAGCAACAATCTCAAGGTATAGACAATGCTGCCACCTAGTTCAAAATACTAAATCACTTGTTCAAAAGTTGAAAACGATGACTGGGTTAACTTCTTGAGAAGTGTGACTTTATTTATGAACAACATGATATTGTTGTCCCTAAATTAAGTGCTTCTTTCAAAGCGTGTCAAGGGTGGTCTTGATATGAAAATGGTAATATCACATTAGAGCATCATCTTATAGTAGATATCTTTTTGGCCATAATTGATAAGCGTTGTTGTAGTTAGACCACAAGTCCAGTGACCAAGCTATGGATATTTTGACTATAAGCTCTGCATTGGTTCCTAAGAAAGTTTACAAACCTTTTGATATCAACAAAATTTGTACTCTTGTGGATAAGTACTATCCAATGGATTTTGGTGGCAGGAGGAAATTAATTTGAAGTATCAGTAGCAAAATTTTGTTCTTCATGTGCAAAATCATCCACGCACTACACGAGTTATGTCGTGGTTTGGTTGAAACAAGGAAGTCGAAATTTATTACTTGGTTGATCGACTGATTCATCTTATCTTAAGTCTTTTGGAGTCTCCTGCTACAACATAATGAGCATTTTCGGCCATGAAATTAATTAAGACAAGATTGCATAACAAGATGGAAGATAAATGTCTCACCGATATCATGTTGATTTATATCAAAGGAGAAATAGGTGAAAATTTTACATATGATTTAATCAATGATGACTTCAAGGACTTAAAAGAGTGGAGAGCACTAGGTAATCTTCTTTATTTTATTTTATGTATTTTTTTATTTTTAGTCAAGTAAGTTACTTACATATGATAGATAAAACTATTCATTTGCATATTAGTATTTTAAAATTTATTTAATTTATATGTCTAATCCTCTTAAGTTTTAAGGCATATTTTTCCACTACTCGAGATTTAATGTTTTGTGGCAACAATCACAATATGAGATCATTGCCCTATGAAGGGTGGTTAAGGGACTAGTGAAGGCATCCTTTGAGATCTATGAAAGAAAGCTAAAAAGAGATCACAATCATACATGAATATCATGTCATGAAAGTTTGTGTCACATTGCATGAGCATGGGTTGTTGACATTTTATTCCCATATCAAAGTATGAGGGTTGTTAATATAGTATTGTATGTCTTAAAACCAATTCACTTTGTCTAATTACATTTTTAAATGTTTAATCAATGGACTATATTGTATGATTCAATTTTTTATTGACAAGCTTGAAACTAGCTTAGATGGCAACAATGTCACCACATGAACCATTGTCAATCTGCTAAGAGCTACCAAATTCTCACATTTATATTTTAGGGTCGCTATCAAATTCTAGCTCTAATATGGCAGAAACCATTCATAAAGGAGCCTTAGGAAGGCCCTAAGACCAACTAGTGGATTGATGATGACTATACCACTATAGCCATGACCACTACAATGGTACATCAACATTATCACCTTAATCGATACATCGTTCCTATGGATGTAGAGGAACCACTGTCTAAATACCACTTCAACCCTCGATCAATATTAATAATCCCTTCCTGAGCTAGTTGTACCCAAAGTTCTCAAGTTCTCAGACCTATGGGTTGGTCAGAGAATTTCATTGTTCAACCCCTTGATGACCCTTGGGCTTAGTTTGACCTTTCACTCAATACATTTGTGACTTGTGCTCTTGAACCACAAGTGGCTCCTGAGATACCAATTATGGAGATCTCTTCTGATTCTGAGGTCCTAGCTCTAATGGTAATTGCACTAGCACCTACTATCATAACCCAATTTAGGAACTTGACCAACACGTAAAGGAATGGGTCCCTCGTAGCCTCCTAGGTAATGTGGCTAACTAAATGCATAGATAAACATAATTTCCATTCTCAAAACATGATTTAATTGAAATCATTATCAACTTATCTAACTATGCCATAATAATCAATTGTGCAAAACTAAATTGTTCCAGCATACATGACCCAAAACCTCATCTTAAGTATATCTAACACATGCTCCATCAATACATAAAAGCGTAAACTATTTCACTCCATAATCATAGTCATAATTCATAAATCATTTCAACGATTGTAATTCAAAACATAAATACACAATCAATTTGTTACATAAACTTAATCACAATCTGTAATTCAAATCCATACTTGAAATATGAAAACACATAGGGATGCTCATAAACTTTGAAAATAAATATATAATCTGAAATTTGAATGCATGGTTCGATCTTGCACTCACGACTCCTGGAGCACCCTAATCTAACATAATCCTAGACTAAGCCTCACTACAAAGTAAAGCAAATCATTAGAACGCTACAAATTATAGAATCGGTGACTGAGCAATAATTGGATCCACAACTACAACTATAAAGAGGAAAGGAAAGGGGTGAGTCATTGGTTAATGAGTGGATTCTCATCCACCACTCACATGGAACAACCAAATAGGGTATATACATATAACATAAATGCAACAAATAGAAATCATTTTGATATTTTCATACATAGTTATACGAAAGCATTTTTAAATTCATGGTGCAGTAGTTATTAGAGAAATAGGAATTTCTAAAAATGATAAATATATATAATAATAATAATTACTCTGAACTCTAAATGGGCACCTAACGAGGTCCTATAGAGTGGACATCTAACTTGGTTTCATTCTCTAAAGGGTGAGATTTCCTCTCGCAGATAACTTAGTACCAAGGATAACAATCTTACATGTTAACTCCTGTCTTTTCTCTATATTATAGTATAAAACAAATTGGCACATAAACTGAATAAATCTAAAAAACTCTAAAAGATCTGAACTCATATAATTCTAACAGCTCGCGTCAAGCATAATGGGGTTTAAAATCGTGTCCAAGGGATTACTATCCTGAGACATGGTGATTTAAGAAACCCATAGAGTGTGTGCCTGGTCAATGTTCTAAATCATACTTAATTTAAAACTTTCAATAACACAACTAAAATTCTAAATTCGTATTTCAAGATAACATGATTTCATAAACATGGAAATTCAAAAATCATAATTTTTTCATGGAGATAAGCATGCTAACTCAATATTTCTAATAAATCATAACTGGGTTTCTAAAAGCGTGATCATGAAAACAAAATCTTGAAAACATAGTAATTTCATCAATTCATAATTTGTGTCAGACAATCTTGGTAAACTTTTTAAGTAATATATGTTCCAATAAATCCTTTTTTCAGCAGATAAAATGTTTTCATGGCATACAACATATCAATCAAGGTCCCACATTTTCTAAAATATAATTTTCATGCTATCATAAAAAATCAAAATTTTGGACTTGTCTAAGCATCGACGATCTCGCTTTGCTAGCTGCAATAAGAATTTCTTGCTAGGTAAGCCTTTTGGCTCAATTGCTCATTGCAACAATCTTGATCGATTCACCTACTCATCATAGCAAGTATTTCTCTCTACAACGAGCCTATTTGCATAAAAAAAATGTAGACTTCAGCAACTTTGTTATTTTTAGCAACTGAGAGTTTTATGGGTACCTAAAGGTGCGTTTGGCTTAGTCAAGAACACATGGACCTAAGGCATCATACTTGCTACACTTGAGGTTATTCCTTCCCTCATATCAGCTTCAAGTGGGGAGGATGCAAATGACAAGGAGGAGAAAAGAAGAAAGAGGAGGACAAGAATGCATCAAAAAAGAGTTATACAATAGTTCCCTAGACTATAGTGTGTCGGGATTTACCATTGCACTCTAGTAGTGATGAGTCCAATCATGCTTCTAGTCTGGGAGTTTATCTTAGTGGACCGAAGTATTACATGCCATTTTATTGTTGTGGTTCATCAAGTGCGGGAGATTCAGCTGGTGGTGCTAAGGCCTGGGTGAGCAAGTAGGAGGATGTCGTGGTCAATGACTTAAGATAGTGCTTACCCGACATGCTAGATAATGATGTCTTGGGTTTTATTCTAGTTTATGTTATTGGTGTTTATTGCTTTCAAACCTTTTATATTATGTTGTTATTGTTCAAATGATGTAGTTTATGTTTTTTGGTGACTCGGTTTATTATGGGCTTGTGGATTCGATATTTTTACTTGGCTCTAGTTTTGTGGATATGTTGACAATTATTGTACTAAATGTTTATGTATTATGTATTGTCACAACATGCTGGAAGGGCATGTGACAACAAGAAGCTACCAAAAGAATTATTTAAAAAAATTCAATGGTGTCACTGCTAATTTTATTTATGGAAAAATTTTGACAACCTTTTAATTCGGCACAATTGGCCTTTTTAAAATGAAATTGGGTTTGAAAGTCTAATTATGATTAGGAAAGGGTACTTCACCCTTAATGCATCCATCTTATAACAGTTAATATATTTACAAAAGAATGAAAAAGAACAAAATTTAAGAAAATTTAATTTTGGTTTGATAGGAATATATGCTCCTATATATCTCTGGTGCAATAAGAAATTCAAAGTCAAGTAATTTTTCTAGAAAATAATTGTGTTGTGTTTGTTTTATTTATAGAATTGAGATTAAAAAAAGGACATACAAAACTACTATTGTACGGTTCAAGATGGCATTGACCATATAATAAATCCTTAAGTCATACAACTCTTGAGGATGGTTAAACCATATATCAATATCACAAATTGTTGTTTGAATTAAAAATAAAAAATAAAAAAACTTGATCATACATTCACAAGGATAATTAAGAGAATATTCAAAAAAAAAAATCAAATAGGAATAAGCACACACAAAAAGGGGTCCAAAATGGATAGAAGAAAAAAGTGATATTACAACAAACTCCCCTAAGGTCAATTGATATTACACTTTCTCCCTCCCAAATTTTAAAATTACACCTAATTACCCTAATTGTTTAAAAGTTGTTACAACAATATTCAGTACTAATAATAAACCATTAATAATAATGCAAAAAATAATTTTTAAAAATTAAAGAATTAAAAAATATGTGAAATGACTATTATGTCATCAAGTGTGTCTCCAATTTTAAACAATGCCATCCAATTGAAGTTCAAAGCAAAATCCATTAACCAATCAAAGGCAAACTATCCATCTTACTGAATAGTGAACTAAAACCCATGAATCTAAAAGAAAAGGTTGAAACACCTTTTTAGAATATTAAGCATAATCTATCAACCACCATGACTAAAATCTAACATCAAAATCACCAATGTGACCCTGAATCACCACTTGTTGGGAAAAAAATCAATTCATTTTGTTTTGAAGGCTATTCACGGACTTGGTAGCTAATAAACCAAGGGGTTCATTCTCTTTGTAGAGTATATATCAACTTTGAGGGTTCAATTCCCTGGTGCAAGCTATTGTCCCAATTTTCACAAGTAATTTACTCACAATTTTGTTTTTGAAGTGTTCAATTTGAGTTGCATTTGGACTATTTTTTGTGAAATTTAAATTTTTTTATTATTTAGAAAATTTGAATATGTGTTATTGTTGTGAAATCCAAATGTTTCAGTTTACACAATAAATTTCATGATTAGTTCTAGTAAGCATTCTAACTTCACATTGAATGATCTAGCTAAATATGATTCAAGTTGAACTTTATGCAAGATCAATGGTGCTAGTGATGATGCATAGATGATGAATCCTTACTAACCAAGGATGGGTGCTAGGGAATGAGGTGGTTGTCATGAGGAGGAGAAGAAGATTGAGATTTTAAGGGTTTTTAATAAGGGTAATTATAGAATTTAAAAATTATGTAAACAAAAATTGACAATATTAGTGTTAAGGGAGTAAGGCGTAATTTTAAAATCTATGGGGGCAACTATAGTATCAACTAATCTAAGGCAAGGTTAGTGTAATTTTCCCTTAAAAATTTGAAAGAAGAGTGCCTTAAAGCTAAAAGAAGCCCGCAAAAAAAGGTGACAAGTTTGGCTGGAAACGTGGCTATGCAACTTCCTCGCATGGCGGTTGCACAGGGGCTTTGCGGAGGTGGTCCGATAACACTAGGCATGATGTGACAACGATGGCAATGCCACCCAAGTCAAGATGTTGCAACACTCGTAGCCGAGGCTTCAAGGAGGAGGATGGCTATGTGATGTTGGCTAGGCCTTTGTTGACCAACGATTGTGGTTCACAAGAATAGCGAAGGTGATTAAGGGGCGGTGGACAGTGCAGTCTACGGTGGCCTTAGGGGACAATAGGTTGCTTCTAAGGTTAGGGTGAAGGTAAAAAGTGATGGTTTAGTCCATTGTTAAAGCTGTGATTTGCCGTTATTGGGAGGTAGGGAACTTGCAAAGTACAAGGCATGAATGGATGTTGTTTTATGTAGGTGTTACTATGATGACATTAAAGGGAATCAAGAATGGTGATGGTGTTTTTAAGAAGCGGGGCTGATGGTGCATCTCTCTCTCTCCCTCTCTCTCTATCTCTCTCCCTCTCTCTCTCTCTCTCTCATTTGTGATTTGGGATGTGTAATGCCCAATTTTCCGTTTGAGTGCAAATAACCGAAATTCAAGGAAGCGACCCGCAGTCCTGAATGGGCCAACTCAATGTTTAAAGGGGATTATATATGTTATATTTGATATCCGAGATGAAAATCTCATTTTCTAAACTTTCGACTCAAAATGACCAAAATACCCTAGCGTTTTACACGGGTAAAGGTGCCGTTGAGCCAAAACTTTCCAGAAAGTTTGGAATGATATTTATGAGTGATTTATGATGGTTAGTCGGCAAGGGAGGTTCCAGGTTTAGTGCAAAATTACCATTTTGCCCCCTAGAATAGTGTACAGTGAGCCTAAACGTAATTAAGCAAACCTAAGCAATATTAGGCTCTAATCGAAGATTAATTTATTTCGATAATTAATCTAGAGTCAAAATAATTTATTAAGGTTAATTAGAACCTAAGATTGCTTAGTTAAACTCTAATTACATCCTTGATTCAAGATTCCTAGTCATGGAATCTTGAATAGTATTTTCTCTCTCCAATTCCTTAAATTAAGGAATTGTGCCCATACCTTCATTTGACTAAAAGAATGGTTTTAAATTGTTAATCTAGTAAGACCACCCCTAAATCAAGTCTTGACAACCTTAATTAACCATTACCTCACCTAAACACTTTCTTACAAACTCCTAATCAAAACCTTAATCAAAGAAACACCTAAACACATCATTAAACCACAATTACATGAACAAATTATCCTCCTCCCCTTGGCTGAAATGCTGGCCAAATTCATGCTCTCCATTTTGTGTCACATGTTGATTTTGTTTCACTCAAAGACCATACCTCAAGCCATGCTTTGAGCCATACCTAGCCATGCTTTCAACCATGCTTTTGAATGACAAGTTTTTGAAGATATTTTTCCTCCCTTTGGCATGAAGAAACTTAGCCTCCATTGCTTCATTTTTCTATAAATACCAAGCTTTGAAGAACTTGGTTGCACTTTAGAAGCTTTGCCAAGTTTAGTTCTCTTGCTTTTTCTTTCATTTTCTCTCAAAATTCTCTTCATCTTGCTCTTCTTTTTCCTCCTCAAAGAAACATTTCCACCACCATAATCCACCACAAATAACCTTAAACCACCACTTCCTCACCTCAAACCACCTCTTAAACACTTAATCTTTCCATTTCCAAGCTTGCTTTCTCAAGGAAAAATCATCTTCCTTGAGAACCTTGTTGGCCGAATCCTTATTGCCATCCAAGAGAAGATTTTGTCTTTTCATTTCATCAAGGATCCAAGCTTTCTTTCATTTCTTTCAAGACTTCTTTAGGTAGGGTTTTATTTCAAAGTTTTTACTTGTTTTCTTCAAGAAAAGTTCTAGTTTTCTCTTGGTTCAAAACTCTTTTCTCTTCCTTTTCCTTTTCGGCCATGAGGCCTTTTCATGAGAAAAACTTTAGCTTGATGATGAGGTTTCAAGATAATGGTCTTGTGATGCCATGTGAGAAACCTCTAAAGCTTGAAAACTTGGTCTTGGACCATACATGCTCTTGGTTTCTTTCCTTTTTCTTGCTTAAGTTTTCGATTTTCTTTCCTTTTCCTCTTAAATGGTTTCGGTTTCCTTTCCCTTTATTTGAACAAAGTTTACTAAAAATGTTAAGTAGATCACAAAAGTTTTGTTAAGAAAATTAATTATATGTTTTCAAAAAGCTCTAAGCTTACCCTTGCCAACCTTAAAGTTGGTTGGCCGTTCTAAGAGTTTTACTCTAGATTGAAGCCCATGAGCAATAAAATAAAGAATATGACTTAGTTCTTTGTATGTTCATTTAGACAAAGTGTTGAGCTTTGTGTCCATTTTCTTGAGCTTGATGATGAAGTTCAAAACCAAAGGCTTCTTTGAAGACTTGGTGCTAAGAACTCTAAAGCTCACTTTATGTTGTTAAGATACATATTGGGTTAAGGTTATAATGTTCCTCTAAAGTCTTGTAAGAGCTCTAGTTAAGATAAAATAAGTTGCATTCATGTTTATGTTTATGCCTTGCATAGTATGTTTATTTTGATGCCATCACTAAGCTCTCAAGAATAACTAAATGAACTTGCATTATCATGTTTAAGTTTCCAAGCTTGCATTTCATGTTTATACTTCAAGTCATCACTTAATCTTTAAAGATAATAATGAGGTTGCATTTCATATTTATTTTATGCTCTCACTTTATTTTCTAATGAAGAGTAAAATAAGTGCATTGCACGTTTAAGTTTATGCCATCACTTAAATATCCTAGAGCTCAAAGACTTGCCCAAGTATCTTACATAAAGTTTTAGAAAATGGAAGCATTTCAAGAATGCCATTTCGGCCTTGTGATGATGATGGTGGACTTGAGATAAGTTTATCTAATCATAAGTGCCCATAGTCTAAGTCTTGAAATTTTTCTAAGCTTAGGTATTTAAAGAACCTTATGAACAAAGTTTGATGTTTTAAATCTATTCTTTGAGCTAAATAAATTGGCTACTGACCTTACCTATTTTTGTATGATTTTAATGAGAGGAATTAATTTCTAAAAGAGTTTTGAGTTCCTAAAATGATTCCAAGAGAAACTAGTAACTTATATGCTTTAAAATCATGAGATTATGTGATTATATGATGCTTATGTTTTCGGTTCTGCCTTGTGCAATTGGCCACTGTATAAATTCTGTTTTATGGTGTTAAAATGTGTAAAATTATGTTTGAGTGAAGTAAGGAATGATTTAAAGAAGTTAGGAAAGAACAAGTAACTAGAAAGGACTTAAAATGTAAATTCTAGAACACTTAGATGCACAAATTGTAAATTCTGTTCCAGCATAATTGGACTTAAGAAAAATGGTTTATAATTAGTGGATATGTGTAGGAATCCCTCATAATTGGCTTAGGAGTTGATTATAGAGCCTTAACGAAGACGGAACTTAGAAAGGGTCAAAGGCGGGAGATTCTAGGGTCCGTAAGCATATGACAAAATTCTGCCCAAAGTGATGCAATGTTGTTTGGATATATTAGTGAATATAAATCTTAGTGAGAATTGTAAGTAATGATCCCTTAGGTGTTATAAAGAACTATAATGGGAGTTAGGATAATTAGAACACAAGTTTAAGACCCGTAAGGGACAAAGCATAAATATCTTAGGATAGGGAGATGTGATGTGAGAATGAGATGAATAAGTATGGTGTTGATGTATGTGAATCATTTAAATACCATGAGTATGAAAATGTATGGATGTGTGGCATGTTGCTATAATGACGTGGTATGCTATGTTTAAAATGCATGAGAATATGATATATGAATAAAGGATATGTTATATGATGTTTTATGGTTGTATGCTCATGTTGCATCCATACGAGATATGATAATGTGGAAATGATCCCATTATGACTTCCGAGTTAAGGGTTGTATGGGGTGATCCAAGAAAGAAATATGATTCCCTTCTTTTTCCCCATATGAAATCTAGCGACGGCTAGTTAGGTTTGAGCTCATTCCTAGGCGATGGGTGTATTTGGAGTTTTGGTGACCATGAGAAATCGGGTGGCAGGTTGGGTGGATTTTGGTGACCATGATGAGGGTGGAAAAAGTTAAGAAAGGAACTGAGAGTTCAATTATGATAAAGTAAAAGATGCACATGCATATGTTTCGTGGTCATTCCTTTGGTGCTTATGATTAAGTGATACATGTTGAGTATGTGAACTGTCATTGTCATGCATACATAAAATATCTCCTGTATTCATACCATCAAGACTCATGCTAAAAGAAACCCACTTCAAATAATAGGATTTGAGAAATTAAAACTGAACCTATGCATGTACACCTTTTTCATAATGAAACCCGAAGTGGCTAGGGTGACAACGATGACACTTGTGTTAAAGTTAGGGAGTCCTCCTGAAAATCTTGTATAAGTATTCTCACCCTTTTGTTTCCCTCCCGTGTCGTCTCCAGACGGATAAATGCAGATGTTCATGATCTTCCTGAGGCGCGAGCGTAGGAACCACGTCATCTAGACGAGATTAAGGACAAGCGGAAGCATGAAGACTAGTCTATCCTCGTTAACAATTGGTTTGCGTTAGTTAAACTTGTTTGGTGTAATTGATACCCCAAAGTGTCCTTATATTTATAAGAACATCGTTGTTTGTTATGATTATGTTATACTACTATAATTTATGTTGTGATTATTCTATGGTTTTATTCATGGTTGTTATAATGACATATATCTGGTTATTATGTTTTACGTTTAATAGTCGTATCTATGTGCATGCGCGGCTCGCATTTTAAGTCTTAAGTTCAAAAAGAAAAATTTAGTCGTATTTTCTTACTCGTATTTTAAAGAAAGTAAGTCAAGATCTGAAATAAAGACGTAACAACTAATAACTAACCGAATGCGACTTGAGCATATGAGATTAAGAGTTAGGGTATTACAAGATGAATGGTAGGAACAAAACTTGCATTAGTTAAGTTATGTAGAGATTTCCGGAGAAATGCACCAATGATGGCTACAACAACATTAAAAGATGAAACTATAATAACCTTTCTCGATTCCTCCCCCTTATTTCTAAGAGTTTGTTATGGTAGATGGAGAATGACACAGCTGACTCAACAAAGAACCCAGAAGAAAGTGAGGCTAAACAAAACTTAATTACTAGTGGCAACCATAGAAGGGATGAACTAGGGGTGTACAAGGTATGGATTAGATAAGACCAAACTCGGCAGAATTTTGAACCAGGTCAATTTTAAGAACCCAAACAGCCAATAATGACCCAACAAATGACTGGATTAAATGAGTCAACCAACTTTCAAATAACATAAGAGGATTTGAACATTGTACATAGTAATTATGAAGTTTTACAAGTAAGAAATAAAATTTAGAGATATTTTGTCATATATATTTAAAAACAAATCATATCAATATAAAAATAACATCAAATTATGTAAAATATATTAATTGAACTGTAAAATCTTGTAATTTGCCACTAATTATTATAAAAAAATGCTTTCAAAAGAATTATTGACTTCAAGCCGGGTTTAGCCAACCTGAAGTATGACCCAACTTGAACCAGAAAAGTGCAGCAGCTCAAATTTTAGACTCGAACTAGTCCAAATGAGCTTTGGGCCAAGCCCGGTTGGGTTGGCAAGTGGGGTTGGTTATGAACACCCTTAGGCTAAACATCAAGGCATCATAGAATACAAAAGGTGCACTAGGAAGAAGAGGCCCAATTCACCCTTGAAAGATTTCATGAGAGTCACTTAAGTGATGGAATGGGTATTGGATGGAAGTTAAGCTTGTTGTGGTATTTTTGAATTCTTCTCGATTTTTTCCTTCTCGTTCTTTGGTATCAACTCTCTCCCTAACTCCTTATTCACTTATCTCAAGTTAAGGATATTCTTGAAGATTCCCTTCAGAAACCTCACTCTTATTTCGATTCTTTTTATTCTCGTTCATGATACCTATATCTCATACTCATATATGTTTTACTCATCATATACTCTTCCATTATTGTTACATTACCTTCCTGTGTGAATATATCCTTTGAGGAGCCCTTTTGCAATCTTCCTATGTTCCTAAGTAAGAATCATTACATTGAAGCTTTTATCCCCATTAAGGCCAACAACACGTAGCTCAAAAGATGCCAAGAGACATGTGAAAACTCATAGATCAACAACGATCACTTCAATAATAGCTAGAGGAACAACAGGAGCAATTGACCAATGCCCAATTGGGTACCAACACATAGTTTGAGAGACTGAACCCATACTACAAGTCTTCATGCAAAATGTAACATCCTCCCAAGTGCAATGTCAACCTTAAGTCATAACATTATGCTTAGGAGTTGTTACTTATAAATTAGCAGACCTCTCTTAATTATCCATGGTAAGCTCGATTAACTTGTGTAATAACTAAGCGTAATTCTATTAAAATATATAACAAAGAAACACAGCATTTATTGAATACATAGTTAAGTATAAAAGGAAGCTCTTCTATGAGCTTTAATACATATATGTTCTCTATTACGTTTCAGATATATGCATACAACTAAGTACAACATAATAAAAACACTAACTAATAAACTATTGTAATTCGATTCCTTTGTGTAAGCCCGGTAGTTCTGGATCAACCTGGAGACAACACGAAAACAAACATATAAGGGTGAAAATTATACAATTCTCAGTAGGGCAACTCCAGTGACACAATCATAATATCATCGTCATTACCTCAGCCACTTTGGTTTATGAAGAAAATATGATTATGCAATACATATTAAAAATTCATTTTAAAGTTCTAAAATCATTGAAACAAGTAGCTTTTAACAATCAATCACTTAGTGCACATATATCATAATGTTCCAATCAATAGTAAATTATCCCAGCAGACAATTCAGAATACCATGAGTATGCATATGATAATTGTAGGGAAATTATCCCAAAGGAACCTGGTTTCCCTTATAGTCATAGAAATCAAATCAGTACATTTTTCTTTTTATATACATAGGAAAGACTTAGTTTATACCCAACAAGTATCTGTGGACAACTCCACAATAGATAGTTTATACCAAATGGTATTTATAGTGGATCACACCACACAAGGAAATAGATTGCTTATCAGGACTAAGCTAATTCCTATATGTGATCATTGACTTCATTTTTTCCATTTCAAATCACATACAGATCTATTCCTAGCCGATACGTCTACCAACTCATTATATCTTTAAGGAAGTTCCTTTTTTTGCTTCCCCTCATATAATATTTCTAGAAGTTCCTCTTTTGCATTCCCCTCATTCACGAAGTCTTGTTTCTGTTTTATCCATATGTGTCAGAACATGCACGATTGAAATTTATACATTCTCTTTCCCCAAATACATGTATAAGCCATATGTAGGCAGTCATTCACAATGAAACTCTCATTCCTTTTTCATAAATCAATCTTTAAAGTTCATAGCATGCATTCATTCACATCATACTTGAATTAAAAGTCATTATATCACCAAATCAATACTTGGATTCAATTCCTACATGTTGGCAGAATTTATGCTTAAGTAGCAAGATTTATTTTGCATACCAAACAACGAATTCAGGGGATATAAAAATTCTCAATGACACCAAGGTGTGTAAGAGGTCTTGTAAAAATTTCATGGCAACGAGTTCTCTAACCATGTTAACTAAATTGTATAAATTTAGTGGTCGATCAAGTTCAGAACAGGATTCTCAAAAGTTTTAACCCTAGCAAATGATTGAATCAATTCAAAATAAAATTCATGGTGATACTTCAATATATTTCAACTTCCTATAAAAATTTCAAAGTGTAAATCAATCATTTACTATGGTAATAAAATTAGGAAATTTTAAGCTTCAGCCTCAATGATTTGGGCAGCATAGGTACCATTTCGATCTCTTGATTTTTAAGGCAATATTCCTTGGAACCAATACTCAAGAAAATTCATGTAGTTATGTTAGCTTCCATATATAATTTTTCTAGCTCATAAACATAACCACAAATATGTCTAAAAATTCATGAAATTTTCATGTCTCCAGCCAAACTAAAATTCAGCAAACTAGTCAAAACTTCTTTTGACAAAATGAGTTTTTTAACCTTATCCGAACACTCCACAAAAATTAAAACATCAATATCAACATCATATAAACCAAAATAACTAGAAATTTTAGATTAAAACCCATAAAAAATTCTAGAAAAATTTTGAAAGAAAAAGGCTAAAGAAAACCCTACTTTGGTGGCTTTAGGGATCTTGGCTCCAAGGATGATCCAAGAATGATTTCCTTCACTTCAAAGCCTCTAAACCAACACCAAACCCTCCCTTAGGCAGTAAAGGATGATCCCTCAATGTAGAAAAGGGTGATGGATTCAAATTCTAATCGTTAGTTTTGTAGGTATTGATGAGTAGAATAAGTTTAGTAAAGGAAGTTTGAGCTTTTAGTGACTTTGGGCTACTCCTCGGAGGTTTGAATCAAGATGGAAGCTCTTAAGAAATGCAACAATGGAGGCTGGTTAATTAGTCATATATGGCTGAGAATGATGAGATGATTTGGCAAGTTTGGTGGCTTTTGTAGTTATCTTGTCATAAATGTAGTATTTAGGTAAAAAGCATAGTTTCTTTCTAAATAAAATAAGATGGATGGCTAGGATTTGATCTTGTTATTCAAGATTGAATCTTAGCTATTCATTTCATTTAAATTGATAAACATTATCCTTTTGTAAGGATTAAACTATCTTTAAGTATTAGAAATTGTACACTGAAATTTTCCAACGGGTAAAATACCGTACCTGTAATCAAATATTGCCGAAAATTAAATTCAAGTATAAAATTCTCTTTTCTAACTATTTCTAACCTCAACCCTCTCTTTTCTCAATCCTAGGCATTTCTTAGTCCCAATTTGGGTTTTGGCCTTAGGCTCATGGGGTCCAAATTACTATTCACCCAGGTTCAAATTTTTTTTTTTTAGGTCCTTTAGGCCATCCTCTTCATTGCTAACTGTCAAATTTTTTAAATTATGACTAATAAAGCTTCAATTATTTTTTAAATAATTTTAGGGTGTTACACAAAACCTCTAGCAACATCCCCCAACTCATGGTAGTTCAAACTCAACTTCAAAAATAGAGATCTCTTCCAAAATCGCCAATCGCTTTAGGTGCAACTTGTCAAGCTTGAACTTCCCAAATTTTTGGGCACAAAATTGGTTGAATGGATTTTCCGTCCTGAACAATTATTCGATTATTATGGTACACTAGACCAGGAAAGGTTGACAATATCTATAGTGCACCTCGAGCACGGTGTAATTCCTTTGTTCCAAATGGCACAATGAAACACTCTATCTCAGTTAAGAAACGTTTATCAAGGTCTAGAGCGACTTTTGGATCCTCCTCCTTTGATTATTCAAGGTCAGCTTTATTCAAGCTCACCCAAAATGGATTAGTACATGATTATTGAATATACTTCATTAGTAAACCATAGCTATGGCATCAGTAATGAACCTTTAATTGATTGCTTTTAGGGGGTTTATAGTTAAAAATAAGAAAAATGGTTTTAGCTCTTAGTCCTAACAATCTAGAAAGAGCTTATGCTCTGGCTAAGTTATTTGAAGAAGTCGTCAACCCAAATCCAAACAGTACCAATGGTCTTATAGCTTGAGAAATCAAAATACTTACCCTACTCCTAACCATCAACACACCAAACCACAATTACCACCCTGCTCCTACACCAAATACAAAACCACTACTACCACAACCTAAACAACAAAATATTAGGAAGATGTCAACGAAGAAATGCAAATGAGAAGGGAAAAGGTTTGTGCTACACATGTGATGAAAAGTTTAACATGAACCATAGATGTCCCAACAAGCACATAATGGTTATGCAGTGGAGGAATTATAAGATGATAAACAGAAGCTGGACCCACCTAACCCAAGTCTAGATGAAACTTTATCAGAACACCACTTGTCTATCCATGCCTTGAAAAGACTTACCAACAAGTACACCATCAAGCTACAAGGCAAAGTCCTTAGGCTGAAGAAAAGTTAGTTACTAGTGGAGAATATACAAGTTCTAAAAATCAAGGCATCAAAGAGTGCAGGAGGAGCACTAGGAAGAGGAATTGAATTCACTCTTGAAAAATCATGAAGGCACTTAAGAGCTAGAATGGGTCTGGTTGTAAGGTAGGCTTGTTGTGGTGTTTCCAAATTCTCTTTGTTTTTCCTTCTCTTTATTTGATATCAATTTCTTTCACTAACTCCTAATTATCTTCTCTCAAGTGAAGGACAATCTTGAAGATTCCCTTCTAGAAACCTCTCTCCTATTTTGTTCTGTTGATACTTGTTCATAATACCTATATCTCATACTCATATACTCTTTACTCATATTTATCTCTTCAATTACTATTACGCTACCTTCTGTATGAATACATCCTTCAATGAGCTCTTTCTGGAACCTTCTAGTGTTCTTGAGTAAGAATCATAACAGAGTTAATGCCCATTTACTCACATTTTTAGAATAAATAAAATTATGAAATGATTAATGCTAATTGATGAAAATTGATTTGATTAAAATCAATTAGAAGATGCTGATTGATGCTAATTGAAGAAATAAAATCAATTTAAAAAGAAAATTTATGCTAATTAACAAACAGATCTTATTGTAACTTTATTTTTAATTTTTTTTAATTTTTCAAACTAATATGGAGTTCAAAAAAAGAATGGGTTTTTTTTTTTAATTATTTTAACTCAAATTTAAAAAAAAAAATATTTCCAACCCAATCAAATAAGTGCTAATAATAGCTCATTTTGCTTGGTGTTTTAATTTAAAAGGACAAATAAAGTAAGAAGCAACCAATTTTTATTCAAGTTTAGTTTTTATAAATTTATTTACAAGACAACAACGACTAAAATCAATCCTAAATTTCACAATACTTAGGAAAATGTAGGCATTACAATACTTATAAAAGTAAAAAAAGAAGATGTCATCATACCTTTAATTGGAAAAATAAGGCATCACAATACCTAGAAAAAGAAATGAAGGGCTCACAATATGTTCAATAGATAAAAAGTAGGCATCACAATACATCAAAAAGAAAAGGAAGGTGTCACAATACCTTCAATGTGTTGAGTAAGCGTCACAAAATTAAACCTACAATGGGACAAGTAAGCATCACATAATATCTACAGTGGACAAAAATGAGGTGTCACAATATCTCAAAAAGAAAATGAAAGCATCACAATACCTTCAATATGTTGAGTAGGCATCCCAATACCTACCATAGTTAAAAATGAGACACCACAATAACTCCAAAAGAAATGGAAGCTGCTACAATACCTTCAATGTGTTAAATAGGCGTCATAATATCTACAATGGGCAAAAATGATGGGTTGCAATACCTGAAAAAGAAAATTAAGACGTCACAATGCCTTAAATGTGTTGAATAGGTGTCACAATACTAAAAATGAAAAGGAAAGTGTCACAAAACCTTTACTGGGTTAAGTAGGCATCACAATATCTACAATACAAATGAATTAGAATACAAATGACTAGGCTTCACAATATCAAGAATACAAATGAACTAAACGCCTCAATGCCTAGAATGCAGATGAACTAGGCTTCTCAATACTTAGAATACAGATAAACTAGGCTTCTAAATACCTATAATGCAAATGAACTAGACTTCACAATACCAAGAATGTAAATAAGCAAAGCTTCATAGCACCTAGAATGCATTTGAACAAAGCTTTACAATGCTAATGAGCTAGGATTTACAACATCTCAAATGCAAATGTAAATGGGTTCAAACATTGTCCCTTTTGATCACCCCACTCCCTTACTTTTTTGTGGTCTGTTCAAGACATTCACTTCAAACATAATTATTTTTTCCTTCATCTATTTTTCTTTTAAACTTCACCACTTAAATTATGTAACAACCAACTAACAATGGTTGATTTTATGAAGAAAAAATAGCCTGTAGTGTAAGGATGATTCTTGTCTAAGGTTACTTGAAATAAATATTCAAGCTCAAAATGGCGTACCAATGGATTTTTTTTTTAAGTATAAAGAAATATGGCCAAATTATTCATTTGCGGGCCTGAAAAATTGCTATTCACCCCAACCCCATGTAAATTTTTTTTTCCTTTTACAAATTGTCCATTGAGTCATCCCTATTATCACTCAATTGGTGGAATATTTAAATTTTAACACCAAGGGTGTGTTTGGTTAGAAAGTAAAAATAAGGGTAAAATTCCTTCAATAAGCATCATTTGTAATTTTACAGAAAACTCATCTAGAGAAATTTTACCCCCACTTTTACTCCTCAACCAAACACAACCTAAATCTTTAATTTTAGTTAAATCATATTGTTACATAGCACACTAAGGTATGTGACGTCAGGATTGTCAGTTGTTGATCTGATTTGAGTCCTCCCTTAGATTGATTTTGTGATAAATATATTTTTTTCCAAGAAATGTGTATTTTAATTCCATGATGTACATTATCATTATTATGTTTTGAAAATTAACATATTAAGTGTCCCATGCATAGTATATGTGCATCATCTCTAACTGTTTAATAATTCACATTACGGCTCTCTATGTTTTAGTTTCAGATGTGACTCCAGTTTGGGTATGTTTTGTCCAATACCCTATTCTTCTTTGGTGACCCTGGCTCTTGTGCGAGTTATTGAGCATGGATTCTCTAATGTTCCCAACTAGTTGGAAACTCGTGCTACGTATGGATTATACAAAATGAAATTACTTAACGATTCAAGATCATATTTCTTAAAAGTATTAACTATATCGTTAAGAAAAATATTGGCTTGAATATTCCACAAACTCCATGATTTTAAGAGAAACTACACAAACATTTACATAATTATAGCAGTTTGTGGTAGTGGAAAGCTCGTTGCAATGGCAGTGTTTTCTCTTTTTTTTTTTTTCAAGAAAGACGATGAGATAATTGTATTAGGTGGACTAATATATATATATATATATATATATATATATATATATATATACATATATTGGATAAATATGTACCTTAGTTGAAAAAGAGAAATAAAAAAAGTTTTGTTTTTACACTAAATCTTTTTATGTCAACAGGAAAAAAATAAAAGAGTAAATAACAAAACTCATGAATTGGTTTATTTTTCAAAAAATAAAATCAATTTTTAATGAAAAAGTCAAATGGTTAAAAAAACTTTTTGACATTAACCCAAGTCAAAATTGGGTGTTCACAGAGGTGGTTCAATTTCAAACTCCAAATAATAGAACCCTTCCTTATTAGTGAAATCAGACTATAAGTTCTCAAACATTCAATGAATTGCCACCAAGTGGCAAACCACCAATCATACTGGGTTAGTAAAATGCACAAAAAGAAGTAAATTTAGATATTAAAATATCATTGCTATATAAAATGATTCTGATAACATAGCCATTGAATATTGAAAGATAGAAAGCTCAAGTGATAAAACACGAAGGCTAAAAGTCTTTGAATCATAGTAAAATTTTAGGACTAAAACAAATGTCAACAACACTATATGAGGGTTCGTGCTAGCCAACAATGTCAAATATTTATCTATTGTCCTAGTGCATAACTCTACGATATATGGGGTTTAATTTTGTCCTGATATTTACGATATACGAAATAAGTTTCAAATAAATATTATTAAAATATATTGGTATGAAATGCTTGCAAATACATTATTAAAATAGACTCTATAAGTAACAAATACTGATTAAAAAAACCTATCATCCCTTCCAATATGTCTTCTTAAATAAGGAAAAATGGCTAAAAATTCATATTAAATAAAATGAACAAATATGATATAAACGATAATAATTATATAAGATGTAAATCATTACTTGAATAATGACACTTATGTTGAATTGTCCCCGTAGTAAAAATATGTCTGTATAATCTATATGTTTAATTAATATCACTTGTTAGGTATCCATATAAATAAAAAAAATATTTCATGACTAATTTCTTTTGTCATGCGAGTATCATTATATAAAATAAGATTAATATTATGGACTTGTTATATAAGATATAATGCCTCATAGAATTCATGGTCTCTTTCTTCTTGAAACTATTAAATGTGTATTTTTATTATATTTTTTCAATAAAAAAGAAAATAATACTGATTATCTTGATAAAAGTTTGAATCCTTATCTAAAATTTTAATGTTACAAAAATCATTGGAAAAAAATTTGAAAGAAAAACTCTTCATTCAATATTTATAAATTGAGAAGATATTAAAAAAATATTTGAAAGTTAAAAAGATATTTGAAAGTGTAATGAAACACAAATTATTTTAAGCTAAATTATTGGACTTTTTACTATTTATAAATTAATGAGATATATGAATTCAATTAACTTTTTGTTTTTCAAAAAAAAAAAGAGTGAAGATAAAGGATAGAACAAATAATAATATTTTTCTTTAAAACTGCAATAATAATTTATTATTCAAACAAAGTGCTATCAAATTTTATTTGAAGTAAGCTCTCAACTTAATCCTCCATGAAAATCATATCAGATAAATTAACCCTTCAAGAAGAAAAAAATCTGCTTGATACCTTATGATTAAAATAAAACAAATTGATTCCTACTGATTTTAAAATTGTTCAAATTGACCCCAAATAAAGATACAATTAGGGTAGTAAACCGAAAAATAAATAAATAAATAAGTCCATCAAAATATTGAAGAGGTATTAATTTATTCTTTTTTAATTATGAGGGATTATGAAGGATTTTTCTTAAAGGACTAATTTGTCCTTTTGATAGAGGATAAATTTGGAACTTTGCCCATTTATTTCTTATTTCATAACCTTTTGAATTCGTATTTATTGAATTGAAGAATTAGTGAGTGCCTGAACCATAATCAAGTTGAAGAACAAAGAAATAAAAGAAAAATCCAGAACCAAAGTTGTGTAGCTAAGTCAAGGATAAAAAATGTATAAAGAAAAGTCGATGATAAAAATACCACACCATATATTTTATAATAGCCTTAGAAAATACAAATTGAAGTGAGATGTCATTATCCATTCTCATACTCCATTCTATGGAAGAAATAGGTTGCCTTCTACCTCATTGATCCCCAAGATCAAGTTCAATCTCAACAATAGGATCAGAGAGTAGTGAAGGAGTGTGGCATTCACCATTGTCCCAGGGAGACTGTTCAAGATCTTCCTAACAAGGGTTGCCATTTTCTTGCAAGGCCATTAATTGTCCTTGGTCCCCAAAATGTTGCCAGCATTAAAGAGGTACCATTGCTTGAAACCCAAGACCAGGAAAATGAAAACATTTAGCATGAACTTCTATATAACTAAAGGAGGTAACCTATCATATATTCAATTATTGAGTAACTTACCCAAGCATATAAATATCAGTGAGTAGAGAGGGATGAAGCCAACCTTCAAGACTCAACTAACTTGAAGGCCACTTCCCTGCTACGTTTCAAGTAGTAGCATAGATTCTATATCCAAAAGGAAGAAAGAACTCAATATAATAGAAGTTCTTTACTTTCATTACAACAATAATAATGGCAACCAAATTAGTTAAGTAAAATACACAACAACATGAAGTATAATTATCAACTACAAAATTAATGGAAACCATTAAAGGAAAAATTTCTAGTAGACGATGAGTTAACCACAAAATAAGAAATCTTTGAATGGAAACTCTTGGTACTTGGCATTCCTAGTTGCTTAGGGAATTTGGGCCTAAAACTGGAGGTGGGCAAATGTAGAAATAAGTCACAACTGGTTCAGTTTCCCACATTGAAACTCTACTTGGGTGTTCACCATTTGTTGATTCATCATGTCCAACTTGTCAATAGTTCAAAAGAACACAATCTCAATAAGCTGACAAAGCAATTCAATATTACTAGGTAAGGCACAAACTATAACTACAGGGAATGGAAATAGATGACCAAGAACATGTAGATTGTAGACATCACAACCAAAATGGATGTTATAAGTTACTTTAAACCAAGCAAACAAAAAACTTTGCAATCTATGGAAACTAAAAGCACCAGCAAAATATTCATACAAATTCCTTAAAATAGGAAATAAAGTGAAACAAAATTTTGTATAATCATATGTTTGCTATCCAAATAAGGCATTTCTTGCTTCAAAAATGGTTTTGTAATACCCTGGAGATTGCACCATTGGGAAATTTTCCATTCAATTGGGTCCAAGTTACTAATCCCAGTTAGTATACCCATATATCTATGAATTCCAGACTCTTTTGCCTCAAAGATCATTCTAAATCTCATTCCAAGTGAAACTTGAGTTTACATAACTTTATTATACTTGGCCAATGGAATAACAAATTTAGAAGGGTTGGCCTTGTTAAATTGAACAATTTGTGTAAGAGGTTGTACAAATATTCAACAAATGCTATTTGTTGTGATGAAATGAAAATACATATAGGCCAAATAGTACCTTGGATTGTAAAATATAGTAAATGGGCTATTATTTGCAGTAGTATGAGCTACAATAGGAAAAATGGCAATATGCATGTTGTCACTAGATATTACTGGTGAAGTGTTGGCTGTTGTTTATTAGCAGGCCTCAAAAACCTAAAAGAAGTTGTTGCTTTTCATCTCTTGATAACAACAAAAAGAAATTGGCTCAACAATAAGTGGTCAAAATGTTCATGAACTTTCGATAAAAATTTTATACTTACTTACCTAATAAAAAGAAAATAATCTCCTAAAACCTTTTGTGCTAACAAATACACTTTAGCCAATAGTCAATAGACCTCTTTGGTTGTCGTGTAAATGTGCTAGAAATTTGAGCATCCACAATTTTTCAAACATCAATTACACAACTTCAATATTCACAATTTGGCCAAAAAACACGATGTACTTTAGTTCAACAAAAAATGTGATTGCCTCTTTGATGAGATAATATATTCCTCCGTGCAAGAAATAAATATATTTGATATATGTCCACACAACCTCGTGCATTCTGCTTGAGTACCTTCTACTTGATCTCTATGAATTAAAATGGATACTAACATAAGAGATTAGAAGGAGACAAAAGAATAACAAATGTGTCAAATACAGCTTACTTAATGTTTATTTCAGAGTCATCATACTATAAATGAATAAACACCATCATATAATCTAAAATGATGGCTTAAATGCAACTTAGAAAGGATTATAACAAAAATAACAACTTAGTAAAACAAAAAATCAGGAGTGTAACCAAGAAAAAGGATGAAAAAAAAAGAAAACAAATGGACCAAAACACATAAGAAGTAATAAGGTATATTTTAGTGCACAACTAAAGATACTTCAAATATCCCATAATAGTATTAAACTTATTAAACAACACATTTGAGATATCTGAGAACCTATGCAACCAGAGCACATGACTCAAAACCTCCAAAGGAACAGAGGAATCCAATGGGATTGATTAAACAACCACAACTGACACTACTTGAGAGTTGCATATTGTTTAAAATATCAAGAACAATGTCAAAGTAAAAAGAAATTTTGTAATAGAATATGGACAACAAAATAAGAAATTAAATTGTGTTAAAAGAACTTTTCAGACATAAGTTTGGACAAAATTGAAACAATGTCATTGCCAAACAGTGCATCAAATTTTATTGGAAAAAAAAAGTTAATCAATGAGCACCATAAGAGATACAACATAACTAAAAAATACTCAATAAAGTAATTCAATAATACCATTTTTTGGATCAACAAAACACTAACCATGATAGTCTTTACAATTGATTCCGAATACTAAATTAACCAAGATAAATATGCCAATGAACATAGAACCTGAAACAAGAATTTTTCCCCTTTTACATAGAGATATTTTAGGCATCATGCCATGTTAGTTTTGTAGCATCAAGAAAGAAAGAAAAGTATTGATTACAGGATGTTATAAACTTTAACAAAAGCATACATGTAGATCTAGGTAATGCACTGAAAGCAAGCCCATGCACCACCTTAGAAAGAGCACAAAAAACAAATGCAAATATCATAAAAAACCAAGACAAAGACAAAAAAAATGTGATTCAAATGTTAGCTTAAATCAACATGTATCTTAAATAGGTACATAACTGAAACGAATTAAGTAAGGTAGCTTCTTTATCTTCCCAATTAAATCAACTTAGCCAATCTTCGTAATCCATTTTATATGAAAAAGGACATGTTGTTATTTAGTTTCTAATAGTGGTTGTTTAACAAACCCAAAATTAGTATCAAATAAAGCTTTATAATTGGTAGATGCCTAATATGCTAATGCCACACAAATTGATAATCACTATACACCTAGTTTGGACTTCTGTTCCTTCCGCTTTCAAGGTAGAAGATTCCTTTGTTAATAAAAAATTTCAAGTACTTATTCATTCACTCTTTTTGATGTGTGCGCCATATAATCCTTGTCTATAGTATGAAAAATTCATCTACATCATAATTGATCACTTCATTAAAATCTTCAAACTTGTCATTGTAATAGCATATGTAGCAATATCATAAAAATCAAAACAAAAATTTGTCCCATTTTAGAAGAATTGACTACAAAAGAAGGAGGCTTGTACCAGTATTTACTCCAAAAGTGAAGTTCCTCAATGTCAATAGCTTAAAGATAGGACACACTACAAATGGTAATTTGCACAAAAAGTTTAGAACATGAAAAAGATGATTGCCACTCTAAAAAATTACAGCACCATTTTGTTTGAAAAGAAGGTATTACCAACATCTCTATCTTCAAATTACATGTGGTTGTATTTTGTTGGTTTTCTTCACATAAAAGACCACCCAAATATACACCACCTTAATGTATTTGCACCAGAAAAAAAAAAGAATTCAACCCATGAAACCTGAAACAATGTCCCTAAACCAAAAAGAAAAGAAAAAAGCATAGCAAAATTACATACAAATTAGAACTTGTAATAAATTTCAAAAACATACCAAAAATCAATTATTCATCCTCAGCCTTTTTTGTAAACATGTACACCCCAACATAACATGCCCATTGATGTTGCATAAATCTAGCATTCAATAGCATTAACAGTGTCACAAAGGTTCACTAGAGAAAACTGAAATCATTGTTCTCTACACTAGAAATTACAGAAAGATGCTTAGAAAACAAAGTGAAATAGAGCAAACAATTCTTGTATACACTTTTGCTCACATTCTTATATATCACAAATTAAGGGATTCATTAATTTAAAGACAAATAGTATTCCATGGATAGCCACTTCTTCCTTTCTTACCTTATATGTGAAACATGCAAAAACCTATTAGTAGTAATCTACCATCAAATCCGTAATATGCAATTTAAATAAATCTCCATCAAATAAAAAGAAATGTAAAAAGAAATGCATCTTGTTGTAACACAAATCCCAGAAATTTAACAAAAAATAAATAAAGAACAAAAACCCAAATAAATTTGTACTAAGAAAACCATAAATAGATTTGTGTCAAGAACTATACCGCAATTTAAAAAAAAAAAAAGAAAGAAAATGTACTAAGAGAGCCCTAAATAACTTTGTACCAATAAAGTCCTAATTTAACTCGTAGCAAGAAAACCCCTAAATAATTTTGTAGCAGCAAGGTTGTATACAAATTAATAGCATGGAAACCTTAAACTGAAAAAAGATTGAGAAAAAGGGATTGAAATTGAAGTAGAAAGGAAGAAGTACCTAATCAGAGCTTCCTCGATTATTGGTAAGGCCATGAAACTCATCGATGATTATGGCGAGGTGGGAGAAGAAGCGAGAGAGGACATGGCAGATTCTGCGAGGCGTAGTCGCAAAGCTTGCTAAGGATGGGATTGTAGACCACTGAGCAGATGATTATTCCGATGGCAGCGATGGAGGCGGCTAAGAAAAATGTCTTAGCGGTGGCTAGGGGACTTAGCAGAGGAGAAAGAAGATGAAAAATGGACTTTTTTTTTCTTTTGGGGATTTGAAGGGAGGGGATGAATTTTGGGGTTGAGTGGTAGTAGAGAATGGTAAGCTGAGAGGAGGGAGAATGGCCCTTGCTGGTTGTGGTGGTTGTAATTGGATGGAAGGACTTAGAAGAAAGAAAACGTGAGTGTGACAGATAGAGAGTAACTAGATATGGTAGAGGATGGTCCACGTGACCACCTATTCACTCAACAAATTTGCAAATGAAGATCTTCATTTTAGCATGAATGTTGTGTAAATAGAGGGCCCACTAATGACAGTTGAAATAAAAAAATTTAAAAAGCCTTCAAATTAGTATAAGCTTATTGAAACGAGTGAGACTTCCGCGTGGAAGAGAGATAGTATTTGGTCTTAAACCAAGTGTAGCCTTCGAGGATTTCAAAGTCTTGTAGGGCATTTGAAAACTCCTGGAATTCAATTCCATCAAGGAATTGAATTGAATTCCATTGTTTGGAACTAACTTAAGTGCAAGAATTGAAATCACATGGGAATTGAATTCCCACAAAACTCAGGAATGAAATAGAGCAAAAGGGTCTGATTTGGTGATGGAATTGACCTCAAAAATTGAAATTACTAAATTACCCTCCTTAAAATAAAACACAAAACACCCTAATCCCCAAATTACAACCAGCACACTTCGCACAAGCCTTCTCATTGTTGGAGAGCTACTGCCTACCTCCAGCTCAGTGCCGCCATCGTTGCCTCCTCCTTCGCCAACCCTCTATTGGCTCCGATGACGCCATCGGCCAGGCAACCATGCCAAGGTTTTTTTCCTCTCACTCTCTCTATTTTGCTCTGTTCTCTTTTTTGAAAATGGATGGTTTTGCTTTATTCTTGTGCCACTGTGTTGTGCACCACTGTGTGTTGTGTGCCACTGTTGGCTATGTTGTGCGCTATCCTATGTGCCACTGTGTTGTGCATTGCGTTGTGGTTATGCACTATCTTATGCGTCGTGGCTGTGTGGCTATGCGCTACCCTATGCACCACTGTTCTGTTTCTTGCTGTGTGGGGCTATGCTATTGTTGTTGTGCATTGAGCTTGTCATGCATGGTTGGATAATTCCTCATCTAAAAATTATTTTGTTTGTTTTGCCATATCCATGAATTTTGTGTTCCTCATAAGATAAAAAAACACATATAACCTAGGTTAAAAATATATCCAAAGAATGCTAGGATAAGACCTTTTAAGTTAAAAAGACTTTTAAGTTCACCCCAAATGAATTTAACTCATGAAACTGTTAGTAAATCAATATTCATTATTCAATACCATTTTCTCTATTCAGTTAAAAAAGCCCGATCATCCTAAAGAAATTAATGAACACCGTGTCAAATTACCATAAAGGGAAAAGGTGTTCCCAATAAAAATGAAAGCTAAATTCAAAGATTGAACTTCAATCTACATCTCTTGCCCATGCCTATCTTTTCCTTACAAATAACAATTTGATGTACAATATCCAACATAACTCCTACTTTTTCAATGTATTGTGTATATGTGAACTGAACATATATTTCATATAAGAATAAAATTAGACCATTTACCAAATGACAAGACAACATTGTCATTTAGATGTCTAATACATGATATCAAGCACTGCATTTGTATTTTGTAGTGTCACAATTCAGAACTATCATGTGCCATGCCATAATAAATACTTCAAAGTTTCATCATTCATTCTATGCCATGCATACTAACACTTTGTTGTTTGGATGTCCAATAAATAAGTTCTTTTTTTGCTTTCATTAGATGTGGTTTGATGCTCCTATGATAGTTTGAACAAGTGAAATTTGAAAAATATATGCTTTCATTGTAGGTAATATGATGCAATTTGAATGAAATGCAATCTTACTTGTAGTTGCTTATACGGGTTATTTAGCTTGCATGCAATATATGAGTCACCATGTGTCTCGTATTGAAAGACCAATCACCCATTCATAACGATATAATAGAGATCAAGTACGTCAAGAATTGATGGCTCAATTAGAAGCACATTTTAACGCACGTTCTGGAATACGTATGAGTTATGATGCTTTCACTTGATTAGTTGCAATACTTCGTGGAAGAGGATTTCTTCAAGATAGTCAATATAGTTTTGTTGAGGAACAACTTGCTAAGTTTATGTGGTCAAGCATGTGTTTGATCAGAAAGTTTTTTCTTCCGTCGTCTTAGAGACCGTTAGTCATCACTTTCACCAAGTTCTTAGAGCTTTAATAACACTTCAAGATGAATTTTTATTTCAACCAAATGGTTCAATTGTCCCACCACAAATACTCAACAATGAAGGAAGATTTTATCCATACTTTAAGGTATTTTTTAATACAAATATATATTTGTGAATTGATTTTCATAGTGTCGTATGATTATGCTTACTAATTTTAGTGTAAAACCTTTTAGAATTGTGTTGGTGCTACAGACGGAACACATATCCAAGTCAAGGTTTCAAAAGAAGATGTGTCAAGGTATAGAGGAAGAAAATGCTTTTCTACGATGAATGTATTGGCAGCTTGTACTTTTGACTTGAAATTCATGTATGTATTACCTGGATGGGAGGGCTCAGCTTCAAATTCAAGAATTTTAGATAATGCCTTAAGTAGGGGAGATAATCTAAATGTTTCTCAAGGTATGAAGTTTTTATAACAAAATTTGTTTCATGGCTATTTAAAAGATTTCCCTAATATTGTTTATGTAAATATTTTAAATTCTATTTTATAGGTAAATTCTACTTAACCGATGTTGGATATATGTTGAGGCCAACATTTATAACTCCATATTCGAATACTCGATATCATTTGAAAGAATATTCTCGACATCCTCCTGAAAACCCAAAAGAGTTATTTAACTTAAGACATTCTTCATTGCACAATGCAATTGAAAGAGCTTTTGGTGTTTCGAAGAGTAGGTTTGGAATATTGGTAGAGATGGCTAGATATGATGTAGAGACAGTGGGAGAAATAGTTTTAGCTTGTTGTGCAAGATGTTGATCTAGATGAAGAAATTATTGCACAAGTTGATAGGGATCTCATGAATAATGAGCCTGAACATGGACCTCTTATGGAGCAATTGCTAGAAGTGAAGATGGACGAAGGGGGGAAATTTTGAGAGACTCCATAGCTGCACAAATATGGAATGATTATGTAACTAGGCAACATTGATTTTTGTGTCTTATCATTGCTTATGAAATGAACTTGGGTTAATGTATTGTTTGAATTATTTGTACTTATTGCTTTTAACATTGCATTGAATGCTAAACTTTGATGTATGATGTTTATAAATTCATTATTGTTGAACTTTAAGTTTCTTATGGTTATTTTACTTCAAGAACTTGTGTAATACAATATAAGAATTTGATTTTTGATGTCATCTAACAATAGGCGGTAGTATTGATGTTGAGAAGGTTGTTAAGGTTGAAGGAGGAAATGGAAGTGATGCATACTTCAAGTGGACCATAGAAATGGATGGTATGATGCTTGAAGTTCTTAGGGAGCAAAAGAGTAAGGGTCAAAAGGATGATAGAGCTTTTTCGCTAAAGCTTATAGAAAGGTGGTACAGGAAGTTAATGAAAAATTTTTGAGAGCATCAACAAGAACAAAGTGATAAATTGTTTGAAGACTCTTAAGAAGCAAATGGTGCTAGCAAAAGAAATTGAATTGAAAAGTGGAATACGATGGAATGACTCTTCTAAAACATTTGAGGCTTCTCTAGAGGTGTGGAAATCTTTGATGAAGGTATGAACATTATGTTTTATTTTTTTTATTAATAAAGTTGGTACAACTTTCTTGCACATGCTTGATTACCAATTTCCTTATTATTATTTACTTTTATTACCAGGCAAATCCCAAGTTTAAGAGTATCAAAGGAAAACCCCTTCATCACTTGGACATTCTTAGAGAGATATTTGAGAAAGATGTAGCAACTGAACTCAACCTAAGAGTGATAGAGAAAAGGTACAAAGATGGGAAAGGGAGAATAGGGATATGAGAACTTATGATATTGATGAGATGCAAGCAAATAATGAGATTCAATTGGAGAGCTTTAGTCCCTTTGATGCTGAAAGTAATTCATCAACACTAGTTACACAATTTCCATCATCATCTGCTCCATCCGCATCAAATATTGCATTAGCAAAAAGTAAAAAATGGAAAGCACCAATGACAAATGATTATTCATCAGATTTAGATAGGTGTCTCCAGCAATGGAAAAAATTACACAAGCTATTTTAAACACAAACACTCAAGTTTGGAAGCCCACAGAGATAATTGAAGCAATAGCTAAATTGGGTTTGGAGGATCATTATGAAGAGGAAGTTGTTGAATGGCTTGTTGAGCATCCTACTCTTGTTGGAGTCTTTTGGCTACCCAGAAAAGCATCGATTGCAATGGTTATCTAGAAAGTTGGGTTGGTGATTTTATGGTAGAAGTCATTGAGAGTAGACTTTGAGTTTAAATATTTATTTGTGCTTTTGGAAGTAGAATTTGAGTATAGTATATTTCATGCTGCATGAATATTTAAACTTTAAGATGATTATGTTTATGTTGTTGATACAACTTCAATTTGTTCTGTGCCTATGCTGCATGAATGTTTAAACTTTAAGATTCTAGTCACGGTTTAGTTTGATAGATCAATTCAATTTTCTACGGAATAGGTTTTAATAGTTCACCAGGTGCTATATGCTTCTCTATGTAACAGGAACATGGAGTCCATCGTAATTTTATTGATCAATTTTTGGCATAATGATAACTAATAAACATGAAAGTCACACACTCACTGTGTCAACTAAAACCAAGTTGTTGGATTCACTTATAATAAGCAACATCAAGACAGCACTCTTATGAGCTATGTATCATCAGCAACATATTTGTATCGAGAGTTTAGATAGATTTTTGCTCAGGAAAAATGCAAAACCAATGCACATGGCATTGTTGCAATCAGGGTAAAATATAGCTACTGGTAAAGTTGATGGTAAGGTGCTAGTTAGTTTTGGTCTGTTATTTGGTTATATTTTTATTGTGTTATGTTATCTAATGAATAATTAAAGTTATTATTAAAATATGATATTTTATTAATGAAGGGTAAAATAGTTAAGATATACAATTCATTTCATTTCATGCACATTCCAAACAAAAGAATTGAATTCAATTCCATAATTTAAAAGGTTTATTCCAAACATAAGAATTCAATTTAAATCCAAGTGAAATTTAATTCTTAACAGAATTGAATTGAATTCCATCACCTAAGAATTTTCCAAACGCCCTGTAGGTGCTCCATAACTCAAAGACATGGTTTGGCCCATTTAATTGGCTTGTAAAGTTGATTGCTTATTTTGTTTAACAGTATGTATTTAAATTTTCATGTGTATTTAAATATTCATGTTTGATTTTGGATAACTTATATACTTATGGAGTTGTTAGGTGGTGATTGTGTATTTTGGAAAAATATATAGCTATGTATTATCTTAGGTGAGCTCTGGTTGAGTTATGCATTTTATTAGGTTATTTGTATTTTGAGAAAAGTCTGATTTTTTGGGAAAATTATGTCCATTTCCCCCACTTGAGGTTGTTGTAGGCTTGCCTGGGAACAAATATCCCATATGCGCCGGCGAGGACCCAGGTTGGGTCCTGACAATGTTCACCCGATTTTTATGCAGTAGTTAAAGAAAAAAATAAATCTTTAAAAGAAATGGTGATTGATTTATTAGTTCTAGTGCATGTGAAAATCCTTGGAGGAGAAGCCTTATTAATTGGTGTGTTATATAGCATGAGATTTATCAACAGTTTTATGTCCTGCCTTGCTTGGAAAAATGGCGTTCAAATTGTTTATCTATCAAAATGATTTTTGAGAGTGAAGTCCACAAAGAAAATGGGCTCCTGTGCACAAAGAATTGGGTTAGCAGCTTAGGTTAAGTGCAAATCTAGAATTTGCTCCCTTGAACACAAAATAATACAGCCCATGATGTCTTTTTTAACTAATTATTTTTTATCTAATTAACTAAATTAGTTTAGAATTTTGATTTTCAAGAAGCCCAATAAAAAATTGACCGCTTTTAACTGTTTGAAGTTGGCTTACTCGGTTAAACAAAATCTGCTCACTAACTTAATCTGTTTGTACTGTTTTTTACCACTTGGGCTATAGATAATCAGTTTCCCAAAAATCGCCTCTGAACATCATCTAATCAACAGAATCTTATTTGACAATGCATGTTTCAACTATCCTTATCTTTTCTAAGGTTTACAATTTAATTATCTATACCAATGTGACTTGATCAAAGTGGTAGGCATTTAATCAAAAAAGTGGCAGGCGTCTTGGCCCCTCAATCAAAGGTCTCAAATTCAGGTTTTGGGAAAAAAAAAAAAATCTTGCTGGGGTACCCTACCCCTTTAGAGACATATGTTATGTCATACAAGATTAGTCGGATTATTAATAATAAGGTCTGAGTACATGAGTACCAGTGCTTCTATTGAAATAATTTAGTTGTCTATAATATTAATATTCCCGCATTTAAAAATAATCTTTGTACATGAGTACCTCCTTGCTGTCCTTGAGACCACACTCCGAATAATTCTTAAGGAGAGTACGATCCTACACACTTCAAACTTCTTATGATTCTTTGTTTTGTTTGTTTCATTTGTTTCCAAGGCTTTCTTTCTCCAACAAAACTAAGCTTAAAAAAATTAACCTGATCAAATTATCAGACAGTTTGATGTTATGTAAGTCAAGACTCTTGCACAACTACAATTGATATATGGAAAAGTGATCACAGGTAGGGAATGAGAAATGAAGCGATACAGTAGCAAGAAGTTGATGTTCAAGCTTAAAAAAGTGGGTGCGCTCCTTTATGAAGGGGAAAGGGAGACTTAATTCGAGGACAAGAGTAGTTGACGGCAAAGGAAATCAGGGGTCAGGGAAATGAGGGGCCATCTGAATTTTCAATAAAAAGTAGCTTTCAAAAAGTTGAAGCCTTGACTTTTACGTGTATAATCTATATCCAGCTATAATTTCCAAGTCGAATTTTGCTTTCCAATCCCAGCTCACATTTTATCCAGCAAATAAAGGGTACGAGTGCAATTTTAAGAGCCGAGTGTTGAAAGTTGTTAGGTTCATTAAATAGTACAACTTCCTTCAATAGTACGATTTCTTATTGTTAATAGATTATCTTGCAAATTCACCAAAGTTACTAATCATTTTCCACCTTATGTCTACGATAGTCAACGACACCTTCTTATTTGTCGCTGCGAACAAGAAGCTTAAGTAGAACCAAAAGATGGGGCAACAACATTCCCTCATCCAGAATGTTAGAAAAACAATGGAAGAAATGCTATAAATTCCCTCCTCAACTCCTTCGCACCCGTTATTCATTACATTAAATCAAAAGCCGTGATTTCTACACTCGATTCCGAATTGAAAAGCTTTACACAACTTTTGATCAATCAGAAACAGAGAGCTAGTATCCATGAAAGCATGTTAAGACTACAAATCAACTTATAGGCAGGCAACAATGTACATTAATAATCCATAACTTGGCTCAAACAGTAAAAAAATGACTATTGGGGAGAGGGGGAGGGGAAAACTCCGTCAATTAATGGGATCCTTTAACACCTAATTTCATGCCTAAAAAGTAAGTAATTACAATTCCCTTGTATGCTAATCTGTTACAGCAATCAAACTCTTCCCGACCTGAGCCAAAGAAAGAAACAATTACATGGTAAGAAGACTTAGAAGCCCAAATAGTATTAGTGCAGTAAAGAAACAATTCAACAAAATGATAAATGCAAGAATGCTGAGGATTTTGATTATCTGCAGCTTAACAGTCAGACTGGCCCAAAGGTAGGGGTGTGCATGGTTTGGATTTTGGAGAAAAGGAAACCAAAACCAATATGAACCATATTTTTGGTTCAAAATCCAAACCACACCAATTTAGATGGCCTTGAACCCGTGTTGAACCAGTTTGGAATTGAACAAACCGGTTTTAAACTAGTTTTAAATTAAAAACCAATTTTGTCAGCTGAAAAAGCATGCCCCTCACTCACATCGTCACTCACATCGAAACCCTAGTCTTCCCCTCCATTCAAACCAGCACCACCATTCATATCTCACCCACATACTCATCCCGCCAGAGCTCCCCTCCACCTTCAGCATCTCACCGAAACCATGCCAAACGGCAGATGCCAACAGACAGTGGCCTCACACTGTCACAAGTCACCATCTCCACCATCAACGGCAGCTCCTCCAAGGACGGTGAGCCCAACAAGATGATCGCGCCACCATGACAATGAGCCCGATCGAGACGACTCCTGCTACGATTCCAAGAAGCTTTGGAAGATTGACAGCGCCACAGAGGAGGCCAAATCACTAAATCAGTGGCTCCGCCAGCAAACGATCCATCCCCTAGGTCATTGAAGTGGCTGCGCCTAGTGTGGACACTGCAGTTGCACAAGTGGTTCATTGACATGGTGCGCACCTTGAGATCCAAAACGCAATGAGTGTAAAACTAACTGGATACGGTTTGGAGTGGATTGGTTTATCCGTATTGCTGTGGTTTGATTTCATTAAATTGTATCTGGAAATAAAAAGGGGCCAGGTTTGGTTTGGTTTCACAGTAGGGAGATGTGGTAAAAATAGTACACATGTATCTTATGTTTTTATAGAAGAATAAAACCACAAAAACCTAAAGAACTTCACCTAAGTATGTCCTTAGTGGGGTGTACATATATTCTCTCACTTAAACTTCAAAAATAGTTATACATGGTTTAAATTAGATTAACTTGTTGGAACCGTAAACAAAAAATAAATAGAAAACAGCCTGAGAGAGATGCATGCAGAGATGGGTGGGAATGTTAAAGAAAGGTAAGAATAATGAAACCAAAGGAGTCTTACCGGTACGAAGTTAAACCTAGCAGCATGAAGGTCAAGAACTGATAGCTTCATTATTAAAACCTTGTCCTTTGCTGTAGAATTTGAGAACTAGTAGAATGATTAACCAACTGCTCCGAACTCAAGGGTCTTATTAGGTGGTGGCCACCAACAGGGTTAGGAAGGCCCTGTCTACTCATCTCTTTAGAATTATTCATGCTTGGTTCAGAGTGTGAGGATTCCATCAATGTGCGAATCTGATTGTTGAAGGGTTAACATGCAAGAAACGAAAAACATATCAATTATATTAGTGTCCAATGGAAAAAGCATATAGATCTATCATTATACATGAATCCTTCAACTTTACCACATCTAGGCGCCTCTTGTGTAGGTCATTAAATAGCTGCAAGTATTTAGCATTGCAAGTCAGAATCCATTTAGTATGAGAATAAGACATTGATCTTTCATATTTAAGGCAGGGAGGACAGCAGGGGAAGGGGAGAAACAATTTATTGCTTACAGGTTTGCTCTGATTCTTTTCTCTTCACTTGAATATCCTGGAACTGGTAAATCCCAATTTTTCTCTGCACAGTGATTTGGGAAAACGTAAATTCGGCAGCTATGTTGTCAACTCCTTTTATCAATCACAAATATAGTATGCTATTAATCCATGTCCAATCATTCAATATTTACTTCACTTGGTATCAGGTTATTCCATGATCTTTAATATATATATCTTACAATCTTCAAATATATTCATTCCATAATGTTAGGAAACAATGTTGAAAATAAAATCCTACAGTTGGACTTAATGATATTGATAGTCTTTTTCAATTTATCTAGCCTGTCTCTAGTGACCCAAAGAATAATTTTTTATAGATGATGATAATGATAAATAATTAAGTAGTTATGATGTTCATCACCATATAAACACAGCAAACCAAACTTTCAAAGAATTTTGCAGAATTATACTTTTCAATAATAAGGAAAGGAACTTAAAGAGTGGCAAGAAGCCCGAAATAAAATAAGTCAGTTTGATTAGAGATGGAAAACTTATTAAAATCATCAACTTTGAAATAGCCACTCACCTTAAAGTGATACTTATTATCCAAACAACATCAGTTAAAGTAGTCATTAACTTCAAATGCTTACTATAGTTTGACTTGACCTTTTCGAAACCAAAACTAGATCAATTGAATAGCCACCAAAGACCAATTTAGTAAAGGGCGGCCTATGCATGAAACTCCTACCTGTTAGGGTCTAGGGAGGGCAAATATATGCAGTCTTATCCTTGCAACAAAAAGACTGTTTCCAATATTTGAATCTGTGATCTCCAGGTCACAAGGTAGCAACCTTACCATTATGTCGAGACTCACCCTTACCAAAGGACAATTTCGTACATAGGAAATTTTCAAGTTGACATCTTATTAAGGGTAACAAAATACAATATCCGCTTCATCGTATCATCGATACATTCATCTGTTATTAACTTTAGAAAACAAGGATTCTAAAAGTGTGTAAATATGATGTTAGGTACCCCAATATAAATGTATAGTGAGGAAAATGAGTGAGGAGCAAAAGCAGGAAATGGTTGTAACTAATTGAAGGCCACTTGTGCTGGCATGAAAAATGAGGGAAAAATGAGGGAGAGAGGATTTCCCAGGATTTGGGAGTGAGCAATATGTGTAGGGGGGTGAGAGAGAGTGAGGTAGGCTAGAATTGGGCTAGACCATTTGGGAGAGGCTGAGCTGCTATAGTGCTCAGGAACTTCTTTTCTGCAAGATCCATACTATTTTCTCTTCTTCCTTGGTTGATATCATTTGATTTCAGTCCAAGGGTGTTAATAACAAAAATACACTTCTTCTATTTCTTGGTTTCTTTCTGTGGTTTCTATCCTATGACCATCAACATCTACGATATAAATAAATTGGAAGTGGATTTTAATCAATAACTTATTATATATTAATACTTTATTCTTGTTAACCGAGAAATTTATGGGTCAAACAAGAAACATAGCATAGAAAAGCACATGTTAATACAACAAGGTGTGGGAGAAACAATGGACAATGAAAAGAGTCATAGAAGAAAGAAAATTATACATGTCACACACGGACATTAGACAACTAGGCTCATGAAAGAAATAACATGTTACCACAGAGGCAAAACCACAAGAGGAGTACTATGGTACATCACATCACTTGAACCAAATAAGTCTCAGATAATGAAAATTTTCCCCTTTTAGCCAATTAAGTAGCCAATAATACTCCAGTGATAAAATTTGTGAAAACAGTAACTATCGTCTAGTCTAAAGTCACTAAACTATTGTTTGAAAAAAGCAATAGTTCTTTCTTGTTTTGCATGGGTGCATAAAAAAATAAGCTATTATCAACACCTACCTAGGTGTAGCAATAAATCCTTGGACTCCAAAGTTGAAGACTTTCTATGTTTTGCCAACATGCAACCATGTGTAGTTGTCTGCAAATAAGAAAAAGATAACTTTGTACTGGGAAAAAGTAAAACAATCCCAGATGAAACCACCAGTTCACAACTGCCATGCATTTTAACATCACAACACTAATAGAACACAAGAAATAAATTTTGCACAGACAAACAATTATTGCGCCAGGGAGGGGAGAGGGAGGAAAGATAAATCCTTCAGAACCTTGACAAGCACAATAAGCTTGAAGAAGTCATGTAACAATCTCAATGAGTCATGCATGTAATTGTAATAGCAACAAGAAGCAGAAACAAGCTTCAACCCCCCCCCCTTTCTCTCCTTTTCCCCCTTTGACATTCCCCATTCCCCCTTTCATTCCAATAAGGGGTCTTCTTAGTTATCAAAAGAAAATGAGTCCTTCATTATAATTAATTTCAACGATAATTCATAATGGAAATTTGTTTAAATGATAGAGCAGAATAATTCCATGTCATATATTTTCAAAAAATTTGTGCAGCATATTATCTCCATTTTGGCATGCACAAACATATACATCCATCTTGGTGTGGAAAAAGAAGTTAGGAATGTTAAAATCCTTACCGCATCAATGAAGTCATCAGCAAGCTCTAAAAGAAAATCTATAACTTCAGGGTCCAGCCTACCCTGTGGATCAACCTGTGGGACAAAAGATTATGACCGAAAATATAGTCAATAAAAAAATATTTATGGGGGAAAATAACGAAGTTAAAAGATAACCTGTGCAACTAAATCCTGTATCTTTCTTTTCCCAAGTAGTTGGTTTGTTGCTTCAGTTCCTTGGCTCGAACTTCCCCCGGGTGTAGTTGCACCAGATGCAGTAGCATCTGGCTGTGATCCTGTTAAACTAAGTGATTTTTGGCCTGCCGGTCCTGGCATTCTTGGAGACTGCTGCTGTTGCTGTTGATGAACAGGTGCTTGTAGTTGAGGTTGTTGTTGAGACTGCTGTTGTATAAGTTGCTGTTGCTGCTGCTGCTGGAGCTGCTGTTGCTGTTGCTGTTGCTGTTGCTGCTGCTGTTGATGCAGCTGAGGCTGCCCCATTGATTTCTGTTGCTGCATCAGCTGGGACAATTGCTGTGGATTCAAGGTCATAGAGTTTTGTTGCAGTTGAGCAGATGATGCCAGCTGCTGCTGCCTCTGAAGACGCAATGGTGAGGCAGGGCCAGACATTTGCTTAAACCACTGTTGCTGTGCCAAAGAATTATGAATCATTGCAGGCTGTCCATTCTGAGACAACCCCGATAACTGGGAATTCATAAAGGCCAGGGATGACGACCTTGGTATGCCTTGAACCTGTAGTCAACAGCATTGTTAATGCTCTAATATGCCTCAATTCATTTTTAAAACCTATATGCATAAACATAAGCTACTCACACATACACTAAAGTAATTCTTAACTACTGCAATCAATATAATGAACTCCATTTACAGTTTTAAGTATATCCAAGTTCTTTGTAAATTTTGCATTATAATCTTAAAATATCATGATCAAATTCTTCTTCCCTGCAATATTCAACCGCTAAAGACACAATTAGGTTTTGCACTAGAAACACAAGCCATGACACATTTAACTGCATTATGAGTGAACATATTTCATCTTCTTGTTTTCATCAATCACTGATATATTTGGAAACAATTTAAGTTTTTTGCATGATAAATGTCTTCTAACAAATTTAAGTTTTCCTTCTAAAGGATTGACTTGAAAAGAGAAATAAAGCGCTAATAATCTTGCATGACAGTTTCAGTTCTCTTCTTTAGCATTATTTCCTCCTGTTTATGGGTTTGTTTACAAATCAAGATGACCGGGATTAAGCCAATCAATGGACCCAACTTCCAGATGCAGACTAAAGTAGGAAGAATAAAGCACCTGAAAGAAACTCAATGAAAGCAACAGGATAGTTTATGAAAGTGCCTTAAAGAGTGAACAAAACAAAAAGTGAATGGTTCAGACATGGGACTGTCCACCCTAAATCAGATCATTGGTAATCTCTGAAAATGTTGAGAGCAGTAACTGAAGGTAGAAGTTTGGGTTGGAAGAGAGTATAGTAAGGGATACATTAATGCTAGAAAGACAGCATGGCCATGTAGGGCCATGAATTAAATGTAGATAAGACCAAAAAGATAAAATAGTGGCAGAGTGATCATTAATAATTCATTTGTAGGTAAGTCCTATGAAAAGATAGAATCTGACATTTTACTCTGATATTACAGCGAGTGTCTAACCCCTGCCCATCCCCAAATAGCATGACAAAATGAAGAAGAAAGATAAAAATAGGATAAACATTCTACTTAGATAACGAATTACCACATCTTAAACAAGTGGTCCACGCAAATCCAACACATGATCCACAAGAATGGTGCAAAACATAATCAAATTGTGGTATGATGTAAAAACATATGAAGAGATATTTGGCAATCTGGAAACATTAAGTTAAAAATCAAGTTACTAAATCTAGAAATATCAAAAATACAACAGAAATTTGACTGCATGGACTCTTAAAATCTAAACAAAATAAGAATACAGTAAAAGATTCTATGAAGTTAAAATCAGAACATCAGCAAGCATAATTATTACACAAAATATACAATGGATGTATTATACCTGCTGAGAGCTAAGTAAACTCTGCTGTGATAGTTGCTGCCTATTTTGGCCTGAACTCATTCGCAGCTGCTGAGCATAAGCAATGGCTCCATTAGCTCTTAGTTGTGAGCTAATATTTGGCGACGCCATCATCCCCATTGCTTGCAGTTGTTGTCCAGCAGAATTACCTGACGAGAATTGAGACCCTTGGACTAACCCACTCTTCTGCCTTGGCTGCACCAAATTCAAAATTATTTCGTAAAGAAATAAACCTTTAGAACACACAATGCCTTTGAAACAGAACGGCATTCAATAATTAAAAGCTACAGTCATGTATAAACACACCACAAAGTACAAATGAGCAAAGAGTGTCGTATTTCCCCAAATCATCTCATCTCATTTTAACCTAATTTGTTTATGCCAACATGTTGTCTTCCCACTTTCACTATAACCATCATGAATTATGGCACTACCCATGACTTTTAACCTTTTTGCTAGCTTGGACCAATATCAATTATAACCGACAATGCTTTCAAGTCCTATGAGATTGGATTGGCTCCTCTAAAGTGAGGAGGATGCTAAACTCAGAAAGTGAGGGGTTAACCACCCTATCTGTGTAGGTCCTACTACATGATCTAATAGTGATTAACCCCTCACTTTCAAATTTTACCAACCTTCTCACTTTAAAGAAGCCAAATCCCCATGAGATTTGATCCTATAACCACGTAGTAAACTACTCAAACACTCACCACAAGCATTATAACCAACAATGCTAATAATACAATAGTCATCGAAGAACTCCATTGTTTGACTAGGCAGCAAAGCATAACTTACATTATTCCAAAAACGATTCAAAATGGATATCACAAAAGCAACTCATTATTACCGAGGACAGTAAGTTTAACTGTGCTGCTCCAGCACCAGACAACATGGGGAAGTGCCCGCTCTGCCCAATCAGTGCCGACCGCGACAAATTTGACCCTCCTAACTGCTGCTGCTGCTGCTGCTGCTGATTCTGCAGCTGAGCAGCCGAAGCCGAACCGCCGAAACTCATCTGGCCGCCATACAATCCGGCCTGCTGCCGCATGACTCCGAACTGCTGCTGTTGCTGCTGCTGAGACTGAATTTGATTGAGGCGGGACATCGAAGGAGACCGCTGCAAGGTCTGGTGCAGTTGGAATTGGGACATGGCGTTCATGCTCATGCCCTGAGACTGCTGCACCACAAGGGGCTGCTGCTGCTGTTGCTGTTGCTGTGATTGTTGCTGCTGCTGTTGCTGTTGTGGGTCTTGTTGTTGTTGTTGTTGTTGTTGTTGTTGTTGGGGGATTTGGGGGAGGGAGGGAGAGAAGGGGAAGAGATGTGGATTGAAGGGGATTGTTGTTGTGTGAGGTTTGAGATTGAGGGTGAGGGGATTGGTGTGGAAGGGTTTGGATTTGAGATTGAGTTTTGGTTTGGAGGATTTTGGGGTTGGGATTGGGATTGGGATTGAGAGTCCATGGAGGGTTTGGGGACGACGTTGACGCGGTTGGAGTGTCTGCCATTGATGGATTTATTTGGTGTGTGTAATCTGGCGAGAAGCTCAGGGCCAATTTTGATGCTGCTAACTAAGAATGTGATGCGGGCATCCCCAAATTGGGCAGGAGGGGAAGAGGTTGAATGAATTGGAAGAAGGCAACACGAACACTGGACGACGAGGAGGAGGAGGAGGGCGAGGAGCGGAAGGAAGAGATTGAATCTGGACCGTACACGTCAGAAGCGAAAAGTTTCCACCCCTTCCCTCCAATGCTTTCAATCATGGGATTGGCTCGTGTTATGTAGGGTTGCTAGGTCCTTTTTTATCTCGGTTTCGAGATTTTCTGATTTTATTTTTAGTTTTTTAATTTTTTAGAATTTATAAAAAAAATTGAAAACTTTTAAAATTAAAAATTTTAGTTTTTAATTTTTATTTTCAGTTTTTAATTTTTCTTTTAGAAAATTCTAAAACTAAAAAATTGAAAATGAAAGTCTGAAATGAAATTAAACAAGCTTAATTTATTCAAGAAATCAAAGGATCATTTAGTGTGCATTTGGACTGTGAATAAGGTATGAGACAGGGTGTACTAATAATGGGTTGGGCAGGTGTTCCTGGGCTCGGTAGAATTGGGTAGGCTTGTAGATGATTGAACTGTCTTCCCGTTGTCTGATTCAGTCTTTATCCTTGGACTAAGGATCCGTTCCTGTTCATCAATGCTGGGCTTTTTCTCTTAATGATCCAACCTTCCCGTTAGGAGGAACGTTCCGTATCCTGAAGGCTAGGGAGATGCTATGTTCTTTTGGGCCTTTCAAGGCTTGAAGCACTCTAGAAATATGGGTTGGGGTTGCGAGATCTCTGCCGGCTGGAGATGGGATGGCCAAGATGGCCCCATGAATGTGGGCCATATTATGGGCCGAAGGTAATTTTAGGCTTACGAGGTCGTATGTGTCCAATTCCACAAGCCCTCCAAGCTCGAAGTCTGAAGGACTGAAGACTAGGATAGGATATTGAACTTTCTACATTTTGGGGTCACCTCCATTGTTGCGAGGTCGGTATATGTAACGAGATTTTTCCGTATACAAATGACTAAAATGTCTAAGGTCATTTTACCAGGAAAATGAGGATCGCAGGTCCGGCCATCAGGGGATGTTTTGATATTGAAAGGGATTTCGTGTGTTAGTATGCTAATAAGCAGAAGAATCATTTTTAGTTCGATGCGCAAAATAACCAAAATGCCCTGTGGCTAATTAACACCGAATTAAGTGACGATTGAGCTCGAACTTTACCCAAAGGTTTGAAATGATGTTTTTAAGCAATATTTAACATCGGGTTAGCGGGTAGCCCTGAAGTTTTTACAAAAAAACCGTTTTGCCCGCTAAGTGTATTTTGGGTCTAATAATACAATTAAGGAAACTTAAGCAATATTAGGCTCTAATCAAAGATTAATTAATTTTGATAATTAATCTAGAGTCAAAATAATTAATTAAAGTTAATTAGAACCTAAGATTACTTAGAGAAACTTAAAATCCTTTTTAGAACCTAAGATTACTAGAAACTTAAAATTCTTTTCTTGATTTAAGACTTTATGTCACATTTTCATGAATAGTAAAATTTCTATTCCAATTTCCTTAAATTATGGAAATGGTCACATGATGAGATTCCTCCCTAATAAAGGTGGATTTATATTAATCAAGCAAGATCACTCTTTAATCTTGTCTTGAACCATCTTAATTACCCATTTTCTCACCTAAAACACTAGATTACAACCCCTAATCCATAACCTAACCAAATCAACTTCTAAACACACACATAAACCAACATTAAAATGAGATTTTCTTTCCCAAATGCTCCTAATATGACCGCCACCTCCCAAATTCATCCATCACATGTTGAAATTCAATAAAAATATGCTTAAAGAACCATGCTTGCTCATACCTTGAATCATGTTTTGGACCATACCTAGCCATACCCAAAGTCATACCATGCAAAGAGATATTTTTCTCTTCTCTTTCTCTCAAAAGACCGCCAGCCACTCCCTCCATTTTCACCTTCATGTGTTTCATTTTTTTCTATAAATAGGCATCAAGGAAAGCTTGTAACACTTGCTCATTTTCACAACTTCAAAGCTTTCTTTCTCAAGCTCAAAGAATTCTCCTTCTCCTTCTTCTTCTTCTTCATTCTTCCAAGAGACACCATCCTCCACCATTTCCTAAACACAAACCACCACACAAACACCATAAACCTTCCTCTAAACACATAACCTCTCTATTTCCAAGATTAAAAACCCAAGACAAACTTTTCTTCCTTTTCTTTTCTTCCTTTTCTTTCTTCTTGGGAAACCCCTTTGGCACCAAGGAGGATTTGTTCTTCTCATTTCAAGACCAAGCTCTTTTCTTTGTAAAAAAAAAGCATCTTTGGTAGGGAGTTGTTTTAAGGATTTGCTATTCTTTCTCTTGTATTACTCTTGTTTTATGATGTTCTTTCTTATTACACCATTTTCGGTTCTTTGCTTTTCCTTTCCTTCTCTTTATGTATTCAGCCTTATGGCCTACATCATGAAGAAACCATGTCTTAATGATGAGGATCTTAGGTGTTAGTTGCAAAACCACCATTGGTTTGACCTCTAAAGCTTAAAGGTTTCACTTTTGAGAAAGTTTTTGGCAAATGAAGATATTATGTGGTTAAATGGTATTCTTGAGCCTAGGACTCAAAGAGATAATAAATGGAATGCATTCATATTTATATTTCAAGTCATTGCATAGCATATTTATATTTAAGCCTTGCATTTCATGATTATGCTATCATCTAAATAAATAACTCGAAGCCCACCTATTTCAACCTTAAAGTTAATTTGTGATTTAGAGTAAATACTCTAAGGGGCCTAGAGCACTAAAATAAAGAATTGGACTTGCATTCATATTTACATTACTTGCTAAGCATATTTACATTTTAAGTCATCACTTAAACTTAAATATTAAAACAAGAGCTTGCATTTTCATATCATCTAAATGGTTAATCTTGAAGTCTACCTATTTCAACCTTAAAGTTGAAATGTGATTTAGAGTGAATACTCTAAGAGGCCTAAAGCACTAAAATAAAGAATTGAACTTGCATTCATGTTTACATTTCTTGCCTAGCATATTTATTTTTCAAGTCATCACTTAAACTTAAAGAAACGAGAACTTGCATTTTCATATCACCTAAATAATTAATCTCGAAGTCTGCCTATTTCAACCTTAAAATTGAAATGTGATTTAGAGTGAATACTCTAAGGGGCCTAGAGCACTCAAATAAAGAATTGAACTTGCATTCATGTTTACATTTCTTGTCTAACATATTTATTTTTCAAGTCATCACCTAAACGTAAAGATTTAAAATTAGAGTTTGCATTCTCATATTTAAATTCAAAACTTTGCATAGTTTATGCTTTTCTTGCCATCACCTTATAATGCCAAGATTAAAAATGAAGCTTGTATTGCATGTTTAAAATTATGACATCACTTGATTAACTTAGTACTCAAGACTTACCATTTCAACTCACATGAGAACTTTGACTCATGAAGTATACATCTTATTAAAAGTAGACATCCTTTTATTGAGCTCTTTAATTTTTGCTACTAATCTAAAAGTTACTTTGTGTTTTGCCATAAAGATACAAATTTATTTATAAGAACAATCTAAAATTAAATTTAAGAAAGATTAGTTAATGTTGTGATTTTCCATATGCTTGAGGAATTATGTGAAATTGAGGTCTTATATGTTTAGTTATTTGATTTTGAATGAATAAGGCATGATATAATTTCATTTGGAATATTGTAAAGTTGCATATGTTCAAAAGAGCATGGGAAAAGCATATGATATGGTTATAACTTTGCATTTTAACATAATATGCTAAGAATTAAAGGTGACATTATACAAATGGAAGTAATTCTCTAGACTCCCGAATTAAAGGTTATGAGAGATGATCCAAGAAAATTGCATACTCATAATAAGAAAGTGATGTGTTTCCCCTTTATTACCCCATATTAAATCTAGCAACAGCTAGTTAGGATTGAACTCATCCTAGGCGATCGGTGAGGTGGAGTTTTGGTGATGATTAAAACTGGGGAAGGTGAGATGGTTGGTTTATGGTGATGATGTACGAGAGTGGTCATTAAGAAAGGTGTTAGCACCCAATTTTAGGTCATAAAAAAAATGTTCTTTTTATGAGTCCAAAAGAATTGAAAAACAAAAGAGAAAATTGAAAAAAAAAAAAGAGAAAAGCTGAAAAAACCAAAAAAATCAAATCTTTCTAACAATTATTCTTTTTAAAAAAAATTGATTTTATTTAGCATTCATTAATTGATTATAACCTGATTTATTTTATTAATTAGCTTGATTTTATTTCTGTAATTAGTGTAAATAGCATCAAATCAAATATTTTGTCATTAATTATATTAGGGTAAAAAAAATGTATATATAGTCATTGTTAGTTGATCAAGGGGGGAGCCCATGAGAGATATACATAACGGTAGCACATTGGTGGAACCATAACGCACCATCCTTCATCTCTAATCCTTCGCCCAAACCCACCACACAGCCACCATTTCATCTGCTATTAAGACGGCACCCTAGGCCATTATAGCAACCTCCTCATCACCATCTTTTTCACCCAACAGATCCCAAAATCATATCACCCCACAACCACCACAACTCACCTCACTAGAACCTCCGCGAGTTCGTTGTCCCACTGGAGAGTTCGAAGCCACTGTGATCTCTGCCCCTAGCAATCATCATCCCTTCAGCCACTCCAAGTTCCATGTTGCCCAGCTATCAGTATATCCAGAGTGCTAGTCATGGCTACGCAGCACAACCCTTTTCTTTTTCCTTAATTTGATTTGATGTTATACATATCGCGTTTATGTGTGTGCTTTGCCTAATGTTTATTTCATTTATTTTGATTTATTTTTTAACGTTCCTGATTTTTTGTTCCCTTTTTTTATAAGTCCTTATTGTTCTTTAGTTTAGCTTTTGGTTTGGTCTTTTAGTTTCTTTGTGTTTATTTTCATTAATTTAATATTTTACTCCTGATTGTAGCTTCTTTGTTTTAGATTTTAGATCATAATGGGTTTAAAAGGTTATAGAAAATGTGATTTGCATTTATTTTGGGTATGTAATTTGTAGGTTAAATCAATAGTCATGATTGAGAGGTGGATGCATCCTTTATGTATTGTTGAATTGTAAGGATTTATTAAGTAGTCTAGTGTTAACTTGAATCCTATAAAAATGGATTTTTTCTTTCAAGTAGTTTGTCGATCAAAATTCTTTTCACAAATAAAATCAACCAACACTTTTTTTTTGTTTCTTAAGTAAAATTCGTCAACACACACTTATTTTTCAAGAAAGACTACATGACTTTGAGTTCCTCATTGCACTAGAGGATATGTAGGAGCAGATATTTTTGTCAAGCCAAAATTGATTTTTCCTAAATTTGTTTTCTTGTCTTTTGTAAATATTTATTATAAAATTTTGTAAATTTTTTTTTTGTACTTTAATTTTTAGGGGAAAATAAATTATTTAAGTTATTTTAATTTTGCACAACGAAGTTTGGGTAACGTGGTGAGACGGATGTATTAGGGGTGTAGTGGGATTAAGTTTCTCCTTTCCCTAATCATAATTAAACTCTGAACCCAATTTATTTTAAAAGACCAATTTTGCCAAATTAAAAGGGTTTTCCAATTTTTACCATAAATAAAAATTGGTGGCGACTCCATTTGTCACGAACCGACTTGGGAACATGGGCACGTGGGAATCCCATCTCACGTAAGCCTCATGACCTCTAGTCTTTCTATATGCATATTTAATATTAAATCCATTTAATAAACATCATTTCCATCTCTAATAAACCTTTGGATCTTTGAAAACATATTCATCATTAATAGCATATCATAATCATTTCTAACATAGTTCTAAAATTAGAAAACAATCATTTCTCAAACTCTAAACACATCCTTGTGACTCAAAATATATGAGTCTCTCTATACAAAGTATACATGAAAACTGAAATCATGTAATTACAAAATAATCATGATAAATCAATGACAATCTATTTCTATGGTCCGGACCCTCCGTCACGTACACTGGAGCACTATATTTCTAAACAAAATACCAAAGATACTTCACTTCAAGTGAAGCTCGCCACTGAAACTTTCTACCTGGGAATGAGGTGGATAGGAAGGACCGTAGCAGCTAACGTATCTGTAATGGAAGAAGGGAGAGGGTGAGTTTCATCTAAAACTCAATGACAGGCCCTCACCCATAACCCTCTCATGGGACAACCAAGAACATAAATAATCATATATAATCATCAGACTGGTTTGTACAATATCTCTAAAATTATATTCATAGAAAACATCTCTAAATTCTTACTCTCTCAAATCATTTTTTCTACATATACATAACAGTTTTTAAATCAAATATTCTCTTAAAAGCATCAATATTCTCTGAAAAACATAAATAACGTACTCTACTAGAGAAACAAAATCTCTGGTTATGCACAATTCATGTGACATAACAATATCTCTTAACTCTGGGCACCTAACTAGGTCCCATTTTTATTCTCTGCCCTTGGGCGACTTGGTATACCAAGGTTAACGGATTAACCGTTAACACACAAGCCTGTTCTCTATAGCCACGTCTAACTCAATCAGAAATCTAAATTTTTTCTCAAAGTCTTCTATCCTAGAGTTCACAAGCTCTAGTATATAAAATCAATAAATTCTGAAATTCATATAATCATTACAACATCTTCAATCATTTCTCTTAAAACTCTATTCTTGAAATCATAAAATCTCTAATATATGTATAAAATTATTTAAACATGAAAACTCTTGAAACTCTGAAAGCTTTGGTCTCATATGACTGTAACAATCTAACTTTAGCATAACTGTGACTATGAAATCATGCCCAAGGGATCACCTATTTCAGGCATTTCGATTTCAAACAGAATATGTATTGGCAATTGTTATAAATCATATTGAATTCCATACTTCAGTATCATAAAAATACTTATTTTCTCTAAAAACCCTATCATATACTTGTGCTCTACTCTGGAAATCATCATAATATTTCATAAATCTCTAAATATAATCATATTCATACTCTTGCTCTTTAATAAAAATCACTTTTAACAATAATGGTCCCATGAGTTTTCAGAAAAACATATATTTCATGATTTCATTTCTAATATCATATGGTCATGTCATAATTTACTGAAATTAACTCTAATGATCAACATAAAGATCATAGGATCTGAACCCACTCACCGTTGAAGGGAGTATGTGGGCCCTACCAATGGAGAACTGGAATGGCACCAACAACTACCATAGAGCAATTATAACTCTAGATTAAATTCTAATAATCTCTAGGGCTCTATCCTTATTCTAACAAAATTGGGGAGGACCCCCACTTGATAACAATGAAAGAAATGATCGTTCCAAATCCAAGATTATGAAGAAATAAAGACATAATCTAACAGCATATACTCACCTTGAAGCTTGGAAATGATGGATTTGAGAGAGAGAAGAAAATTGATGAAGGAGAAGAAGGGAACGCGTTTTGCGCGTTGGAGCTCGAAACACGGCTTTTTATAAACTTTTTACCGCCTGGGCGATGAAATGACCTGGGCGGTCCTCTCTCCAGGACTTCTCTCTTGAGCGCCTGGGCGGTCTCCAGGAGGTTTCTCTCCGACGGCCTTTCCTGACCGCCTGGCGGTCCATGACGCGGGGCCTCTCAGGTTCACTTATTTACATTTCTTAATTTTAAGTTAATCATTAACTTTAAAACATAAATGTAAATAAGGAAATACCCCCCATTTGGATTCAAATAAAATATCTAAAAAATTAAAATCCCAACAACTAGAATCCAAAATTTGGGTTTTAGTTCAAATCCGAGAATTTCCGAGATTTTCTAAACTTGTGGGCTAAAAACGAAACACTTAAAGGTTTGATAAAATTCATTAAAAATCACTCTTCAACTTATTTTCCCTTTAGGAACTATTAGGGACTTTTAATTCCAAGAATATGGTTCTATCATATAGCCCTCCAATGAGGTGTAGGATCCTCACTTAGCCAAATTCAGGACCAGTCTCAGAAGTCCTGGGCTATTAACCTTACTCCTGGCTGTGTCCCTGGATACACACCATTGACCCATTAAAAATTTAAAATCTTTTTCTCATCGCGGCGCCCTCCAAGGACATTGTGACAGGTTGGCGACACCACTGGGAAGTTAGTGAGTCAAGCCTAATGAAGTAAGTTGTGCAAAAAAAAGTTATAACTTGAATAATTTTTTTTGTTTCCCCTAATCAAATTTAGTATATATTTTGTTTCCTTTTTTTAAATAATTGTTTGATTCTTTTGATAAATAATTATTTGATTGTGATTTGTAAATATTGTTTGTAAATAATTGCTGATCTTATTTGTAAATAATTGATTTATTTGCCTCGTCATTAAAACCCTAGGGTAAATGACTTGTCATTTATTATTATTATTATTATTATTATGTACATATCTTTGGGCCTTATTCTTACAAACATTTCACTATCACTTACCTCACACGCTTTTTGGGCTCTATACCCAACTTGTTCTACCCAGGATTAAGGGGTCCTAACATTGTCATTGAGGAGCTTTATGCCCACTTGGCATTTGTTGAGACATCACTCAGGTTGTTACTAGTTTTGTAAATTGGTCATGTTGAGAGGGTTCATCCTTCCTTGTGATCATTTTATAAGCTAGGTTCTTATCTCTTGAGATGAGAGCAATTTGGGGACCATTGGCCTTTGGAAGTATAGATCTATCCCATTAGCTATACACTGATAGAGTCACCTAGAAGTTTATGTAATTTTTTTAGAAATAAGCTCATTTAAAAAAAAAATCATTTAACATGCATTCACTTTCCTTCACTCTCTCATAACATGCACATCATGCATAGTTCACCCATTCATGCATACATCACATTGGCATCATCCACATAAAAAAAAGAGAATTGGTTGACATTCATTTTCATGCATTCATAAAAAAAAATGGCATGTATTCATGCATTCATACATTTTATTTCACGTAAAAAAAGGGGTACATTTTAGCACACATTCATGCATAATACACATTCATAAAAAAAAAATCCTATCTATAATCCAACTTTTTTCAAGTCCGGGGTTTCACATTTATGTTTTCTCTTAGAAAACAACAAAAAATGCTTAAAAAAAAAGAACAAAAAGCTTTTTTCATATTTTCTTCTTTTTTAAAAAAAACTTTGAAAAATTCAAATGCTAGCTGGCACTATTTCTTTCCAATTTCTCAAATTACTCATCATTGTGCCACATCACAAATTTGCCCAAGTTAAAGCTCTTAACAGATGCCGTGCCAAACAATTAAACTTTGACCTTTCCCAAATGGCTGATAATCATGAAAAGACTAAGCTTACAGAGCAAAGGCTAGAGAAACTGGAGGGAAATTTTGAGCAAATTCTGATTATGTGAAGGATTTGTCCTCAAACAAGGAATCAAGCACCAATAACAACTCTAGATGCTACACAATAATGACAATGTTGAAGGAGACCAAGCCAATGATGATGGTGGACCTAAAGTTGTGATCATCACTCAAAAACGTCAAGAGAAGGGCCCATGAATCATGAGATGGTTAGAGGATGCTAGAATGTTGAGCAAAATGGAGATACTGGAAGAAAAAACGAGGGTTATGCAAGGGCTAGAAGCTTATGGGAGATTAGATGTTCAGCATTTCTATCTGTTCCCTAACATTAAGATACCTGCAAACTTCAAGGTCCAAGATTTGAGAAATTTGAAGGGAAGACTGATCCTATAGTCCATCTGACCATGTATACTGGAGCATGGCTTCGTACCATAGGAATGAGTTGATTATTCATTGTTTTCATAGCTGGCAGGTGGAGCTTTGACTTGGTTTCTACAACTTGATAAAAATTAGACAAAAAGTTGGAGAAGTTTGGCAGAATTGTTTGTGAAACAGGGGTTTGTGATATTGCCCGACGACTTTTAGCTTCAAAGGATAAGGAAGATTAAGGCAGAAACTTCAGAGAGTATGCACAAAAGTGGAGGGAAAAAGCTTCTCAAGTGCAGCCTTCGCTGAATGAGAAAGAAATTGTTCAAATCTTTGTTAAAATTCTAGACGGGCCGTACTTTGAGAAATTGCTTGGTTGTGTCACTAATCATTTTTCTGATGTGGTGATCACTCAGGAGCAAATGGAAGATGCCATTAGAAAAGGAAAGTTGAGTTGACCAGGAGAAAATTTTAAGAAGCCTGGTTTTCAAAAAGGAGGGAGAGGTTCACATAATCCAAGCCATTTCCCCAAGAATAATCCACATCAGCCCACTTACCAACCTTCCCTATTCTACCCTTACATGCCTTACCCAAATGAGACTCACACCCACCCTTTGAACAATGTTTCCTTCCTATCCCACTAAGGTAACCGAGCAATGCATCAAATTCCTCCCTTCACAATCATTCTGATAGACCTGGAGAGAGGGGTGACAATAGAGCCAATTCCATTCAGGTATGGTGACATCTATGACTCCCTCTTGATAACTCTCTCGCGTCTACTATCAAAATAGTCTAAGCTCCCTTATTTGTAGTATAAGGTAACTCAAGTCATTCTTCCTTAGGACACACAGATTATGTTATCAAACTAAAATTGCTAAATAACAACAAGGGGGGAAATTTGTGATTTTCAGAATACAAAAGTTATAGTGAATAATAAATAACAAGAACATAATAAGATGTAATTGATCAAAGAATCAATCCCAAACATCACAATCATTGGTAGATTTCATCAGTTCAAAAGAGTTATCATATGGATGTTACTCTGTCAATCCAAATCAACTATATAATCATATAGTTTTCACTCAACAATCCTTAAATCACTATCGCAATCCAAATGAATGTTGAATTACTTGCAATAGATTAAACCAATAACCAATCAGTTATTTAGCCTTACTTTGATTTCAATAACGAATTCAGTTCTATATCTAATCAGATATAATTCAAACATAATCATGTTCAATTACTGAATCCATAATCAAAACTAAAGTTTAGAAAGAAAAGCATGCATACAAAGATGAGATTTATACAACAGGAACTTCTGAATTCAAACCAATTATCTATGATGTCAAGGATTGAAAAGAGTTTAGCCTTCCATGGATATCTCCATTGAAAGCTTTCTGTATGAACACCTTAGATACAAAAGATACAAAAGAAAAAATGAGAAGACAAGTAGATGAGAGATTCTGATGTGTTCTTTGAATGAACACCTTAGGCTTAAATAGAAAACGAAAAGATAAGATAAATCTTGAAAAGTCTGAAAATGAAGATTTCCCCCAATCAAAAGTGTTCCCTCAGATTACATCTTATCCAAATGTTATCTATCAAAATAATTCCAGATTTCCGAAATCTGATCAGGATAAGATAATCCTCTTTGGATAAGCTTTCCATAGACATATTATATGACTTATTTGGACCAGAAATGAGTGAGATATGCCCAATTATGTGAGGAAAGGTCTTGGACCCGTATCAGCACGAGCTCTGCAACTTGGGAGCCCATTTAAGCCTTGAATCAGGCCAAATTTGATGAAGCCTGTGAAACCCAAAATTATATATCTCGGTCTTAGCTTTCAGAAGACACCAAAATCACAAAAATCCAATATTTGTAGAGCCCAAAATGATCTGTGCAAGATGGAAAGGTCATAGTGAGTGTAAAATCCAAATTAACCAAGTTTTGACAATTAAATCCAATGAAGCCCAATTATGCAAAACTCAATCAAATCATCAAAATTAAACACATGTAGAAACCAATTAGGCCAAGTATGCAACCATAATAGATGCCTTAAAATTTCTCTATCAAATTCCCCCACACTTAGTCTTTTGCACTCCTGGGCAAAATCCAAAAGTTGAATCATAGGGACCCAAAATACACTATTGGGAACAAGGAAAAAGCACTTTATGCACAAGAATTCATAACACTTATGAATACATTCTCATCATCTCAAGACAAATCCAATCAAAAGATGAACCAAGAGTAATAGAATCTCACTAAGAAAACTCTTAAGTGTTTAGGCTTGTATTTACCCTCATAGCACATCATGAATGTTAACACTACCATAAGCTTGACAAACCTTTAACATCAACATTTGAAACACATGCACATAAAGATCAAAAGGACTTTTCAGGTTGTAGTGGGGTTAAGGTATGGGAGGATATTAGAAAGGATACTAGCTATCAACCTAAGAGACCAAAAGAGCAATGAAGAATGACTCCACATAAACATGCAAAGTTATCTCAAGAGATACAATGCAACACTAATGAACTCCATTTTGCCTCTCATCAACCAATTTTTTTTTTTTTCAAACTCACCAACATGCACATCTATAGTATTTACAAATAAACACAACTATTTTTTTTTCAACATTTTTTTTTTCTTCTTTTTTTTTATTTTATTATTATTTTTTTGAAATAAAAGATACACCTTTACACTTATTTAAGAACTTATTCCAAAGCTCTTTTACTCCCTAAGGTTGGGTGAATCATTGTTTTTCACTTCATAAGCTTGCAATGAGTTATAAAACAAAGGATAGTTTAAAATAGGCTCAAATAGGTAAACAATGGAATCAGTGCAAGGTAGGCTAATTTGGCAAGTAGCACAAAAACAAAAATGGCCTAAATCATCTCATTACATGCATGTGAATCAAAAGCTTCAACAAGAGTCAAGTCAAGTTCTAGAGTAACCAGCAAACATGAGTGAAAACACACTAGCAAGGAAAACAGTCATTCATATGTTGAAGGCTCAAAACTCTCAAGGGATAAATCTACCACAAATGGTCCATCAATTGATCATCAATGCTCACTAAAAATGCCAAGAATCCATCCATATCATGTCATGAAAACTTGAGCACAAAGCCAAAACAAATTTATATTTTATTTTATAAAGACTTAGAAAGATAAATTCCTAACTCTAAAACACTCCCCCACACTTAAATCACACATTGTCCTCGATGAAATCACAAAACAAAAGATAAAGAAACATGTGTAATTAAAGAGCAAAGGAGGAAGAACTCCCTTATTATGGTGGAAAAATTTGCACTTGAGGGTAAGTGGGCTTATCCAAGGATACCTCCTCAAGTTGCTCCCCTACCAATGCTGGGTTCTCATGAAAATGCTTCAGACGATGACCATTTACCTTGAAACTCTTGTCACTAGATTCACTTTTGATCTCCACTACACCATAAGGAAAAATGTTAGTTATAACAAAAAGGCCATCCCATCTTGAACGAAGCTTACGGGCATGAGCTTAAGACGAGAATTGAACAAAAGCACTTTTTGGCCAACAGAGAATTCTTTTCTAGAAATCATCTTGTCATGAAATATCTTGGTTTTCTCCTTATAAAACTTAGAATTCTCATAAGCCTCCAAACGAAGCTCCTCAAGTTCCTGAATGAAGTTTTCTTTCCACACCTGCTTTGTCAAAATCCATATTACAACACTTCACTGCCCAATATGCACGATGCTCAATCTCCATTGGAAGGTGGCACGCTTTACCAAAAACAACACAGAAAGGGGACATCCCTATAGGTGTCTTGTAGAGGTCCTGTGAGCCCAAAGAGCATCCTCAAGCCTACGGCTCCAATCTTTCCTGTTCGGTTGCACTACCTTTTGCAAAATTTCTTGATCTCTCTATTAAAAACCTCAGCCTCCCATTAGTTTGTGGATGATAGGCAGTGGAAACTCTATGAACAACCCCATACTTCCGAAGCAAAGCTTCTATGGTCCTATTGCAGAAATGACTCCCTTGGTCACTGATGATAGCACGAGGCACACCAAACCTGCAAAATATGTTAGACTTGACAAAATCTGCAACAACACGTGCGTCATTAGTCTTGGTGGCCTTGGCCTCCACCCATTTGGATACATAATCAACAGCAAGCAAGACATATGTAAATCCAAAAGAGTTAGGAAAAGGGCCCATAAAATCAATACCCCATACATCAAAAACCTCACAAAAGAGAATAGGTTGCTTGGGCATTTCCCTACGAGTAATGGCTATCAACTCCTGACACGCTCACAAGTTGTAAAAACTCGATGTGCATCCCTGAAAATGGTAGGCCAATAGAAACCAGAGTCCAGTACTTTCCTACCTGTCCGCTGTGGTCCAAAGTGCCCTCCAATAGGGGAGGCATGACAGAAATGAAGTACTGACTGGATCTCATGATCTGTATGCACCTTAAATTACCTGGTCACTACAAAATTTCCATAAATATGGATCATCCCACACATAGTATTTGGAATCACTTTTTAATTTAGCAATCTGTGACCTAGATGCATGTTGGGGTAAAACAAATGCAACCAAGAAATTAACTAAAGCAGCAAACCAAGGGGAAGGGTTGGTATCATGCAGCCCATAAGCGCTCATCAGGAAAATCATCTCTGATAGGCAAAGGGTCAGGATCCCTCGATCCTCTCAAGTGATCAGCTACCAAATTTTGTGCACCGCTCCTATCTTTGATCTCTATATCAAATTCCTGAAGTAGTAACATCCAACGAATCAGCCTTGGCTTTGCATCTGGCTTTTTCAATAAGAACTTCAATGCTGCATGATCTGAAAGACAATCACTTTAGAACCAAGTAAATAAGAGCGAAACTTGTCTAATGCAAAAACAATAGCCAAAAGTTCTTTCTCAGTGGTAGTATAGTTAGCTTGAGCTGTGTCCAATGTCCGTGAAGCATAGGCTATAACATGAGACATCTTATCAATTCTTTGAGCTAAGAGCTCCAAGTGCAAGGTTAGAGGCATCGCACATCAGCTCAAAGGGAAATTCCCAATTAGGTGGTTGGATGATGGGGCTGGAGTGAGTCGCCTCTTCAACTCATCAAATGCCTGCGACAAGGTAGATCAAAAACAAACTCCACTTCCTTCTGAGCAATCTGGATAGAGGCAAAGCTATCTTGCTGAAATCCTGTATAAATCTCCTGTAAAAACCTGCATGGCCAAGAAAGAACGCACTTCCTCACGATACGGGGTAAGGTAAAGAAGCAATAACATCTATCTTGGCCCTATCAGTCTCAATGCCTCTCCTAGATACTAAGTGCCCCAAGACTATCCCCTCTGTCACCATAAAATGACATTTCTCAAAATTCAGCACAAGATTAGTCTCAATGCACCTATCCAAGACTCTAGACAAACTCTCTAAACATGCATCAAATGAGGACCCGTAAACGTGAAATCATCCATAAACACTTCCATGCAACTCTCTAAAAGATCTAGGAAATACTCATCATGCACCTCTGAAAAGTACCTGGAGCATTGCACAGACCGAATGGCATCCTCCTGGAGGCAAAAGTGCCGAATGGACAAGTAAAAGTAGTCTTATGCTAGTCTTCTGGTGCAATATGGATTTGAAGGTAACCTGAGAATCCATCCAAGAAGCAATAATGAGAATTGCCTGCAAGCCTTTCTAACACCTGATCAATGAATGGAAGAGGGAAATGGTCTTTTCGAGTGGCTTGATTTAGCTTCCTGAATCTACGCACACTCTCCAACTATTCTGGACTCTAGTTGGAATCAATTCATTATCCTGATTCTTCACAACAATCATGCCAGTCTTCTTAGGAACCACTTGCAAAGGACTAACCCACTCACTATCTGATATAGGATATATGATCCCGCCTGCTAGTAACTTGACTTCTTTCTTCACTACCTCCAAAATGGTAGGATTCAACCGACTTTGTGGCTGTCTTACAGTTCGGCGTCATCCTCTAACAATATCCGATGCATACAAGTGGAAGGACTAATCCCTGGAATGTCAGCTAAAGAAGCCAATAGCTTTCTTGTGATCTCTCAACATCTCCGCAACTTATCTTCTTGATCTGGTTGGAGATCATTTGCCACAATAACTGGGAGCTTATCATTAGCCTCTAGGTAAGCATATTTCAGGTGTGAAGGTAGAGCCTTCAACTCTAAAGTTGGTGGCTGCATAATGGATGGTAGTGGTGGTCCCTTTAAATCTGCATAAACATTTTCTACAGCATCTAGAATTAATCTCATCACATTTGAACTCTTCACAATCAGCAAAATCATCAAAATCATCATATTCAGAGCTTAAATCTACATAATCATCAACTAGAAAATCAATGACATCAAGATAGAAAAGAGAATGCTCTTCTGAAGGATGTTTCATTGCATCAAAAATGTTGAACTGCACAACATCATCACCAAACTCCATAGAAAGAGTTCCTGCATCCACATCTATCTTGGTCTTTGTTTTCAGAAAGGGTCTCCCCAAAATCAATGTGGGTCCATTGCTGGATATCTCATCCTCCATTTCTAGAATATAGAAATCAGCTGGGAAAATTAACTCATTCACCTGAACAAGCACATCTTCAAGTACTCCTGCTGGATGTGTAGTGCTCCTGTTGGCTAATTGGATTACCACACCAGTTGGTTTCAAATCTCCAAGCTTCAATGATCTATAAATTGATGTAGGCATGACATTTATGGAGGCACCTAAATCCAGCATTGCATTCCCAAATTTGGAGTTACCTATGGTGCAAGGGATTGTGAAAGTACCTGGATCTTTGCACTTCTTAGGTATGTTGGGCTGAATTAATGCAGAAACATTTCTGCCCATGCTCACCCTTTCATGACCTTTCAGCTTCCTCTTATGAGTGTACAACTCCTTAAGAAACTTTGCATATTTGGGGATCTGTTTTATGGCATCAAAAGGGATGTTGACCTCCACTTTCCTAAAAGTGTCAAACAACTCCTTATCTACTTCAGCTTTCCTTGTTTGAGCTATTCTGTTGGGAAAGGGCAATGGAGGTATCAAATTAGAATCTGCAACACTTGACTTTTTCTAAATTTCTATTTTTCTGCTACATCATTTTCTAGCTTTATTTTTTTCTGTTTCATCACTGCTAGCAGATTCATTTTTTGTTTCTCCAACTCCTTACCACTTCTCAAGGTAATAGCACTCACATTCCCTTTTGGATTGATGACTGATTGAAAGGGATTTGGCCTGAACCTTCTGAACTTCTTATTGATTGAAGTTGCCAACTGTCCAATGTGTCTTAGGTCTTGAATTGTAGAATTCACATTCTGCTGGAACTATAGGTTCCTGGTCGCCATTTGTTTCCCAAATCCTCCAATGTAGGATGAACTGGTACTCTACATAGGTTGCATCATATTCGCTCATATTCCTCCTGTCTAAATGGAGGTGCCTGGTACTTATTGCTTTGACTTGGACCTGTCCTCCTCTGAAATCTTTGTTGTTGTGGTACATTTTGCTCAGGACCATATCTCAAATTAGGATGATCTCTCCACCCTGGATTATACCTCTCAGAAAATGGATCATATTTTTGCCTCGCCGCCCAATGAACATTCCAGCCACTCAAGCTGGGTCTTGCACTCCTTGATCAGCTTCTTGTAATGCAGGACATGCATCAGTATAATGATCTGTGGTGGCACATATGCTGCATACTTTTGGGGAAATTGATTTGCTGCCTTGATTTGCTGTGTTGTCCAACGCTAGCCGTCTAACAAGAGAAGTAAGCTCAGTTATCTTATTTTCCAGCCTCTGATTCTCAGCAAGCAGTCACCTCATTCACTCCCTTAACTGGTGCAAAAGATCTCGAGCCAAATTGTTGTGAGTTGGCTGCCATGTTAGCAATTAGAGTTCTGGCTTCTGCAGGTGTCTTGTCCATCAATGCTCCACCACTTGCTCATCAATCATATTTCTATCATTTTGAATCAGTCCTTCATAGAAATATTGGATGAGAAGCTGGTCACTAATCTAGTGGTGAGGACATGTTGCACACAACTTTTTGAATCTCTCCCAGTATTCATATAATGTCTCCCAAAAGTGCCTGATTCCACAAATATCTTTTCTAATGGATGCTGTTGGATAGGAAAAAACTTCTCTAAGAATAATCTTTTCATTTCATGCCAAGTAGTAACAGAACCTGGATGAAGGTAATACAACCAATCCTTTGCTTCAGCATCTAGAGAGAAAGGAAATGCTTTCAACTTGATATGCTCTTCGGGCACTCCTTGGGTCGCATAGTTGAGCACACAACATGAAACTCCTTAAGATGCTTATTAGGATCTTCTCCTGCAAGACCATGAAACTTGGGAAGCAAATGAATTAGACCAGACTTAAGCTCAAATGGCACCTCTAACTCAGGATATTGAATACACAAAGGTTGATATGCAACATCAGGTGCAGCTAATTCTTTCAAAGTTTTGTTATGATTAGCCATGTTATCAACACTAGTTTCAGATGCACAATCAGATGTACTATCAGTTAAATCAACACTTTGATTACCTGGTAGTACTATGAAAAGCTAAATTCCTATTTACTCTATTCAATCTATGAAAAGTTCTATCTATTTTAGGATCATGTGCATATAATTCACCAGGATCAGACCTTGTCATGCACACATAAATAGCACAACTAGAATTCAGGCACACAACTCAAAATAGCCTATATACTGCAAAATAAAATAGAAATTGAAAAATCATATTATTTATTTTAAAAATAAATAAATAACACCACAGAATTACTCTAAAATGCTAGGGAAGTAAGCTCACTAATTTTTTCCATTTTTAAAAATAGTGAAAATAGTAAAAAAATAAAAAATGGCCTAAACGAAGGAATTTGGGAAAAATAAGCATACCAAGGCAATCACTCTGTGATTTAGTTTTTGTGTCAATTTTTTTTTTTTTCTGATTTTATGAATTTTTTTCAGGGTAATATAAGAAAGTCAAAAATTACCTATATTTCAGCTCCAGTAAAAAGAAACGGCTGCAAAACCACTATTAGTGACAACAGAAGCTGAATTATTCAACAGATACTTATATAACAAGATGAGATAACATAATATGTGTAGTCCCGGCAACGGCGCAAATTTTGATAACTTCTTGCGTACTATCAAAATAGTCTAAGCTCCCTTATTTGTAGCATAAGGTAACTTAGGTCATTCTTCCTTAGGACACACAGATTATGTTATCAAACTAAAATTGCTAAATAACAACAAGGGGGAAATTTGTGATTTTCATAATACAAAAGTTATAGTGAATAATAAATAACAAGAACATAATAAGATGTAATTGATCAAAGAATCAATCCCAAACATCACAATCATTGGTAGAATTCATCAAAGTTCAAAAGAGTTATCATATGGATGCTACTCTGTCAATCCAAATCAACTATATAATCACATAGTTTTCACTCAACAATCCTTAAATCACTATCGCAATCCAAATGAATGTTGAATTACTTGCAATCAGATTAAACCAATAACCAATCAGTTATTTAGCCTTACTTTGATTTCAATAACGAATTCGTTCTATCTAATCAGATATAATTCAAACATAATCATGTTCAATTACTGAATCCATAATCAAAACTAAAGTTTAGAAAGAAAGCATGCGTACAAAGATGAGATTTATACAACAGGAACTTCAATTCAAACCAATTATCTATGATGTCAAGGATTGAAAAGAGTTTAGCCTTCCATGGATATCTCCATTGAAAGCTTTCTGTATGAACACCTTAGATACAAAAGATACAAAAGAAAAAATGAGAAGACAAGTAGAGAGAGATGAGAGATTCTGATGTGTTCTTTGAATGAACACCTTAGGCTTAAATAGAAAACGAAAAGATAAGATAAATCTTGAAAAATCTGAAAATGAAGGTTTCCCCCAATCAAAAGTGTCCCCTCGGATTACATCTTATCCAAATGTTATCTATCAAAATAATTCCAGATTTCCGAAATCTGATCAGGATAATATAATCCTCTTTGGATAAGCTTTCCATAGACATATTATATGACTTATTTGGACTAGAAATGAGTGAGATATGCCCAATTATGTGAGGAAAGGTCTTGGACCTCAGCACGAGCTCTGCAAATTGGGAGCCCATTAAGCCTTGAATCAGGCCGAATTTGATGAAGCCTGTGAAACCCAAAATTATATATCTCAGTCTTAGCTTTCAGAAGACACCAAAATCACCCAAATCCAATATTTTAGAGCCCAAAATGATCTGTGCAAGATGGAAAGGTCATAGTGAGTGTAAAATCCGAAATTAACCAAGTTTTGACAATTAAATCCAATGAAGCCCAATTATGCAAAACTCAATCAAATCATCAAAATTAAACACATGTAGAAACCAATTAGGCCAAGTATGCAACCATAATAGATGCCTTAAAATTTCTCTATCACTCCTGGAAACTTAGTGGCTCAGGAAGTCCCAAGACTTGTCCCAAATCCTTTCCCCAAATGGTACAATCCTAATGAGACTTGCAAGTATCACATGGATGCACCTGGACATACTATTGAAAGGTGTTTGTCATTCAAGATTCGGGTACAAAGGCTTAAGATGCGGGAGGATCGAGTTTGATTATGGAGATAAACAGCCCAGCAAGGCCCAATGTGCAGACTAATCCATTCCAAAGCACAAGCTTAAGGGTTGAAATTTCTTATTTAGGACGTATTGGGTGTTTTTCTTATGTTTTGCTTCCATTTCGAATAAATTGATGTACTTTTCTCATTTTCAATAAAGTTCTCTTTATCCATGTATCATAGTTTTTTACTTCTTTTTTCTCCCTTAAAAAGAAAAAGATGAACGTGATATTTTGTCTTGTGATTAAAATTTTTTATAATAGGCAATCATGATTTAAAATGAAGTTTGGTGTTTCTCTACCCATGAAGATGTTAATTATCCATTGTTACCTATCTTGAGCCTAAATGTTTTCTTTTAAATAACCTTAGACAAGGATCACCCCTACACTAGGGCTATTTTATGAGGGTTAATTTCTATCAATTAGGTTGTAACATAATCCAAAGATGAAAGAAAGTATCGTATTTGAAGCAAATGTGTGTAAATAAGAGAAAAGGAAAGAAGAGGAATGAAAAATGAAAGAAAAGAAAAGAAAAAAGCAAAATATAAGTATGGATGCTTTCCTAGAAAATTTAACCGAAAGAGTTATCTCTTAAACACCTATTGATCCTTGATCTTGATTGACCTTTAAACACTTTATTAGGCCATTAATATCCTTTCATTCATAACTCTTAACCTTGGCCACGTTACAAGCTCAATAAAGTCCATTCTGATCTTTGATTGATTGCTTTTATTCTCATTCATTTTAACTGCGAGACAAAAAAAAAGAAAAGAAAAAAGTTAAAAGAGAGAGAGAGAGAGGACGTGACATTTAGATGGAAGCAAGTATTCGAACCACCAAAGAAGAAGGACATCTGCAATTAGGTCTTTAACTTGGGGCTGTTTTAAGGAATTTCACATGACAAGGGAGGTGAAGACTATTGCATCATCATTTACACAAGTGGAGTTGGTAAGTTTTGGGGCCAAATTTACTTCATGATGACTCATCTTTATTACCACATTTCCCAAACACTCTTGCCAATTACAAGCCCATATCATCTACTCTTAGACAACTTGAACCAGATGTGTCACAATGGTGAATGTTTCTTGATTATTTTCAAATGAAATACAGCTCCATTTGAATTCATTAAGGTCTTTTGTAAAAAAAAATAAAATGTTTCATTTCATAATTTGTATGGTTTATCTACATTCTAGATATTATGAAGCCAAGTCTATTTGCACGTTTATATTCTAGGTATTGTGAAGCCTAGTCCATTTCCATTCTTCATTCTAGATATTAAGAAGCCTAATTCATTCATTCATTTGCATTCTAGGTATTGTGAAGCCTAGCTCATTTTACATCATTCTAGGTATTGTGAAGTCTGGTCTATTTCCATTTGCATTCTAGGTATTAAGAAGCCCAGTTCATTTACATCTGAATTCATTTGCATTGTAGGTATTGTGACTCCTACTCAACATTTTGAAGGCATTGTGACGCCTTCTGAGGCATTGTAACACCTCACTTTTATTCATTGTAGGTATTGTGACGCCTACTCAACATTTTGTAGGCATTGTGACACCTACTCGACAACTTGAAGGTATTGTGACACCTTCCGTATTCTTTTTGAGGAATTATGATGCCTAATTTTTATCCATTGTAGGTATTATGACGCCTACTAACAGTTTGAAAGTATTGTGATGTCTTCCCTATCCTTTTAAGGTATTGTGACGTCTCGTTTTTATCCATTATAGGCATTGTGACGCCTACTCGACAATTTGAAGGTATTGTGACGCCTTCGTATCCTTTTCAGGTATTGAGACGCCTCATTTTTATCAATTGTATTGTGACGCCTTAACTGTAACACTGACATTTTCCTTAGTATTGTGAAGCTTAGGATTGGATCCTTGTTGCCTTGTGAATAGGTTTTTTTTAAAAAAAAAAAACTTGACTCGAACAAAATTGATTACTTTTTACTTTGCTTGTCCTTTTAAATTAAAAGATCAAGCAAAGGGGGCTACTATTAGCACCCAATTTTAGTCCAAGTCATAAAAAAAAATGTTCTTTTTATGAGTCCAAAAGAATTGAAAAAAAAATCAAAAATTGAAAAAAAAGAAAACTGAAAAAATCAAAAAATCAAATCTTTCTAACAATTATTCTTTTAAAAAAAATGATTTTATTTAGCATTCATTAATTGATTATAACCTGATTTATTTTATTAATTAGCTTGATTTTATTTCTTAATTAGTGTAAATAGCATCAAATCAAACATTTTGTCATTAATTATATTAGGGTAAAAAAAATGTATATATAGTCATTGTTAGTTGGTCAAGGGGGAGCCCATGAGAGATATACATAATGGCAGCACATTGGTGGAACAGAATAATGCACCTTCATCCTTCATCTCTAATCCTCTCCCAAACCCACCACATAGCCACCATTTCATGCTATTAAGATAGCACCCTATGCCATTATAGCAACCTCTTCATCACCATCTTTTTCACCCAACAGATCCTAAAATCATATCACCCACAACCACCGCAACTCACCTCGCTAGAACCTCCGGAGTTCACTGTCCCGCTATGGAGTTATGAAGCAGCGTGATGCCCCTAGCAATCATCATCCCTTTAGCCACTGCGAGTTCCCTGTCGCCCTAAGTTGCGTAGACGTCCAGAATGCTAGTCATGGCTACGCGCACAACTCTTCTTTTTCCTTAATTTGATTTGATGTTATACATATTGCGTTTATGTGTGTGCTTTGCCTAATGTTTATTTTCATTTATTTTGATTTATTTTGATTTCTTTTTTAACGTTCCCTGATTTTTTGTTCCCTTTTTTGATAAGTCCTTATTGTTCTTTTAGTTTAGCTTTTGGTTTGGTCTTTTAGTTTTTTTGTGTTTATTTTCATTAATTTAATATTTTACTCCTGATTGTAACTTCTTTGTTTCAGATTCAGACCATAGTGGGTTTAAAAGGTTATAGAAAATGTGATTTGCATTTATTTTGGGTATGTAATTTGTAGGTTCAACTTGTTAGTTTTTATTTCTTTTTTTTCTTTTTGTGAATAAAAAAATAATTCTTTTTTCTTTATCCGCAACAGTCAATAGTCATGATTGAGAGGTGGATGCCTCCTTCATGTATTGTTGAATTGTAAGGATTTATTAAGTAGCCTAGTGTTAACTTGAATCCTATCCAGAAAATGGATTTTTTCTTTCAAGTAGTTTGTTGATCAAAATTCTTTTCACAAATAAAATCAATCAACACCTTTTTTTTTGTTTCATAAGTAAAATTCGTCAACACTACATGACTTTGAGATCTTCATTGCACTAAAGGATACGTAGAAGGGTATTCTTGTCAAGTCAAAATTAATTTTTCCTAAATTTGTTTTCTTGTCTTTTGTAAATATTTATTATTAAATTTTGTAATTTTTTTTGTACTTTAATTTTTAGGGGAAAATAAATTATTTTAATTATTTTAATTTTGCACAACGAACTTTGGGTAACCGTCGTGAGACGGATGTATTAGGGTGTAGTGGGATTAAGTTTCCGTCTTCCCTAATCATAATTAGACTCCTGAATCCAATTTATTTTAAAAGACCAATTTTGCCAAATTCAAAAGGTTTTCCAATTTTTACCATAAATAAAAATTGGTGGCAATTCCATTGACCCATTAAAAATTTAAAATCTTTTTCGTTGTAATGCCCTTCAGGGACATTGTGACAAAAGGAACTTGAAAGTTCAATCATGATAAAAGTAAAGATGCATATGCATACGTTACATTATTGTTTTATTGGTTAATTTAATCATGTGATATGTGCTATTTACATGTGTTGATTATGCTCATTGAGGTATTGCTATGCATATATGAGATACATGTTGCATTCATGTCATTAAGACCCATGCTAAAAGACACCCACTTTGGATAAAGGGATTTGAGAAGTTTAAAATTAAACCTTATGCATGCACATTTACTTCATAATGAAAACCGAAGTGGGGATGACGACGATGACACTTGTGTTAGAGTCGGGACCCTCCTGGAAATCTTGAATAAGTTTGTCATCCATTTTCTTTCTCCCATGTCCACTCAGACATGAATGGTGCGGTTGTTCGTGATCTTCCTTGAGGCGGGCATAGAGTCACGTTACTTCCGAATAGAAGGTTCAGCGAAAGCATGGAAACTCATCTAGTTTTGTTATGCTTATGTTTAGCATTGGACTAGTGTAAGTTCAACCTTATTGTTGAGTTTAGTATCTTAGGATGTCTTGATATATATAGGACATCGCTATTATGTTATGGTTATGACATGTTAATATGATTTGTGTATGTTATACTATGGTTTACATATATATGCTATGATGAAAGTTTATATGATTGCTACGTCATATGTGTATTAATCGGTATCTATGCACATATGCAGCTCGCATTTTAGTTTTAAAGCTCAAAAAAAAATTTAGCCATATTTTTATTACTGGTATTTTAAAGAAGAATAAGTTAAGTTTCAAGACAAAGGTGTAACAACTAATAATTAACCAAATGTGACTCGAGTGTATTAGGTTAAAAATTAGGTGTTGGTATATGTTTGGCAGGTCCACAAGCTCTCCAAGCTCGAAGTCTGAAGGACTGAAACTAGGATAAAATGCACTCAAGGGTTGCTCTGTCTGACGTTCATTGATTTCGAATTTCCCTCCAAGTTTTTAGCGACTTTGCAGCTTCAGAAGTTAGTGGCCACATGTCGAATCGTGTGGGTTGGGAAGTCATGTAACACCCTAACTTTTAACCTAATATACTCGAGTCACATTTCGGTTAGTTATTAGTTGTCACACCTTTGTTTCAGATCTTCACTTTATCTTTTAAAATACGAGTAAGGAAAATATGACTAAATTTTTCTTTTGAACTTAAAAATTAAAATGCGAGCCGTGCGTACCCATAGATACCGACTATTACACGTAAGACATAACAGCCAAATACACGTCATCATAGCAATCATAAATAAACCATAGAGTATTCACAACACAACTTATAGTATCATATCATAATCATAATATAACGCAATGTCCTTATAAATATAAGGGCACCTTAAGATACTAAATACATCAAGCAAGTTTAACTAATGCAAAACATGACTTTAACAAGGTTAGACTAGTCTCCACGCTTCCGCTTGAACCTATTCGACTAGATAAGGTGATTCCTACACCCATGCCTCAAGAAAGATCACGAACGATCTGTATCATTCCCATCTAGAGACGACACGGAAGAAAACAAAAGGGGTGAGAAACTTATTCAAGATTCTTAGTAGGCTCCAACTTAACACAAGTGTCATCGTCGTCGTCCTAGCCACTTCGGTTTTCATTATGAAAGAGGTGTGCATGCATAAAATTCAATTTTAAACTTTCTCAAATCCTTTTTTCCGAAGTGGGTGTCTTTTAGCATGAGTCTTGATGGTATGAATGCAACAAATAGCTTATGTATGCATGGCAATACCTTGAGCATAATGGCATATGTAAACAACACATATTACACAATCAAATGCACCAATGGAACAAAAATGAAACATATGCATATGCGTCTTTCACTTTATCAACATTGCCTCAAAACCAACCATCTCACCATCCTCGGCGATTTAAACATGGTCACCAAAACTCCTTCTTACCGATCGCCTAGGAATAAGCTCAAACCTAACTAGTCATCACTAGATTCACGTGGGGAAAAGAGGGGAATCATATCTCTTTCTTGGATCACCTCACACAACCTTTAACTTGGGAAGTCCAAAGGATCATTTCCACATTAGCATATCATATGAAGATGCAATATGAGCATGAAATCATAGGATATCATCAAACATATCACGTTTAGAATGCAAGACCATAAATATGTCGTATTCTTTACTTTCGCTCACATGCAACTTTGCTATATATCAAATAAAGGCATAATGTGCCATTTGCATTCCAATCAACTGACTATAATAGCACATAACCTTTCATACACATGACATTATTACTTTCACACGCTCTTGATACATCATAAATTATATGTTCACTCGATCACTTACTCACGTCATCTCCTATCTTATAATATCTTATGTTTTGACCCTTACGGGTCTTAAACTTGTGCTCTAGTTATCTTAATGCCCATTATATAACTTTGATGCACCTAAGGGATCAGTACTTATAATTCTCTCTAATTTTTATGTTTACTATCCCTTCCAAACAGCATTACATACATTGGGCATAAATTATAAATCTACGTCTTTGACCCTTTCTAAGTTTCGTCTTCGCCTAAAGCTCTATATTCAATTCCTAAACCAATTATTAGGGATTCCTATACATATCCACTAATTATAAGCCATTTTTCTTAGGTTCAATTATGCTGGAACAGAATTTACAATTTTTGTATCTAAGTGTTTTAGAATTATCATTTTAAGTCCTTTCTAGTTACTTATTCTTTCCTAACTTCCTAAATTCGGTCCTTGCTTCACTCAAACATAATTTTACACATTTTAACTCCATAAAACAGAATTAATACAGTGGCCAAAGGAACAAGGCAGAATCCGAAAAGTATAGCTCACATAATCACATAATTTCATGAATTAAAAGCATATAAGTTGCTAGATTTCTCTTGGAATAATTTTAGGAACTCAAAACTCTTTTAGAAACCAATTCATCTCATTAAAATCATATAAATATAGGCTATGGTAGTAGCTAAATTATTTTGTTCATGAAGTAGATTTAAAACATAAAATCTTGCTCATAATATTCTTTAAGTTCACCTAAGCTTAGAAAAATTCCAAGACATAGGCTATGGGCACTTATGATTAGATGAACTCATATCAAGTCCATCATCATCATCACAAGGCCGAAATGGCATTCTTGAAATGCTTCCATTTTCTAAAACTTTACTTGTGATACTTGGGCAAGTCTTTGAGCTCTAGAATATTTAAGTAATGACATAAACATAAACATGCTATGCACTTGGTTTTATTCTTCATTATAAAATAAAGTGAGAGTATAAAATAAATATGAGATGCAACCTCATTATTATCTTTAAAGATTAAGTGATAACTTGAAAAATCTCATTATGGGGGAGATGTGGCTAATTGTATTAAGGCCTAATGGGGAGAGAAAATCTCATCTTAATGTTGCTTTAGGTGTGTATTTAGGAGTTGATTTAGTTAGGACATGAATTAGGAATTGTAAATAAGTGTTTAGGTGAGATAATGGATAATTAAGGTGGTTCAAGACAAGATTAGAGAGTAATCTTGCTTGATTAGTGCAAATCCACCTTTATTAGGGAGGAATCTCATCATGTGACGACTTCCATGATTTAAGGACATTAATTGGAATCTTACTATTCATGAAAATATGACATAAAGTCTTAAATTAAAGAAAAGGATTTTGAGTTTCTCTAAGCAATCTTATGTTCTAATTAATCTTAATTGATTATTTTGACTTTAGATTAGTAATTAGAATTTGCTAATCTTTAATTAGAGCCTAATATTGCTTAGGTTTTGCTAATCACATCATTAGGCCCAAAATGCACTAAGCTAGGGGCAAAACGGTAATTTTTCACAAAACCAGGGCTACCGGGCTTAACCTGTTGTTAAACATCACTTAAAAACATCATTTAAAACCTTTTGGTGAGGTCGGGCTCACACATAAATCGATGACAAACGCGGGGCGTTTGGTAATTTCACGCATCGAACTAAAAATGAGATTCTTCTCTCTATTACCACACACAATACATATAATCCCCTATTATCATCAAAACATCCTCTTGAGGATGGGATCTCATTTGCAAAATAGCCTCGGGCATTTTGGTCATTTGTACATAGAAATTACGTTACAAGTCACGTTCATTAAATGCAACTTTATCAGGAGTAATGATGGGCACGTGTCCTTAAATGAAGATGATTATGAGGAAGTTGAAAAGCCTCTCTTGTCAGCCTAACTTTGAAAGAGTGAGGCTACTTGCTTTTCATTTTCATTCATGCTTTGTTCTTCATCCAAGTTCTCCTTTCTTAACTTACCTGTCAACGCTTCCAAATTGCTAAGGTTGTTGGTGTCTGGTGCAAATCCTTCAAAGGTTTCTTCGCTGCATTTGTTTCGCTGCTTCCTCCTTTCGAGAGGTATGCCACTTATTCTTTTCCTCCCTATCTTTTGTGAATGATAAGAGCGTTTTTTGATTCGATGGTGAGTGTGCTGGGTGTATATCCAAAGGGTTCAATATGTTCTATCTGTTGCTTGTGATTTCATATCAAGAGAAATGTATGGGTTTTTGAATTAAATTGGTTGTATTCCGAATGTTTGTTGTTGTTTTGGTGATGTCCTGTCGATTTATGCCATTGGTCTCGTCTCATACCTTGCTTTCCTGCGGGGTTCCAACTGGGCATCTTTGGGCTGCAGGTTTCCTGCTAAAGAGACCATGACAAAACAACCGGTTGAGTCCCCCCCCCAACCTGGCAATATGTTTGATTCACTAGGAGACATAAAGTCCACCTTGACTAATGGGGATATGGAGGAGTGTTACCTTATGGCGTTCCTGAGGGTTTGAACTGGTCGCATGTGGTCCAATGATAAAATGACGTGACCTAGGTCTAAGTTTATTTTATGTGTACGAGACTATTTTCAACTGGGTGAAAATAGAATTTTTTCGAGCTTGTATATCGATATCTTTACCGTTCTTCAATTGGCTCCAATCTAACTTCATCCTAATTCCTAGGGCTTCCTTCGGGATTCTGGTCTTGTGCGATCTCCTAGGGTTCCAGCGACCCGGGTTGTTCTTCTATTTTTCAGGTGAATAAGCCTAAGGTCGATAGTGAGTCGTTGGTATCGTTTACCCGCTCGAAAAGCAGTTACTCAGGCGTTCGAATCATCATATAAGAGACGAACATACGTGGAGCAATTTTTTAAAGTTCGGCCTTATGCTCGAGTTAGGAACCAGTTCTATGATGCCTCGCCATACAAAATTTCCTTTCGGTGGAACACTACTCCTCTACTAAGTCCTGTGTCCCTAAGGGACTTCTGTATCGAGGAAAAAGTTTATGCTGCCAAGCTAGAGCAAGTTGCTCAGATATTGTTGCTCAAAATTTGACGGAGTAAAATGCACTTTCCTGATCCAAGATGGGGATAATTGACCTCTTCTTGAAAAAAGATTTCGTAAGGAGAAATGTTTGTGTTGTTGGAATAATTTGGCTAATGTGCCCCTTGTCTTAACTCTGCCCTTTTTTTTATTCCACACAAAGTCTTTAATTTTTCAAGCGTGGTAGATGACAAAGGTTCCGCTTCCATCCATTTAGTGAAATAATCAATTGCTATAAGAAGGAACTTTTGTTGTCCCATAGCTTGAGGAATGGGCCTAAAAGGTCCATCCCCATCTGCAAATGGCCATTGAATGTCTGTAAAGCCCTTGAGGGGGTGCTAAGTGCATAGAAGCAAACCTTTGGCATTAAATGTTGCTACATATCTTGAAGGGTTTTCATGATACTCTACAAACGGAGGAGGCACATCGTTCGTATTTCCTCCATTGTCATTGTTGGATTGAGTATTGGTGGTAGTGTTTTGGATGTTCCCCTTACTATGCGTGTTGACCATTAAGATAGGTGAAGGACGTGCCCTGAGGAGTTTACAGAGATGGGATGTTTTACCAATTTCCCATAGACGGCGCCAAATGTTGCCGTTAGGCTCGATAGAATTGGGTAAGCTTGTAGATGATTGACCGTCTTTCCCGTTGTCTGATTGAGTCTTTATCCTTAGACTAAGGATCCGTTCCTGTTCATCAATATGGGTCTTCTCTATTTAATGGTTCGACCTTCTCGTTAGGAGGACACTCTGGATCATAAGGGCTGGGAGAACCTATGTTCTTTTGGGCCTTTCAAGGCTATGGAGCCCGATCTCCTGAAATATGGGTTGGCCAGGTTGCTAAGATTCTTGCTGGCTTGGAGATGGGATGGGATGGGCCCATGAATGTGGGCCATATTATGGGCCACGAGGTCGGTATGTGTTCCACGGTCAACAGGTTTGATCAAATTCGAACGGGCTCAATTTTTAGATTGTGTTAATTTTTGATATTCGAATCGCTTCTAATAATTATTTGATTAGTGAACAGGGCAAACTGGGTCCATTCGACCTTTAAACAACATATATGAGGATTTAAACATTATGCATTATTATATAGTAAAATTATAAAATTTTATAAATAAAAAGTAAATTTTAAGAGATATCTTGTGATATATATTTCAAAATAAACTATATCAATATAAAAATGCATCAAGTTATGTAAAATATGTTAATTAAATTGTAAAATCTTATAATTTGTCACTTGTTATTTTAAGAATATATATTTTTAGAAGAATTATTTGACATTGGATTTAATCCTGGCCAATCCATATGATCAGACTCCTAAAAGTAGATTAGTCAAATGTCAAGACCCAAACCTCGTCCAATAAGTTTTGGAGGGTTTGGTTATAGCGTATTTGGTTAGATTAAGAACACCCCTGACACAACAATGTAACTTTTCTAATATTTGTGATTTTGGTAAAATTCTATTTCCAGAAATTAAATTCATATGTTAGTAGAGTAAAAAGAATTGGCTCAATTTCTTAAATACAAAAGAATTTTATATTATTAACTGATAGAAATTCAAGATGTGCATGAATTTTAAAATAATTGGATGAGAATAACGTGATAATATATAATTAAATAACAATATAAAAATGACTAAAATATATTTAGCCCCAACACTTCAGGGTGTGTTTGGTATATTCTTTTTCATAATTTAATTTTTAATAAATTATACATTAGATAATAAAAAATTATAAAATAAATATTGAGTTTAATTTCTATGTCCTGATAGTATAAAATAAAATATTGAGTAATAACTTTTTACCTAATTTGACATTGACTTGAACTTTTATTAATTGAATGTGTAAAATTGCTTTATACTATCAATGCATAGAAATTGAACTCATAAATAATATTAAAAATTATATTAAGAGTTAACAATAATTATTTTAATTAAAAAATTTAATGATAAATATTTTTAAAATAAAATTTGGAAATTAAATAAATACTTAGAATAATATTAAAACATATAAATAAATATTAATTATTTTTAAAAATAAGTAATACATAATAAGTAGTATTAAGTAATAAATAATAATTAGTATATATATATATATATATATATATATATATATATATATATTTACATGGAACAAGATTAAAAATATTTAAAATAATTTTTATAAATCAATATTATAATTATCATAGTTCATAGTTATCTAATATGATTTGATATTTTAAAAAAAAAATATTAGTTGACAATGTAAAGTTGATTTTAGCATTTTACCCTACCAAATAATAAAAATTCAAGAAATTATCAAACATGGCTAGTAGATACCACAGTGGGTAGTTACATAAGATGATTTAACACTTTTTTGAAACTCCATATGTTGAGAGTGTAAAATTATTTTATACTATCGATGCATGCATATGGAAGATATAAATAGAAAATGTTAATAAGAGAACGAAAGTATTTTACATTTTTAGTTTTTATATTTTATCAAATTTAAAAATAATTATTTGACAATTGAATTCATGAATAATAAATAGCATATAACATAAGTTACAATTTATATATAAAAATTAATAAATATTTATAAAAAATATAATAAAAATATCCAAAAAAATAATATTTATTTCTTATTTGATACTCAAAATAATTAATGAAAATATTATGTTATGAATTCAATTTTGATTTACCAATTATGTAAAAGAGTTCTCCAATACATTCAAGCATATTGTCACATCATTCAAATTGATTTACTTTCATATTCACTACTTAAAAAGTCATTTAAACGGAACATATGATTAAATGAATAACAATGTAAAAAAATTTTAAATTGTTAATGTATCAAAATTAAATTCTTATTCTACTGTAATTTTTTTTATTTTTTACTTTAAAAAAATAAATATAAAAATATTTAATTTTTTCTTTTCTTATACGTTTTAATAGTTCCAACTTCTAGTTTTTATCATAATAAGTGTAATGACTATAGAAAAAAAAAATCAAAGTAGTAAATTTTTATGAATGATTTATTGAAAAATTTCCAAAAAAATTAAATTATTAATTTGTAACAATACTATAATTATTTTATTATATATACTTTTTAAATATTATATTATTTATAATAATTTCAAATTTTATTTATTAATTTATATATTATAGTATTATTCTATTTATTTGTTATTTATTATTTATTTTAAAAATATTTAATATTTATTATTAAATATTTAACTAAAATAATCATTAATTATAAATTTTTTAAATTATGTTTCATTTTGATGAATAATTAAAAGTGGTTATGATAGAAGTTGGAACTATGATAAATGCAAGTTGAAGTAAGTTTTGCCCTCCGAACTATTCAAATTCATAAAAAAAAAAATTGTATATAAAACTTATTTAGACATTAGAACTATTAAAATTCAGCTGATAAAAATTATAAAACCTAAAACAGTTATTAGTTAGTTGTAGTTGTTAAACATTTAATCAATGGTTCAATTCTTGATAATATATATAGAGAGAGTCTCATGATCAAAAATAAAATCCCTATCTGTAAGCTCTACACCTTAAAAAAATTAATCACTGTTTTTAATAATGGATATCTTAGGTTCACCAAAAAAAAATTCAACTAATAAGCAAAAATCCGCTTCGAAATAAATTTGCAAATAAGTAGTGCTTATTAGTGAATAGTTATTTGTTTCCAATAAGGCACAACAGGGCGCGCTAGTCTGCGGGGCTTGTTTAGTCTGCAGGGCTTGTTCCCCGCTCCTTCTATCTGACTAGAGCAAAAATCTGAGTCAGGTTTACCATCACATCAAAACTTTTTTCGGAATTCAAAATTGATAGAGACAATAATGATGAAAAATTATGAGTGATCAACTGTCCCTAGTCTCTTTTCCTCTTTTTCTTTTTCCTGTAATAACCTCCCCCAACCAATACGCTCTTTGCGTTTTGGGTAATATTCCTTGCTATCCTGTTAAACATAACAAACAAAACAAAACCATTATAGATACATAAAGTAGAAGAATATGAGATTCTCTAGCGAGAGAACAATAGCTGATGCTCATTGCTCTTCCTGTCTTCTGGAATTTGGCAAACACAAACCCAGGGTCATCTCTTGCATTCCATGACATTGCCGGAACTGTAACCTCACGAGTCTGGTCAACATGGACGTGGTCAGAAAATTCATGACTGTGAGCACTGAAAATAATCCTGCAGACAATGGGACAAGGCCTGTCAAAAAGATTTTCTTATTCTCTCTATTTCATCTGTTCTCTATCGGTCAACCCCCTAGTTATACAACTAAATTTTATCTTCTTATCACTACTAATAAAAAACAATAAACCATCAACTAGTGAAAGAAAGAGATTTCAACATTTGAGAATCATTCCACTCGTCTGATGGACAAAAGTTAAACCAAATATACATAACAGATGTTTTCAATATCAGAAATTCAGAATACAAACTGAGTCAGTTTTCAGGCACAAGACCGAATAATCAAAAGTAATTTTATAAACTACTGGCAATGAACTCCCAGTAAACCATATTACTATCCTGGAAAATAATAGGATAGCAATAGATCAAATACTAATATGCAACCATGCAAGTAGTTCATATTCACAATATGGAGTACATGAGAGTACAATTAAAAGAGACACAACACTAACAGGGCAGCAAAGCTAAATCAGGAGGGATAATGGCAGATGGATCACAGGAGTAAGAAATCACAGAAAGATGAACAAGGATATGAAGAAATGTGTGAACATCACTCACTCCCAGAACTGGTATCAGCATGAAAATAGTTTGGTTGAAGAAGAAAAAGGAATGGAAATGCAGAAACAGAAAGTACTAGTGTGGAGGTGGAGCACTAAGCAGCCCCTCTCTGAGCCTAATTCCAAATGATTCCCTATCTGATACACACCCTCCACCCCCAATATTCCCCCTCACTAACAGAATCACTCATGCACAGCAGCACACATGCACACACTGCTACCTCAGCAAGTTAGTTAGGCTGAGTGGGTCCCACATGATTCAACCCAGCCGGTGAGTTGTATTACCTGTAATACCCGGATATTTCTTTCTTTTTTACACTTTAATCCCTTTAGGGACTTGGTCTCTGAAAACAGGCTTCACCCAAAAAATAGATATTTGCATAGCCTATGTAGCTAGGTTTAGGGGTTTGCCATTAGCTTCCAGGTAGCATGGAATACTGGTCACAGGAAGGTAACATGGCTCTAAAGCTTTAATTGAAGCTCTAAGGAAGCAGCGAAGACATCATGAGGCACAGCTTGGTATAACCATGCGTGAGAGGTTATTTTCAAGCACAACTGTCAGGATGGAAACAGGGATGATAGCTAATCTATGTGTTGTTAACGTTCAAACTCAATCCTGGGGAGAAGAATTCCTATCTGCTGATATTATAGTGGTCACTATGCAACAAGTTATTGCTTAGTTTTTTTTTGTCCTCGTTGTGCCTTTGGTCCTCTTTATGGACCACAAAAACAAAAAAAAAGAAGTAAAAACTCATGTTAGTTTTGGGGAAGCGTAGAATCAAATAGGAACAGTTTCCATTTGAAGCTGATGGTGAGTGGCGCCTAAAAGTATACAGCAAGATGGTTTTACCAAATCCTTTTATGGTCACTAACTCATGGTTCATATCATATGTCTCAAAACCTGGACCCACTTTTATTTTACCTCAACGTCAAGAGAAAAATGTATAATGTCTCTCAGAGCATTCAATTCCAGCACACTAACTAAAGATGATAGCGTAACTGAAAAAATATTCCAAAAAACAATAATAAAATTTGCAAGTTTGCAACTCTGACAGAAAAGGAAGAGAGATCAAGCATGTATTTGTCATAATGAAAACACAAAATAAACTCACAATCAAATGAACACTTGATTACCTTGGCTTCAGAGCTTGTAAAATGTATTCAGAAGCATTTGGTGGGAGGGTATGAAGTAATTTGTACAGACCAGCCCCAGCGTGCTTCCTGATAAAAAGAAAAGAAAAATATACATTATGAAATAGAAAGCTCCACAGCATGAATTCTGGAAAAATGAGTATTGACTATTACCTTCAAACTAAATGATATTAATTTATCAATACAACAAAAACATAACTACTGACTATGCGTAGGAACTTCCTAACTTCCTAGAATACAGAGTGTGTTTGGAATCATAAAAAATGGAAATGATTTGATTTGTAAATCAAATCATTTGTTTGGAATTGAAAACAATTTAAGAAACGAATTGAAGTGTAATTCCATGGAATTCCATTCTCTTTTATTTTGAAAGCCTTTCATTTTTGGTAGGATTTTGATGGAAATGAATTGATTTTAGAATTTAAATACAAATCAAGTCAATTCATTTCTTTTTTAAATCATTCTAAACACGATCTAGTATATTTTAAACATAAAAATTGATGTCCAAATCAATTCAGTTCCGTTTTCTATTTAATCATTCCAAACATAAGATTTAATTTACAAATAAAATAATTCAAATCATTTCCAAATTTTAATCATTCAAAACACTACTGATATTTTGTCTTTATAACTCGATCAATCAGAGATTTTTAGTTCTTCTTTAGATAGAAAAGAAATATTATTAGATAAAGGGAAGTTACATGAAAGGATAAGGTATCCTCCAAAAGAAACCAGAAAGCTATGCAAACAAAACAAAAGAAAACCCCCATAGAATAGGACTCGCAAAATGTAATATTTGAACTAAGAAAGGAAAAAGAACCCACCACAACTTCCCCAAAAGAGTATGGATGAAAGTACAGGCATAATTTTTTCACAAAAAAGGCCTTATAAGAGCAATCAGATGATCTGGAACTATATGCTCTTTCGGGCTATGTACAATTATAGCAAAGTAAGAATGTGATGACATATGAAACACCCTTTAATGATATATAGCATATTTTATGACCCAGGACATGCAATGAACAGTTTATTGACAGAACCATGCATAAAATCACTCATAAACCACAAGAAGACCATAAAAATGTACAATTTGTGACTCGTATGAAAGATGTCCACTAACCTGCTTTTTGTCACCACATTTGACCTCTCTATTAAAGAGCTAGAGGATCTCTTAAAAGCATCAATGCCACCACGGTGCTCATTTCCTATTTTCTCCAAAGGAAAGTGAAGTAGAGTTACAGGTCCTGATCCAGATGACATGGAAGGAACCCTCCAGATGAAGTTATAGTCTGCATCTCCAAAGCTGATGGAATCCCTTATTGCTTCCGTTTCCTCGAAGTTCTAGACTTTCCCTCTCTATTACTTTTTCAACGTCAAAACGTAAACCATTGTCACCACAAAGTAATGCCACGGAATTAAGTGTCACAAAACTGATGTTACCAATTTCAAATGCACCACAGCCAGAAGAATCCAATCCTGGTAATTTGCGAGAAATCCAATTAACTTTGTTCAGATCAAGATCATTGCATTCTCCAATATCCCTATCACCAAGAACTGCATGGAATGGAAGACCAACAAAGGGCCCCAACATTTGGTAAAACTGATGAAGCACTGACGTCCATTTGCCTTTTGTCAAGTCTGAACCTTTAGCAGAAACATCTCCCAAGACAAGAAGCAAATCAGGCTTCAAACTTTCAAAAGATTTCTGGCCAGAGGGTGCATTATTAAATTAAAAGGGTCGGATGGAATGAAACTCATATGTGGATGTCAATGTTCAAATTCAACAAGGAAGTAACCCAGAATCCCAATCTTAGCATGATGCTTGGCAGCAAAAAAATCTTGCAATACAAGGAAAACTTAGCAATTATAAGACTTCAAACACAATTGAGTATAACTCAATTAGTCAATTATAATATGAGACCTAGGATGCCAGGTCATCTTATTTACAGTCTAGATATTAGAAGAATAATACTCTGTGAACAACACAGTGCATCTCACATTAAGTAGCACAAACACATTACAAATAATTGCATATTCATTATTCGTAATATCATAAGTATAGGTTTTACCCCTTCCTTATTTTCTTTGTTCATCATTAAAACTGCTTCAGAGTTCAAAACAAACCCAAAATTATGTGCTATTTCTCTCTTTTTAAAGAATTTTTGTATTTGTCTTCCAGATACCAAAAAAGCAGCTTTGAAATTGGACATGTACAGACAGACGCATGCCCTCAATATATCATACAAGACTCGAGAAGGCCACGTCCAACATGTGGATATAACACCAAAACAGTGTGTCTGTACTTATAGATCGCAAATCTCTTATAAAGGGTGAATCCAAGTATAGGTGTACCAAAAAATTAAAAAAAAAATTAGATAAGAGCATTAATCAGATAGTTAAAACTATGAAGATTATTGACACCACACTTGTGACAATAGAAAGTCTGTTAATGATTCTTGTTCCCCCTTTGCCAAATTTAAAATTAAAAAAGAAAAATTGGAAATTTCCTTCGAACATGTAAGAACGCAAGGCGTTTGTTGTAGCCTATGTCAGTAATCGGTATGTCTATATGCATTCCTAATTCTAGGTGCAGCTGAGTTCATTACAGTTATCTAATCCAGAAACTAGTAGTAAATACAAGAGTAAACCTTGAAATTAGTACTCCAAAGACTAGCACATTTCGCCACATTATTCCTCTAAAGATATTTGTTATGAAACAGATTCCCAAATAATAATAATAATAACAGTTACGAACTCCATTCATTGCAAGAGTAAATATGATACTGCTTAAGGGCTAATTTGGTGACAAAATGGTAGTTGGAGGAATCTTCGTAGGAGAACATAGCTGAAAGGACCCTCTCAAAAGAACGGAAAATAAAGGTAAGTACCCGAAAGAACTTGGACATGTAGTAGTCCCTGAAGAAGCGGTTGACATAAGCAGAGTCGGAACCCAAGAGGAGGAGGTCAGCGACCAGCATGACCTTCAAGTCATCGGGGACGTCTCCAGGCTGGGGATCTTGAAGGGGGGTGTTGGTGCTGGCGGGGACCACCTTGCAAGCGGGTGTTGAGACCCACTCCTCGAAGACAAGAAGGGAAGCGATGGCAATGAAAGAGAATGCTTTCAACCCAACAACCCCCATGATTGGAGGGTCCAAAACGGGTGGCCACAGTGTGTGTGTGAGAGTCAGAGGAGCAGGTTCTGGTTCTGGGTATGGATCTGGGTCTGAGTCAGCCCGGGATGTGAGTGATTTGGGTGTGCCATTGTTGCTTTTCTCGAATTTGGCTCATCTGAGATAAACATTATGGAGAGGGAAATGTTATTTGTAGCATCCGTCACACAGCGTCTCGAACTACACTTATTTACTATTAGACGGAGCATGGACATGTACTCGCTTAATCCAGAAACGGATTTTTTTGTTTGAGTCATTGATCAGTTTTTATTATCTGCTTTTCAATTTTTTAGATTTGATGAAAAAATTTTAAAAAACTATAATCCTATTTTGATTTGAGTTTCTAATTTTTAATTTTTATTTTTAATTTTTAATTTTTTTTTATAAAATTTTAAAAATTAAAAAATTAAAAATTCAAATCAATCGAACCTAAATCTCGTTTAATGGTAAATAAAATATAACGTATTGGTTGGCTCACACACGTAGATTTCCTTATGGGTTCAAGTATAATTTTAGTGCTATGTTAATTTGACTAACAAATAGCGCTTATCACTTTTGAGATTTTTTAAAATAATATTTCAGTTTTTTTGGTCTAACCTTAATAGAATATTCCAATTGGACATTCCCATACATTTAACTAAGATTAAGCTAAAATATTAAAAAAAGAAAATAAGTTAACCAACTTTAACTCACGTAATCTTATTTTTCTATCACCACTTGCCATTACTCGAAACATGAGGATTATTGTCGAAAGTCCCAGTATTTTTTTTTAAATTATTGATGAAAAGTTAATTTTGCCGATTGATTATAAAGTTGAAATAATATCTTTGACAATAACTTATCGTTAATAATATAAACAAATTGTATTACTCCATCGGTAATTATTGATGAAAATTATTTTTTCCATTAGTATAGTATTTGAGAGTTTTATAATATTTTTCATTATTCATAAATTTAATAACGAAAGATCATCTAATATTACTAACGAATATTTTTTCCATAATTTATAACTTCATCATATTCTAATCTATTTAACTAAAGTTAATCCGAATATTAAAAATGGGGAAAAAAACTCAAACTAACCTTAACACACATATAATCTAATTCTCTTATCAGCACTTATCACCATTAGAAACATTTAGATTACTGTTAGAATTACTTATGATTTTTGGAATTATTGGTGAAAATTTTGCTTATAATTTTTAGGTAGAAAGATTCCATGAAAAAAAGGCATCAATTGTAATTAGCCATGGTTTTTTTAATACTTTGTTGGTAAGTACAAAATTTATTTTTTAAAAATTATTTATTACCTTTTTTGAAAATTTAATTATATTAATTATAATCATTATTGTGTTAATTATTTTATTAAAATAATTAAATAAAATAATTAAAATGGTCACTAGAGTAAGCAATAATAATTAACAAATGATAAATCAATAAAAATAATAATAAATAATTTTTTGAAAAATTATACTAATCGATGAATTATTTGTTGGTTTTTCATAATTCTTAATTGAATTTCTTGACATATTTTTCATTGGTAAACTCAATTAAATATTTATTTATGGTAAAATTATTTCTAAAAAAAATAGTTGGTTGTATTACACAACCTATCATTATTAAATTTATGAAAACAACAAAAATTATGATAAAATTCTCAAATAACTACTGATGTAACAAAAAATAAATTTCATCAATAATTACTAATGGAATAAAAAAATTCATTTGTAATTATTGCCAACATGTTATTTTCTAATGGTATATTTGTGAGTTGGAGTTTTGGAGGGAAAGAATGGAAGGATCTCTCCCTTCTTTCCCTCCAAAATCCAAACTCACAAACATATCATAAGGGATCATTTTTGCTTAAAATTGCATTGGTAAAATTATTTTTTCGTCAATAATTAAAAGAAGTTGATAATCTCAATGGGAATTCGCATATTTCTAGTACGTAAATTTTGCAGGTGTAGAGACTTGTTGTTAAATATAGTTCTGAATAAAGCTTCAAAGCTACTTTTACTTTTGCTGTGGTTTTGAAATCTTTTCTTCTAGAAAGTGAGATGTTTCACCAAGTGAAAAAAGTAACATGTCACTTTCCTATTGTACAAAATGATCAAAATGCCCTTGACATCATTTTTGCACGAGAATCGAGGATGACCAGTCCAAGCCATTCTCAATAGAGATATTAAAATGGGCGACCACCGTTAAGCCGCCCACCAAAAGCCTCCAAAAGCGGCGGCTGCGCCCACCAATAAAAATGGGTTGAAAGTTAACCCAACCCATTTAGGGCGAGTTGGCCTCCAAAAAAAATTCAAAAAATATTTTTAATGTTTTGATGATTTTTTTTAAAAAAAATTAAAAAATAATTTTTATTTATGTATACCCAAATTTTCAAAGTCCATAACAATTATACACTAACTTTGACTAAAATATATTATTATTAATAGTGTTATTTATGAGTTATAACATTGTTTTATTTTTAAATTTTAACTTTGAGTGAATAATATTAACTGTAAGTTATACCTGTATTGGTGAGTGTATATATTTCTTACTTTTATCTTTTTTAGGTCATACGTTTTTTACTTTTTTACCAATAAATTATAAATTTTTTAAAAAAAATACAAAAGACTTGGCCAGCGGCAAGCCCGCCCAACTTGCCTAAGCCCACGGGTTAAGCGAGGCGGGTTAACATATTTGGCGGACTTAAAACTTCAACCCAACTTGCTAAAATGACGGGTTTGGCAGATCAACCCAGGACTAGCCCATTTTGACATCTCTAATTCTCAATGGGGTATTTTCATATTGGAATGAGACTACAGGTGTTCTAGATAGTAATCTGTGAAAATCGCAATCCATTTTTCCTTTGCAAAATGACCAAAAGAAATAGGGAAAATGGGGGATTGTAATAGAGAAATTTTTAAGCATCTATTATGGTTGCATATTTGACCTAATTGGTTTCTATATGTGTTTAATTTTGATAATTTGATTGATTTTTGCATTATTGGGCCTCATTGATTTAATTGTCAAAACTTGGTTAATTTCAAATTTTACACTTATTATGACCTTTCTACCTTCTATAGACCATTTTGGGCTCTACAAGTATCAGATTTGGGTGATCTTGGTGTTTTCTAAAAGCTAGGACCGAGATCTATAATTATTTTGGGTTTCATAGGCTTCATCAAATTCGGTTAGATTCAAGGCTTAAATGGGCTTCCAAGTGGCAAAGCTAGTGTTGAAGCGGGTCCAAGACCTTCCCTCACATAATTGGGCTTATCTCACTCATTTCTAGTCCAAATAAGTCATATAATATGTCTCTGGAAAGCTTATCCAGAGAGGATGATCTTATCATGATGGATTTCGGAAATCAGGAATTATTTGGATAGATAAAGTTTAAGATAAGTGGAAATCTAGGTGGGGACATTTGATTTCCTATAAATTTTCTTTTACAATTTCTATCTCATCTCTAACTACCTGTCTTCTCATTTTTCCTACCCAAAGTGTTCAGAAAGAAAGCTTTCAATGGAGATGTCCATGGAAGGCTAAACTTTTTTCAGTCCTTGACATCATAGATAATTGGTTTGAATTCAAAGTTCCTGTTTTGTAATTTTTCATTTTCGTATGTATGCTTTTCTTTCTCAACTTTAGTTTCGATTATGAATTCGGTTATTGAACATGATTATGTTTGAATTATATCTGATTAGATATAGGACTGAATTCGCTCTTGAAATGAAGTAAGGTGAATAACTGATAAGTTATCTGGGTTAATCTAACTGCACGTAATTCAACATTCATCTAAATTGCGATGGTGATTTAAGGATTGTTGAGTGAAAGTGTATGATTATATGGTTAATTTGGATTAACAGAGTAGCATTTGAATTTTAACTCTTTTGAACCATGATGAATTCTGCCAATAATCATGATGTCTTGGATTGATTCTTTGATCAATTTCATTTCATTCTGTTATGTTATTTTTGCATTCTGAAAATCAAAAATCCCCTTTGTTTTTATTTAGCAATTTCGGTTTGATAACATAACCTGTGTGTCCTTAGGAAGAATGTCATGAGTTACCTTATACTACAAAATGAGGACTTAGACTATTTTGATAGTGGATGCGGTAGTGCATATCAAAATTTGGCGCCATTGCAGGGAATACACATATTATTTTATCTCATCTTGTTATATAAGTATGTGTTGAGTAATTCTCCTTCTGTTTGTCACTAACAGTGGTTTTGCAGGTTGCTATTTCTTGTTATTGTAGCTAAAATACAAGTATGTTTTGACTTACTCATACTATCTTGAAAAAATTCGTAAAAATCAGAAAGAAAAAAAAAGTAATTAACCCAAGGTATCTATAGAGTAATTGCCTTGGTATGCTTATTTTTCCCAAATTCCTTCATTTAGACCACTTTTTCTTTATTTTTTTTTTACTGATTTCACTATTTTTAAAAATGGAAAAAATTGGTGAGCTTACTTCCATAGCATTTTAGAGTATTTTTGTGGTGTTATTTATTTTTTTTAAATAATTGATATGATTTTTCAATTTCTGTTCTATTTTGCAGTATATAGGCTATTTTGAGTTGTGTTCCTAAATTCTAGCTGTGTTTGTATGTGCATGACAAGATTTGATTTTGGTGAATTATATGCACATGATCCTGAAATAGATAGAACTTTTCATAGATTGAATAGAATAAATAGGAATTTGGCTTTTCATAGTGCTATAGGAGGTAATCAAAGTGTTGATTTAAGTGATTGTGCATTTGAAATTAGTGTTGATAATATGGCTAATCAGCATAATAGAACTTTAAAAGAATTAGTTGCACCTGATGTTGCATATCAGCCTTTGTGTATTCAATATCCTGAGTTAGAGGTGCCATTTGAGCTTAAGTCTAGTCTAATCCATTTGCTGCCAAGTTTCATGGTCTTGCAGGTGAAGATCCTAATAAGCATCTTAAGGAGTTTCATGTTGTATGCTCCACCATGCGACCTCAAGGAGTGCCCAAAGAGCATATCAAGTTGAAAGCATTTCCATTCTCTTTAGATGCCGAAGCAAAGGATTGGTTGTATTACCTTCATCCAGGTTCTGTTACTACCTGGCATGAAATGAAAAGATTATTCTTAGAGAAGTTCTTCCTTACATCAGGAACAGCATCCATTAGAAAAGATATTTGTGGAATCAGCAGTTTTGGGGAGACATTATATAAGTATTGGGAGAAATTCAAAAAGTTGTGTGCAACATGTCCTCACCACTAGATTAGTGACCAGCTTCTCATCCAATATTTCTATGAGGGACTGATTCAAAATGATAGAAATATGATTGATGAGCAAGTGGTGGAGCATTGATGAACAAGACACCTGAGAAGCCAGAACTCTAATCGCTAACATGGCAGCCAACTCACAACAGTTTGGCTCGAGATCTTTGCACCAAGCTAAGGGAGTGAATGAGGTGACAACAACTGTTGAGAATTAGAGGCTGGAAAATAATTGAGCTTACTTCTCTTGGTAGACAGCTAACTGTTGGACAACACCAGCAAATCAAGGTAGTAAATCAGCTTCCCCCAAAACTTTACAGCATATGTACCACCATAGATCACTATACTGATGCATGTCCTGCATTACAAGAAGCTGATCAAGGAGTGCAAGACCTAGCTGTAGTGGCTGGAATGTTCATTGGAGGGTAGCAACCATCCAGACTTCAAGAGCAAAAATATGATCTATTTTCTGAGAGGTATAATCAGGGTGGAGAAATCATCCTAATACAATAAATACCAGGCACCTCCATTTAGACAGGAGCATAATATGCAGCAACCCATGCAGAGTACTAGTTCATATCCTACATTGGAGGATTTGGTGAAACAAATGGTGACTAGTAACCTCCAGTTCCAGGAGAATGTGAATTCTACAATTCAAGACCTAACACAGATTGGACAGTTATCAACTTCAGTCAATAAGAGGCAGTCATAAGGTTCAGGTCAAATCCCTCTCAATCAGTCATCAATCCAAAAGGGAATGTGAGTGCCATTACCTTGAGAAGTGGTAAGGAGTTGGAGCAAGAGAAACAAAAAATGAATCTCCAGCAATGATGAAACAGAAAAAAATAAAACTGCAAAAAATAATAATAATGATGTATCAGAAAAAATAGAAATTCAAAAAAAGTCAAGTGCTGAGATTCTAATTCGATGCCTCCATTGCCTTTTCCCAAAAGAATAGCTCAAACAAGGAAATCAGCTGAAGTAGATAAGGAGTTGTTTGACACTTTTAGGAAGGTAGAGGTCAACATCCCTCTTTTGGATGCTATCAAGCAGATTCCAAATATGCAAAGTTTCTTAAGGAGTTGTGCACTCATGAAAGAAAGTTGAAGGGTCACGAAAAGGTGAGCATGGGAAGAAATATTTCTGCATTAATTCAGCCCAACACACCTAAGAAGTGCAAAGATCCAGGTACTTTCACCATCCCTTGCACCATAGATAACTCTAAATTTGGGAATGCAATGCTGGATTTAGTTGCCTCCATTAATGTCATGCCTACATCAGTTTATAGATCATTGAAGCTTGGAGATTTGAAGCCAACTGGTGTGGTAATCCAATTAGCAAACAGGAGCACTACAGATCTAGCAGGAGTACTTGAAGATGTGCTTATTCAGGTGAATGAGTTAATTTTCCAGCTGATTTCTACATTCTGGAAATAGAGGATGAGACGTCCAGCAATGGACCTACATTGATTTTGGGAAGACCTTTTTTGAAAACGGTAAAGACCAAGATAGATGTGGATGCAGGAACTCTTTCTATGGAGTTTGGTGATGATGTTGTGAGTTCAATATTTTTTATGCAATGAAACATCCTTAAGAAGAGCATTCTCTTTTCTATCTTGATGTCATTGATTTTCTAGTTGATGATTAATCAGATTTAAGCTTTGAATATGATGATTTTGATGATTGTGAAGAGTTCAAATGTGATGAGATTAATTCTGAGATGTTGTAGAAAATGTTTATGCAGATTTAAAGGGACCACCACTACCATCCATTTTGCAGCCACCAAGTTTAGAGTTGAAGCCTCTACTTTCACACTTGAAATATGCTTACCTAGAGGCTAATGATAAGCTCCAGTTATTATGGCAAATGATCTCCAACTAGATCAAGAAGATAAGTTGTTGCAGATGTTGAGAGATCACAAGAAAGCTATTGGCTGGTTTTTAGCTGACATTCCAGGGATTAGTCCTTCCACTTGTATACGTCGAATATTGTTAGAAGATGGTACCCGAACTGTAAGATAGCCACAAAGGCGGCTGAATCCTACCATTTTGGAGGTAGTGAAGAAAGAAGTCAGTAGGTTGCTAGTAGCCGGGGTCATATATCCTATATCAGATAGTGAGTGGGTTAGTCCTTTGCAAGTGGTTCCTAAGAAGACTGACATGACTGTTGTGAAGAATAAGAATAATGAATTGATTCCAAATAGAGTTCAGAATAGTTGGAGAGTGTGTGTGTATTACAGGAAGCTGAACCAAGCCACTAGAAAGGACCATTTCCCTCTTCCATTCATTGATCAAGTGTTAGAGAAGCTTGCGGCCAATTCTCATTATTGCTTCTTGGATGGATTCTCAGGTTACCTTCAAATCCATATTGCACTAGGACCAGCATAAGACTACTTTCACTTCTCCATTCGACACTTTTGCCTACAGGAGGATGCCATTCGATTTGTGTAATGCTCCAGGTACTTTTCAGAGGTGTATGATGAGTATTTTCTCTAATATTTTAGAGAGTTTCATGGAGGTGTTTATGGATGATTTCACTGTTTACGGGTCCTCATTTGATGCATGTTTAGAGAGTCTGTCTAGAATCTTGGATAGGTGCATTAAGACCAATCTTGTGCTAAATTTTGAGAAATGTCATTTTATGGTGACAGAGGGATAGTCTTGGGAACTTAGTATCTAGAGAGACATTGAGACTGATAGAGCCAAGATAGATGTTATTGCTTCTTTACCTTATCGCGTGTCTGCGGGAAGTGCGTTTTTTCTTGGCCATGCAGGTTTTTACAGGAGATTTATCCAGGATTTCAGCAAGATAGCTTTGCCTATATCCAGGCTCCTCAGAAGGAAATAGAGTTTGTTTTTTATCTACCTTGTCAGTAGGCATTTGATGAGCTAAAGAGGTAACTCACTATAGCTCCCATCATCCAACCACCTGATTGGGAGTTTCCCTTTGAGCTGATGTGTGATGCTTGTAGCTTTGCACTTGGAGCTGTCTTAGCTCAAAAAATTGGCAAGATTTCTCATGTTATAGCCTATGCTTCATGGACATTGGACACAACTCAGGCTAACTATACCACCACTGAGAAAGAACTTTTGGCTATTGTTTTTACATTAGACAAGTTTCATTCTTACTTACTTGGTTCTGGAGTGATTGTTTTTCAGATTATGCAACATTAAAGTTCTTATTGAAAAAGCTGGATGCAAAGCCAAGGATGATTCGTTAGATGTTGCTACTTCATGAGTTTGATATAGAGATCAAAGATAGGAGTGGTGCACAGAACTTGGTAGCTGATCACTTGAGCAGGATCGAGGGGTCCCGACCTTTTGCCTATCAAAGATGATTTTCCTAATGGGCTGATCAGCTGCATGATACCTACCTTTCCCCCTGGTTTACTGATTTAGTTAATTTCTTGGTTGCATCTATTTTGCCCCAACATGCATCTAGGTCACAGATTGCTAAATTAAAAATTGATGCCAAATACTATATGTGGGATGATCCATATTTGTGGAAATTTTATAGTGACCAAGTAATTCGGAGGTGCATACCAAATCATGAGATCCAGTCGAGTACTTTATTTCTATCATGCCTCCCCTGTTGGAGGACACTTTAGACCAGCGGACAACTAGGAAAGTCCTGGACTTTGACTTTTATTGTCCTACCATTTTCAAGGATGCGCATCAGGTTTTTACCACTTATGAGGTGCAGGAAATCGAATTGGCCATTACTCGTAGACAGGAGATGCCCAGCAACCTATTCTATTTTGTGAGGTTTTTTATGTTTGGGGTATTGATTTATGGCCCCTTTTCCTACCTCTTTTGGATTTGCATATGTTTTGCTTGTTGTTGATTATGTATCCAAATGGGTGGGTGGAGGCCAAGGCGACCAAGACTAATGACTTACGTATTGTTCAGATTTTTCAAGTCTAACATATTTTGTAGGTTTGTGTGCCTCGTGCTATTATTAGTGACCAAGGGAGTCATTTCTGCAATAGGACCATAGAAGCTTTGCTTCGAAAGTATGGGGTTGTCACAGAGTTTTCACTGCCTATCATCCCCAAACTAATGGGTGGGCTGAGGTTTTTAATAGTGAGATCAAGAAAATTTTACAGAAGGCAGTGCAATCGAATAGAAAAAATTAGAGCCATAGGCTTAAGGATGCTCTTTGGGCTCATAGGACCGCTTACAAGACACCTATAGGGATGTCTCCTTTTCAGGTTGTTTTTGTTAAGCGTGCCACCTTCAGGTGGAGATTGAGCATCTTGCGTATTGGGCAGTGAAGTGTTGTAATATGGATTTTGATAAAGCGGTGTGGAAAGGAAACTTTAGTTCAGGAACTTGAGGAGCTTCATTTGGAGGCTTATGAGAATTCTGAGTTTTATAAGGAGAAAACTAAGAAATTTCATGATAAGATGATTTCTTGAAAAGAATTCTCTATTGGCCAAAAAGTGCTTTTGTTCAACTCTCATCTTAAGCTCATGCCCGGTAAGCTTTGTTCAAGATGGGATGACCTTTTTGTTATAACTAACATTTTTCCTTATGGTGCATTGGAGATCAAAAGTGAATCTAGTGACAAGAGTTTCAAGGTTAATGGTCACTGTTGAAGCATTTTCATGAGGACCTGGCATTGGTGGGGAGCAACTTGAAGAGCTATCCTTGGATAAGCCCATTTTCCCTCAAGTGCAAATTTTTCCACCTTAATAAGGGAGTTTTTCCTCCTTCGCTATTTAATTGCACATGTTTCTTTATCTTTTGTTTTGTGATCACATCGAGGACAATGTGTGGTTTAAGTATGGGGGAGTGTTTTAGAGTTAGGGTTTTGTCTTTCTATGTCTGTATAAAAATAAAAAATAAAAATTGTTTTGGTTTTGTGCTAAAGTTTTCATGGCATGATATGGATGAATTTTTAGCATTTTTAGTGAGCATTGATGATTAATTGATGGACCATTTGTGGTAGATTTATTCCTTGAGAGTTTTGAGCCTTGTACATATGGATGACTATATTTTTTCCTTACTTGTGTGTTTTCACTCATGTTTGTTAGTTACTCTAGAACTTGACTTGACTCTTGTTGAAGCTTTTGGTTCACATACATGTATTGAGATGATTTAGGCTATTTTTGTTTTTGTGCTACTTGCCAAATTAGCATACCTTGCACTGATCCCATTGTTTGCCTAGTTGAGCCTATTTAAACCATCCTTTGTTTTGTAACTCATTACAAGCTCATTAAGTGAAAAACAATGATTCATCCTAACCTTAGGGAGTAAAAGAGCTTTGGAATGGATTCTTAAATAAGTGTAGAGGTGTTTTGGTTTATATATAAATCAAAATAAAAACAAAAACAAAAACAAAAACATTGTTTAAAAAAAAAAAGAAAGAATTTTTTTTTGTGTTTATTGTAAATACTATAGATGTGCATATTGAAGGGTTTGAAAAAGAAAAATATTTGGTTGATGAGAGTCAAAATAGAGTTCATTGGTATTGAATTGTATCTCTTGGGGTAACTTTGCATGTTTATTTGGAGTTATTCCTCATTGCTCTTTTAGTCTCTTAGGTTGATACCTAGTATCCTTTCTTATATCCTCTCATACCTTAACTTAACACCCTAATATTTAACCCAATACGCCTAGGACGTATCAAGATTAATTATTAGTCGTTACTTCCTTTAAAACTCTTTTAGAAATAACTTAGCGGAAAATACAGGTAATTTTTTTTTTTGAAATGAAACATGTAAAACAAAGTGCGAGCCATTCGCGCATGACATAAATGGAGCGTGAAGCGGAAGAATAAATCATACAATTCAAAAGCCATAAAGAACACATCAATCATGAAAACATTCCTCATAACATTAATTAACATAGTTTAGTACATATAGAAATATAAAGGAAAGCATAAAGTCTTACCCATATGAGTGGGCAGAGCTTAGGATATAGAACTGGAAATACATCAACGGAAAGGAAAATAAAAGCAAGTACATGGTAAGACCCCAAAAGATAAAATGCCTAACTATCACTACCCTCACCTTCCACGCCGATGATGTCTAATCCTCGGATGGGAAATGTAGCCCGCGACTGACGGAGCTCCTCGGATGTAGCCCAACGAAGCGGAGATCTAGGCATGAGAATTGAGGGGACGGCGTGGCCTCCGCGACGTGGTCGCCTCTCGCTGTCGAACGCGCCTCGCATGCTCTCGCTGGGTGACCGTGCTCGCTACCTCCACGAGATCCATAGGAAATGAAGGGAAGAGCCCTCCGAGGGATCGGCGGAGCCGACCGAGAACGGGGAACATACTCGGGTATCCGCGTGCCGCCGATGAGGAAGGACGAGCACAACGGGTCTACTCGTCTCTGGTCGCGTCCTCTCAAAGATCAGGTTGTCGCCAAAAGGTGAAGTCAGATTGAAATGATAGCTGGAGATGGGGAAAGCAAACGGGTGTTCCACGTACACAAAAACGCGCACCTCACAATGACCCTTGAAATGGTAGGACTGATGCTTGGGGTCATAGTGCACCTCCCAAGTGGGCGGATCAATGAAGATCATGAATGACGCCATCGATGTCTGAAGACGTAACGGAAAGGAAACAGAGAAGGGGTGAGAATCTTGCTAAAGAATCTCAGGAGGGTCTCTATTCAGTGACATCGTTTACGTCCCAGGAACCTTGGGTTTATTATGAAAAGGTTAAGCATGCATAGGTTCATTATGAAGTTTTCACAAAAGATACTTATTTAAGGTCCATGTCTTTTATAATGAATCTTAATGTATGTATGCAACATAATAGTTCATGGATGCATGGCAGTCTTTAGGCAAACCAAACAATAATCAATCAACATATAAGTGGCATGAAACTTCTCTTTGAACATTATTCCTTCATCTTAATCTTGTGACACCAAACATAATAGTAACCGCACCCTTAAACTAGGCTATGAGCTCATACCTTAACTAGTCGTTACTAGTTCTTACTTATCTGTTGATAAGTGAATCATAAGCATAATCATAATCATAATCATCATAATCCCGACTCCAGAGTACGGGTAGGGGCCTAAGGATCACCCATCATGGGACTTTTTCCTTCTTTGAAACGCATCGACTGGTTAAGACCAACGACTTTGTCCGCTTTGGAGGCTAATGTCTATGCCCTCACGATTTTACCTTCTCCTGAGCAGGAGAAGTACGTCTCGGTGTGTCACCTTAAACATCATATTTCTCAAAAACTTTCTTAAGTCTCTCAAATTTGACAGAAATTCGCGGCATAACAGCTACTCTCCGAATTTCCTCAAATTTGAGTCATGCTACATAATCTCAATCACATGCATCATTTTCATGGAACTTTCTCAAATCAATAACTTTCTAGTTCATATGAGCATATTCCTCAATCTCATGCATATTTTCAAGCCTTATGCATCTCAAATACATGGCACAATACTTCATCATATCAACATATCAATCATACACATAAGGTTTCATACTTGAAATGTAATCATATTCACGTCATTACGAATATACTCTCTCGGTCTCATGCTCACATCACACCTCCTATCTCATGGTGTCTTATGCTTTAGCCCTTATGGGTTTTAAATTCTTTTTCTAGTAATCTTATCACCCATTGCAAGTCTTTATCATATCTAGGGGAATTGTTCTTTATAATTCTTCTAACATTATACTCACTAATTCATCCAACAGCATTATATAGATTACTCATCGAGATCATTTATTCAACTATGGGGATTCTAGAATCTATGCCTTAAACTCTTTTCTAAGTCTTATCTTTGCCTAAGATTCTATGTTCAACTCCTAGGCATAATCACCAATTATGTACCATCTTCCTTAAGCTCAATTATGCTGGAACAGAAGTTTTATTCTTGTGTCTAAGCACTTTAAGATTCTAGTTCTAATTTCTTCCTATTTGTTTAGTCTTTCCAATCCTCCGAAAACGTTCTTCACTTCACTCAAGCATAATATTACGCATTCTAACTCCTCAAATAGAATTTATACAGTGGCCACAAGGATAAGACAAAAACCAAAAATGTTCATCACACATAATCACATAAACTCATGTTATGAGTGCACACGAGTTGCTAGTTTTCTCTTGGGACAATTTCAAGAGCAAAAAGGTGTTCTGGTAATCGATTACATGTGCCTAGTAATCGATTACCAGGAGCTGAATTTATTCTGGATTTAAACAACCGGGTAATCGATTATATACAATGGTAATCGATTACTTAGGGTTAAATCTATTTTCGAAAAATAAAGAACATCGGAGTAATCAATTACACTAATAGGTAATCGATTACAGAGTTTTAAGGACAGGTTCTAGGCATGAAGAACAGCCTTGGTAATCGATTACATTGTCTCTGGTAATCGATTACCAAAACCAAAAGTCCTTCAAAAACCCTCTGAAATCGATTACATAAGCTGGTAATCAATTACCAGAACCTCGGAATTTGAGAAAACATGATTTTTGACACATTCCAAACCATTTAAACACCTTGAGACCTCATAAAACAGTTTTCCAACATTTTGGAAATCATCCATCCATTTTACAAAATCAAACCATCATTGTATCATACTAAAACATATCCATTTCTTTTTTATTAAAGTTCCCTTTTGAAGATACTTAGGGAAAGTCTTTGAGCTCTAGAGTATTTAGGTGATAACATAATCTTAAACATGCTATGCACTTTATTTTACTCTTCATTACAAAGTAAGGTGAGGACATAAAATAGATATGAGATGCAACCTCATTATTATCTTGAAGGATTAAGTGATGACTTGAAATATAAACATGAAATGCAAGCTTGGGAATTTAAATATGATAATGCAAGTTCATTCATTTATTCTTATGAGATTAGTGATGGTATCAAAATAAACATGAGATGCAAGACATAAACTTAAGCATGAATACAACTTGTTTTATCTTGACTAGAGCTCCTACAAGACTTTAGAAGAACATCAATAGCCTTAACCCAACATGTATCTTAACAATGGAAAATGAGCTTTAGAGTTCTTAACACCAAGTCTTCAAAGAAGTCTTTGGTTTGAACTTCATCATCAAGCTCAAGAAAATGGAGTAAAACCAAAAACATCAACACTTTAACAAAACAAACATAAATAGAACTACTCATATTCTTTATTTTATTGCTTATGGGCTTCAATCTAGAGTAAACTCTTAGAACCGACCAACTTTAAGGTTGGCAAGGGTAAGCTTAGAGCTTTTTGAAATCTTAGGATTAATTTTTCTTAACAAAATTTTTGTGTTCTACTTTACAATTTTTAGCAAACTTTATTCAAACCAAAGCAAAGGAAACCGAAATCATGAAGAGGAGAAGAAAGGAAAACCACAAACTTTATCAAGGAAAAAGAAAGAAATCAAGGCATGTATGGTCCAAGACCAAGTTGTTTCAAGCTTTAGAGGTTTCTCACATGACAACAACAAGTCATTATCTTGAAACCTCATCATCAAGCTCATGTTATTCTCATAAAATGGCCTCTTGGCTGAAATGAAGAAGAAAGAAGGTAAAGAGTTTGAAACCAAGAGAAGGCTAGAACTTTTCTTAAGAACACAAGCCAAAACATTAAAACAAAACCCCTACCTAAAGAAGTCTTGAAGAGATATGTAAGGAAGCTTTGTTTTCTTGATGAAATGAGAAGGAAATCTTCTTGAAGTCTTGAGGAAGAACTCCCAAAGTGAGGGAGTTTGAGAGGAAATGAGGGAATTTTTGCAAGAAGTGTAAACTTAACAAATGAACCAAAGTGTGACAAGGTTCATCAAGGCTTGGTATTTATAGAAATTTTCAACAATGAGGCTTCCATGGGGGGAGGAGGAATCGACCACTTTGAGGGAGGAAAGGAGAAGAAATATCTCTTACAAAGGTATGGTTGTAAGCATGGTGAGGTATGGGCAAGGCATGGCTTGAAGTGTGGCTCTTGAGTGTAATTGAAACAACACATGATGGGCTATGGAGGGTGGAGTGGCCAGCCACTTAAGGCCAAGAAAGAGAGAAAATTAGTTAATCTAATTGTGGGTTAAAGGTGTGTCTTTGATTAGGCTTTTAATTAGGAGTTTATAAGAAGGTGTTTAGGTGAGGTAATTAGGTAATTAGGAAGGTCAAGACTTGATTAGGGAATGGTCATACTAGATTAACAAATTAAATTCATTTTCTTGGTCAAATGAGGTATGGCACAATTCCTTAATTTAAGGAATTGGAGAGAGAAACACTATTCAAGATTCCATAACTAGGAATCTTGAATTACAGAATGCAATTAGAGTTCATCTAAGCAATCTTAGGTTCTAATTAACCTTAACAAATCATTTTGACTCTAGATTAATTATTGAAATAAATTAATCTTCGATTAGAGCCTAATATTGCTTAGGTTTGCTTAATTACGTCATTAGGCTCACTGTACACTATTCTAGGGGCAAAATGGTAATTTTGCACTAAAACTAGAGACCTTTCTGCTCAACTAAACATCAAACATTACTTAAAAACATCATTCTAAACTTCCTGGAAAAATTTCAGGCTCAAACGACACCTTTTATCCGTGTAGACACAGGAGGGTATTTTGGTCATTTTGAGCCAAAAGTTTAGAAAACGAGATTTTCACCTCGGATATCATTCATAACAATGTAATCCCCTTTTAAACATCGATTTGACCCATTCGAGGGTTGCCGGCAACTGTCCTTTAATTCAAGTAAAAATAACCTCAAAGGCATTTTGGTCATTTGTACTCAAAAACAGAAATCGAGGTGTTACATTAACCCTGCTACAACTTGGAAAGTCCTTTTGATCTTTATGTACATGTGTTTCGAATGTTGATGTTAGAGGCCTGTCAAGCTTATGGTAGTGTTAACATTCATGATATGTTTTGAGTGTAAATACAAGCCTAAACACTTGAGAGTTTGCCTAATGAGATTCTATTACTCTTAGTTCATCTTTTGATTGGATTTGTCTTCTTGTTCACTTGAGATGTTGAGAATGTGTTCATATATGTTTTGAATTCTTGTGCATAAAGTGCTTGTTCCTTGTTCTCGATAGTCCATTTTGAGGTCCCTATGATTCAACTTTTGGATTTTGCCCGGAGTGCAAAAGACAAAGTGTGGGGAATTCAATAAAGAAATTTTTAGGCATATATTATGGTTGCATACTTGGCCTAATTGGTTTCTATATGTGTTTACTTTTGATGATTTGATTGAGTTTTGCATTATTGGGCCTAATTGGATTTAATTGTCAAAACTTGGTTAATTTCGGATTTTACATTTATTATGACCTTTCTATCTTCCACAAACCATTTTGGGCTCTACAAATATCAGATTTGGGTGATCTTGGTGTCTTCTGAAAGCTAAGACCGAGATCTATAATTTTGGTTTTCATAGGCTTCATCAAATTCGATCAGATTCAAGGCTTAAATGGGCTTCGAAGTTGTGGACCTAGTGCTGAAGCGGGTCCAAGATCTTCCCTCACATAATTGGGCTTATCTTACTCATTTCTGGTCCAAATAAGTCATATAATGTGTCTCTAGAAAGCTTATCCAGAAAGGATGATCTTATCATGATGTATTTTAGAAATCAGGAATTATTTGGATAGATAAAATTTAAGATAAGTGGTCATCTGGGTGGGGACATTTGATTTCTTATAAATTTTCAGTTTTGCAAGTTCTATCTCATCTCTAACTACTTGTCTTCTCGTTTTTCCATTGTACCCAAAGTTTTAGAAAGAAAGCTTTCAATGGAGATGTCCATGGAAGGCTAAACTTCTTTCAATCCTTGACATCACAGATAATTAGTTTGAAATCAGAGTTCCTGTTTTGTAATTTTTCATTTTCGTATGTATGCTTTTCTTTCTCAACTTCAGTTTTGATTATGAATGTGGTTATTGAACATGATTATGTTTGAATTATATCTTATTAGATATAGGACTAAATTCGCTATTGAAATCAAGTAAGGCTGAATAACCAATCAGTTATTCAGGTTAATCCGAACTGCACGTAATTCGACATGCATCTAAATTGCAATGGTGATTTAAGGATTGTTGAGTGAAAGTGTATGATTATATGGTTAATTCGGATTAACAAAGTAGCATTCGAATTTTAACTCTTTTGAATCATGATGAATTCTGCCAATAATCGTGATGTCTTGGATTGATTCTTTGATCAATTTCATTTTATTTTGTTTCTGTTATTTTTGCATTCTAAAATCACAAATCCCCCTTTTGTTTTTATTTAGCAATTTTGGTTTGATAACATAAACTGTGTGTCCTTAGGAAGAATGATCTGAGTTACCTTATACTACAAATAAGGGGACTTAGACTATTTTGAGAGTAGATGTGGCATGCATATCATATTGCAATTTTCACACTGATTACTATCTAGAACACCTATAGTCTCATTCCAATATGAAAATACTCCATTGAGAATGGCCTATTGGCGTCCTCGATTCTCATGCAAAAATGATGTTAGGGGTATTTGGTCATTTTGCATAGCAAGAAAATCGGGACGTTACAACTATCAGCCATTTTTGGGTATTAACTTAATTTGAAATTTGAATTTTCCCTCCTTTCTTGCATAGTGTGCACAATTTTTGAATATGCGTGCTTTCTAATAACCTTTTTCAATTTCTAATTTTCTAGTCAGCCTTCATTTCTTCAATCTAGCTTGATAGGAATCTTCTCAACAAGATTGAAGATTACAATCACAACTTGTTTAAGGAAAAGGTAGATTTCTTTATTAAGCATGCTTTTTGAATGTGTGAACTTATTTTTTGAAGATCTGGACTTGGTTTTTGATCTCGAAATTACTTTCTCATGTGTCCAACATATACAAGTTCATTTTTAGAACTATTTTTCACATCATTGAGGTTCTGAATCTCTTTTAATAAGATTATAATCATGTTAAAACATGACATTGGGAAAAATAATTCGTTGTTTGAACCAATATGTTTACGAGAATGTTCCTATCAAATACTATAGACACGCAAGTAACTGTTAATCCATTCTTCAAAATATTTTAACTAAATTTGTTTTGTTGTCACTCAAAACTCAATTTGTAGAGTTTTCTGAAGGGTTCTAGAGCTAATAGTTGATTTTCTTTTTGTGTCCTAAGAATTGTCCTCTAGAAAGGTAGCTGAGTTATGTTAGACGTCCTTGTTGGTGCAGAAATGTTGACATTTAGTTTCTGAATAAACCTTCAAAAACAACTTTTACTTCCTTAATGTGGTTTTCTAAACCTTTTCTTATAGAATACAAGGAATTGTCCAAGTACAAAGATGATATGTCACTACCAATACTTTTCTTAATGTTGACTAAATTTGAATTTTAAACTTTCTTCTATTTTTGTTGACTTAGTGTAGTTTTTGAAGTAATCATGGTTTCTGATGTGGTTCTACACTTTCTAAGCTTCGTGTTGAGCTTTTGAGCTTAACTCTAAACTTGATAATGATTTCCTCAACATGTAATTAGTTTTCAGAGATGATAGCCAAAATGATTCCAGATGATGATTATGATATACTCATGAGAAATTACTATCTCAACTGGATATCTCACTTTATGAACACATGAATCATTTTCTAAAGATCCATACTTAGTTTATGATGCTAGATGTTGTTTTCTCGTGTTTCTCACATGTCTCAATTCACTTTCTGAACTATTTTTCACATCATTAAAGCTCCAAATCTCTTTGAATAAGATTTTAATCATGTTAAAACATGACATTCTGAAAAATATGTCATGAATTAAACTTATATGTTACGAGAATAGTCTTGTTAATCACTACGGAAACTCAAACAAAACATTAGTCTTTTCTTCAAAACATTTCAACAAAATGTGCTTTGTTGTCACTCAAAACATAAGCTACAATTAGCTTTCTAACAAGAAATACACGTGCTCACTAAAAACTAAAGATATTCAAATTCAATAAAGACAAAGCTTTAGAAAGTAGTTGTCACGACTTGGTTTAGGAATGTGATCAGCACATGAGGAAACTCTCTAAGGCTGAAATCGTCGGGTCCTGACTAGCTACTGAGTCGTGGTGGCCATCTCGGCCCTCTAGCCAACACTCAGATAAGTGGCCTACGCCTACTCCAAGGCTTTAAAGAGGGCACTAGTGCTTGAAGAGTCACTGTTATGGAGCGATGTGAAGAAGAATGATGTAGGGACGCATGCTGGATACTGAGGAAATACGAACACATAGGATAAGAGATATTGACCATGAAAAGGAAAAGACAAGACTCTCTCTGAACTTAAAACAAAATTGAGTATTCGTAAAAGCCTCAAGTAACACTTAGTTAATGCAAAAAGGCGTGCTTCCATTTACAAAAACATTATGCTACTTGTGCACACTTGCTCTAGTGACATGTAGGGAAAACCTATGGCTTTGATACCACTTTGTCACGATTTGATTTGGGAACGTGATCGGCACGTAAGGAATTCGATCCCCATGTAAGCCTCATGGTTGATGAGAAGGACTTGGGCGTTGCCTATCTATAAGGAAGAAAAATGAGAGGAGTGGGTTTTCTCTAAAACTTTGTGAGTATATTCTAACCCATAACCCCTACATGGGACAACCAACAAGGATATATAAACATATAATAACATAATTGCAATATCCATGAATCCATTTTCATATTTACATACATACTAATATGAAAATCAATAATCTTTGTAATTCATAAATACTAACAGTTTAATAGAGAAACAAAAATCTCTGGTTATGCATATACATATATAGCATAACAATAATAATCTCTGGATTTTCTTCTAATCTCTATGAGTGCCTCATAAAGTCTCGAATTTGAACACCTAACTAGGTTTCATCTCTTATTTCTCTAATAAGGGAGATTGTCTCTAGCAGATAACTTGGTACCAAGATTAATAATCTTTAGTCATTAACTTACTACCTGTTTGTCTATAGGTACCATCTAGTCTTAAAATCATAAAAAGCTAAATATTTCTGCTAAACTTTATAATTCGACTTTAACTCTGAGTTTTGTAAGTAACATTTCATAAATACATTATTCTTGAAATCACTAGGATGACCATGCCATCTCTAGATATTCATATTCATAGTCAAGCTATTCATCACTTTAGCAACAAAATGGTCCCATGAACTTTCATAATACACTTTCATGCTCACTTGAAAATCATAAGATTCATAAATATTGTCAAAATCATCAATAGTTCTTACAAGTCTTGAAATAATCTCTAAAACCCTGTATTTGTGCCAGAAGTTAAGCAAATAACTCTAATACCAAAATAAAGGCCACAAGATTGAACCCACTCACCTAGAGGGGAGGAACTAAGGGTGTCAATACTAAAAGAGCTTCGTGGAGTAGGGGTAGCACTAACGTCTACTATAACCATCACAAAACTCATGATTAATCTATAATAATATCTAGACAACTCTAAGAACATTAGGGGAGTACTCCTACTCAACAACAATGAGAAATTACAACACCCAACTCAAGAACATAGAGGAAAAGGAAGAAATAGAGCATAATCTAACATCAATCTCTTACCTTAAATCTTGGAAAAACTAAGATTGAGTAGGGAAGAAAGTGTGGAAGTAGAAGAGGGGTGGGAAATGGTGGGGTTTTGGAATTTGGGATAGAACATGAATGTGGAAGGTTTTAAAAAGGGTTGGGTCATTTAAAATGAAACTGTCTCGTTTTGGATGCCTGTCAAATTTTGGGGTCTTCGCTGAGTGAGCCTACTAAATCACCAACTCGACACAGTGAGCCTAACTGACACCAAGTGGATAGATTGGTTCACCTACTCACAGCAAGCGTTCTCATAATATTGTAAACTTCAGTGGCAACATGGTTTTCATGGTACTGGAGTTCTACGACCTAAAGGCTGTGTCAGGCCTAGCCAAGGACACGTAGACCTTAGGCATTATATACTCCCCTTTAAAAGAGATTTGGTCCCCAAATCTAAAACAACATACCCTAAAGGAAAAAAAGATGTAGATACCTGGTCCTCGTGGCTTTTTCGATTTCCCAAGTTGCTTTCTTACTAGAGTGGTTTCTCCAAATGACTTTCACTTGAGGCCACTTCCTTTGAACGGAGCTTCTTGATCTACCTATCCATGTTTTCATTGGTTCTTCCTTATATGACAAACTCCTATCGACTTGAACCACTTGCGGTTTGACCATGTGAGACTAGTCGAGCATGTACTTCTTGAGCATGTTGACATGGAGATTGGATGTATGGTTAATAGACTAGGGGAGGACCAACATGTAGGTCACTGCTCCAACTCTCTCTAGAATCTCAAACGGGCCGATATAGTATGGATTTAACTTTCCCCACTTAGTGAACCTCACCACCCCTTTCATGGGCGATATTCACAGGAACACGCGTCACCCACCGCAAACTCCAAGTTTAGTCATTGGTTGTCAGCATAGGATTTCTATTTGGTTTGAGCTATTAATAACCATTCTCTGATTAGACAAACCTTCTCTAGAGTCTCTTAAACCAAATTTAGGCTGAGGGTTTCAGCTCCCTAAGCTCAAACCATCCAATGGGAGATCTGCAACTCTCCTATATAATGCCTCAAACAGTGCCATTTGGATGTTTACCTGGCAACTGTTATTGTACAAGAACTCTATCAATGGCAAGTGATCATACTAACTCTCATCGAAATCCAACACGCAAGCTTTGAGCATGTCCTATTGGGTTTGAATTGTCCTCTTTGACTGGCCATCTATCAGTGGATGAAAGGTTATGGCCAAGTCTACACGAGTCCTAAGAGCCTCCTAAAATGCTCTCCAAAATTATGTAGTGAATATGAGACCCTCTATCTGATATGATGGACACTAGCTTGCCATGGAGTTTGATAATCTCATCAATGTAAACCTGGGCATATTGAGTTGACCAGGTCGTCTTTATTGGTTGAAAGTGGGCTCACTTAGTTATTCTGTCCATAATCACCTATATGGAATTAAAGACTTTAATGGTCCAAGGTAACCTAACTATAAAGTCCATAGTTATCATCTCCCACTTCCACTTTGGGATCTCTATATATTGGAGCATCCCTACAGGCCTTTAGTGCTCAGCTTTGACTTGTTAACACGCCAAACACTGTACCACGAAGTCACTAATATCTTTCTTCATGCCTTCCCATTGGTATAGCTATCTGAGATCTTGATACATCTTGACTGAAATTAGGTGAAGATAGTATGCGTGCTATGAGACTCTTCCATCACTTTTCCGTTCAACTCACCCTCATCGAGCACACATAAATGGTCGCCAAAACGTAAAACACCCCCCGTATCAATGAGAACTCATGATTTTCTCCTCTGTGCATATACTCCATAAGCTTAGCCAATCTAGGCTCCTTTCTCAATTGTGCCTTGATCTCCTCCACTAGGGTAGACTGGGCCTAATATAAGTAAGAAAAGCTCCTGAACATCAAGGTCAAAATGGACTCCTTTTACCTTCAACTTATGGATATCCTCGATCAACAGCTACCTCAAAGGTGCTATGTAGGCCAAACCACCCATAGACTTTCTACTCAGTGCATTAGCTATAGTATTTGCCTGCCCGATGATAAGATATCATACAATTATAATCCTTGAGCAACTTTACCATCGTGCTGCTTGAGATTCAAGTCCTTTTGTTGGAAGATGTACTTCAATCTCTTGTGATCCGTGAAAATCTCACAAGTTTCTCCATATAAGTAGTGCCTCCAAATCTTTAAGGTAAAGACCATGACCACTATCTCTAGATCATGTGTGGAGTAATTTTGCTCATGCCTCTAAGCCGTCTAAATGCATAAGCCACAACTCAGCTATATTGCATAAGGACACAACCAAGTCTGAACTCTTAAGACATCACAGAACACCAAAAAAGCCACATGTGCTTGAGGGCAACACCAACACTAGGCTGGGAAAACATGTCTTAAGCTTTTGAAAACTCTCCTCACATGCATCTAACCATTAGAACTTCACATTTTTCTGAGTTAATCTGTCAATGACACGTTATCCTAGAGAAGTCCTTGATGAAGCTCCTGAGTATCCCGCCAAGCCTAGAAACTACAGATCTCTGAAACTGGAGAAGGCCTTGGCCATGATCTAACCACCTTAACTTTCTTTGGGTTTACTACGATGTCATCCTTAGACACTATATGCCCAAGGAATACCATTTGATCAAGCCAAAACCCACACTTGGAGAATTTAGAATACAACTGATTCTCCCTCAAGGTCTGCAAGATAATCCTAAGGTGACACTCATGCTCCTCTTTCCTCTTAGAGCACACCAGGATGTCATCAATGAAGACGATCACAAAATGATCTTGGAACAACCTAAAAACTCTATTCATCAAATCCATAAAAGTAGTAAAGGCATTGGTCAATTCAAAGGACATTACTAGGAACTTATAGTGTCCATAGCATATCCTAAAGGCCATCTTGGGTACATTCTCACCCTTAATCTTCAACTAATGATAGCCCTTGATCAAACAGGTCATCTATGCATGGCAAGGGGTACCAATTCTTAATTGTCACCTTATTCAACAGCCGGGAGTCTATGCACATCCTCATAGACCCATCATTCTTCTTTACAAACAAAGCAGAAGCACCCCAAGGTGAGATACTTGGCTAGATAAATTCCTTATCGAGCAACTCTGCAACTGCTCCTTCAACTCTTTTAACTCTGCTAGAGCCATCCAATACAAGGATATAGAGATGGGCCTCACGTTCGACTCAAACTTTATCCTAAACTCAATCTCCCTCTTGGTGGCATCTTTGGCTAGTTCTCAAAAGACACATTCGGAAACTCATAAACCACTAGGACTTGAATTCAAGCTCTGCACTCCCACATCTATGTCTCTAACCAAAGCTAGGAATCCGTAACTCCCTTTGTCCATAAGCCACAAGGCGCGCCGAGATCAAACTAGTCAAAACCGAGCAACTGGTGCCCTGAAACTCTTGTAACTCACTTGCAAGAACATTGAACCTTTCTGACTTTTTGTACCAGTCCACCATCACATGAAGCTAACTAGTCCATGCCCAAGATAACGTCAAAGTTGGACATGTCCAACATATGTAAGTCTGCTAGTGTTTCCATGTATCTAACCTTGACTTTGCACTCTCTATAATAACTAGACAAGGAGGGGCTCCCTCGAAGGTATCCTTTATAGAAATTACTCCTTAAGACTTGAAGCGGTTCTCTCGAACCATATGGAAAAGAACGGGAACATATAGGAATATGTGAAACTGGGGCTAACTAACATGAAAGCATTAGAAGAGCATACACTGGTTATACCCTACCACGATGTTGGACGCCATTGCATCCTGATGTTTCAATGCAAATAGACGAGGCTGCCCTCGCCACCCCGTCCTCTATAGCCCATGCCTCTACCCCCAGGGCCTCTGCCCATTGCACCTCTCGCCTGCAGGCCGAGCCACCCTTGGTCGCTAACTAGAAAGACTAGCTGAAGTAGTGAGGTTCACTAAACCTGAACTAGACATTCCTACCCAATGGACATTCTATGCACTTGTGGCCTTGCTAGCCATAGCCATAACATGCAAAGGTGCCTATCATGCACCGCCCGTGATTGTCTCCAGGAAGTCTGCATATAGGGTAACTCTAAACTAATCCCCAGCCACCGTGCCGACTGCCACCTCGCTAACTCTAGGAAGCAACAAGCTATGTCAGGGCGGGCTCTATAAAGGTTATCCTACTTGACCAGGCTCCCGCGACTGATAAGAGGCATTCATGTCATTTATCTTGCTACCAAACCTTAGCTTTTTGCATGAGTTTTACTGAATTATTAATGTAATTAATTAGGATTTTGATTTATTTCTCATTATGTAATTTTGGAAGAATTATTGGCTTTTGCACTGATTTTGGAATAATTTGTAATTACACCCTGTTGCATTTGACTCGCCTCTTTGAGTGTGGTTTTATGCATAAGGGCTTTGGATCAAGTGCACAATGTTAAGAGCAAGGCAGAGAACTCTTTGGAAGGAGCTTGGAGCAAAAGGGAAGACAAATCGTGGAAGTTCACCATTCTAGTGAGTGCTACATGTCTGGCAGAAAACAATCATGAAAAGTTAGGCCAAGCCCCTCTAGAAAGCTATTGTACTTTCTGAGCCCTACAACGATAGTGCAATCACAGGACATCAGTTTAGTGATATGTTTTTGGGCCCACTTTAGCCCATTTTTAGAGCAGGATATATAGGAATGTTATAGACTTTTACCTTAGCTTGGACTCACATTTAGGTTGCCACTTTTAGTTACTATTATTTCTCTGTCTACAATCTCTCTCTCATCTTCTCTCTACACATCTTCTTCTCTATTCTTCTCTCTTTGAGGGATTCCATTAGTGAAAGTGCTTTATTTTGGAGATTGTGACAAGGATTATTGCTATTATTTTTAGGTTCTCTTTTATCTTCATTGTTATAATTCTCCATATGGAGGAGTAAATTTCTTTACTAGTGTAAGGGTTTCCAGATGGATTGGGATGATGTTTGAGACCCCTTTTTATATTAAATGCATTGGTTTTCTTAATATTCTGAGTTTCCGTTCCTATAATTATTGTGGTGATTGCTATAATCTTTATTGGGATAACTAAATTGACGATCGTCGTTTAGAAAAACCCTTTGGGCATAAATTGATAGATCTATTAGTTTATGTTTGAGGGAGAACATTAGAATTAATTTTTCGATTGGTTAGGCTATAACAATTGGTTGGTTCATTAAATCAAAGTGATTTCTAAATAAATTGAGATCTAGTTTATTAGTTATTTGCATTGATCAAATTTTAGAGTTCGATTAATCAATAGTAGAATTGGCAGTTATTTATTACTAATAGCCACCAATGGATTTAATATTTGGTCAATGATAATTAATTTCCAACCCTAAGAATATCTTGTACTAGTGCCTTCTTCACTTTTGCTATTATCTCGTTGTTATTATCTTTTAATTTTAATTGCTATAATTTCATTCTCGAAACCCTAAAATCTTTCTAATTAAGTATTGAAGTCTCCTTGAGAGATGACCTAGGTTGTGTCCTTTACTATATTTTTTGTGTAACTTAGCATAAAATAATTTCTATTTGAGGAGGTAGGTGACAACCTCCATTCATTGACCTTCCTAGCTAGGTCCCCTACTCAATCTGGCTCCCTGGAAAAGAACCATATGCCTTGGCCATCTTGCTAGCATCAGATACTATTTTCCTTTATGCCAACCCAACCTTTAACCATATAGTTGTGTCTCCTGCCTGAGTGTAATCCATGGTCCCTACATGAGGCTGGAGGCTAAGGAACATGTCCTTACGTAGTCCCTGAATGACTCGCCTCACTCTCTCTATCTCAGACTATAGCATACCTAAGGCTGCCTATGCCAAATATGTAAACTTCTCATCACATTTTGCTACCATCAAATTGGGAATTAGCTAAAGCTTCAAAAACTCCTCCACCATCGATGCACGCCTAGTTTTTGAGAGGAACCTCCTCATGAAGCTGCTCTTAACTCCTCCCAAGAGGGTGGCTCCAAGTCGCCACACCTCTAAATGAACTCCTCATACCATATCCCCACCTAGCCTCCCAGTTGGAAGCTAACCAAATCTATGGCCCTCTTAGATAAGCATGGATGACTTTGGTAATCTTCTCTATCTCTCTGAAGAACTTCTGTGGATCTTCCATCGTGAGGTGTCCTCATAATAAAGGCGGATCCATCCTCCTAAATGCTCTAAAGCATAATCATCAAGGTCTTTAACTAGCGCCAGTCGGGTGGCTATATCCCGACCTCAGCCTATCTGACCAATACTCAGAAGCGCCCTCTAAGACTCTGAAGCGAGCACTAGTGTTAGAAGATCTTCGCTTCAGGAACGACATGAAGAAGAATGACCTAGGGGAGACATGTTGAATCTTGAGGAAATACGACCACATGGGATAAAAGATATTGATAATGAAAAGGAAAAAACAAGACTTTCTCTAAACGTAGATATAACTAAACATTCCTAAAGGCCTCAAGTAATGCTTCATTAATGCAAATGGGCACGCTTCCATTTACATAAACATTATGCTACTTGTTGACACTTGCTCCCATGACATGAAGGGAAAACCTATGGCTCTAGACCACTTTGTCACAACCCAATTTGGGAATATGACCGGCACATGAGGAATCTCATTCCCACATAAGTCTCATGGTCACTTAGAAGGACCCGCAAGAGAAAACTATATATGTTAAGGTGAAAAAGGAAATGGTGAGTTTCATTTAAAACTCAGTGAATATGTTCCCACTCATAACCCTCACATGGGACAACCAACAACAATACATAAACACAGTAATAAAACAATTACAATATCCATGAAACCATTTTCATATTTTCATACATTCTAATATGAAAATCAATAATCTCTATAATTCATAAATACTAATAGTCTAATAGGGAAACATAAATCTATGGTTATGCATATACATATATGGCATAATGATAATAATCTTTGGGATTTTTTTTTAATCTCTATGGGTACCTCATAAGGTCCCAAATTTGGATGCCTAACTAGGTTCCATATTTGATTTCTCTGATAATGGAAGATTGTCCTCTAGTGGACAACTAGTACCAAGGTTAACGATCTCTCATACCGTTAACTCACTGCTTGTTTCTCTATAGCTACCATCTAGTCTTAAAATCATGAAAAGCTAAATATGTCCTCTAAACTTTATAACTGGGCTCTAACTTTGAGTTTTGTAAGCAACATTTCATAAATACACTATTCTTGAAATCACTAGGATGACCATGCCATCTCTAGATATTCATATTCATAATCTAGCTATTCATAAAATCATTTTAGCAACAAAATGGTCCCATGAGTTTTCATAATACACTTTCATGCTCACTTGAAAATCATAAGATTCATAAATATTGTCAAAATCCTCAATAGTTCATACTAGTCTTGAAATAATCTCTAAAACTAAGCATTTGAGGTGAAAGCTCACAGAATTGAACTCACTCACCTGGAGGGAGGAACTATGGGTGTCAACACTAAAAGAGCTCCGTAGAGTGGAGGTGGCACCAACATCTGCCATAACTATCATAAAACCTATGATTAATCTATAATAATCTCTAGACAACTCTAAACTATCTCTAGGAACATTGGGGAATACTATCACTTGACAACAATGAGAAACTACAACACCCAACTCAAGAACATAGAGGAAAAGAAAGAAAGAAAGAAAGCATAATCTAACATCAATATCTTTTCTTGAATCTTGGAAGAGGTAGGATTGAGTGGGAAAAGAGTATGGAAGTAGAAAAGGAGTGGGAAAAGCTGGGTTTTGGATTTTGGGATAGAACAAGAATGGCGAGGGTTTTAAAAAGGTTGGGTCACTTAAATGAAACCTTCATTTTGGACGCTACTAGATTTCGAGGTCCTCGTTGCTATGAGACTGACTACACCAAGGGGACATATTAAATCACCTTCATTATAGTGAGGATTTCTTGTTATAGCAAGCGTATTCTGCATATATTGCAGACTTTAGGCAACATGGTTTCCAGGTTACCAAGGGTTTCCAAGGCACCTAAAGGCTATGTTAGTCCTAGCTAAGACACGTAGACCTTACACTTGGAAGTTCAACTCCTTGATGAAGTTTTTGCAAGCTAGAAGTTCAAAAACCACACAAGTTTGAAAAAGAGTTTTTGAAGTATTTTTTTAGAACAAAGGATTACATTTTCTGACTATGCCAGCTTATTGACATAGCTCTGCACAAGGATTCAAAAGAATAATCCTAGGGCACATAACAACGGTTCAACATGTGTTAAAAGGAGAAGAAATCAAGGACTAACATCTCATTCAAATCTCAAGTATAAAAGCAACACATCTTCAAGATGGAAGGATCCTTTGTGCTCATAACTTTCAAATAGCTAATGAACTTTCTAAAGTCAAGTTCCAAATCCATTTTAGTTTCTCAAGTGTAAAATATTCTTTCTTGTATTTATTACCTAGCAATTCATTGTAAAATGCTTAGAAAGTAAGTATCTCAAGTTGTTTCCTCATAGCATTCTTATATCTTAGGAAACTTGAGTGAAAATTTGGAGTGAAATACCAAAAACTCTTATTTTATTATGTCTTGATCCAGGAGTAATCAATGTGACATAGTTTGGAGAAGCTAGGAGGAAACAATACTTGTGAGTGAGGTTTGATTGCACTAACTGCTTATAAAGGTTAGCTTGAGAAGGCTAGTCAAAGACTATCGTGGTGTTCTTGTGTAAGAAAAAGTTTTTAGTAGAACTATTAATAGTGTTGATTAAGGACTTGATGTAGGCAAAACTTGGCTGAACCAGGATAAAGTCTTTTGAGTGATCTTCTCATCCCTTAATCTTTTATAATCTATTTTGTGTGCATCTCTTATTTTGTGTGTGTTGTTAAAACTGTTTTCACAACTTTCTAAATTGATTTTAGTTTTTGAACAATTCAGAAAGTTACTTTTTGAAGTTATCTAACTTGTGTTTTCGCTACCTTCAAGTTTCTATACTTGATAGAGTTTGTTTATGTTTTAAAAAGCAAATGTTTTGGAAAGGCACGATCCAACCCCCTTCTTGTGCTTTCTATACACAACCTACATTTGGCATTAGAGGTTAGGCCTCTAAGGCGTTGAGCATTTTAATAGTTGGAGAGGAAAAGATCTTTGGAAAGAATGGCTCAGAACGCAGTACACATTGCAGAAGGACACTCCATCAATAGACCTCCATTTTTTGATAGTGGTGATTATGCTTATTGGAGAGATTTAATTGAGCTATTCATAAAATATACAAGCCTTGACTTATGGGAGATAATCCAGAATGGTGATTACATACCAATGGAAGAGGTTTTAGAAAATGTTTTTTGCTGAAAACAATGAAGGTGGACCTTTAATAACAAGACAAATTTGCATGAGTAAATGGACTAATCAACAAAAAACTAGAGTTCAAATGAACTTCAAGGCCAAGAACCTTTTTACTTGTGCCTTAAGCAAAGCTAAATATGGCACGATCATAACTTGTGACACGGCCAAGGAGAATTAGAATAGGTTGCAAATGCTCCATGAGGGAATAGATCAAGTCAAAGAGACCAAGGTAATCATGTTGGTGCATCAATACGAAATGGTCAAAATGACTGAACATGAGAGCATTGTTGAAATGACAATAAGATTTATGCACATCATCAACCAACTCAAGGGCTTGGGCAAGAGATACTCAAATGTTAAGATGGTAAGAAAGATTCTTAGAAGTCTTCCTTCAAAGCAGCTTCCCAAAGCATAGTCATCATAGAAGCTAATGATCTCAACACCCTTAGTTTAGATGTCTAATAAGGGGCATTTATAGCATTTATCTTGCTTATAAACTTTAGCTTTTTGCATAAGTTTAACTGAGTTATTGATATAATAATTAGGATTTTGACTTGGTTCTCATTGTGCATTTTTTATAAAATCATTGACTATTACACTTATTTTGGAATAATTTGTAATTACAGCTTGTTACATTTAATTTGTCTCTTTGGGTATAGTTTTATACACAAGAACTTTGGATTGAATGCCAAATGTCAAGAACAAGGCTGAGAACTCTTTGAAAGGAGTTTGGAACTGAAGGGTTGTAAAAAAGAGCAAAAATGCAAGGGACAACTCTCCTTAGCGCCGTTGTGCTCATTTAGCACTATAGCGCTCGGAGAGGCATCATCATAATTGCTTGAGCTAGGCTTTCTGCGAGTGCTATAGCGCTCTGTCGATGACAAGATTACAGATAATTAATTTGGTTTTAGACCTCACTTTGGGCTATTTTGGAGAGCGGTATTTAAGGAAATAATATGGACTTTTACCTTAGTTTTGGATTTAGACTTTTGACAATTAGGATTCTTTCTTTACCTTTCTCTCTACATCTATCTACCTCTCCTTCTTTATCTTCTCTCTAGGGATTCCTTTAGTGATTTTGATTTGTTCTTGGAGATTGTAACAATGATATTTGCTATTATCTTCAAGTATACTTTTTATTTCATTATTGTAATTTTCTAAAGATAGATGAATAGATTTTTTACTAGTGTAAGAGTTTCCGAATGGATTGGGATGATATTTGAGACCCCTTTATATTGAATGCATTAGTTTCCTCAATGTTCTTTAGTTTTTATTCTTATAATTATTGTTGTGATTATTACAATTCTTATTGGAATAACTAAATTGATGATCGTCGTTAGGGAAACCCTTTGGGTATAAATTGATTGATTAATTGGTTTATGTTTAAGGGAGAACATTAGAATTAACCTTTTGATTGAAGTTAGGCTATAACAATTAGTACATTAAATCAATGTAATTTTTAAATAAATTAGGATCCCATTTATTAGTTATTTGCATTGGTCAAATTATATAGATCAATCGATCAGGAGTATAATTGCTAGTAAGTACTTACTAATAGCCACTAATGTGTTCAATACTTGATCAATGATAATTAATTTTAATCCTATGAACACCTTACACTAGTGCCTTTGATTCTAGATTCATTACCAATTATTTTCAGTTGCTTTAATTTAATTATTAAAAACCCCCCAATTTTCCAATTAAGTGATATAGCCTTCTTGAGAGATGATCTAAGTTGCATTCTAATTATAGTTTTGGTGCATCTGACATTTGAATATAATTTTACTATTTTAATTATAATTTGAGGAGATAGTGACAACCTCCGTCAATGTCCTCATAGACTCTTTGAAGACCCATGAGGTAATGCGTCTTGAAGCTCATGGTGAGACCATGAAAAGAAACAAGTTTGTGGCTCTAAAAACTTCTCACAAAAAGCAAAATCATGGGAAACCTATGAAGACCATTAAGGTTTGTAAAGAAGAAGAAGAGTCTGAAGAAGATTTTGAAGAGGATGGAGATGAGATCTCCATGTTGGTCAGAAAAATATAAAAAACATGGAGGAGTAGACTTAAGAAGAAGAAGTCCACCTTCAAAAAGAATAAGAAAGGATAAGAAAAATGTCAAAAGTTCTTTTTATTCTATTTATATTATTAACTTTTTCAAAACATAAATAACTTTCAAATTACAAATGGAATCTTGATATTTTATATTATGATTCTCTAATATTGTAATATGACATTTTATGTTTTATTGTGATTTTTTAACATTATAATTTGACTTCTACATCAATGTTTTTCATTTATAATTTGGATGATATCTATCTAAAGGATATCTTTAGTTTATAAAATAATTCTTATTATAAGAAAATATTTAATGAAAATTAGATAATAATAAAATGCTAATGTTGATTTAAAATTTAAATATTTATTGATTTAAATTATATTTATTATAAAAAATCATTAATGTCTAGTTTCAAAATTTCATTCATATTATATTTTTTTATAAATTTATATTTTTATTACATAATTTAATTTATATAAATTATTTATTTATTTATTTTAATAATGACTAATTTTTTATTTTTTTCATTTATTACTGTCTGTTTACTTTTATATTGAATTTCCTTTATTTAATTTGTTGTTATTTTACTTTATTTATTTATCTTAATATTTTATAGTATTTAACTAAAATATAAAAATAATAAAAGGTAATTGAAATGATTTATTTTTATAAATGAAAAATTGATAAATATTCGCAAATACTATACCTAAAATACTCACAAAAAAGATACTATACCTAAAATTAAAAAAAATAAATTCTATTCTTTTTTATGTTTGTTTAAAAATTTTAAATGTAATGCAGTGCTTATCTATATATTCTGAAGTGAGTACTATCGTGTTTTTAGAAATTCATCTCTTTAATATTTAAATATAGTAATTAATATTTTTGTTACCATATAAATAATAATTTTTAAAGAAATTATATTTTTAGGTTAGAAATTCTTTTATTCAATAATATAACTTATTATTTATTATTGAAGTCATGATAGACATGTGTGGATTATTTTGGTAGCCTTTGTTTTTCAGAAGGTGCTACTAAACATAAGGTTTGAAATTGGGCTGTCTAATTTTAATTCTAAACTCTAATTTTATACTCAATTACACGCACTAAATGAGCAATTAATAATTGGTGAGTACCATTTATAATATGTGTATATATATATATATATGATCATCCACTATTATGGAAGTATTATCAATAAAATATATAATTAAATGATAGTGTAAAGGAGTTTTGCACTAACATTATATTGAAATTAATCTCATATCTATATATAAATACATAATATTTAATTTTATTTTACTTTTAACATATATGATATGTTAATCCATTTAAGAGTTAATATCTTTTTTATTCGTACCAAGATTTAAGATTCAATATTAGTTAAAGTCTAATAGATTTTTAAATTAATAATGATTTAGATAAGAAATTAACGACTTTAATTTTGATAAGAAATAATAGTAATTTTTAGAACTTATATACTACTATTCGATTAATTAATTTCTTCTAATTGGATGACGATTCATAGAATAGGTGTGGGAATTTATTATATTTAAGGTGTGAATACGTTAAAATTAAACACTAAAATATATGTGCATGTTCTTTTATAAGGGGAAAAAAAAATGGCAAACGAGAAGAATCCGGACATGATTCATCGTATTGTACATTACATTTCACTGCAATGGTTTTTTTTTTTTTGGGTATGAAGAGGGCCGAAGCCCATCACTGCCATAGTTTTATTAAAGGAAGTCTAATCAAAAGAAATCTTAATAAAACGTTTATTATAAATTTATAAATATATATCCATACTTTTGCACAAATTTATGCTTTAATCAAATCTGTACGCTTTTAATACTTTTCTTTTTTTTTTTTTATAATTTTCCTTTTTAAAAATATAAACCAAAAACAAAAAATCTAGAAAATTAAAAGAAAAAACCAAAATGATTTAGCATCATGGCTAGGGAGGTATGTGGGAATCACTGGAGCTACTCCCCTCTTCGGAGAGAAATCACACTTGCAACTTACTATGATCCAAAACAAATGGACCACTAATCCTCACGCGCCACCGGCCGCGTGGACCCCAAACGCCGTAACGGTTGGGGGTCGGTCAACCTGATGACGTGGCGGCATGCGCCACCCGCTTCGGCCGTGTTCCGATTTTGAAAACCCGCTTAGGTCTCGCCTTCAGTGATCCCACTTACGAAATTGCCCCTGGAGGCACGGTGAATTTACTAATTTACCCCCGAATTAAATTATCGTTTGAAATGCCCAAGTTGCCCCTGAACGGAAATAATTTAACGACGGCCGGTGAAAAATCCGGCAGGCGAGATGGGATCGATATTTCCTATATAAACCCATCACCACACCCTCTTCGTTCCATCATCAAATTGCATTCTCTCTTTCTGTCTCTCTCTCTCTCTCTCTCTAAAACTCGCACCTATAGAGCGACCCTCTTCTCTCTCTTTCCTTCTCTCTCTATCTTCCCCTGTGTGCGGAGTGAGAAGAGGTAAATTCTCTATCTAAGACTATTTTAGTTTTCGATTTTTTTAATTTTTTTTACACTTTTTTTTTATGGTGGGCTGTTGATAATTTCACTGTTGGGAAATCTGGCATCGTTAGATAGAGAGTCAGTTAGGTTGAATAATGGTATTTGAAGGGTAGAGGGGTTGACTATTTAGATTTGTGCATTATTTTCGTGGTGGTTTTTGATTGGGAGGAATGGAAAACTGTGGTTTGATCTCTACTTGTTGGTGTTTATAAAGATAAGATCTTAATGGAAGGAGTCTTCTGGGGTGGCTCATCTGATAGAAGGGTTTTTGATAAAGGGAGTGTGACTTGGTTTGTTGAAACCCTAGATGTATTGGTTGGGTTGCTGGGTTGGATGTTTCAGTGTTCTGGTGGGTTTGGGAAAAAGAAAAACTGAGTGGTTCCTTTGATCTGAGATGATGCGACTCTGAGTACTGTTTTAGGTTGGTGTACGTATATTTCATTGGACTGGGTGTGACTGGGTCATGCCTCTAGTTCTCTGGATGTTGAGAGGTGCTATTTTATTGGTGGGGTTGGTGTTAGTGAGGATTGGAAGCTTGGTTGAAGTTTAGCTTTGTGGTGTGCTCTTAGTGTTTGTTCTTATAATGGTGTAATTGGGTTTGGGGTAGTCAAGAGATATAATTGTTGTCTTGTGGCCTATATCGCATCCAAATAGTAGTATTTGCTTAAATTGTTCTGTAAATTCATATGTTGTTTCTTAGTACTTGAAACTTTGAGATGGTGTCATTCATGGATTTGCTCTGCTTAAAGCATTTGTAGGCCTTATATTTTTTCTGTGCTTGACTTTTGCAGATCCACTTTCTTTCCTCACTGTGGGCATGTCATGGACATTGTCTGTTAAAAGGAATAGAAGCTTAGTGCCTGTTATAAAAAATAGAAGCAAAGTGTCTGTTCAACTTGGTTTTATTCAGAATTTAGTTTGTATCCATATGCATATGAGATGGGTTCTCGAGGAAGGCCATTATTTGATCTCAATGAGCCACCTACAGAAGATAATGATGAGAGGGGTGGCAACTCTTGCCTCCAGCCGCAAAAGACTCAGCCATCAACAAATCCCCATGCTTCTGATATATTTGCAGCATCAACTACTGCCACCCAAGGAATAATAAATAATTATGCTTTTTCACATGCATCATCTGTCTCTGGATTTCAACCTTTTGTTCGGCCTAAATCCGCTAGTAGTCCTGAAGTAGATGCTGAATTGAAGAGATTAGAAGATCAAGATTCCAAGGCTTGCTCCAAGTCCAGCAAAGATGATGATGGGAAAGTTATGGATTCACGGATATTAAGTTCAGCAAATGCTCAATCCACAGAGAGGGAAGAAGGGGAATGGTCTGATGAGGAGGGCTCTGGTGATGTCAATGGAAGTAATAATTTGATCCAACGAAGTCAAGCTTCACAAGAGCAAGCAACATCCGGAATGATGGATGGCTGTGTTGCAGGGGCTTCTGAAAGTAAGTCCAGTAATATTACATCTGAAAGTAAGTCTAGCAACATTAAAGGTTTTGATAGTACAAATGATGAAAAGAGTGGCCGTGCCTCTGTAGGTCTAGAATCAAATTCTAGCGAACAGAAGAGCAATATTATCCTGAATTTGGAAAGCAATATAAAAAGTGAAGCTTTGGTTGATGCTCAGGAGGAACCCAGTTTAGTTCCCAAGCATAAAGAAGTGAAAGGCATTGAAGCAAGTCATGCACTTAGGTGTGCAAATAATCCTGGGAAAAGGAAGATTGACCAACGTAAAGAGGAAATGCTGGGAAAGAAGCGTAATAGACAAACCATGTTTCTTAACTTGGAAGATGTCAAGCAGGCAGGTCCTATTAAAACTTCAACACCTAGAAGGCAGACTTTTACTGCACCTATTATAAGTCGTACTGTAAAGGAAGTCCGTAACGTGCCAGCACAAGTTGAGCGTGTTGGAATAGCTAAGGATCAGAAACAGGTTGAGACATCTTTAGCTGAAGGTGGCACACATGCTGACTTACATGAACCTAAATCTGATTCTAATGGTGATAATTCTGGACCGCTTGTTAGGTCTAGGAGGCTAAACTGTGAGACAGAACCTCCAACAGAGGCTAGTTTACCATCCATTCCAGACAAGGTTCATGGAAGCAACCAACAGATTCGAGGCAGCAGAAGAATGTACTTGTTTCAAATAGGAAGTTGGGACAGAGTGCTCAAGGCCCCAATGACGTCAAGGTGGGAAACAAAAAACATCTTCCTATCAAGAAGCAGACTCCTGTCAGCATTCAGCCCCAGGATACATCTGTTGAACGCCTTATACGGGAGGTGACCAGTGAAAAGTTTTGGCATCACCCAGGTAACAAGTAACGGTATTGTTACTATTAGTGCAAATATAGCGTGGTAGATAGCTTTGTGGTCTCTTTGCTTTGAATTTATTTATTCTTAGCTGTTATGTTGTTTCTGATTTCTCATCTTGTTGCTCCCTTCCTCCAGTTATCACACTGTGAGAGTCATAACACTGGAGAGATGTGCAAAGGTGATGCTAGTTGTTTTTGGAATGAAATTTGATATTGATTTGATAGCTTCCACTGGCTTACATAAATTATTTGTGTAATCCAGTCACCATCATATGCCTCTTTTTGTGTTATGGTTCTCAAGTTGGCTTGTTTCTTGAGAAAGAAGGAAAGATAACAGGTGGAAGGGCAATCTGGAGCTTTAATTCAATTCAGTATATTGACTATTATTTATCCTCCTCCTCGATTTTCTACATGCTAATTGATGATTTTATTCAATATGTGGAATGGGGAATTATTTATATTATGATAACTGGCTTTTTATTTATGTGTGTACTTTTCTAACTTCAAAATCTTTGTTATCTCAAAGTTTTGTAAGCCATTGATTGAGAGTCTCTGAAAAATATCAAAATATTTTCTGACATCCTTTTGTTTCTTTAGAAAGTTCTGTTGTTATTTATTCATTCGTATTGGTAACTGATTGGAGATCCTGTGATTCAGAGGAGACTGAGCTACAGTGTGTCCCGGGACGGTTTGAGTCAGTGGAAGAGTATGTCAGAGTATTTGAGCCTTTGCTTTTTGAGGAATGTCGGGCTCAACTCTACAGCACCTGGGAAGAATCAACAGAAACAGTGTCAAGGGATACTCATATTATGGTGAGAGTGAAAGCAAATGAATCAAGAGAAAGAGGTACTATTTTACCTTTCTCTGCTTGTTTTATGTCAGATTGGGATTTTGTTACTTTTGGTCAACAATTCACTCTGCTGTGGACTTCTTGTTTTTTAGATTCTCTCCATCTGCATGCTGAAGACTGTTTTCTCAAGTTCATAGAATAATTTTTTCCTCTCGAGCTTGTTATATTTTGTATTCAGCCTTTCTTAATGACCGTTCCTTGAACTTAACATTTAATCCTACAGCTTGGTTCTATGTTGGTTAATTATCCATTTTTTATTTTGCTAATTTGTGTGTTCAATTTGTGTCTTTTTCTTAGGTTGGTATGATGTGAAAGTCATTCCAGTGCATGAGTTCAAATGGTCATTTAAGGAGGGGGATGTTGCAATCCTTTCGGCTCCTAGGCCTGGATCAGGTTTGTTGTGGAATATCTAGTATGGGAATGTTTTGTTCTGATAAATTTGTGTAGTTCTATTATGTTGATAGTTTATCATGTCAAGCAGTCAGGTCCAAGCAGAACAGTGCATCATTAGCTCAGGATGATGGGGAAGCAGAAATCACTGGACGAGTGGTGGGTACAGTAAGGCGACACATACCTATTGATACCCGTGATCTTCCTGGTGCAATTCTCCATTATTATGTTGGGGACTCTTACGATCCTAACAGGCAATTGCTCACTCAAAACTTGCCATTAAAGATACCTTTTAAATGGTTTGTGTTGATATGTACTTTCACAGTTCCATAATAAAACTAGTAAATAATTCTTTCCTGCAGGGTTGATGATGATCATATAATAAGAAAACTTCAAATTGGAAGCATTTGGTATCTTACAGTGCTTGGTTCTCTTGCTACAACACAGAGGGAGTATATTGCTCTACATGCATTTCGTCGCTTAAATTCACAGGTATATGCTTAGACTTACTGATCTCTGGACCTAGTAGTCTTTGTTTTTCAATTCTAACTGATTTCTCACTTCACAGATGCAAACTGCAATCCTTCAGCCTAGTCCTGAACATTTCCCAAAGTATGAGCAGCAGACCCCAGCCATGCCTGAATGCTTCACACCAAACTTTGTTGATTATCTGCGTAGGACCTTCAATGAACCCCAGTTGGCAGCAATCCAATGGGCTGCTATGCATACAGCTGCTGGTACAAGTAGTGGAACAACAAAAAGGCAAGAACCTTGGCCTTTTACCCTTGTTCAAGGGCCTCCAGGAACAGGAAAGACACATACAGTGTGGGGAATGTTGAATGTTATTCACCTTGTGCAGTATCAGCACTACTACACCTCTTTGCTTAAACATGTAGCCCCTGAAAGCTACAAGCAAGCTAATGAGATCAATTCAGAGACTGCCCCTATGGGATCTATTGACGAAGTTCTTCAAAACATGGATCAAAATCTCTTGCGTACTTTGCCTAAATTGGTCCCAAAACCTAGAATGCTGGTTTGTGCTCCTTCTAATGCTGCCACTGATGAGCTTCTTGCTCGTGTCCTTGATCGTGGATTCATTGATGGAGAGATGAAAGTATATCGACCTGATGTAGCTCGTGTTGGGGTTGATTCTCAAACACGGGCTGCCCAAGCAGTTTCTGTTGAGAGGAGAACTGAACAGCTTCTGGTCAAGAGTCGGGAGGAAGTTATGGGATGGATGCACCAATTAAAGACTCGTGAAGCACAGTTGACTCAGCAGTTACACTGTCTTCATAGAGAGCTAAATGCTACTGCTGCTGCTGTTCGCTCCCAAGGATCTGTTGGTGTTGATCCTGACCTTCTCATGGCCCGAGATCAGAGTCGAGATGCTTTGCTCCAAAATCTTGCAGCTGTGGTTGAAAACAGGGACAAGGTTTTGGTTGAGATGTCTCGCCTTGCCCTTTTGGAAACTAGGTTCCGACCTGGTGGTGGTTTCAATTTGGAAGAGGCTCGCGTAGTTTGGAGGCCAGTTTTGCCAATGAAGCTGAGATAGTTTTTACTACAGTTTCTAGTAGTGGTCGCAAGTTGTTCTCTCGTCTTTCCCATGGTTTTGATATGGTGGTCATTGACGAGGCAGCCCAAGCCAGTGAGGTGGCAGTTCTGCCTCCCCTCTCTCGGTGCAGCACGCTGCGTTCTTGTTGGAGATCCTCAGCAGCTTCCTGCTACTGTTATCAGCAAGGCTGCTGGAACATTGATGTACAGTAGGAGTCTTTTTGAAAGGTTCCAACAGGCAGGATGCCCGACAATGTTGTTGTCTGTGCAGTATAGAATGCATCCTCAAATCCGGGACTTCCCTTCTAGGTACTTTTATCAGGGGCGGCTTACTGACAGTGAAAGTGTGGTTAAATTGCTGGATGAGGTATACTACAAGGACCCTTTACTTAGACCTTATTTATTCTATGATATCAGACATGGGCGGGAGTCACACAGGGGTGGATCAGTCTCTTATCAGAACGTACATGAAGCACAATTTTGTCTTCGATTGTATGAGCATCTTCAGAAGACATTGAAATCATTGGGTATGGGAAAGATTAGTGTTGGCATAATTACTCCTTATAAGCTGCAGTTGAAATGCCTCCAGCGTGAGTTCGAGGAAGTCTTAAATTCAGAAGATGGGAAGGATCTATATATCAATACAGTAGATGCTTTCCAAGGTCAAGAACGTGATGTCATTATAATGTCTTGTGTGCGCGCATCTAGTCATGGGGTTGGCTTTGTTGCAGATATACGTCGAATGAATGTTGCACTCACACGTGCAAGGAGAGCCCTTTGGGTATGGATCTCTTTCTAATGCATCTTCAATGATAAATTTATTTTTGTTTACCTACTGGACTAAGGCACACATTTTGGTTGGTATTATTTGTTTTTATTGTCATTGGCAGGTCATGGGAAATGCAAATGCTCTGGTACAATCTGATGATTGGGCTGCATTGATTACTGATGCAAAATCCCGAAACTGCTATATGGACATGGACTCTCTTCCAAAGGAATTCGTGGTATCCAAGGGATCTGTTTACTCACCATTGCCTGGCAAGACAACCTCAAATATGAGGGGCATGAGATCTGCCGGACCTAGATATAGATCGGACATGCATATGGAGTCCAGGTTGGGAGCACCATCTGAGGATGATGAAAAGATGGGTGCACCAGTAAGCTCCAGAAATGGGAATCTTCGTTCATCGAGGTATTTGATGGAGAATTCCTTAGATGATTTTGATCATTTGGGTGATAAATCCAGGGATGCCTGGCAGTATGGCGTACAGAAGAAGCAGAGCTCTGCTGGAAATGGGGAAGAGAGATGTGTAGCCGTTGTTTTTCTGCAGATTTTTGTCCATCTCGGGGAGCTTCATGGGCCAATCTGACTCCTAATTCTGTGATCTCTCACAGTGGGATGCTCTCGGACTGGGTCGGCCAGAGCTGTATGAGCCAGAGATACGCGCAACCTTGGAAAAGGGACCGACTTGCTATGCGGATAAACTGACATTGTGACATTGGAATTGTGACATTGGACGGATGCTTGTGTTGGTTCTTACAACTTTGGTGCACGTAGCTGGATGTGTTGGGGAAGACTGCAGACATTTGCCAGCCTACATTTATAATGCAAGCAAATGGAGACAACCTGCTTGGAAGGCGGGAGTACTCAATTTTGTCAAAAAGGGAGAAACTACAGGATTTTAGTGATCTAAGGAAGCATTATGGTGTCAACTGACTTTGTACATACATGGGTTCACAACATTGTTTTAGCAAATTGTTTTGCGTTTTCATTATTTTATGACAAATGGAAGTGTTTCACTTCCAAAGAAGAAAGAAAGGTTACCCATTTTCTTACTTTACTTCCAATACGCAGAATGTGCTTGTATGGAATTTTTTATTATTTAATTTATTTATTTAAATTGGTGGAATCTATTTATGTTGTCTGTGAGAAAGGTTACTTACTATGCAACAACGTTTGTAGCGTCAGTAGGTGGGTTCAGTGTTCGTTTGGCAGCATTACATTTGAGGTCTGGATATGCGTTCTTTTTGGCAGATCTTAGTTGACGTGAATTTGGCCTCAATAAACATGCCAGAAATACTAATTTAGCATTAATAGTAAGAGCGCTTAATCTAATTTAATAATAAACATGTGAGAAATAAGTAACACTAATTACTAAGTACTAAGGGGCATTGGCCGGTAATTTATAATAAGAAAAGCATTAATAAATATTTCTAATAAAATATTTCAAAACTGATTATAGATTTAGTGCATTTGAATGTAGAATCTGAGGTGGCAATCCGTCTTCACATTAATATATTGTGTTCTTTAACTTCCTTAATCAATACTTCCATCATTAAATAATCGTCATTTTAAATTTTTTTGTTCAAAAATAATTGTTTATATATAAAATTTAAGTAGTATTAATTTTTTTAATAATATGTCTATTAAATATTATTAGAGAATGAGAGGGATATAATGGTAGAAAAGAGACAATTGGAGTATTGAAAAGAAATAAGAATAATATAATCAATTACTTTTAATTTTTTAATATTGATGTTCTCCCAATTATTTTCTTGATTTTAATAAACATTTAAAATTAGGCAATTATTCAAAAATAGAATAAGTAGAATGATATATGGGTCCCTTAAAACCATCATTCAGATAAAGGATCGACAATTACACGGGAAACTACTATAACACTAACCAATGTAATTGCAATGCAAAAAATGCAAATTGTGAAGGACATTGGATTTTTTATGTTTATTTTTCTTATAGATTCAAATATATTTTTAGTCATGATTTTGATCCCTCTAAAACTTTTACTTTTGTTTTAGTCATTTTTTCATTTTCTTTGTTTTAGGTCCCTATTATTCTAAATTTTGATCTCAATAAATATTCTTAAACATACATTTAGTTAAAAAAATTATTTTTTCTCTTTAAATATTTCAAGAGTCTTCTTTTAATGCTTATAAATAGGGGTGGAAGTGGTTAGCCGCCTTATGACCTTTGGCCTACTACATTTGCTAGTTGACTTAACCTATTTAGTAAATAAACTAGACTAAGACTTTTCAAAATGCCATTTTAGCTAATCAGGTTAGGTTTCAGGCTATAAAAATAATCTATTGGGTTTAATAGGGTGGCCTACTTATATTATTATTATTATTATTATTATTATTATTATTATTTAAATATCTAATAATAATAGAAATATTTTAATCTATTTGAAACTATTTGTTTTAACTAACTTAAGTGTTTTAGTCTATTTTAAAATACATTTTTTTTGATATATTTAGTAGTATTTTGATTTATTTAAGAATAGGCGTTTTGATTTTTTGAAATATTTTATAACCAAATACCTCTAGATAGGTTTTCACCATATTAGGTTTTAGAAGGAGACTTAAGGCCATAAAAAAGTCTATGTTAGGTAATCCTGCCTTACTTCATTTTGAAAACACCTTACTCATTTAAGTTAAAGCTAGCTAGTTCGGCCTATTTCACCCCTACTTATAAATATCATTTAACATTGAATTTACACAAAAGGAACAAAAAATGAAAAAAAGAGGGACCAAAACCTAGACAAAAGTTTTAAAGGGGCCAAAATCAAAATCAATCATATTTGTGTGGATCAAGAGCCTGTTGATTTGAGTTTTCACTTTCATTTTTAGTTTTTGAGTTTTCCATTTTATAAAGGAAATATTAAAAATTCTGAAAACTATAAATTTTAATTTTCAGGATTTCCTTCACAACATTTTAAAAACTGAAAATTGAAAACTGAAACCAAACATGTCCTAAACATATTTAAGCCTTTCTTATAATGAAATTCTCAAAAGAGTAAGTAGCTTGGACGAGTTACATTAAACTCACCTGGCCCTGCTACAATTTTTTTTGGTCAGAGTGCTACAAATTTTCGGATTAAGTGATCTACAAGCCAATTTAATAACGAATTTATAAACTTGGTAACTTGATCCACGACTTTCTGCGCTAGTCCGTTAATTTCTTTTTTCGGCTTTCAAATTTTTTAAGCCCTAAAATGAGCATGATAAAATAATAATAATAATAAAAAACCTAAAATGAGTAATATGGGGTATATTTGAAATCCCTAGTCTTCCACACTTTCTCCATGACTCCATCACTCAGGTTTTCAGCTGTACCTTTACCTCCCCACAAATTAGTGTGGTACTAATGCAATGTGAGCTAGCTTGCAAACCAGCAAACTTTGACGGGAGCTAATTTTTCACTAGTCCATTTAAATTACAGATCAACTCTGTCTAACCAACCTGTCTTTTCTCTTGACCTAATAAGGAACTGTCTTTCCTAGGCTATGTACCCAGCTCTATTAAGCAAGGTTTTGAAACTGGATTGAATATCAAATTGTTAGGACAAGGGTTCAGAGATTCAAAAGTTAATCTGTCCAACCCTGTCTAACCAAATATAACTCAATATATAATAAAACCTGTATTCATATAAATAGATACAAATACAAAATGAAATATATGTCATAAAATAACTAAAAATTAAATTAGGCATTAACAAAATCCAAAGAACATAATATAATTCATCTCTTAATCAAAATAAACATGATCTATATGGATCAAATCTCAAATTACTACTTTCAATAAAACATAATATTAAATCACATACGCATAAGTCAAAACATAACAATAACCATAACATAATTCTTCTAAAATTTGCTTAAAAGCAAATGACATTTTTGTTTGATTGTAGTATATTTATATTTATATTTATATTTCACGTACATATAAAAGAACATTTATTTTATTAACTATAAAAAAAAATAAAGGAATGACTTTTAGATTTTTGTTTATGGTTGTTTTTAGCTTCAGGCTGAAAAAAAAGCTTTAGTATAAGTGGGCCTAAAATTAAACCTAGCCCAAATAACCTCAAAAAGTTGAAAAACCCCTTAGATCTATTAGGTTGTCCTTTGTTGATACTTGTTAGCGGCTATATAGAAGAGCTTCAGGCTTGCATCCACTTTCCATGAAAAGGTGATTTGCTTCAAGCGACCATGATAGCACTCTTGTTCTTCAAGTAGAAGCAGAATGCAGAATGTAGAAGCAAAGTGTAGAAAGGGGCAGATGGCACAAGCAGAAGTAGAGCGTAGTAGAAGAGAACCAAAACGCAGATGCAGATGTAGAGCGCGCAGAAGTAGAACACCGATGGCGTGGCGGGCGGTGTGACCAGCGCGGACGACATAAGGGGTGACATTGCTCTAGGTCTCATCTATTCTAAACTGCGAACCGCATAAACCGGCCGATTTGCCCGTTCGCGGTTTCTGGAGGTTCAAGCGCAGAGGCGGTTGACCGCCAGTTTGAGCACCAAGCCGAATCGAACATAGGACCGCTTTCAGTCAATCGAATGACCTGGTCTGTTTTTAGAACCATGCTATTAAGTATGATGAGCATACTTTTAAATTAAAATAAATTGGTTTGGATGAAATTGAAATATTATAAGATTTGTTATGTATTATTATTGCATGAGTAATTGGGTATGACTTAAAAAAGTGCTATATTTTATATTTTATTAAATTTACAAATTATTTAAATTTTATTTCATTACACTTTTTACTTCAAGTTAAACCTTATATTCAAGTTAGGAATTTTTGTGTCATGCTAGAAGTTTAATCATAGTTAATTTTTATATTTAATATTAATTAGTATAATTATTACATGAAAATTTAAAATATCATGATAGCAATATATTTATTATAAATATAAAATAAGTTTTTAATTAAAAACATTTAAAAATATCACGAACATTAAAAAAGGCTAACTATTAAAATATCGTTAAAGACATCTTAGAGTGCAAAGTGGGACTAGATAAATGAGAGTGTAATATCCACTCCCACCAACCCGTCTAGTCCAACCTGCCTTTTCTTGTTACCAAATAAAGGATCTATCTTTTCTAGGCTCGTTGCGGAGTGGGCTAATACCATCAAGGTGCTTTGTGCCTAGCTCTAGTAAGTATTATAAGTGGATTTTCCGTTCAATTTTTATATTTTCATTAGGGCTAAATGTGTCACGACCCACTTAGGAAACATGTTTGGCACGTGAGGGATTAGGTCCCAATGGAAGCTTTTGGTAACGTGACTGGCTAATATGCATAATTAATAAAATACATAATCCAAATAAATCAAATTTAGCTAAATTTCATAATCTGGAAATATTTTCAAAACATAAATCCTGAATATAAAACAATATCTATAATCTGGTCCTGAGTCAAACTTAATTCATAACACAGTTGAAATTCAGGAAATAACTAAATAAAATACTATACATGTCCAGGATCTTGCCTATATAATTACTGGAGTACTTCTATAACTACATGAGCTTATCATAAGCCTTACTTCGAAATGAAGCTCACCAAAGAGGTTGGAGGACTACCGAGGTAGATCCGTCTGGAGGGGATGGAAAGAGAGAGATGAGTTCATCAAAACTCATGAACAGATAGTCACCCATAGCTCACATGGGACAATAAGGAACTACATAATAATAATGCATACAATATGGAAATGCGAGTAATTACGTAGTAATAATATTTACATACTTGCAATTTGATGGTTATCTTAACTGCATAAATTCCAACTTACAGGAAATTAACTCAAAGCTAATCTCATATTCAATAAGCATTCATTTGCATTATAAATATTTACTTGTGGAATTATCCTCGTAGGGACCATATACGTGGTGTATCTGAGTCACAAAAGCTTGCCTCCATGGCCGCTTGGCATATCGCCTCCATAGCAACCAAGTATGCCGAGGTTAACGACTTATAAGATTGCCTCCATGGCTATTTAGTATATTGTCTCGTGGTAGCTAAGCACACCAAGGTTAATATCTCATAAGACTGTCTCCATGGCCGCTTGGTATACCGCCTCCTTAGCAGCTAGGAGTACCAAAGTTAACGACTTTTCCAACACAAATCGCAATTCTACTAGACTGATCTCAAACATACATAAGTTAACTGAATTAGTAATAAATTCAAACACTGAATCTTATTCCCTGCATCCCGCTTGCCGCTCATGAGATCACAATTTAGATATTAAATGTTATGTTGTAGAAACTGTTCATGCTATGTTGTTTGATCACCCATTTGTAACGTCAATAGTCATAATAATAATAACATCAATGATTTTACTGTGAATCTTTAATTATTATTTAACTATTTTATTATTTCTAAGAAGCCAGTTTCTCTCATACTATATAAGTAAATTAATTTTAGAGATTAATATACTAAATACTTTTTATACTTTAATAACTAATTTATAATTTAATCGTAGAGGTTGCCAAAACTATTAATTAATTCTATTAATTAACTGAGTCTTATCATGCTACTTAATAACTATTAATAAACTCCAATTGTTACTTAGGTTATTCTTATTATTCTGTTGTTATTCCTACAATACGTCTATTTGCGTAACTTAGCTATTAACTACTCTCCATCAACTAGCTAAATTTTTATCATGCTAAACTTACTATTTCTTATTTTAACTGGCACTGTATTAGCGTTTAATGAGTTCTAATATTAGGCTAGACTCTATATATATAATTAAAATTTACATAACATGATATATTTTCTTGCTATTCTAACTGTCATTCTTATGGTAACTAACAAATAGTTATGAACGTTTTATCTCCTTAACTATTTTATAGTAACTAGCTAGGTCATATTGTGCCAAATAGATAATAATAATAATATTTTTTAATATTCGTATAAATTGTTCTATGATGTCTTACCTGCGTCTGTATATGATAATTAAATAATACTTTTAGCTGAAAATCATAATAACTGTCAACCCATTTTCTAATGAGAAGATTCATATTGTGCCAAATAAAATCACATATTTTTAAAATATAACTTAAATTAGTGACACCTTCCGACAATAATGCAATAAACAATAGTCCAATGAGTTTTTCAAATTATGATTTTTATGATAACAGTGATAATAATCATTTTCTAAAATAATTTTAATGGCTCAAATATAGCCATGAGCAACTACCCAGCCACCATTGATAGCTGGACTACACTTCCACTGACAACTTGATTCTGGAGAGTAGGATTGGCATCGGTGACTGCCAAAGGGCATAATGAAAACATAAACAATTTGTATTATTGCTAAGAACTGAATTTTGAATGATAGGGAGGAGAATATTATGAGAAAATCATACCTGATAACACCTTAACTCATAATCTAGACGAAAACGAAGTAACTTGCTAAATTTCATGAAAATCACTCACTGGAAGCTTGGGAGGAGTAAGAAAGGGAGAGAAATGTGAGGGTGAGGCATAGAGAGTGTTGGGGGAGGGTGTTTGACCTTAGCCTGGGGATGAGTTTATATAATGTTGGGGGAGATTTAATGAAACTGCATCGTTTTGATGCGTGCTATATCGAGGTCCTCGCTGTAGTGAACCTACTGCCTTTCCCGCTGCTAGCAAGAAAACTCATTGCAGTGAACTTGCCTCACCCTCTGCTAGCTGAAGCAAGAAATACTCACTGTATCGAACCTATATGACCATCCTGCCAGCTAGAAAATTTCGCTGAGCGAACATGTCTGTGTAACACCCTAATTATTAACCTTTTATGCGTAGATCATAATTGGTGAATTATTAGATTTCTTACATTTCGATTTCTGATGTTTAGTTTACTTAAAAATAATTTTAGAAAATAGTGGATATATCTTTTTATGAAAACTTAAAACGGCAAGAGCCTCGTTGTTAAACCACATTTTCATAATAATAAGAAAATTCAGAACAAATCCTAGATATCATAAACATGTAACAACACATGCCATCACATTATAATATAATTAAAGTACTAATATATTATAAGAGAGCATGGATCCATGAAGGACAACCACACCTAATACAAACCACATGAACATAACTTAGTATCTTGATAAGAACAAACCATAAATAAATCCTAGCTAAGAGCCGATAATAAGGCCTGGACTTAATACATCGTCCATAAGGCATAGAACTCTCAAAATGAGGAAAACATAAGTGAGAATCAATAATCTACATGCTTGAGAGATAAATACAAGGTATGTAGAAAGTAATAATAAAGTCTCTAAGCACGAGCTAGCTCCAATGCCAAGAACTCAAGGGACTCCAGCATCCTAGCCCGGCTCGTTGAAGATGACACGAAAAAGAAGAGAGATGAGAATCAAAAGAAATTTCAGGAATTAAATAAACTAGTTCAAGTGTCATCATTATCGTCTCTAGTCACTTTGGTTTAATTACAAAATAAGTGAGCATGCTTTGGTTTACTTTAATTAGTTTGTAAATAAAATTCTTGAAGTGACATATTTTAAGTCTTGTAAAGATTCTTGATTTAACAAATAATAATTTAGAGAACAAAGCATTATTAGCATATTATAATTCACATAGAAAGAAACTTTCATGAAGGAGTAAAAGAATCAAGACATAACACTTTATCTAGCATTTTCATTTAGTAACTTTAATTCCTTTAACATATCACCATCTTTCATGTCACCTTGAACAACCACATCACCATCCCAAGCAATGACACGACCCGATTTGGGAACGTGACTACACGTGAAGAATTCCATCCCCATGTAAGCCTTCTGGGTAGCGTGTCTTTCTAAATGCATGATTTATCATAAATTCATACTTAAAATATGATTTTCTTCCAAATCATTATTATTTTATCTGATTAAAACACAATATTTGAATGGCTTCTTTAAATGAAATGGCATTGTTTTAGCAATGTACAGTCATTAGGGCACTGCCATAGCAGTTATAGATTGCTATAAATTTAGAAACCTCGAGAACCCTCCCAGGTGACTGCTATAGCGGTTGATCGCGACCCAAAACCCATAAAAATCTTCCACCTGACCGCTATAGTGGTCCTAAATGGCAATAGCGGTCACTCACTTGGTAAGAAGGGCGTCCTTGCTCTTTCATGATATAGCTGTCTTGGACTGCTATAGTAGTGTTAGAAACACATGCTCTATGTGTTAGGGGTCCTTCATGTATTCGGGCTCTTCCCGGTTAATACGGGTAGGTCTGAGGGGACCTTAAGGCGTATTAGGCTTGTCGAGGGACACGTGCACCTAGGGTGTTACATACTCCTACTCTTAAAAGAGATTTGGTCCCTAAATCTAAACTTGTGCATTTAAAAGATTAAAGAGATGGAATACATAACCTACATGGGGTTTCAAGGATTGGCTTGAATGCCAAAACACTCTGACATGATACCCTGGCTGCATTAGCTGATACTTTGGGAGACAGGACCTTCTTGAAGGCCACTACTCCGATACTGGAGCTAAGGATGCTAATTGTCACATCTGGGCGGCTTCGCCTCCAAGGGCAACCCTTTCCTATTGAAGCAACAATGACTCCTATCATGACACTTACACTGGGCTTCCGCCTAAGGGCAGCCCTTTCCACAGTGTAAGTCCTAGGTGGATAACTACGTTCCACCACCTCGTAGACACGTGAGCTCTCGAAGATAAAATGTGCTATGCGTTAGCTTTCATCTCGCTATACTTTTCTTCCTCTTGTATCTAACCTCAGTTATAGCATGGGGGCATTTTTGAACTCCCTTACTCTCTATACGAGTGTTATGCATGGAAATCAAAACTACTCTGTTCGTGCACATAGAAAAATGCGAGAAGCAAGCATGGCATTTATATGTGTCATCCTTAACTAGCATGTTTCAACGTTCAAAGTCATGTTCATCAGTCACATGTCCATACTCTTAGCATGCATAAACGCAACACATCACATACTTTACATACAAGTACCTATACTTCGTTATGCAAATGCATCCACATACAATAATGAAAACTATCCCCACACACTCTAACCTAGAAAAAGCATTCTAACATGGAAACACAACCTTTTTGAAAACATATTATCTTAAACCAAGTCATTTGCTATGGGCATAAAACAAACTGTTTAAAATGCTTGTATCTACATGTCTTAAATCTTCATAAGCAAAACATGTTTCTAATTTCTCCTTCTTCCATTTTTTTAAACTAATCATGGTAATGCAATGTTAATAAAACTTCTTTGAGAAAATCTTTCCATCTAAAACCTTGTGAAACATTTACAAGAAATCTTTCGTAAAACCTTCTTCAAAGGTTCATACACGACCCTCAATTCACATGTTAAGCTCATAAATCATGACGACATAATAACATTTAAGGAAATTGGATGTCGCTAAATATGAGTTTTCAATATCATGGGAAGCTACTCTACTCCTCGTTCCAAAAGACATAATAGAATGAGCATGCACATGCATGAACCCATATGCTTAACTAACATAGATGTATCATTTATTTATTTTAGTAACATAACAAGCTTTTATGAGGACCTAGGGAATCCAAATATCAAAACTTTAGTTATCACTTAGCATATGCATAACATTCGATTCAATTCTTAATTTATAGAACTCGACACTATCCACTTGCATGCTTACTTGAAATTAATAGCAATCATTATAGCATACACCGAACATAAGGAATCTATCTCTGTGCAATCAAAACGTTTCCTAAACATCATGTTCCCTTAGCCTACTCGTACGTGCACATACAATCATGCATTCATATCACTTTTTCTTTCAAAGTTCAGCATCATCATGACAAATCACTCATTCATGCATTGATAAGGGTTCTAATAATCCATTCATGCAAATTCTAAGCATGAGCAAGAAAACATTTAGAAGAGAACAACAAGCAGTAGTCAAAGTAATCAAATGCAACTAATATGAACGATGGTCCAAATGAATGTCCAAAATTAACCTAGCAACTCATACCATGCTGTTAACATATTCTTCATGCATACTATATTCATATCATGCTAAAAACACAATCCTAAACATAAATCATGCAACAATGCACTTTAGAAACATGACATGCATAATGATCATGGCATCAAGGTTACATAAAACAATCTAACATACCAAAACCAGTTCGTCGTTCCTACTAGATGCTTACATGTGTGATTTGTGGTTTCATTGTGATTTTACCTGTTGGCTTTAAGTCACTCGCATGCGAACCTCCATTAGCTGGGGTGGCTACATTGCTCCCAACTACAGGGTGGACAGGTGTATTGAGGCACCAGGTTGCTCTGGCCTCTAACTAGTTGCTCCCACAAGTAGTGGACAATCCTTCTTCTTGTGCCCTTTTAGTTGGAACTGGAGTATGCAAAAGTACCCACCAAACACTGGCCTCCATGGCGCTTCCCACATGTTTAATAGGCTAAGTGTGACTGACCAGTTTGTACTGAACTCTACCCTTCGGGTTAGTTATTTCCTTAACTCTTGGGTTCGGCCATAGCAAGGCGTATCAGAGGACGCTAAGGAGGTGGCCCCGACCAACGGTGCCTGATCCCTGGCTAAGCCGGTCATGCCTAACTGTGTCCGCCGCGATGCACTCGAGCCTCAAGGTGCTCGTTGAGGTGCCAAATATAACTGGCATTAGCCAACATAGGGCTACTATGGTGACGATGGCGACAACAATTCACAGGTGGCATAGCTCACTTGAGAAAAAGGGAAAACATAGGATCAGATCAATAATTCCAAAAATTGACAATGACTCTAATTGAACTTAGATATGACGACTTTCCTATAGGCCTCAAATAACATCATGTTAGTACAAATGACCGTGGTTCCATTCACGTAAACGTCATGCCATTCGTGGACACTTGCTCCAATACGATCAGGAAACCTATGTCTTTGATACCACTTTGTCACGACCTGATTTGGGAACGTGATTGATACATGAGGAATCCCAACCCCTCATAAGCCTTCTGGGTAGTGTGTCTATCTAAATGCATGATTTATCATAAATTAATACTTAAAATACGATTTTCTTCCAAATCATAATCACTTTCTCTAATTAAAACACAATATTTGAAATCATAAAAATTGAAGCTTTCACATATACAACTCCAAAAACATATTTGGTCATGCTCTGAAAATCAATTCAAGACTTAGACTGAGCCATAGATATTTCTCTAGCTCATTAAATAATCCCATTAACCATAGTCTATATTCCAAATATATACTTAAACTCTGGAAACATAAAGTGAAATATAAATTTTGAATATAAATACGTATCTCAAAAAACATGCATGGCTCGGATTTTGCCTGATGACTATTGGAGCACTCTAATTCTATCATAAGCCTAATATAAGCCTTACAACAATGTACAGCTCACCAAAGGATGGCTCGCTACTAAACCCTGATGAATGATGTTTGCACCTACAACTATGAGAGGAAAGGAAACGGGTGAGTCAACAGACTCAATAAGTGGATTCTCATCCATCACCCACATCGGACAACCAAAGATATACATGATACAATATACATGCAACAAACATAAACCATTTGATATTTACACATATAGCTAGCTAGGAAAACATTTTTCATTCCATAGATTCATAGACAAGCATTTATAAATTCATAATCTATCACGAAATCATTTTAACTAAAAGTGCGGTAGAGCATCGAGAAACAGGATTTGCTGAACATGATAAATATGTACCTGGCTAGGTCCCGTTTTTTGTATATGCGGGTAATATTGTCCTCTAAGGGATAACTTGGTACCAAGGTTAACGATCTCATCATAGCCATTAACTAACCTCCTTTCCTTATCTCTATCTATTAAACTAGTTTGACAAAAATCATAACTGAAGGTGGGTGCTCAGTTCCTCGAGAACAAACCTAACCGAGATCTTAAAACTCTTCAATTCTTAGTACTCTAAGAGCTCTGGGTTCATATAACTCTAACAATCTAACTTTAACATTGTGGCTGAAAATCATGCCCAAGGGATTACCTTGTAGGCATTCTGATTTGAAGCTCATAGAATATGTATTGGTTGTTATGAATCATACTGAATTCCATACCTGTTAGTACCATAGAGCTGAAGTTCTAAATTCATATCTTAAGCTAATGTATTTTCATATACTTGATAACTCTAATATCATAGTTCAAAACATTGGGGTTCATAATCATAAAACTCGAAAATCATATAATATATTTATTTGTAAACCTGGGTCATACTCTTATTTCACATTTCTCCAAAATATATAAATATCTTAACTAAATATTCTAAAAAAAATAGCTTGAAATCTTAAATTCTTAAAATCATAGCGATATCATAAACTGATAGGAACATGTTTGATAAAATAGTAACATGCTACAATATAAATCCTTTCTCAACATGTAAAACATTTTCCATAGCATATAACAGTAATCATGGTACTATGGTTTTCTTAAAATATATTTTTATGCTAAAACCAAGAGATTCATAACTCCTTCAAACTTGGCATTTTGCAAAATCACATTTGTATCTGATCTCTACTTGTAAATTCATATCCATACATATTTTCAGCTCTAATTTCATGCTTAACAACCATCATGCATGAAACATACTTATAATGATTGAAAATAAGGTTGAGTTTGAACCCACTCACGTTTGTGGCTAGGAGTAAATGGGTAGCATTAGCTTGATCTTGAGAGTTTGGAATGACATCAACAATTGTCATAGAGCAAAATATACCCATGATTAATCTATATTAACTCTAGAAAAACTTTAAAACAACTCTAAGAACATTGAGGGAGCCCCCAATTGATAATAATGTTTAACAAAGATACCCATAACATAGGGAAGGGAGAAAATGGAAGAAACTAACATAAACCAACAACAATCTCTTACCTCTAAGCTTGGAGGAAAAGAGTTTGAGTGGGATTGAGTAGAAGAGGGTGGGAAAGAGAGATTGGAGGGAGGGTTTTGGGGCGTGATTTACGAGTGGGAAGGGTATTTATAGGGCAGAGGGTTCTTTAAATGAAACAACATCGTTTCAGGATCTGTACATTCATCGAAGGCACCACGGTAGTGATTTATGACCGCTATAGTGGTCGAGAGACCTCGAGAACCCTCTAGGTAGACATATGACCGCTATAGCGAACGATCGATTGCAATCCTAAACCCATAAAAATCTTCCACCTGACCACCATAAGGTCCTAGATCGCTATGGCGGTCACCCACTTGGCAAGAAGGGCATCCTTGCTCTTTTCCACCTCTATAGCAGTGTCAGAAACACCCCTCGTGTGTTAAGGGTCCTTCGGATATCTGAGGCCTTCTCGGTCAACATGGGTGGGTCTCGAGAGACCTTAAGGCCGTACTAGACTTTTTGAGGGACATGTGTACCTGGGGTGTTATAGGCGATTTACCTCCACCTAAACTTCGAATCACCTATTGCCTAGGATGAGCTCAACCTAATTAGCCGTCGCTAGATTTAAATAGGGATAAAGGGAAAAGCTTCATTTATACTTTAAACATAACTTTCTTATATCTTATGCTCCAACATCATGTAAAAGTCTCATAGGTTGTTAGGAGACAGAAGCACACCACTTTATGTATTTTAATAACAAAGTGTACATTCCCATCATTTAACATTTCAATTTGGAAGTTACACAACACATAACATAAACATACCTAAACCAATCACTGAAAAAGAACCGGACCCAACTAGCGTTGATCCAGTCACATATTCTAGTAATAGAAACGACAGTGACATTTCTAAATAACATTCACATATATAGATCTCAAACTCACAACATCAGGATAATATCAAATTTAGATTAACGTATTTAACCCCAAACCAGAATTTTTAGTTTTCAAATCAAATAAAGTAGTTCAAATACCCCAAATTCTCAAATCCAATGCTTGCACATTACACCCTAACTCTTGTATATAAAACACGAGTCAAAGATGCAAGAAATCTAAGTCCAAATTGCCATTTTATGAGGGGAACATAGTGCTAGAAAAATTTCAACAATTTAACACCATTTTATTAAATATTTCATAATCAAAAGAACACATTCAAACACCCAATAACTAGAATACTCAAATTAACCAAGAGTTCACATTTAGAATTACAAAGTGTCATTTATCATTGACCTATAGTTGCTGAAAAATTTTCTAGAACTTAGTTCTCCAAATGTTATGAAAAGAACACAACTCTTGAGCACTTATTCAAGGAACCACAACTCACACTTAAATTTCTACACTTTAGTACCCAATTCCCACCCTCATACATTAATTTTGCTGTATAAAAATAGCCCCCAAACCCAAGCATTTCAATACAATTGCAGTCCCTCCAAAAGACTAGAAAGTGCTGGAAATTTTTAAGAACTACAAAGCTAAAGAGACAAATTTTTTTCTACCCTTATGGCTACTAAAACTAACATAAAACTCTCATGTTTTCACTCTTTTTGGCCCTCCCCCAAACCAAAATTGGGGCGATAGAAAACTACCAAAACCAACATAAAAGTCTCATGTTTTAACTCTTTTTGCCCCTACCAAATAAGAAATTTCAACAGCTGAAGTAAACAGAAAACCAGAGATAAAAAATGGCTCATTAACATGAATTCTAGCAACCAACATCAAATGTTCATGAGTCTCAAACCTCATGTAAACATTATCACTTATTGGAAAGCCAAACAACTCCCAAACGCCCATTAAAATAGTAAATATGTGAATAATAAAAAAAAAAGAACACAAGCTTAAGTCCCTATTTATCATCAACCCAAATCAAAGAACATAAAACCCCGTTATCTACACCGTTTTCAGGTTCCATTTTTTTAGTAGAAACATCATTCCAACAACTAAGTTTTAAAGCTTAATAACATGAAAAAATGGAGGATTTTCACAAAAACCCTTTACCAACTTGAAGGTGTCAAAGGATAGGGATTTTTGAGAGCTTAAAACGTGAAAAGAAGGTCGAAAATCTCCTCCATTATGCTAGAGAAATTCGTGACCAGTTGTTGTAATGGTAGGAAGGAGTGAGTTTTTTTTTTCCAATGAGGTTGAAGTTTATGTTTGGATGTTAGGGAGGTGTTGGGGAAGAAGTGGGCTAAAGGTTCACGGTGATGGTTATAACATCCCAATTTTTCTTCATATAGTGTTGCTTTATTATAGGTTTTTATTTAGAAAGTGTGAAAATTTTGTTTAGGCAAGAAATATTTAGAGATAATAATTAAAAAAAATATCTAATTAAAATATTACAAGACTTAATAGCTATACAATCTGAAACTTAGCACAAAAATATGAAATTTTAATAATTTCCTTAGGTTTTATTAAAATTACAAATATGCCACTAAATGTTAGAAAATAAGTTTATAACATAATTAGTTTAAAAGCTAACAAAAACCTTGGAAAAGCTTAGAGAATGTCATTAAAAAAATAATAAAAAATTATAAATAAATTTTAAATATAATTTTAATAATAAATATTAATATTTAGTACATTTGTATAATATTAGTATAATTACGCAAAAATAACCTATCGTGGTGTAAAATAAACTCCGAAAAATCCTAGAAAATAACTTTTAAGTCTTGTAAATTTATTTTTTTAAGTTATGATATTAGACAAAGAAGACCACGAAATGGGCCTCTCCATTAGACTATGGATAGTGTTAAAAATCACATTGATCTTTAATTAATTAATTTTAAATTAAATAAATCTTAAAATACCTAATTAATTTCTTAAGATTTAAGACAATTTTCCTAAATTTTGATTAATCTCACTAATACTCTTAAAACAATTAAATGATATCTAGAATAGTTTAGAATTCAGTCTCATATATATATATATTTAAAAAAATGAAATATATTTTATATGACATATTATCCAAAGCCAACCATTTTTGACTTAAAAATTCAACAAAGATGAGCTTGTCTCTTTATCTTATTAAGACTGCTCAAATTCACATAGGAGGCTGCAAAAATTTTATATATTTTATTTATAGATAATTAATTATTTTAATTAACTCAAAATAGACCTAATTAAGGTAAAAAATATCAAAAATACTAAAAATTGTAGAAAAAATTCATGAAAATTATAGATAACTTATAAATAAGGTAAAAATATGTTCTTGACAATAGATTAAGGAAAATTATTTTTTATGATTATTTTATGAATTATTTAGTATATATAACTTTAAGTTAAATATGCAATATTTATCATTTTCATCATAGTAGAGAGAACAAGGGCTAACCTGTTAACCCTGAACCGTTGCCTGGCCGGTCCGGTGAGTACTTGGAACCGGCTGAACTCAAAACCGGTCAAAAACCCAGAAGGGAAACCGGAACCGGGCTGATTTTGTAAGGTTTCCGATTCGGTATTTGACCCAGAAAAATAGAAAAAAGAAAAAGGGGCAAAGTAAAACAGCACCGTTTGGACATTGGGCACAAAAGAGCATTTGGTTATTCACTTGTTCTCCACTTTTAGCTCAAGCCTGAAGCAGTGAAGCCTCATAGCCCTCATCAAATTCAGATCCTCTTCACTTCTCCGCTGCTGACCCCACCGCTTCGCCGCTGACCGTGCTGCTTCGCGCCTCTACCCCGCCGTCTCTGCTCCGCGCTTCTGGTTTGCCCCTTTGCTTCGCGCTTCCCTCTCTCCATGAAGCTGCGTCTGTTCCTCGTTGCTGCTGCCTTCCTCGTCTGCACCTCTGTTCGCTGCTGTTCCTCACCGTTAGTTTGCGTTCTGGCTCCTCCATGGCTAGTTGGGTTGCTGTCTCATGCAAAGAAAGGCTGAAAGGGTGGCAGCTTCACGCCTTTTTTGTTTTGGTCATGGCAGGCTTCATGTTGACAATGGGGGTGAGCGGCGGTAGCAGTAAAAGGAGTGACAAAGGGTGTATGCTTAGGTTTTCAACTTGGGATATTTGGGTTTTTGTTTTTGGGCCCATACAAAATAGTGTCCAGCTCTTGTTTTAAATTTTTACGGAGGTTGTTGTTTTTGTGCCTTGTATTCTTATTTTGAAGGTTATTTCTTTTCATATAAGTATATATATATAAATTATAAATAATAAATAATATAGATAAATTAGTAATTTTTTTGAGAAAAAACTAGTATGTATATATTTATATATATTTTATTATATTCCGTTGAATTGCGAACTCTAAACCTTTAAACCAGGACCCTTCCTTCAATCTTGATTTTTCTCTTCCTTGATTTTCATATATTAATCATTCAAGACAACTTGTCCCTAATGGACATGAGGTTCAGACCTCTAGGCTGTTAAAGAAGAAGAAAAAAATAATTTAAAAATATTTAAATAAATTATTATTTAATTAATTCCTAATAAAACTAGCATTAGTGTAAAATACAAAATAAAATATAAATAAGTATATAAAATTATATAAATTTCATAAATACTTGTACTATATCTCTAATAATCTTATTATGATGTTTGAGTAAAAAATTAAGTCACTTACTAATTAATTAACTTAATTAAGATTGACTAGTTTAAGTAAATTTACCTTATTTTGAATAATTAATTATTAAATTATATTTAAATATATTAAAATTTAATAAATGTATTTAAATCATGTCATTAACATTTTAGTATATCTTTAAATGATAATTGAGAATTTATTAAATTATTTAGTGTTAGTTTTAATATTTAACTAATTAAACTAATTAAATATGACAAATAAATTATGAAATTAGTAACATTTTAATCGTAGCCTTTTTATATAAATAGCAACCCTCTAAACACAACTCCATACTTTATTCTTCTATCCAAAATCTGTCAAAAAATGTAGCCACCATTTCTCTCTTCATTTTCTTCATTTCCACACAAAAACACTTATAAATTTTTAGCAAAACATCTCCAAATTATCACTTCTTCTTATCACCATCTAACATGAACACTTCCCAGTCTTTATACATGAATTTTATCCCCTATAGAAGGTTTATAAAAGTTGAAGAAGTTACTGGTCTAGCCTTGGTGTAGCTAAGTTTCTAAAGCTCCAAGAACAAGTAGGGATTTTTATTTCACTAATAAGCTTCATTTATAATTTTCATATATGATGTTGTTATGATACTCAAAGTTTATGTTTATATCTTTTAATATCTTTGAATGATTTAAATATCATTTTAAATTTTGATTATGCTTTCTTCAAATATTTCAATGTTGCATAAATTTGTTGAACCTTGTATTTTCATTTAATAAAGATTTGTGCACAAGTTGTGAAATTTTAAGGTGATATAGTTTGGTTTTGACCTCATTACGTATTTGATCATAAAATATTTTTAGTTCATAAAAGGTGTTTTATTTAATTCATTATAATGAATGGATTTTAAACCCTTGAACATGTAATATTTAGCTTGGTTTATATGCTATGTTTCTTTTGGGACCATTAAGACTTAATAAGATATAAAAAGACACTAAAATCTATTTGTATTAATTAATCATGACCTTCGTTATGAACTTATGACTTCATAGACATTATTTGGACTATTATGAGTTAAGACTCACTTGGACTTGATTGAGACAAGTTATGATTATAATATTTGGATTCGAACCATGGACCTTGAATTATGGATCTTGGACTATGGACCTTGGACTATAAATATTTGATTTGAATATAAATTTATTACATTAAGCAATATTATTTACAAATATTTAAGTTAAGGTTCCATTAGGAACATGACATATAAACTAACTAGTTTCTTGCTTGAAGTGATTTCCTAAAGGTTGGGTATAATTTTGATTATTTCTTTTTAAATATTTCTTGAAAGATTTCATTGTTCTTTTATTTACCCTATGATTATATCTTTATATAGATAAAAATATTTTTTCACTTATATTGAACATGTAAAGGTAATTTACTTGCATATTTTCTAAAGATAGATTTGAAATAATTTTGGGTATATTTAAGGTTATAGAATTAGTAACATATTATACGAATACTTGAAATTAAATTATTATATGATTAAAAACTGAGTTAAGCATATTTTATTATAAAGGAAATGAATTTATTATAATAATGTGATTTGGTGCTTCAATGATAATTACAAAGAAATATGAGTTTTATGAATATTTTAGGAATCCTATATTGTTTAGGCTTTATGTGCAAATATGGAAAATCTTGTGGTCTATATGTAAATGTGAAAGAAATTATGGAAACTTTACGTAATTTTCATTCTTTATGTATACTATATGCACTATGTGAAATTAATACATAAATAAGTGACACCTTGGGCCCCACCTTGTAGTGGAGAAAGACTTAGTGAACACTTAGTCTAAGTTGTTAAACAACACCTCAGGCCCCGCCTTGTAACGAAAAGGACTTGGTGAATGTTGTAGTGATGTCTTGGGCCCTGCCATGCTAGTGGACAAGAACTTGGTATTCACTGATTTTACTAGGGGACGCCCTACAATAAGAGCTTTCAAAGATCCAATATGAAACAAACCTTGGAGACTATAACCATTAGAAGGGATCAGGATATTATAAAAGGGAGTTTACAATATACTCATGATTATTTATTATACTTCTTTTAATGCACTTTTATTATGATTTATATTATGCATTTCCATTTTGCTTAACATTAGTAAAATATAATTTGAGTTAATATAAAAGATTGCATCTTACTTACTCCCACATTATTCTTAGTATTTTTGGGATGGAGTGGACACCCTAAAACATCACCTTGTTGGGAGACTTATCTCACCCCTTTTCTTTGATGTTTCCAGATAGCATGGATCATCATCAAGTGAAATGGATATAGCCTTGAACTTAATTTCTGAATAATCAAATTCTATTATGTGTGCTAGATAGAACTACTATCCTTTACCAGCCTTTGGTTATGTTATATTGTTGTATGAAAGTTTTCGTTAATGTATCTTGAATGTGTAATATGTATTATACCCTGAATTGATGTTGATAGTGAAGTACGTTTTTATAGATAATAGTTGTCTAAACTATGAGAATTACTGATTAACAAATAGTAGTAATATGTTAAAAAAGAAATATTCTTTATCATTTAAAAATTACCCTTGGGTTGCTAGAAGAAAGTGTATTACGTGAAAGTGTAATTTGGAAAGGTTCTCGCTAGAAAAAACTTGGTATTTAAACGTATCCATTGTGACCCACCTCTATTTTCTGGAATCTACTAGATGCATGATTTACAGTTGGTATACATTATTCCAATATAGGACTATGAATGAGAAATAATCATAGCAGTTTAAAAAAAAATTCTCGTAAAATTTCAGATTACCAGTTAATAATATTATGTTAGCTAACTATTGTTTAAAATAATAGTAATATTAAAAATTAAGGTGGAAGAATTAGAGCTTAGTAAGGTGTTATAATGGTGATGGTGATTGGAAGTGAAAATGAAAGGAAGAAAATGAAGAAAATGTGAAGTTGGGGAGGGGAGGGGGGAGGGGAGGATGGAGGGAGGCCGTGGATGGTGTTTTCAAAGGGGTCAGGGTTGCATTTTGTCATGTTTCATTAAGGTTAGTGTAGGTATTAGGTGAGAGTTAGGGGGTACTAGTATAATTTGCTCCCAATATCTTGAAATGTTCAAAATAAATGCAAGACAACAAATGAATAGCATTTCTTTGCACTATGAATTCAATGATTTTCATAATATTGGGTGTCATGAAACTTTAAATTTTTGGGACGGAATGTGAAATTTTAGATTGAAGTGAATTCTAAATTTTCAAAATATTTTAATCTTTAATATTTAAATAAATCAATACAACAACTAACATAAACATGCACTCAAATTGATAAGAGAGGAATGTCTAATTATTCATTATCAAATTAATTAAGGAAATTAATCTATGATTAAACTAAATTAATCCTAATTAACACATAATTGCGATTAAAAGAAAAATCAGGATATTATAGTCTACATTGAAAAATGTGGACTTCATAAAAAAAATGAATTTTTTGAAATCTGAGGTTTTCGAGGTACCCTAAGGTTGTGCTAGGCTTAGCCAATGACACGTGGAACTAGTATCACAAAATGCATTTTACTCTTCTAAATTTTAAATCATATGTAGTTTATGTTTTGACTTTTCAACGTGTGCAACACAACACCTTGAATTTTTCAAATGTAAAAAACCTTACTTTCCAAGCAGTGCAAAACTTTAAGTCTTAGTAGGGTGTCATGTTGCATACAATTAAAAAAAACCATTAATTGCACATGAGAATTCATAGACAATGTGTAGGGTTGCATAAATTAGAAACATCAGGGGATTAAGTGAACATAAATAATATCTTTACTAGTGGCCAAAATTATGCTAAGGAGTGTTTTGAACAATTTGGAAAGTTTAAGGTATCGTGATGCATATTTTGAAAAATCAGAGTGTAAATTGCACATGACCAAAGTTCAGGGTAAAATGCATTTAACCCTTTTCATTATGCCATGTAAAAAGAAATATAAAAAAGTATATTCAATAATAATATCATATACGAGACATATGCAAGTGTTGAAACAATATTTTTCATAGGACTACACCATTATTATCAGTTAACTAGATTATGACCCACACAATTGCGCTCAATTGAATTGAGTAGATATATAATTTTAAATTATATACCTGTGATAAGGAACCAAATTGTAAAATGAATTACCAAAAATTCTGTATGAATTATTGATTAACCTATGATATAGCATTCAATATATATTTATAAACATTTTCTTACCAAAGTCAAGCCAACATTTTCTTTAGGATTGTGTATCAATCTATAAGATATATATATATATATATATATATATATATATATATATATATATATATAAAATAAGCTTTCAATAAAAATTAATAAAATATATGATAATATCAAAATGTTTCCAGAAGTAATGATGAAAATATATTATTAAAATAGGGTTTATGAGTACCATATATTTATGACAAATTGAAGAAAAATTTATCATCTCATCCCTTACGATCTCTCTTCTTTTTTAATAAAGAAGTTACTAGAATTTATATTAAATAAAATAGATCCATAAGCATACTTATATTCATTCAAATGAATATTTGTATGGTTTTCATAAATTAAAAAAATTCATCATTCTTATCCTCACTCCTATTTTTTTTTCTTGAGTAAGGAAATATGGCTTCAAATTTATATTATATAAAATAAAAATTTAAAATATAACAAAATATAAATTTATGAGTATAATAAACTTTAATGTGAGATATGTCAGTAATTTTACTAGAATTTATCCAAAAAGTTTTCATCAGCTCTTTCTACATAGTATCATAGTAAATATCATATAATTAGCTTTAAAAAATTGTATCCTTACAAATTATTTTACAAGAACTAAACACCCGCCTCCCAATAGTAAAAAAATATTGACCTTTCTTTTGTACACATAATATATTTTATAAGTTTAATTACATTTCATGCAAACTTTTAAACATCACAAAAAAATATAACATAATTTTGTAGAATATTTTATATAATAACTTTATTTATTACAATTATATTTAAATTAATTATATTTTTATTTTGATTTCTATGTTTATATATAAATAATTAACCTCTTATACGGTAAAAATAATTAAAATACTCTACAATTTAAATGTAAAAGTTCCCCATAATTCACTTTAGTTGGATATTATTAAAAAGGTCTTATTAACAATTTATTAAAAACCAGAAAAGGAAAATTATCACATCTCATTCTTTCTTCCCTTCCATTTTTCTTATTTGATAAATAAAAATAATTAAATTTTATATTAAGTAAAATGAAAAAATTCAAAGTAAAATATATTAATATATTAATCACTTATCTAGATCAAGAGGTGACATGTTTCAAATACAATAGTACCTAAGAGAATGTAATTTTTGGAGGAAAATTTGGTATTAAATTAGTGACAAACACACTAGTACATTTTCCTTTGGGAGGAAGTCATTGAATAAATGTTAACCATATTTGCTAATTTGTTACTACATGATTAGATGATTGTATAAAAAATGTTTACGCTATCAATATATTTAAATTAAATATTTTTTATAATATTAAAAATTTTTAAAAAATATTTAATTACTGTAGGTCCCTATAATTTTACTCAATTTTCAATTAGGTCCCTTTAGTTTAAAATTTTTTAAGTAAGTCCTTATAGTGTATGAAAATTTTCAATTAGGTTCGTGCCATTATAAAAAAAAATAGAATATTTTATGGAATATGGAATATTCCATTTCCATCTCCTCTTCACATAACGGCAAGACCTTTGAAAATTCTCATACACTATTGAGACTTACTTAAAAACAGGGACCTAATTGAAAATTGAGTGAAACTATAGGTGTTAGCTCCAGACCCTTCAAAGAAGCGTTCATAAGTTTTGAATGACAACAAAGTCAATTTAAAAAAAATGCTTTAAAGAACGACTAATGACTGTCTTGAGTTTCTTGTAAGTTTAAATAGATTCTATCGTTTAGCAAGAGCAAGGCATACTAAAATGAGGATATATTTTACTTTGCATGTGCAAATATGTTTTATCTCATGATAAGAGATAGGAGCTAAAAAGGAAGTAAAATTATACCTTTATTCAAGTTTAAAATAGCTAATGATTGGAAGAAAAAATCAGCGCTACAAGAAATCAAGATTTGAGACTTCAGAAAGTACGTTTACAATGAAGATATCAAGCAATCTCTGAGAACCAGGTGTTACACTATCTTCAGTCAGCATAATCGCAATTCCTTCATCATCATAAAACTTGGATTAAAGACTTGAAGATCAAAGAATCATCAAGGATCTGCGACGCATGTCAGAAAGCTCAATTCACTGTGAAGCGCTGACGTTGCCTGGAAAAAGGAGGAAATTTGAAATTTGAAATTCAAATTTAGAGTCAAACCTAATGTCAAACTGTTGTATCATCTCTTTTGCCAACCGAATCAACTTTCCCCAGCTTCTAAAAAAGAGTTCAGAAACCATGTTCAGAAAATAAGAGTAGTTTCTGAAGGGACATCAAAAACCTCAATGCCACAACAGCTTCTGCAATAACTGACAACTGCCAGCCTATCTTCTAGACTACTTTTCCAAGACACAAATGGATGATCAACATGTGTCACTTGGAGATCTGATCAAGTGCAATGGTCACAAGGAAGACCTTCTATAAATAAGAGATGTTGTGCTCAAACATTAAGCGAGAACTCTGTGCTCAAGAAGAGTAAACTCTGTAAAAATCTCTTCTCACATCCAGGAAGATTCATATTATTATGTAATCAGATTCTTTACTTGTAAAAATCTTCTTTCTACGTTCTTGAATAGATATATGTTCTTCTTAAGAAGAAATAATAGAAAGGAGTCATTCAAGTTTTTCCCAGGATCATTCATGTATATTTCAAGGAAACTTGAGTGTAGGTTAGTTTGAGTGGCAACCCAAACATAAACCTTTGTATCCTTGATCTAGTAGTGATCAATGTGAGATAGCTTGGAGAGGCTAATGTAAAACTACTTGCAACGCAAACAGGAAGTGTTCTTGCTGCACACGATTAAGATTGGAGAAGTTGGTGAATAACTACTTTTAATGTGATAGTAGAGGTCGTCTACTAGTCACGGGTTATAGCTTGGAGAGGCTGGTGAATAACTACTTTCGACATGACAGGAGAGGTTGTCAACTAGACATGGGTTGCAGCTTGGAGAGGCTAGGGCAAGACTAATCGGTTCACCTTGGAGAGACTGGTGAATAACTACTTTCAAAGTGACAGGAGAGGTTGTCTACTAGTCACTGGTTGCAGCTTGAGAGGCTGGTGAATCACGCTCAACTTGTGAGAGTGGGAGTTGTCCATTGGTCATAAGTGAGAGCTTGGGAAGGCTAATGTAAAGACTATCTAGTTTTCTTTCTTTAGTTTGAGAAAGGTGTTTAGTGTAACCTCAATATTTGTTGAGTCCTGGATATAGGCAGGTTTGGTCGAACTAGTATAAAATCCTTGTGTCACATCTTCTTCTCCTTGATCTCGTTTATCTTTACTTTTCTATGTTATACTGTTAATCTTATACTGATATAATGTGTTACGCTTGTATATTTCTTATCATTTACTTTAGAAATTTCTTTGTGAATTATATTTTACAGTTGAACTTATATTGGCATAACATTTTAATGTTTCACATTATTTATCAATTACTTTCGATATCTACTTTCTGAAACCACTACCTAAATTTTCGTTGTACTACAAGTTTAATACTTGACAGTATTGTTGTTAAAAGTTTTAGATATGCAAAAAGAAGTAAATCATGATTCAACCCCCTCTTGTGCACTTTCATATGTACAAGTAGTATCAGAGCCAAGCCTCCGAGGGGTTGAGCAATCCAACGATTGTAGAGGACAAAGATCTAGAGACATAATGACATGTATCCAAATAGTAGAAAAGCCTCTCATCACTGAACGTCTTGTTTGATGACTCTCTAGGACCTGAAAAAGCTTTCTCAACATTAAAGAGAAGTCCTAAGAAGTAGTTGGACTAGAATAGAAAAGCTAGAGTTCAGTTGAACTCCTAAGCAAAGCTCCTGCTCATATGTGCACTAGGCATAAATAAAAATGACATATTTGGTGCTTGTGACACATGATAGAAAATACGGATAGTCTGTGCATCCTGATTGTAGTTTCTCTAAATAGACTCAAATATCTTGGGCCTTAAATTTTATCACATCAGAAGCATTGAAAAGCAGAAGCTATAAAAGCTTCTGAAACTTCATTGTAAGAGGAAAGATCTGATGTAGAATCTGAGATTGATTTTGGAGGTGAAATCTCTATGTCTATTGAAAATGTCAAAAGCCTAAGAAGGCTAAAACCAAAAAAAATGGGGATACATCAAAATTAGGAAAGTCAAAAAGGGCAAGGACAAATCTTGAAAGAGAAACCTCTTATCCATAGCATGATGACTAATAAGAGCAACTCTAAAGAAGAAAAGGATGAGTCAAAAAGTCATGATGCGATAGAAGATGCTACTATTTTGTGCTTCATGACTGACTGCATATCAAAGAGACATACAAGGTAAATATATCTTCTTCTAATCCTTCATATCATGTATTAATTATATTATATGATGGGTTATTGGATGTTCCTCAAGTTCATTTCACTGAATATCTCAAACTAGTCATGAAACTCATAAGTTTGCCTTGAAACTTGAGAAGATCAAACCTGAAGCTAGAAAGCTAAAAGTCAAGTGAGATATATTACAAAGAGTTTTTCCCTTTTCAAGTTTTCTAAAACTGAAAGTCTCCAAAAGATATGTGAAGAATCTCATAAACTAATTTCTGAATTGTTGAAAGGACTTCATGGCTTTCGAAGATCTAACCAGGAACAATTGACATATTTCAAAAATCATGTTTGTTTTTTTTTATGATAATGGTTAGAATCTGTAGTTTCCAAAAACTAGTCTGAGATATACAAAGGAAATGAGAAATAAGAAGGCTATGCAATCTCATTTATTACGTCAAAATCTTATTTCTTGTACTCCTTGTCACAAGCAGAGATACCAATCTGACAAATGGTTCTTGGAAAAGAATTTCATTAGAAAGATTGGAAAATCTCCTCTTCTGGAGCTAACCAAATAGACCCAAGAAAGTCTAGGTACCAATGTCAAATTTTTATTTTCTTGCAGGTATGTTTGAAAAATTCACGGGCTAAAGCATTAAGGAACACATAGATGGTGATCACTTTGGATATCATGTTTTGAATTTGAGAAGTTAATCAAGAACTTGAAGGATAACAAATCAGAATTTCTCAAGTACGATGATGAAAAAGCTTAAAGAAGATCTTGTCGATTATCTCGATGATCCTGGAAAGCCCTGAGAAAAGAATCTCAAGGAAGTACTAGAAAGCTAGCATATGAAAGCCAAAACATCGGAAAGTGAGCTCCAGAACATCAACTCTTCAGAACGTATGCTCAGAACTCCAAGCTATCAGAAAGTGATCTTTCTAAACTCAAAGATAAGCAATATGAAGATGAAAGAGAAGCTAAAGAACCTCAAAGCCATAGGAACTACAAGGGGGTTTCCAATTTAAAGGCAGTTTTAAATAAAGTTCTTGGCGACACCTCGAGGGGTATAAGAATAGAGTTAACCCCTAGAAATATATCAACCTATATCTTCATCACCACCAATAAACCTGAATACTATGAAGAAGCTTTGAGTAATCAAAGTTGGGTGGATGCTATGCAAAATAAGCTGACCAAGTTCGAGAGAAAGGCAAAGTATGAATAACATGTTGGAAAAATCATCATCAGTTCATTGTCGATGTTCAAGAACATTCTGGATGAAGCTAACATCATCACTCGAAATAGAGCAAGTATGGCTTCACAAGATTATATTTATAAAAAAGAAATTGATTATGATGAGATTGTTGCACTAGAATGCTTCTTGTTGTTGTTGACTTCTCCAAAAAGGGTTGAAAGAATAAGCACAAGTGCGGCTAGAATTTGTTGCACCCAGATCCCGGATAAGGAACCAGCTATAAGACAACTTCTTGAGGTATTTCAAAATTACTATCCTTTGAGATAATACTAGTGTTATTTATCTTATCAAGAATCCTTTCATCTTTCTAAATCCAAGTTTTTGCTGTAAAACTGTTTTATTCTATATATTATTCAAAACAGAGATGTTGAGAAAATAGATGTGAATCCTGAAGACCAAGTGTCAGATATATTCACAGCATCTATTACGATGATCTCTCGTGTGTTTTTCCTTTTTGAAAATTTTTTTACATTTGCATAAGCATGCATGCATAAAATATCTCTGGGCATTCTCTCTTCATAACTTCAAATTGAAGACCTAGCAAAGCCATCAGAAAATATCAAATTGCTAGCAAGATTATCTTCTTGAAGATATAAATATGCCAGTTGCAAGAACAATAGATCAGTCCAGGATTAGTAGTTTGGTCAGAACATCAGAATGCCAGGATAAAATATAGAAGTACGGTTTGCAAACTAGAAAGAAGATAAGTTGATTAGAAAGAAGGCATTTGGTCAAAAAGAAGTGATAAGGATTAGAAAATGAAGAATAAATGTGTTCATAAAAATCAATGTATGAAGATGAGCGTATGATGTGTACATGATGGGACTTTGTTGGATCAGAAAGTGAAAAGTGAAGCTCAGAAAGTTAGCTTTTCATAAAGCAATTCCAAAGAGTCAGAAACTTCTCTTTTTGTAGAAAGATGAAAAAAGCGGGATAATTCCCACTCTTTTGGGTTTTCTCTCCCCACTTCACCTCACCTTCAGTCAATCACGTCACATATCTTATATAACCCTACTCCCCACACATCATCTTTTTACCTTCATTGTTAACCTTTTTACTTTCTCCAAACTCTCATCCTCAACCTCAAACACTTTCCATCAACTATTTCATCTTCACATATATCTCCCTAACCACAAACCCTCTTTCTCAAACCCTCATCTCTATAAACCAAACTTCTTCATCCTCACCTTTCTTTCTCATATTGCTCAAGCCTCAACCTTTTGTTTACACCCTGGCTATGGCTGAAGGAAAAGAGATCAGTTCTTCCACAAAAGGAAATCTTCGTCATGTTTAATGAGGCTCATATGCAGGAGGTCTACGAAGAAAGCTTTCCTCAAAGAACAATAGCACCTGGAAAAAGGCCAATTAACTCTTTGATGAACCAAGTTCAGATTCTCAAGGAAGTTTTCACCTTTCAAAGATGGGAGCACTTTCTGGATATCTTTGATAGGATATTCCCTGGAATGGTAACTGCCTTATATGCCTTTCTTAAAAGAAACCAAAACTCTCTTGAAGCCATAATCAGGGATACTCATATGGAAATTGGGTTATCTAACCTATCTACAGTGATTAGGGCTCTATCCGTTGGAATAATTTGTGAGGCTCATACTGATGATTCAAATCTCTTGGTGCAAGCAAAGAAGATGTTTCAAGATGTCTCACTGCTTCGAGAAACTATTGTTTGAGAGGCATTACAACATCTATGCTCAGTCATAGGCAAGAAAGGTTTTTACGTTGTTCAATTTACTATCCTTCCCAGGCAAGGAAGCACTGATGTTCTGTTGAGCATGGATTGTATACTACTTTTCTACCTTTTATTGAAAAGAAAAGTAAATCTGCCCAGATTAAACATGGACTACATGCTTAGTGCCATTACCAAAGAGAAAGAAGAACTGCGGAGTTCCCTATGGAATACTTCTGATAAGGTTTTTTCAACATGTCAGATATCCTCTTGCTGAAGAATGGTTTGAATATCTTATCGGTATAGGCTTTTCAATTAGCTTCTTCAGAACTATAAAAAAGTCTCATTCCATGCCCGTAAGAACAAGCTCCAGAAAGACTAGCTCTTTGATCAAGGATGCTAAAGGATCTCATGCTAAAGAAAAGAAAAGAACCTTAGAAAAAAAGGTGACAAAGGAAGATTGCTATTCGTGAAAGCAACTCTGAAAGTTTAGAAGCAGATAATGAATATGAGATAATAGTATCTCAAGAATCTCTTCCTAAGCCCAAGAGAAAGGGAAAAGGAAGGATGTATAAGAAATAGAGATGAGCTGAATTTTCAAGTCAAGTAAATCTTCTAGAGCTAAGGCCGAATCCTCAGAAAGTGAGCTTGCCCAAGGAAGACTTGACAAGCTTCCGATTCAAAGAAAAATCTTAGAGCCAAAATTCAAAAGTTTACCTCAAGAAAGCAAGCCAAGCAGGACTCATTCTTAAAGACATGAGTAATGCTGCATAAACTCAAGCAACATCTACAATCTTTGAATCCTATGAAGATGAAGAAGAGGAAGAAAGAATTCTCAAAGAAGAGAGAATTCTTCAAGAAAAGTGGAGGCTTGAAGCAGCAAGAGAACTACAACAGGCAAAAAGGATTCATGGGTCAAGCAGAAGTAAAAGAAAGCCTACTATTCCTGAGCCCTTTGTTGTTATTGAAGAATAATAAACAAAACCCATGACTTAGCAGTTTAGTTTTACCTATACCCATCTCAATTGCTCCTCATGAAGGAACAATGACATTGGAATTGTTTTTCACTGAACCAACAACTGGCCCATAGGGATAACAATCATGGAGCCCAAAAAAACTTTTTCAGGTGATAATGATGATTTCATGACAATAAATGATTTGATGAAATCCATAATGAAGTCAATTGCCTCAGAAACACAACCTGAAGAAGAGTAGATGAACTTAATTTCTTTGTCAATGAACTCTTCTCTACTCTGGAGCTAATCTATGAAGAATCTTCCTTGGAGCCCATCAATGAAGAGCCAACAGAGGAAGCATATGGACTAGAATCAGCTATAATCCTTTTGATGCCTTGAGCTCCTTCTTCCATCTGCATCACTCAAATAGAAGAGGAAAATGATAGAGCATTAGATGTCGTGCCCCTCTTGGTGAAGAAGCTGGTGCTTCGCTTCGTCTCAGATGTTTGAAATTGTTTCCCTCCTCTCTGAGCCTACTTCGTCTTTGCTGCCTCTGATGTTGGCATACCATCCTCTCCACCTCATGCGCTGCACATGCCGATATACAGGTTAAATCGCCTAAGTCTAGGAAGAGGATACCCCTAAATATTCTTGAGCCATCTCCTAAACTTGTTCCAGCACCCATCAACTTACCGCCTCTATCCTCAACTAAGACTCCAGGAGGCTCTCAACTTCATCCAATCATCCTGTAATGTCTAAGAGAGACAGCCTCCAGGAGGATCGCTTAAGGCAACGATCATAAAGCATGGCGCCCAGCTAGACAAAATAAAGAACAGGAACTTTAGATTCTTCAGACTAACCAAGAGATTCTACAAGAGCTGAGATGACAAAGATGAAGATGATGTCTTGATTTCAAGCACACCTCCTTTTTTATGATGTCAAAAGGGGAGAAGAGAAAAGATGAAGAAAATCAAGTGCTATGAAATTCAGGGGAGCATATGCTTAGGGGGAGCTCAGAAATTTTTTTTTTGCATGCATATTCTTTTATCATTTCATTTTTCTTTAGCATGTTTTTGACATTTTATCATGTTTTATACAACTAGTTTTATCTGATAAAAATCATGCTTATGCTATATCTGTTGAATCAATACATATTTGTCTTAAACGTTTCCTTTAAAGCTATGATACATATCGATGCCTGCTCATAATGCTTAGCTAATCATACTTCATGCTTGTTGAATATGTTGTTTTATCTCTAAAGCATATATTATGATTGGCCTACTCTTTGGCATGCTGAGATATTGAGATCACATGTGTATTTGTGATTAGCTCTAGCATGTATCTTTTGAAGCACAATTTCTTATATTGTTGCTCTGATACTTGTATTCATCTAATGGGCTTTGATATGTATGACATGCTTAATATATTGCTTCTATAAGGCACATTCCATCACACACATATGAGATGATTTCAAATATGCTCTGATCAAAATATCATTGTATATAGTCTCTAACGTTCTTCAGAAACTTGTTCTTACAATGTTTTGATGCAACTAAGATCAGTTTGTAAGCTTCAGAACTCTCCCAAAGTGTGCTGCTTATATGGCATATAATGTTTTATGTCTGTGTTATATGTATTGGTGTATGTGTTCTCACAGAAAGCATGAGCATATATTTCTAGTGCTACTTCTTAAAAATTAGTTTCTTTCATACTCTGATACTTATGAGAAAAGTTTCTCAACTCATAAACAAGAAGCTCTTTTATGCTTTGTGTTGATTTGGGATTGATCCCTAATGAGCTTTAGAAATGCTGCATGTAATATGCTAGTATTTCTATATCAAGGTTTCTTTGAGCATCAGAAACTACATAAGCATTAGAATCCTTTCTTTTGATCATGCATGCTCTATTAAAAATTGTCATATGTCTTGAGCATTGGTTTTCAAAAATATCATTTGGACAAAGTTGTGCTGAATAAGGAAATTAATCAAGATAAAATATCATAAGTACTTCTTGTTAGTTATTCAAGCATGTGGATCTTCAGAAAGTTTCTTTTTAATGACTCAAAATCAAGCTGCTTGTATAATCAAGGCTAAAACGTCTTTATCTTTTACATATTGCTCTGATACTCTTCAGAAAGTATGCTAAGCATATCCAAAGCTTCAAGAAGAATAACAACAGCTATGATTCAAGTCACTTAAGGCTGTTAAATATTTTTATCTTGCCTTAGAAAAGAACTTCCTGAAAATCATTCTTTGTGATATGTTGAAAGAATATGAATTATCACGCTTATCCTTCAATAATATTTCTTTCAATATATTTTCAAAAGATTTTCTTCAAATTAGTTTGTTATCATAAAAAAAGGGAGATTGTTAGCTCTAAAACCCTTCCAAGAAGCATTAACAAGTTTTGAATGACAACAAAGCCAATTTAAAGAAAATGCTTTAAAGAACGACTAAGGATTGTCTTGAGTTTCTTGTAAGTTTAAATAGGTTCTATCATTTAGCAAGAGCAAGGCTTACTCAAATGAGGATATATTTTACTTTGCATGTGCAAACATGTTTTATCTCATGATAAGAGATAGGAGCTAAAAAGGAAGTAAAATTATACCTTTATTCAAGCTTAAAATAGCTAACGATTGGAAGAAGAAATTAGCGCTGCAAGAAACCAAGATTTGAGACTTCGAAAAGTAGCACTGGACATCTGAAAGTACGTTTACAATGAAGATATCAAGCAATCTCTGAGAACTAGGTGTTACACTATCTTTAGTCAGCATAATCGCAATTCCTTCATCATCATAAAGCTTGGATTAAAGACTTGAAGATCAAAGATTCATCAAGGATCTGTTATCACAAGTCAGAAAGCTCACTTCACGTGGAGCATGAACATTGCTGAAAAAAGGAGGGAAATTTGAAATTTGAAATCCAAATTTAGAGTCAAACCTAGTGTTAGAATTGGCGTGTTATCTCTTTTGCCAACTAGATCAACTTTTCTTAGCTTTTAGAAGAAAGAGTTTAGAAACCATGTTTAGAAAGTAAGAGTAGTTTCTGAAGGACATCAAAAACCTCAATGCCATAACAGCCTCTACAATAGAACTGACAAACTGAGCCTACTCTTCTAGACTACTATTCCAACACACAAATAGATGATCAACACGTGTCATTTGGAGATCTGATCAAGTGCAACAGTCACAAGGAAGACCTTCTATAAATAAGAGATATTGTGCTCAAACATTAAGTGAGAGTCTCTACGCTCAAGAAGAGAAAACTCTAAAAATCTCTCCTCACATTCAGTAAGGTTCATATCATTATGTAATTAGACTCCTTACTTGTAAAAAGCTTCTTTCTACTTTTTTAAATAGATATATGTTCTTCTTAGGAAGAAATGATAGAAATGAGTTATTTAAGTTTTTCCTAGGATCATTCGTGTATATTTTAAGGGAACTTGAGAGTGTAGGTTAGTTTGAGTGACAACCCAAACACAAAACTTTGTATCCTTGATCCAGTAGTGATCAATGTGAGATAGCTTAGAGAGGCTAATGTAAAACTACTTGCAACGCGAGGTAAGGTGTTCTTGCTACTCAAGTTCAACTTGGAGAGGTGGTGAATAACTACTTTCAACGTGATAGTAGAGGTTGTCTATTGGTCACGGGTTGTAGCTTGGAGAGACTGATGAATAACTATTTTCAACATGATAGTAGAGGTTGTCTCCTGGTCATGAGTTGCTACTTAGAGAGGTTGGTGAATCACTACTCAACTTGTGACAGTGGGAGTTATCCATTGGTCATGAGTAAGAGCTTGAGAAGACTAATGTAAAGACTATCCAGTTTTCTTTCTCTAGTTTGAGAAAGGTGTTTAGTGGAACCTCAACGTTTGTTGAGTATTGGATATAGGCAGGTTTGGCCGAACCAGTATAAAATCCTTGTGTCACATATTCTTCTCCTTGATCTCCCTTATCTTTACTTTGTTATGTTATACTGTTAATCTTATACTGATATAATGTGTTACACCTTTATATTTCTTATCATTTACTTCAGAAATCTCTTTATGAATTATATTTCATAGTTGAACTTATACTGGCATAATGTTTTAAAGTTTTACGTTATTTATCAATTACTTTAGATATCTACTTTCTGAAACCACTAACTAAATTTCCGCTGCACTACAAGTTTCATACTTGATAGTATCATTGTTAAAAATTTCAGATATGTAAAAAGAAGTAAAACACGTTTCAACCCCCCTCTCGTGCACTTTCGTACCTATAATAGGGACTTGAAGAATAATTAAACTTTCAAAATATGCATTTGTTTTTCAATTGATGCCTTAGTTTCAAGAGAGGTGTAGTTTTTAGTTTCTTGGTAGAGTACAAATTGTTTACTATATATTTTACATTACTTTTGGTGTTGGATCTGTTATCCCTCTATGCATTGAGTTTTAAAAATCATTATTCTACCATTCTCTAAGTTTATAATATCATTACACTGCATTTTCCTTCATTAACCATAGAACAGATAAACTCCACAAGGGGTTACTCAAAGAAAAGATGGTACCTTCAAAATCTAAATTTCAAAAGGAGTTAATAATACAAAAGACGCATCAAGTTCTTGAGAAAACCCTAGACAATGTACATAATAAATAAATAGCACAACTTATCACTACAAAGAAAAAAGTTGTAAGGAAGTGATGAAGATGACTGAAATTTAATAATATAAACCTTAGCCAATTTTAATTTAATAGTAAGGGGAAGACAATAGACACATAAGGAAAATATTGGGTGATATGATAGGAAACTAGCATAATGTAATCTCAAAATTGCAAAGGTAATAATTAGAATGAAATCAGACATTTACTAAAATTAAACAAATAGAGTAAACCAGAAAACATAATTCTAGAGGGACAAATAGATCCAATACCAAAATTAATGTAAAATATATAATAAAAACTTGGGTTAAATGTATTTTACCCCTGAATTTTAGGTTATATGCAATTAAACCCTGACTTTTTAAAATGTGCATTACGACACCTTGAACTTTCCAAAATGTGCAAAAATAAAAAACCCTACTTTTCAAACAGTGTATTATGACACCTTGAACTTTTCAAACTATGCAAAAACCCCCAAAAATTTAAGTCATAGCAGGTGTGTCGGGTTGTACACAATAAAAAAAATTAGAGAGTTAATTGCACATAGTATTACGGACAAGGTGTCCGTTGTACAAATTAGAAATATTAAGGGGGTTAAGTGCATATAAATCTTGTCTTTATTAGTTGTCAAAGTTATACTGAGGGATTTTTTTCACAGTTTGGAATGTTCAGGTGCCGCAATACACATTTTGAAAAGTCAGGTGTAAATTGCACATGACCTAAAATTCAAGGAGGTAAAATGCATTTATCTCTAAAAGATTTGTACTCCACAAAGAAATTAAAATTGCACATCTCTTGAAACTGAGGCATCAATTGAAAGACAAATGCATATTTTGAAGGTTTAATTATTCTTTAGGTTCTTATAGTTTCACTTAATTTTCAATTAAGTCCAAGTTTTAGGTAAGTCCATATAATGTATGAGAATTTTCAATAAGGTAGTGTCGTTATGTGAAGAGGGAGATGGAAATGGAATATTTCATATTTTATAGAATATTATGTTTTTTTATAAAGTAGGGACTGATTGAAAAATCTCATACGCTATAAGGACCTTCTTAGAAACTTTTAAACTATAGGAACCTAATTAAAAATTGAGTGAAACTATAGACTTGCAGAGTAATTAAACCTTAAAAAAATAAATATCTTTTAAATTATATCTAAACATAAATTAATTTTATATCCACAAGTAAAAAAAAATTTTAACTTTAATTTTTGAAAATAGCTTATTTAAAAGGTTAATTAATAAAATTCTTTTTTAGAAATTATAATTTTTTATCTTCTAGAGAAAAGTATTTTTTATAGAGTTTTTTTTTATGCATTGTTAGTGTAAAAAAAGTTTTACATTATTGTCATCCAATCAAATTTCTTTTTTTCTTTTTATGACTTTTCAAGTAGTAGATGGAAATTAACCATAGTCATTGATATATTATTATATGATTGAGTAATTGTGTAGAAAATTGTACACAGTCAATGTACTAAAATCAAATATTTTTGTATAATATAAAAAAGGACTAGATGTTTAAAAATAAATCAAACTCTTTTAATATTACATTCAAATATTAATTAACTTAGTTGCATCAAACTTACACATATATGAACTTGATTGTGCCATTGATCATGTGCAAGTGTTATTCAAAGCTTGATACATGGCAAATTGGATAATCAAAATTTGATCCAAGTTGTGAAGGAAATTTTTCTTACCATTATATGATAAATGTCATTTATTGAGTTACCTATCCAACTTTTATATATAAAATAGACAGATTATTATGAGATGACACATGGCTTAGCATGTGCTCGTCTTGCAAACCAATGCCACAAACCAATTAATTTGATTGGCGGGTTTAAAGTTCAAATTTCACAGTTTGATTTTTTCTTTAATAAAAAACCATATCTTAGATTTAGAGGTTTCAACAGGCTAACCCGTCCCTTCAAAAGCCCGCCAAAAATAGGACGGGATAAGCTAGCTCGTCAAAATAAAATGGTCTGAAATAGTCGGCTTTATTTACCAGCCCATTTAGGGCGAGCCCAGCCGCCAAAAAAATTAAAAAATAAAAAATATTTTTTAATGTTTTGATGAATTTTAAAAAAAAAGTTTTTAAAAAATATTTTTATCTATATATACTCAAATTTTTAATGTCCACAACAACTATACATCAACTTTAACAAAAAAATATTATTGTTAACAATATTATTTATGAGTAATGATACTATTTTATTTTTAAGTTTTAATTTTGAGTAAATAGTGTCAACTTTACAGGTATTCCTGTGTTGACGAGTATACACATTTCTTACTATTTTATTTTTTGGGTCACACTTTTCTTATTTTTTTTACCAATAAATTGTGAATTTTTTTTTTAAAAAGACTTGGCCCACGGACCAAGCCGCTCCAACCTACCAAAACCCGCGAGTTAAGCGGGTGGGTTAGGCAAGCTGAAATTTTTTTATGGGCTCAAAACTTCAACCCAGTCTACTAAAAATGACGGTTTTGGGGACTAATTTGGTGGGCTCGTTTTGACATCTCTATTTAGATTTGGAGAGAAGGTATTAGATACAATAACAAGAGAAATTTTGGAAGACTATAAAACAAAATCTAATAATAGTAAGATAACCTTGTATTATCTATTTACTCAAAGAGTAAATCTGTTATACTTATTCCATTGAATATCTTTTTATTTACAAATATATTTTATCAATCCAACCAATAAATCATGTGATATTATCTTGATGAACAAATATACTAAATTTCAAAAAAATTGAATATTAATAGATATATTGTCTAGTATTCAAGATTTATATATATCTTTAAAACTACAACAAATGTCAAACTAAAAGGGGATGATGAAATATCAAACTATATTAAAATTTTATGTAATTTTATACACTTACTCTATTTAACAAAAACTTATAATTCAACCATTGGATTGATAAAATTCAATATTTATAAAAAATTATTCAATAAAGTAAATATACCAAAATTTATTCCTATAGTGAATGAAGTAATTATGGCGAGTTCTCTAGTGAAGCTCCAAAAGGACTTCATGAATGAAGCTATGAGTTGTAGCCAATGAATCATGATAGTTGTGATTAGTGGGGTCTACAACTAAAGAAAAGAATCACTTGATGTAAAGATTAATTATACTTCCCATTTTAAAATATTTGTCTACTTTCACACAAAATTATTTTTTAAAATATCTGTCAATTTTACATTTTAATAAAGTAGATTTTTTTTTGTTCAAATAGTATTGTTAAGTAATTAATGATTCTTAGTGTAATATTTCATTTTTAACCATTTGATGTGCTCCATAATTAATAACTATGAAGGTATATTAGTTTATATGCCATTATTTGCATAAAAATATTCTATTATCATATTATTTATTATATTTCTTAATACCTATATTTGTCCAAATTTAATAGATATTTTTCAAGAGAGAGTACTTAGCATAATCATTAACATTAACAGTTTTGTTTGAAAAAATGGCATATACAACCTTGCTATTTCAACACCCAATTTCTCAAACACCCAAACACCCTACTCACAAACAACATGGGTTTCACCACTTACTTTTTCTTCTAACTTATTCTCTTTCCATCACTCCTCTCACATCACATGAGACCCACATGTGTACACCCATCTGTGTCAAAATAGAATTATTCTATTATATTGTAGAAGATCAAGCGCATTTCCATGCCACAGGTGGAGCCACCTTGCTCTTAGTCTCGGCAACCAAATAGTGACAACCATTAGCCCCATCTTCTATAACCATCACAAACCACATAATGAGAACACTTAGTATTTCCACCATCAAATCCACAAAAACCACAAATCCCACAATGAATTTATTAAAAAAAAACTAAATATTCAATTTAATCCTTTAGATTTATAGTAGGCGATAAATTAGTCTATCAGATTTAAAAAATCTCACATTAATCCCTCAAATTTCATAAATGGAGACAAGTTAGACCCTCTATCAAATTATCATATAAATCGTTAATAGAAATGTCTACGCATTTTATTAATTTGCTTATGTGTATTGTTAATTTTTATGGTGGGTCTTAACTTGCTTCATTGTTCTTTCTACAAGAAGAAATGACAATTTAAATCAAAATCTTTCTTCTGAGTAAAGAGCTATGCTGAGAGCATATGAAGAAAAATGTCTAAACGACTTCGTTTAGAAGATAAGGCAAGTTAAGACCTACCATGAAAATTAACAGTAAAAGTAAACAAGTTAACAGTATATGTAAGTAAGTTAACATAACACAACTTGACGACAATTTCAGAGGGACTAATTCGTCTCTATTTGTGAAATTTGAGGGACTAATATGAGATTTTTCAAATTTGAGTGGCTAATTTATCCCCCATTATAAATTTGAGGGACTAAATCAGAGTTTTAGTCTAATACAAATAAAATTAGGGATTAATTTTACCCATATTTTATAATCTGAGAGATTAAAAAATTAATTTGTAAATTTTAGATACTAAAATGGCTCACATTTACAATTTTAGGAACTAAAATCAGCATTTGTCTTTTTTTTTTTTCATTTTATGATTACTCTCACTTTCGAGTATCCTAGTGCAATATGATTTTTATTTTTTGCATTTTTTTCTTTGGTTGGTACTCCAATATAGATTTCATATCTTTTTGGGGGTCGAAATACTGCAACATAGACTTTATACTCTAGGGAATTTTTATTTTATTTCATTTTATGATTACTCTCACTTTCGAGCATCCAACTGCAATATAATTTTTATTTTTTGGATTTTTTTTCTTTGGTTGGTACTCCAATATAGATTTCATTTCTTTTTGGGGGTGGAAATACTGTAACAGAGATTGTACACTCTAGGGACAAGAAAAGGAAAATTGTATACACTAATTGAGTCTTGGGCCTTGGGCTCCCAGTGCTCATACCTGCAGGATGTAATCTAACCGCAAGGATTTGGCTGTTTAGTTGAGCCTGTTTGGTTTGGCTTCTTAAGGTTATTAAAGTACTTTTAATAGAATAAAAATGAGATTATAAAGTCTCAATATGTTTGATAAATTTTTTTATTGTAGTAAAAGCACTTTTCAAGTAACTAAAAATATTTTTGAGAGAAATATTTTTAAAATATTTTTTATTTTGATGAAAATATTTTTAAGATAAAATCTTACTATTATTATTATATTAACAACTAAAACTAATTTTATTTTTATCTTATCTAAATAAAAATCATTCTCTTAAATTTATTTTTAATATATTCAAATTACATATAACTTAATTCTTTTAAAAATAATTTATCTAAAAATATATTTTTTCAATTTCATTATTTTTAAAATAATTCTCTCAAAAGTTAAACCAAGGTCCAAAATAGCCTCTTAAAGACCTGTTTGGTTTTTTTATTTTTTATTTTTAATTTTTTAATTTTTAATTTTTATTTTTAATATTTTTTTTATAAAATTTGAAAAGCTTAAAAATTAAAAATTAAAATTAAAATCTAAAAATTAAAAACTAAACATATCTATAATTTTCAGTATTTTAAATATTTTTTTCATAAAATTTTAAAAAATAAGAAATCAATTTTTCAAGGCACACAACGCAAGAGGCAAACGGACACGATGTACTATCATATCGTGTATGTTGTTGTGGACCTCTGGGGTCGAGTTTTGACAAGTTTCAAGAGAAAACCTGTGTGTCCCTTCAAAGTAGTGTGCCGACAACGCAACAGCAGAGCCTGCAGGTGATGTAACCGAGGTTTTCAGAGTAATATGTATCTATCTATCTGTGATCTCTTCTCCTTGTTTTTTCCCTCCCATGATTTCAGGGCCTGTGCACTCACTCGCTCTCCCCATATTCATTCTCATATTCCACCTCTTTCTTTTTTGCATAGATTTCATCTCTCAACAAAATTCCCATTTTTTCCCACTGTCCCTTTGACGTCACCTACCACAACTGGGATGCTCCACTTTCTCAAGGTGTTGTGACTATTCCTGGGTTATTGTAAATTTCCCCTTTTTCTATGATTATCTTTTTCTGGGTTTGTTGGGTTTGTCGGTTTCATCATTCAGTGTCATTTTGTTCGATTATGTTTGCTTTCAATTCCATAATTAGTGTTTTTTTTTTAAGTAATAAAAAGAAAGATTTTTATTTTTTGGTCCTTGTTTTATTGGAAGGGAAGACTTTATTATTGTAAATTGACTTATTGTGCTGTGTGTGTCACTATGTCCTCATCTGTACAACTACCATGTTGATTTCATTGCTAGCAGTAAAAAGAAAAAGGTTCTTTCGAGTGGAAAAGGATCTTGCTTTAATTCATTGAAGAGAAAAGTGTGCTTAATACCTGATGATGACGTCTTTTGATTGGTCTTTGGAATCGTATGCAAACCCTTCCTGCCCCCTTTGCTTGGTTGCTTAAGGGAGAGAGGAAAGAATATGATAAAAGTATGTATGTTGATTGTGTTTTTTCCAAAAATCCTGTTTCAACTGGGTCAACTTTTTGAATTGCTTTTCTCTCCTGCAATCAGATAGATTGAGCATCCTTCCTAGTTTCCCTCTTTATAGTTTCTTCTTTAAATTCTGTGAGAAGTCTCATGCTTTTGCCTTCTTTTCTTCTTCATATTGGTCAGGGTTTTAACTTTTCATTCATTATTTATCATCATTGTGTGTTTTCTGCAGGGGTCCAGTTGTTAGCTGAATCATAAGTGTAATTGAAATGGAAGGTGATATATTTGGAGAAATAGGCAATACAACTCAAGTAGATAGCAGACTTCTACAGGTATTTCAGAAGAGCTTGTTGCAAGCCCAAGATATTTTGAATCAGAACAGGCTGCTAATCAATGAGATAAACCAAAACCATGAGTCCAAGAGGCCTGACAACCTGAGTCGAAACGTCAGTTTGATTAGAGAGCTCAACAGCAACATCAGAAGGGTGGTTGATCTCTATGCTGATCTTTCCAGTTCTTTTACCAAGTCCCGGGAAGCTTCATCTGAAGGGGACTCCAGTGGGACTCTCAAGTCAGATGGAAAAGTCAGCCAGAAGAGAATTAGATCTAGCTAATTGATTGAATTTGAGCTTTCATGTAAAAGCACTGCTGCAATCAACAAGTTCATTTTGATGCTGGATAGGATTTGTTTGGTGAGATTCTGTAACTACTCCAAAGTATTTTGTTGTTGTTTCATTTTTTGTACCAAGTCTTTCATATTGGTTTTATGTCTAGTAGGCATAGAGCTTTTAGGTTATCATCTAATATCTTAAAGTAGCATCAATTTGAGGACTGCACAATTGTAATTTCAAATAACTCTTGTTATGCCCGTCAAATGAAACATGTTCACGGGCCATTTGATCAAGTTTCCAAGCTTGAACTTCTTTGACCTTGCTGATGTTAGAGGTAAGTTCTGGATAATTGTGTAATTTTTCTACCTGTTTGGTTATTTGATGAGTTATTGTTTTGTTCTTTCACTTTGGTTCTGTATTAGATATCAGATGCCTTAGATCCAACAACTAACACTTACTGCTTAATAAATGTCATCATTTCTTTCACAATCATCATTTGATGATTGTGTGTCTTCAACCAACACTTTGTGCAAGGATTAAAATCCAGTGAGGTTGTGTGCAGGTGTTTTATCACTCTAAAATGACTTGCTTATTTTTCATCCTTAGCTTCATGTCTAGGATGGGGAAGGAGGAGCATGTGTAAAAATTTTGATGAGAGTTATTGTTTTTCACCAAATTTGTTGTAGATGCTGTGTCCCGAAAAGGAAAGTGACCGTATGTGGCTAACACCATCCTGGGCACCGAACACCCGACTGTGACTAGTGTTTGGTCCTAATCACATGAAATATAATTGGAATTGGTTTCATATGAACACTTTTTTCGTGGCTTTTGGGTGGGACAATGCAATTGACATGATGATGATTACAGAAAGAATGCTAAAAAATTAAATGAAAGATGGCATTCTGCCAAACCATGAAAAGCAGCAATAATTACCTTGTAGGCAGGGTAAATGTGTTCTTGGTGAAGTCTTTACTTGGAGGCTCATTGGATACTGAGAGCCTAGGATCCACCCCGCTTGCCTTTTTTTTAGAGGTAAAGAGGTTTAGAGAGGAGAAAAAGATGTTCTTGCACTATAATTTTTTATCGTTCATTTTGGGAAAAATTATTCTTTTACGATACCGGGAAATTCTTTAGGGTTTTTAATTAATATAATCAATCTTCTAAGCTAGAACTTCATGCATTGCTTAGAATAAAATGAAAAGAATGCGATTCAACTACTGCAAGAACAATGCTCAGCAAATTTACAATGCAATAAGCAAAACAGCAACTAACGCACGGAAATGGCAGAAACACAGTGCACCACTGAAGACAAGTCTTTCACCTAAGCATCGGTTCAAGCCAACAAATACCACTGCTCCCCCGCTAGCCAAATCAAAGCCATTGCCGTGGGAAATTAAGGGCATATTTGGTTTGAATTTCTAATTTTTAGTTTTTATTTTCAGTTTTTTTAGATTTTGTAAATGAAATATTGAAAATTTTAAAAATTACAAAATTCAGTTTTCAGTTTTTATTTTCAATTTTCCTTCACAAAATTCTAAAAATTAAAAAATTAAAAATGAAAACTGAAGATTTAAACCAAACATACCTCTTCGTCGGCTCATCGGAGAAAAATAAATGTTAGATTCTTTTCGGTTATCAGCTTCTCACATCTATTGACCTAAAAGTTGAAGGCCTACGACAACTTGGCGTCAACTTTTAAGTTTACCTACCAAGGAGATATCAAAGGAATCCCTATGTGTTATCAGGATGTTTTCCACATGAGATAGCCTTTCTTTGTTTTTTACTTTTCTATCAAAAACATAAAGAAGCTTGATGATGTCTTCCTCATATTACCCTCGCTTGTAATTTAAAAATGCCTATTATAAACGTTTTCTCAAGTATCAATAGAGTTTTACTGATTACATTTCCGTTTTATATCTCATCTTATCCTTTGTTTAAATATGCTTTGTTATTGAGTGTTATCTCGGCCAAAGACTCACCAATAAGTTTACCATTAAGACTTTAGGAACCTGTATTCAAGGAGGCAATTTCTCTCTTGGAAATAATCATTTAATCATTAGAATTGCAAACCGAAAGAACAACCAATTTACAAGATCTGACATGCTTAGCACCCAATACACAATTTTAATCCGAACATAAAGTTGCATAAACACATAATCACATACTTGAAGAACAGGAAAATAATACTCCCTTCGTCCTTGATTGTCCACTTCAAAAAAAAAAAATTGTCTAAAAATAATTGTCCATTTAAAAAATTTTAGTATTAATTACTTATTTTCAATAATATTAGTGGAGGAAAAGAGACAAAGTTGGAGTATAGAAAGGATAAAGGGGTTATTTAATAAATTATTCTTAACTTTGTTCTAATATTGATATTTCTCCAATCAATTCTTTTATTTCGATGAGCATTTAAAACTTGACAGTTTTTTAAGGATAAAGAAAGTATATTATTTAATGTGTTTTCAAAACATGGTTTTAATTTATAGTCAATTTAATTTTTTAATGACAAAACCCTCAAATTGGATATTTTAAATTTTACATCAACCAAATCAGCCTTGTAGGAAAAAATTGCCCAAATTGGTCACACAAAAAAAAAAAAAGAAATACCCAAAGAAGTCCCTACTAATTTAAAAAGTTAGATAAATTAGTCTCTCTATGCATGGATCAATTTGACATTTTTCATGATTCTATAAGACCAACTTGTCAATTTTTTCTAGATGGGCAAATTTGTCCTATGTTTTAAATTGACAGGAACTTTTTTGGTTTTTTTCTTCAAGAACCAATTTGTCGAATGCAAAATTTAAGAGGGATTAATTTGGGGGGTTTTGTCTTTTTTTTTTTTTTTGGTTTTAATGAAAGTTGCTTTGAAATAAGTTATGTTAGTTTGTTTCCATTTTCCTAGTGGAACTAAGTATAAGGATGAAGTATGGGGTAATGACATTTCAATGGAGTCAGGATTGGAATTGATGGCCCGAAAGTCTCTTTTAGAGACAAAGTTGTTGGGGGTGCTCCACCTCAACTTCGAGTGAAATGGGATTGGTTTGCAGAGAAATTATTCCATGTTGAATATGAAAATGGTGATCCTCTAGTGCCAATGATTCATGTTGATGACAATGCTTTTTATGAGCTCTGTGAACCCTGGAAAGATGCTCTAGTGGTTAGGTTCTTGGGGAAGAAAACTGCCTACAAGATTATGAAGGAGAAAGTGACAAAGTTGTGGAAACTGATGGTTGGCTTTAAGATGAGGGACATGAGTCATGCTTTCTTCATGGTCAAGTTTGGTACCATGGAAGATAGATTTTCTGTGATTGAAGGAGCTCCTTGGATGATCTTTGATCATTTCTTAGCGATTAGCATTTGGAGCCCAGAGTTCATTGTGAAAACTGCCATGATAGAAAGAAACACTGGTTTAGATCAGATTCCCAAGTCTGAATACGGCTTTCTTTGACGAGAGTGCTATCCTAGCAGTGGCTTCGGTTGTCGAAAAGCCTATGAAGGTGGATGATACCACAATAAGGGCAGACTGGAGCAAGTTTGGATTTGTGTGCGTCGAGATCGATCTCACCAAGCCTATTATTACTGGAAGAGTCTAGCTCTGGGTCACTGGTATCATGTTGAATTCCAGGGTTTACATCTCTTGTGCTCTAAGTGTGGTGACTATGGTCATTTGGGTAGAAATTGTTCTAGGAATCCTCAATGAGCTACGGCGGAGAAAACGATCAACGATTGTGTCCCAAACATGTCCCCAAGTCCGGTGGTGGGAAGGGGGGGGGGGTGACAACTAGTGTAATATAAGAACAAATTTCGCAAAATAATGGAGACTTGAAAATCGCAACAGAGAATATTGCGGCAATTAGTGCTGATGTTTCTAATGAGAATCATAATCATGGTGAGTGCTTGGTGGTCCAAGGAGGAAGAAGAAACAAAATCCGAAGGCATTTAATGGGCAGGGTGAGGTGGGGCCTCAAGCTCATAACAAACATGGGGTGGGTAGCCTACAAAAACCTAAAACTTGAGCCAAAAATAAAAAGCCTAGAAATGAAGATATGGGCAAGGTTCTCCTTCAAGTTAATCCTCTAAGGGATGGGTGCGTCCAGAAAGTTCTATAGGGGGTCCAGCTTGTTTGACCAAAAGCCAACAACCAAGAAATGACACCGGTGCTACTTCAAAGGAGTCTCTACAGCATAAGCCAACCTTGACTCTTGTTTTGCCCATGGATGGTGTTCATGCTGCTATACTTGAGGGAAGGAGTATTGGTTTCGAATTCTAGTATCAATTTGGCTATGGCTGATGTGGAGCATGTAAAAGAAACTCAAGGAATATCATTTATCTGGGGATGGCATGGTGATGGACACATGTCAAAATTAGCGGTTTTTCCTTTTATCATCTTTGATCTATTGTTTATGATGATTAAGTTTATGGATTATATTTTTTTCTCCTAGAATATTAGAGGAGCTGTTAATGAAACAAGGAAGCGACATTTAAGGAGCTTATCTGCTGTCATTATCCGTCCCTTTTCAATATCCTGGAAACTCACACTAGTTTTGCTAGACTTGAAGGTTTCTAGAGCCGGCTGGGTTTCCATCCTATGCGTATTGTTGAGGCTCAGGGCCATTCAAGGGGCATATGGGTCTTGGCAGCAAGTACTCTTTTTGGTGTTAGGAGGATTAATAGCTTTTAGCAATGTCTTTCTTTTAAGGTCACCTGCGGAAATAGGAGATGGGTCTACACAGTTGTCTATGCAAATTTTACTCCTTCCATTTGAAATAACTTACGGAATTATCTCAAGCACTTTCGCTATCGAGTGAATGAACCATGGTTCTATGTGGGTGACTTCGATGAAGTCCTTATAGGTTGAAAGTAGCATGAGAGAAGGGGTTGAATCATGCTTTATATATATATATTTTTTTGAAATACTAAATAAAGTCTATCAAGTTTTTAACTTGAAGGCTGTAGAAATCTTTATTAGTAAGGTTTAGAAAATTATTTTTTGAACTAAGAGAAAAACTCAGAAATTATTTGAATTTGTTTTCAACAATTATATAACACAGATAAATACAAATGTTGAATGATAAATAGAAGAGGAGAGATAGAGATATATTACTCACATATTTTTATACTGGTTCGGCTAACACTGTAGATAAAAAGGTACATGAGAAGGGGAGGTTGAATTGTGCTTTGCTTTTCTTTCCCTTTTTAACTTCTGAAAACTTTAACACAATACTATTAAGCTTTAAGCTTGTAGTGCAACGGAAACAATGTAAGAGATTTCAGAAAGTTACTTTTTGAAAAATAGCGTCAGGAACACTACTAGAAATATGCGGATTACTGACGCATAAAACCAGTACGCACTCGTTGACACTAACCGATGGATTTCGACGTAGGCGAGCTTTTGAAAATCATTAAGGGTGATTTTAGGAACCGTCGGTAAATGAGTCGGTAAAATTTTAAAAAACAATATCTGATGGATATACCGACTGCATAACCGATGGGTAACTGTTACATTTCACTATTTATATATTGAATTATTTACCAGCTTTACCTGACGGGTATTTCAAATTTAATATTTATTAAATCAATTACCGACGTATTACCGTCAGGTATTACCGACTGGTGAACCGACGGGTATGAAAATAGGCCAATTTCTTAAATATATTTATTATTTGTGTTATAAATTACCAGGTTAACGACGGGCACGAAGGTGTTTTTATTTTATTTATTAAATTACCGACAGGTTACCGACGGTCATTTTGAAATTTATTTTCAACCGCAAAACGTTTGGTATTTTCGTCACCCGTCGGAATGCTTGGCAACGATTTGATAGTGGAACGCACCGTTTCATTAAAAGGCTTACCGTCTAAACCCGTTGGTAATCTGCATACTTCATCTTCGTTCAGGCCATCTCCCCCTCACTCTGAAATTCCTCTCTCTCTCTCTCTCTCTCTCTCTCTCTCTCTACCCGCGTCGCGTCATGAGTTTTTGTACCGTTCGCGCCAGAAGCTCCGTTTGAGAAACGGAGGTCACCATTACGATCCTGAGGCTTTGGTGAACATTTTAATCGGTTTAGTTTTTTGATTTGATTTACTTTTTTCGTTCATTTTTTGGTGCCCATAGTGTTGTGTGTGTTGCATTGGGGATTAATTGCGTTATTAATTTGTTAATGTAGGAGTTTTGCCTTAGGATCACTGCGATTGTTGACGTTCGAATCGGTTTGCACATGTTTTTATATATGTTAGTATGTTTTTGTGTGTATATAATTGTTGTGATTGAAATTTATAATGTTGGATTTTAGGATTGGACTAGGTTGAATGCCAGGAGCTCTCTATATTTCAGCTTTTTTCTTTGCTATAGAGGTTAGTAGCTCATTCCTTATTATTTATATCGTTTAATGATTTAATATATATGTATGATATATAGAGACTTATATTTTATAAGATAGAGTTGTAGGAAATGGGGATTGCATGACTTGGAGAAAGGGCGTAGAGGTCCTTCCTCGACTTGTTTGATTTGTTTGCTGGGATTCTTTGTGTTTGCGGAGATTGCAGGATGCATGTTGTGGAGTTATAAGAGGATGCGCAATATAACGGTTTTTAGGATTATTTGAATTGTATGTAATTATTAACATGTAACGTTTAACTGTTCCTATTCTATTGTTGATTTTTATAATAATATCTATAATTGTTGAATTGACTGAAATATTATGATGGAAGCTCCTAGTCTAAGGAGATATGCTATGAAAATTTCGTTAAAATCTTTTTAGGGATATAAGATGAAAATAAACCGTATTAAAAAAAAACTTAAAGACTAATTAAAAGAAATATCTAATGATGGAAGCTCCTAATTTAAGGAGAGATGCTGGAGAAATTTTGTTAAATTTTGTTTTAGGGATAAAAGTTTTAAAAAAAATTGTCCTCAGGTGATAAGAGTAAAAAAAGGATTAAAAATAATTGTATTTAAAAAAAAAAGAAAACCAATTCAATGTGTTTTAAAGTAGTAATTTGGGCTCGCCTTTTAAAAATTATACGCCTATGGTTGTATTGGCTGAAATATATGGGTGGAAGAAATTTACAAAGTATTTTTATTTGAGACATGGATATTTATTATGTTTTAAATATAAATGAGGCTTTTATTTTAAAGCCAGAGTGTATAAGCACAATGCTTCAGAAGAGGATTATTCAAATATAACGAAGACACTATCCAATATTGTGAAGTTGGCAATGATGACATTGAAAGGCCTTAGCATTGAGGATTATGTACATTTCTTGAAAATTGCGGTGCAACTTAAACAAATGTACATTATCCTCAGGTGCTACATGCCTTTCAATGCCATCATTGCAAACTTCACAATCTTGGATAGTGTCTTCGTTATATCTTGAATAATCCTCTTTGAAGCCATGTGCTTATACACTTTGATTTTAAAATAGAAGCCCCGTTATATTTAAAAAATAATAAATATCCATGTTTCAAACAAGAACGCTTTGTAAATTTCTTCCATCTATATATTTCAGCGAATACAACCATAGGCGTATAATTTTTAAAAGGTGGGTCTAAATGACGTTTCACTATATTTATTCTGTTGTCAATCTTTATAATAACATTTATAATTGTTGTATTGACTGAAATATGTAACGATGGAAGCTCCTAATTTAAAGGGAGATGCTCGAAATTTTGTTAATATGTTTTGTATGAGAAACAGATTAAATAAAAGTAACTATGTTTAAAAAAATTTAAATAGCAATTGAATTTGTTTTTGAAAGTAATAACTTTCTATTTGTACAAAATTGTGGGCTCTAGAGTTAATCACAAGTGCAATGTTACCTTCAAATCGATCATGGATGTATGATAGATTGCATCCTAATAGAGGGGATTAAGTTGGACTTTTATAATGGTGTTGAAGAATTTATGAGTGTGGCATGTAAAACACAACGGTTCATTAATGAAGCAAAAGTTAGGTGTCCATGTAATAGGTGCAAATGTAGGAAGTATCTAGATAACGATACAATAAAGGTTCATTTGTACAAGTAGGGATTCATGCTGACTATTGGGTTTGGACTGAGCATGGGAGATAGTTAACACATGGAACCAAGTGGGTATGTGTGAAACTGGATGTAGTTTTGGTGGGATCCATATAACTCAGGCACGATATGGGTAATGTGCTGTGGGAGGATAACCTAGCTAAGCATCATGAGATGGTGTTTGATGCGCTAGTCCTGAATTTGCTGCTCATTACTCGCAACCTTCAATCGAGGAGCCCAACCAAGATGCCGCTCAATTTTATAGTCTGCTAGAAGCTGCCAATCAACCTTTATGGGAGGATTGTGTGCACTCTGAATTGTCATTAACAGTTCGAATGTTGACCATTAAGTCCGAAGGGAATCAAAGCCAAAGTTCTTTTGAAAGGGAAATATGAGGGTTTAAAAGAATCGTGAAGAATAGTTCTCAAGTGGAAGGATCAATATGCCAAGCTTATCTAGCGAAGGAGACTTCAAATTTCCTCATTTTACTTTCAGCCACATGTTCAATCTAGGAGAACACGGGTTGGTCGTAATGACGATGGAGGGAGTGTTCTACTCCACCTACGTTGTCTATATTCAATCAACCTGTTCGAGCATGGAAAGAGCGTGCCTCGATGGCTGACATCTGAGGAGTGGAATTCTGCACACTTACATATTTTGCTAAATTGTGATGAAGTGCAACCATTTAGATTGTAAGTCTATTTTTTTTACGACATTTTTTTGTGTAGGAGTGAGTGTGATGTTATACATATATAAAATATAACGTAAAATATCTTTTCAACAACAGATACTTTGAGCAATTGCACGGTCAAGATTCTCTTCAATAATTTCCGGATTGGTTTAGATTACATGTAAGTTTGTTTAAGATTACGAAACCCAAAATATTATCTGTTAATTTTGTTTGATGCAAGTAAGTTTGACATTTCAAGCTTTATGTACGTAGGTTCATAACAAAAATAATGGTATAACATGTCCTCATTTGTTCAAAAATAAAGTTGTGAGCTGGCCCATGTACTACGTTAATGGGTACAAGTTTCACACAGCTTATTGGGATGTAAAAAAACGACAATCCTGGTGTTTGTGTTAAAGGCGATCCTGGGGATGGAGACTGTGATTGGTATGGTGTTGTTAAGGAAATCCTTGAGTTTGAGTACGTAGGTGACCTCAAAAATAAATATGTCCTATTCAAATGTGAATGGTATGACCTAACTGACTAACTGGGACACGTCAACACAACAATTACAAAATTATTGAAATCAATTATACCAGAAGATATAGAAGTTATGATCCATTTATTATAGCCTAAAATGCCAGACAAGTATATTATATGTCTTATCTTGGGAAAAGTAGGTCACAGTGGAGGGTTGTGAATAAGATCAAACCAAGAGGTATGATTGAGATAGAGGAAGAAACTATTGAAGATGCGTATCAAGTGGATGATCCACATCCTTTAAGGGCAGGAATGCAACAACCTTAAACCCCCTTTCATTGACTACTAGGGAAGTTGACTTAATCGAATGCATAAGTAACCACCCAATCAGAAATCACGAAGATGAAACAAGTGATAGTACTGCGATGAGTCACTTAGTGATCAACAACGAGTGATGATGAAACGGTCCAATACTTTCAAATTAACTAAGGTGTTCAATATTATATACAATATTATTATGCAATTATTTGAAATTTCTTGATTTAATTAATGTTTTGTTGTAGATTATTTTTTAATTGTTTCAGGATGGCCAGGAAAGGCAGAGGCCGACCTCTGAAGGTCGATGTACCCACCACCTCAGCCACCCCCTTCTACCACCTCCACCACCTCAGCCATCATCCCTCCCACAACCTCAGCCATCATCCTTCCACCACCTCCCCTTCTACTACCTCTACCTCACCCCGACCATTAGCACCCTAGGCTTTCAATGATGCCGACTCTGGTATGTCAGCCCCCACCCCTCCCATATTCACACTCACAGCGCACTCACATTCACCGACTCTTCCTTAGCCCTACCACTGCCCCTAGCCCTATCATTGCCCCAACTCCCAGCGCCGCATCTGACTAGACTTCTCCTTCCTAGACGGGTCACAGGCACGAGACATCGATGGGAGGCCTCTCGGGCCAGACAGCAGGCTACTTGGGCCTGATGGCAGACCGCTTGCAGATTAGCGGACGATAAAGGACATGTTTGTTATTACAGTTAAAATTAAATTGCTTATGAAATTTGAGTAATTTTGATTGGTTTTTGATTATTTATGTAATAGTTTTCTCTTATTTGTGCCGGCTCACCATAGGATCATGGAGGTTATACAGAGTTGGTATAACCATTCGTGGCCCACATGGAGTGACATCCCTACTAATGTCAAGGAGTCGTGGTGGAAGGAGTGGAAGGTAATTATATGATTGTTTCGCTTTTGTTAAAAAATATGTTTACATTATTTAATTATATGCTTGATATACAATCACTAATGTGTTGTGAATTTGTTTATGCAGAAAACATTCTATATTGAGCCCGAGCACAGCCCGCGCGTGAAGAGGGCTTGGAGGATTAGGTCCTCCAAGTGAATAAGGGATATGTTTCATGATGTTCGTAAAGGACACATGAATAGCTCGTGGCTGAACGACGCCATCTTGGCTGAGTTGTAGTGCCATTGGGCCAGCGACTCGACCTTCAAGGATAAGTCGAGCAAGGGAAGACAAACCGAGCTTCATAGAAAGGCGGGTCGCTGCACACGGTGGGTTGAGCACCCAGGAAGGGACCTGGAAGCGCTTGGTAATTCCTTACCATTTCTACGTTTTATAATAACATTTACTATATTTGAATTGTGATAAATACTATATTTTGATGACTTTATTGTGCGTATTTATGCAGGCAAGGCAGTTGAGCTCCCTTCGACATAGGGTGAGCTATTTTGGGGAAACTCACACCCAAAAAGGTGAGCAAAGGGGCACTGAGAGAGGTCTGGGTAGACTCGCTCCAGGCAACCTATATAAGTTTAAATTTAGACATATTTTACTTAATTTCTATTATTATTTTTATTTGTCATAATTATTACTTACAACTTGTTTTTTCTTTTTTCCTTTACAGCGTGAGTTTACAGACCTTTGGAAGAGGCCCAAACCCGGACTAGAGCCGGATGGCTGAGGCTGGGCCCGATGCTCACATTCCTCCTCTCCCCCAATGAGGAGGATGTGTGGGCCCAGGTGGTTGGCGGCCTTTACAAGGGCCGCATATATAGGATGGGGTACCATCTGAAGTATGTCCCCATCCTCCTACTGGGTCAGCTACTAGGGATGATGCCTTGAGGGAGCGTGTCCATGCCCTCAACCATGAGTTGCAGGAGGCCTAGTTGATCTAGCAGGAGCAGGATGGAGGCACAGCTCCTTTAGTAGCTCTAGGAGCAGCAGGAGGGCGAGCGCTGTCGAGGAGGAGCTGAGAGAGATCCAAGAGCTTAAGTTATCCTGGGAGTGGCGGAGGAGGAGAACACGAAGAAGGAGAGGAGAAAGCAAAGAAGGCGAAGGCTGAGCTCCAGAGGATGCGCAGAAGATCACTGCAGATGTCATGACATTCTTCCGAGACATGCAGGCTTCTGGATCCTCCAGCTCCAGGAAACGCTCCCCCATATACCATTCCCCTCCATCTCTGAGGGCCAGTCATAGTTGGACTACGGATGACAATGATGGTGCAGATGATGATGTAGCCCGCCGACGATGCTAATGCCCAGGACTTTAGCTAGTTTTTATCTAGCTTTTTCATTTTTACATTTGGGATATTTTTTACATTTATTGTAATTTGTATATATTTTATTGTTATAATTTACTATTATATTTATTCAATTTAATTTATTCATTTTATTATTTAATATCAGTTTGATTGATAATTACGTTATTATTTAAATAAAGAAATAAATCATAAATAGTTATAAAATATATTTTTAACTTTTAATTATTTATAAATAAATAAATTTAAAAAACATTTAATAATTGTACCGGGTTAATCGTCGTAATAAATTGTATTAAAACCCATCGGTAATATTGTCGTAAAAATACATTCTTCTTTATTAAATCACCCGTCGGTAAAAAGACAAAATAGTCGATAATAATATATCTCTACCCTCTTACGGGTTTCCATATAATTGTACCGACTCTAATTTTTTTTCTCCCGTCAGTAAATGTGTCGATAACTACGACTGGCATTATTTAACTGTCGATAATACTCATCAATGACCGGAAAACTAATGCCCCTGACCGTCGGTATACCGTCGTATAAATCCTATCCATCGAAACATTGTCGATAAGTAAGTCGGTATTCCGCGAACTCCTAGTAGTGTAACAAAATAGCTAAAAAGATAAACTTTAAGCAAATATAAACAGATAACCATAGAGCAGCAAATGTTAAAAAGATAAGAGAAAAGAAGATACTACACAGATATGTTTATACCTGGTTTGACCAACCTACCTACATCTAGTTCTTAACCACGTTGAGTTTTACTAACACCTTTCTCAACTCGAAAAAGAAATTGGATAGTGTTTACAATAGCTTTCCCAAGCTCTAACCTGTGACCAATAGACAACCCCTACTGTCACAAACCAAGTAGTTATTCACCAGCCTTTTTAAGCTTAACCAAGTAATCTTTGACCAGCCTCTCCAAGCTAAACCGAGTAGTTTTTAACTAACCTCTCCAAGCTAAATCGTGACCAATAAAACAACTTTACTGTCACGTTCAAGTAGTTTTTAACTACTTTCTCCAAGCTAAACTCACACTGATCACTACTGGATCGAGGATATAAAGGTTTGTGTTTGGGTTTGCAACTTACACTAACCTACACTCAATTTTTAAGATATACAATGAATGACCTAGGATAACTTGAATGACTTATTTCTAGCGATTCTTCCTTGGAAGAACGTATAAAATACTTAGCAATGTAGAAAGATGATTTTTTACAGACAAGGAAACCGATTACAAGGTGTAATGAACTTTACAAGAGATGAGGAGAAATTTTCATAGAGTTTCAGCACTTGTGCAGTGTCAATCTATACTTCTTTGAAAGCACAACATCTCTATTTATAGATGGCTTTCATTTTTTACCATTGCCCTTGATCTATTTTTGAGTGACACGTGTTGATTATCTGTTTGTGTCTTAGAATTGCAGTTAAAGAAGTAGCTTGAATTTTGTCAGATCTATTATAGAAGCCATTGTAAAGTTGAGGTTTCTGAGGTCCTTTTAAAAACTACTTTTTAATTTTTTATCATAGTTTCTGAAAATTTCCTTTTAGAAGCTGATAGTTGACCAAGTTAGTAGAAGAGATGACATGCCAGCTTAACTAGGTTTGAATTTAAATTTGAATTTCAAATTTTCCCTCATTTTCTAGTAAAGTTTAGCATTTCACAGTGAAGTGAACTTTCTGATATGCGGTATTAGTTCCTTGGTAAAACTTTGGTCTTCTAGTCTTCAATCAGAGCTTGTTGTTGATAAGAAGATTGCGAACATGATGATTGAAGATTGTAGAACATGTTGGCTTTAGAGTTTGATTGATATCTTCAGTCTAAGCTTACTTTTTGAAGTCTAGTGCTACTTTCTGACATCCTAAAACTTGGTTTCTTGTACTGGTTGTATTTCTTCAATCCATTAGGTATGTATATGCTCAAATCACAATATAATTATCACTTCCATTTGGTTCCTATCTCTTTATATGAGATAAATCAAGTTTGTACATGTAAAGTGAAATTTTTCATGTTAATGGAGCCATGTTATTCCAACAAAAGAACCTATTTGCTACTTCAAGAAACTCAAGGTAGGCATCAATCATTCTTTAAAATATTTTCCTTAAATTAGTTTTGTTGTCATTCAAAACATATTACCTTGAAGCTTTTTAAAGGGTTCTAGAGCTAACAATCAATGCTCACATGAAATTCTCAATAACTTGTTAAGTTCCACTAACTACCCTTTATCAACCCAAGAAAGTGAGATAGTCTTTGGATAGCCTTCTCAAGCCATATCCAATGAGCAGGAGTTCCAATTTACTCTCACTCCAAGCAATCTTTTTACTAGCTTCTTCAAGCTAACCTCACATTGATCACTACTGGATTAGGGTATAAGGATTTTGATTTGGTTAGTATACTCTAACTAAAAATACATGCAGGTTTCTTGGAATAAAACATGTATGAATTGAAAACTTAAATGATTTCTTTTTGAAATTCTTCCTAAGAAAAAAATGTTATCTAATGAGAGTTAGAAAGAAGATTTTTATAGAAATTGATTACAAGATGTAATAAACTTTCAGTAAAGATAAGGATTAGCATTAAAGTCCTTTTTGCAAGTGTTCTTGGCGAAAGTCAAAAGTCTATTTTTGTATGCAGGAGACATCTTTTTATTCTTGGTCTTCAAATTAGACCGTTGTCCTTTGATTTCCCTTCCTCTTGACACGTGTTGATCTGATTTTTGTCTCCTAGGAACTGCCTTCTAGAAGCCTAGCTCGGTTGTGTCAAAGCCACTTTTGCAGGTGTAGAGACCGTTGTCAAATATGGTTTCTAAATGAAGCTTTAGAAACTGCTTTTACTTTATGGACGTGGTTTCTGAATTTTTTCTTCTAGAAGATGAGATAGTTGACCAAGTACAAAAGTAATATGTCATTATCAGTGCTTTTTGAGAGTTTATTTTATTTGAATTTTGCATCCTTTTCTGTAAAGTTGGCATAGTTTCTGAATACGCATGCTTTCTGATGTATTTCCTCATTTCCGATCTTCTTGTTAATCTTCTTTGCTTCTATTTGAGCTTGATAGGGATCTTCCCATCATGATTGAAGACTATGATCCTAACTTGATTCAAGAAAATTGACTTCTTCATTGATGTAGCACTTCCTAAATGTGTGAACCACTTTTTGAAGATCTGAGCTTGGTTTCTAATGCATGAAATTCCTTTCTCGTGTATCTAACACACTTAAGTTCACTTTCATAACTATTTTTTCACATAATTAAAATTCTGAATCTCTTTAAATGAGATTATGATCATGTTACGAGAATGGTTCTGTTAACTATAATACCTTACTTGAGTCAATTCAGAAAGTGAGATTGTTAGCTAATATTATCATATGTGAACTTGAAGTTCAGCGAAAATAGCATTAGTAAAAGTCAAAAAGTAACTTTCTAAACCTAAAACGAATGTATGAAATGCAAGATTAAATGTGTTTTTCATAAAGATAAATGTGATAAGCACAAATACGAAAAATTAAAGAGGCTTAAGGAAGAAGTAAATACTGATAGAAGATTTTATACTGGTTCGGTCAACTTGCCTGCATTCAGTTCTTAACAACTGTTGAGTTCCACTAAACAATCTTTTCTCCAACTTGAGAAAGTTAGATAGTCTTTCTATAGCCTTCTCAAGCTATCTCCATGTGACCAGGAGCTCACTCTATTGTCACTTCCAATTAGTCTTTGACTAGCCTCTTTAAGCTAAGACAGCGTGACTAGTAGTTCACTCTACCTCTACCTTCAATTAGTCAAAGACTAGCCTCTTCAAGCTAACTCAGCGATTACTACCGGATTGGGTTACAAAGGTTGTGTTTGGGTTAGGTCACTCAAACTAGCAAACTCTCAAGTTTTCTCAGAATAATACAATATCAAAGCTGAAAACTGAAATGACTTCTTTCTAACTATTCTTCACAAAAAGAACGTATAATCTAATAAAGACGTAGAAAGAAGATTTTTGCAAAGATGAAACTGATTACAAGGTGTAATAGATTTATAGAAGATGGGAGAAAATCTCTTCAGCGTTTCAGCACAAAGTGATGAGCAAAAGTCTTGAGTGGTAACCACACCATCTCCATTTATACTTGATCTTCATTTATGATCATTGCCCTACACATATTGATATTCTTTTTGTGTCTTGCAAAAAAAGTCTAGAAGAGTAACTTGGTATGTTAGATTTACTTTTTGCAGTTGTAGAAGCCGTTGTGTAATAGGAGTTTCTGAGTCACCTTCAGGAATTACTTTTTGCTTTCTGAATGAGGTTTCTGAACGTTTTCTTCTAGAAGCTAGGTAGTTGACTAAGTTAAAAGAAGAGATGTCACATCAGTTCTTGACTGGGTTTAACTTTAATATGAATTTCAAATTTTCCTTCTCGTTCCTTGTAAAGTGCACCATTTATAGTAAATATACTTTCTTAAGAGTTGTTTCAGTTCTGGACAATCTTTAGATCTTCTATTCTTCAATTAGAGCTTATTGTAAACTAAATAATCACAATTAAGATGATTGAAGATGGTAACCACACATTTTTTTCAGAGTTAAATTGAAATATTCACTTGAATCTTGCTTTCTAAAGTCATGGCATGCTTTCTAAAGATCTGAATATTGATTTCTTATACTTGAGAATTTTCTTTCATGCGTTGAGCATAGAAATGTTCATTTCAAGATTATTTTTCACTTTCTTTGAGTTCTATATCTTTCAAATGAGATTAATCATTTTTGCACATGTCATTGTGAAAATAATCTCGTTTTAGGAACATGTATGCTAACGTGCATAGCCTTGTTTGATACTTCAAGAAACTTAAGAGAAAAATTAGTCATTTTTGAAAGTATTTTCATGAAATTGGTTTTCTTATCACTCAAAATGTTAGCATTGAGGCTTTCTAAAGGGTTTTAGAGCTAACAATCTCCCTATTTTTTATGATACTTTTGGAGAGATTTTGAAAGAAATATATGAACAGATATTGAAGCAAAAGAATTCTATATTCCTTCAAAATACATCTAATAGATTTTAGAAGGTCTCCTTCTTAAGGTGTAATGCAGATGAAATCAAGACATTTTGCAACCTTAAGTGACAAGAATCAGAGCTGTTTTATTTCAAAGAAGATTCAGAAGTAAATCAGAGCACTTTCTAAGAAGTATCATAGCAAATTTTTGAAAACGTTTGAGTATTTATGCTTTCTAAATAAAAACAGCTTGATTTTGAGTTATTTGACTCTCTAAACTAAATCATATTTAAAAAGAGAGGAAAATACTCATGATATATTTTCTTGATATTGAATCCATATGCAGCACGACATTTATCCAAATCATTTTTGAAACATGATGCAAGAACATAGTGCTTAAAAAATGTAATAGATAAGCTTTGCACAGAAAGAAGTTTCTAGGCACGTATATCAGAGCATGTATGTGTATTTGAGAAAACTTCAAGATCGTGTTGAGAGCATGCATATCAGAGCCCAAACTATTAACGATGATGATGTGTTTGTATGTGTGTGTATGTGTGTGTGTGTGTGTGTGTGTGTGTGTGTGTGTATTTATAAGAGCTATAATGATATGTATCAGAGCTAACCATAAAAAACACATATGATGGTAGTAGATAACTATAAGAGCATACACTCAAAACTTATAAGACATACATCAAGATATATATGATAGGATTCAAGCAAGATATATCATTACTTAACATCTTGAAAAGGATAAACTGATCATTATACATATACCGGAGTAATAGTTCAAGATATCAGAGTGGTAATAAAGAAAACAAGTTTAGAGAAAAAAATAATAAAAATGGTATGAACAAAATAACAAAAAAATGCTAATGTATGCCAGTATGCAATAAATATCTCTGGTCTTTGAACTCCTCCTTAGTTTGACCCCCTGAATTTCTTAGCATAGAAGATTTTCTTCATTTCTTCTCTTTCTTCTTCTTTTTCATTTTTTATCCCCCTTTTGTCATCAACAAAAAGATGGTGTGTTAGAAACCAGGATACACCATCATCAACCCCTCCTTCTAAGCTTTTGAAGAAGCTAATAAACAGTTCTTCATGTCTTTTGAGTTGAACACCAATCTCCTTGTTGGAGGCTTCAAACCTACCTAACCTTGAGGCCATATACCTTTGATTGTGCAGAAGAAGTAGGACCTTGGGAAAACTTATTGGAGGCTCAAATGAAGGCTAGTGTGGAAAGTGGATTGTGGTTGGTGTTGATGGGCAGCCTTAGGTGTAGGCTCTGTATGTCTAGGGGAATGATGTCCCCTGACTTTGGTGAGTTAGCTCCAATGTTTTTAGCATTTGGAGCATCAAGTGGTGGAGTGGATGTTGGTGCATTTTCTGGTGGTATGATAGGTGAGGTGATGTGTGTAGAAATAAATGGAATGTTATTAGTAATGGTAGCAGGCGTAGGTTCGAAAATAGGAAAATAGAAACAAAAGCAGGAGTAGGGGCAGAAATAGAACTAGGAATAGGACTAGAAACAGGAGCTATTGTACGACCATCTTCAACATGAGGAGAGCTAGTTTTTGAGGTATTGTGTTCTTCCTCTTCCATTGGAGTTATTCTTATGGAAGGAGGAGGTTGAGGCACCATCAGAATCACAAAGTTTCAAGTTCAGCATTTTCCCTCAAGTTCCTCCATAATAGGTTTCAAAGTTTGAAAATTTTCACAACCCTAAGAACTCCTATTCCTCTTAGGTTTGTTCTTCTTCAATAGATTTTTCTTCCTCTTCTTCTTCTTTAGAAGTGTAAACAACTTCATAACTAGCATTTTCATACCTTGCTATTTCCATAAGTACATGGTTGAGGGAATGTCTTTTGGCAAATTTCAGTTATGCTTGATATCCCTTCTTCTCATTATTCTAATTGGAGCAGTAGGCATTTTATCTTATCTCTTTAGTGTTTCAACGGTTTTAGAAAAAGCTTTTTCTATATTTGAAGGAGGTGGAGGCATGCCATACTCTTGTCCTTGCATCCTTTCTTGTCCAGCTTAGTTCTTTTCTCATAGTTTAGAGGAACCTCAAGAGATTCTTCATCTTCTGAGTTTTCAGACTCACTATCTATGAGAATCAGCTTTCTTTTATCTTTCCCTATTTTCTTTCCAGCTTCAGCCTTCTCAAAAGATTTTCTGGCTTGATCATTCCTTATCTTGGGACTTTGTCTAAAGGTACTAGCTCTTGAGCTAGCAAGCTTTCTCCTTGTTGTCTTGAAGGAAGCCATTGAGTATTCACTCCCTTCCACATATTCAAACCATTCCTCAGCTAGAGGATAGTTCAAGTACTAGAATATTTGGCCAAACATTTCGCAAGGTACTCTTGCCGTTCTCTTTTTATCCTTGGCGATTGCGCTTAGCATATAGTCCAGGATGAGTCTTGGATGATTTACTTTCTTTTTGGATAGGAGGCAATATAGGAGCATACAATCCATACCTATAAGCACATCAGTGCTTCCAAGTCTAGGTAATATTGAGAATTGTACTACTGAAAACTTTCTGGCTTTTGCACTTAACATGGAGGTGATGATTTCACAGGGTTTGTGAATAATGGAGTCAGTCAGATATCTTGATACATCATCTTCATTTATCCCTAAGGAGCAAGATAAGTTGGGTGAGGTGGTGCAGATAAAACCCTCTTGCAGTGCCTTGACACTATTTGAGAGTTCAGTAGGGCTAATCTCAATTGCACATTTTCTGATCAATGTCTTCAATGATAAGTTTGGGGTGCCCTTAGGTGTGAGAAGAAAGTTGTCACTATTCTTGAAAATATTTTGTCATTGATATCTAGGAATTCTCGTCCTTGAAAAGAGAAGATCTCTTTGAGGATGGATACTTTTTCAAGAAGCTCTCTTCTTATTGCTTTCCTAGTGGCAACTTTCTTATAAGGTTGTTCACATAATGATCCTGATTTAGGGTCATCGTACATTTAAAATGGTCATCTTTTGTCAATAGAGCGATCAAGTTGCTTTCCTTCAACCATGGTAGATAAGGGTTTGAAAGGATTTGAGAGAAAAGGATGAGGATTTTAGGAAATGGTGAAGGTTTAGAGAAGGAGAAGTTCGTGAGAGAAGATGATATGGTTTTGGTTGAAAGTGAGAGTGTTTGAGCGTAAAGATGAAGGGATTTGTATGTGGCGTGAGAGAAGTAGGAAGTTATAAATGTGATGGGACATAATGTCTAAAGGTGAGGTGAAGTGGAAGAGAAACTAAAACATAGTGAGAATTATCCCACCTTTTTCACTCTTCCAAAACAAGTGGTTTTCAAAACTTAGAACTACTTTCTGGACCTTGTTAACTTTCTGAACCTTCAAGATACTACTATATCCTCATGACTAATGTTCTGGTCTTGCAAACTGATATCTTCGTTTGGACTTCAGTTAGCGTTATGATGGGGAGCCTCCAAAGATGTTTATGCATGGATGCTATGTAGTTTCAAAAACTTTTAAGATTCAAAAGCATTTTCAAGCAGCATAAACGATCTTCAGCTAATGGTTTTGTGAATATATCAGATACTTGATTTTCAGTATTCATAAACATTAAATCAACATCCCTTTTTTGAACATGATCTCTAATAAAATGATGTTTAACATCAATGTGCTTAGATCTAGAGTGATGGATAAGATTTTTAGCAAGATTAATAACACTTGAATTATCACAAAGGATAGGGATTTTGGAATACCTTAGGTGATAATCTTCTAGTTGATTCCTTATCCACTATCTGGGTGTAACATTTTAGTAGCTACATATTTAGCTTTAGCTATTGAAAGTGCAATAATATCCTCCTTCTTGCATGACCAAGTGATGAGACTATTTCCAAAGAAACAACAACATCCACTGGTGCTTTTTCTTTCCACTTTGTCTCCAATGAAATCAATATCGTAGTAACCTACAATCTTACAAGAAGTATCATTCTTATACCATAAATTGAGATTAGTAGTACCAGATAAGCATCTTAAAATTCTTTTAATAGCATTTAAGTGTGATTGCTTTGGGTTAGATTGAAATCTAGCACAAACTCCCATATTTAATTGGATGTCTGGTCTACTTGCTATAAGATATAGAAGTGAATATAGAAGTGAACCAATCATTTCTCTATAATTACTTTTTGATACCTTTTCTCTATTCTTATCTATAATGACTTGAGATGGATGCATGGGTGCTCATGGGTTTAGCTTGATCCATATTAAAATTTTTCAAAAGCTCTTTCGTATACTTTTCTTGATGGATCAATGTTCCTTCTTTTTGTTGTTTTATTTGAAGTCTAAGGAAAAATTTGAGCTCACCCATCATGCTCATCTTAAATTCACTTTGCATTAATTTTGAAAACTTTTCAGAAAGAGAATGGTTAATAGTGCCAAATATAATGTCATCAATATATATTTAAACTATCAAAAAATGATTATTTTGCTTAAGAATAAATAGGGTTGTATCAACTTTATCTCTCTTGAACCCATTCTTAAGTAAAAAGGTACTTAGCCTTTCATACCAAGCTCAGGGAGTTTGTTTTTGACCATAAAATGCCTTTGTTAACTTAAAGACATGGTTAGGAAGGTTTTCACTTGAAAACTAAGGAGCTTTGCATAAACTTCCTAAGAGAGGAATTCGTTTAGTAATGCGGACTTGAAGGTAGCAAAAGCAAGTAGCATTCTTATGGCTTCAAGCCTAGCTCTGGTGCAAATGTTTCATCATAATCAATTCCTTCTTGTTAATTATAACCTTTTGCAACCAATCTTGCTTTGAATCTGACAACTTTTCCAACTTCATCTAGCTTGTTTTTGAACATCCATTTAGTTTCTATGATGGTCTTTCCATTGGGCTTTTCCACGAGTGTCTAGACTTTGCTTTTCTTGAAATGATCTAGCTCCTCTTACATGACTTCCACCCAACTTTGATCATTCAAAGCATCTTCAATACATTTAGGCTTAATAGTGGAGATGAAAGCATAGTTGAAGTCATTTCTTTATGAGGATCTAGTTCTCACACCCTTAGAAATGTCTCCTAAAACTTTGTTCTGAGAAACTATTTGTAAATCAGAAACACCTTTGTAGTTTCTGTAGCCTTGATATTCTTCAGTTTCCTTTTCATCTTCAGATTGTTCATCTTCATGCTCAGAAATATCACTTTTTGAGGGCTTTTGTGTTTTGAATAAGCTTTCTGAAATGTCCTTGCTTTCTAAGGGTTCCTTAAGGTTCAACTTCTCAAAGTTCTCTTCTAGCCCTTCTAGATCATCAACAAAGTCCTTCTTAAGCTCTTTGAATTTGATGTGGATGGTCTCTTCAATACATTGTGTTCTTTTGTTGTATACCCTGTAAGCTTTCGAGATCTGAAGAGTATCCTAGGAAAATTTCATCATTAGACTTAGGATCAAACTTTGTGAGTTTGTCCTTGGTGTTAAGAATAAAACAAGATAAGCCAAATAAATGAAAGTATGATATGTTGGGTTTTCTACCCTTCCATAACTCACAAGGAGTTTTTTTGAGGATTGACCTTAGGAAGATTCTATTTTGAATATAGCATGAGGTGTTTATAGCCTCTGCCAAAAATCTTTTGATAAACTACTTTTTAAAAGCATGGTTCTGGCCATCTCTTGCAAGCTTCTGTTCTTTCTTTCAGCAACCCTATTTTGTTGGGGAGTTCTAGGTGCAGAAAGATCGTGAGAAATGCCATGTTTTTCACAAAACTCTTCAAAAACATGATTTTCAAATTCTTCTCCATGATTTGATCTAATAGAAGTAATTTAAGAATCTTTTTCATTACAAACTCATTTTACAAAAATCTTGAATCTTTCAACCACCTCTTCCTTAGAAGCTAGGAAGATAAGCCATGTAAATATAGACAAATCATCCACTATGACAAAACAATATCTTTTTCCAGCAAGACTTGCCATCTTGGTTGGCGTAAAGAGATCCATGTGTAAAAGCTCAAGTGGCTTAGTAGTTGAAAGCACATTTTTGTTGTGGAAAGAAGCTTTGGTTTGCTTGATGTAATATCCTTTTTTTTGCATAAAATATTTTATAGAGTAATTTATCATATTCTTATTAATTGTTTGAGTTGATTATTGTAGAATAGCCCAATAAGAATTTATCAAACAATTAAATATTGATTTATAAATTAAAATTATCACTCATACTAACATTTCAACATATATATATATAATTATATAATTTGGTAGGCAAGCTTTAAGACTTGTTGACCAAGATTACTTAGTGCACAAGTCTCTAAACTTGGGGCTCAAGTTTAAAACCTCTATATAAAGAGGTGAGGTGAAGAAAGAATTGCAAATAGAGCCTTGAGCATTCTTAAGAGATCAAGTGTAGAGTTTTGAGCATTCTTGAAAGAAATCAAGTGTAGAGCTTTGATCATTCTTGAAAGAGATTAAGTGGAAGGAAGAGAGAGAAAGAGAATGAGTGATCATGAGATTAGAGTGTTACTTCCACAATAATTCTAAGATAGGGAAGAAATCTCTTTAAACCATAGTTACATTGTCTAATTCTTTTCAAAATCTTAGTTTTATGTGTATAAAAGTTTAGGAGATTTGAAGAGAAAATTTCATAAAATTTTAGGAGATTTCAAGGAATAATTAGTTTGTTTTATATAGTCTTATGAGTAAATTTATGATTTCATTAGCTATTTTCTATATTCTCATTTATTTTCAAGATTTATCCAGTTATTTATCTTTCTAATTGACTCATTCTTTTGAATTTTATTCTTTTATATTAAATCATTTTCCACCATCATCTTACTTTACTATTCCTTTACCTTTCAAGTTATCTTCCACTATAGTTTCTATACTATTTGAATATCTATCCACTTTATTTATTTTTAAGTTTAACTTTGTTTTAGGTACTATATCACATTCATTCAATGCTTAATATTAAGTTTTATTTTAACGTATTCAGCTATAATATTTGAAGATTTATGTTGGCTCGTAAGTTCTATTTCCATTTATTACTTTGCATCTCATATTTTGAATTTATGCAACTATGCAAGAGAATAATGAAAAAAAAGACATTTAAAACTTTGCCGCTAAGAAGGCAAAAGGACAAAGATGAAGGGTCCTTTTATGTTACTTACCTTGGTTAGTGTGGCGTAAACGTCTCGCTTTGTCGTCACAATGTTAAAAAGTAATACTAGAGAATAGGAATACCCTAAGAGAAGCCCTTCGACTATATATGAGATAAGCAGACGGGGAAAGCGAAAGATTAGTACAGAAAAATGATAATTTTAATAAGGTTTGCATGACATGCTTTATCTGTACATTCTATTTATGCTATGATATCTGATTATGTTCTTATAAAGAGATGTGACTATGTGTACTTTCTTGTAGATGCGGCTGGAACCATCATAGTTCAAAATGCTTTAGAGATATTCATTACCTACTAAGAATTATTTTCAGTTCTCATCTCTATTTTTGTGGTTTTAGATTAGTCGTAGTGCCTTGAGGAAGACAATCTTTTAGATTCTATGAGCAATTGGAGTTATAAATAATGTGTTTCAAATTTATTATGTGTTATATGATAGTTTGGTTTGTAAACATTATAGTTATGTACTCTCATCAGAAAACTTTATTTGTACTTAACTAATATAATGTTAAATGTCGCATTTGACCGTTCTAATTTCTAGTAATATCTTTAGAATGAACGGGTATTACAAATGGTATCAGAGCCTTGTTCTTTGGCATATACAAGAGATAAGTATAGGTTAAGTCTCTATTAACTGCATGTTGTGATATTTGTGTCTTTTCATCCTATAGTATTCTCAATGCACTAATTATACAATATTGAGCTTATCAACTCAATATTGGGTTATTTATGCACTAGTAGGATACTATAGTTGCAAAATATTGAGGAATTCCTAATCGCAGAGTGCACCAAATGCCACTCTATTAGAAATTATGGGAGCAATGATGGGTTTGGCTGATACTATTAGGGCCCAAACGAAGTCAAACCGCATGTTTTCCAACCAATGCAAGAGACTCAAAATAGGAACAATAACCACCAAGGGGAAGGAAATGGTTTTTCTTATGAAACAATTAAATATTGATTTATAAATTATTATTAGGCTATTCTACAATAATCAACTCAAACAATTAATAAGAATATGATAAATTATTCTATAAAATATTTTATGCAAAAAAGAGGATGTTACAATTCTTCACTCCTTTTAAGAATTTTGTCCCCAAAATTCACTAACTTGTTTGATACAACTTCCGGATAAGACTTGTTGATTTCATCTTCTAGTTCCCGCGTTGCCTCCTTTTGTGACAACCCACTTTAACCAAAGTAATTTCTTTCCCTCTTAAGTGCTTGATAGATCTATCGATGATTTGTATCGGTTTGATTTCATACGTCAAATCATCTCGCCTGAAAGGTTCAAAATAATATTTTCTCAGCTTGAGACATGGAAGACATTGTGAAGATTTGAAAGGTTAGGAGGAAAAGCAAATGGTATGCAACTATGCAATAGAATAATGAAAAGAAAGACATTTAAAACTTTGCCGTTGACCGCAAGAAGGCAGAGGACAGAGATGAAAGGTACTTTTATGTTACCTGCCTTGGTTAGTGTGGCGTAAACATATCGCTTTGTCGTCACAATGTTAAAGAGTAACACCAGAGAATGGGACGAGGCGGGAAGTAATTAATGGTGCAAGAAGGCATGAACAAGTAGCCCTGGAGACTTCTAAGTGGAAGGGTACATGAATGAACCGATTACACACCAGAATGAGAGGGATCTTGAGAATGTATAGGTATGTAAATATACATTGAGGATGACTTATCTGAATTGATTAGTACTACTTATACTAAAAAGATGTATCTTCTTTTGTAGCCCATTACTAAAGAACTCAATGGATAAACATGCTTGACTTGGAGTAATTTTGGAACGGTGACCTGTAATGCCCAATTTTTCTGTTTGAGTACAAATGATCGAAATGCCCCTAAGGTCATTTTTGCCCAAATTCAGGTCAACCCAGTCCTCAAAGGGTCAACTCAATGTTTGAAGGGGATTATATCTGTTATGTTTGATATCTGAGGTAAAAATCGTTTTTTAGACTTTCGGCTCAAAATGACCAAAACACCAGTGTTTCACGGGTAAAGGTGTCATTTGAGCCCAACTTTTCCAGGAAGTTTAGAATGATGTTTTGAGTGGGTTGTGATGTTCATTTGCAGGAGGTCAGAGCATTTTAGTGCAAAATTACCATTTTGCCCTTAGAACGTCCAGTGAGCCTAATGACGTAATTAAGCAAACCTAAACAATATTAGGCTCTAATCGAAGATTAATTTATTTCGATAATTAATCTCAAGTCAAAATAATTTATTAAGGTTAATTAGAGCCTAAGATTGCTTGGTTAAACTCTAATTACATTTTTTAATTCAAGATTCCTAGTCATGGAATTTTGAATAATGTTTCTCTCTCCAATTTCTTAAATTAAAGAATTGTGCCCATACCTTCATTTGACTAAAAGAATGATTTTAAATTGTTAATCTAGCAAGAATACTCCCCTAATCAAGTCTTGACAACCTTAATTAGCCATTACCTCACCTAAACACTTTCTTACAAACTCCTAATCAAAACCTTAATCAAAGAAACACCTAAACACATCATTAAACCACAATTACATGAACAAATTATCCTCCCCCTTGGCTGCACAAAGCTGGCTGAATTCTCCCCCCATAATTCATCACATGTTGATTTTATTTCACTCCAAAGGCCATACCTCAAGCCATACCTTGACCATGCTTTCAACCATGCTTGCCATGCCTAAGCCCATACCCATTCAAAGAGATATTTTCCTCCCCCAAAGCTAAGCAAGGCCGTCCACTCTTCCTCCAATCAGCCCCCATTGTGTCAATTTTCTATAAATACCAAGCCTTGAAGAACTTGGTTACACTTTAGAAGCTTTGCCAAGTTTGAGCTTTCTTGCATTTTCTCTCATTTGCTCTCAATTTCTCTTCCTCTTACTCTTCTTCCTCCTCCCTCAAAGAAGCCTTTCCACCACCACAAACCACCACAAACAACCTTAAACCACCATTCCCTCACCTCAAACCACCTCTTAAACACTCAAACTTTTCATTTCCAAGCTTACAACCTCAAGGAAAATTCATCCTCCTTGAGTTCTACCCTTGGCCAAACCTATATCCTCATCCAAGAGAAGATTTTTGTCTTCTCATTTCTTTGAAGACTCAAGCTTTCCTTCATTTCTTTCAAGACTTTCTTTAGGTAGGGGTTTTATTTCAAAGTTTTACTTGTTTTCTTCAAGAAAGGTTCTAGTTTTCTCTTGGTTTTTCAAGCCTTTCCTCCTCTTTTTCTTTTTCGGCCTTGGAGCCTTTTCATGAGTAAAAATTTGGCTTGATGATGAGGTTTCAAGATAATGGTCTTGTGATGCCATGTGAGAACCTCTAAAGCTTGAAAAACTTGGTCTTGGACCATATATGCTTTTGGTTTCTTTTCCTTTTTCTTTGTTCAAGTTTCAATTTTTCCTTTCCTTTCCCTTGCCGAAGTTTTGGTTTTCTTTCCTTCCTTTGAACAAAGTTTGATAAAAATGTTAAGTAGATCACTAAAAGTTTTGTTAAGAAAATTAATTCTATGTTTTCAAAAGCTCTAAGCTTACCCTTGCCAACCTTAAAGTTGGTCGGCCATTCTAAGAGTTTACTCTAGATTGAAGCCCATGAGCAATAAAATAAAGAATATGATTAGTTCTTTGTATGCTTGTTTAGATAAAGTGTTGAGTTTTGTGTCTATTTTCTTGAGCTTGATGATGAAGTTCAAAACCAAAGGCTTCTTTGAAGACTTGGTGCTAAGAACTCTAAAGCTCACTTTATGTTGTAAGAGCTCTAGTTAAGATAAAATGAGTTGAATACATATTTATGTTTATGCCTTGCATAGCATGTTTATTTTGATGCCATCACTAAGCTCTCAAGAATAACTAAATGAACTTGCATTATCATGTTTAAATTTTCAAGCTTGCATTTCATGTTTATATTTCAAGTCATCACTTAATCTTTAAAGATAATAATGAGGTTGCATCTCATATTTATTTTATGCTCTCACTTTATTTTTTAATGAAGAGTAAAATAAGTGCATAGCATGTTTAAGTTTATGCCATCACTTAAATATCCTAGAGCTCAAAGACTTGCCCAAGTATCACAAGTAAAGTTTTAGAAAATGGAGGCATTTCAAGAATGCCATTTCGGCCTTGTGATGATGATGATGGACTTGGATGAGTTCATCTAATCATAAGTGCCCATAGCCTATGTCTTGGAATTTTTCTAAGCTTAGGTGAACTTAAAGAACATTGTGAATAAGATTTTGTGTTTTAAATCTAATGCATGAACTAAATATTTTAGCTACTGACCTTACCTATTTTTGTATGATTTTAATGAAAGGAATTGGTTTCTAAAAGAGTTTTGAGTTCCTAAAATTATTCCAAGATAAAACTAGCAACTTATATGCATTTAAATCATGAGATTATGTGATTATATGATGCTTGTATTTTCGATTTTGCCTTGTGTACTTGGCCACTGTATAAATTCTATTTTATGGTGTTAAAATGTGTAAAATTATGTTTGAGTGAAGCAAGGAACGATTTAGGGAAGTTAGGAAAGAACAAGTAACTAGAAAGGACTTAAAATGAGAATTCTAGAACACTTAGATGCACAAATTGTAAATTCTGTTCCAGCATAATTGGACTTAAGAAAAATGGTTTATAATTAGTGGATATGTGTAGAAATCCCTCATAATTGGTTTAGGAGTTGATTATAGAGCCTTAGGCGAAGACGAAACTTAGAAAGAGTCAAAGACGAAGATTCTAGGACCCGTAATCATGTGATAATTTTCTGCCCAAAGTGATGTAGTGCTGTTTGGTTATGTTAGTGAGCATAAACATTAGAGAAAATTATAGGTAATGATCTCTTAGGTGAAATAAAGATCCATAATGAAAGTTAGGATAATCAAAACATAAGTTTAAGACTCGTAAGGGCCAAAGCATAAGACACCATGAGATAGGAAGTGTGATGTGAGAATGAGACCGAGTAGGTATACTAGATGAATGTGAATATGTTAATACCATGAATATGAGACTATATGTGTATTTGTGACATGTTGTTGTGATGATGTGGTATGCTATGCTTAAGATACATGAGAATGCGATATATGAATGGATTAGGAGGGTATGCTCCTGATTAAGAGATATACTTGATTGAGAAAATTTTATGAGAACAACATGTGTTAATTGAGTTATGTGGCATGACTCAATTTGAGGAAATTCAGGGTACGTTATGCTCGAATTTCCGTCAAATTTGAGGGACTTGAAAGAAAGTTTGATAAGAAAGATTTTTATATGTGACATGCCGAGATGCATTTCTCCTACTACGGTGAGGAGAAAGGAAACCCATGGGGGGTATGGTCGTGGAGCCATATCGAAGCGGACAATATCACTGATTTTAACCAGATGATGCATTTCGCAGACTGAGACGTACTTCTCCTTATGGTGAGGAGAAGGTAAAACCGTGAGGGCATCGAACATTAGCCTGCCAAAGCGGACAAAGTCACTGGTCTTAACTAGTTGATGCGTTTGGTAGAAGGAAAAAAGTCCCATGATGGGTGATTCCTTAGATCCCCTACCCATACTCTGGAGTCGGGATTGTTATTTTTATGATTATGATACGCTTATCAAGAGGATAAGTAAGAACTAGTGACGACTAGTTAAGATATGAGCTCATAGCCTAGTATCAGGGGTCGGTTACTATTTTTACATACCATGATGTCACAAGTTTGAGAAATGAGGAAAGATGTGAAGCTTTTTGCTTATAAAAGAGAGAAGTTGATTATGAGAAAGTACATGCCACTCATATGAGAATTAGTTATTGATTATATGTTTTATTGGTTTGCTGTATAAAGTATTGACATGCATTCATGTTCTGCTATGCTGCATACATGCATTAAGATTCATCATAAAAGACACGAACCTTGGATAATTATCTTTTATGAAAACCTCATAATGAACCTTTGCATGTATAACCTTTTCATAAGAAACCCAAGGTTCCTAGGGACGTAAACGATGACACTAGGATAGAGGATTCCTTCCTGAGATTCTTTAGCAAGATTCTCACCCCTTTTCTTCTTTTCCCATTAAATCTTCAGATTCCGATGGCATCGTTCGTGATCTTCATTGACACACCGATATGGGAGGTGCACAATCCAGATCATTAGTCTCACCATTTTGAGGGTCGTTGTGCCGTGCGCATTTTTACATACATGGGACGTCCGTTGCATTCCAGGTCTCCATCTTCCTTTTACCCGACCTCTCCCTACGACGACGATTTGATCTTTGAAAGGACACGGCCCCGGACGAGCAGGCCAGCCGTGCCCAACCTTCATCTTCATGCGCGACTATCCGAGTACGTGCCCTCATACCTCACTGGAGGAGGGACCTGCCCGAGGATTCTCCCCAACCCCTATTTGGAGGATTCCGCCCCACGGTGCCTTTGGTCGTCGTTAGGGGTAGTGAGGACAAGGTCTCTTAGCCGAGGCTCATGAGGCGTGTATGTCAGCCCTAAAGGCGCCTCGCCGAGGAGGCCACGTCGCTCCGCGGTCGCATGCCCACGCCCCTCTTCGTTGGGCCACATCGAGGAGCTTCAGCAATTTGAGGGCTACGTTTCCCCGTCCGAGGATTAGCGTCATCCGTGGGCTTTAGAGGGGAGGGTTTGCTTTAGCCGTTTGTATCTTTTGGAGCTTTTCCAAGTATTAGCTATTTATGTTTCCTGTTTCCTTCTTGTATTTTCTATTCTTATATTGCAAGCTCTGCCCACCTATATATTTCAATTGATTTACTAAACTATGTTATTTAATATTATGATGGTTTTTTCTATGATTGAGGTGTTCTTATTTGTTTTGGTATTGCATGATTTATTTTTTCTTCTGCTTTACATTTCGCTTATGTTGCACGCAATGGCTCGCATTTTGTTTTATATACTTCAAAAAAAAAATTTACCCATATTTTTCGCTAAGTAATTTTACAAATGAGTTTTAAAGGGAAGTAATAACTAATAATTAATCTTAATACGTCCTAGGCGTGTTGGGTTAAATATTAGGGTGTTATATGAAGTCCTGGAAGTTTTCCCAGGGAGAGTGTGAGTGAGAACAAAGCACGCTGAGAAGACTTGTTTTGATTTGTAGGGACAGTCATCAATCCATAAAGCCACATAGGATGTTATAAATGGTATTAGAGCAACACCTTACTAGTACGGTGTGGTTCAGGACGAACCATGCAGAAGCTGGTAGGCATATAACGCCCGGGGTATAAGGCAGGGAGTGATTGCTGATACAAGAAAGCACGAACAAGGAGCTCCTGGTAGGCTTCTAAGCGGAGGGGTATATGAATGAATCGATTACATACTAGAATAAGAAGGATCCTGAGACTTGTATAGGTATGGGACTATACAGTTGATGATAACTTATATGAATTGATTAGTACTACCTATACTAACAAGATGCATGTTCTTTTCAGTAGCCCATCATTAAAGAACTCTCAGTGAGCGTGCTTAACTTGGAGTAATTTTGGGATAGATGACCTCCTAGAAAGTTTTCCCAAGGAGCATGTGAATGAAGACAAAGCATGCTGAAGAAACCCATATTGGCTTGTTTGGACAGTCATCAATCTATAAAGCTTCATGGGATGTTACACTTGCCCTTCTCACAAAAATCACGAGTTGAATCCTTATCAAATCTGATTTTTGGCAAGCCTTTAACAAGGTCTTTTTGAGATAGCTCAGAAATAAGCTTAATATGAGCATGTCTAAGCTTCTTATGCCATCACAGCCACTTATCATCTATGAAGGATGCAAGACATTTTACATCTTGATCTAGAAGGTCATCCACGAATAACATGTAAGTGTTATCATGTCTCTTACTAGATAAAATGACTTGTCCATTAGTGGGATTCACAATTTTACAAGCATGAGCATTAAATAAAACATTAAAACCTTAGTTATAGAATTGGCTGATACTCAGGAGATTGTGAGTTAAACCATCAACAAGTAAAAGTAAAAAATTTGGTGGGAGTCATCCTTACCAACATTTCCTATACTTGTAACCTTGGCTTTACCTCTATCAGCAAATTTTACTGATCCAGAGTTCTTGGGTTTCAGGTTTCTGAACCACTTCTGGATTTGGACATGTGTTTGGAGCAGCCACTGTCAATGTACCATTTGTTGTCCTTGTTAACATGCGTTCTCAAACACACCTACAACAAAAACAGTTTTAATTTTAGGTACCCAGACATTCTTGGGTCCTCTTGGGTTAGTCTTTCTTGTGGGAGGTTTCCGACCTATTTTATAGATTTCTTTCTCATAAAACATTTGTTAGTTGGGTGTCCCCTTTTTGTGCAGAAATTGCAAGAAACTTTATTCTTTACTTTCTTGGATGAGATTGCTTTTCCTTTCTTATCTATCTCATTTTCCTATCCCAACCCAATTTTCTGAAAGTATGGCCTTTAACCACTAAGCATTAGCTCAAGATTCCTAGAGCCATAGACCATCTTTTTCAGATCAGATTTGAAAAGTTTTGAAGTCCTCTCAAGTTCAGGAATTACTTTCTGAGCCTTTTGATCTTTTTAGTGACTTCAACTTCCAAGGTTTTAAGTTTAACATTTAAAAACTTGTTTTCTCCATTTATTTCTTCCTTCTCAAGCCCTAAATTCTTAGGATCTGATTTTGCCTTTTCAAGTTCTAGAACCACCTACATCTTCAAGCTCATCCTGGCTTTCCTGATCTTTCATTTTCTTCCTCTAAATCACTCCAAGTCAGCATTCCCTTCTTCTTTGATGAGAACTTATTTTGTGGACCCTTGGGCTTGGGATAATCAGTCTTAAAGTGTCATTTCTCTCCATAATTATAGCAGGTAACACTATCCAACTTTCCTTTACCTTTTTTGTCCTTTCTAAAGTTGAGGTCTCTTCTCTTTGTTTTGCTTCTCCAAACTTTAGACATCTTTCTCACAAGCATGAAGATCTCATCTTCATCCTCTTCATCAAATTCATTTTGTTATTATTCTTCTTCATTTAAGGTTTCAGGAACTTTCATTACTTTACCTTTACTCTATTTCTGGTTTGATGACTTCAAGGCCATGGACTTGCTCTTCTTCATAGTTTCACCATGAACCTCAGAGAGTATAATCTCATGGGTTTTTAGTGACCCAATGAGTATATCCAAGCCAAGAGTTTAAAGATCTTTGGCTTTTTTAATGGCCATTACCTTGGAAGCCACTTTGTAGTGAGGCTTCTCAGGATCTTTCTAACCATTTCAGACTTAGAGTATCTTTTGCCCAACCCCTTTAGTTGGTTTACAATATGCATAAACCTCATGGTTATATCATCAATATTTTCTTATTCATTCATTTTGAACATTTCGTATTGATGAACTAACATGCTGATCTTAGTCTCTTTGACTTGATATATTCCTTCATGTAGCATGTGTAGTCTATCCCAAATTTTCTTAGCTATGTTACAAGCAATGATCTTATCATACTCGGCTTTGCAAATACTTAACCTTGGAGTTCAATTGGACTCTTGCCTTAGGTTGCTTAGTCCACCTACTCCTGGGACTCTCTGAAGTAGAAAGTGCATTTTCAGTCTTGGAACTTCCTTTATTAGAACATAATCTCCTTCTTGAAAGATTTTCCACAAATCAAGACTTGTGTATTTGATGAGCTCTATCTTGTCTCTCCAGGATCTCCACCATCAAAGAATGACAGTTTGTTTATGGAGTGTTCTTTTGCAATATGGAGATTATGTGCCATATCTCCTCAAGATCTTTGTCCTCTACAATTGTTAGATTGCTAAACCCCTTAGAGGTCTAAGCTCTGATGCCAAATGTAGGTTGAAAAGTGTAAAAAGGGAAGGGGGTTAAATCGTGATTTAACTTTTCTTTCCCTTTTTAAATATGAAAAGCTTAAACAAATACTATCAAGTGTGAACTTGAAGTGCAATGAAAATAGCGTAAGTAAAAGTTAGAAAGTAACTTTCTAAACTAAAACGGATGTATGAAATGCAGGATTAAATGTGTTTTTTAGAAAGATAAATGTGATAAGCAGAGATAGAAAATAAAAAAGGCTTAAAAGAAGACGTAAATACTACACAGAAGATTTTACACTGGTGCAGCCAACCTATCTACATCCAATTCTCAACAACCATTGAGTTCCACTAAACAACTATTTCTCTATCCTGAGAAAGTTAGATAGTCTTTCTATAGCCTTCTTAAGCTATCTCTACGTGACCAGTAGCTCACTATATTATCACTTTCAAGTAATCTTTGACTAACCTCTTCAAGCTAACACAACATGATTAGTAGCTCACTCAATTATCACCATCAAGTAGTCTTTGACTAGCTTTTTCAAGCTAACTCACAGTGATCACTATCGAATTGGGTTACAAAAGTTGTATTTGGGTTGGATCACTCAAACTAGTAAGCACTCAAGTTTTCTAAGAATAGGATTAGAGCTGAAAAGTTAAATGACTTCTTTCTAACTATTCTTCCTAGGAAGAACATAAGATCTAATAATAATATAGAAAGAAGATTTTTACAAAGATGAAACTGATTACAAGCTATAATAGATTTATAGAAGATGGGAGAAAATCTCTTCATCGTTTCAGCACAAAGTGATGAGCAAAAGTCTTGAGTTGTAAGCACACTATCTCCTTTTATACTTGATCTTCATTTATGATTGTTGCCTTTAATCTATTTTCCTAGTGGTACGTGTTGATCTTTTTTTGGTGTCTTGGAAATGAAGTCTAGAAGAGTAGCTTGGTGTGTCATAGTTACTTTTTACAGTTGCAAAAGCCATTGTGTAATAGAAGTTTCTAGTTCACCTTCAGAAACTACCTTTTGCTTTCTAAACAAGGTTTCTGAACGTTTCCTTCTAGAAGCTGGGGCAATTGCCCAAGTTGAAAAGAAGATATGTCACATCAGTCCTTAACTGGGTTTGAATTTAATTTGAATTTCAAATTTTCCATCCCATTTCTTATAAAATGCACCGTTTATAGTAAACATGCTTTCTGAAATGTCGTTTTAGTTTCTGGACAATCTTTAGATCTTCCATTCTTCAATTAGAGCTTGTTGTCAACAAAATGATCACAATTATGATGATTGAAGATGGTAACCACACAATTTTTTCAAAGTTGGATTGAAATCTTCACTTCAATCTTGCTTTCTGAAGTCGTGGCATACTTTCTGAAGATTTGAATCTTGATTTCTTGTACTTAAGAATTTTTTTTCATGTGTTGAGCATAGAAACGTTCATTTCAAGATTATTTTTCATTTTCTTTGAGTTCTATATCTCTTCAAATGAGATAAATCATGTTTGCACATGTCATTGTGAAAATAATCTCTTTTTTAGGAACATGTATGCTAACGTGAATAGTTCTGTTTAATACTTCAAGAAACTCGAGAAAGATTAGTCATTCTTCAAAATATTTTCACAAATTGATTTCGTTAGCACTCAAAAAATTTAGCATTGAGGCTTTTTGAAGGTTTCTAGAGCTAACAAAATCAACCAAAAGTCAAAGTCAAAATCAAATCATGCCGCTGTATGAGGTCATATAGTGACGAGGGAGAACATTGACCAGGACTTGCCATCTCCATCCCCCATTCTCATCAAACAATTTGCCACCTTTACATTATCATTACTCTCTATCAAAGGCACTAGAGAGTGGCAAGTAAGAATTCCAACCAAGGCTAACCAAAAATCCTACCAAAAGCAAAGTGTCAAGCCATCACTGGCCTTTTAAGGAAGGTTATCTTGGACCATAACCATACCTCATAAGATCCCTTCCAAATATTAAAAGACACATTTCTTCACCATTAAGGGAATGATCCCTGCACTATAGTTATAGCGAATGCAAGACCTTATCCCATCAATCATCTCATTGATACACCAGACCCTAACCTAACTTCATCATGAAAGTAAGGTTAGAAGCCTTAGCATGGTGCAAGCCCAAATCCCCAAATAATGTATGCTGGCAAACATGCTCCCATTTGCAAAGAGATAATGTGCGAACACCATGAACTAACCCCCATAAGAAACTTCTACATATACTATCAATTTTATTATGGATTGGATTTGGGAGATATGTTGTTTGCATGGAACAAGCAAAGAATAAAAGAAAGCATCAAAAAGCATAATGTTAATCTACCCACAAGAAATGAAGAATTAGCCTTCCAAGAGCTCAAATATTGCATAAGTCTATCACTAATATGGCTAAAAAACTTGGAAGAAATATGGTTACATTGCAGGGGACTCTAAGGTATTTGCCAAGATCTCGTGATAAGGAGAACCAGAATCTTCCATCATGCCCATGGCCCTAGCATGATTAAATTTGGAAAGAAAATAAGATTTTTGTTTTTTCCATACTCACCTTGTTAAAGGAATCAAGGCATTGTTTGATAATGTTCACTTGACTCATAGAAGGCTAAGCAAATATGAATGGATCATCTAGAAAATACAAATGAGTATTATGAGGACCATCCAATAAAGAAAAATAGGTTTCCAAAGATGATGGTCTATTGCCACTTGAAAAATACAATGCCAGGTAACAGAAATGAAATGAGCCTTTAACCCCAAGAGATTCAACCACAAAGTTCTAGTCAAGATTATCATATGTCTTTCTCTAGATCAATAATCTTAATAGCCATATAACCTTTAATTTCCTCCCATTAACACTCTTCATCTTATGAATGACCTTCTAAGCAATACTAATATTATAAAATTACAACCTTTTATAAACCAAGTGAGTAAGAGCAATGACCTTAGGCATAATTCTCTTCAACTGATTTGCAATAACCTTAGTAATCACCTTATAAGAACCATTACATAGAGTAATTGATCCAAAATACTTAACTAATTATGGGGAATCAACTTTGGGAATCAAAGAGAGAAAGATCCGACGAATACCTTTAATCTTCACAAAAGATATTAATAAAGAACTTGTTAACTATTTTAGGTCATTGGTATCATGAATCCAATCACCATTATCATCCTTGTGAGTTAGAATTTGGTTCCATCATTCCTGATAATAGCTAAGAGATGAAAATATTTCGTATTTCAATCCTCTTGAGAAATCCATTTGTACCTACCCTTTTGGGCCCAAAGTCTTTTGCAAACAACGTAATCTCAAAATAATGCCAAAGATGGTGTTACAAGTCCTCCAAACACATGTCTCAACATTATAAGCAAATGATCTTTTCTTTTGAAAATGTCACCAAACACATGCCTATTTCAGTCTAAGGCTAAGCTAGTAAAATAATTGATATTTTCACCCCAAACATCACCCATATTTCAATTTCTGCAACCAAAGACTAAATTTAAAGATACATGACCTAACCAAACCGCCATAAACTTAATAGGTTTGGATCTATGGCATTGAATAAAAACTAAGCCAGTTTGATCCAAACAAGGTTGTGGTTTGAGTTGAACATGGGAACATGAACCACACAAAAGTCTTCATAAAACACATAGACCAATTTATAGAAATCAAAGCCGTGTCTAACATCTCCTTAAGATCCCCACACTTCCAAGTGAAAAGTGGACCATGAAAACTCATATCAACTAATTCACAGAAGTCAATACAATTTTGAAAACCAGCATAGCCTCTTTAGGAGTTTGGGGAGCCAATAACCTCATGATAAAAAGCAATTGTATCATATCAAAATCCCTACCACCAACCAAGGGATAGAATTCAAAAGCTTCCAATGCTTAAATGCTTGACACAAATCATCTCTAATAACGTTTTAGGTCGACCATAACAAGCTATGAAAACCCACTTACTCCTCCAAGAGAGATACACACGTACGTATGTACATACATACACACACACATGTATAAAGGATGACTCTAGTGAGAAGAGTAGTTTATTACGAGAGTAGAGGAGCAAACATAGGCCGTATAACCATACATATGGATAGTCGAGATTGAAATTTGATTAATGATAATTACTTCTCACGTGATCACTTAAAAAAATGATTTTATGTTTTAATTCTGACCATTCATTTAAAATCAAATGGTATGAATTACTCATCCTTATTTATATATATATATATGTCTGCTCACTCTCAAAATAAACTACCCCTCTTATATGAGTCGCTTCGTGTGTGTGTGTGTAATATTTTTAATACGTACATAGGGAGCGATTCATATGAAAGGGTTGGTTTGTTGTAAGAATGAGAGGGTAAATCTTACCATTGGATCTTATATAAGTGGTCAGGATTAAAACATGTCATGGGAATTTTTAAAATGAGAAAGTGAGCATTAATTACTATTAATTAACTTTTAATCTTGATCACACACACACACATACACATATATATATTATATGTATGTGTCATGGTATGTTGGATTTTGTATTATGTGCATGATTTGTAAATTATGATGAAAATAGGCTATGTACATAGTAAAAATTGAACTTATTAAGCTAAAATGGTCAATCCATATTTAAATCAAACTGGCTCACAAGTTAGCTCGAGGTCGATGAGCTTTTAGTTAAGCTTGAATTTTAGGCTCGATTGCTAATGAGCCCAAGTTTGAGCCAAACTCGATGCTAATGAGCGAGCCTAAACTTTCTGTACTCAACTCACTTCCAACTCTGCACCCAAAGGTTGACTACCAAAACAAGTTTACTTAATTTTAAAATAATATTATAAATATTTATAACATGTGATTATAATAAAATAAAAAATTCAATAACACATCATAAATCATAATGAAGCAAATACAAGTAAAAAATACAAAAGACAAATTAAATTTTGAAGAAATATAACAGACAAAGATTTTAGGGTGTGAAAAATTAAAATAATTTAAGTTAATATATCATAACTTCAATTTTGGAATGTCTAAATAGGAGTGCCTATTGTAAATTTTCATGTTTTGTTATTTGAGAGACCAAATTCTAAATAAAGTGTAAACTCTGAGTTTACTCAAGTTTATTCGAGTTCATAAGAGTTTAACCAAGTTTACTCTATTCTAAGTTTTCAAGTGAGTTAACTCGATTTGGAAACCTAAACTTGTGAAAGTTAACTTGAGAGTTTGATAACTATAAATGTAGGATCTAAGTTAATTATAGTGCAGGTCCTCATTGTAGAGGCAACCTTTTGGGCCATGTATCCAAGCTCGTCATGTGGTGACTGATAATATTGGGCCATAAAAATAGTCTAGCATGCAAACCCTGAGCTTAGTCATAGGCTAAGGCTAAGGGCAAAGGACCTTACAGGAAATCCGAGTCTTGAGAGTCCTAAGCTTATGACTATGACTTCGGTGTGTCCTTTGGATTGTTGTGTGAAGATTATGGGGAACGTCTGATTTCACATGGCATGTTTTGAATATATGGAGAGGCATCATTTCACGCTTTTTGTTGTAATACCCTGATTTCTATTTAATCTTACTTATGTATTAATTAAGATTAATTTAGTTAATTAAGGATTAATCACCTTGATTCATTAAATAATGAATAATTAATTGTTCCTAATTTAATTTAATCTAATCTTTTAGGTTTAAGTGCATGTTTATGTTAGTTATTATGTTGAATTATTTAAATGTTAAGAATTAGAGTATTTTGAAAATTTAGAACCATCTTCAATTCAAAATTTCAAATTTCCTCTCAAAATTTTAAGTTTCAAGACACCTTATAAAAATCTAAGATATTTGAATTTGAGCTACATAAAACCATTATTTTAAGTGGTTGTCTTGTATGTTATTTTAAATTATTTGTGAGTGTGTATGTGTATGAAATCCCTAAACTATTCTCATCCTATATTACACTTACACCCCCTCCTACCTATCCTAAAGGAAAAAGAGACCCTATCCTACTAAAGATCAAACTCATGGCCTCCTCCCCCTCTATTCCCCATTTCATTTTTTTTGTTTTTCAAAAACACTTACTCCCTCACATTCCCTTCTCCTTCTTCACCTTCCTTCATCCCTAAGCCCTCCCTAACATCCAAATACTTGAAGAGGAGCTACATTCTTTAGCTCTTTTTCCCTCCAAACACTAAACTCTAACCATTTCTGAAAGGAAAGCTCATCCCTTCCTCCATTGCAAGCGCTAACCGTGGACTTCACAAGGCACAGGGAAAAGATTTTTGCTCCATTTCCATCTCCTCAAGCTCCTAAACATTACCTTTCCTATGACACCTTCAAGTTGGTAGGGGTTTTCTTCTAAGAACCTTTGTTTTGTTTGATTTTTTTAAGCCCTAACTAGGGGTTCGAGTGCTCTTTTATTTCTTTGTATGGGAAATTTAAAAATCTATTGGCAATGGCATGGGTTTGATGTTTTCTAATTTAACTTGGTGAGAAATTTGGCTTGTGGACCCTTAATCGCTCTCTATGTTTCGGCCAACCTAAGGAATTTGGGGGGTTATGGGATTTTTGTTTGTCTTGTGAAAAAGGATAACTAGAATGAGTTGTCTCACATTTATGACTAATGCTCATCTGAAAAAAATTGCCTAGAATCTTAACATGTGTATCCATTTCAGGGTGGTGGTAGAAATATGTTTTCTTTGATATTTTCATTTTGTTACCTTAAGAGCGAGGAAAACACATGGACTAGAACTTAGATTTTATATATGTAGATTTGAATTGAGAAACTATTATAAAACATAGTCTATTATATCATGATATTATTTGTAATGTAGTTAAATGGCCTTGGGAAAGAAATCCACCGCTATGGTTTATAAGGGTTATTGAACCTTAGCCGTTTTATAGCCATTATAATTGTCATGGTCATATGCAAAAAGTCCCCTTCTATGGTCATTTGTCTTCTATATATTCAGTTTTAGTTACAACTTTATATTTTCTTTATCATCACAGGTTACAATTTTAAATAGTTTGTGACCTTGATTGTGGCCCTAATGATGGGCACTATTTAATTTAAACTCCAGTTTATTATTTCTTCTCAAATTTCTTTCACAATGGGATATTCTTGAACCCACAAAAATTTCATATTTATTTCGATAATATATGTTTCATAGTAGGAATTTAAAATTATAGTTGATTGGCATCCGAGGATGTGGATAAGAAATATGTTTCTATGACTTGGTATGTTCAAACAATGTGTCGCAATCACATTTGATGGTTTGAGCAATGTGGCTTTGATTTACATGTTATTGGATGATTCTTGTGCAAGTTGTAAATGCTGGAAAAATTTTCTATTTGTGGCATGTGTTAGTCCACCGTTTTGACTGTTTAGAGAGCATTTGGCTTGAGTTTTGTGCTCTATTGATGAAGTGTGTCAAAAATGGGTTTAAGATAAGTGTTTGAAGCTTTTGATCAATTTATAGATGCTGGAAATATTTTTTATGATCTCATTTTACATGAAGGTCACGGTTTGATGGGTTAATGGGGCTAGGAATTTCACTTCATGTTCCTGTAATTTGAATGAGTTTAATGTATAATTAGGAGTTTTCGAAGAGGATTGTTTTCTGAGACTTGTCCCTTGATCTTTGGCAATTGATTTAGGCTCCTTCATGTTTGTACATTAGCAATGCTCAAATGGATTATAATGTGTTTGAATGCATAATTGGGGGACACGTAAGCAGGGAGTGTTCCATGGGCTACGTGACATAGCTTAACTCATCCCAACGTAAAGTAAGGATTGTAGCATTAGCATGAGTTAAGATTATGTCTCTTGGACCTTGGAATGCAAACCAAGTTGCATGGGATTCTAAGTTTAGTCACTAAAATGCAGATTATGTGTGCATATGTCTCGTGAGAGTGTATGAGATTTCTGTGGTGCCTTGTGATCCTATATGTTTATGTGAAAAGCCTTGGACTAATCTAATTATTTGAGAAGGTTGGAGTAGGAATTGTGATAGATGTGGTGATAAATTTTGGATTTATGTTCCACTAGTGTCTATTTGGCATGGATCATTAATATGAGTTGTCTTGTCTTAATTTGTGACAGTTTAGATGACTATAATGTTGAAGATTAAGAGAATATATGAAAGAGATTGATGGCACCGTTTTTTTAGTGGGGATGGGGATGTGTAACACCCACATCAGTGCATGAATAGCTTGGTTGGGGACGGCATTACATAACGCCCACCTTGGTACCTGTTTAGCTTAGCTGCGACGAGATGTAGAGCCCAGTTGGATGAGATATATTGTTATGCTATGTGGTAGTTAGTTAAAATAAAGATTTAAACTATCTAAAGTAGGTGGCACAAGACAAGTGGTGGTTCAATATGTTTAAGTGCATGATTATGCTCATGTTCCTTCTTTTTCGTCTTGTCATGTCAAGCATGTATATATATCTTGTTAATTAATTACAAGTTTTGTAATCCTAAAATGTGTATCACGTCAGTATTTATGTTTGCGAACTAATTAAATAGGTCAAAGCATGTCCACTTATTTTATAACTAAATTCGAAGTGACTAGAGACGACAATGATGACACGTAACTTGTTTTTCTTTTAACCCTACTGAGTTTCCATTTAGTTACTCCCCTTTCATGCCATATTTAGATGAGTCAGCGGAGCATGATGCTAGAGTCCCATGAGTTCATGACCTTGGAGCTAGCCCATGCATAGAGGATTAAGTATTATCTTCTACATATCTTGTATTTATCTTTTGAGCATGTATACTATCGATCTTTAATTATGTTCCCTTGTTTTGAGATTCCCTTACTTTTATGGATGACTGTATTTGAGACCAAGCCTTATTACCGACTCTTATCTAGGATTTATTTATGGTGTGTTCTTTATTAGAATATTATGTTATGTTTCATGTGTTATATCAACTGTGGTCGTCCTCCATGGATCCATGTTCTCATATGATACATTAATACTTTATTATATTATGATGTGGCAACATGTGATGTTAAATGTTTATTACCTATAGGATTTATTCAGTTATGTGTTTATTATTATGGAATGTAATTTTCGCTCTCATGTTGCATTAGACTTAATTATGCGTTAACGAACGAGCTTTGCCATTTTAAGATTTCAAAAGTGAAAAAAATTATTCTCTATTTTTTGCTAAAAGTATTTTCAAGTAAACTAAACATATAAAATCAAAATATAAGACATTCGATAATTGGCTAATTATGACGTATGCATAAGAGATTAATAATTAGGGTGTTATATTTGTGACCACCATTGCTTCCATGCACTCTTATTATAATAAAAATTGAAACCACCTAGAAAACTTAAAAGCAAGTTGGAATTTGATAGGATAACGTTTGACAATATAAAATTTGATGGTATAAAATTTGATTGTGTATGATTTGTTTATTTTTTTAGGTGAAATATCTTTTAAAGTTAATATTATATAATATTTGTTAAGATAATGTATATTATATTACAATATTTTATTATTTTGCTGTTACAAAGATTTTTTATCATAAATAAAAATTATTTAAATATTCTTATTTTTAATTACAAATATTATTAATTTTTATTAATTTTTACTATATCTAAAAAGCACAAAAAATTATAAAAATGAATAAAATTATAATAGCAAAAAAGATCAAACAAGAGAAAGTGAATTAATTCAATCTCATCATCATTCCGTATATCTTAAATCAACCAAGTAGTCTCGATTAAGCTAAATCGTTATTAATCTTCTAATCAAATTTGTTTAAAATGTCTTGAATGAGTATCACCTTTTAGGGAGTGGCGAACTTTTATATAATTATCGTAAAATGTGTTTCTTTCTTTTAAACTAATAATTTATTTCATCTGTAACCCAAAAAACAAAACTAATAGTTTATTTGTACTTTTAGATTATTCAGACACTTTTTTTTTTTTACCGATTCAAACTCATAATTGTTAATGTTGTTAGTTTTTTTAATGTAAAAGATGGATATATACATTAATTCATCATTATTTGTGTTTTTAATGTAAAGATGTTAATAAAAATCTTCTTTTCTTCCTTTTTTTTGTATTTTGAAAATTATATTAATCGTAATGAGGTTTGAATCTAGAACCTCATTCATATTACCTAAATTCCTCACCACTAGACCAATCCTAGTAGCTTATAAAAGTCTTCTTTTAGCATATCATTATATATGTCTTTTTATTTTGCAAAGAAAGTGGTCATAATAATTCTTTATGAATTTTATTAAATGATAATTAATTTAATGAGCCTACAATTTAGTGATGAACTCCTACATCTCTCAATAAGCTATAAGAGGTTGGAGTTCAACTCTCATCCCCACTCCCTATCCTCTAATATCTTAGCTAAAATAATTAATTTGATTTTAAATATTTAATATTTAGACTTAAATATCTTTTTGGCTCCTGAAAAATAAGAGAAATTTAGTTTTAGCTCCTAAGAATTTCTTTTTATCCAAACATTTCTAAAACAATTTGATTTTAGTCCCTACAATCTATTAGTTTGCCTCAGTTAAATATTGAGTTAGATAACAAAAAATCACGTCATTCAATCCCACATAACAGTCATTAATATTACATGTCATACCATAATCATACTAGTCAAAATCTTACTATAAAATAAGTTATTAGGTCGAATAAGATAAATTATTAGATAAAGATTTTGGTATATAAGATTAAGATATGTCACATAAGATCACTGATTTCCATATAATATTAGATAATGTGGTATTTTATTAGCCTACTCAACATTTAATACAAACATGCTAAAAGCAGACTAAAATGAAGTAGGTTTAAGAAATGTTTGGATGGAAAAAAAAAACTATTTTTCACGGATCAAAATAAAAACATGGCTTATTTTTTTAGTAATTCTAAAGATATTCAAACCTAATTTTTATTTTTTTATTTGTATATGACCACTAAATATTACAAGTATTTAAAATTTTTTATTTAAAATAACTATTCATATATAAACATTAAATTATTTTATAATGTAATCATTATCTTACAAAACATAGTAGTACGTATGTGAGATAAAAAATAAATTAAGAGTGAAGAAATAAATTGTAATATATAATACCCACAATTTAATTTTTTTTTCATCTTGTGTTTATATAATTTAATTTAGTATTAAATAAACATATATGGCATTGAAATATATAGTTTTATTTTTTATTTTTTCTTAAAAAGATAATACATTAAATTGGTTATCTATTTGATAATTATATACTTTATTAGGATAAAGATTTTATATTAATATTTGATAATTTATTTTCACATCTTTAAACTTGTTTGATCAATATATGAAATATTAAACTTATCAAACATAATGATAAAATATTATTGGATGATAGCTAGAAATATTTTATATTGATAGAGATTTTTTTAAAAACAAACACCACAAAATCCTTGTGCAAAGCATAGCAACACAAAGCCTAAAAAGACTTTAATTTCTGTACAATAACAATGTAAAATATTGTGAAAAATGATAATTGAGAGAATAAATAATAGAAGAAGAGAGAATAATATTATTAATAAACTAAGTACATAGAGCATCTAAATGACTATTTATCACTAAAAGATAATAGATATAATATCTCATCAAATCATAACAATTTTATCTAATCTAAATAAATCTTAACAGAATCAGTTAAAGATATGGATATCCTTAGTCAAATAATATTTCATAGCATAAAATAATTTTATAATATTAATCAATGAAAATTCAAGAAAGTATCAAATCATTTTAAATAATTACCCATTGTAATAATTATTTATGATGATTTTGTTTAATTTGTATTGATTGATAGTATTAATCAATGAAAAACAAACCCTAAAAATCTAAACACCACAACAGCATACCGGCAAACCAGTAAAACCCCCACTACGTACTCTGCCACCTCCACCATAATGGCATCATCACATCTCCACTCCAAACCATCGTTCCCCAGGACCTGTGTCACTGTCCTCGCCACCAAACGCCACCCTCCAGCACCATGAAACGGTCACCAACGAGCTTTCACCATCACCTTTCTCAATCGCCATCACCACCATCACCTCACAAAACTGCAACCATACTGCACCACCCCCATCAATATATGCCACCATGATCCAAACCGCCCATCAGCCACACTACCTCCATCGTTCAGCCACGATACAAAGGACTAAATTGAAATACATCTAGATAGAATTTGAAACCTCCACATCAAGTATCTTATCGTGAGGTCATTCTTAAGAGGGAGAATTGGGCAAATTTAACAACACTACAACAAAATTAAAAAGAAAGCGCACAAAACAAAAGATAAAGTAAAAACATTACTGTCATTATTATCATAAAAAGTTATTGAATATTTGAAACCCAACTTAAAAATTCTAAACTAGCCTATATCTAGTAAGGACGAAAAACTCCTAAAAATTAAATAATTGCGATGAGTTTTAAAGAACAGGGAATTGGAGCTTGGAACAACTGCCCGAAGTTGAAAACTACATGGGGCTTCTCAAATTCTCAGGAATCCAAGTGATTTGAGACAAGAAGACAGAAGCCATTGCCAAAACAAGAATTATAAAGGTCAAACAGCCGCCACGTCCAAAACTAGAATTCGCAAACCCTCTCATCTGTATGTCACGCTGCTTCTCGCACGACGTGGACGTGTGAGGGAGAAAAACAGCCTCATCAGCGCTGTCTACCTCCGCTGCCACCTCCACTTTCGACTTCTTTGGCTTCTTCGTCTTCTTGTTCTTCTTCCTCTTCTTCTTCTTAGGCTCCTCCGCTTCTCCGTTATCCGCAGAGCGATTCACGTCGTCATCATCGCGAGACAGTTCACTCGACTGCCTCTCCAGCAACAAGAAAGCGTTGTCGGAAACGGCGAGCGTCCAGTCGGAGTTGGTGGCGGGCAAAACGGAGGCGCTGGCTTTTCCGTTGTTGTTGATCTTGTTCTTTCGTCGCTTTGCGTAGCTGACTTCCTGCCAGCCTTCGTCGGCGTCGTCAGCGGCCGTGGAGTCGCCGTTGTATTGCTCCAAGCAGTGATCAACGTCGTCAGCAGCGGCGGAGTTGCAGTTGTCTTCCTGCAAGCCGTGGTCGGCTTCGTCAGCAACTGCGGAGTCGCCGTTGTCTTCAGCATCGTCAGCAGCGGCGGAGTCGCTGTTGTCTTCCTGGAAGCCGTGATCAGTAGCGGAGTCGCAGTTGTCTTCCTGCAAGCCGTGATCAGCGTCGTCAGCAGCGGCGGAGTCGCAGTTGTCTTCCTGCAGGCTGTGGTGGGCTTCGTCAGCAACAGCGGAGTCGCCGTTATCTTCGTGCAAGCCATGATCGGCGTCGTCAGTAGCGGCGGAGTCACCCTTGTCTTCTGCGTCGTCAGTAGTGCTGGAGTCGCCGGTGTATTGCTGCCAGCCGTCATTGGCGTCGTCAGCGGCCGCAGAGTCGCCGTTGTATTCCTGCATGCCGTGTTCGGCCTCGTCAGCAACAGCTGAGTCGCCATGGCATTCGACGAGGGTGGATTCAATAGGTGTATGTGTTTCGTCCATTGATGTAGTTGGAAGAGTAGATTTCTCTGTGTCTCTTTCCTGTGAGAATGAGCAGAGAAAGTGTGCTGAATGATGGCGGGCTCACCTAAACTCTGTTTTATAGACAAATAAATAGCAACTTTCCTATTTTAACACTAACTTTCTTAAATATTTAAACACTTTATTGTCCCATCACTTTTTTTCACTTTTTTTTCTTTCCATCACTACTCTCACATTCATATGGGATATACAAGGGTGGTACACTCATGTAGATCTTGAAATAGAATAACTCTATTAATAGATAATAGATAACAGATAACATATATTATTCTAAATTATATTTATCTAAATTATAATATCTGACTGAATTATAGTTGCCGAAATAGATAATTGTTACATGTATTTTTTTTTCAATTATTAGTGTGATGAGGTGAAAAATATAAAAATATAATTATCAATTTTAGTACATGGATATTATCTACATATCAAAATTGTTAAAGACAAATTGTATGTATTTAAATAGGAGCTATAATTTATTAACTCAAGTTTAATTTAAGTTGATAATAATTATAAGATAAATAAATAAATCACTATACATTTAACGTACATATTTAGAATTATTTATGCAATATATATGTTTATTATCACTCTTTTCATATATCAATCTTTGTAATAAAATTGTCTTATGACAAAGGAAAAATTACGCAAATAAAATAAAAAAGGAGAGAGGTTACATAAATATCTCGTTTCGTAGCTTGTTACATATATGTCCTTTTTATTTATTAATAGAAGTCGATTCAAATCAACTTTGCTTAAGTAAAGCAATTTTTTGCTAAAATTACACTGAAATCGACTAAAATTGACTTCTTCAATGCCATCTGGTCAGACGCATGCCATGTCAAGTCAAATCATGTCCTGGGCCAAAGTCAAAAGTCGACTTTAGAAGTCGATTAGAATCACTATGGACTTATGTTGCTGTCCAAGTCGATTACAATCGACTTCCATTACACAGAAGTCGATTTGAATAGATTTCTGTGTATAGGAAGTCGATGTATCACTTTGAACTTTACTCACACGGCCTGACATGAGTCCATAGTCGATTCTAATTGACTTCTAAATTCAATTTTAGTCGATTTTATGCTCGCTCCACCTTTATAAATTCAACTCCCACTCTTGCATAACGAAGAAGTTAGTGAGTTGGTATACAAACTCGGTGAGGATATGGCTGAGAATTACATTCATATTCTTGTCAATTATGATGGTGAGATTATAAACACCATTGAGTGAGACATTCGTTAGTGATAATCAAGCATGGTTGGTTGTCTATCCACCTATCAATTTGTTGGAGTTGGAGAGAAAAATATTGGAAGAGTATGAGGGTAGTAACAAGCAAATAGCAAAAATATTTTATCGGATGCCGATTGATATTGGGCCAAATGGGATTCGATATAGAAAGTTTCAAATTTTGAAAGATGAGCACATCAGTTACATGTTTGCTTATTTTCATGAGTACAAAGTTTATGATCTGACCACATAAAATTTCATTGCAAATGTGTCAAGTTTGGTATTGACTGGAATTGGAGTATACGCGTCACATTTTGCGGAAATTGCAGATGTGGGAAGTGCGGAAGGAATCGGACCGCACACATGTGTCTTTCCCAGTCTATGGATCAACATGTGCAGATGGATTATCATATTATCTGTGCACACATCTACCCCATGGTGCAAGCGGATCCAACAATAGCCATCAAATCACTGTAGAGGCGGAGTTGAGGTTCAAGACGACATAAGGAAGGTATGGTTGGCTAAACAAAAAGCAATTGCTATGATTTATGGGACTGGAAGAATCATACAATGAGCTTCCTAGATGGTTGGGCGGCTGCAAGCTTATATGCCAGGTACTATTGTCCAGTTACAACGTTTACTATGTTGGTGATGTTGTAGATAATAGTTGCTTTATGTTCCATCGGCTTTTCTAGACGTATCCGCCATGCATAGAGGCATTCAAATATTGCAAACGTCTTATTTCAATTGATGGCACTCACTTGTATGGCAAGTATGCTGGAACATTGCTGATGGCTATTGCCCAAGACGGCAACTCTAATATTTTGCCCGTTGCATTTGCCGTGGTAAGGAGAACAAAAGAAGCATGGTCTTTTTTCTTGGGAAACCTTCGGCAGTATGTGACACCACAAGCTGGCATTCTTGTAATATCTGATAGGCATCATGCTATCAAAGTGGCTCTAGAAGCAGAGGGAGTGGCTGGCATCCTTTCAGCATATCATGCATATTGTGCTCGCCATATTGCATCAAATTTTGCTGTAAAGTTCAAGAATAAAGATGCCAAGCAGTTGTTAATGAACAGCATATGCAAAGATTAGCATAATTTTTTGTCTGGTTTAGGGCATTGGAGCATGTAGATCCCGCAATGTGTGCGTGGGCTAGCAACATACCGCAAGAAAAGTGGGCTCACTATGCCGACGAGGCCGTCATTTGGGCATATGACAACTAATTTGTCAGAGTGCATGAATGCTGTCATGAAAGGCACTCGCAATCTTATTACCGCCATAGTAAAGTCAACATATTATCGGCTTATTTAGTTGTTCGTCAAAAAGGGGATAGCGGCGAAGACCCAACTTGCAAGTGGCTGAAAATTTTCAGAGACTCTGTTGAATGCAATGAGGAGCGACACTTTGGCATGAGTGCTACTCGTGTAACCCGGATTGGAATACTTGGTGTTTGAGCGAGATGACATGTCATGGTCGGGAATTTAGGGTGGATTTAACAGAGCGATGGTGTGATTGTGGGGAATTTCAAAACTTACACTATCCATGCGTCATGCGCTTGCGCCATATCTGATGCCCGACGAGAATGGACTTCTTGGGTTCATGAAGTTTACATGATGGAGTCGTGTTCAACGTGTATAAATGGAGTTCTCTGAGTTGCTAATGAAAACATGTGGCCACCATATACTGGGCGTCCCATACGGCCAAATCCCACTTAAGTGAATATATGTCGTCCAGCTTCCACCAGGATTCACAATGAAATGGATGAGGTTGATCCAGGAAGCCAAAGCGATGCGGACTTTGTAGGGGGTGGGCACACTAGATGATCATGCCCCCATGCTCCATCCTCTAGCCAACGTCATTGATTCATTGGGTTCTTATTGCCGTTTACATGTTATGTTTTATTGTCATTTAGTCAGCTTATTACCGTTTCTCTATGTTTAATAATCAATGTAATATTGTTATTTTTCTTGTAGTTGTGGTCTACTTGTTAGTGTAACTTCATTGTGGTCTCTCAGTTAATGTAACTCTTAATGTGACCTCTATGTCATTAATCTAAATATGTTATTTACTCTCTTGTAATTTACATGCAATATGTAATATGATTAATAGAAACACCATATAAACACTACTCATATCAACACTATATAATATGAAAAGTCCAAATTACAAAAAGTCCAAATTAACACTACTCATATCAACACTATATAATATGAAAAGTCCAAATTACAAACATAAGGTCCAAATTACAAACATAAAGTCTAATTTACATTCTATACATAATCATATGATCCAAATCATAGTGCGTCTAGGTCCAACAAAGTGACTCCCGTGAAACAATGACGAGGTACAATCCGTCAGGCCTGCATGTACATTCTGCCGATACCATCCATATCCTCCTCCTCCTCCTCCTCCTCCTGAAGGATCTGATATGCTCCACTAAAGTCGATAATCATGATTGGTGGCTGGAGCACTGATTGAGATCGAGCCGTGTTATACCTTAAACCAAGCCATCACCTGAAGTTGAGGGAATGTCGGTTAATGATATGTGTCGACCTATGTCACTCGGACCCCATCACAAACGTTGAGCTGGACGGGTAGGGGTCTAAATGAACTGGTGACTAGGTCCAGGATGAACCGTTGGCTCGTGTCATGAAAGGGCCATGCATGAACTTGGTGCTGAGAAGAGCTAGGCATAAACTGCGGGTGGATGGGCCAGGCATGACCGCCGCGTAGTGAGGTCAAGCAACAAATGGGGCCACACATGAACGCTGAGGGGTCTTCTAAGATGGCCAGCCATGAACCGGTGGTAGAAGGGCCAAGCATGAACTACGGCTAGGGTACACATGTGTCGGGTGGTACACATGAAAAGACTGAGGATGATGTATGGTCTAAGCTCCGCTTGAGCTCCAGGCCGCCCGTGCTGAACTGAGACGTCCACGGGCTCCACTGGGGCTCATGTCTTGCTCTCTGCCCGATGCCCAGAGTATGTCTATTAGGCTCTGTTGTGGCTCATGGGTTGCCTCTGTTGAGGCTTCATCCAGCGCTTCATCATCACTAGATGTTCATTACGATGTCCGCCAGCACGTGTTCCATTGGACACGACGCCTCAATGAGCGTCGATCTGACGTCAGGAGGGTGTGGGATACCCGTTGTGCTGGGCATGCTTGGTACACCTCCGGCAAATCTCAAAGCTTAGGATCCTCTGGGCTCCATCTATAAAAATCTATTTGCTATGACACGTACCACTTGAAGTACTCAATAGATGGTCGATCATCATCAGATAATGTGCATCCCAGGCAGCATGCTATGGCACATGATACTCAGGCCACCATATATCTAAATCCCCTCTACCATCCTTGGTGTGCAATCGATCAATATTTATCGGATGATGGTATGTGCGTCCTCCGCAACTGTCCGAACAACACGATCAGGGTGCCACTCAATGACAAAATGTATAAGTGCTCACAGATGCCCAGACATTACTCTTCATAAATAAATGCAGGTGTCAAGTCCCTAACTTCATCAAAGGTGTAGGGAGTCCACCTAAACTGTAACAATGGACAAAAATATTAGACTCACATTAATAAAACTCAATATACACGTTAACAACATGACCATTATATACTACTTACCCCAGGAATGCTAATTCATTAATACCCTTCCTGAGCGTAGCAAGCGAGCTTGTCTACCGAGTCGAGGACCTAAATCGACTCCATCTGCAAAAAGTATATGTAATTTGTTTTCATGGTTACAAATTTGTGCATACAAATAGATAACAAAATAAGCATGTTCACACATGTATGTACCTCAATGCAAGGGGAAATGTGAGTGAATGGTGCTGCTAACTTGGGCATTCTACCATGCCCAAGATTGTATAAGGGCTAAACAACCTACGTGACATTATATTTCAATCCGACAAAGCTCGCGATAAAGGGATCCTAGAACAGAGCCCCAACTATAATTTTAATCAAAATCAATAAGAAGAGGGAGCCACTTCATATGAACCCGAACCCTGATTTATCTGGAATAGAACCCCACCAAAGAGAATCATAATGAAAGCTTTGGTGTAACGAATAACTAAGCATTTCGGCAATGAACCAAATGTATCTAAACCAATTTAGATTGACCAAACCCTTTTATATCCTTCTCATCTGGAACTGCAAGTAGATCTACACATTGACCATATATCTTGATCATAAAATTTCTCCCATGCACCAATGCATCCATTGCAGGTAGTCCATCAACACGCAAACCAAGTTGGAACACCACATCCTATGTGATGGTACATCAAGGAAGATGAAAAGTATCCAACGCTCTACAAGTGCACTTATGAGAGCCCTATCATAATCAAATACCGAAACCATCTCGTGCAACATGCCATAAGCCAACCTTAAGAAAAGGTTCCATTCGTGAATCAAATTATACCGCCTACTTTTTAAAATTCCATAATATATATATATATATATATATATATATAACATGACATGTTACAGTTAGCAAACTAAAAAACATATAACGTAATGATGCTTAAACCCACAAAATTAATTACATTTCACAAGCAAATTAAACCCACAAAATGATGCTTAAAGCCATTTTTATTGTAAGGCCATTCCAATAAAAATAAAGAAAACCTAAAATTAAACTATCCAAATTTGCCAATTAAAATTAAATTAAATTAAATTAAATGGCCACTAGTTTTCTAAAACTTGAATAACTTCCAATAAATTATTATAGCAAATAAAGTGTTTTAACAAATAAATAACCAAATTCAATACCATTTTATTCTTTACTTACAAAATAATATACAATACTATTAAAAATAAAATAGTAATAATTGGTCCCGTTTTATTATTTTCAATTTTTTTACAAAATTATGGAATAGAAAGCTGAAAATAAAATTAAAACTGAAAAAATTATCAATATTAATAACAAGAAAATAACGTTCAACTCAAAAATTCAAATAAAATTAAAAATAAATATAAAAAATATATTTAAAAGTTGATTCCTTAATTTATTTTTGTTTTCACTTTGCTCTCCTAATTAATTTTCTATTCATTTGGGGTCCCTTATTTTTGTTTTTCATTTTGGGTATAAAATAAAATACAAGAAAACTAAACTATAAGTTGTTAGCTACGGTGTTCCAAACTAAAATAAATGTAACATACCAGAACAATAAAAAATAAATAACACCATACTAAATTCAAATTTAACTACAATAAATTTCAAATAAAATAAAATAAAATACAATATTATTAAAAAAAATTAAATTAAGTTACCTAGTCTGCTTACCCGCAATATGATCAACAACATTAAGACGATATAGCTCGCCCTCCATAGCCATCAATGTATACACGAGTGCAAGTAATTCCTCACGCCTTCCCTCATCTCTCTTACTAACTAACAAAAAACAAATACTAAAATACATCAAGAGTCTTCAGTTTTATTTTTATGGAAATATACTTAGGATGCTCGTGAAGCATGAAGTTCTAGATCCAAACATGCCTTCAGCCACAAACACTATAATAATTCTAAACACATATATACTATGATATAGCTTTAGGTACTTCTTTTTTTCCTTTTTTTCTTAAAATATACGTACATAGCAAATGAGAAATGGATAGAGCAGAGAGAGAAAAAAAGGGGGCCACATGGCGTTGGAGTAGGAAAGGGACTTACCCCACAATGACATCATAGCATAGTCATAGACTTCATCATTTATTTTTAAAGATGAAAGGCCTCCTGACCGCCGCCTTCCCACGGTTTCCCTAAGCTTCCTTCAATGCTTCCTCTTCCGTTTCGCTTTGCTAAGTGCATGAAATCCTGTAAAGACGTCCTCCATTATATAGTGTCAAGTTGAAGGGGAGTTGACTATAAACGTCTACTTAGATATTTAACAAAGAAAGACAAGTCAATTCTAATCGACTCTGGAAGACGCTCACAAGTCGACTTCAGGAGACTTCCCATGGACGTGACACCGCTGCAAATGCCGCAGAGAGTGGGTGAACAGTTTCAAGTCATTTCTAATCGACTTCCCCGCTTTGATGCCCACATGATTGACTGATTTTGTAGACTAGCGGATGTAGGTACATCTTTAGTCGATTATACTCGACTTTGATGTTTCTTTAGTTGAAAATTTGAATTTTTGCAGGAAGTCGTTTCTAATCGACTTCTATTATATAAAATACATTTTTGTAACGAACCGAAATAGGAGAATCACGTAATATCTCTCCTTTTTCATTTTATTTATGTAATTTTGCCTATGAAAAATTAATCTTGTTATGCAAGAATCATTGTTTTACATAATAGTTAGTATCTTAATTAAAAAAAAACTGCATAAGTTGTATTAAGGACCTTCTAAAATTTATCATCCCTTGTTCTTTTTCAAGCCATTAAATCCATAATATATTAAATGCAGAACAAATCATTTGCCAAATTTTGAAATTTTATTAAATTTAATATGATCTAGTGGAAATTACTTATAAATAAAAGAGTATAACATACTTTACATGGTTTACTCAGCAATTAAAGTTTACGGTTCATTTCATTAAACACATAAAGTATTTTGTGATATAGATACAGAAAATGTATATCTCAATTGCGATAGCCGAACTTAATTGGAAGGTTAATTTTAATATTCTCTTTCAAACATATATAAACCAATAGATCCATCAATTTATGCCCAAAGGATTTCCTTAAATGATTATCGCTAATTTAGTTATCCTAATAAAAATTGTAACAATCACAATAATAATTATAAGAATAAACTGGAGAATATTAATTAAGAAAACTAATGTATTCAATATAAAAAGGGTCTCAAACATCATCCCAATCCATCCTAAATCCTTACAATAGTGAGAAAATATACTCCTCCATGCTAGAGGATTACAACAATAAAAATAAAATAGTACCTGAAAATAATAACAAGAATCCTTATCACAATCCCCAAGAACAAATCAATTTCCCTATTGAAATCCCAAGAGAGAATAGTAAAGAAGAAGATATAGAAAGAGAATTAGATAGAGAAAACTAGCAGCCTAACTATGAAGTCAAAACTAAAACCAAAACTAGGGTAAAAGTTTAAGTCAATCCCTTAAATATTGTTCTGGAAAATAGCACAAAGTGGAGCCAAAAATAGATTAATTATCTATAATCCTATACACGCATGAGCATTGTAGTGCTAAAATGAACATTGTAGCGCTCTATAACCATGAGCTCAAGAATTGCTTGAAGCCTCCTCTCCGAGCGTTGTAGCACTAAAATGAACGCTGCAATTCTCACCCAAGAGTGAACTTGTGCTATTTTTCTCCCTTTTTGTTCTTGACATTTTGCACTTGATCAAAAGCTCCTATATACAAAACCATACTCAAAGAGACATGTTAAATGCAACAAGCTATAATTCAATAATTATTCCAAAATCAATGCAATAATCAATTATTCTATCAAATCACATAATGGGAAATAAGTCAAAATCCTATTATTCACATCAATAACATAGTTGAACTCAAGCAAAAAGCTAAGAATTAGAAGCAAGAAAAGTAACATAAATGTCCCTTATCAACTCCCTTATAAAATTAAAGTTTGATTCCCCTTGACTAAGGTGCACCTTATCATACATTCATAGTATGTTTTTGGGAATCATGGTTCTTGAATGTGTAATTTAACTTAACAAATTCATTTAAAATTTCAAAAATTAAAATTTTATTTAATTATAAATATATTTCAACAGACCATCTTCTAAAAGCAAAAGTCTTTTAAGTAAACAATTGTGCTCTTTGACTTAAATTTTTTTTGATAGAACCCCCTTATATTAATATTCCACTCTTTAAATTAAAAAATAAAATTGGAGAACCCCTTAAACTAAAAAATCCTAAGAAATTGATTTCAATACATACATATATCAATCCAATCAAATAAAATTCACAATACAATCAAACAAACATTTAAATATCCTAAAACCTTTCTAGAGCACACCCCTTTATAACATCACAACATGTATATCATGTAATCTATGCATACACAATCAATCTCCACAGCAAACAATGCAAACAAGTCAAGGAAGGACCTCTACACCCTTTCCCCTAGTCATGTAATCCCAATTTCGTACAACTATATCTTCAAAATCATAAGTCTCTATTTTAATAAAAAAAAATGTAATTAAATAAGGAGAAACAATTACTTACCTTAAAAGAGACAAGAATTATATGTTCCACCAAAGAAATGCTTCAAGCAAATTTCAACACTTTCTAACAAAATTAATTATTTAAATTAATAAATTAATTAATCATAAGACCCTCAAATATTCAGATTGCACTTTTATGTGAATATTAAGAAAACTCTTAAATACATCTCATAATCTTGGAGAAAAGTTGAAATATTACATTCAAAGACATAGTATGGGACTTAATAATTGGTAAAAGTATATTGAACAAAAGTTCTCAAGAAAGTCACATAAATAATTCAATTGAGTAGTTGTAAAGAAAGAGCATTTCTGCTCACAAGCAGAATATACAAGCATAAGAAACAAATGTTTGGCATAACAGTTTCATGAGGCAACCAACATGGCAAGTTTGTTACACATACACAACTTGAAAGTGCCAGTCATTCAATTGTGTTCAACAAGATCATGTACAAAGTATGTTGTATTGAATCTTCCAAAATCCTTTTTCTTTTTCCAATGATTTTAACAAAAAATAATATAATCAAAACATGAAGTTATAGATGTCTCTGGAGCCAAAAGTCCTTATTATATGCCTAAACATGCAGCATTCCAAAAACAGGAGCAAAAAGAGCAATGGTAGCCAATCGTTGTTAATACCAAGTTTAAAAGGAATTTAGATTCCCAAACCGAGTTGCACAAGGCACCTAGATAGTGGTGTGCAAGTCATCTCACAAGGAAGATGAACTAATTAGTTGAAGTTTAAGGGGGTTTGTTGCATGAGAAAATGAAATAGCAAGTAATTGAAATTAACAATAATTAAAGAGAGCTAGCCTAGGGAATTCTCAAGGTAGGGAGTGCTAATCATCAACATAAATAAATGATCAGATACCAGTGAGGAACTATATGTTAATCAAGCAATCACACAATTAACTAGTAATTCTCCTTAAATTCAATCAACTAAAGGATAAAATCAAGCACATACACTTAGATAATTGCAATTACAATACCCATATGTATGAACTAAATTAAATGCCAATTGTCATAGCCTAATTCTCAATAAAAAATTAACTTTATTCTTAGTTAATTAAATGCTCACCATTCAATCAACAAGCTAAGACATGTATGCTCACAAATCATGCTCACATACACATAACAACACCTTACTCAACATGCATATCAATCAATAAACATGAGAAGAGAAGAAAACACAAAGAGAAAGAGAATAACACCAAGGATTTGCATTAAGATCAAAATGTTTCAAAACAAACCCTAGCTCTTGAATCCCTTGAGCTAGCAAGAAAACTATTCCTCCAAGAAGGAGGTTACAAATAGAGAAAGAGGAAAACTAAAGAAATTAGATATGGAAATTTGCATAAAAATAACAAAAGCTATGTGTAGGAGTGTGTTTTTGAAGGAGGAGAGGAAGAAGAAGAAGCAAAATAGCTCTTTCTCAAAACCTAGTTCTATTTCCCAAAATAGCAAGGAGCATTACATCATGTTTCAGAGCATTACATCATCATTAAATTTGCTAAAAAGGGGCCTAAGTGGGTAAAAATTGCAAAATTAGACTTTTAGATTCTCTTAAACTCGCTGAAAGTGGATGATAAGAGGCATTTATGACACTTATCTTGCTATAAAACCTTAGCTTTTTGCATGAGTTTTATTGAGTTATTGATGCAATTAATAAGGATTTTGATTTACTCCTCATTGTGTGATTTAAATAGAATTATTAACTTTTGCATTGATTTTGGAATAAATTGTAATTATAGCCTTTGCGTTTGACTTGTCTCTTTGAATATGGTTTTATGCATAGGAGCTTTGGATCAAATGTAAAATGTCAAGAACAAGGTTGCTAATTTTTTGATGTTGTCCAACTTGACCTCCAGTTAGTATTTTCACAATATCTAGAGCTACAAATGTCTAATTGAGGTGATTTTAGTGGCGTTGGAAAGCTTATTCAAAGGGCTACAATCACTATTTCTAGTGCCGAGGACAGATTTGGATGTTTAATGGGATAAAATGACTAAATACATAAAGACATCAATTCTGAGCCAACGCTCAACAGAACCCTGAAAAGTGATTTTTATCAGCTAGCTTACTGTGAGCATCTGGAGTATGCGATGACGTAGAACAGCTCATTAAATCAGTTTTTGGACCCACTTTGGCCCAATTTTAGATATCAATATTTAAAGGATTATTATAGACTTTTACCCTAAGCTTAGACTCACTTTTAGGTTGCCACTTTAGTTGCTATTATCTCTCTCTACATCTCTCTCTTCTTCTCTTCTCTCTCTAAGGGTTCCATTGGTGAAGGTACTTGTCTTGGGGATTGTTGCAACAATTGTTGCTATTATTTTCAGGTTTCTCTTATCTTCATTGTCGTGATTCTCCAAAGATGAAGGAGTAGATTTCTTTACTAGTGTAGAGATTTTCGAATGGATTGAAATGATGTTTGAGACCCTTTCTTTATATTGAATGCATTGGTTTTCTTAATGTTCTAGTTTCTATGCCTTTAATTATTGTAGTGATTGCTATAATCTTTATTGGAATAACTAATTGGCGATCGTCGTTTAGGGAAACCCTTTGGGCATAAATTGATAGATCTATTGGCTTATGTTTGAGGGAGAACATTAGAATTAACTTTCCATTGTTTGGCTATAGTAATTGGCTCATTAAATTGATGTGATTTCTAAATAAATTGGCGATCGTCGTTTATTAGTTATTTGCATTGATCAAATTCTAGAGGTCGATTGATCACTAGCAGAATTGCCTGTAAGTTATTACCAATAGCTATCAATGAGTTTAATATTTGGTCAATGATAATTAATTTTCAATCCTAGAAATACCTTGCACTAGTGCTTTCTCTATTATTGCTATTATCTTTCAATTTAGATTATTTGCTTTAAATCTTATTCTTTAAAACCCTCAATTTTCCCAACTAAGTGTTGAAGCCTCCTTGAGAAATGACCTAGGTTGTGCCCTTTACTATATTTTTTATGCAACTTGGCACTTTATAAATTTTAATTTGTTTGTTAGTCGCAACAGCTTGCATTAGTGGACTTCAATATCTCCATTGGCGCCAACTCAGAGCTCACTGCATCGACCATTGTTCACTGGAGCGAAGCTACCTTTATTCTTGATGATGCTCAGACTCGCTACAATGAAGCTATCTAGGCAATCTTCCATCCATGAACTCCTAGACTTCAATCTAACTTTCTCTTTCTTCAGCGCGTGCTCCAAAGCTCCACTCCGCAATGCACTCTCAAGGGTGACCCTTCAGATATCCACAAATTAAATCACTTGTAGAAAAAGAGGATTTGTTAGTGATAAAACCAAAAGTGCATAAAGCTCCTGAGTTAAAGTCACAATGCAAAATTGAGTGCAAAGAGAGTTAGATGCAAAAAATCTGATAAACTCATGGAATTTAAGCTCAAAAAGAATGCAAAAGCCCTAAGTGTAAGAGGAAAAATATTTACAAAATGTGTGTTTATCAAGCAACATAAACCAAATGAAGAGAACACCATGAATAATTCAAAACTCCCTTTTGAATGCACAAGTTGATCACCTTCAAATATTAAATGGATTTAAATAGGAGATAATGAAAAAACAAACGGAACTCACAAAGGAATGAAATGAGAACTAGAGATCCAACCTGGCATGGTGTGCTTCCTCCTGGTGAAGGGGGTTGCTATTTCTACTGCGATTCAGTGCGGCATGTGTGTGTGCTTTCTCTCGATATGTGCATGCTACTCCAGGAGCAGTGTGCGACTAGAGGCGCAATGACAGCATTTCAGCTCTAGAGAGAGAGAGAGAGAGAGAGAGAGAGAGAGAGAGAGAGAAAGAGAGAGAATGGGAGAAGAATTAGAGGAAGATAGCGCACCTAGCCTTATTTGTTTCACTTTCGATGGATCTTTTAAATTATCAAGGGAAAAATTCCATTGGTAATAATGACAAAATGCACATTTCGTTAAACCAAGTTACTAGCAGATTTTTCTAATTTTTTGATAGAAAATCGTTGGTAACACCTACAGTAATATTCAAATTACTAGTGGAATAATCTGCTAGTAAAATTAATTTTTAATAAAAAAGTTTTAAAAAAATTACAAACGGATTTTTCCGCTAGTAGAATCTATTTTAAATTTTTTTTATTAATTTCCAGTGGAAAAATCCGCTAGTAAAATTAATTTTTTTAAAAATAATTCAAAATTAGTTACCGACGAAAAATTCGTAATTAGACAACATATCTTGAGCCAATTAGCTGAAGTTTACCGAAAATTACTAACAAAAAATCTGCCGTAGTGATGTAAAAAAAAAAAATTGGCACTGATCACTCGTTTTTCATCGGTAATTCTAGCAAAAAAAATTTGTCGATAAAATTCATCAGTAACTCACTTGTTTCTTGTAGTGTATTATTCATTGACAATGAGTGACATACTCCCAACTTCATATTTTTTCCTACTCTTTGTAATGATGTTCTTTGTGAGATTTTTGTCAAGGTTGATCACAAGACACTAGGCAAATGTATGGTTCTATCCAAAGCATGGATATGTGCCCTCATACATCCACAATTCCTGAATGACCACTTCAAGAGGAAAAAGACTCGTGACAAATCTTTGTTGGTACATTTGGCGTATCCTAGTTAGAATTTGAGATTGGATTGGGTGACTAAAGTTGGAGTTGATGGAGGTAACAACATGCCACTTCATTTGCCTTTTGAGGTCAAGCCATATGGGTGGTTCCGAATTGTAGGTAGATAATGAAGTCCTTTGCCTAAGATACTCTTCAAATGGTGGTAAAAGCAATTTCATAGTTTTGAATCCCCTTATTACAAATTCATTTATTATTGTCAATCTAAGGGAGCATAAAGGTTTCTTGTCTATTTCATTACATGATTTTGGATATATACCATGAACTTTTGATTATGTTATTCTTCATATTTTTAAGTGGAATGTTCATGACCTTGTTCACTTGGTACACACATTTACTCTTCCATAACTCAAATAGGGTGCACTCCAATGATAATGTCTAATAAAAATATTGTTCAATTGGATTCAATAATGGTTATTCATAATGGGGTGGTGTATTGGACAAACTAGAGTGGACCTAAATATAATGAGGCTGATTCTCATTAAAACATTTTACCTCAACAACTCTACTTTTGATGAGATCAAAATTCCTCATTGAGCTAAATTGAACTATGGAATTCTAGTTTTACATGACAACAATGTTGGTTATTTATCTTGTAACCACGGGTTCCATTTTATTCCATTAATCTGTGGCTTACATATGAGGAGGTCTAAAAATGGAATGGTTTGATGGAAATTTTTTTTTTAAAGTTAAATTAATGATTGATATTGATCTTTTGATGGTAATGGAGTGTAATAGTAGGTATGTTATGTCCACCTCATTCAGTTATATCTTTCAAGGATAAACACCTTTACCCATGTAAAAAGGGTGGTGCATTCTATGTCTTGGACGAGGAAGTGCAGCTTTAGGGTGTTATATTATTTTACCATAGTCTTTTTCTAGTTTAGAAGGAACTTTCATGCTGTTCATATGATTTTTCATTGTTTGAAGATATATAAGCACTGCCTTTCTTAGTTTTTGATATATATTTAATTTGATTCTAATTTTGATTTTGTTTTTTAATTATGTAGTGAAGTAGAATTGAAGCAAAGAATGATTTGAAGACTTTTTTTTTGTCTATTCAAGCATTTAGGATATCAAAAGTTTATATTTTCTTTGTAACTTTTAATTGAGATGACATGGTCCTTTTGTTTTGGACTAATATGATATACTTAGTACTTTCCATTGTATCCTTTTCAATTTATACTTAGTGAAGTGTTTCTTTGTTGCTCATTAAATGTATCAATTAATGATGCCTTTTTAAACTTATGCAGGTTGCAACTTTAACCTTATCATTGTTAGATAGATTAAAGTAATGAGACTAAATGACATATAATTGATATTACATCTACAAGCAATGATATTGAAAGATAATGAGACTAAACTTTAAGTTGAACATGTCATTTTATATATCAATTAATTAAACCATTTGATCTGAAAATAGAGATTGGTTTCAAAACTTTTCAACAATTATCTATACCCTAGCTAACTATACAAAGCATGGGAAATATTGATATTGGGAGTAACACTAAATTGATAGATGTACTTGAAAATTATTTGATGACTTATCTATGCCGAACATGGTATGCTCATGTATCTTAAACTAGTTCCAATAAGACTTATGCCATGTCAATTTTTATAAACACTCTTCAACAAAGTAAATTATAATGACAGTGCACCTACAATATACTTTCACCCATGGCATCTTTTTAGATCTAATGACTTTTCAATTGTTGTCCTTAGTGTGAAGTAAGAATATAAGTATTGCAATATGTGGACATAAAAATTAAAAATAAGTTTTGGAAAGGCATTAGATAAACTTTTATTGCATTACATAAACATAGACTTTAATGCTAATTGATTGATGATCTTTTCAATACATTTTCAGTTTTCAAAATAAGGATGTGGATGGAATGAAGTAATCAATGCAACACAACATGGATAAGAGATAAACCTGAACCTTCATTTTTATCATTCTTAATGCCTTGCACATCTCCAAATTTAAAATTTGATTATATCGTGCCTCTTTCACTTCCACTTGCAAAATTTGATTTTATCATGCTTCTTCCACTTCCAATGCAAAATTTAATTATATCATGTCTTTTCCACTTCCACAAGAGTAATTATCTACACTAATTTTGTTTCCCTATAATTTTTTCTAGCTATTTATTTCATATTATATATCATGTTAACTATTAATTACTACCTTTTGTTCACACCAAATTACTTCATGCCTTTTCTTCCTCTCAAAAATTGAAATTAAATATGAATTGTCAAATTTATGATTACAGAGAAGCCAAAACATGTATCTATTATGTGTGCATTACTTTTAGCTATTTGTACTAAATAACGTATTATAGTAATTATTTTTTCAATAAAAATAGGTACATAGTAATAAAATTTTTCACATGCTCTAAGTAAAAAGTAATTGTTTACTATTCTCTAACTAATTGTTCTTCCCAAGAATTGTAGTTATAGTTTATGCATCTAATAAAAAAGTATTTTTTCTAAACTTATTTTTAATTTTTATGTCCCCAGAACTTAATGTTTATATTATTATTTCACACTTATAAATAGAGCATATATATATATATATATATGAGCTCTATTTTCAACCACCTTTGAATGTTTGTCGCTAGATAATCATTATCTTACCTAGTTTGTGTTTCTCTATTCTATTGTGAACCAAGTTTCATGGCCGATTAATTTGATCTTATGAAAGATATCAATGTTGGCTCTATTTCCAAAGTGCGTAAGATCAAGGTTAGAGTCATAAGAATTTGGAGAGTTCCAAATTTCAAAGATCTTTCTTAAGAACCTTCAATGGTAATGGTTTTTATTGATTATCAGGTTATTATTTAATTATTAAGTCATTTTTCTTTTATTTCCACTCTTATGCTAACATGCATGTTTTTGCTTAACATCCTACAAAACGATAGGATACATTGTTCTATCAATAGCCTTCATATTTATCGTTTTAAAGAAATGATGAAAGAAGGGAAAATTTATGTCATTTCAAACATTTATATTACAGTTAATATTATGACATACAAGTCAGCTCTACACGATTTTAAATTTTTCTTCAAAAGAAACATTAAAGTTAATGTGGTTGAAGACTCATCAATCCAAATCAATGTTTTTCACCTTGTTCCATTTAATCAAATCTTTAAAGAAATAGAAGAAGATGCCTATTTGAATGATATTATAGTTATTTCAGGATTATTTTTCAATAGTACTATAAGTTTTAGTTTTGGCTTGTACCTAATTTATGTATTTTCCTTATATATCATTGGATTAATAACTGCAAAGGGAGGTATATCAACTAATACAAAGAGTGGCACATCCAAAGGATAAATATTTGTTCAAGTATGTATACAAAGGAAATGATAGAGTGACTGCTACAATATGCCAACCTAACGGTTATTCTAACACAACAAAAGTGATGGATGAAATAAAAAAAATATGACTACAGGTATTATTACTATCATGAATATCATGTTTCTTTTTATTATTATTTTTTACTAACATTACTTATAGTGAAATTCATTGCATATTTGAAGTTCTATTGTATATTTAAACTTTATTCTTTGCTTCTGATTTGTATCTTTTGTAATTTTGTATAAAAATAAATGAACATTCATCAATAAAATCACATCATTATTATTACCAAAGTTACTTTGTTGCATAAGTTAACTTGCTTCCTTTCTTTACATGGTATGAACATAACTTCATTCTTAATCTATTTTCACATATGGAATATGTGAACTAAGAGTAAAAGTATTCTCATTAGTAATTTTACCAAAGCTACTTTGCTTCGCAAGTTATTTTGCTTAAATTCTTTACAAGTACATTTCTTCGTGGGAAGCTTCTTGGAGATTGTTTGGATTTGAGCTTCAATTCAAAGATCCACTAATGATTAGACTTCCTTTTCATTTATAGAATGAATAGACTATCATTTATAAAGATGATGAATTTATTGATACTATTTTGGAAAAGGCTAAATTTCGAAAAACATGTTCATCATACTTATGGAAATTCTATAAACTACTGATCCTATCAAAGAACATGAGGCTTTCTATAGATCAAATGAAGCAATGAACAATGGATTAAACAATTCTGTGATTGGCTATTAAAGATTGGAGATGGTGTAGTATGTGATTCTATAAATGATGATTATGAAAATTTGATATTTAAAGAACTATTAATTCAGGATTGTAATATTGCACGGCTCTAGCTAATTGACTTTGTGTCTCCAAACATTTTGCAAAAACTATCATCTATGGATTATTTTAGGGACAAATCTATATTGGCTCCAATGTTAAACATAGTGAATGATATTAATAACCATGTCATGTCATCTATCCTGGGGATGAAATGGAGTACTTAAGTTCTAATTCAATTTGTGTTGAAGAATGAAATATGGAGAGTTAATTGGATGCATTTAATCATAAAATAATATGGATTGAATTGCTTAGGACTTCCCCTCACAGATTATTGCCAAAAGTTAGCGTTCCAGTTATGCTCTTAAGGAATATTGACTAATCAAATAGAGTTTGCAATGATATTAAAGGTCAAAAGACTAGGAAGTCATGCTATTAAGTGCAGCATATTTACATGAAACAAGATTAGGGAAATTGTGTTGATTCCTAGAATAATAATGATACCAAGTAATAAAACTATTCTAATTAAGTTTAAGAGAAGAAAATTTCCTTTGGTTGTCTTATTCGCTATGATAATTAACAAATCTCAAGGTCAAACACTATCTTATGTGGAATTATAACTTCTTAGACTAGTTTTCACCCATGGACAATTGTATGTTGCTCTTTGAAGAGTTAATTCCAAAAAGTGACTTAGGATTCTAATTCAAAATCATAAAGATCTCTCTCCAAATTGCATGTAAATATGGTGTATAGAAAGGTGTTTGACAAGATAAAATAAGGTTAGTGATCATATACAACAACATAGTTGTTACCTTATTCTTATAGATGCAAGATTCTTTACATGCAATCAACCTAATATTCACCATTTACTAACACATAAATAAATTGTTGCCTTCATAACATGTTGAATTACATGTATGTTTCATAATACTTTAATTAAGTAAAGTACTCTTATTGCAAATTAAACCAATCAAATTTTACATGAAAATATATTCTATTTTTCTAATAAAATTTATATGAACTAATTTCTTCATCTTACACTATACTGCACAAATAATGAATCCATAGTTATGTATCTAGGAACTTCAGCCGTTTCTACTATCACAAATTTATCTTTACACATTACAAAAAATCAAAATTTATTTATTACCTTTATCTTATATCCACCATAGCTTTATAAACTAACAATTCATTGACTTGTAGACATGTTTATCAATTCACTTCTAGCTCTCTTTTTTTCCATGTTTTGTAAATTGATTGTATTCTTTTGAAATCATGTAAGTTTGGTCAAATACTTTGATTACAAGTGGAGTATCACATCCATAACTAAAGACAAAGGTAATTAAATTATTGCATTTTATTTAAATTGCCAACAACATAACAAATATTTTCATAACAATCTAAAATCAATGTTGCAAGTGCTTTAGGTGCTTCATGTTAATCGATCACAAGAAGAAAGATATTTTTTATTATTTGCTATTCTACTATTAGGATACAATAGACCTCCAATTGATAATTTATAGTACAATAGCTACTACAACATCTGGTATAGAATGCATATGTCATATTCCCAAACAACAAAACAACTATTTCTTTTACATCATAGCTATTAACTATGTCTCCTTTCATAGAATGTCTCATTATCTTTAAAAAATAATCATTTTCTTCATTTTTAAGTTATGATGTTGTCCTAATTTTGACATGTTTGTTGCATCTATAATTTTCTAATATTTTGTTTGCTTCATATATGATGTGTTTATTCTACTACATTAATCCTAACCTCTTTTATTGTAAAAACAAATCCATGGAAACATTACTTCTTAATCCTAACTAATGTTATCAAATTTTTATCATATTCAACACAAATAGCACAAACAACCTATAATGCAATTATACTATATTGTTTCCATGCAAAACACAAGCACTACACTAGTTAAATATCAAATATAGGTTTAAAATATACATTTTATCCTTAAACTTTATATTATTTGTAATTTATTTTAACTAAGATCTTAGGAGACAACATAATGAGAGTCAGACTTGCTACCTCCTAGAGCCCATTGAGTATTAAACCGTTGCAATTCAACCATTGAGCTTTTTTTATTGGGGCATGAAATCACTTATTACTTAATAATATCAATTTTAATATCGATCTTCTTCATTCAAAAATGGAATCCTTTTCAACTTCTTTTGGAATGAAATCTTTATCAAACATTTCATATTTAAAAATTCCTCTCTCTTTCTCTCTCTATCTATCGCCATTAAACTTTTGTAGAAGTATTTTGAATAATTAAAAATATAAATAAATTGATTTGTAAATCAAATTCAAATATTGTGTTTGGATCTTCAATAAACAAGAAATGATTTCATCTACAAATATTATATGAAATTTGCTTTCTTTAATTTGATAAGATTTGGGTGGAACTTATTTGATTTTAAAACTTAAAGACAAATCAAATCAATTGAATTTATACTTTAATAATTACATATACAATATAATATATATTTTAAATTTAAGAACTCAATTCCTATGTTATTTAATTCCAAATATAGGATTTAATTTATAAATCAAATCAATTCAAATCATACTCCAATTTTAATAATTCCAAACACTAATTGTATGCACATTATGAAACTCGATCATTTGCTTGCCATTACTTCTTTTCATCAACCATTGTTAAGTCTTTGAGCCAAGAATGAACCACAACAAAACTCTAAGAGCAACATTTGAACTAAACAAATTTGCATCATGTGCCACTCCTTTTGGGAGAAAAAAAAAGTTTTCTTTTTCATTGATCATTGTTTATAAAAATTGTTAGTGACTTGATTTTCTTCCAATCAAATTTCTTCGTTAGGGTTGAAACTCTCCATGCCACATGACATGCCTTTTTTTTAGTAGTTATATCATGTGTTATCTTTATTAATAAAAATAAAGAAGACAATGATTTTCAAATTAAAAATAGAAAAATTCACCAAAAAATTAAAAAAAAAAAGATGCTATTTTAGGTGATTAAAAAATGACATTAAAAATTGATGCTATTAGATAAGCAAAATTAATACATCTATCATCTAAGGACAAAAAAGAAAAAAGGAAAAAAATACATCTATCATCTAACTTATTTTTTATTTTTAAATTCACACTCTAATAGTAAATACTTTAACTTTGTCCTCTAAATTTTAAAAGTCAACACATTAAACTTCTTCATAAACACTGTTTACTATATTGACAATAAATTTAGTTGACATATTATGTGGCAAAAAAAACATGTTATGGCCCTAAATTCAAAATTAGAATTTAGAAACATAACTATATCTGATCAATCAAGGTAAAAAAAAAAGAAGGTAAAATTAATTAATTTGTCCTCTAACTTATTTTTTGTTATTAAATTTATCCTCTAATTAATATATGTTTCAAATTTGCTCTCTAACTTTTAAAAATTGAATATGTTTATCCTCTTTATAAAACTAATTATATTGGCTAAAGAAATAATATCTAGCACATGAATTGACAAAAATATTATATATGACTTCTTCAGTGACAAGTTTTATTTCTAAACCTATCTTTTAATGCAACAAACAATATTTGCAAAAAAGATAAATACATTCAATTTTTAAAAGTTAGAGGACGAATTTGAAACATTTGTTAGGAGGGTGAATTTAAAACGTTCATTACTTAGAGGGTGAATTTGAAAACAAAAAATAAATTTGAGTATGAATTAATTAATTTTACCAAAAAGAAAAGAAATTATAAGGTGCATTGAGACAAAATAATTATCTTAATTTGGTGAAGGTTAGTGTTTCTCACTCAATGGTAGCAACTGGTGTGTAAAAACTATCATTCCTAGTAGGGGTGTAAGTAGATTGGATTGATCCAATGAACTCGGCGAATTCAAACTAAACCAATGCAATTGAAATGATTCAGTTTGGGTAATTAGGCCAATCAGTTCGAATCCAACTAGAACCAATCATATTTTAGTTTGGATATTAGATTTCATTTCCAATCGAACCCAAATCGAACCACCTGACCCCTTATAATTATTTATTTTTATTCTTATGGCAGTAATGGTTAACTTAAACTTATTACTAACACAAGTCACAAATCTTTCTTATGTTCGCATTCCCACTTCCCATTGTTGAGAGTTATTGATATCCCATGAATTGATATTAGAAATTTTTCTATATTAAAATTTGTTTGAGTTGTGAAATTGTGTTGCAATATTAAAAGTGGAATCATCTTCAAACATAAGCCTTTTTTATGATTTTTTTTTATTGAAGTTTTGGGCAAAAATTATAAGAAAAAAAAACTTAAATCCAATGACTCAACCTGAACCAACTCAAATTTGATCAAATCGGTTTGGTTTGAATTATACAAAAACATTATTTCAAGGATCAAGCAAGGAAAGGTCGTCAAAGCTTGAATTGAGACATAAATAAGGTATTTGGTATGTTATATTGTTACATTGACACTATGTTATTGTTTATTTTTGGATGAGTGAGTGGATTTTTCTTATGTGTCTTATTGATCTCTCACTTAAGTTGTGGTTTGTGGCCCTATATGTCATGGTCCTTCATGTTGGTTTCTTTTGTCTATTGTGACTTAAAACATTATTTCTTTATTATTTTCAATTTAGGGTGAGTTTGTTTAATGTTGAAGTACATCAAGAGGGTCACTTTATCTTATCATTCCAAAGAAAATATGTTAATGGTCAAGTAATCATTTGGGAGCAAAATTCTCACTTATGGAGTTATTAAAAGTGTTTGGACAGAGTCAAAGAGTTAGGGTACGCATGCATTGAACATGTAATGTATAAAATTGGTGGAAAGGGGTTGTATGTTGGGCTTAAGCAACTGATAGACGATAAGGGTGCTATGTGAATATAGCAACAATAGCCCAATGTCATGGATTGGTTCAAGCATATTAGGACCATCCAATTTCCAAACCTGCTATGATTAATAGTCTTGAAGTTGGGTTGGTAGATAATGATGGGGAAATAGTTGCCCTAACAAAAGTCACTAATAATAATGTATATGTTGTAACATTCAAAATTTTGCCTAACCTGATTTTAATGAACCTGAATAATTGAATTAACATAGTTGATCTTGGCCCCATATTGGAAACATCAACAGTTGACTAAAGTTTGCAAAAATGTTAAAAGTCAACATAATTAGATAAAATCTAACAAAAGTTAAATAAAATCATAATTGTCATGACCCAACTCAAGTCTTAATCGATGCATAAGAGGATATTCTCTAGCAAGGCTTAACGAATAGATTTCAAGAGAACAGATAAAATTTCCTTTGTTTTTTCAAATATTTTCCAAATACAAAACATGTAGAAAAACATTTCCTTAGGCATAGCAAAATCTCAACACAACCAAGATACTAAAAAATATACTTATATCATAAAATATGGTTTTCTTGTAGATGCACATTTCCAACTCCAAGCAAATCAAAACATAAAACATTTGTTTGCATGTTTTAATCCCTATTAGGAAGCAAAACATAATATAGAAACCATTACATTTAAATCTATCAAAATAACTTAAAAAAATGTAATCACATCCCAAACATTGCATGTGACACATAGGAGCTACAATACTTTGCAAAGGGCCAACAAAACCAAAATTGGACTCACCAAACAAGCGATAGAGGTCACCTAGCTAGAGGATGTGCAAAACTAGAATCTACACCTATATCTGAATAAGTGTTTTGTGGGAGTTCCAAACATATAGATATCTGAATACCACACAATATTTGGGAATTAGTGATTGAGTTAATTGATTGCTGTCATAGAGAAGAATAAGTTGCAAATATTTTTATGAAGTCATTAAAAATTAAGTTACTTTACAAGTTGAAGAAGATGCTCAGAATAATTAACTTTATGAGCTTTGTTTATGGGGAGGCAATGTCAATGCATAAACCAATCATGCTCTTATTGTCTCCTTAGTTTACAATGTTTTAAATTACATATGTTGTAGCAATCATCTAAATATCATGCAATACTTATTACCTCTACATGTCATTAGATTTGCTTGTTAGATCACTTTTTATTATTTGTTGTTGCACAATTACGCCTATAAAAACCTTGTATCAGGATGACAAAAATCCCACTAGATAAGGATTCTCACGAGGACTACCCATTTGAGGCCCCATGTTTAGGAATTTTCCCGATGGGATGGGGACAAGGGCAGGGATCCCTCCCTCTTTCTCCCACCAACCCTGAACAAATGAAATTACTAAATTAGCCTCATATTTAAGATACTTTACTTATATAAGTTATAGTTTTATTGACATTTCAAATATAATAATAATTTTCAAAATTTTAAAAAATCCTAAAATCTAAAGTAAACCCCTTAAGACATCTTTAAAAAAAAAATTCATTGGGCCCAAATCCAATTCCCATAAATCACATTTATCAAACATTCAAACAGACTCTCGACAAGACAGCACAACCTCGCAAGCCTTCCCCATTATGTCGTCTTTCCTTGCCTCGAAGCTCGTTCCCATCATCCCGTCCTTCCCGCGCGAAGCCCATCCTTGTCACACTATTCTTCCTCGCTACAAAACCTTTCCCCACCACCACAAAGCCCATCCCGTCATGTTGTCCTTTGCCACTATGAAGCCCTTCCTCATTGCACCATCCTTCCCCATTGCCCTGCCCTTCCTAACTTGTAGTCCACACGTGAGTCTTTACCTCCTCCTACGATCATTTATGCAACTCTTAACTTACTAGAACTGTCGTGTTGTAATTTGTCATTGTTGTAAAGTGTAAACCCAAATTTATTGAGAAATATTCTGTTGTGGTTGAGTTTTAAATTAGTATAAGAGTGTCATTCTTTTTTTATTTTCTATTTTTTTCAATTTTTTATATTAATTCTATAGGGACAGGGAACGAGGATGGGGAACAAAATCCCCATAGTAGGGTTCAGGGACGGGGATGGGGAGTAGGGAGGCACTCTTGCCCTACCTTGCCCATGTGCCACCCCTACCTTGTATTGCACCATGCAAATATTACCAAATGTAGTGAATGAAATGAGTTCATATAATTTCTCATCCCCTATGTGCTTCTTGCATGAGTACGTGGAGAATAAAAATACTTAGGATGCATTTGGATAGCATTACTTGTAACCATAGTTTTAAGAACCAAATCGTGATCGACTCGGTTAAGGTATTGGGTCATGGTCGAATCAATTGAACTAGATTTAATTAAATAAATATATAAAAATGTATTAAGTATGTAATATATATAATTATTGGTACTTAATAAACAAAGAGCAAGTTGGCCTGGTGGTATGTGCATTATCATTTATCTTGGTGGCATAGGTTTGATCCTTGGGAGGGAAAGTTTTGAATTCATTTATATATAAAAATATATTAGGTGTATAATATATATACCTATTGCCACATTATATAATTAAAAACAAGCTAGCCTAGTAGTGTGTGCATGTGCCTTGTACCTCTTGGTGCAAGGTTCAAACCCCACTACTCAACTTTTGTAAACATATGATTTTTCCTTACAAACCACTCTGGTTTGGCAGGCTGGTTGACTTGGTCGTATGAGAACTGGTCCAACAAGAGAACCAGACCAGCCATGTGGCCGGTTTATCAATTTTCCGGTTTAATTATATGCTTCAAACTTATTTTTATAAATTTTCAATAGTCAAAGGTCACTTTGTGCTTGTATGGACCAAATTGGATGCGGAACTTACTATTCTGAAAAAAAAATAAAAAGTTCTTTTTAGGAGGATGAAATAATTAACTTCTCAAAAAAGTCTCCTACATAATTTTTTAAGGAACAAACACTATAAACTATAACAAGCATTTTTGTTAATGTGCTTTCAAATATAAAATAATTTATTTATAAGTTACTTTTAATAGATAGAAGTGCTTCTATAGAATTTACACAAATGAGACTGTTTTGGATTAAAAATAATACATGTCAAGATAATATGTTCTACAAAAATAACCCTTATTAGTTGTATTCTGAATATAAAATACTGAGCTCTCTAAAAAAATGAGAGATACCACAACATAATGGGACAACACATATTTGGGACTTGTAATCCTATACTCTTGGTTCCTCTCCTTCCCCTTCCACTCTTTCTTCATCTCCTCTCCTCCTTCAACTTCCAATGTCTCACGTCTCATTGTGAGCGTGAAACCCTACCCTGAAACAGAGACCTAAGTGAGATTTTTGTTCTTATAATAACTGTTAATTTTAGGGCCTCTATTGATGATAACCAACATATTGTGTAGGTGTCAAATCCATTTTACGGGCATCATGCATTATGCCATGTGGCCAATATAATTGTCATATTTTGTACCATGGCTGCCACATATACTCTAATGGCAAATAAACTCACTTGATTGAATTGAATAAATAAAAGGAATGGATACAATCACATGTAACTATACTATGATAAGATATATATTGTGTAAAGTGAGAAAAGTTTGACCGCAGACTTCCTCTAAGTGTTCATTGTCAATATTTATTTCAGCGCATAATAGAGCTTGATATGTTGTCAAAATTAAATCATCTTTCGTGGCCTCTGATTTCAAAATAGAAGGAAATAATTTCATCACAAAAACAGGGGTCCCTTGACAAAACGGTAAAAAGAATATGTCTCGTTAACCTAGAAAGGGAAAGACTATTTGACGCAGGAAATATTTCTGTCACATGGAAAGATCACACCTATTCAGGAAATATTGAGACAGAAAAGAAAAATTTGTGCACTGGAAATTAGCTTGATTTGAAGAATCTCCCTTACGTGGCAATGGCTCTTCTACTCTTTTACTTATATTGCCTCAGCAACACACCAGTGCGTGTACAAAAAAAAGGGGAAACACACAGCAGCTGCATAGAGACATTGTCAAGTTTGAAAATTCTTGCAACATACTTTACTTGTTTCTAGTTTCTCTGTGAGTGAAAACTGTCATGCATATACTATGTTCTTGTCAGAATTTCTTTTTAGTTTTTATTTGTTTGGCGCTTTGGCATTGAATGTTAAAGTGAATCACCAGAGAGTAAAGGCTTATTGTGTAATTTGTCTTAGATTGTTAGTGAAAAAATCTCATCAGCTGGCAAGGACTACAACATACTCCATTTAAAGAGCGAACCAGTATAATATCGTGGTGTTAAGTATCTCTTATCCTACACTCTTCCTTATTTGTATTGAATTTTATAAAGTGCTATATATATCCATATACCATGCAAATTTTTTTTAAAAAAATCTCATAGGAATATACTAGACTTTTCACCAATATATAGTGCATTACTTATGAGCTGTTTTAATTCATGTGCTAAAGTGTGTAGCAAATATATATATTAAAAAAAGGTATAGGACTTGATTCAAACCCTCATTTCTCAAGTCCTCTACCATTAATAACACTTCAACTACAAGTATGAATCCATCCCTTTCTATATATTTAACCCACATTTTATTGCAATGTAAACAGAAGAGAGGGGGAAAGGGAAATTCCTTCTCCTATAGTGAATGATTTTCCAAACTATAGGGTAAAGTATACATGCAAATGCAAGAAAAGTGTATAAAAATTAAATCAACCGTTATATCATGCAATCTTCCATCTACTCCCCAAGAGTTCCAACAAGATGAAGAAACATACTGCAGCATAAAGTATGACTTTCTTGCCTTTTAATGTAAAGAATGTTTACTAAAATATGTGGTTCTGGTATGAAACCAATAATTTTGCTCGCTGACAGGTAAGAAAAAGCAAAAAGGTTGCCCCAAAATATAAACTCGTTCAAATCCATCCCAGCCCAATAAAGAATTAAAATTAGGGATACACATGCCATGTGAATGGTCACTAATTCGATTTCTCCATCAGTGCGGCCAAACATTCTGTCCAATCTGAAACTTTGTTTTCCCCATTAGCCACCTCAAACATGAATCCAGTTTGTGGGACACAGTCCACGGCTTGTACACACACAAAGGCAGCATCTTCTTTACTAATACTTCCACTAGCTGCACAACCCTGTTATAGTGAATATCAATTTAATTTAGTTGTCATGGCTATGATACTATTTACAACTAATACCTTCTTTTGTTTAGGAGGTTCCTAATCGAAGTGTTTAATTCTGATCATCATTGCAGTGTGCTATATAGAGTGGATAAATTATAATATGAAAAAGTAAAAAATTATAAGACACTAGAAGATTGTGATATACATAGGAGTAAATTACACTTTCTTTTATTGATGGATGCTTAAATGGCACTAGATTCCCTTTTATTTTAATGTGCCAATGTTTAATGAATTTTAATGTAAACCGACACTTCCCTCCCATAAAAGATATAAATGTGCCAATGTTTAATCAATTTTAATGTAAACAAATCTCTTAACAGTAGTAAATAGCTAGAAATGAGTCTTTTAGAACTAGTTTTCTTCTTTTTGTGACTCTTAGCTTGCCTCTGGACTGAGTATTCTCAAGTTTCAGGAATTTAAAATGTAATAAATTCTAATTGTATCAATTGAATTTCTTGCATTTTTAAATTCTTTTGTTTGGATAAGATAATTAGATGACTTCATTTACAGAATTCTCTATTTGCATGATGAAATTATATCCTTCTCTATGGTTAAGAGTAGATGATGGACTGCATGATATGTAATGACAAACGAGTGGTGGTGGGTGGTGTGCAGCAGGCGGTCAATGCCCGATCGCGGCAGCGGTCGTATACAGGCAGGCAATTGGCATCCGGCAACGAGCGGGTGGCCAATGGTGAGGAAGTAGTGGTTGATGAATGGTAATGGACTTGCGAAGTGAAAGTTATGAGATGGGATGAGAAAGAATTTCAAAATTCTCTCTATAAAGAGGTGATTTGAAATCCACTCTTTGTAAGTACTGAGAATACCTCATTAAAGTACTTGGGATTTTAAAATTTCATTGTGATAATATCCAAATAAGAAATTTTTTGCTAAGTCATTTGAAATTCTCTTAAAAAATACACTACCCTCTAGAAATACTCTATCCAATCATACTCTTAGTATTAGTGCTAAATAACTTTAAAAAAAAAAAAATGAGTCCTATTTCAAAGTTGGTGTTCAAAACTTTATTTCATTTTTTATGATAAAAAATTAATAGTATAGGTGTTCAAAATTAACTACCGGTGACACTTTGAGAGAAGAAATTTATCATAAGAGGATCACTCTCTTTCTCAATGCAGCTGAGAGGTTTTTTTAACATAAAGTATGAAGATATACCATATTTTCATCTATAAGGAAGAGGAATGTAGGTTAAAGGGCATGGAGGTGTAATTCAAGAATTATTTTTGGAAAAAATGAATGCAATTCATACCAAAATTAACAGAAAAGTATAGATTTTACTTTAAATTATATATGTAACTTATCCATGAAAACTTACCCCTCCTTTTACCTCCCAACCTATGTTGCATAGGTACGGTATGTAATTAATTAGGTATAGATATAGGATATGAAAACTTTCTAAAACTAGGGTACGAATATGAGAATGTATATTATATAAAAATATAAAATTATAACCAATAAAATAATTATATCATAAAATAAATAATTTTTTATGATTCCCAAAAAAAAATATCTAAAGGAACACAAGATTTGAAAGGATAAAATAATATTTTAATTCATTTAATTGTAAAATTTAATGTTTTATAAAGGCCAATTTGTATTTAAGTAACATTTACTTATTGTAACTGTTGATTAACAAGTACCCAGAGTATTCAACAAGTACCATTTAATAAGTACCAGGATGAGTACGCAGCCATTTGGGAGTACCCATGCTTTAAAGCTCCCAACCAAACACACACTAAAAAAGAAAAGTAACGTTTTAAAAGTTGGTATTAGTGGTTATAAATATACTAAAATGTTATTATTTATCTAATTATTGTATTATTTCTATCTATACTAGTGTAAAACCTCAGTAAAAAATCGGAGAATGTAGTTTGGATATCCATAATTGTTTGACATAAGTACAACAATTACTTTGAAATGTTCTTAGTTCCTATGTAAAGCATCTTCCAAAATTTCAATTTGCATCTACAGTAGTGAACGGGTAAGGGGATTGATCACTGACAGCATCCTTTGAAACATTCCTTCTACTTAAACTTGTTTTGTTAATCATCAAGAAGAAGAAATTAAGGTGTAATTAGTTTGTACCTTATCGAAAGTAAACCCTTGCTTCCCACCACCTCCTGTATCTCGTAATGCACCGGTCCTAATTATGGTGTAAGGAATTCCAGATGTCATCAATACTGATTCATCTTGCTCGGCTAATTTTTTGGCATTGCTTTTCATGAGAGATTGGATGCCACTTTTACCACTATAAGCTGACAACTGCAATTTTGTTAAAATAAAACAACTAATATTGCCTTTGTGTTGCAAATGAATGTAACTTGAGAGGAAGAAAATATGGTACCTGTGATAAGAGGATTATATGTTGTACCCTCTGAAGGCTCCCAACGCTAGAAAGAAAACCCTCCTAAAAAAGAAAGAAATAATTCAAACATTTTTCATATATTATTTTGTGAAGGTCAAATCTCATCAATATTGCTCAAAGGGAAAGAAGGAAAACGACAGGTAAATTCCTCGAAGAAAGTAATGAATTGTTTTGCATGGAGTAAAATCTCTATTCAAATGATTTTCCCTGAATTTTCCAAGTAACAACCAAAGACATGCTTTTATACTTGTTCAATTGCTTTTTCCTTTCTTGTACAATTAAAAAGTGTTTTGACTAAGAGTGAAGCATAAAGGGTATACCAAGAGGCAGTAGAAATCACCATACAACTCAAAAAAAAAAAAAAAATTACAGTAACAAGAAGAACAAGCCCCAAGAAAAGACAAAAAGCACCACCCCAACCTCACAGACAGCCCCCTTAACAAGCTGAGGTCCGGGCACCATTCAAGGCTTTAAGCACACCATCCTCGTCAGCAGAGGATAAACCAAGACTCTTTCCAAGCTCCCTAGTGTGCCGCGCCTCAAGCATGACATCAGAGGGGATGAGGCGATCCTTTGCAATACCGGTCCTCCGATGATTATGCTAATTCTTGGCCTTTCGTGATGCTTTCTTGTCCAAAGGAGAACCCATACACCCTTTGATTCTTCAAGCCATAGATTTCTACCTCTTGCCTCTTCTTCTCAAACCCATCAAGAACTTTGTCATCCACAAAGAATTTAGATAGATCCACACAAAGCTGAAAATCCTGGCCCACTTCATTTTCACGATCATAATCCTCCTCAGCAGAAAGGTGCACAAGCTCAACCCCACGCCTAGCATCCAAAACGGAAGACAATGGAGCTTCAGAACAACGGCCAGTAGTCGCAGCAATTCGTCCATTCACATCATTCACAAGAGAGGTGGGGGAGTAGTGCTCTCGGCCCGAAAGAAAACAAATGCCTGAAGAGTCAGAAGACCCATTTTCACTTGCATCATCGGCGGAAGCCTCATCGAAGCCCAACTGGAGATAAAACTCATCCGAAAGTTGGGCTTCATCATTCAGCCCCAACGGAGCATGGCCTCAGAGCCACGAGACGACCCAATCCACTGGGCACAAGGCAACTGTCCAACTACCAAGGGCGACTATTTCACTGCCCGCGCACCCAGGAGCAAATGTGTGCTCTAGCAGCACATTTAATGCATGCTCCATATTATAGTATATCATACTGCTCTAATTTTAAGACTATGGGGACATAAATGATATAAAAGCGACTAATATGATTTGGGAGTTGGGGAAGGGGGTTTGTTTTGTTCATGCCTTATTGCTTTGGTTCACAGAGCTTGAAAAAACACAAGATATGCATACATTTGGGCATATAATTGTGCGAACTCCTCTGAGAGCTTTCTTCAGAAATCGATTGTCACTTGTGTCACCTGCCATGGACTTCCCAACAAGTATCAAGCAATCAATAACAGGAAACTATAAACAAATAGACAAAAATACGAACAAGCAATAAATAGTTACTATCCGCCAGTGGTTTTGCAAATTAGCTTCGCTCACCTCAACATAACTTCCAAAGGCTTCAAGTCCAGCCCGTTTATCCTTCACCAATGCCTTTACTCGAGTTCTTTTCACAATCAATGACAATATCACCATCTGTATAAGCCAGAAAACACGATCATATGTAAAAATTCAGTTGCTGTAAGCCAATCAAGACAATGAATACAACACATTTATGATGAAGAACAAAATTCCAGAATTCGGAGGCTACTTATTGACTATAATGATGGTTGATGGAGAGAAAAAGAGGATAAGTTACTTTGTTAGACAATATATTGTTTATTTGTTTAGAGTTATGTTATTTTTATTCACTTGGATATATATAATACTAACTCATTTCTCATCAACCATTGGATGAAATGTGAATCCCATCTGTCCAATCATATTTAATGGTATGACAAGTGAGTTAGGATTGTCCCATTTCAAATAAGTACCCATAACATTTTTATAAAGTAAACTCCCAAATTGGTCCCAAACAATTTTGTTGGACAACTTGGTCCTAACAAAAGGAATTATCTAGTTGGTCTATGACAATGTCAAATGACGGACCTCTACAATAACACTCCAAATTAGTCATTGACAACCACTCACCCACCTAAGTCAGTCCCCACACCCACCACTTTCACTACCCCAACCACCACTGCTACCCCCACCTCCATCTTCTCTTTTATCTCCTTACCTCCCTTTACCTTGCTTGCATCATCATCATCAATCCATTTATTATTGAACATGCAAGAATCAACTCATTTGTTGGCTTATGCTTTATGTAGTAGATCTCGTACACATGCATTAATTCTGGCACTTCGGTTTTTGAAAGACCACGGCATGCTAATTTCATTTTTTCTCACTAGGGCCATTTCTATTGTTTATATCACGCAGCGGAGACAAATTTGAAAGAGTAGGGATGTTATTTTTACCACCTAAAACGAGGTGTCCATGCACATAAACCCAAATTCACAAAAAACTTAATCTCTACTTAAAGTGAGGTCCACAAAAAATGCAAGAGTGATAGATTGGGTGCCAATTGTCTGAAGTGTTAAGTGTTCAAAAAGTATTTCTCGATTTAAATATACTTGTGAGGGTGATTAACCCTTGTACTGAGGTCACTCATTTTCTCATTTTAGTCCTAGTTTGGACACTGTATTGCCCTAAACACCGATACAATCAACGGTTCAAAATATTTACTACAAATTTTCTTTTTAAATTTTTTTTATTGAAATACGTTTCATCTAAATCATGGGGTGTCTTTTTCAATTTCGCACAAATGTTCAATCACCATTTTCCAACTTTTTTTTCCCTCATTATAATTCTTATTATTGTTACTTCTATCTGTAGCAAATATGTACTTAAATCTGAATTACAGGACTTTAACGAAAAAGCTTGTAATATTGGAAAAGTCAAGCAGACCTGACCCATCTCACTATCCCCATCTGTTACTAGTACTGCATCCCTGACTTCATCTTCTGCAATTTGGTATACTTGTGTTATAACAAATCTAACAAAACTCAAAAATTAAATAAAACAAAAGATACCCATGTAAGTATAAGCATTGACGGATCACCATTTCATATTTACTTACCCGGATAATCATCCTCATCATCTTCTGTGGCAGTGCCATCCTTTGGAAGAAGATCAGGTGCACCATACCATTTCCTTAATTTGGGACCCCTAAAAATGAAAGAAAAACCGAGAACTACTCTTCAATGTATTGAAACAGGACTTAAGAACAAAAAATGGGGTATCCCCACCTTCAATGTAATCAAGAATTTGGTCGATGAAACTGGGTTTGTTCTTAGCCTGACACACAACGGCAAGTGGAAAAACAGAACTGCTCTCTCCGTTGAATGGGAAAGCGGAACCAAATGATCTTGCTGAACTTTGAGAATCCAAAGGAACGTGCCTTGGTAGTAAAAGGGTGAAAGACTGAGTAGCAGCACACACCAACACCATTGTTGGCAGTGACCCCCTCCTCCAACCGTTCCCGCTGGAAAAAGATAACTCTTTGCAATTCCCTTAATACCCTTACTAATGTCCATTTATAACCAACGGTGCCATTTAAATTTTAGACTAAATATTTAATTCAGCTAGATTTATAGTGGGATAAATTAGTTCTCATATTTAAAAATTTGATATCAACCTCTCAAATTTCACAAATGGAGACAAGGTAGTTAAATTGTTATTTATTTAATAAAAATATCCACATATTTTGTTAACACGCTACATATATTGTTAATTTTTATGGTGAGTCCAACTTACCTCACTCTTCTATCCCTACAACAAATGACAACTTAAAGTCAAAATATTTCTTCTGAGTAGAGAGTTATAGTGAAAGAGAAGACAAAAAAGAAGGTTAAACGACTTCATTTAGAAGAGGAAGTTGACTCAACATAAAAATTAGCAATACATATAAATAAGTTAACAATACACATAAGTAAGCTAAAGGATAACTTTCCCATTTTTTAAATTTAAGAAACTAGGATAAGATTTTTAAATTCTAAAAATTTGTCTCACTATAAATTTGAGGGATTAAATTGAAGTTTTGTATAAATTTTAATATGTACATGATTGTTTGGGTTTGGTGTCCAACTTTTCTTTTCATTGTTACCCTTATAAATAACTAGACGACTTGTGCACTATCTTCCCGTCAAGCCATTTTTAATTATTTGAAATGTAAAATAACAATATATATTTTACAAATAGATAGTATAATAGTAACTTAGGAGATTGTACTTTACTTATAAATAATATAGAGTTTAATTTGATGAATTGACAGTGTGAAGTAACTTTTCATTGTCATGCAATCAAAATCTTTCATTTAGATGATTTTTCAATTAATGAGTGTAAAAGTCAACTATCATAGTTAATGTGCAATACATGATTAGATGACTATATAGAAATCTTTTACACTATTAGTGCATATAAATTTAATCCAATAATATATACATTTTTTTCTTATATAAATTTTTTTCTTGTATAATCTTTCTATCTTTCTACTATATATAGGTTTTAATTGAAATGCATTGATAGTATAAAAAACTTTTACAAATTCATTTAATCATATAATGACACATTAATAAATATGGTTACTTTCAACCCTCACTACTTGAAAAGTCATAAAAATAGAGATTTGATTGGATGAAATTTAGGATATCAAAATTAAATCTTATATATAAGTTGCATCCCATGTATTCATGTGCATTAATGCAAAATGAATATGAGTTAATTTCAACTGTAGAACAAAATCCACAATGTCTTAACAAACTGAAACCACATTTTCTTTGCACCATAAGCACCCATCTAATTTATTGAACCCACTATTTATTGAACTCTCTTCCAATAGTTTTAAGAAGAATAAAATAAATCTGAACACTCAATTCATGATTTCCTTATAAAGCACAACTTTTTATATACATGAAGCAGCTTTAAAAAAAATAAAAACATAAAACATAATTTGGACAACCAAAAGAAGAAAAGGAAAATAACCAATCAAGATAGTGCATTTGTTGTATATGCCATTGGGCAAGAGGCACAGGTTGGCCGTTGGTGAAATCACTTTGCAAGTTGAGATGCTCAATGAATGCCACCATTAAATGATAGCAATATGTACATGAAATGTACTAATAATATATTCAAATCACATGATGATAGATAATTAAATATTACTAATTAACATACAAAATAAGCATTGTGGGTAGTGGTCCTTCCCATGCCAAGGTTGTCCCAATTGGATGTGAGCCCAACACTTCTTCATTTCTCGATGCCCAAGCATGTTATTAAGACAATTTTTTTGGTGATGTGTAATTAAGACAATTGAAAGAAGGTGACAATGGTAACAAGTGGGAAAAAATTTCTCAACTTACATTTTTAACCCTATTAACAATTATTTGTTCAATATTTGTAGGGGTAATAATGGAAAAAAAATTTGGACACCAAACCCAAACAATTATTAACGGGGTTAAAAGTGTAATAAAATGTAGTTTATTCCACTTGGGTAGTTCCATTTTCAGTTGCACTTACATTTCCACTCTCAAGTTACATTTCCATTGATATCCCTTCTTTGCCGTTAATATCGGCTATGCAATATTCCACATTAATGATATTGCACTCTGTAGTTTGGATTGGTAATTGTCATCAACTCATTGTGGTTGCGTTGTCACAATGGGAGTAGTGGCAGTAGGAGTCAAGGGAAGAGCGCGCAAATTGAAGGGTGGGTTGGTTTGAAGAAACATTGTTGTAACAAGGTAATAAGGTAGGAAGTTACCTGGGGATGAAGAGTGCACACGAAGTAGCCTTTTTTCCTCTCGATCTCCTATGTCCTGGATGGGATGGGAGGTGGGGTACCTGCAAGCACTACACCAAGGGTATCAGTGATGGTTTTAGGTGGTGTTCAATAAGGGGTACTAATGTATACCTATTGGCCTTTGAATACCCATTAAATAGGAGGTCTGAATGCCCATTACCACTTCCCCATTTCTTGGGACGTGGTTAGTGGGCTCTGTGCATGGGCCATGCTTGTGAGATCGTGGGATACGTGGACTTCATGTGGAGTAATTAAGATCAGATCATGGCCTTGCACCATGCGAAATTGAAGGGTGTTAACCGGTTCATACGCTAGGCCTACCGACTTATGGCTTTAGACCCTTGGCCTTTATTTATGACATTATCTCTTTAGACTCATGGGCTTGTCCAATGTGGGATTGGGCTATGCGTGAGCTTGTAATGCTAGGTCGTAACAGTGCCCAACTTCGACGTCTAATTATTCAAAATTGGGCATCAAGTTTAAGGTAATTTCAGCAAGATCCGAAATGAGTTAAAACTCAAATTTTGCCCTTCCCGTCACTCTTGGGGATGCTTTTACCAATCGTTGAGCCTTGCGGAGAATTTGTCAAGTTCCAAGGAGGCGTGCTCATCCAAACGTGGATTGGAGGCCTCTACCAGCCCGTTTTTTCATATCTTCATGATACGTGTTGGATTGCATTCTTCCCAAGGCATTGTAATGAATAGAGTTGTAGCGATTTGATTGATGTGCCCCTAACTATGGAAGCAAATTGACGGTTTTGCCCTGGGCTTTTGTACTTTTGCGTCACTTCTTCTTTTCATTCCTGAGATGTTAGTCTCCTTCTACGTTTTTACCATTTTCCTTCTACAGAATCCAATATTGCCTCAAGGATGCCATCATTTTCTAGTCTTCTCTTATTAAAATATTAGAAGGCTTCTATTTCTTCCGCCTCTTGGTAAGTCTTTTGCTCTTTTCTTTTTAGTTGTATGAAAGCAAAAGCCACACAGTTGCCCTCTTCTATGGTGGCGCTATTTTCTTCCTTTGGGTGGTGTTGCGATGGTCCATTACAAATGGGGCTACTTCTAGTGGCACCGTGGGTCTTGCCTGGACAAGAGGAGGTTTTCTTTTCCTTCTTTTTCTTGGTGTGTCACCGTTTACCACCACTTTTGGCATTTCACGGCTTATCACCATTCGTCAGAACGCCTTTGGTTAGGGAGGGGAACCACCATAGGTTATTTGTTTTCATGGTTTTCTTGATTTTTCTCATTTTTGATTTCCAAGCTTAGATGTACAATGGTTTTCCTTATTGTAGGTCATGGGGAAGCACGAGGTTAAAGTTCCCAAGGTTCCTTGCCCTCCAACAACTCTTGTTGAAGACTATCTTTCATCATTTCTAGGAGGAAGTTCTGAATTCCTTCGTTGGTGGATGAGGAGTATATTTATGCTTTTCAGCGTCAATACCCGAATATGTTTGGATTCCAAGGATGAGTCCAAGTACTAGTTGGAAGTCGTGGGTTCAGATGAGAGACCAACGACTAGGGGATGACTACTTCCAATATATGTGGATGTACGACATCCTTTTTGAGAAGCTTGGCGTCAGGTTCCGTTTACTAGTTTTCAAATCACTATCCTTTGAGAGATCAATGCCACCCCTCTCAACTACATCCTAATAGTTGGGCCATGCTCTGAGGTTTTGAGATTTTGTGTGATTTTCTAGATTCCCCTTTTCCTTGAGCTTTTCTTTATTTGTTCATCTTCACCAAACCTTCGAGTGGTTCCTGATCTCTTTCCGAGGTCACATGAACAAGAAGGTCTTTGAGGCCTATGAGGAATAAATCCATCATTTTAAGGAGTTTTATTTCAAAGTACAAGGGGTTCCATATCATCAATCTTTCTTTGTTTGTCAGGGCCAAGGATTGACTTTCCTTACTTGTGGACCCTCACCCCCCAATTTTCAAAAATCACTGAGGACTCTTTGAACCCCAGAGTGGTACATCGTAAAATTTTTCCTTAGCTCCTAGAAGTCGAATCCCTTAGTCTCAAGAAGATTTTTCATTCCCAACCTAAGGCGTTAAAGCCTATCTTGGTCCAATTTTCGACTTTAGTATTTATGCTTGTGTCTTTAATTTTTATCATGCATTGCTTTAGGGCTTAATACTTTTGATTTTCCTTTTTCAACTGAAATGGCATCATATTCTAGCATTAGAGCCCTACGATCTCAAGTGTTGAAAAGGAATGAGAGAGCTACTTGCTGAAGCCAAAGCCCAGAAGCCTTGAGTTTTACCGTCTATTGAATCTGACTAGTTTGAATAAAAGAAGCGGAAGCTGGAGGTTAATACTTCTTTAGAAAGGGGAGAAGTCCCCTAGGTCGAGGGTCCATTTCTTCTCCTGACATGGAGATGCTTGGCTCAGGCTCTGAGACTAGGAACGACGTATTGGCCTAAAAGAAATGGAAAGGGACCCACTCTCTCAGAAGATTTTCCATTTCCTGAGCTTCTCAATAAGCATCAATTTTCAAAAGGAACTTGTTACTAGCTTCAAAGCTCCGTCCTCTAAAGCCAGCTTCAGTGGGTCAACGCTCCTTCTCTAAGCTTGTAACTCTTCTCCGTCGTAGCGAGGATCTTTCTTCCATCTAATGAAGGCGAAGAAGGAAAAGAATGACCTACACTCCAAGCTTGAAGGGAGAGAGAACACCTTGAGAATATTAAGGACTCAATGAATGAGTACATTAACGATAACAAGGATCTCCGCTCTTGAACCAAGACTCCTAGAAAGAATTGGACGAGCTAAAGCTGAAGTTGGCTGCCTTACAAAATGAGAAGGACTCCTTGACCTCCTCTGTGGCTTCACTTGGACAAGACAAGACAAAGCTTTCCATAGAGATTTTTGAGCTTAAGGCCAATGTCGAGAAAACCTTTTCTAGGAGAATAACACCAATGAGATCTTTGAGAACACCTTAGCTCAAGTGAAGGTTGTTTGCCCGAATGTCGATTCTCGGAGGTTGGAATCTTTCGCATGGTTAAAGATAGCAAAATTATGGATATGCCAGATGATGAGCCTGGTCTTGCATGACCATTTTTATCTTCGTTTTTTCTTTTGTTCTAGCCTAACAAGGCTATAATTGTTGTGAATATCACTTGCCATTAGTTGGCTTTTTGTATTTTCTAAGTACCTGGATGATTGTACTTGTTTAGTTGCTACTTTTATGTGTTATCCGTAATCTGAGCATTGGACAAGTTGAATTGTTACGACTTCAAATCTTGAACAATTAACGCGGCTTAGTAACCATTCAAACCTAAAACTTGAATGAGTTAGCAACTTAATACGAGTTTAAATTGTTTATGGGGTTACTACCATTGGTCTTAAACAGCCTTTACCCGGTTTGAATGTGAACATGTTTAAATTGTCTATGGGGTTGCGACCTCGATTTAAAATGATTTGTACAGGATTTAACTGACCAAGGATTAATTTTCCTTAGGTTCAAAAATTTGAGCGAGTTTAAAATTGTCTATATGGTTATGACCTCTGATCTTAAACAATTGGAACTTGATTTAATTAACTTTACCTAGGATAGGTTTTGTAATTTGAACTAGTTGAAATTATCTACGGGGTTACGACCTCCGATCTTAAACAAATGGGATCACGGTTGTTGAAACTAGTAAAACTTGCAAATGAAAGTAAGTCGCTTTTATTGATATTTGAACGAGTAGCTTTTTGTCCAACCCAAACAAACCTTGGTCGGCCTCATTTAAACCTCCTAAGAAAAGCCCAGAGCCAAAAACCTGAGGTAAGAAAAAGAGTACCGTTCCTTGGCGCGATTTATATAATGGGTTATTAAACATAGAATCTTCTGATGTTGGTGGCATTCCACAACCTCAGGATCTTTTTTCCTTCCATGGTTATGAGCTTGTAAGCTCCTTTGCCTAGCACTTTGTCAACCCCATATGGGTTCCCAATTTGCTATTAGCTTTCCTTGCCTAGGAGTAGGCCGTCCCAGATTAGCATGGCGGAGATGAGATCACCTTGGTTGAAGTGCCTCGGATCACCCTACCATTGTATCTTCTTGCGATTCTTCTTTTAAACTACATTTCCTGAAGGTGGGTTTCCTCTCGTACTCCTTCAATTAGGTCAAGCTTCTATCTCTTTTAAGCATTATTGCCGCTTTCCAAGTAGGCTAAGATCCTAGGGCTTGACTATTCTATTTCTACTAAGATGGCCGCATCGGGCCCATAAATCAACCTAAATGGTGTTTCCTAGGTCAAGAAATGGGGTGTGGTCCTGGGCCCAAAGAACACTTCCAAGCTCATCTGCCTAGGCCCCTTTTTACTTTGTTAAGCCTTTTCTTAAGTCCCTATAGTATAACCTTGTTGGCCACCTCAGTTTCTCCATTAGCCTGGGGTTGTTCGATCGAGGTCAAATGCTGTGAGATCTTTAGGTGCTCCAACAACTTCCTGAGCTTTTGATCTGTGAATTGTGTTCTATTGTCTGTAACTATGGACCTCGAAATTTTGAACCTAGTGATGATATTCTTCCACATGAATTTCTTATATATGGCTGCGTCATGGTGGATAGGGGTTCTGCCCGATCCACTTAGTGAAGTAATCCACTACTACTACCAAGTACTTGATTTGTCCTAGAGCAAAGGGAAACGGTCCAAGAAGGTCAATGTCCCACTTCTCGAATGGCCAAGAAGCCGTGATCGCCATCATCTCTTCCCCAGGTACTATGTGAAACTAGGAGTGCTCCTGGCACTTTTGACACGACTTGATGAGCTCGACTACTTCCTTAGTTAAGGAGGGCCAATAATACCCAGTCGGAGAACCTTCAACACTATTGCACATCCTTTGGGATGATTGCTAGCAATTCCTTCATGAATTTCATAGAGGATGTATTTTGCGCTCCTTGTTTAGGCATTTCAATAGTGGTTGGAAAAGTCCCTTTTTGTACAACCGTTCATTTAGAATGGTGTAGTATGAAGCCTAGTAAGCCTTTCTAGCTTCTTTGGGGTCGTTAGGTAGGGTTTTGAGTTTACAATACTCTAGGATCCCTCGCCCAAGTTGAAGTTGCCTCATAAACCCGACCTTTTGTCTTTCTGTGACATTGGCTACCTGAGTGTCTCCAATATGAAGCTCTTATTGTTTCCTCCTGGCTTGGTAGTAGCCAGCTTCAGAGAATATCCGCCCCTGCGTTTTCTTCACGAGGTATGTGGTTTACACCTATTTTATGAAATTGGAGAAAGGTTCTTTACCTTTTCCAATAACGCTTCAACATCGGATTCCGAGCTAATTAAGTAGGTCCCTTCAATCTGGAACATTATGATCTAGAATCGCTACACATAACCAACTCCTTTATGCCTATGTCTCTGCTAAGTTCAATCCTACAATTACCGCCTCATATTTAGCTTAACTATTAGAGGCGATGAAGTTGAAGTTAACCGACATCTAAACCCTAACCTCGTCATTTATTTTCATCATGCTTGCTCCACTACCCCAAAGATTTGACAAACAATCAATGTATAAGGTCCACACCCTCGGACCCGGTTCCTTATCATCAATGAATTCTCTAACAAAGCCTACCAGCACCTGGGCTTAATAGCTGTTCTGGGCTCAAACTAAATATCAAACTTTGAGAGCTCGACGATCAGGTGATCATCCAACCTACCAAATCAAGCTTCTACAGGTATTTGTTGAATTGGCTAATCCGTTCTTACCAAGATGGAGTAAGCCTGAAATACTATCTTAATCTTTGTGTTGCAAGTACAAGGCAAAAGGCAACCTTCTCGAGCTTCTAGTACTTGAGCTTGGACCCCTGCAAGGCTTTGCTAGTGAAATATACTAGTTTCTACTTTTCGCTTCTTCTGACTAGTGCGCTCCTCACGCAACATCACCAATTGACAGGAGAGTACAAGGACATCTCCAACTTTCTTGACAAGGTAGGGGGCTACCAAGTACTACTTGAAGCCCTGAAGGCTTGTTCACACTACTTTGTCCATTCAAAGTGTAACACCCTAATATTTAACCCAATACACCTAGGACGTATTAAGATTAATTATTAGTTATTACTTCCTTTTAAAACTAGTTTGTAAAATTACTTAACGAAAATATGGGTAAATTTTTTTTTGAAATGGAACATGTAAAACAAAGTACGAGCCATCACATACAACATAAGCGAAACGTAAAGCAACAGAGCAAATAAATCATGCAAAGCAAAAGCATTAAGGAACACCTCAAACATAAAAGCATCCATCATAATATTAAATCTCATATTTTAGTACAACCACTTAAATATAATATAAAGTCTTACCCATATGTGGCAGAGCTTGCAATAGAAACATGAAATACAAGAAAACATAGAAAGCTAATAAATGGAAAAACCCTCAAGAGATACTACCAGCTGAACAGCAACCCTCCCCTTAAGAGCCTACAGAAGACGCTAATCCTCCTAGAGAGATGTAACCTGACTGCGAAGCTCTCATGTGGCCCAATGAAGTGGTAGTGTAGGCATGCAGATCGGGCGACGTGACCTCCTCCTGAGGGCGCCTTGAGCGTACACACCTCATAAGCCTCGGCGAGAGATCATGTCCTCGCTACCCCTATCGGAGCCAAGGCACCGAAGGGCGGAATCCTCTAATAGGGATTGCCGTGAGTCCTCAGGTCCTTCCTGCAACGACGTACGAGGGCACGTACTCCGGATAGTCATGCACTGCTGAAGATGATGGTCAGCATGGCGGTTCTCTCATCGCTGGGTCGCGTCCTCTCAAAAATCATATCATCGCCATAGGAGAAGTCAGGGTAAAGCGAAGCTGGAGAAGGAAAAGCAAATGGGCGTCCTATGTATGCAAAAATGCGTACGGCACAATGGCCCTCGAAGTGGTAGGACTGATGATCCGAGTCGTAATGCACCTCCCATACCGGGTGTCAACGAAGATCACAAACGACGCCATCGCGTCGAAGACGTAACGGAAAAGAAACAAGGAAAGGGTGAGAATCTTGCTAAAGAATCTCAGGAAGGAAGCCTCCTATCCTAATGTCATCGTTTACGTCCCAGGAACCTTGGGTTTATTATAAAAAGGTTAGACATGCAAAGGTTTATTATGAGGTTTTTATAGAAGATAATTATCCAAGGTCCGTGTCTTTTATGATGAATCTTAATGCATGTGTGCAGCATAGCATAGCATGAATGCATGGTAATGCAAGACCACAATAAAACATATCATTAACAAATAACTCACATATAAGTGGCATGTAACTTCTCATGATCAAACCTCCGCTTTCATAAGCAAGATATTTCTCATCTTTTCTCATTTCTCAACTTGTGACATCATGATCTTTTAAAACAATAGTAACCAACCCCTGATACTAGGCTATGAGCTCATACCTTAACTAGTCGTCACTAGTTCTTACTTATCCTCTTGATAAGCGAATCATAATCATAATCATAAAAATAACAACCCGACTCCTAGAGTACGGCAGGGGACCTAAGGAATCACCCATCATGGGACTTTCTTCCTTCTGAAACACATCAACTGGTTAAGACCAGTGACTTTGTCCGCTTTGGCAGGCTAATGTCGATGCCCTCACGGTTTTACCTTCTCCTCACCGTAGCAGGAGAAGTGCGTCTCAGCCCGCAAACGCATCGTTAAGACTAGTGACATTGTCCGCTTCGGTATAGCCCCCATGACCATACCCTCCACGGTTTCCTTTCTCCTCACCGTAGCAAGAGAAATGCGTCTGCATGTCACATATAAAATCTTTCTTTTCAAAACTTTCTCAAGTCCCTCAAATTTGATGGAAATTCGGCAGCATAACAACTACACTCCAAATTTCCTCAAATTTGAGTCATGCCACATAACTCAAACACATATCATCTTCATGAAACTTTCTCAATTAAATAGATCTTTAATTCACAATAGCATACTCTTCTAATTCATTCATATTTCAAAATCTCATGCGTCTCAAACATGGCATAACACATCATCACATCAACATGCCACAAATACACACAAAGCCTCATGCTCATGATACTAACATGTTCACATCATTAAGAGTATACCCACTCGGCCTCATACTCACATCACACCTCCTATTTCATGGTGTCTTACGCTTTAGCCCTTAGGGTCTTAAACTTGTGTTCCAATTATCCTAACCTTCATTATGGATTTTTATAACACCTAAGGGATCATTACCTATAATTTTCTCTAATGTTTATGAATTATAACATAACCAAACAGCTCTATGTCTTTTGGGCAGAATTTTACCTCATGATTACTGGGTCCTAGAATCTTCATTTTGACCATTTCTAAGTTCCGTCTTTGCCTAAGGCTCTATAATTAACTCCTAAACCAATTATGAGGGATTCCTACACATATCCACTAATTATAAACCATTTTTTTTAAGTCCAATTATGCTGAAACAGAATTACAAATTTGTGCATCTAAGTGTTCTAGAATTCACATTTTAAGTCCTTTCTAATTACTTGTTCTTCCTAACTTCCCTAAATCGTTCCTTGCTTCACTCAAATATAATTTTACACATTTTAACACCATAAAACAGAATTTATACAGTGGCCAAACATGAGAAGGCAGAACCGAAATGTAAAGCCCATAAAATCACATAATCTCATGAATTAAAATGCATACAAGTTGCTAGTTTTCTCTTGGAATAATTTTAGGAACTCAAAACTCTTTTAGAAACCAATTTATCTCATTAAAATCATAAAAATATATGCTAGGTCAGTAGCTAAATTATTTAGCTCAAGGAATGGATTTAAAACATAAAACTTTGTTCATAAAGTTTCTTGAGTACATCTAAGCTTTGAAAAATTCCAAGACTTAGACTATGTGCACTTGTGATTAGATGAACTCATCCAAGTCCATCATCATCATCACAAGGCCGAAATGGCATCCTTGAAATGCCTCCATTTTCTAAAACTTTATGCAAGATACTTGGGCAAGTCTTTGAGCTCTAGGATATTTAAGTGATGGCATAAACTTAAACATGATATGCACTCATTTTATTCTTCATTAGAAAGTAAAGTGAGAGCATAAAATAAATATGAGATGCAACCTCATTATTATCTTTAAAATTAAGTGATGACTTGAAATATAAACATGAAATGCAAGCTTGGAATTTAAACATGATAATGCAAGTCCATTTGATTATTCTTGAGAGTTTAGTGATAGCATCAAAATAAACATGCTATGCAAGGCATAAACGTAAACATATGTGCAACTCATTTTATCTTAACTAAAGCTCTTACAAGACTTTAAAGGAACATCACAACCTTAACCCAATATGCATCTTAACAACATAAAGTGAGCTTTAGAGTTCTTAGCACCTAGACTTCAAAGAAGTCTTTGGTTTTAAACTTCATCATCAAGCTCAAGAAAATGGACACAAAGCTCAACACTTTGTCTAAACAAAATACAAAGAACTAAGTCATATTCTTTATTTTATTGCTCATGGGCTTCAATCTAGAGTAAAACTCTTAGAATGGCCGACCAACTTTAAGGTTGGCAAGGGTAAGCTTAGAGCTCTTTGAAAACATAGGATTAATTTTCTTTAACAAAACTTTTGTGATCTACTCAACATTTTTAGCAAACTTTGTTCAAATAAGGAAAAGGAAACCGAAATCTTTAAAGGAAAAGGAAAGGAAACCAAAACCATTCAAGAGAAAAGGAAAAAGGAACTGAAAATATAAGCAAGAAAAAGAAAGAAACACAAGCATGTATGGTCCAAGACCAAGTTGTTTCAAGCTTTAGAGGTTTCTCACATGACAACAACAAGTCATTATCTTGAAACCTCATCATCAAGCTAAAGTTTTTCTCTGAAAAGGCCTCATGGCCGAAAAGGAAGAAGGAAGAGAAAAAGAGTTTTGAACCAAGAGAAAACTAGAACTTTTCTTAAAGAAGTTAAAGAAAACTTTGAAAACAAACCCCTACCTAAGGAAGTCTTTGAAGAAATGAAGGAAAGCTTGAGTTCTTGAAGGATTGAGAAGACAAAATCTTCCCTTGAGTGTGGTGTGTGTTCGGCCAAGGGAGCTCAAGGAAGATGATTTTTCCTTGAGTTTCTAAGCTTGGAAATGGAAAGTTTAAGTGTTTGAGAGATGGTTTAAGGTGAGGGGGTGGTGGTTTGTGGTTGTTTGTGGTGGTGGAAAGGTTCTTTGAGAGGAAGAAGAAGATAAAGAAGATGAAGAGGATTTTGAGAGAAAATGCAAGAAAGTGCAAGACAACTAAACTTAGCAAATGATCTAAAGTGTAGCAAGGTTCTTCAAGGCTTGGTATTTATAGAAATTTTGCACAATGATGGCTGATTGGGGGAGGATGGCCGATGGCCTTGCTTGGTCTTTGGGGGAGGAAAATATCTCTTACAAGGTATGGCTTTGAGTATGGTTAAGCATGGTTAAGTATGGGCACAAGTATGGGCAAGGCATGGTCTTTGGAGTGAAGAAAAATTCAACATGTGACACTCCTTGGAGGCCATGCATTCGGCCAAATTTTACAGCCAAGGGAAGAGAAGTTTGTTCATGTAATTGTGTTTTAGTGATGTGTTTAGGTGTTTCTTTGATTAAGGTTTTGGTTAGGAGTTGTAAGAAAGTGTTTAGGTGAGGTAATTGGCTAATTAAGGTTGTCAAGACTTGATTAGGAGGGTAATCTTGCTAGATTAATAATTTAAAATCATTCTTTTGGTCAAATGAGGTATGGCACAATTCCTTAATTTAAGGAATTGGAGAGAAAATACTATTCAAGATTCCATGACTAGGAATCTTGAATTAAAGAATGCAATTAAAGTTTAACTAAGCAATCTTAGGTTCTAATTAACCTTAATAAATTATTTTGACTCTAGATTAATTATCGAAATAAATTAATCTTCGATTAGAGCCTAATATTGCTTAGGTTTGCTTAATTGCGTCATTAGGCTCATTGTACACTTCTAGGGGCAAAATGGTAATTTTACACTAAAACTACCCGGACCTTTCCTGCCCAACTAAATATCAAATATCACTCATAAACATCATTCCAAACTTCTGGAAAAGTTCTGGACTCAAACGGCACCTTTTACCGTGTAGAACACAACAGGGTATTTTGGTCATTTTGAGCCGAAAGTTCAGAAACGAGATTTTCACCTCTGGATATCAAACATAACAAATATAATCCCCTTCAAACATTGAGTTGACCCATTCGAGGACTGTCAGTTGACTGCCCTTTAATTTCTGGAAAATGACCTCAGGGTATTTTGGTCATTCGTGCTCAAACAGGAGAAATCGGGCGTTACACAAAGCTTTTTCCCTTCTTAAGCAAGTCAAAGAGGCAACGATTTCCAAGCTAACAATGACGAGAATCTTGAAAGGGATGCTACTCTTCCTGTAAGCTTCTACACTTCCTTTACACAGTGAGGATTTTCATCTCTATCATGGCTTGACATTTGTCCGAGTTAGCCTTAATCCCCTAATGGGTAAGCATGAATCTAAGGAACTTTCCTGATCAACCGTGAAGGCACATTTGGATGGGTTTAGCCTCATTCAGTGAGAATGGATGTTCTCAAATATTTCTTAAGATCGTGATAAGATTTCCAGCTTCCACTATTTTTACCACCATGTCATCAATGTATACCTCAATCTTGCTTTCGAGATGCTCTCCAAATACTCTGTTCATCAACCTCTGGTGAGTAGATCTTGTATTCCTCAGCCTAAAGGGCATGACCTTATAGTAGTAGTTAGCCATTGGCATGATGAATGTCATTTTCCCCTCATATTCCGAGTTCAATGGTATTGGTTATACCCAAACAAGCATCCATAAAGCTTAAGAAACAAAAACCAGAAGCTAAGTCTACCAGGCTATCTATGTCCAAGTGGGTATGGATCTTTTAGACATGCTTTATTTAAGTCATTGTAGTACACGCACATTTGGAGTCTTCCATTGGCTTTTGGGACTAACACGACGTTTGACACCCAAGTGGGTAGAAAACTTCCCTAATAAATCTGACTTTCAAGAGCTTGGTCCTGTTCAATGACGACCTTGGTTTTTCTTCCAACATCTGCCTTCTTTCTGCGCTATCGATTTGGAGCCATGGTAGACTGAAAGGTGATGGCTCATTACCTCTGGGTTTATCCCTGGCATATCGCGTAGACCATGCGAAGAGGTCTGCATTTCTCGGAGGAAATTGATCAATGCTTTTTTTCGAAATTCAAAAAGTTCCTATTTAACCTTGTTGTCTTGATTGATGTGCTTATTATTTGGATTTCCTCTAGTTCGCCCTCTAGCTCAAGCTGTGATGCGTCTTCTATTTCACACGTCCAAGTCCACCATCATCACATTCTAGGCCCCATGGTCTTCTTTCTTTTTTTGATTTCGAACTTCCAGGCTGGCGCTGTAGCATTGCCCAGCCATGACTTGATTACCCCTGATCTAATCATCTTTCCTTCTTCGGCATTATGTGGGGGTTGGTACTATAACCTCGAGCTTGTTAATTGTTGGGCGCCCAATGATCACATTATACATTTAGGGACAATCCATCACAAGGAAATACACAGGCACCATTTTCGCATCAAGCTTGGTGCTTGTGGTTATGCGAGTGTAATGAAACCTTTTGGCTTAGCGGTGGCACCAGAGAATCTGACCAACTCATTAGGGTAAGAGTGGAGATTGGAGTCCTTTAAACCCAATTTCGAATGCAAGTTCGAACATAAGATCTATCAAGCTTTCCCTGTCCACCAAGATCCTTTTGACTTCTGTGTTCAACATGGCCTCGGAGATTACATGGGGTCATCATGACCCAGAATGATTCCTAGATTATCGACTTCTGAGAACACTAGGTTAAGAGTCGGCTTCTTCCTGACCTTCGACTCCTGAGCTAATGTCCACCTTCATCACTTCCTTCAAGGCCCCTTTCCAGCTAACTTCAAGGATCCTCCTCCAGCGAAGCCACCTACTATGGTGTGTATTGTCTTGGTCACTACATATTTTGTTCTGTTGTCATTTCTAGGCTTGTTGGCTTCTTGTCTCCAAGGTTGGTTCCATTTTCATCCTTCCCACTCGAGGATTGTCTTCTCCTTCTAGGCCTTCTCTGTGTGGCCATGTATTTGGCAATTTTTCTTGCTTTTATTAGCTTCTTCACGCATCATGGAGATCTCTGGAACCCTCGTCTTTGTGCCTAAAGCTTCCATGAAATCGCAGAACTCCATTTATTAGTGTTTGCACTTGGCTTAATAGGTTGTGGCCTCTTCAGGACGCTCCATGTTCTGTATCTCCTTGTATATTTTGCTCAAGGACAAATTCAGCGGGGTGTAGTCAATGAATCGCTCCTTGTCTAAGCTTATTTTCTAGGAGGTCTTTCCTCTTTCTAGGTTGCTCCTTCTTTTTTGGCTTTTCTCGCTTTTTAACTTTGCCATCATGACTTCTTCCATGTTGATATACTTTCTAGCCCTTCTTTGCTCTTCATACTTTGGATTTCTTTGATAGGGATTGAGTAAAGCTTCTGACCTTAGAATGAAGGCTACCAGGGTTGTTTGTTTACTTGTTAGTAAAATCAATGACTATTCATAATTTCATAATTGAATCAATTACATACCGGATCCAAACTAAAGGAATGCTATGGTAAAACTTCGTTTGAAACGATGTAGTAAAAAGCAACGTGCTACTTGAAAGACATTATTAGATTTGCTATGGATTCTTGCATCCGCTATCTTTTTCTAGTATGTATATATAAATATATAGAAATGGAAGTGCTCTTAGCTCGACATCGTTTGTTTGCCCACTGAACTCATTGTTTAGGGACAGGAGAAGGGTTGATGATGTAGATAGTACACCATGGAGCTCAAGTTGATTCATTTCTAGGGCAAGTATCTAAGGTTAGTACAAATGAATAAGTTAGAACAATTTCGTAAGTATATTTTTGATAAAGAAATCCAAAGGATCTAAGCAAGGCTAAAAAAGTAAAATTTGTTGGAATTAGTAAAACATTTTCGACCAAAAGTGTATCCGAGGAATAAACCTTCTATTTGTATAATTCGTTGAGAGAAATAAAAAGAAATGGTATGTTGTTGCCACTTTTGAAATGATTAAAGATCTTTGAAGTAATGTCTAAACCCAATGATTCAAGGAAAATCTAAAAGATCCTGAACAAGTAAATACCATTTTTAATTGTCTCAAAAATTCTATTAGAATTAGAATAACCATTCTGTTAGAATGAAGAAAAAAATGGATTCAAAATAAGATGGGCAAGAAAGGGGTAGACCGCTCAATAAATGAAATACCTAAGGGTTTTGTTTTCCTTTGAGAGTTATCCAATTTAAGTTATGAGGTTGCGAACACGAGGAGCTTTTTTTAGAAAGAAAAAAAGAATAAGAAGAAAAAACTTTAATTGCAGTTTAATTGATTTCATGATTTTATTGATCTATTTGACAATTTTATACATAGACATATTGAATTTTCTTGAGCCGTACTAGGAGAAAACTTCTTATACGTTTCTATAGGGGTGTATTATTCATCTATATCCATCCTTTTGAGCGTTTATTGAATCGTTGCAATTGATGTTCGAACCTTAAGAGGGGAAGAGATCTTCGTAAAGTAGGTTTTTATGATCCAAAAAAGAATCAAACCTATTTAAATATTCCTGTTATTCTAAATTTCTTTGAATAGGGTGGTCAACCTACAGGAAACCTGAGGATATTTCAAAAGAGCTCGTGTTTCTTTGAAACTTTACCTGACTCAACAAACGAAAGTTAATTAATGAGAAAAAAGGAGGGTGTAGATGACTTGTATATAGATTTATAGAACTCTTTTCTTTTTTATCCCCCTCTTGCACGCCATACTAATTTTCGATTTCTTATTAACATAAAATGACATTTTGGATAGCCAAAAAAATGGATTTTTGTCAGTCTTCAAAATGAAGAAAAAATGCATGGAGATTGTATAAATATATATATATATATATATATATATATATATAGGAAAAGGCAAATGAATAGTGACTTAATGAACTCATTGGGTCTATAAATTATTACCCGCAATGAGGTTTCTTTTTTTTCATTTAAATCTAATAAGAAGAGAATTAAAAAATATTATTCTATATTATCAATATTTCATATTCTATCTTTTTATTATTTCTTTTATTATTGAATATAATATTTGTAATTATTAGAATACATTTTCTAAAAAAGGGGGGAATTGAATTGAAAAAGAATTCCAGCACATATAATGACATATATAGTGAAATAATACTACAGGTTATCACGAAAAAGAATCTTTTTTTACTTACTCGCTTGTTTTTATTATCAATTACGAATTCTAGTGATTGGATTTATGATATCTTTTTTTTTATAGTAAATAAATGAAATAGAATATTAAAAATATTCTATTTTAGTAATTTTTCATCGAATGACTATTCATCTATTGTATTTTTTTGTTAATAGAGGAACATAACTCCATGGAAAAATGGTGGTTCAATTCTATGTTGTTTAATAGGTAGTTAGAATAAGGGTGTGGGTTAAGAAAATCAATGGATAGTTTTGGTCTTATTGAAAATACCAGTGTAAGTGAATACCCAATTTTTATTGATATGGAAAAAAAATTTCCTAGCAGGAATGATAGTGACAATTCTAGTTAAAGGAATGTTGATTATTTAGTTGTTTAGGAACATCCAGAATTTCCTATCTGACAAAATCATTTTAGTTAGGGATAACAATAGCAACAGGAACAATTATTCCATATATTTTGATATTGAAAATAAGATTTTGGAGATTGACAATGATCATTCTTTTCCAAGTGAACTAGAAAGTCTTTTTTATAGTTATAAGAATTCTAGCTATCTTAATAAAGTCTTTACAAGACATGATGATCATTCTGTGTATGATATTGAATCTAGTTGGAATAATGACATTCATAGTTGCATTGAGAGTTATCTTATTGTAATCAAAAGCACAAGGGCTATAGTTCAGTTAGGTTGAATGCCTTCCACTGGAGGTTATTAACCAACCCTCGGTATCAAATGGGTTCTTTACAAGAAAGAATTACCTCTACCAAAGAGGGTCCATAACTTCTATTCAAGTTATGTACACACGATTTGACCGATCCTACCCTTGCCATGACATTTGATGCTACTATTGTACTATCAAGAGGATTCACTACTAAATGTACCTATCCAGGAGTGGATCCTTTAGATTCAACGTCAACTATGCTCCAACCTCGGATCATTGGTGAAGAACATTTTGAAATTGCCCAAAGAGTTAAACATACTTTACAACGTTTGACAAGCATGCATTTCTATATATATTTTGTACCCTATTATTAGTGCCCTAACTCTCTTTTATGCTTAATTGGATTCATTTGCATCATGTTTGAGTTTGGACATTGATTTGAGCATTAATGAGAATTTTCTGATAATTGTGCTTCTAGCACTGTTTTGTATTTTACACTTAACTACAATTGTAAACTTCTAAAACTTATTTTCTTTGGCTTGTAGGAAAGCTAAGAGGATTGTCTACAACTTTCATGTAGAGCTCAAAAGCCAGATCAAAAAGCTAGCTGGTCAAAATAAGCCCAGAAGTTAGAATTGAGGTGCTGAATTTTCAAATTGGGTATGCTTCAATAATCAGGGAATATCTCTCATCCAGAGTCCAAATTAGGCAAATAAGGTGCCCATTACAAATAGAAGAAGAAGATCTACAATTTTATAAAGACATCAAGAGCTAATTCAGTCGTTTCCAGGGTCAAAACTTGATAAAACCCACCAAGCAAGAGGGGTTGCTGTAGTGAGCCTTGGTGCTATTGTCTACAAATTTTGGTTCAGGCAGTGTTACCCCAGTGAGCCAGGGTTGTTGCAGTGAGCTATGACAGTGTTGTATGCGTTTTAATGAGTTTTTGGGTCTTTAAATGATGCTAAAACTCTCAAAACAAAAGGATATGACCTCTTTGCTTAAATTAGCTTAGATTAAAGTAGTTTTATCCTCTCCTTCTCTTTTTCTTCTCTTCCCATCTTCTCCTCATTCCTCCACCTTCCTCTCACCTCTTCTTTTCCATTCTCCTCCTCTTCACCCATTCTCTTCTCTTATTATATCTTCTTCTCTTAGGTTTAATTTATTTTTCTTTATTTGGTTGTAACCTCCATTAATGGAGGAGTAGTCTTGTAACTAGTACCAAGGATTTCCTATGGTTCAAAGATTTGTCATGAGACATTACCCAATTCAATCGATACATGGTTTGGTTTCTTTTTTTCCTATTCTCTTTACATTTCTTCCATCACTTGTACATTTACATTGATTGATTGATGAATTATGATTTGTGGGTGCATGAGTGTGCTAATCTTAGTTTTGAAACTTGGTTGTCTGATTATGAGCTAGGTTCCTTAATTGAGTGAGCTTGATTATATCTCCTTCATGATTGTGGGATAGGTTTTATGGTTAGGCATATGGTTGAAATGAACCTTGATTGTGTACGCTAATTCATGATTATGGATTGAATGTACAACTAGGGAAGTTAATTGAGCATAAATTGGTTAATTGATTGATGAATGCTTAGTTGACATAGGAAATTAAGATTAATTCTTGATTGAGAATTAGGTTTGCAAGTGATGTTTGAGCTGACATCCATGTTTAAGATTTTTGAGATCTCATAATTCAAGTATGTATGTTAGCTAATACTTAGTTAATTGCATGATTGTGTGATTTGCTAAGTTAGTTTGGTAAGTTAGTTGTTTGATTAAACAATTAATATGAAAAGTCACTGACCATGTGTTTGATAAATTATGTGTGTTAATGATAGATAAATCTTTGGCCCTTGGAATTCTTGTGCTAGTACATTTATTATATTTAGATTTTCACTTATTTAATTTGTATTGAATGCTATTTCAAACCCTCCCCATTTCATATAGTCTATTAGTCACCAATATCGCTGGAGACGACTTGAGTTGCACTGTTATACTACGTTTTTAGTGCAATTTGGTTTGAAATAAATTTGTTAATTTGTTAGAGCTAGAGCCACTACACTCTATTCCCTACCAAATTTTGGCACCGTTTTGGAGATATTAGTGCTAATAGACTTGTATATACTTGTACATACTTGAGCATCATTGCATTCATCATATTTTTCACTTTTTTGGTCCTTTATGGTGTTTTTGGTGCTAAAAATAGGTGCCATCTTATTTTGAATCATCCCTGTTGCCACGAAACTTGGTATCACAAGTATTTTTGGCATTTTAAACAAGACTCACTTTAGTGGGCCTTACCTTATTTTTGCCAAATTCTACCATTTAGACCACTTTTTCAATTTATTTTTATTTTTTCTTGCATTTCTTCATATTTTCGTGCTTGTCTTTTCTTTTGTTTTTGCATCCCATCATCCATCAATACCTTGCATAGCTTTTTATTGGTTGTTTTATGTCATTTTAGAGTAGCTTTTTATTTCTTCTTCCATTTTTTTATTTTTTACTCACTTCTACTTGAGTTGACATGAGCACTAACCCTTATTTTAGTTTTCAAAAGTATAGTTCTTATGGTTTGCAGGCAATGAAGCAGTGAATAATCCTTACCAAGGAATATGTCAAAGGAATGCAAATTTAACAACCATGTTTTGAGCCACAACCACTCCCATATTACCAACCACCACTTCCAACATATCCCGAACCAAATCACACACCTTACCATGAGCCTTACACATACTTATACCATGAACCTTACCATGACTCTTACCAATAACCATATTTTGGACCACCATCACTAGATACATCCCCATACCCACCATGTTACCCACCTTCCTTTCATCAACCACCTCAATGCACATACAAACTACCTCAACCATCATCCGAACCATCAACCCAAGAGTTGTGGAACCAATTGTTGGGAATGCTCAAGAAATATCAAGACGATCAATAGAAAATTGATATTAGTCTCCAGGAGTTCCATGCTGAGTTAGAGAACTATAGAGCCTATTTATCCTAACCTCTGATCCCATAGGAAGAGCCAATTGTTGAGGAACCATCATCTGAACCATCAACCTAAGAGTTATGGAACCAAGTGTTGGAAATGCTCCAAAATCTCAAGAAGATTAACAAAAAATTGACATTGGCCTCTAAGAGCTTCGTGCTGATTTAGAGGACTTTAAAGCCTTTTTATCCTAACCTCTAATCCCATATGAAGAACCAATTGTTGAGGAGCCATCATCAGAGCTAGCTGATAGCATAGATGTTCTAAATTCTAGCATGATTGAAGAGTTGATGGAGTCATCATTTGATGAGAGTTGTTATGTTCTAGAGCAACTTGTTGAGGTTCCACAAGAGGCCTTCGCGAGGAAATAACAGAAGGTTCTGATGAGAGTCTATATAGAGATTGTCTATGAGAAACCACCACCTAAGCCAACTAGGCACATACTACCACCTATATTCTCCACGCTTATGGATGAACCAATAAGAGTAGTGTATGAGGATCTATTGTGTAACTCGATTTTTCCCGTGTTCAAATGGCCAAAATGCCCTTGGGTCATTTTATTCGGAAAATGAGGATCGTCGGCCTCGGCCTTCCTTAAGGGGACGTTTTGATGATGATAAGGGATTACATGTGTTATGTGTGTTAATAGAGTAAAAGAATCTCATTTTGAGTTTTGATGTGCAAAATTACCAAAACGCTCATGTGGCTAATTTAACGAATTTACATGCCAATTGAGCCCAAATTCACCAAAAGATTTTAAATAAGGTTTTTAAGTAATGTTTAATGTTAAGTTAAGCTTGGGTAGTCCTGGGAGGTTTTTGCAAAAAATTATCGTTTTACCCTAGCTAAGTGCATTTTGGGCCTAATAATGTAATTAGCAAAACCTAAGCAATATTAGGCTCTAATTAAATATTAGTAAATTCTAATTACTAACCTAGAGTCAAAATAATTAATTAAGATTAATTAGAACCTAAGATTGCTTAAAGAAGCTTAAAATCCTTTTCTTGATTTTAAAACTTTATGTCACATTTTCATAAATAGTAAAGATTCCAATTAATTTCATTAAATCATGGAAGTTATCACATGATGAGATTCCTCCCTAATAAAGGTGGATTTGCATTAATCAAGCAAGACCACTCTTTAATCTTGTCTTGAACCACCTTAATTACATATTCTCTCACCTAAAACACAAATTACAACTCCTAATCCATGACCTAACCAAATCAACTTCTAAATACACACATAAACCAACATTAAAATGAGATTTTCTTCCCCCATTAGCCCTTAATTACAACCGGCCATACTCCCCAAAATCATCCATCACATGTTGAAAATTCAAATAAAATAGGCTTAAAGAATCATGCATGTCATACCTTAAACCATGCTTGCCCATGCCTGAACCATACCTTACAAAGAGATATTTTTTCTTCCTTGCCTTGTGTTTCATTTTCTATAAATAGGCATCAAGGAAAGCTTACAACACTTTGCTCATTTTTCACAACTTCTAAGCTTTCTTTCTCAAGCTCCAAGAATTCTTCTTCTTCTTCTTCTTCTTCTTCTTCATTCTTCCAAGAATCACCATCCTCCACCATTTCCTAACCTCAAACCACCACACAACCACCATACATATTCCTTTAAACACATAGCCTTTTCATTTCCAAGATCAAGAATCCAAGACAAACCTTTCTTTCTTTTCTTCTCCTCTTTGTCAAAACCATCATCTAGCCCCAAGGAGGATTTGTTCTTCTCATCTCAAGACCAAGCTTCTCTTTTTTAAAAAGGAAAAACATATTTGGTAGGGAGTTGTTTTAAAATTTGCTTTTCTTTTCTTTGTCTTAAGATGTTAATATGTTAAAAACTTCTTTATTTATTTCGGTTTCTTCCTTTCCTTTTCCTTTCCCTTTTTTTGGCCTTAGTAGTCTATATGATGAAGGAACCATGGCTTGATGATGAGGATCTTGGGTGTTGGTTGTAAAACCATCATTTATTTAACCTCTAAAACTTGAAGGTTTCATTTTTAAGAAAGTTTTTAGCAAGTGATATTGTTATGTTGTTAAAGTGGTAATCTTGAGCCTAGGATTTAAAGAAATAGACTTGCATTCATATTTATATTTTCTTGCCTAGCATATTTACTTTCCAAGTTATCACTTAATAATTAATCTCAAAGCCTACCTATCTCAACCTTAAAGTTGAGATGTGATTTAGAGTAAATACTCTAAAAGGCCTAAAGCACTAAAATAAAGAAATGGACTTGCATTCATATTTATATTTCCTTGTCTAGCATATTTACTTTCCAAGTTATCACTTAATAATTAATCTCAAAGCCTACCTATCTCAACCTTAAAGTTGAGATGTGATTTAGAGTAAATACTCTAAGAGGCCTAGAGCACTAAAATAAAGAATTGAACTTACATTCATGTTTACAATTCTTGTCTAGCATATTTATTTTTCAAGTCATCACCTAAAACTTAAAGATGTAAAACTAGAGCTTGCATTCTCATATTTAATCTTAAGCTTTGCATAGCATATTTACATTTTCTTGCTATTAATCTAGAAAACTAATAATGAAGCTTGTATTGCATATTTATACTTATGCCATCACTAAAAATTAAGTTAGTGCTCAAGACTCACCATTTTAATTTACATAATAAACTTTGACTTATGAATATATATATATATATATATATATATATATATATATATGTTATTAAGAAAGGACATGTTTTATTGAGTTATTTTACCATCAAATCTAACATTACTAATTATGTGGCCAAGACCATAAAGATTAATTTTACTACTAATCTAGAGATTTGTCATTATGTTGCTAAGATGATGAAAAATTATTTATAAGGAAAATTTAGAATTAAAGATGTGAAATGACTAGTTTTTGAAGAATGTTATAGTATTCGATATGCTTGAGGATTTATGTGAAATTAAGGTCTTACATGTTAGAGCTATTATTGAATGAATGTGGCATGTTATGATTTTACTTGAAATATTACAAAGTTGCATGTGAGCGAAAGTAAAGTATATGATATGGTTGTGCCTTTCATCTTAACATGATATGTTTTATGATATTCTATGACTTCATGCTCATATTGCATCATTATATGATATGCTAATGTGGAAATGATCCTCTAGACTCCCGAATTAAAGGTTATGAGAGGTGATCCAAGAAAGTTGCATTTCTCATAACATGAAAGTGCATACTCATGATATGAAAGTAATATGTTTTCCTCATTTCCCCATATTAAATCTAGCGACGGCTAGTTAGGATTGAGCTCATTCCTAGGCGATTCGGTGAGGTGGAGTTTTGGTGATAACGTTAAAAATCACTAGGGACGGTGAGTTGGTTGGATTTCGGTGATGACGTATGAAGGTGGAAATTAAGAAAGGAACTCGAAAAGTTCAATCATGATAAAGTAAAAATGTATATGCATATGTCACATCATTGTTCTAATTGTGCATTTAATCATGTGATATGTGTTATTTACATGTGTTATTTATGCTCTCGAGGTATTGCCATGCATACATGAGATATCTGTTGCATTCATGTCATTAAGACCCATGCTGAAAGACACCCACTTCGGATAAAAGGAGTTGAGAAATTTAAAATTGAATCTTATGCATGCATACCTCTTTCATAATGAAAACCGAAGTGGCTGGGATGATGACGATGACACTTGTGTTAAAGTCTGGAAGCCTGAGAATCTTGAATAAGTTTCTCATCCCTTTTCTTTCTTTCGGGTCATCTCCAACATGAACGATGTGGTTGTTCGTGATCTTCCTTGAGGCACGAGCATAGGAATCACGTCATCTACCAGATCAAAAGTCACGCGGAAGCGTGAAAACTAATCTAGTTTTGTTATAGTTATGTTTAGCTTTGGGCTTGTGTATGTTCAACTTGTTTGTTGTGTTTAGTATCCTAAGGTGTCCTTATGTTTTTCGGACATCATTATTATGTTATGATTATGGCATGTTTATATGAATTGTGCTATGATTATTCAATGGTTTACCTATATATGCTATGATGAAGTTTATATGATTGATTTGTCCTATGTGTATTAATTGGTATGTATGCGCGCACAACTCGCATTTTAAGCTTTAAGCTCAAAAAGAAAAATTTAGCCCTATTTTGATTACTCGTATTTTAAAGAAAGATAAGTCAGGTTCTGAAACAAAGGCATAACAACTAATAACTAATCGATATAGACTCGAGCGTATTAGGTTAAATGTTAGGGTGTTACATATTGCGTGATTTGTACCCCTTGCTCCTAATGTAGTACTAGATGATTTGGTGGGATTTGTATGTCGTGATTATTGTAGTGATCATTTATGCATGGCATGCCAGGAAATCAAAGCCAATATACGAGGTAAAGCTTTCACTGGAGTGTGAAGATGAGATGACATGCCAGGAAGGAAGCTTTCATGTCAATCATATGCAAGGATGTAGTTGTTGATGTGAGCTGGCAATTATGCCAAAGATGGATGGTTGGGCCTGTCACATGTTCCTATTTTTGGGGACTAGATAAGCAAATAGCAAGAGAGTGGAAGCATTCTTTTAGGAACACACATCCTTTCCAATAGGAGTGACTTGTTGCTAGGATGTTCAAATTGGAGGAGCTTCAAGGCTCTCAGGATTGCATTACAAACTTCACCACCTGGATCTAGAAATTTGAGTGGGACAATGACTTGTCATATGGTTCGAACCATATGGGACCCAGGTGGAGCTAGGAGATGCAAACTTGGATAGGAATTCTTAAATCAGTTCAAGCATAAGCCACCATAAGGGAGTTCTCATCACCTTTTTGTTTTTAGTTTTTTGTCTTTAATTTTCAATAAAGCATGCTTAGTGTAGGATTTCACATGCCACTAGTTTTAGGTTGTTAGTTGTTGTTTAGTTGTGTTGTATGCCACTCCTATTAATGCTATTGAGGATTACTTGCTTGGCTTTTAGCACATTTGGCATTCATCCTAACTTGCTTGACTATGAATTGTGCTTTGTGTAATGCATACTTGGTCACATTGATTGAGTATATGGACAAAACCCTTGGTTGAGATTTTGAGCCTTTCATAGATGGATATGTTGTATGTCATTCTTATTTTGTTTTTCTGTGTGTTCTTTCATTAGTTATAAACATTCTAGAACTTGCCTTTTGTCTTTCTTGAAGGTTTGTCATTAGCATGTGCATGTATTAAGATGATAGAAGCATTTTTCTTATTTTTAGCTATTTGATCACATGGCCAACCTTCCATATTGCCCTTGTTTGCACCCACTTTGAGCCTTAATAACCACTCTTTTATTTTAGCACACTATAAGCCTAAGCAAAAAATAATGAAATTGCCTAACTTCTAGGCTTAGAAGAGCATTTGCTCATCCTTCATATGTGCTTGAGCATAAGTATGGGGGTTTGCATGAGGACATGCATTATTTTAAGTGTAGGGGAGTGAATAATCTAGTAAAGAGAAGCTCCAAAAAGGAAGTATGGTAATAAAGGTAGAAAAATATACATAAGAATATAAAAAAAATCAAATGAACAAAAAAATGAAAAAAAAGGAAAATTTTGCAAAAGAAAAGTTGTTGTGAATAAAAAGTTGTGGGGAATTGCTTAAGCTATGGGAAATAGGGCTTGTTTGAGCATGTTTTGTTTGGAAATTGTACTTCTTGCATCTTTACTCCTGTGCATATGCATTTACTCTCTTAGCCTCAAGTTTAACTTTGCTTGGCATTTTTGATATTTCCTACCCTTACCCAAGCCTTGTTACAACCTTGAATAAGCCCTCTTGATTTGTGTATGCATGTGTGTGACTAGTAAAGAGTGAGATGACTTGCAAGCCTATGGTAATGCATTTCCATTTGAGAGGTTTTGAGTGTCAAAATCTAAGTCAAAACTTTTGGAGAAACTTGAGTGGTAAACACTAGCCTTGTGAGGTCCCATGTCCTTAATCCTTGCATGTTATGAGTGAAATTTATCTTGTTTGCTCTCCTTTGGCATGAGTCTTGCTTGGAAGGATTTAATGTTTGATGGTATATTTTTTGCCATTATACTTGTTTCCTCATAGTTAATGAGAATTTTCATTTTAGTTGTTTTCTTGTTTTGTGTCAAGTTCAGGATTTGTAAGTAGTTAATAGTTGGCTTGCAAGTTTGATTGCTTTGACGTTTGACCATTGCTTGATTGTTAGTCTTGCATGAGGACATGCAAGAAGCTAAGTGTGAAGGAATGATAAATATGCATTTCTATATATATTTTGTCCTTTATTCTTAGTGTCTTAACTCTCTTTTATGCTTAATTGGATGCATTTGTATCATGTTTGAGTTTAGACATTGATTTGAGCATTAATGAGAATTTTTTACATAATTGTACTTCTAAAACTGTTTTATATTTTTCACTTAACTAGAGTTGTAGACCTCTAAAACTTATGCTCTTTGACTTGTAGGAAATATAAGAGGATTACCTACAACTTTCATGTAGAGCTCAAAATCCGGATCTAAAAGCTAGCTGGTCAAAATAAGCCTGGAAGTTAGAACTGAGATGCTGAATTTCCAGATTTGGTATGCTTTAATAATCAGGACATATTTCTTTCATCCAGAGTCCAAATTAGGCAAATAAGGTATCCATTGTGAAGAGAAGAAGACGATCTACAACTTTCATGAAGACACCAAGAGCTAATTCGATCGTTTCAGAGGCCAAAACTTGATAAAACTCACTAAAGGATAAGGTCGCTGCCGAGGTGACAGTGCTATATGCGTTTTAATGAGTTTTGCATCTTTAAATGATGCCAAAACTCTCAAAACAGAAGGACACAACCTCTTTGCTCAAATAGCTTAGGTTAGAGTAGTTTTAGCCTCTCCTTTTCTTTTCCATCTCTTCATATTTCCTCCTCATTCCTCCACCTTCCTCTCACTTCTTCTCTTCCACTCTCATCCTCTTCACCCATTCTATTCTCTTATCATCTATTCTTCTCTCTTAGGTTTAATTTATTTTTTGTTTTAGTTGGTTGTAACCTCCATTAATGGAGATGTAATCTTGTAACTAGTACTAAGGATTTCCTGTGGTTCAAAGATTTGTCTTAAGACATTGCCTAATTCAATCAATATATGGTTTGGTTTCTTTTTTGCTATTCTCTTTACATTTCTTCCTCACTTGTGCATTTACATTGATTGATTGATGAATTATGATTTGTGGGTGCATGAGTGTGCTAATCTTAGTTTTGAAACTTGGTTGTATGATTATGAGCTAGGTTCCTTAATTGAGTAAGCTTGATTATATCTCCTTAAGCATGATTGTGGGATAGGTTTTATGGTTGGGCATATGGTTGAAATGAACCTTGATTGTGCATGCTAATTCATAATTATGGATTAAATGCATAATTAAGGAAGTAAATGGAGCATAAATTGGTTGATTGATTGATTTATGCTTGGTTGACATAGGAAATTAAGATTAATTCTTGATTGAGAATTAGGCTTGCAAGTGATGTTTGAGTTGGCATGCATGGTTAGGATTTTTGAGATCTTGATAATTCAAGTATGTATGTTAGCTCATACTTAGTTAATTGCATGATTGTGTGATTTGCTAAGTTAGTTAGGTAAGTTAGTTGTTTGATTAAACAATTAACATGAAAAATCACCTACCATGTGTTTGATAAATTATGTGTTAATGATAAATAAATCCTTGGCCCTTGGAATCCTTGTGCTAGTACCTTTATTATATTTAGATTTTCACTCATTTAATTTGTGTTGAATGCTATTTCAAACCCCCCATTTCACATAATCTATTAGTCACCAATATTGTTAGGAGAAGACTAGAGTTGCACATCTTATACTGTTTTTAGTGCAATACGGTTTGAAATAAATTTGTTAATTTGTTAGAGCTAGAGCCACGACACTCTATCCCTACCAAATTTTGGCGACGTTGCGAGATATTGGTGCTAATAGACTTGTATATACATGTACATACTCAAGCATCCTTGCATTTATCATATTTTTAACTTTTTTTGTCGTTTACGATGTTTTTGGTGCTAAAAGTAGGTGTTGTCTTGCTTTGAATCATCTCATTTGCCACGAAACTTGGTATCCCAAGTATTTTTGGCATTCTAAACAAAACTCACTTTTGTGAGCTCTACCTTATTTTTGCCAAATTCTACCATTTAGACACTTTTTCAATTTATTTTTATTTTTCCTTGCATTTCTTCATATTTTCATGCTTGTCTTTTCTTTTGTTTTTGCATCCCATCATCCATCAATACCTTGCATAGCTTTTTATTGGTTGTTTTATGTCATTTTAGAGTAGTTTTTGTTTCTTGTTTTTTCTTTTTTTGAATTTTACTCACTTCTACTTGATGAGTCACTTCCTGCATAGCTTTTTTTTTTATGTTATCCCTACCTTATTTTTGCTTACGTACATATCCCACTTCCAGGAACCTAGTTGAAAGGACTATAGTGTGGCTCATACACGCAGAACCTTGCAATTGAGTGACCCAACACTTACTTAAGCAACGACTCATATGGTAATGCGACACATAATGATAGCGCACTCACCGCAAGTGGTCTTAAGGTGGCTAGTTTGCATGACAACAATTTTGATGCCGATGTCGACTTCGAGGTGGTGCATGACTATGACAGTGATTAGGGTGGTTATGCTGCAATTTGGCGATGGAGGGTGTGAACGGTGGTGGTGATGGTTGATGGTTACTGTTACAAGGTCGAAGTCGAGGTCAAGGTAAGGGTAAAGGTTGCGGCTTCTCAAGTGAGGTGAATGAGGAAGAACGAAGGTGCCATGGATGGGGTGATGATCATGGTGTTGTCAAGGACATTGATGGAGGGGATAAAGGTAGTGGTGGTTAGAGGTTGTAGTTGATAGCATGGATTTAGATGGTGGCAATACATGGTGAGAGGGTGATGTTATGCAACAAGGATGGAAAGGGTACGATAGAGATGAGGTTTTTTTGCTAACGTGATGGTCGTGCCGCCCAGTGATAAGAAATTGCACCGCTTCGTTTTGCATTTCTTGATTATCTGGCCCTTCTTTAGTTGTGGTGTTGCTAGCCTATTTGTAAAAAATATTGTGTAACTGATTAGAGAAACTAATCGGGATTTGGCTATTGAAATTAAAAAAATTTAATTGAGACTTGAAAAATTTTGATTGAGATTCTAACTAACGCTGATTAAAAAGATTCTAATTGGACTGAAATAGATTTGATTGAATTTAATTTTTTAAAAAAATCAATTTAAAAAAATGCTAATAAAAAAAGGGAAAGGATTTTTTTTTAATAATTTTCAATTTTTTCTTGTATAAAAAAGGGACAAAATACGATGTTCACATTGGCTATTGAATGGTATGAGTTTATGGTAGGGACAAAATTTTCTATGAATTCTTTCAAGTCTACCAAAAGAAGCAAAAAGGGTGCTAAGAAAGGTAGCTCCAAGATGCCAAGTCCAAAGAAGATGGAAGAACCAAAGAAGAATACTTAGGGAAAAGAGAAACAAGAGAAAGGGAAAATGAAGAAAAAGATTGTTCTCCTCAAGAATGAAGGAGAAAACTTAGGACACTCATTTGAGGATGTACCTATCAGAAACTTGAAACGAATATCCAAGAACCAAAAAGAGATGAGATAGAAGCTGCAACAAGAAGAAACTTTAGAAACTAATGTTCATGTACGCCCAATTTTTACTGTAATTTTTACTGTCATTAGGAATTACCGAATTACCGTAGGTAAATATTATATAAAATTTGAGACCAAACAATCCTTAATAAAGGAATATAACGTTAGAAGAGAAGTTAGGAGCAATTCGTGCAAGTATTGCAAACCCAATTTTCTGTACGTGTAAAATGACCAAAATGCCCCTGAGGTTATTTTACTCAGAAAATGAGGATCGTGGGCCCCACCCATCCTCAAGGGGATGTTTTGATTAATAAGGGATTGTTTGTGTTATGTGTGTTAATAGAGGAGAAGAATCATAATTTTGAGCTTGACGCGAAATGACCAAAACGCCCATGCGGTTTTAATCGATTGCGTCCAACTGAGCCCGAACCTCACTAAAATGTTTTAAAAGGTGTTTTTAAGCCATGATTAACCATTGGTTAAGCTCGGGTGGTCTCGGGCAATTTTTAAGTAAAATGACCGTTTTGCCGTTTGTGAAGTTTTACAAATTTTGAGATTTTTGATTTGCTAACGAAACCTAAGCAATATTAGGCTCAAATTAAAGCTTATTAAATTCTAATTATTAATCTAGAGTCAAAATTATTTATTTAAATTGATTAGAACCTAAAATTGCTTTAAAACACTCAAATTGCTTACTAATTCACCTAAGCCCTTAACCGTAAATTCTCTAAATTGCATGAATACCTTGCCTACACCTAAATAATACATGGAACACACAAAACCCTCTTCCATGAGGCTGTAATGCACGAAATAATTCAGCCATAATCATTAGAATTATTGCAAGATAATGCACTAAAACAAAATGCCAAAAAATTCCCTAAAACATGGCATAAAACATGCCTTAAACAAGAAATGATTTTCCTCCCTTTATTCCCCATGAAAAATCTGAAAATTATGCCTCCTCCTCTTGTCATACATGAGCTTGAATTCCTCTATAAATATGCATGCTTGAGGAGCCTTGGAAGCCTTGCTCATAACTTACACAAATTCTAGTTTTAGGAGCACCAAAAGCTTTCTTTCTTCCTCCTCCTTGGCCAAAATTTCTGCTTCCATTTCTCAAAGAGATTTTCTTTCATTTCACTCAAGGAAACCAAGTTCTCTTCCTTTCCTTCAAATCAAATTAGGTAGGGAGTTGTTTTTAAGTTTATTTCTATGCTTTGCTAAGTGTTGTTCTTGGTTCAAAATGATGATTTCATGGATTTTCTCTAGTTTTTCCATTTGGTTTTCTTCTTCCTTTTCTTTAACAATTCGGCCATATGGCCTAGGTGGGACTAAGATGATGGCTTGATGATGAGGACCTTGAGGGTGGGTTGTGAATCCATCACAAGTTAGGCCTCTAAAGCTTGAAAGTTCCACTTGATGCAAAACTTTAAAGAATAATATTTTTATGATGTAAAAATAAAGATCTTGAGTTTAGAACTTGAAAGATGTATTTTTCACTTTGTCTTGCTAAGATATATTAGGTTGAATTTATATTTCTCTAAAGTCTTGGAAGAGCTCTAGTAAAGAAATAAAATGAACTTGCATCCATGTTTAAGTTTATGCCTTGCATAACCATGTTTACTTTCTATGTCATCACTAAATTCTCAAGAATGAATAAATGAACTTGCATTCTCATGTTTAAATTTCCAAGCTTGCATTTCATGTTTATGTTTCAAGTTGTCACTTAATCTTCAAAGATAATAAAGAAGATGCATCTCATATTTATTTTATGCTCTCACTTTATTTTATAATGGCTAAAAGAATCAATGCATGACATGTTTATTTTATGTCATCACCTAAAGATCCTAGAGCTCAAAGACTTGCCCAAGTATCACAAGCAAAGTTGGAACCATGGTAATAAGAACTCTAAAGCTCACTTTCAATTTCCTTAAGATTATTGGAGTCAAAGAATTCATTCTTTAAGAAGTCTTGAGTTTGGAGCTTAATAAGATGTAATAAGAATTCTCTTCTCCCTTTTCCGGTCAAATGCGGACTACGCTCTGTTTCTTAAGATTCTCTTCTCCCTCCACTGGTCAAGTGGACTATCGCGCTCATGTTTTTGCATCATGTTTATATTTCCAAGTTATCACCTTATAAAGACAAGATTAAAATGGGTTGCATAGCATGTTTATAATTCTAGTTATCACCTAAATCTCTAAAGCTCAAGACTTGCTCCTTTTATCTTAAGAGAAAATTCTAATCATGAACATTCTTTCAATGTATAAATCGGCCTCTTGATTATGGAGGCTTAAAGTCTTATAATTTCTTTAAATTTTAACAAAAAGAATTAGTTACTAAAAGAGTTTTGAAGCTTTGCAAAAATTATACGGGAAACTAGTACTTTATGTATACTTAAAATGTGGTTTTATGCAATTATATGAGGTTCATGATTCGGCTACCTATCTGAGTTTAGTACTACTGTATGATGATGGTTTAATATGTTCAAAGTTGTGATGATTATGATTTATTGCTAAGAGAACGATTCTATGCATGTTAGAAATAAAACTAGCTTCCAAAAACCGTAAAAGCAAGATTTCTAGAACTCTAGAGAATGAAATTTATGCATTCTTCAGAACCTTTAGCAGCCCTAAGAACCAAGTACTATTATGTTTATATAAGGGAAAATGATTCATAATTGGTTTAGTAATTGATTTTAACACCATAAGGAAAGCCGGTAATGAGAAAGGGTTAAAAATATAACTTCTAGCACACGTAAAGCCTTAAATATAACTTGCTGCCTATGTTGTCCCATATAGTTTAATAATGTTCTTAAGGCTTATAATTAATGGTAATGATGATAATGAATCCTTTAGATGCATGATTAATTAGTATGATAATTGAGGTTACCCGATTCTAAAGTTTTATGTTTAAGACGGTTTTGGTAAGAATTTATGATGATAGTTCTTTAAAGTTTGAAATGATAAGTCTATGAAGTGATTTGATGCTTATTAAGTATTTGATATCATTGAATGATTCCTGGCTTGCATGTTATAGTTACTGTTGCAAACAATGAGAATGCTTATGCATGAAACAATGAAATATTCTTTGTTACTTAAAAATTTACTCTTGTTGCTGGAAGAAAGTATATTACTTAAAAGTGTAATTTGGAAAGGTTCTGGCTAGGAAAGACTTGGTATTTAAGTGTTCCATTTGTAACCCACCTCTCTTTCCTGGAATCTCCTGGATGCATGATTATAGTTGGTATATATATTATTCCAGAATAAGACTATAAACGAGAAAATGTTATAAATGATTATGAATTGAGAATTGTATTATGATATAACATGCAAAGACTTAAAGGTGACTCAAAATATATGAGGAAATGACCCTTTGGACCCATCAGACTATAGATGGTGAAAAGGTGATCCTGAAAATATCATTTGGACCGTCAAACTATAGGCGGTGAAAGGTGATTCTTGCCCCAGTCCGTTCTCTCAAAAGGGTAGACGGAATTTTTACTTATCAAAAGGGATAAGTATGTGCTGGTGACGACTAGCAAGGTATGAGCTCATAACCTAGATTACTCCCAAAGGGTGGAGTATAGGGTGCCCAGGGAAATGATGATGGAAGTAACTTTAAGTCACCTAAGGAATTAAGTAACGTATTATGTGATTAAGATGTTCTTCTATGCATAGTATTTATGAGATGATGATGAGAAATATGATGTTCTTCTATGCATAGTATTTATGATATGATGATGAGGAATATGATGTGGTTTTATGCATAACTATGTTATTATATGTGAAAGGAAAAGTTCATTATAAACATGACATGCTAAGTTTATGATGCATTATAAGACACATGATTAAAACGACGAACCTCGATAAAGTATATTTTCAAACTTAATAAATCAATCTTAGCATGCTCACTATTTCATAATGAAACTCAGGTTTGGGGACGATGATGATGACACAATGCATCATGAGGTGAGTACCCTAGATTCTTTTTATAAGTTTCTCACTCCCTCTATTTTTCTTTCCATCTCGTCTTTAGAAATAGGAAGCGTTCGTGAATCACATTGAGGCTTTCACCGGTACTGAACTTGATCCTCTAGTTTCACTCGTATATTTCAAATATCTATCCCTATCCTTGGAGTGTTATTACTAGGTGCCATTAATGGATGTCCTTCCATCCATATATTATTTGTTTTGTTAGATTGCCTACACCTAGTCTTATTCTGTTGGTAGGCCAACTATCTATGTGTTATGTAATTATGGATGTTATATGATGGAGCCAATATGATGTGTTTTTCATGCTATATCTCACGTTATTCACTTATTTCGATTATTGTTCATGTTATGTGCGGTTCACGTTTTCAATTATGTTTTTAAAAAAATGGCTCGTAATTTCACTAAGTATTTTTAAAGTATGATGAAAGAACTGAAGCAAAGAGTAAAGTCTAGTAATTAATCAGATACAACCTAGGTGTATTCGGTTAATTATTAGGTGTTACATTCAGTCCTAAAAATGAGAACCACAAGGGAGACCTAACAAACTCCATATCATAAGACAAAAGATTGAGCACAAATTCATAAACTTTTCAAAGGTTGTGCCAAGAGGCTCACTTATTAAAAGAATAATTGGCTAAGCAAGTGGGAATTGTGGTTGATGATGAGCCTACATTCTCTAAGGATGAAGAAATTGCATGATTTATGTAAGGAATTGCTTCACATGTAGATTGCATCAAAATTTGACTTTAGTTGCTATTTTGTTTTCTTCATAGGTAATATGCATGATGGAAAGTGCTTGACCAGGTTGGATGTCCATTGTGTTGTTGTATGATATGAGTATGGTATGCATACCCAATATGCAAACAACATGACATGAATTGCTAGGCTAGTTTGGACATTTACTTAGATCATTGTGCACATTAGCCGCATCTGATTGCTTTGACTACTACATATTGTTTCTTTTCTAATCACATGCATGAAGTGAAGTATTGTAAGCTATGAATGTTTTCTTGCCCATGACTAGAATTAACATAAATAGGGTATTAGAAGCTTTTATCAATGCCCGAATGACTATTTTGGTCATGGAAATTTGGAACTTTGGGGATAAAGTAATGAAACTACATGACCATGCGTGCACATATGAGAAAACACAATGTTTGGAAAATGTTTTGAGTGCAGGATAAAAGATTCCCCATGCTTAGTGTTTGCCATCATAAGTGCTACTAATTTGAAGCAAGCATGTAAATAGTTAGTGTTGAGTTTCATAGATTAAGAATTAAACTGAATGATATGCATGTGCTAAGTGTAACTAAGGGCATGTTTGGTTTGAGTTTTCAATTTTTAGTTTTCATTTTTAGTTTTCCAAATTTTAGGATTTTGTGAAGGAAATACTTGAAACTAAATAAAAATTGAAACTGGAATTTATAATTTTCAGAATTTTCAGTATTTCCTATATAAAATATGAAAAATTGTAAAATTGAAAATAAAACTGAAAATTAGAAACTCAAACCAAACAGACCCTAAAGCTTTAGTATTTGGATTCCCTAGGTTCTTACAAAGGCTTGTTATTATTATCAGCTTGAACAAACGAAGTGCATGAATGATATATCTATGTTAGTTAAGCATATGGTCTCATGCATGTTCATGCGCATTTTATTATATCATTTGGAACAAAGGGTGGATGGAGTAGCTTCCCATGATATTGAAAGTTCATGTTTAGTGAAATTTGGTTTCCTTAAATTCTATTACATTGTTATGATTTATGAGCTTAACGTGTGAACTTGAGGGTTGTGTTTGTATCCTTGAAGAAGGTTTACGAATATTCAAGATATTCAAGGTTTTGCAAGATTCTAGAAGGGAAGGATTTCTCAAAGAAGTCCTATTAATGTTGCATTACCAAGATTAGTTTTTAAAATGGAGAAAGGGAAGTTAGAAACACATTTTACTTCTGGAGATATAGGATATTTAGATACAAGCATCTCAAATAGTTTTTTTTTATGTTCATGGTAAGTAGCTTAACTTAAGATAAAATGATTTCAAAAAGTTTTGTTTAGATTGGAGTCACAACCAATTTAGGCACGTGACGGCATGTGAGAAGTTCTATTTCCACGTAAGCCTCGTGACCTCTTGACCGTCTCTACATGCATACTCTGTTCACAAAAATCCATTTAAAATAGAAATTATCTTTTCTACATACAAATCACTTCTTAAGTTCAAAATACTCAAATTTGAAGTATCATAGTCTATCTCTAAGGTTTGAACTCATAATACAACATATAAATATAAGCTGCTCGTTTCAAAACGTCCATCAAATTGATACAGTTAAGGCATAGGGAACAAATTGCAAAACATGCTCTAAGGTGGGGATCCTGCCATATATACTAGAGAATTCTAGACAAAACTACAAACACTTCACAAAGTGAAGCTCACCATTAAAACTCTAGTGCTACTAGGAGGGTAGTGGGGAGAATTTGCAAGTTTCTCTATCTGAAATAGGAGAAACAAGAGGGATGAGTTTTGTGCAAAACTAAATGAGTGAATCCCCACCTGTAACCTTCCTTCATAGGACATCAAGGAAGTAATGCATGAAATCATACTAACATCAATAATACTCGAAGGTCATACATAATCAAGTATACGTATATATTATATACATATATTCAAATCATCATTTCATAAACTCAAAACAATTCCTCAATTTACTTTCATACCTGATATTATATAAGCTCATAATGTAATAGCTCCTAGAGAAATAGTAATCTCTTATCTAAATATCATAACAATAAGTTTGTTTGATTTAAGATTCATCTGATCTTAATATCATAACAATAAGTCTCTGATCTATGGGTTTCTTAAGAACCTAAATCAAGCACCTAACGATGATTCAGCCATTAACTCACTGTCGTTTTTCTTTAGCTACTGTCTAAACTAGTCTATTCATAACTCAAGTAAATCTAAATCTTTTAAGTCTCTAAGTACTCTGAGAGCTGAATCCTTGTAACTTTGATAGTTGACCTTAACATAACTTGACTATGAAATCATACATGGTAATTTCAAGTCCACAGAATATGTATCCACCAACTGTTCTGAGTTATTCGAAGATTCATGCTCTAAAATCCTTTTATGTTTAAATTTCTAGATTATTTCTCATGAATAGTAACTCGTGGTACTCTAAGAACTTTGAATCCACTCAATTCTAAAGTCTAGCCTTAGTATAACTATGGCTATGGAATCATGTCCAAGGGATCACCCTTTTATAGGCATTTGTGATTTCATACTTCCAGAGTATGTAGCTGTCACCTGTAGTGAATCTTGTGAAGATTCAAGCTCTAAAACTCTTTAATTGATTATCTAAATCACATTTCCAACTGTCACTTTTCATAAACTAGAAAACTCAATATCATACTTCAAAATAGCAAAGTTTACAATCATAATTCCATCCTCTTCTCTAAATTGCGTATCTAGGTATAAAACTATTTCATATGCATAAATCATTTCATATGCATAAACTATTTCAGTTCAACATTCATAAAAGTGTTTCATATTCACAATTATCATCACATACACTTCAAATTAGTTCAACAAACATGGTCCCATGAGTTTTATCAAAAATATGTTTCATACTCTAAATTCGAGTTCAAAACATATAATCCATTAGTAAACTTCAAATCCTTGTACAGTAGTCTTTAAAATCATACTTTAAGTCATAGATTTATGAAAATAACTCTAATGGATAACATAGAGATCAAGTGCAAACCTACTCATCTAGAGTGGTGGAATAAATATGATTGACACCAATAAGACCTTGGAGGCAGAAATAACACCACTATTTGTAAAGCAATAAAACTCTAGATCAATCTCATAATAACTCTATTCTAACCCCCATCAATGGTGGAAGAACATTATGACATAAGAACAAGGAGTAACTCAAAATCTAACCCCAAGAATAAGGAAGAATAGAGGAAATAGGAATCAAAACTACTAGAATCTCTTACCTTTAAGCCTTGGAAGTGAAAGATTGGTGTTAGATTGATGAAAATGGGGTGAGAAAGGTAGAGATGAGGGTTTTGTATTTGGAGGGGTGAGGGTATGTTTGGAATGGTCTGGACCTTAAAATGGGAGGTTTTTATAACTTGTTGACCGTTAGCGCTCACCAGAGAGCATAAAATCGTCCCTCTGTCTTCCTGTTCCTTGACCGTTGTGCGCTCTCTAAAATGATCTTTCACTTATTTATATTTTTAAATTTTAAGTAATTTTAAAACATAAATATAAATAAAGAAATACACCCATTTGGATTTAAATAAAATATCATAAAAATCAAAATCCTAAGAAATCAAAATCTAATTTTTGGGTTTTAGTTAAATTTGGGATTTTAAAGATTTTATAAACTTGTGGACTAAAAACAGAATGGTTAAAGGTTTCATAAAATTCATTAAAAATCACTCTTTAACTTATTTTTTTCTAGGGTACAATTACCGAAACTTTTCATCCCAAGCAAATTGTTCTATCATATAGCCCTCCAAGGGCGTGGGTCTAGACTTAGTAAAATTCAGGATTCAAAATGATAGGTAAGGATAAATGACACCTTCTTCGTTCAAAAAAAAATTTCTAACCTTTTTGTTTAAAACTAAGGTACTACAATTCTTCCCCTTAAAAAGATTTGGTCCCCAAATCTAAACTAATGTAACTGGAAGAGTAAGAGGTAGAATACTTGACCTACATGGGTCTCATGGTTAGGCCACCGCTGAAACGTTTTGAGATGATACATGAATGTATTAGCTACTATTTTGGGAGATAGTGTTGTCTTAAAGGCTTTTGCTCCGTTTCTTTGTCTACGGATACCCTTTTGCCATGTTTAGGCAACTCCGCCTCTAAGGGTAGCCCTTTCCCATTAAGATAAGAAGGGTTTTTACTCTAGTTCTTTCATTTCTTGTCTGTCATTGACTAACACTATAGGGGCTTCTAGTTCTTGGTTCCTGAACTTTTCACTCCTTATACATGTGTCATGTACAGTAACCAAACTACATCCATCCACATAAAAAACATACATGTCATTCGTATGCATAATCCTCATACATAATACGTACATCACATGCATCAAACAATGAACCATAGGTAACATAACTTACGCTAAGAATCTTTGAAATTTTCTACTAAATTAACATGCATCATCAGTTCATGCGCCACTTTTTCTGCCTTGAAACTCCCTAGTCTTTTAATCCAACATTTTCAAACATAAACATATATTTCAAAACATCAAGCCATGCTCACATATCATGCCAACATGTCGTCTTAAGGTAAATTATATGCATCTTATTAGCTTATTAAGTCTATTAATCACCTTATCATCCTATTTATAAGTTACATATTAAACATGGCATGTCTTGATCTGATCTCACTTAGGAACTTTACATATACAATTGAGAAAACCACATATATTCTTTGCATGGGGTTTGATAAACTCGTTGAATAAGAATTTGGAAGTCAAAGCTGAAAACTAATCTATACTACAAGGATAAGCAATTCACATCGGTGTATGAGATTTAGATCACGTTAAAACACTTATACGAGAAGTAACTTTGTTTAGGAGCACCAAATCATTTTGTTCTTCGTTCCAAAAGTTATAATTAGCCAACATGTTCATGCATAAAACTACACACACATATAAACCACATGCTTTAACAAACAAGAACATAACATCGGTACACCTTTAGTAGCTCAAGTTAATAGGGTTACAATAAAATCTTCAAGAACCTAAGGAATTCTATTTCTAAAGCCTTAATTTCCATTTAATACATGTATATTATTCATTTAAACTTCCTAGTTCATGAAACTTAAGGCTAACCAATTGCATGCCTATTTCATTTAACAAGACTCTCTATGGTGAATGTCTAGCATGGGGGGTTCTTTTACCTTGCACTCAAAATATTTAGCAAAATAATATGTAGTCCAATCATTCTTTCTTTTAAAATCCTTAATCGCCATAACAAAATCAATTGTTCATACATTAATGAGACTTCTAATAACTTATCCATGCTAGCTCTAATCACAGACATTAAGACATTCATACTTCCAATATTTTCATATTGTGTATATAACTATAAAAGAACAACAAGCAACAAGTCAAAGAGATTAAGAACAACCAATATGCATGGTGATCAAACTCAAAACAATATCACAATACACACTCAAAGCTGATCAAACTACCTATGTCATATTGTTAATCTATTTCACATGCATGCTATACTCATTTCCTACAATCGCATAATTCCAACATAAGTAGTACAATAGTGCATTCTAGAAACATGGCATGCATGATGATCACGGCATCAAAGTAACATAAAACAATCTGACCCATTAGAACCAATCGTCATTCTTACTAATTGCCCATATTCATAACACACAAAGATACCAAGGATTCTAATTGTGTCTCCTGAGGGTATGCATCTGCTAGCCTTAAGGGCCCGCTAAGCCATCAAACATAACCTGATATTAGCCAACATAGGGCTACTAGTGACAAGGAGGATGGCCATTCATATGTGGCATAGTTCACCAAAGAAGAGGGAAAACCCGGGATCAAATTAAAGATGCTAAGAATGACAAATATCTAACCGAACTTAGACATGACTGATTCTCCCTATAGGCCTCAAATAACATCATGTTAGTGCGAATAGCCGCGGTTCCATTCATATAAACGTTATGCCATTTGTCGACACTTACTCCAGGACCATGCAGGGGAAACCTAATGCTCTGATACCAACTTTGTCACAACCTGATTTAGGCATTGATCGACAATGAGAAGTTCTATTTCCATGTAAGCCTCGTGACCTGTTGACTATCTCCACATGCATACTCACAAAAATACATTTAAAATAGAAATTATCTTTTCTACATACAAATCACCTATTCTATAAGTTCAAAATACTCAAATTTGAAGTATCATAGTTCATCTCTATGGTTTGAAATCATAATACAACATATGAATATAAGCTACTCGTTTCAAAATGTCCTTGAAATTGATACAATTAAGTCATAGGGAACAAATTGCAAAACATGCTCTAAGGCCGGGATCCTACCAACATCTATACTGGAGTACTCTAGACAAAACTACAAACACTTCACCCAAGAAGCTCGCCATTGAAACTCTAGTGCTGCTAAGAGGGTAGTGACGGAAATTTGCAGCAACTATTCTATCTGAAATAGGAGAAACAAGATGGGCGAGTTTTGTGCAAAACTAATAAGTGAATCCCACTTGTAACCCCACCTTCATGGGACATCAAGGAAGTAATGCATGAAATCATACTAACATTAACAATACTCGAAAGTCATACATAATCAAGTATACGTATATATTATATACATATATTCAAATCATCATTTCATAAACTCAAAACAATTCATCAATTTACTTTCATACTTGATATTATATAAGCTCATAATGTAATAGCTCCTAGAGAAACAATAATTTCTTATCTGAAATATCATAACAATAAGTTTGTCTGATTTAAGATTCATTTGATCTATAATATCATAACAATAAATCTCTGATATGTAGGTTTCTTAAGAACCAGAATCGGGCACCTAACTAGGTCCCAGTCTTTTCTGAGAGGCCATTAGGGCAATTTGGTATCAAGGTTAACGATCATGCAGCGTTAACTCACTGCTGTTCTTCTAGCTACCTCTAAACTAGTCTATTCATAACTCAAGTAAATCTGAATCTTTTAAGTCTCTAAGTACTCTAGAGCTCTAAATCCCTGTAACTCTAGATAGTTGACCTTAGCATAACTGTGACTATGAAATCATACATGGTGATTTCAAGTCCACAATATATGTATCTACTAACTATTCTGAGTATACAAAGATTCGTGCTCTAAAATCCTTTTATGTCTAAAATTTCTAGATTATTTCTCATTAACAGTAACTCATGATACTTTGAGAAATTTGAATCTACTTGATTCTAAAGTTCTAACCTTAGTATAACTATGGCTATGGAATCATATCCAAGGGATCACCTTTTATAGACAATTTTCTTGAATCACGTAAAATTCAAGCTCTAAAACTCTTTAATTGATTACCTAATCACATTTTCAATTATCAAGCTTTTCATAAACTAGAAAACTCAATATCATACTTTACAATAGCAAAATTTGCAATCATAATTCCATTCTCTTCTAAACTGAATATCTAGGTATAAAACTATTTCATATGCATAAACCATTTCATACACAAACTATTTCAGTTCAACATTCATAAAAGTGTTCTATATTCATAATCATCATCAAATACACTTCAAATCAGTTCAACAAATATGGTCCCATGAGTTTTATCAAAAATATGTTACATGCTCTAAATTCAGTAGTTCAAAACATATAATCCATCAGTAGACTTCAAATCCTTATCCAGTAGTCTTTAAAATTATACTTTAAGTCATAGATTTATAAAAATAACTCTAATGGATAAGGTATAGATTACAAGTGTGAACCCACTCACCTGGATTGGTGGAATAAACATAATTGACACCAACAAGACCTTGGAGGAAGGCAATACCACTATCTACTAGTAAAGTAATAAAACTCTAGATCAATCTTAGAATAACTCTATTCTAACCCTCATCAATGGTGGAAGAACATTATGACATAAGAACAAGGAGAAACTCAAGATCTAACCCCAAGAATAAGGAAGAATAGAGGAAATAGGAATCAAAACTAGTAGAATCTCTTACCTTTAAGCCTTGGAAGTGAAAGATTGGTGTTAGATTGATAAAAATGGGGTGAGAGAGGTAGGAGACGAGGGTTTCATGTTTGGAGGGGTGAGGGTGCATTTGGAATGGTCTCGACCCAAAATAGAGGGTTTGTATAACATTTAACCACTCAGCGCTTCCTAGAGAGCATAAAATTGTCCCCTACCTCTTCCTTTCCTGACATGCAACGCTCTCTAGAATGGTCTTTCACTTATTTACATTTCTAAATTTTAAGTAACTTTAAAATATAAATGTAAATAAGGAAATATCCTATTTAGATTCAAATAAAATATCATAAAAATTAAAATCCCAACAAATCAAAATCTATTTTTTGGGTTTTAGTTCAATTTGGGGATTTTGAAGATTTTATAAACTTGTGGACTAAAAACGGAATGGTTAAAGGTTTCATAAAATTAATTAAAAATCATTTTTTAACTTATTTCTTTCTAGGGAACAATTACAGGGACTTTTGATCCCAAGAAAATGGTTCTATCATATAGCCCTCTAAGGGCATGTAGGGTCTAGACTTAATAAAATTAAAGATTTGGAATGACAGTAAAGGTAACTGGCACCCTCTTGGTTTGAAAAAAAATTTCTAACCTTTTTGTTTAAAACTAGGGTACTACATTAGGGAAGTTTTGCATCATGAATGTAGAAATTTTGTATAATGAAGTTGAGGAACTCATATCTAAGATGCATGCTCCTTTCTCCTAACCTATGCCTGTAACTAGTTGAAGGATACTTAATCCATGTTGGTCAAGCTACAACTTAGTAACATAATAATGATAAGTTAATGGACTTAGTAAGGTAATAAGAAGCATGTTATTTGCCTCAATTGTGTGAAATTGTATAATGTGTAAACATGATTGAATGTTATGAATGCATGTATTTACATCAAAAAGGATTTGGTTGGGGATTAGGAAGTTAAGGACAAAAAAGAAGTTTATGGATAATTCCTGACACTTAACACCTTTTACCTCTGAGAACTCATGCGCGCACAAGGCGAAACATAGTTATCCACCTAGGAATTGCACTGTGGAAAAGGTTATCCTTAGAGGTGGAGCAGCCCGTGTACGTGTTCAGGATAAGTGTCTTTTGTCGTCTCAGAAGGCTGCCCTTGGAGGCGGAGCCTCCAGATGTGACAATTGACATCCTTAGCCAAAGTATCAGAGTAGTGGCCTTCCTGGATAGTATTGTCTCCAAGATCATCAGAGATATAGCCAGAGTATCATGTCAGAATGTTCTGGGCATGTATGCCCATCCTTGAAACTCTAAGTGGTTTAAGGATCCTATCTCTTTGATCTTCAAGGTGCGTAAGCTCAATTTGGGGACCAAATCTTTTTTGGGGGAAGTGTATAATACCTTAGGTACATGTGTCCCTATACAAGCCTAATATGGCCTTAAGGTCCTCAAGGACCAACACGTATTGACTGGGAAGGCCTTGGATACTTGAAGGATCCTTAGCAAATAGAGCAAGTGTTTGACACGTTATAGTGATCCAAGCCCACTATAGAGGTGGTAGAGGGCAAGGACGATGTTCTTGCCTCGTAGGTGATTGCTGGCGTCAGGACGCAATAGTGGTCAAATGCATGTTTTTTCTAGAGGTTGGGGTCGCTATCGACCTCTATGTGGTATTGGACCCTATAACGGTTATACATTCGTTAGGGCGAGATTCTCAGCCTCTTAACCGATAGTACCCCTCAATGTCAGAATAGTGCAAAACAATAGTTTCATTTAAATGAAACCCTACCCTAATATAAACCTTCGTCCATGCGTTTTGGGGATAGATTTCAAACCTAACAGCCCTCCTTCCTTCTCCTACCCCTTTACTCTCATCATCCATCGATCCTACCTCTTCCAAGCTTCAAGGTAAAAGATTTTTTATGGTTTATGCTATCTTTCTCTCCTCCCTTTCCATGTTCTTGAGTTTAGGTGCAATAGTTTCTCATTGTTGTCGAGTGAGGGCACTCTTCCAATGTTGTTAGAGTTGGTTTAGAATTGTCTAGAGATCCCTATAGATTAATCTTGAGTTTTGTGATTGTTATGGCATATGTTGGTCTCATTCCTGTCCACAGTGCTCCATTGGTGTTCACACCACTTGTTCCTCCCATTCAGGTGAGTCAGTTTAAACTCATGGCTTTATTTTTTGTCTTTATGATTATGCTTGAAGCATTACAATTGTTAAATATGAATTTAGAGGTGAAAAATATGTTCCAACATGATCTTACAAATTATACCAAGCTTAGAAAAATTATGACTTTTTAATATAGCATGAAAATATGTTTTAGAAAACCATAGGATTATGATTACTATGTTGTATGCTATGGAAATGTATGATATGCTTAAGAAAAGATTTATGGTGAAATGTATATTTTAGCAAGATGCCAAGTGGTTAAATATGTTTTTATGAATTTATGATCTCACTATGTTTTTAAGATTTGATATTTTAGACTATGTTTTAGAATATTCATTAAGATATATATTGGAAAAATGTGAACAAGAGTATGACTTAGCTTCACAAATAAATACTTTATTATGATATGAGAGTTATCCAATTTATGAAAATATGTTAGCTTGAGATATGACTTTAGAACTTCAGTTTTCATAATATTTAAAAGTTGGAATTCAATATGATTCATAACAACTATCAAATACATATTTTGTGGGCTTGAAATCTGAATGCTTGCAAGCGGGTAATCCCTTGGACATGATTTCATAGCCACAATTATGCTAAAGTCAGATTGTTAGAGTTATATGAATCCAAAGCTTTTAGAGTTTTAAGAGTTTTCAGATTTAAATGGATTTGTTCAAACTAGTTTAGACGGTAGACATAGATAAATAGATAGTGAGTTAACGGGTGTGAAAGATCATTAGTCTTGGTACCAAGTTCTCCACTAGAGGACAATCTCACCCGCAGCATATTCAGAGAATGGAACCTAGTTAGGTGTCCAAATTTAGGACCTTGAGAGGTACCCATAAAGATAAGAGAAATTCATAGATAGTTATTATTACTATTATGTACATATTTATCATGTTCAACGTCCTGTTTCTCAAGGCTCTACTACATCATCAGTTAAAATGATTTCATGATTGATTATGAATTTAGTAAAGCTTTCTTATGAATCTATGAATTTTCCTATGAGCTATGTATGTAAGGATCAAATGATTTATGCTTGCTGCATGTATTTATGTATATCCCTTGGAAGTCCCATGTGGGTTGCAGGTGAGAATCCATTCACTTAGTCCAATGACTCACCCTTCTCCCTTTCTCTTTACAATTGGGTTCAGGTTATGACACAGTCATTGATTCAATAGCTCGTAGATGTCCAATGGTGAGCGTTACATTGTAGTAAGGCTTAGTTAGGTTGTGTTAGAATTAAAGTGCTCCATTAGATGTGCAAGGATTGAACCACGCATTCTATTTTGAGATATTATATTTATCATTAGAATTTGTGTATATTTCTATAAGTTTTAGAATTTAAGCATGAATTTGAAATGTAGCTTATGGTTAAAAATTTATACAATGAGAGAGACATGTATTTATGATTTAGATTTCAAGTACTAGACCATATTTCAGATTATGATTAAGATCATGGAATGAAACAATTTATGTTTCACGATTAGCATATTTGATTAAAATGTTTTCAAAGTTATTTAAGTTAAAAAAATTGGCTTCATTTGAATATTATGTTTTTAAGAGATAATTTGATGACGTGTTAGACTTAATTATGTTTTAAGGATGAAAATCATGATCGTTCATGCATTCGTATAATCACATTACCCATGAGACTGGCATAGGATGAGATTCCTCATGTGCCGACCATGTTCCCAAATTGGGTAGTGACAAAGTGATATCAAAGCCATAGGTTTCCCTAAATGGTACTAGAGCATGTGTCCACAAATGACCTTACATTTATGTGAATGAAACCGGCCATTTGCACTAATATGATGTTATTTGAGGCCTTTAGGAAAAGTAAGCCATATTTAGGTTCAACAAGTCTCTGTCATTCCTTGGAACTCTTGATATGATCTTACGTTTTCCCTCCTCTCAAGTGAGCTGTACCACCTACTAGTTGTCGTTACCATAACGGAGCGAGCACCACATGCCAGCACCAACAACATCCATTGCCTAAAGCAAGTCGTTTTAAATCTAGATGTAGTCAGTGAGCATATCAGAGTTGGAGTGCGTCGACAGGGAGCACAATTAGGCATGGCTAACTAAGGTAGAGATCAGCGGTAGGCTCAATTAGTCAAGGCCACCCCTTTAGAGCCTTCTCAGGACATGTCCTAACATCACTCAACATTAAGGTTAAGCAGACAACCATCCAGAAGGGCAGTGTTAGTGCAAGCACTTGCCCACCCTAACTGTCAAACATACAGGAAATGTACAAGGGCCAAAGCCTAAAGGGCTCATCTGCATGCTATGGATGCGGTTAGAGGGGCATAAGAAGAAGGATTGCCTTTACTTCTAGAAGTAACCGGTTAATGGCCGGAACAACTTGATGCTCCAGGGAACCTCCACTGCATAGTGGAGAATGATGAAACCAACCTAGTAGTGAAGGATGGTGAAGTCTCTCTAGTTGGTGGGAGTTCCCACGAGGGCAACCTAGAGTTGGAGGTAGGTCATGATAGAACCACGAATCACGCCAATAGATGTCTCAGAGGAATGTTGTAACATCTCGAAAATTACTTAAAAATTAATTTGAGTTTTATTAGTCGTAATTTTAAAAATATAACAATTTAACAACGATGAGGGTGGCCCAACAAACGTTTAAAAAAAAAAAAATTCGAGGGGTGAATAGTAATCTTATGGGCCCTACGGCTCGCCAGACGCTGAAACTCTAGATTAAGCTTGGGAGGTGCCCGAAATTAGGAAAACATGAGAATAAGGTTAGAAATAGGTGGGAATGATAATTTTATACTTAAAATTAATTTTCGGGCAATATAGATTCAATCGTAAGGTGTTTACTTGTTCGGTAAAATTTCGTGTGCGATTTTAACACGAAAGATATTTTTAGTCACCACAAATGGTCAAAGCTTATCCTTTTAGGACATGTGGAAGGCCAAGATTTAATCTTGGAATCCAAGATTAAATCTTAGCCATCCATTTTGCTTTATTACATAATATCTTCATGCAATTGTTATAAGATCAACACATGTCCAAAGCTTGTTCAAGAAGTCAAATCCTTCTTCTTTAAGCATCAATTTCGTGCAGCCTTCAAGGAGAAAAGAACCAGCCACCATTTTCATCTTCAAGAGCTTGATCTTGAGTTCTAAGCCCAAAAACCCTAGCCTAGAGTTGTTGAAAATCAAAAGTTCTTCATTAAACTTGTTCTACACCTAATTCTCTACCAATCTAACCAAACAAAATTTCCATTCCTTATCAAAACCTTGTCTTGTACCTCATACCCCACTGATATCAGAGGGGTTTGAAGTTGGATTGAGAGCTTTGGAGGAGAAGGAAGCAAGCTTGGTTAATCTTGAAGCCAAGGAGCTAATAGGTTACTCAAAATAGGGTTTTTACTACCTTATCTTGTCAAATTTTTCTGATCTGTTTTGGCATGACCTAAGTTCAAAATTTCTATTTGTATTGATGGATAATGTGTTGATATTGATGTGTGAATTTTGGTGGTATGTTTGGATGGGGTTAAAAAAGGGTTTTTCTCAAAGGAAATTGGGACTAGGTTGCTGGATTCCTAGTTGTCCTACAAGTAGTAATTATGCACGAATTTTCTGGTATAGTTATGGGTAATTTCATGAGCTATAAAAATTATATGTTGTGTTTAACATCTTAAACTAACTACATGAATTTTCTTGGATGTTAATTTTAAGGTTTACTACCTCAAAAAAAGAAACCGAAATGAGACTGAATGCCTGAAATGTTGAAATTGAAGCAATAAGGTTTCCCGATTTTATTACCATAGAAAATGATTGAATTATCCCTTGAAATTTTTACATGAAGTTAATAACATATTTAAGTATAACTATAAATTTTATTGTTCATTGATTCAATCATTTGCTAGGGTTAAAAATTTTGGGAACTCAGTTCTAGAACTAACTGGTGGCCCCTGACCCCAAAATTTGTACATTTTACTGAAATAGCTATAGACTCTATTTGTCTTAAAATTTTTACATGGTCTTCTAGACACATTAAAGTGTCATATAGAATTTTTGTGGTACTTGGAATGGCTGTTTGATGCGGTAATTAAATATTGTGCCTAGGGCAGTAAATCTGCCATTGTGCTGGAAATGGATTGATGTTGTGAGTTGATGAACTAATGGCATTTTAGGTGCTAGTATGACATGAATACTCGATGTTACCTATTTGGCAATGTGACTTGTGACATATAAAAGTATGCTAGAGGCATGATTGAAATTATATTGTGAATGAATGCCGGTATATGCATTATGCTTGCATTTGAGAAAGAGAATGTATATAAATTTCAGTCATGGATGTTCTGACATATGGACAAAACGAACAAGACTTAGGTTGAATGAAGGGAAGGAAATTGAAAAGATAAACCCCCAATTTATAGTTGATAGACATATCGGCTAGGAATAGATCTGTGTGTGATTTGGAAATGGAAAAAAATAAAGTTCGATGATCACGTATAGGGTAAGCTCGTCCTGATAGCAACTATTTCCCTTGTGTGGTGTAAACCACTCCAGATACCATTTTGTATGAATTATTTATTGTGGAATTGTCCACGACAAATACCCGTTGGGTATAACTAAGTCTTTCCTATGTCAATGAAAAGAAAAATGTACTGACTTGATTTCTATGGTCATAAGTGGAACCATGTCACATTGAGTAAGTTCACTGCATGTGTTATATGCCTACTCATCTTACTCTAGATTGGCTGCCTTGGAATGATTTATTAATTGTTGAAACATTATGATATATGTGCTCTAAGTGGTTGATTATTAAAAGTTATTCACTTCGGAAGGATGATTTTAGAATCTTAAAATAAATCTTTAGTTTATATTGCATGATCACATTTTCTTAATAAACCGAAATGGCTGGGGCGATGATGATGACATAGATTTTTCGTATATATTTGGGGATGCCCTATTGAGAATTATGTAATTCTCACCCCTATGTGTTTGTGTTTCTATGTCGCCTCCAGGTTAAGCCAAAGGACTATGGCAAGCCTACCTAAGAGGACTGGAATGGCAATAGTGTAGAAGTGAATGTTTATATTATGCTGTATTTAGTGGAATGGATATGTATGTAACTACATTAGAGAAGTGATATGTACTAAAGCTCATAGAGGAGCTTCCTCTTGTACTTAGTTGTGTATTCAATAAAGGTTGTACTTTCTTTGTTATATACCTATTTCAATAGAATTTCGCTTAGTTATTACACACGTAAATCAAGCTTTCTATAGGTACTTAAGAAAGGTCCGCTAATTAATAAGTAACAACTCTCAAGTATGACGTCATGACTTAAGGATAGGGTTGTACTTGGGAGGATGTTACAAATGTTTGTTGATTTGTATGTGTTAAATGATTAACTAATCCTTGATGCCACGAATAGCATGCATGTCATGTTACTAAAGATGTATTGTTGCATGATTTATGTAAAGAATTGCTTCACATGTAGGTTGCATCAAAATTTGACTTTAGTTGTCATTTTGCTTTCTTTACTCGGGTAATATACATGATGGAAAGTGCTTGACCAGTTTGGATATCCATTGTGTTATTGCATGATATGAGTATGGTATACATACCTAGTATCTAAACAACATGACATGAATTGTTAGGCTAGTTTGGACCTTTATTTGGATCATTATGCACATTAGCTGCCTCTAATTGCTTTGATTGCTGCTTGTTGTTTCTCTTCTAATCATATGCATAAAGTGAAGTGTTGTAAGCTATGAATGTTCTCTTGCTCATGACTAGAATTTGTAGGTTGAAAAGTGCATGAGAAGGGGGTTGAATTGTACTTTCACTTTCTTTTCCTGTTTTTGAAAACTTTAAACAAAAACTATCAAGTGTTTACTTGAAGTGTAGCAAAAAAAATGTTAGTGATTATTAGGACGTAACTTTCTGAACTAAGTTGAAGATAAGAAAACTAATTAAAAGCAAGTTTCAGAAACACATTATAATGAAACTCAAAGTAGAATGTAAGAAAGACTAAGGGAGTAGAAAGATACCATGCAGAGTGTTTTATATAGTTCGGCTAACCTACCTAGATAGTTCTCAACAACCTGTTGAGTTTTACTAAATTAACCATTTCTCAACCTAGAGAAAGTAAGATAGTCTTTCTATAGCCTTCTCAAACTATCTCATGTGACCACTAGCTTACTCTACTATCACTGCTAAGTAGTCTTTCATTAGCCTCTTCAAGCTAAACTCACAATGATCACTCCTGGATCAGGGTACACAAATTTTTGAAGGTTGGTTCACTCTAATAAACAAACACTCAAGTTTTCTAGAATAAAACGGTGTATAAGCTGAAAACTTGAATGACTTATTTATAACAATTCTTCCTAGGAAGAAAATGTTATCTAATAAGAACTTAGAAGGAATATTTTTACAGAAGTAGAAACTAAGTAATAACTTTATAAGAAGAAGGAGGATTCTTGCTTTCTTGAAAGATTTTGCTATTATTTTAGCCAAAAGTCTTAAGTTGTGAGCACATGGCCTCCTTTTATACTTGATCTTCAATTTTAGATCGTTACCCTTGGTCGTTTTCCTAGTGACACTTGTTGATCTTCTTTTTGCGTCTTAGAAATACAATTTTATAAGACTATCTTGGCTGTTCAGAGCCACTTTGCAGTTCCAGAAACCATTGTCAAATTTAGGTTTCTGAGTCCATCTTCAGAAACTACTTTTTACTTTCTGAACAAGGTTTCTGAACTTTTTCTTCTAGAAGTTGGGATGGTTGGCCAAGTTAAAAAGTGAGATATCATCATCCCTTTTTGGGTTTGACTTTAGTTTGAAATTTGAATTTCCTCCCATTCTGTAAAGTGTGCACCATTTAAGAGTAAATGTGCTTTTTGAAGTGCTGATTTAGTTTCTGGATTTCTCATTGATCTTCATTGCTTCAATTAGAACTTGTTGGTAATTATATCATTACAATTGAAGACAGTAACCATAAATTGCTTCAGAGAAGAATGGATTTCTTCATTGTGTATCACTTTTTGAAGATGAAGGCTACTTTCTGAAGATTTGAAGCTTGGTTTCTTGTTCTTGAAATCCTTTCATCATGTGTCAAACATACTAACGTCCTTTTCAAGGATTAGTTTTCACTTCATTTAAGTTCTGAATCTCTTTGAATGAGATTAAACATGTTCACACATGATATCGTGAAAATAAAACTTGTTTAAGGAACTTGTATGCTAACAAGAATGGTCCTTTTGAGTACTGAGAAACTTAAGTAAAAGATTAGTACTTTTACAATGTATTGTAACAAAATGGGTTTGTTGTCACTCAAAACTTTAAATGATAATGAAACTACATGACCATGTGTGCAAGTATGAGAAAACACGATGTTTGGAAAATGTTTTGAGTGCAAGATAAAAGAATCTCCATGCTTAGTGTTTGCCATAATGAGTGCTACTGATTTGAAGCAAACATTCAAATAGTTAGTGCTGAGTTTCATGGACTAAGAATTAAACTATATGATACACATGTACTAAGTGACAACTAAAGCTTTAGTATTTGGATTCCCTAGGTTCTTAGAGGCTTGTTATGTGTCTATCTTGAATGACAGGAAGTGCATGAATGATACATCTATGTTGGTTAAGCATATGGTCTCATGCATGTGCATGTGCATTCTATTATATCTTTTGGAACGAAAGGTGGATGGAGTAGCTTTCCCATGATATTGAAAGCTCATGTTAAGTGAAATTTGGTTTCCTTAAATGCTATTACGTTGTTATGATTTATGAGCTTAACAACTGGAGGGCTGTGTTTGTATCCTTGAAGAAGGTTTTATGAATATTCAAGGTTTCTGGTAAATGTTTTACAAGATTCTAGATGGGAAGGTTTTCTCAAATAAGTTTTATTGAGATTTTCTCAAATAAGTTTTATTGACGTTGCATTATCATGATTAGTTTTTAAAATGGAAAAAGGGAAGTTGGAAACGCGTTTTACTTGTGTAGATTTAGGATATTTAGATACAAATGTCTCAAATAGTTTTGTTTTATGCTCATGGTAAGTAGCTTAACTCAAGATGAAATGATTTCAAAAAGTTGTGTTTTGATTGGGGAAGTTTTGAATCATGAATGTAGAAATTTTGTATAATGAGGTTGAGGAACTCATATGTGTAAGATGCATGCTTCTCTCCCTCAACCCATGCCTATAACTAGTTAAAGGATACTTAAAGGAAATTCTGTGTTGGTTAAGTTGCAACTTAGGAACACATTATAAGTTAATGGACTTAGTAAGGTAATAAAAATCACGTTGTTTACCTCAATTGCATGAATTTGTATAATGTGTGAACATGATTAGATTTCTGAATACATGTGTTTACATTGGAAAAGATTTGGTTGGGATTAGGAAGTGAAGGACAAAAAGAGTTAGTTTATGAGAAATTGATAATGCATATTTACATGACAAAATGTTTCAGAAATCCCAATGCGAGTTATGTTTGTTTGACTAATTTGTGTAAGGCTCATGATGTGTTGCACATGTGCAATATAGGAGTTCAGGCATGTGGTTGATGGACACGACTTGCACCATCAAAACATGCCAATTAAGAGTGATGCTTAAGAATGCCATAATTGTTGTTTGCTTTTTCCATACATGATGCGTGCATAAGGAGTGAGGAAGTTCAAAAACGAGAACTAAAGGTCCCTGGTATCAGCCAATACGGAAATAAGAGAAAGAGAAACAGAGCAAAGATGAATTCTAACACTCAACACCCTTTACCTTTGAGAGCTCACATGCGCATGAGGTGGCGGAGCGTAGTTATCCACCTAGGATTTGCACTGTGGAAATGGCTACCCTTAGAGGTGGAGCCACCTAGTGTAAACATCAAGATAGGTGTCTTTTATCACCTCAATGGGAAAAAGGCTGGCCTTGGATGCGGAGCCACCCAGATGTGACAATTGACATCCTTAGCTAGAGTATCGAAGTAGTAGCCTTCTGGATGGCAGTCTCCCATATTATTAGCTATATAGTCAGAGTATCATGTCAGAATGATCTGAACATGCATGCCCATCCTTGAAACTCCAAGTGGTTTAAGTATCTTATCTCTTTGATCTTCAAAGTGCATAAGTTCAGATTTGGGGACCAAATCTTTTTAACGGTGAAGCATGTAATCCTTAGGTACACATGTCCCTAAACACTAAGGGGGAAGGCCCAGACGCTTGATGAACCTTAGCAAATAGAGCACGTGTTTTACACTACTATAATGGTATAGGACCGCAATAGCAATGGTAGAGGGCCAAGATGCCATTCTCCTAACCCTTTACCACCACTATAGCGGTCATGCGTTCATCAAGGCGAGAGTGAATAGTGTAAAACAATGCAGTTTTATTTAAATGAAAGCCTATCCTAATATAAACCCCTTTCCATGCGTTTTGGGGACAAATTTCAAACCCTAATAACCCTTCTTCCTTCTCCTACCCCTTCACTCTTATTCTCCAGTAATCTTACCTCTTCTAAACTTTAAGGTAATAGATTTTTTATGGTTTATGCTCTCTTTCTCTCATCCCTTTCCATGTTTTTGAGTTTAGGTGTCATAGTTTCTCATTATTATCAAGTGGAGGCACTCCCCAATATTGTTAGAGTTGGTTTAGAATTGTCTAGAGATCCCTATAGATTATTCTTGAGTTTTGTGATTGTTATGATAGACGTTGGTGTCATCCATGCTCTACGTGCTCTATTGGTGTTCACACCAATTGTTCATATCTCTAGGTGAGTAGATTTAAACTCATGACTTTATTTTCAGTCATTATGATCATGTTTCAAGTATTACAATTGTTAAATATGAATTTAGAGGTGAAAAATATGTTATAAACATGATCTTACAAATTAAACTAAGTTTAGAAAAATTATGACTCTTGAATATAGCATGAAAATATGTTTTAGAAATCCATGGGACCATGATTGCTATGTTGTATGCTATGGAAATATATGATATGCTATGAAAAGATTTATGGTTAAATATGTTTTTATGAATTTATGACCTCACTATGTTTTCAAGATTTGAGATTTCAAACTATGTTTTAGAATATTCAGTTAAGATATATATTGGAAAAATGTGAACAAGTACAACTTAGCTTCACAAATAAATACGTTATTATGATATGAGAGTTATCCAGTTTATGAAAATATGTTTGCTTGAGATATGACTTTAAAACTTCAGTTTCATGATACTCAGAAGTATGAAATTATATATAATTTATAGCAACTGCTAGATACATATTCTGTGGGCTTGAAATATGAATGCTTGCAAGGTAATGATCCCTTGGTCATGATTTCACAGCCATAGTTATGCTAAAGTCATATTATTAGAGTTATATGAATCCAGAGCTTTTAGAGTTTTAAGAGTTTTCATATTTAAATTGATTTGTTCAAACTAGTTTAGAAGGTAGATATAGAGAAACAAATAGTAAGTTAAGGTATTAGAGATCATTAGCCTTGGTACCAATTTTCTGCTAGAGGACAATCTCGCCCCTAGCATATTCAAGAATGAAACCTAATTATGTGTCTAAATTCTGGACCTTGAGAGGTGTCCATAGAGATAAGAGAAATTCAGAGACAATTATTATTACTATTATGTACATATTTATCATGTTCAGCATATTATTTCTCGAGGCTCTCTCAGCATCAAGTTAAAATGATTTCATGATAGATTATGAATTTAGTAAAGCTTTCTTATGAATTTATGAATCCAGAGGTGTTTTCCTATGTAGCTATGTATGTAAGTATCAAATGATTTATGCTTGCTGCATATATATTGTATTTATGTAAATGCCTTGGGCGTCCCATGTGAGTTATTAGTGAGAATCCACTCATTGAGTCTGATAACTCACGCTCTCTCTTCGTCCTTATAGTTGCAAGTCAGTTGTTGCACAATCACCGATTCAGTAGCTTGCAGCTCTCCAATGGTGAGCGTTATGTAGGTAAGACTTAGTTAGGTTATGTTAGAATTAAAGTGCTCAAGTTGATGTGGGCGGGATTGGAACCATGCATTCTATTTTGAGCTATTGTATTTATTTTTGGAATTTGTGTATATTTCTATAAGTTTTCATAACTTAAGCATGAATTTGAATGTAGCTTGGGGTTAAAGATTTATATAGTAAGCCAGACATGTATTTTTGATTTAGATTTCAAGTACTAGATAGATTTACAATTGTGATTAAGATCATAGAATGAAACAATTTATGTTTTCACGAATAACATATTTGATTAAAATGTTTTCAGAGTTATGTATATTAAAAAAATTGGCTTCATGAATTTGAATATTATGTTTTTAAGAGATAATTTAATGACGTGTTAGACTTAATTATGTTTTAGGGACGAAAATCCCGCTTATTCATGCATTCAGTATAATCACGTTATCCATGAGGCTTGTATGGGGATGAGATTCCTCATGTGCTATCACATTCCCAAATTAGGTCGTGACAGCATCCTAACGGTTGTAAAGAAAAAAGATCCTTAAAAAAAATGACACACAACGCTGTACACATTGAGGGACACTCCATAAATAGATCTCCATTCTTTAATGGTGGTGACTATGCCTCCTGGAGAGATAGAATGAAGCCTTCATCAAATACACAAGTCTTGACTTGTGGAGATAATATGAAAAAGTGACTATATTCCCAAAAAAAGAACTAGAAAATGTGTTTGCTAAACAATGAACGTGGACCTTTAACTTCTAGAACTCCCTAGAAATAGATGGACTGATCAATACAAAGCAAGGGTTCAAATGAACTCCAAGGCTAAGTACCTCCTAACTTTGCTCTAAGCAAAGTAGAATATGACAAAATTATTGTTTGTGACATAGCAAATGAAATTTGGGACAGACTACACATGTTCCATGAGGAATGAGGCCAAGAATGAGTGCAGAACCGATGGAACGTCACCTTGTGGTCGTTGTTGGCAACGGGGTGGTGGCGAAGTTGAAGTAGAAGATCCTTTAGGTGTTGGTGGTGGTCAATGACTCCAATGTCTCTGATTAGAAAGGGTGGGTTAGTGGTAAGTGTTGGATAATGAGTGTGTGTGTGGGTGTTTTATTTGTTTGGTGTTGTGAATTGGTTTGTTTGTTTGAGTTACTTTAAGAATGATGAGGGAGCTCTCCTTTCGATTTTGGAGGCAATCTTGTGGATGAGTTGTCCAAGAGGCATGAGGAGGACACGACGAGCTCATGAAAGACCTCAGAGTGTAGCCTATTGACGATGTTGAAAACGAGGAGTTTGAGTCCAATTTCAAGGACTTGCACGACATCAAGGAGTTGAGATCGATGATCTTTATGGTGGTGGTGGTGGTGGGAAATGAGGAGAATAAGGTGGTGTGTGTGTTGGAGGGATCGAAGGGAAAGAGAGAGGAAGGTGCATGCTAAGGACCATGGGTGTTCCCTTTTGTCTTGTGTTTGGCCACAATTTCTTTTCCGATTAACCGCATTTTGTAAATGTCGTTAAATGTCACTGCGGGGCCAAATCATTTGTGAAGGATGTGTGAAGACAGTGTGGAGACGCGTACAAAATAGGAGAGTCCAACACCCGAAAAAAAAATTGCAGAATCTAAGGCCACAATTAAATATAGTTCGTGGGGCATTTGAAGTCCGAAGCTAAACTTAGCTCAGCGTACTCAAAAAGCAGACCTAAAACCACTGTCACCAACACACAATACTTGCAAAAACCAATTAAAATAAAAGAAAAATTACAGAAATAAAAAATCCACTGTCTTTCGAATTCATTTCCTTTCCTTTTGCGTAGGCGAAAAGTCTCTCCTCTCAGGATTCCTCACCCCAGACACCGAAAAGATTTGTTACTCTCGGGCGCTTCTGACTCGTCGGAGTCGGTCACTCTCAGTCAGATTTTACTGCTTCAGCTACTGAGTCGACTCGTTCATTCCTCTATGGTAAGCCAAATTTTCAATTTTTATCATTTTGTTTGCCTCTAATTCAGTTTTTCATAAGCCCCAGAAATGCATTTCCTTGTTTGGAAGATTGTTTTAGTAACACTTGTAATTTGTGTCAAAAAAAAATAAAAATTATTGTTGTTTTGATGGTCAATTTGTGCTTTAAACTTCTGGGGTATGACTATTCTTTGAAAAAAGTTTTAATCTTTGGTGGTTCTGAGATGTGCCCACTGCCAATTGTTTGATTTTTCCTATGCATGCTTTTTTTTTGGTTGAGAATTGAAAATAGAGGATTTTGTTTCATCCAAGGGGTTTGCAAGTGTTAACTTTATTTCATTTGTTTTGCTTTTTTCTATTTTTTGTCCTTTTGGTTTTTCCAGATTGTGTACTTGAGGTGCATGTGGTTGTTATTCCATGGAAACAGTAGTTGCAATTGAGGATAATGATGATGGGAAGCTTGAAGACAGTGCTGGTGTCGATAGAAGCAGCTCTGCTTTGTCTTCTCCGAAGCAGATTGCGAACCCAGTTGTGTACAAGCTCGTTCGGGTATGTTAATGTTTTTCAGTCACTCTCAGTTTCAGTTTGTGAATGTAGCTTGGATTTGCAAATTATTTTTTAGCTTTGCATGTTTCAGGTGTGGGGAAAGTTTGCAACTTTTTAGTTTATCTTGCAACTTTCCATAGAGTTCTTGGCAAAACGATCAAGATGAAGGGAGTTGTTGCTATGGTGGTGCCTGGTGTTTTATTCTCAGGATACCAGTACCCTTTTATGAGTTGTCAAACATTTCTCAAGGCTTTTGTTGTTTTTCCAGCCTTGTAATACACCAACTGTTTATTAGAGTAAACCCCTAATTTGTTTTTTGGGTTTATTTTTGTTTCTTGGTTTCTTTTTGGTGATAAAAAGTCCTTGGCATCCCTAGTCTAATGATTAAACTTCCCTAATAAACAATCCTTATCAAATCAATAATACATTTGAATCAGCATTGTTACTTGTTATGTTAGCTGCATCACTTTTTGTTTGCCTATTATTCACAATTGCAATTGTAATTTGATGCATTTTTCTGTACAGAAGAGCTCTGGGATCTCTACTACGAATTAAGTTAACATGACGGTTTTCCATCTTCCTTTTCTGGTCCAGTTATTCTATAAAATTAATTACTTACTTAATTTGCTGTTTTTGTTTGAGTGAATTGTTCTGAGCTTTTCTGTGATTTGGTTAAATTACACTCAGCTTCCCTAGTTATCTTAAATGAGTGAAATTAAATTCTGAAATTTGAAAATGGAATGTGACAACTATTAGGATCTTGTGCCTATGGTTTGGTTCAATCGTAGAAACCACATTGCCCATCAAACTTCCATTTAACCACCTGTACCTTATCAAATTGGTGGCGAACTGTTTGAACTGGATCTGGTTTTAAAGCAGTTAGTGATTTCCAGTTTTGCTGTTCTTCGTGCTCTGCACACGAATAATGCTCAGATCAACATCTAGCCGCTCTCACCAGCTGATGTCGTCGTCATCAGCAGTGGATTGCTACCCTCCATCAGTGTCTTGACCAACCACACAGCCGCAGGCCCTGACACGTGGCACGCCAGACTCTACTTCACAAGCTAAGCAGTGATGGGGCCATGGGGTGGTTGAGGGAGAGAGGTGTTGGGTTTTGATTTGATGAGCCGAGCGAAGATGCTGCCGTGTTTGTGGTCTTTTGTGGTTGCCGGATTTGTGGTTTCATTCAGGTGTGTGTAAGCGAGAGAGATAGTGTGTTTTAGAGATAGTTTTGTGGATTCGCCCAGTGTGGCCCATAGCATTGATGGGTGAGATAAAAGTTTAATGTAGATAATACAAATTCACGCTGTGTTGTTTTTTTTTTGTTTTGGGTGAAAATGTTGTCTCATGTCATGTTAATAGCTGTTGAACCCTTGTTGCATCCATCATTGAGAAGTATGTTTGAAAGTTAATGATTTAGTATGTGGTGCTATATTTATTTTTTGTGATGTATACTTCTGTCTAGGCTTTATTCATAATTTGCTTGTTGTCTAATGTGATATTTAGGTTGAAGGTGATGGGAGGTTAGTGCCTGCAACAGATGATGAAGTAATGAAGATGGAGGATTTTCTTGAGCATGACAACAGTGAAATGCGTGTTGTTGCAGACACTGGGCAAAGTTTGGAATGCATCTCAATTGAAAGATCATCTTCTGGGAAGCTTCGATTGGAGTGCTCAAAAGGTGTATGTTCAATCTCTTAAGTTGTAAAAGTTGCTAATGAATATTTTGAACAGCATATTGATGCATTTGCAGTGGTGGTTACATCAACATAGCTGCTTGATACTAGAGTTTTACCTTTGCCAAATAGAGATTTGAGTCTTTCTTATGTCCTTTTTTAGTCGTTTTAAGACCAAAATTTGTGTATTGGTGTATTTAGGTATAATTATTTATATTGTAAACAACCTCCAGATCAACCTGTAGGCCGTGGTTAATTTGGATCAGTTTTGTCTGGTGTAAAGATGTTCAAGGCTTGAATATGTGCTTCTCACACACAGAACTTAAGGTTTTTGTTACTGAAATACTGAATTCATAGCTTGTATTCTTTCCTTGAATTCTTAGCATATTTGTGACTTTAAAGGATAGAATATTTAGGTCCACTTGGATAACACCACTAATGACATGTTTCTTAGAAGTCAAAAGTCAGATTTTTAACTTATTGTTCCATTTGGCTGTTCAGCTTATTACTTCCCATAAAGTCATTTTTTAGTGTTTTTTGACAAGTTAAGATATTTAGGGCCTGTTTGGTTTCAGTTTCCAATTTTCAGTTTTCATTTTCAGTTTTTCAGTTTTCAGGATTTTGTGAAGGAAATACTGAAAACTGAAAATAAAACTGAAAACTGGAATTTGTAATTTTCAGAATTTTCAGTCTTTCCTTTACAAAAATCTGGAAAACTAAAATGAAAACTGAAAAGTGGAAAGTCAAACCAAACAGGCCCTTAGCTTCTCATGAACCACTTTTGAAAACACTTAAAACAATGCATTTCTGTTACTACATATCCAAATGTATCATAACTTATTCGCAAGTTACTTTTCAATAGTTCCTTTCATGTAAAGACTTAGATAAGCTATTTTCCCAAATGATTATCTAATTGAAAATGCTGATAGACTCCTGATGTTCTCATTGGTTATGATATGGCATTAAATTTTCTGACAGTTTAGGCAAATGCCCTGTTGGCTAACTAAATGATTTCTCCTGCTACCAACTTATTTTTCATATTTTCTTTTAACTAATACCCTGGGTGTTTCACGAATAGGCACTGCAGATAAAGATTTGGGGAAACTAAATGCAAAATTACAGGTATTGGGATCTCTTTTGGTTCCCTTCTCTCCTTCCTTCCGTCTCAAACTTTTTGATTCCTGTTCATTGTTTGTTTGGTATTATAAACAAATTTTTTGATGCTGTAATTCCATTTGAGCATTTGAAAAAACTAGGCGTATCTAACTTGATACTTTTTTCCATTGGTGTATACCTTTATTTTTGACAGAATCCATTAATGCATTCATGCATACGAATTGCGAAAGGAGTGATCTGTATAACTTTCCTTTTGTTTAATTGTGAGTTGCAGAACAAGTGATAACATATTTAATAACTTATTTGAGTTTAAACATTTATGTAGTAATCACTGCAAACTATTTCCTGGTATAAACAGCTTTCCATAGTGTATGCTTGTAGAAAACTTGGGTGTATCTAATTTAGAACATACATAATAATAGTGTGAGTTGTATAATCTTCCCTTTTTGTAAAACTGTGAATGAAGAACAAGTGACCATATTTAATATTTTTCTGAGTTATTAACATTTGTGTAGTAATCACAGCAAACTTTTGCCTGATGTAATCACATTATTTCGTTTTCTTTTTGAGTTGATGTAGGGTCTGATCTGTATTTGATACTCCTTAGAATATCTTATCATATTTTTGTAGTTAAGACGTATTCTGATTCAAATGTCATGAGCTTTTAGATTTACTTTCTTGTGTGTATATCATGCAAAAGCTGAAGTATACTTTCTCTTGTAATTTTCTTCATTGCTCTCTTAATAAAATTTCTTCTTTTGTTGGACAAGAAAAAGAAGATGGCGTATCTATATAAGAATGATAGCATTAAAAATTGATGATACTTTAATTTAGCAGAACTATAGCGAATAATTGTGCTTGAGTTTCCATATATTGCAACATTTTCATATTGGATAGAAGTTAAAATAAGTATTTTGAAGTATAATTGTTTTTTCCTCATCAAGAATATGTACTTATGTGCATTTTTGGACTTATTCTGTACGTGTCCTTTAGTTTCTATTCTTTCCCCTTTCCAAAATTGTATTTTCTTGGATTAGTTTGGGCACATTTTTTCTTTCTTTTTGCCTGCATGTCTCCAACCCAGTATTATTATATTTTGTATCCTAGGATCCTTCTTGACCTCTAAAATTTCTTGTAGTACATTGAGCAGATGTTGCAAAAGGTCAAACATGAAGAGAAACTTCGAGTGTCTTGTGGATCACATGTTCATTCTTGTGTAAATATAGACAGCCAGTGTTCTGCTGATAAATTTCCTGTCATGGATGGGAAGAATCAATCTGATATTCCCTGCCAGGAAATTCCGTCTATTGCATCAAGTGTAAATTATAGTCATAGTAATCAATCTGGGAGTATTGATCAGTGTTCCCGACCTTCAGAAGGAGTGATAGAAAGTGGATCATCCGCCTCTGCTGTCTATTCTGCTTTGAAGAATGATTTTTCGATGTTTGAAGGAGAAATATGCTTGGACAAGCTATCTATCAAAGAACTTCATGAACTGTTTAAAGTAACTTTTGGTCGGGAGACTACTGTGAAAGACAAGCAGTGGCTGAAAAGGAGGATTGCCATGAGTTTAACAAACTCACGTGATGTTTCAGCAACTACTTTCATTGTTAAGGATAACAAAATAGTAAGAAAATGTGAAGACAGTTGTGGAACTGGGAATGCTGCAGCTCTAACTATTGACAATGTGGCTGGAGAAGAGGATGTCAACTTTAAGGATTCATCTGCGGTGGAGGGCAGTGGAATTGAAGATAATCAAGTTGTTTCTGAAACAAGACAGAGAAACCATAATATGGAACATGAATTGGGAGGTGAGGATGATCAGATACAGCAAAGAGCTGTGAAAAGAATTGGAAGCCTACTAAGAGATATATTGAAGAGCTCTCTGAAAATGAATCTAGAGAGCACAGCCCTAGGTTTTTGAGTTCTAATAAAAATATGGGACCTGGACTATCTACAACTTCTTGTATGAGGCCTACTGGGAATGCTTCTTCAGAGGTGAGAACTTTTGTCACCAGGCTAGACTCTCTTGGTGGTTCTGGTGTTCAAGTTCCTTGTGTTTCTCGGGTTCGAAGAAGTCGTCCGAGGAAAGATATGGCATCTCTTGTGGTGAGTGACACTGTTTCATAACTGACTCTGAAAGCAAGACTTAATTTTAACTTCACCCCCTCTATATTGCATGGTTCATCGATACATTCTGTTGCTTCCTGCTGTTCCTGTTGATGCTAGATGCCAGAAAATCATCATCTTTCGTTAGATAAACTTGGTAATTCAGTCAGTGAGTTAGTGCATTGGTTTTGCATGCCTAGGAATGGCTCTTTCTTGCTGTGAATCTGTCCAGCAGTGCTTTTGTACTTCTATTGTGCCTTACCAGCTGTCTCTTCATAGTTCTGGAAATTATATTTAGCTATATGGTAGTTCTGGAAAGTTCTTTGTTTTCTTACTAACACAAATCAATATGATTTCATTTCAGAAATTCCATCCAACTGGCATGAGTGAGGATGCAAAATTAGGTAATAAGGCTCTTGGAGAGCATGGTTCTTATGATGGTAGTGAGAATCCGGAGAAAGTCTTGAGGCCAAGATCTACACCTGGAAAGTTTCATCAGACAGTAAGACCAACTGTGCCTTCGGTAACAGTCGATAGTGTAGTCTCATTTTTTTTTTGTTGCTTTTTTTTTTGTGGGGGGTTATAAAAAAGAAGAGTATTACTAGAAAGGAGAGTACAATAATTGCTTTATTCCTGAATGCTATAGTGGTTCTTTTCCGACAAAGTTTATATCCTTTGGATGTTTATTCTGTTTATTACTTGCTGGGGTTTCTTTGAATATTGGGATATTAAAAGTACATGATGAATAAAGGAAGTATTATTAGCCTAAAAACTACACAATTTGTGCAAGTTTTCCTTTCCCTCATAGTCTTTTACTTTAGTACTTTTCAAGGTTCTAACTTGGAAGAGGACATAACTGTCTACAACGATATGCCATTGTTTTGATTTCAAATTTAAAAATGATCTCCCTCTCTCTTCTCTTTCAAAAATCTTTTAGTAGGAGTCAAGGTTGTTAAAATCGCGATCTACCTCTGGTAGGACATTGGGCCTTCCAGTAGTTGGGAGTTAGTAGTATGAGAGGGAGAGGCAACTACAATGACACAATGTCCTCCAATGGTGAACAAAGGCAGAGGATTGTCACAGTGGGTGGTTGTGAGGTGGTCTGCGTGGTGTTTTCTGCCATGAGGATGCAGGAAATGAAGGCGATGTCACTTCAGCAACACCAAGGAGGAGGAAGCATGGAGGAAGAGGCTGAAGTTCATGCCCAGATGGAGATGATCATAGTTAGGGCAAGGGTGGAAAGGCCCATAGGAAGCCCATTTACTTCATTAGCGGGCCAAGCCCAAATCACAAAGCGAGAGATATTGAGTTTTAATAGAAGCCACAACTTTTTGGAATTCATGGATCAAGCCCAATTTTACTCGCAACATGTAGAAATTGATTTTTTGATATTAATGGGCTTAGACCAACTTGCTATAGTCCCTATTAGACAGAGGGACCCTGGAGGAAATTATTTGTAAATGTTTAGAAATGGACCCTTTTACCCCCACCTTGAGGACAAGGTGGATCTTTAGGAAGAAGAGAGGGGGGACCGGGGAAGTGGGTATTTATTGGTCGGACATTCGGCCTTAGTAATAGGCCTTCCAGTTGTTAGGAGTTAGTATGAATAAAAGGTGAGAGTAGAGAGAAAGGGTATTAGGAATTGAGTGGTTGAGTATTAGGAGAGTTGAGAGGTCTCTCAAATCCTCTCTATCTTGTTATATCTTTTAAGAATAACAGAGTTTCTTTAAGATTTCTTTGATAATCTGAACAAGTTCTATCAACCTCAGAATCACATTATTTTATGGTCTTCAATACCTTCTCATAATACTATTGCTTCTCGATTGCATAGATTCTTCTTTACCTCTACATGTAAGGATTCTTTTCTTGGTCTTGTTTAAGTGAGCTTGTCTTGCTATGGTTCTAATCACTTTTTCACTGTGGTGGAATATATTAAGTTGAAATGCTTTAATCCAAAAAAATATATTAAGCTGTAATACGCCCTCCCCTTTTTAGTTTTGACAAGATGTGGCTTAGCCATCGCCCTTTTATCCCTTTTGTTAAGGTCTTACGGAAGTTGGGTGTTCAGCAGCTGTTGCGGGTTAGGAATGTTTTAAAATAAGAGGAAATTAAAGCTTTTTAAGTAAAAGTTAAAAGTGTGAAACAAGTGTGTTGTTGGACAAATTCAGATTGGAAAAGTAAATATCTTAATAGAGATTAATTTTTGGTTAGGTTAGAGCACAAAGGTAATTTCAGAGATTGGACTCTTGATTCCTTGGATTTTTCCTCGTAAATCTTGTCTTCAATTCTTGACATTCTGTCCATCTAGAGATTTCTCTTGTATAAACTCATTGAGAAACCAGAGGGCCTCTTTGGTTTGTGTTCTCATTTTTTGTGTTAATTTTTAATCACAAAAATGGCACATTGTTTTCAATCTGTTTTCTACCTTTAGCCTTTTGTTTAATAGGGAAAACAAGGTTTTGTCATTTTCATTATTTCCTTTAGAAAATATGATAATAGGAAACAGACTGGCAGCTAGGTGGCATTTTTGTAATTAAAATTGAAAATTTGAAATGAAAATAGAGAATGAAAACACAAACCAAATAGGCTAAAGTTCTAAGGTCAAATCTTTTATATGAAAAGAATTAACAGAAGTGACATATCCAAGAGCTTGGGGCACTTAACAGAATTGACATATCCAAGAGCTTAGGGCACTTACCTCTTGTCCCCACATGTATATAATGTGCAGTTTAAATTTTGAATCACAAGCTCATCTCTTTCTGCATTGACCTATGGGGAAGTCTCTTTGGAACATTCTTTTTGGAATCATTGGAGAGTCTTTAGTTTGTTCTTTGGATTTACATTTTCTCCTTGCTGAGTTCATAGTTTTTGGCTCTCATAAAGAAGTAAAGATCTTGTGGCTGTGCTAGTTAGAAAGAAATGCTCAAATTTTTAATGATTCATTTTCAATCGTAGAATTTATTTTTAATGCTCAAATTCTTTGGATTGACATGCTTTGTTTCATGGTTACATACACTTAGAATTTTCTGTTCATTTTTGGTTTATTTGTGAGGATGCCTTAACCTTTATTCCTACTTATTTCCTCTCCAATTTTTTTATTCAATATAATACCACGAGATAATCATTTTTTTGTTCTTTTCTTATTGTGGGTGGGTGTGTTTGTTATAGCCTGCCTCTGAACCTGGGAAAGAGAAGCAAATTCCGGCAATAGGCACAAATGAGCTAAGGCAGGAATTGAGGCCAAAAAGGGCAGATCCATCTAGCCATACTTCAGATGACACTGTAGTTACTGTTCCAACTGCTAAAGGTGGAATGAGAGAAACATCATCGAGCATGGACTCTTGTTGAGGTAATGAAATTGGTTGAAGGTGTATCGCGGTGTGGAGCAGGAAGGTGGTCTGAGATCAAACGGTTCTCCTTTTCATCACACTCATATCGTACCTCTGTTGATCTTAAGGTAAGCATTTTTAAGGTCTGGTAATAAAGCTGTACCAGGTGGTCTTTGGTCATGTTAATGCTGGTGGAGCAGTACGAGGCTAGATTATTGTCTCTGTCCCTGCATTGCACTGAAAGAAGATTTTGCCTTGCAGGACAAGTGGAGGAATTTGCTCAAAGCTAGTTTTGCACAGACACCTGCAGATGATGGGGTAAGAGTTTGTGATTCTAATTTTTACTTAAATCTTGTAGAAGGGGCTTAATTGGTTCTTAGAATCCCGTGTTTTCTTGTGGTGCATGCTTGGGGCTTGATATGCAGTTAATGTTTCATGACTTGGCAATTTCTTTATTTATCTCTGTAGCTCCAAATGTGTTCTATTTTGGGGTTGTAAATTCATCTAGTTCCTGTTTACTGAATTTCCCTGAATTTGTTCTCATGTTACTTTCCAGAAATGGTAATTATTACAAGTCTCAATTTGGAAATCTGAGAGGCTCCAACTTTATTTACCATAACTGTATTAATGTTTTGGTATTATAGGTAAATGTGCGGAAGCATGGTGCAGTTCCCATTCCTGAGCCAATCTTAGTACGTGTAAGAGAGCTTGCAGAGATGAATTCTCAGGTGCCTCCAAATTTTAGCTCAGGAAAGTTAGTAGATGGTGCAGGGAATGCGCATGGGGATAGATCGGGGTACTTGTAGCAGCAATGTAAATAATACCAAATTACTTATAAGGCTACCAAAAAAAAAAATTAAAAATAAAAAAACTAACTCTGCAGTTCCTTAAACCAACCCTTTCTTGGAGCATAGGGTAGATGCGATCTTGTAGCAGTTAAGATATTGATCAGATGCTTAATGCGCTGAAACGTTTGATAGAATCATGTCAGATCTTCGTTATGACTGTTCTGATTGTTGTAAATTGTCTTCTAGTAATATTTTAAAATGTTGGTAAAATCTTGAAACGTTTAGTTTTAGTCTTAGCTTTGTTTTGGCATTGTTTTCTACTGTATAATTATGGATTTGGATCGTTTAAAGTGAAATTCACTTTAGAGAGTGAAGTGAGGGCTCTTTCAATTTGTTTTTCCCTCAAAAGGTTGAGGATCATACTGTACCAAAATCCAACTACGGGGTGCGGAGCAATTACAACAAACATTGGAAGTTAAAAATATTATTTTAAGCAAGTTTTAAAATTAATTGCAAAAATAGCAGAATAGAGGTGAATAAACGAGAGTGACATAAGTTGGTTTTTATTTTTTTATTTTTCAAGTGAAATGGTAGCTTTTTGCTTTTAAGATAACAAAAAGCAGAGATAAATACTAACAACGAAAAATCATCACGTGTTGGACTGACTTGGGCAGTCTGGGGGCACAAGCTTAATACACACGAACAATTAGCACTAGCCTAGGAGAGGTGATGCCAAAACTATCTTCAGAGAGCACTTTAAACAAACTGGGAGCAGTACGATAATTTGAGACACCAACACCAAGCATGGGGGATTGGCCAAGGTTAACCAATTGAAATGCAGTGTGTTTGGTTAGAAGAAAAAATATGAGGGAAAATTTTCATGAATAAGTTTATATGTAAAAGTACACAAACATAAGTGTTTAACTCAACTATCCACTCTTTTGAAAAGTCTACAAAATAGAATCATGACATGGGATGATAGAGTAAATTTTTTCCAAACTATTAATATATCAAAATTAATCTCAAAACTTAATCCTTGAAGTGTTTATCATATTTTTATATCCTATGTCAAACTCACCCATAAAATTTCAAAAAAATTAATTTCTAAAGATTTTACCTATAGTTTTTATAGTTTTATTTTGATAAACCGATTTTATACTATCATCTAATCAAATTTTGCCATCTATATAATTTTTCAAGCTATAGATATGAAAGCCAATCATCATAATTGATGAGACAATACGTGATTAGGTAATAGTGTTTCACACATCAAAATTGAATCCTATTTTCTAAGTTTAATTTCTATGCACTTATGGTATAAAATTATTTTATACTGTCAACTAATAAAAATTTAAGATATCAAATCATGATGGGTGCTTATCATAACGGATGTTATTTAGAATGATTTGATACTTTCTTGATATTCTATTAGCTGACAATGTCAAATTGATTTATACTCATAATGTATAGAAAGTAAACTCCTTTACTATTCCCATATCATACTGAAACTAAACTATTAGGAAAACAATACAAACAAATAAGACTAAATATCTATTTTGGTCTCTAAGAAATATATTGAGAAACATATTAGTCCTTAGAATTTAAAACCAAATTGATCCATCATAATTTAAAAAAAAGGCAAATTGGTCCTTTCTATTATTATGAAACTCTCAAACTAACTTTTGAAATTTTACTAGTTAATGGAATTAGATTCCAAATCAAGTTAGCTCACTTGAAAACTCAAACCTAAGTTGACTTGGAAATAGAATAAACTAGATAAATCAGAATAAATCGAGATAAACTGATGAGTTTACTCTTTTAGTTAACATTTAATGTCTCAAGTTACAAAATACGAAATTTAAGAATAAATACCGGTAATTAAACATTTCAATATTAAAGTTATGATATATTACACTAAATTATTTTAATTTTTCACGACCTAAAGTCTTGATCTCTTATATTTCTTATGACTTTACTTTGTATTTTATATTTTATAACTTGTATTTACTTCATTATGATATTGCAACTTAATCTTTTATATATCTTTATTATAACTTGATGCTATAAATATTTTTTAAAATTATTTTTAAAATAAGTAAACTCTTTTAAGTTTACAATTCGAGTTTACCTCATCTCTACGAGTTCACATGTACTTGTGGCTTTGATAACCTTTATTCCTCTGGAGAGTTTCGTACAATCTTCTTTAATTGCAAGGGCCTGAACCAATTTGTACTTATTATTTTTTTTAATTGAATTGTGGGATCAATTTAAGAATAATTTGTGCCCCGATATATTTTGGAGTAATACTTTGTCAGCCAACATACGACGCATCGTTTTGAGATGGTAAAATCGCCATCGTAGCCTGTGGTCTTGTGCAGCAATTGGTGTTTAGGTCAGAAACAAAACGATGGGGGCAGAAACCGAGGCACAGGAAAAGCACGCGGAAGAGCGGCGGCCAAGGTCTTCCCCATTACTCTCACGCAAGATCAGTTCCTCTCATGGAAGCGCCAGAAGGTCTCTTCATTACCCTTTCCCCATCACTTTCCCTCTTTTCTTGGTTAGGGTTTTCGTGTCTGTCTATTTATTACGTTATGGGTTCTGTTATCTTTCTCTTGATAGCAGGTAGAATGTTGTTGATTTTACAGTGATTTTTAACTTCATCAGCTTTTTTAAATTTATGAATTTTTTTTTAAAAAAAATTAGATGGTGCTATTTTTTGTTTTACAAACAAAAACTATTCAGAATTTTGATTGGAATGATAGAGTGATTAGCAAAGAGCTGAAGAACTTTTCATTACATGTATGTTAACGTGAGGAGTGAATACTTTGTGATGCCAAGGAGGTACAAGGTAGATTTTGAAGATTAAGACCGTTGTAGCATGATCTGTGGTCGAAAAGAATGCACAATTGGTTAGCTATCTTCTTGTGTTAGGATAGCTGAATGTTTAGTTTATTCGCTGATATCTTTTTTTTTTTTTTTTTTAAATTTCCCCTTCCTTTCTAATTTTTGGCATAATCTGGAACTAAGCATATTAAACTCCCTGCCTTCCAATTGTTCATATACTGAGGTGTACTCATCTCTTTGATAAGCTGGATTTGGTAGTTAATACTATTATCACAGCCGAAGATTTATAAAGTTAGCACTAAAACATATAAGATATGCTAGCACATGCCACTAATTTAATTTATAATAGCATTTTGGCTCCATTAGGGTATGTTTAGTTAGGAGGTAAAAATGACGGGGAAAATTTTCATGGATGAGCTCTATGTCTAATTTAAGATTATGTTTTCTGGACTTTGTGTTTGCATTTGAGAAGTACCTTTGAGATGAAAAAGGAAAGAAAAAAAGAACCAATAAGACAGATGTATTCAGGAGTGTTTGCAGTTGCTCGAGGTGTATCGTGATCAGTGTTGCACGTTTCGTATTCATGTTGCTCAAGGTATATCTATGTTTTGTCTGTCGAGTATTGTGTTTTGTTTCTTTAAATGGTATGTTTTCGTGGAGTGAGCAGTGATTGTTTGTGTTCTTTTTTGAGAGAAGTTTCATGTACTCTTGTGTTCATCTCTCTTTTTGAGAGTTGATCTTTATCTAATTATTCAAAAAGGAACGACAGAGGTATTCAAACAACAGTAACAGGCCTCTCCTGCTTTAGCAGGCTAATTTATTCTACTACTTTTTGGCTTGACAAGAGGGGGAAAAGAAAGATGGTAAAATCAGAACTGAGTAAAGAGTAATCATGTGGCCTGGTTATTTAGTACTATGGATATTATTGCAACTGGTTTATTTAGACCTCCTAACTGAAGGACTCAGTCAAACAGATTGAAGCATTTAAGCTAGTTGTTTGTGACGGATTTTGTTCCATTACATGCAATTGGCAGGTTAATCATCCATATGGTCTCCAAGCTTATTGTACATGTGCCACTTTCTGCAGGATGCCGCTGAATCAGCCAGAAAAGCTGAAGCATCAAGGAAACGTGCAGAGGATATTACAGCAGGAACAGTCCAAATGAATGGCAGGGAGCTGTTTCTGCATGAGCCATGGGTATTTGATAACTCACGTTATTAAGTTTCTTTCTTAGTGGCTCAAAAAGCTGTGTATGGTGATGCTTTGATGACTTATGAATTAGTATTTTAATTTATGCTTGTACTGGGGTGGGGTTCTTTTAGATTTTCTAATCTCTGAGACATAGGATATATATATATATATATATATATTCAAAATATATATTCAAAATCTGCTTCTGTAGCAATATATTTCTGAAATATAAAGTTTATGCCTTTTCCAAAGGAAAAAAATGAATAGAATTGTTTTATACGGCCAGGATGGATCTATTTGACATTAAACTTTGTGGATTATGAGCAGTTGGAAAGTTACAAGTATTATTTATGTAAGGATGAATTTGTTAAACTAGTTGAGGTCCTTGTAGTTGGGCAGTTTAGTTTGTTATCATCTGTAGATAATTTTGGACTGCACCACTTTCTATCCAAGCTTGAGGGGGGGCCCTGCTTTGTTCCATTTTTATTGGATATGAACTACTTATGAAAATAGTCTTTAACCACATGCAGATTTCTGGATGTATTTTTCTCGCAGAACTGTTAGTCTGTCTGATACATATAAAACCAGTCATGAGTCCTTAAGTAGCCTATGTTTTTGGGGAAGTCAGTCCTTTGAGCGAACCTTCTATGATTAAGAGCGCGTTTGCATTTACTTTTAAAAAGGTGTTTTTATTTTCTTAATCTTTTTTTGTAGTTATTTTTTAAAAACATATTTTATATTTGGATAGACCATTTCAAAATTAATTTTAATTATTAAAAATGCTTATAATTCTTTGGATTAAAAATATAATAAAAACACTGTGTTTGTAGTCAAATTGTATAAAAGGTCAAATGCCTATTGATGAACTTACAAATCAGATTTATAGAAAATCTTTCCACTTTAACACAAAATTGATACACAATCTTAGAATTCATTTATATCCTTCAGCACAGCTTGCAATTTCTTTTTTTTTTTTCAAACATTTTTCTATGTTGAATTTAATCAATGATTTGTGAGTTTTTTAGTTTGACATCATTAATATATTTTTCATACGGCAGAATTGCAGTTGGCATATGGAATTGAGTATGGAATTGGAGTTTATAATTGAAATTAGGCTGTTCCAATTTTTATGTTTGGAGTAATATATATAGAATTGAAATTATAATTTCACAAGTCAATTTTATGAAATTCACGAACAATTAAAATATTCTTGATTTCTAATTTCGGACTTGTTTGGATTCCTTATGAAAGAAGAGTTCTTTTTTTAATTATTTCTTCTAAAAAGATCTTTTACATGAGCAGAAGATGTTTTATGTTTGGATGTAATGTTAATTTATATTTATATATAATATTAAAATATCTTTTCTTATTATCAAACATATTTTTTATGTTGTAAAGATTTTTTTTTCAGAAAATAGAAATTATAGCTTTTCCAAAAAGTTGTTTTTAAATTTTTCTTAATGATTCTACTTTTACTTAAAAAATTTATCCAAAATATACTAAATAACACGAGAAGATCCTTTTTTTTTTTTTAATAAAAAGATATTTTTTATCAAGATAATGGCATCTAAAGAAGCACTTATATAGTATAAATTGTCAATACCTAAACTTATTAAATATCTCTTTCTTTATTAAAGTATATATTTTTTTTAATTTCATAATAATCATGTTGCAATTTTATAGTAAACTCAGGGTGTGTTTGATATGCTATTAAAGATGATAGCCTAAGGTTATATTATATGTTATGCTCTTATATGTTATTTGGTGGAGATGACGCATTGTATAAGCTTAGACATAACTATTGTATATGTTAAAATATTGTATAACTTAATATAGCATGAGGAGGTATTTTAGGTTATTAGCTTTTAACGTATAAGATTATTACTTTTATTTTTAATATTTTATTAAAATGAAATAATTCTTAAATAAATAATAATAAGTAAAAATTTACAAATAAAATTATTTCATAATAAATAAATATTGTTAACAAATAATATATGATATCAATCTAGCTATATATAATAAAAATAAAAAAGTAATTATAATTAATAAATATAAAATAAAAGAAAATAATAAATAATAAATAGAAAATAAATATTTAAAATAAATAATATGTAATATATAAAAGCAAGTATCAATAATAAAAATATTTTGACTTAATATTTATTTTAAATTTAAAATTACAATAATTATAATTAAAAATATAAAATATATAAAAGAGTTACTTAATATTTATATAATTTATTGAAATAATAAATAATTATAAAATATTGAAATAAATAATAATATTTAAAATAAATTAAATTTTTGATTAATAAATATTTACATAAATATGATATTTAAAAATTATATTCAAATCATTAATAAAAAATTTATTTTATTTAATATTTAATTAAAATATTAGAATTATTTATAAATAAATGATAATATTATAGAATATAAAATATAATATCTTATATGGTATTATACCAAATATTGTATAGTATTAAAAGTTTATAAGGCTTATACTATAGGTCTTATGATTAGGTCTTATACTATCAATTTTTATTTTATCTAGCATGCTAAACAGGCCCTCAAACACAATTTAAGATTCTAAGTCGATTCTAGTTTTTTAGGATAAGAATTGAAATTAAAATTTTACATTCCAATTTCAATTCCAATAGCCAAACATACCGTTATATTTATACACAAATCATGTAGAAATTCATACTGTTAATTATTTTAAAGCATTGGGAGAACAAAAATAGTAAGATATGCATTTGGAATTTAAAAAAGTCTTGATTTTTTCAAAATGTAGATAATTATGTACCAGGATAGAGGATAATACATGGCTTAGGTGAGATATATCATTTTCAAATATACGATGTGTCATTTTGTTTCTCTTGTTTTTTTTTGGGCACGAACAATGTTCATAGAGTGTGATTGACATTGTGAGGTATGGGTGTTTTGTGTGAGAGTTAGACGAATTTTTTTTAAAGGTTTGATAAGGGGTATACTTGTAATTATTAATAATAGTAAGGGGCAAATTTCAAAAAATAATTTTATTAAAGATCACTTTTGCTTCTTTATTAGATAAAATGGATAAACAAATTAAAGGAATTAAGAATAAAGTAAACTGGGTCATACACGTGGGCTTCTCTATGTGGGCGCATCACTCCTTTAGGGGATGAATAGTACGTTCCTTGGGCCTAGCATTGTTGCCAGTATGGTGTGGGGAAAAGTTCTCAAATGAATGCTAGAGGGGGAGTCCTAATATGGGTCCGACTCCATGGATACGGTACATGAGTGAGATCAAGGAATATAGTTGGGACGTTTGGAAGCCGCAGACCTAGCCATGTATACTGGTACGCCCCTCAAAAGGTGGACTAAGGCGCTCCAAAAGATCCTTATCAGTGTAGGGGGATGAGGTAGGGAACCATGCACTATCTCCAGGCATAAGGAATACGCTATAGAAAGATGAACACTCGAATAACACAATGACCCACCAAATAATAGCCTCAAGGGTTTAGATCGAAGTGCATCATCTCCCATGAGGACATATCAAAGTAGACCACAAAGGTTGCCATCGGCCTTGTCTGAAAATGACATGGAAAGAAAAGGAGAGAGATGGGAATCTTAAATAAGAATCTCGTAGGCACTAGAACTAACAAGGGTGTCATCGTTATCATATCTAGTCATTTCAGTTTCTTTTACAAAATGATGTACGTGCATGTAAGGTTCATTTTAAGTTTTCAAAGCTTGATTATCCGAAGTATGTGTCTTTTAAACATGAGTTTAATTGTCATAAATGCATCATATAAAGTCATTCATGCATGACAATACTATAAGCAATAAAACATCACATAAGTCATAAACATAAACATTAATGGGGATCTATGTCTTTAGGCACATAACATTTCTCCTCCTCTAGGTGACTCATCCTTTATCTTTGCTCTAGCCACCGTGTTTCTCTCTGTTCTTTCTTTCTTTCTTTCTAAGACTATGCGCTCATACCTAGCTCACCATCGTAAAAACATAATACTTTCCGACTCTGAGTTATGGGTTCTAGGGGGCATTGGATCATCTCTCGGCATATAACCGAGATCTACTTATAGGATCATCTTTGTGTGTTTTATGTCACCTTATAACCATATTATTCCCTTAGAGATGCATAAATAAGCAAGCATCACAAAACATTATAATATCTTTAACTATCATCATCACATGCTCATAAATTTCATAAATTTCTTTAATTTCACAAACTTAGTAGAAATCCCAGTATAACAACTATAATTGGAATTTCCCAAATTTACCTCAAATCATATAACACATTAATTATGCATCTCAAATCACAACATGCCAAATTCATCATCGCATTCATCACATAAGCATATTATCATCAACATTTTATTGAAGAGTAAACATGCTCCTACTTAGTTGCCTAAAATCAAGGGATCAGACTCAAATAATGTATATGCTATGCTCAACAAGATATATACGATATACACATTAATCATTAATTTCATAATCCAAGATTCATGCATGCATGGTTGTCAATTAATGATTTCACATAGTTGTTCAAGTCATTCAATTTCGAAACAATTCACATGAACATAGTTCACGTAGGGTACCAATCACATCAATATTATCAAACTATTAATATTTATAGTATAGCCCCCTAAAAGGGGTAAAAATAAAAATTTCTATAAGTACGTAGGTCAAAGTGTAAATTCCTCATTGAGACACTCTTAACAAAACTAATGATCCTCAAAATTATCATACACTTTTAAAAGATCCAATATTACTTAGATATCATTTTTAAAAATTATAAAAACATTTTTGGACCCTTGGTTCAATTTGCTAAATTTTAGGGGTTAAAGTACAAATTTTCACTTTATGACACTTAGTGAGTTCCAACACTTCCAAAAATCCTTTTTGACTTCATCAATGATATTTTGCACACATAAACACATGCAAAATCACTTTAGACTCTTATCATATCCATTTAACTGAAATATAATCACATATTTGAGAAACTTAAAGTGTAATTTTTTACATTTTTCCAAACTACCCACACCTAGCACTTTTCAAAATCCTTGCGACTAGGATGCAAAAAATGATGTTCACAACAATTCTTAACATCTTAAAATCCCAAAACAGTAGCAACAAGTGTCATAAAGTAAGGAACAGTGGCAAAATCGAAAATGCGACAAGAGTTAAAAATTACGTTTTTACCATTTTCTAGTTACTAGTTTCCTTAAAAAATTATTTTAAGACACTTTAGCTACAAGGAATCATTTTTATACTTAGAAAAACCAATTTTTGACCGTAAACAGTAGCCAAACCAACATGCATTCATAGGGATCCTTCACATTCAAAATTACAATTTTGCTCCTTATTAGTTTCTAACTCTTTTGAAAATTCCCTTAAATACTTAAAACATAAGATACAAGTTTTAAATCAAATAAAACCAACCTTAGGCCTATTACACATGCCATGGCCAGATATATGTATTGTGTGTGTTCAAAATTCCATTTAAAATAGTTAAAGACAAGTCTTGAAACATTAGGACATAGAAGAGGCATAAAAGGATAACATTGGCCATTAAGACAACACAAGGCATAGAAGGAACAAACTTTAAGAAACAAGATCACAAGAGAAAAGCTCTTAATCATTTAGAACATGATTGAGTAAAACAAAAAAGCAAGCTTTGAACTTTAGGACACAAACAAATCATAAAATGACAAACTTTGAACTTTAGAACCATAAAGTAACAAACTCTTGCCAAGACGACTCATTTTTTCTCATCATTAAAATAAGCAACAAGCTTGAACATTGAAATGCAATTGGGTTCTTTTTAGAGCATTCAAAAATCTAAAGTGTTGAACTTGAAAAATAAACATGCAAGTGAACGGAGGTCGCCTACCTTCTCAAATTAGAAACTTATTTTAATGCTATCCTGCACCAAAAATGTAGTAAAGGGCACAACCTAGGTTATCTCTCAAGGTGGCTTCAATACTTAGTTGGGAAAAATAGGGGTTTGGAAGAATGAGATTAAAAACAATTAAAATTAAAAGATAATAGCAATGACCAAATATTAAATCCATTGGTGGCTATTGGTAATAAATTAGGCAATTCTACCATTAATCGATTGACCTCTAGAATTTGACCAATGCAAATAACTAATAAACAAGATCTCAATTTAATTAGAAATTACATTGATTTAATGAACCAATTGTTATAGCCTAACCGCCAATGGAAGGTTAATTCTAATGTTCTCCCTCAAACATAAACCAATAGATCTATTAATTTATGCCCAAAGGGTTTCCATAAATGACGATCACAATTTAGTTATCCCAACAAAGATTATAGCAATAGCCACAATAATTATAGGAATAAATATCAGAACATTAAGAAAACCAATGCATTTAATATCAAAAAGGGTCTCAAACATCATCCCATCATCCCAATCTATCCGGAAACCCTTACACTAGTAAAGAAATCTACTCCTCCATCTTTGGAGGATAACAATAATGAAGATAAGAGAGAACCTGAAAATAATAGCAATAATCCTTGCCACAATCTCTAAGACAAAACACTTTCACCAATGGAACCCTTAGAGAAGAAGAAAGAAGAGAGAAGAAAAGAGAGATGTAGAGAGAATAATAGTAACTAAAGTGGCAACCTAAAAGTGAGTCAAAAGCTTTGGTAAAAGTCTGTAACAATCGCTTAAATATTGCTCACTAAAAGTGAGCCAAAGTGGGCCCAAAAACAAATTAATGAGCTATCAGTCCGCTATCGCACTAGCGCAGCTCACCTGAATATGAGCTTCTATGACTTTTTTCCTTTTCGCTCCATGCTTCTTCCAAAGAATTCACATATTTGTTCTTGACAATTTGCACTTGATCCAAAACTCCTATGTACAAAACCATACTCAAAGAGACAAGTTAAACGCAACAGGGTGTAATTACAAATTATTTCAAAATCAATGCAAAAGTCAATAATTCTATCAAAATACACAATGAGGAATAAATCAAAATCCTAATTAATTACATTAATAACACATAAAACTCATGCAAAAGCTAAGGTTCGGTAACAAGATAAGTGGCATAAATGCCCTTTATCAAACTCCCCCACACTTAAGCTTTCACATGTCCTCATGTGAAACTAAGATCAAACCAAGGCATGAATGAGAAATAGTATACAAGGACTACACTAGACTCTTAAAACTAAGAGTGCATGATGCATGAAATTAAATAACAATACACCAATCTAATGAACCTAGAGACACAATAGTAAATTTTCACATCAACAATTAATAAAATTATAACAAGCAAGGTATGAATAAGAGCATAGCACAAATTATATAATCCAGTATGATGCATGGACCAAGTACAAAAATCCTCACAAAATCAGTGTTTACCACTCATTTACTCAAGTGTTTAGGGTTATGATGCACACTCAATCATCTCAAATGAAAATGCATTATCATAAACTTGCCACGGGTCTCATTCTCCATTTTGTCACATACACATGCATACTGAATCAAGATGACTTATCTTTGGTTGTAATGGGGCTTAGTTGAAGGTGGATAAATATATAGGCTAATGGGCTAAACCTCAAGTCAAAGGTGAACAAATGCATATACTAAAAGCACTTTGTCCAACTTAACACAATCACATGCCTTTCTTTTGCAATGTGGCACACCTTCAACCTAAACTTTTCTAGAAAATTTTATTTCAATCTTATCTTTTTTTTTTCTTGGTGTGCCACTTGTTGAATTTGGTGTACATATTGTTCCTCCCTACACTTAAATTGGGGCATGCCCTCATGCTCTCCCCACACTTATGCTCAAGCACATATAAAAAAATGTACAATTGCTCTCCTAAGCCTAAAAGGTTGGGATTTTTCATGGTTTTTCACTTTTGGCTAAGGATGTGCTAAAACAAAAGAATGAGCAATAAGACTCAAAGGGGCTAAACAATGGTAACATGCAAAGGTTGGTTATATAGGCAAGTGGCTAAAAGTAAGAAACATGCCTCAATCATATTCAAGCATACATATGAAAAATATATTTTTAAACAAGACCCTAAGCAAGTTCTAGAATGCAAATCCAAAGAGGTAAACACACATGAACAAATAAGCATGGCACATGATAGTCTAATCAAGAGGCTCAAAATCTTACAGGTAAAAGTATATGTACTCAATCCAAAAATATGGTGAATCCACCAAGCATGTAATACAAAATAAAGTCAATGTCAAGCATGTCAATATAGTGCATGTGGTGTGAGCCTATGTATGTGACTTCTAGGGTGCCAAAGGAATAGTGTAGAACACAAACAAAAATAAACATGATGCAAGAATTAAAACAAAAAATGACAAAAATTAAAATGCAGAAAAATAAAAGAGAAAGGTAAAGAAAAACCTCATGGTGGGTTGTCTCCCACCCAGCACTTTACTTTAACATCTCTAAGTTGGACGATTAGGACCCTCATGGAGGGTGTGCAGCTTCAACCCAAAGATAAGCCATCTGATCCCTTAGATCCGTGGGGTCTCATGGAGGTGTATCAATTGGTGCCCCTCAATGTCACATCTAGTCATCAGAATTTTCCAACTCAATTGCACCATCGGGTGTGCACAGGTAACCAAGAATGGTCCCTCCATCTAGACTTTGGCTTTCTAGCCATCAGTTTTGCCTGGGGCTGATGTAGCAAGATCCACTCCCCTTCAGGGCTTCTTACCCAACATAGGCTGGTCATGGAGCACTTGGCAAACTGATAACTCCTGCCTGGTGGCGTACCTGTATCTGAAAACTTAGGACATTCTAAAATAAAGGTGCATCATATCCCATGGAAGAAGAAAAAGTAAAGGAGGATCTGGATCTTTATAGAGCATATTTCCACAAGTATCATCAACTACAGAGTCAATGACATCAATGCTAAACATGGAGTGTTCCTCATGGGGATGTTTCATAGCATCAGATAAGTTAAATTGGACCTTCATGTCCCTACACTCCATGGATAATATGCCCACATAAACATCAATCATGGTTCTAGCAGTTTTAAAAATGGTCTATCCAAGATCAATGTATGTTGGCTAGCATTGGTGTCATTCTCCATCTCAAGCACATAAAAATTAGTAGAGAATATTAAATCATTTACCTATACAAGAACATCTTCCAATACTCCATCTGGTCTTGTGATATTATGGTTGGCCAGCTGAATTTGCAACCCGATTGGTTTGATTTCTCCAAAGTGCAAGGACTGATAGAGTGATTTGGGCATAACATTAATGTCAGCTCTAAGGTCAGCTAGAGTTCTCATGATATGCAAGTTCCCAATGGTACAAGGAACATAGAATGTGCTCGGGTCCTTGCACTCGGTGACAGGTTGCTTGGCTTGATGATGGGGAAAGTATTTACCCCTAGTCACCTTATTCTCCACGCCCTTAATCTTCCTTTTATTGGTGCACAAATCCTTAAAAAAAATTTCATACTTGGGAATTTGTTTGATTGCATCTAATAGAGGTAAGTTTACTTGCACCTGTTTAAAGGTTTCCCAAGTTTTAGAATCTAATTCTAATGCACGGATTTTCTAAGTTGGATCCTTTGTGGAATGGAGTGTAGGGTGGAATTGTGGTCATGGCAACTTTTGGAGAGCATTGCGTTCACCAGAATGATTCTCTTAGAGCTCTTCTCTTTTTGGAACATCATTGGCCTCGCAGACCGCGTAGTGTGATTGAGCGCTACATCGGTCAATAGAATCTCTTCCAAGCCTCTTTTGTCTCCTTATTTTCATTTTCTTCAAGCCTAATCACTTCTGGAATTTTTGTTCCAAACCTTAGAGTGATTGCACAGACATTTCCTCTTGGATTGGGCACAATTTGAGAGGCCAACTGGGCAGTTGGGGCCTCCTGGCTTTGACTATTTTTCATCTGAGTCACCTCTTTTCTTAGTTAGGCATTTTTTCTTCTAATTTCCTGTATTTTCTCCATCATCATTTTCATCATCTCAGTCATAGTGGATCTAAGGAAGGAAGTGCAGGAAGGGCCAGTTGCCTCTGATGAGGTGCCAGATACTTTTGCTATGAAGGTTGGCCCGTTGTTGAGAATTATTACCCCACTTCAAATTGCGGTGATTCTTCCAGCTGGAGTTATAAGTGTTTTCAAATGGAACTGGCCTCTGATTTTGAGGTGACTCTAAAAAGGATATGTTGCTGCTACCCTAGTGGTGAGTCATCTTGCAATGCTAGACACATATCAGTGTGATGATCATTTAAAGTACATATGCCACAGACCTTAGGAACCATCTGAGTTCCTGTTTGGCTTACTTTGCTACATAAGGCCAGAAAGTTGTTGTAAAGTCTGGGTCAACAATGGATTCTCTGCTGGTTCACTTCATGAAGGCCTCTAGTAGTTGTGGCTGCCCTGGAACCAAATTGCTGAAAGTTGGCAGCCATGTTCTCAATCAAAACACGGGCTTCTTCTAGTGTCTTATCTAAGAGTGCCCTCCACTTGCAGCTTCAATCATGCACCTATCAGTAGGTAAAAGACCTTCATAAAAGTATTGGAGGAGGAGTTGGTCCGGAACTTGATGGTTAGGGCAGTTGGCGTAGAGGAGCTTGAAATGCTCCCAATACTCATGGAGAATCTCATCTAAATGGCAGATTCCAGAGATCTTTTCTAATAGAAGTCACTTTAAGGAAAATACCTCTCCAAGAAAAGCTTCTTCATTCCAGTCCATATTTACTACCCATCAGGAAGATGGAAGAACTAATTTTCTATTGCACCCTCAAGGGAGAAGGGGAATACTTTCAACTTAACATCATCCACCTTCATCCTATTGGGTCTTAGGCCAGAACATACCATATGGAGCTTCTTTAAGTGCTGATGGGGGTCTCTAGACAGCACATGGAATTTAGGTAAAGCATGTACCATATACCCTTTAAGCTCAAAATCATTGTCTAGCTTGGGGTAAGTAATGGCCAAAGGGTGCTGGGTGAAATCAGGGCAAGTGAGCTCCCTAAGTGTCCTTTCTAATCTCCCATGTTACCTATATTTGTTGATGTTTTGCCTGCTGATTTTTCTGAAATTTTCTCAATCTTAGAATCAAGAGGTATCAAATTTCCAGGAGACAGAACGCCTCATACAAGGGAACAAAAGTTTTTTATTTTCAATTTTTTGGCATAAAATAATAGTAATTAAATAAATAAAAATAAAATAAAATAAACATGCAATAAAAAATAATAAAAAACTAAGTTTTAATACCTCCCAACAAGCGCCAAGATTTGAACGAAGGTTGTCGTTTACCTCCTCAAATTATAAATTTATTTTAATGCTAAGTTGCACAAAAAAATGTAATAAATGACACAACCTAGGTCGTCTCTCAAGGAGGCTTCTATACTTAGTTAGGAAAATAGGGGTTTGGAAGAATGAGATTTAAAACAATTAAAATTAAAAGATAATAGCAACAGTGAAGAAGGCACTAGTGCAATGTATTCCTAGGATTGGAAATTAATTATCATTGACCAAATATTAAACTTATTGATAGCTATTGGTAATAAATTACCGACAATTCTACTATTAATCGATCGACCTCTAGAATTTGACTAATGTAAATAACTAATAAATGAAATCTCAATTTAATTAGAAATTACATTAATTTAATGAACCAATTGCTATAGCCTAATCGCAATTGGAAGGTTAATTCTAATGTTCTCCCTTAAACATAAACCAATAGATCTATCAATTTATGCCCAAAGGGTTTCCCTAAACGATCGACAATTTAGTTATCCCAATAAAGATTATGACAATCACCACAATAATTATAGGAATAGATACTAGAACAATAAGAAAACCAATGCATTTAATATAAAAAAAGGGTCTCAAACATCATCCAAATCCATCTTGAAATCCTTACACTAGTAAAGAAATCTACTCTTCTATCTCTGAGGATTACAACAATGAAGATAAGAGAGAATCTGAAAATAATAGCAATAATCTTTGCTATAATCTCCAAGACAAAACACTTTCACCAATGGAACCATTATAAAGAGAAGAGAGAAGAAGAGAGATGTAGAGAGAGAGTAATAGCAACTAAAATGGCAGCTAAAAGTGAGTCAAAATCTTCGATAAAAGTCTATAACAATCGCTTAAATACTCATCTAAAAATGGGCCAAAGTGGACCCAAAAACGGATTAATGAGCTACCAGTCTACTATCGCACGAGCGCTGCAATGCTAAATGACCGCTGCAATGCTCACCAGAATGATGAGGCCCAAAAATTCAAGTCTCTCAGCCAAGCGCTCAGCGCTCACCCGAATATGAACTTCTATGGTTGTTATTCCTTTTTGCTCCAAGCTTCTTCCAAATAATTCCTAACTTTGTTCTTGACATTTTACACTTGATCCATAACTCCTATGCACAAAACCATACTCAAAGAAACAAGTTAAACACAATAGGGTGTAATTTCAAATTATTTCAAAATCAGTGCAAAAGCCAATAATTCTATTAAAATCACACAATAAAGAATAAATCAAAATCTTAATTAATTACATTAATAACACAATAAAACTCATGCAAAAAGATAAGGTTTGGTAGTAAGATAAGTGGCATAAATATCCCTTATGGAAGTTAACTTATTTTTTAATAGTATAGGCATAAAGTAAAGAATTTGAAACATAAATAAGCAAGTTAGTTCATTTCTAGCCATTATGAATATAAAGTGATGAACATGAAAATAAATAAGCAATGCTTGTTCATTTTATAAAGTGAGGACTTGAAACATAGACATGTTGTGCTTGTTCTTTCATAAGCTATCAGAAATATAAAATGAGGACTTGAACCATAAACATGCTTTGCTTATTCATTTTTAAGCCATTACAAATATAAAGTGAGGACTTGAAATAAAAATATGCTATGCTTGTTTGTTTTAAAACCATTAGATGCATAAAGTATTAAGCTTCAACAAAAGCACAAAAGAAAGAACATTAGCCTATGGAAAAATTATGGTTCAGCTTTATAGCCTCTTGGTGAGTTACTTTAGACCCTCATTAAGATAGCTCATCATCAAGCTCTTTTTGAAACAAAACAACAACAAAAATAAAGAGAACGGTAGAGGATGAAACTCAAAATGAAACAAAATAGGTTTCTAGATGGAATAAAATAATTTAAAATAATAAAAGGAAATTCTTTATGACATAAAATAATAATTATTTAATGGTTTTCTAGATGGAAATTGAGTTAAAATATTATTTGTTTGAATGGGTCTTAAGACACATCTCCTAAACCTTAGGAAAGTGTTCTTACAAAAAGTATAATGTTTCTTTTCTTTTTTTGTGATGATGTCATGATTATTCCATTTGTCTCTTTGACTTGTTAATTGTGATTAGAGATGAGATTAAGCATGATTAATTATTCTATTGCCTCAATCAATTCAAATTAGTCGTCTTGACCCAAAATTGATTAATAAAAATAATTAATCTTTAATTTGAGTCTAATATTGCCTATATATCCTTAATTACCCTAATTAAGCTTAATTAGCACTAACTATGAAAAAATGGTAACTTCACTTCATAAATTAACATATCCAACCCCCGTCGTCACTTAATCTCATGTTAAATTACTTCTGGACATTTTAGTAATTTTACTCATGAGAAAATGGAATCACGATTTCCACACTAGTTACTTGTCCAAAGCACATATAACCCCCTTTAAACATTAAACTAACCCCTTGAAGATATTCTGGACTGGCCGTCCTTGATTCTCATGCAAAAATTTTGCACGTAGGTAAGAATCAGGGCGTTACAAAAATGGCCACCTCCAATATACAACCAAGAGAAGATTTTTCTTCTCTTTGTCCTTAAGAGGCTTTATTTCTTCCAATCCTCCAAGGATCTAACTTTTGGTAAGGCTTTTGCTTCATTTTGAGTTCATTCCTTTACCTTCCTCTTTTATTTTTGTTTTAAAAAGAGCTTGATGTTGAGCTCTCTTGATGAGGGTCTAAGTAACCCACCAAGAGGCTCTAAAGCTCAAATCATGCCCTTTCAATGGGATAAAGTTATCTCTTTTACTATTTGGTTGAAGTAATATGTTAGAGCTCGACACTCTATGCATATAATGTTGAAAAATGAGCTAACTTGCATATTTACATTTCAAGTTCATCACTTTATATTTCTAATGGCTAAAAATAAGCTAACTCGCATATGTGCATTTCAAGTTCATACTTTATGTTTCTAATGGCTAAAATTAAGCTAACTTGCATATTTATGTTCCAAGTGTTAGCTCCAAAACCCTTCAAAGTATCAAGTGCTTAATGTTGTGAGTGATAATGAAACCATTTTCGTGAAAATAGTTTTAAGAAGGACTAAGCGTTTGTTTGAGTTTCTTGAGTATACAAACAAGATCGTTCTCATAAACATACAACGTCATGAACATGTTTTATTTTCACGAAACTATGTGTAAACATGTTGAATCTCATTGAAAGAGATTTATAACTTAAATGAAGTGAAAAATAATCCTTGAAATGGATGTTGATATGGTGAGAACATGAAAGGAAATTATCAGGAACAAGAAACCAAGACTTAGATCTTCAGAAAGTAATCCACAACTTCAGAAAAAATCTTTCAAGTGAAGATTTCAATCCAACTATGAAGAACAAAATGGTTACCATCTTCAATCATCATGATCGTATTAGTTCATTCACCAACTAGCTCTGATTGAAGCAAGGAAGATTAAAGGAAAGTCAGAAACTGAAACAATGCTTCAGAAAGTACGTTTATTGTAAACAGTGCACTTTACAAAAATGGGAGGGAACATTCAAATTTAAATTAAAATCAAACCCAGTCAAGGACTAACATGACATCTTTTCAACTTGGTCAAGTTCCAGCTTAGAAGAAAAAGTTCAGAAACCTCATTTAGAAAGCAAAAAGTAGTTTCTAAAGGTGGACTCAGAACCTCTATTAGACAACGGCTTCTGACCAAAAGTAACTTACATGAGCTACTCTTCTAGACTTTATTTCCAATGCACAAAAAGAAGATCAACACATGTCACTAGGAAAATAGATCGATGGCAACGGTTATAAATGAATATCAAGTATAAAAGAAGATGGTGTGCTTACAACTCAAGACTTTTGATCATTACCTTGTGCTAAAATGTTGAAGAAATTTTCTTTCATCTTCTGTAAAGCTATTATATCTTATAATCAATTTTATCTTTGTAAAAATCTTCTTTCTAAGAAAGTTCTAATTAGATTATACTTTCTTCCTTGGAAGAGTAGTTAGAAAGAAGTCACCCAAGTTTTTAGCCCATACATTGTTTCATCTATGGAAAGCTTGAGTGTTTGTTTGTTTGAGTGAACCATCCCAAACATATTCCTTGTAACCCGATCCAGGAGTGATCATTGTGAGGTAGTTTGAAGAGGCTAGTCAAAGACTACTTAGAAGTGACTATAGAGTGAGCTACTAGTCATGTGAGATAGCTTGAGAAGGCTATTGAAAGACTATATGACTTTCTCAGGGTTGAAAGGGTTGATTAGTGGAACTCAACAGTTGTTGAAAACAAATGTAAGGTTGGCCAAACAGGATAAAAACTCTTGTGCAGGATCTTCTTTTCTTGAATCTCTTTATATTATGTTTTGTGCCTATTATATTTACTTTTCTAAAAAACTTTCTTTAACTCATTTTTCATATCTATGTTTTAGTTTAGAAAGTCACTTTCTAACATATACTGATGTTATTTCCGCTGCACTTCAAGTTCATACTTGATAGTACGTGTTTAAGTTTTAGAATCTAAATACAAAAGAAAAGTCGAAGCACATTCAACCCCTTTCTCGTGCACTTTTCAACCCGTATTTGTCATTAGAGAGCAGGCCTCTAAGGGGTTGAAAAAATTAATAACTCCAGAAGTTAGAGATCCTAAGGACAAATGACACAAAATATCCATATTGCAGAAGAACACTCCATAAACGGCCACCATTCTTTGAAGGTGGAGATTATGTTTCCTGAAAAACAGAATGGAGCTACTTATAAAATATACAAGTCTTGACTTGTAAGAAATCATTCAAGAAGGAGACTATGTTCCAATTAAAGTCGTTCTTGGAATTGAAGACCCACCTTCTATCTCCAAAGAAGTTCCTAGGGGTAGGTGGACAAAGCAACGTACGGCAAGAGTTCAGTTGAACTCAAAGACCAAATACCTACTTACATGTACACTAAGAAAAGCTTAATATAATAAAATTATTGCTTGTGACACAATTAAAGAAATCTAGGACGGACTTCATATATTGTATGAAGGTACTGATCAAGTCAAGGAGACAAAGATCAGGATGTTGGTCCATCAATATGAAATATTTAAAATGATGGAGCAAGAAAGTATTGATGACTTGATCACCAGGTTCATGCACATTGTATACCAACTCAAAGGGTTGGGTAAAAAGTATTCAAACTCTAGAGATGGTAAGGAAAATTTTAAGAAGCCTTCTTGTTAAATGGCTTCCCAAGGTCATTGCTATTACTGGCTAAGGACTTGCAAACTTATAGCTTGGATGCACTCATTGGATCTCTTAAACTGATGAGGTTGTGCTCTCTGAAATTCATAAGGAAATCATAAAGAAGAGCAAGTCTACGGTCTTGAAGTCTTTATATAACAAGCAATCCAAAGGTAAAGTAATGAAAGTAGCTAAAACATAGATGATGAAGAAGAAGAAGAATCAAAAGATGAATCTAAAGAAGAAGATGGAGATAAAATCTCCATGGTCGTAGGGAAGATATCTATAGCTTGGAAAAAGAACATAGAAAAGAAAGACATCAACTTCAAAAAGGTCAAGAAAGGCAAGGGAAAGTTGGACAACATAACCTACTATAACTGGAGAGAAGGGACACTTTAAGACTAATTGCCCTAAGCTCAAGGGTCCAGAAAGGTTACCCTCAAAGAAGAAGGGAATGCTAGCCACCTAGAGTGATTCAGAGGAGGAGAAGAATGATTAGAAAGTCAGGATGAGCTAGAAGATGTAGCAAACTTATGTTTCATAGCTGGCTATGCTTAGAAGGAGAACCTAAGGTAAAGACATCTTCTGAACTTGACCTTTCTTATGATGAATTACTTGTATTATATGATGAATTGCTTGAAAACTCTTAAACCCTATCCTTTCACTATCTCAACGTCAAAAAGAACCATTAGAAAGTGGTTCTAGAGCTTGAAGAGGCCAAAATAGAGATTGAAAATCTAAAGCTTGAGAAAGAAGAAATTAAAGAAGAAAACAAGTTTCTAAATGTTAAACTCAAAGCCTTAGAAATTGAAGTCACTGGTAAAGATCAAAAGGCTCATAAAATAATTTCAAAACTTGAGAGGACTTCAAAACTTCTCAAATCTAACCTTGAAAAGATGGTAAAAGGTTCAAAGAACCTTGAGCTAATGCTTGGAGGACAAAGGCCATATATTCAAAAAACAAGGTTGAGATATGAGGGTAATATGGATGAAAAAGGTAAAGCAACCTCATCTAAAAAGAAAAAGAACAAAATATCCTATACTTTCTGTCACAAGAAGGGACACCCACCTAAAAAATGTTTTATGAGAAAGAAATCTATAAAACATGTTGGGAAACCTCCCTCAAGAAAAACTAACCTAAAGTAAAAATTGTTTTTCTTGGGTGTGTCTGAGAATGCATGTTGACAAAGACAACAACTAGTACATGGATAGTGGCTACTCAGATACATGTTAGGATCTAGAAAGTGATTCAGAAACCTGAAGCCCAAGAACTTTGGATCAGTAAAATTCGCTGATGGAAGAAAGACCAAGGTCACATGTATAGGAAATGTTGAACTTGGAGGAATTTATGAAAAATATGATCATGTGATAATGATAGTTAAGACATAATGATGTTATATGATACTTGCTCATTTATGCATCTCTAAGAAATGTTAAAGTTAATAGGTGACATAAGACATATGAAACACCCTAATATTTAACTCAATATGCTTAAGTCATATTAGAGATAGTTACTAGTTACTTGACTCTTTAAAATAGATTAAGAGAAAAATAGTGGTAAATTTGTTTTAATACACTTTAAAACTGAAAAATAGAAGCCTTGCGTGTAACATACATATAAATAACTAGTTGCAAAATAAATATCTATAATCATTGCATATAATTTACAGCATAAAATTAACTCAACAATCAATACCATCATAAATATTTAAGTAATTAAATAGACAAGTATCATAAGTAGCTACCAGCTAACAATGGTCCAGTCAAAACATAATCTCAATAAGACAGGAATATGTATCAGGTCTATCCGAATAAATTTGAAAATGCTAAGCTAATTTCCCAGCATGTACTCCATTGCTTGTACTTGAGCCTTAGGATCTTCACCTGTAGACGACACAAAATAGAAATAGGGTGAGAACTTGAAAGCTCTTAGTAGGGGTATTAAGTGTCATTGAAATCATCCTGAGTCACTTGGTTTTTTATAAAAATATGAGCATACAAAAGTATTCATTTTAAATTTTTCAAAAAGTCTTCAATCCAAAGTGAACGTGTCTTTTAGAGCATGATCTTTATGTCATGGATGCTATACTATATTTCATGTCTGCATGATAATATAAATGAATATATGCATACATACATATAAAATTACATTCAGTCACATAATGTATGTAGTTTAGTCTTTTCATTTTCTTTATCTTTCTTTATACGTCTCTTTCTCTATATATCTCTTTCTTATTCATCCAGTTTAGCCAATCAGTGGGGTAATGAGCTCATATTCAAAGTCAATCATCATTGACAAATACAGTGGGATAAAGATGTTGAAACCATAGGGATCACCTTCCCTTCCTAGCATAGCTAGTGTTTAAAGGAGTCCACCTTCTTGGCAGGTAAATAGGGATCAAAGGATCACATTCAATGTTTAAGATTGTCTTCCCTTAATAAACTCTGGCCTGAATGAGACCACCTTCCATAAGCTAGTAACTAGGGACTGAAGGGTCATATCCATTTTTTTAATAATTATCACAAGTCTCATTGAGTATATGCACATAACCTCAATATTTTCATTATTCATAGCAACAATAACATGCAATATTTCACATAAAAATCACTCTTGGATCACATAAGCCACAAAACATACTCACATTCACTAAGCCAGAATATCATATCATTATTAACTTAAATAAATGAATTTCCTCTCAATATCTAAAATTTTATCAATCTCATTCTCATGATTTTCTTTTGATCAAAACAAAGTCTTATGAACATTGGCTACGTCTGTTATCTATGACGAGTTAAAGAAAACTTTCCATTAAGATTTATCATATTCCATGATTTCTACCCTTTTCTATTTATTATTATTTTTATTATTGTTAATCATGTCATTACTTATATATATATATACATATTGTAATTTATTTTATTATTTTTCTACCATATTAAGGTACTATCACTTAATCTATAATTATTGTAGCAAATTGTCACTTACAAGCTTTTATGTTTGAAAATTCATAAAGAAGCCTACAAATTAGAATCGATATGTAACAAAGGCTAATGATCGAATTTTGATGATTCTGGAAAATTCATGACACTCATGTGCCAAAAAGATATAAAAGGAATCGAAATACACGAAGGCTGAATCTATGCATTCTGTAACTTTAGAATCATAGGCCAATCTATAGAATTCAGTGACTTTTAGAACAACAAGGAAGGTTAAATGATAACGTAATGGAATAATTTTGAAAACCAAAATAAATAGCAAGGCCAACCAATGATCCTACTGCAATTAAACAAACTTTCATAAAACTAAATTGCAACAAGAATTAAGAGTAGCAATGAAGATACTGACAAAGACAAACAGGAATTAATTTTATAAAAAGCCAAACAAGAATGGCACATACATCATTAAAAATTCTAAAAAACATGATCATTCATGTAGGAATTGTAGGCAAGAAACCTGCCTTGCAGATTGTTGAAAAGAGGACAAAATGTAGACTTGAAACCTTAGCTCCATGTTCTTTTAATAGGAATCAAAGGGAATAATTTCTGATTTCCTTTTGATGAGAAGATTAGTATTTAAAGAAAGATAACATTCATGGTTGTTTGAGACTTAGCATGGAAGTATCATTTTTAGTTTATCTATAATTCAAATTCCTGATTTTAAACTGTTTTATTTTATCATCCTTTTTCTAAAAAGTATTTGTATATTTTTGTATCTGTAATCCAAATGGTTATACTTGTTTCTTTTCATTAGTTCATTATGATTATAAAAGTACTCATACAATTGTATATGTGTATTGGTATCACATTATATATATATATATATATATATATATATATATATATATATATATATATATATATATATATATAGGGGGCGTATCACATGGGAGGGGTGATTTATTATGAGTGAGAAGAGCAAATTCAGGCCGTATAACCATACATGGATGGTCAGAATTGAAAGTTGATTAATGGTAATTAATGATCACATGCTTATTTAAAAAAAGTCATATGATTTTATGTTTTAATCTTGGTCATTCATGTAAGATCCAATGGTCAAGATTCACTCCTCTCACTTTCACAATAAATTACTTTTCTCATATGACAGTTCCCTATATATATATCTATGTGTGTGTGTGTGTGTTGGTATCAAGTTATAATTATATATCCCTTGTTGTTATTATTATTTTCCCACAAATCAGTCTTAAATTTTGAATTGAATAGTAAATCTTTTATCACCTATTTTATTTGTATTGACCAATCCTGTTTAAGGGGGTGTGCGGTGGTTTCAAGTTGGGTTGTTTCTAGATGCATTTAATATAGGTTCATTCTCTAAATTTGAATATCAAATATTTTACAGCTTAATTAATTAGTAATTATTTATAAAAAGAAACTAATATTATAGGCATAGATTACTTGGTCATAACTCAATGGGTCCCTAATGAGTCCCTAGGTTCTTATTTTAATTTATGATTCTAATTTAATAAAATTATTGACTTTTGATAAATTATTATTCTACCCTTATATTGTTAATTTTTTTCTCATTTTTCCTAAGTTTTAATCTCATCAACTTAGAAACCACCCCTATAATTCATAGAACATCTAATTAATCTTACTAATTACAATTAAAAAATGAGCTAATTATAATAAAAAAATTAGGGATGTTACATTTCCCCTCATTGAAAAGAATTTTGTCCACAAAATTCACCACACATAATTGTTCGAATAATAAAGACATATTTTATAGGCCTAGCAGTGGGCTGGAAAGAAGTAGTTCAAAAGGAAATTCAAACACATATAGATGCAAGGTTTTCACATAGTCATGAAAAATTAAAGAGTAGGAGGCATTGGAATCATCAGGTGCAATCAAGCTTTTACCATTCACCTTATGCTTACCCTAAATACGTTGTTCAATTGTATGGCATTTTTAGCATTCACGGTAAAGACTCTTTCTTGGCATTGGGGTCTACTAGGAGGGGGTTGTGGCTGATTCTTCATAGGGCAATCTTGAGCTATATGACCGGGCTTCTCACATCTATAACAAACTCCCGTCCATACAAGAAAGGGTGACTTCCGTGAACTTTGTTGTCCTTTGAACAAACCTCCTGTCAATGTTGCTTGTGTTGGAGTGGGGTTAGCCCTTTGGGACAATTTGTCCTTAGTGCCTTGGAATTCACAGAACCACCACCTAACTGAAAAGGCATTCTAGAACCTTGTTGTTTAAACTTCTGCCCTTAGGGTGCCATCTTCTGCCTGTATGCCTCAGCCTTAGAGTTTGCAAGCTTCTTCTTGGCTTCAAACCATCCTCAAATTTCACACACTTTCACACCTAATTAGGTTGCCCTGGTAAATCCTGGAAACTTGATCAGCTCTTCAAACTTGGCTATATATTACGAGACAGACATATTACCTTGCTTAAGTGTCATGAACTCCATTTCCTTTGCATTCCTTAATAAGGCAGGAAAATACTTCCCATAAAACTGTTCCTTGAACATATCCCAAGTAATATGGTCACTCTACAAAATTTCACCTAGCACTAGACCATCATGCCTCTCCTTCGCTATCAAGCATATAGATAGCAAAACTCGCTTTTTGTTCCTTTGAACATGGAACAACTTAGAAAAATTTTTCAATGCTTTTGACCCAAGCATCAGCCACACTAAGGTCACATGGGCCTTGGAATGCTAGAGGTCTAGCTCTCCTGAACTCAAAGAATATCATATCCTCTACACCTCCTCTTCTATGCCTGTTGATTTCCTTGATGATCCGATCAGCCATAGCTCATTGATCTAGCCATCTATTTGAAAGTCTCCATCATGTCCCCTGATTAGTAAAGACATCCTCTATTTGATTCCTAGGATGTCTACTAGGTGCCATCAGTCCCTAAGTACACAAAACAATAAACATTAAGGCAATCAATCTTAATACCCAATGTTAAATGAACTAGTTACTATGACACACAAGTAAAATGGTCATGCATTTCTAATTCCTAAAGTCTATCATACAGACAAACTATAGGCATGACATAGCTACCGTTCTACACTTAAGAAACATAGTCATCCAATTCTCATCTCCAAGAGAATCGAACTACTGATACTAAAATTTAACATCTTAATATTTAATAAGATATGCTTAAGTCATATTAGAGATAATTACTAGATTGTTACGTTTTTTATTTTGTTTACTTGACTCTTTAAAAGATATTAAGAGAAAAATAATGTTAAATTTTTTCTTAAAACACTTTAAAACTGAAAAATAGAAGCCTTGTGTGTAACATACATATAAATAACTAGTCGCAAAATAAATCTCTATAATCATTTCATATAAAGTTCACATCATAAAATTAACTCAAAGTCAATAATGTCATAAATATTTAAGTAACTAAATAGACAAGTATCATATGTAGCTATCGTCTATCAATGGTTCGGTCTCAAAATATAATCTCAATACGACAATAATAAAGGAAATGTCCTGGGTCTATCCTAATAAATTCGAAAATGCTAAGCTAATCACCCAAAATGTACTCCATTGCTTGCACTTCAGCCTTAGGATCCTCACCTGGAAATGACACAGAAATAGAAATAGGGTGAGAACTTGAAAGCTCTCATAAGGATATTAAGTCTCATCAAATCATCCCCAATCACTTCAGTTTATTATAAAAATGTGAGCATACATAAGGATGCATTTTACATTTTAAAAAGTCTTCAATCCAAAGTGAACGTGTCTTTTAGATCATGATAATTATGCCATGGATGCTATACTATATTTCATTTATGCATGATAATATAAATGAATATACACACACATACATATAAAATTGCATTCAGTCACATAAGGTATGTAGTTTTGTATTTTGATTTTCTTTATCTTTCTTTATACATCTCTTTCTCTATATATCTCTTTCTTTATTCACCCAATTTAGCTAATCAGTGGGATAATAAGCTCATAGCAAAAGTTGATCATCACTGACAAATACAATGGAGATAAAGAGGGTGATAGAATAGCTGGGGTCACCTTCCCTTCCTAGCACAACTGATATCTAAAGGAGTTCACCTTCCCGGTAGGTAACTAGGAACCAAAGGATCACACCCAATATTTAAGATCGTCTTCCCTTCCTAGTACAACTGGGCTGAAGAGTCCACCTTCCCTAAGCTAGTAAAGGGACCGAAGGGTCATATCCATTTTTTGATAATTATCACAAGTCTCATTGAATATATACACACAACCTCAATATTTTCATCATTCATAGCAACAATAACATTCAATATTTCATATAAAAATCACTCTTGGATCACATAAGTCACAAAACATACTCACATTCATTAAGTTGAAATATCATATCATTATTAACTTAAATAAATGAATTTCTTCTCGATATCTAAAATTTTCTCAATCTCATTCTCATAATTTTCTTTTAATTAAAACAACGTCTTATGAACATTGGCTAAGTCCATTATCTACAGTGGGTTAAAGGAAAATTTCCATAATTTATCGTATTCCATGATTTCTACCCTTTCCTAGTTATTATTATTTTTATTATTATTAATCATTTTACTACTTATATATATATATTATAATTTATTTTATTATTTTTTTACCGTATTAAGGTACTATATTTAATTTATAATTATTGTAGCAAATTGTCACTTATAAGCTTTTATGTTTGAAAATTCATAAAGAAGCCTATGAATTAGAATCGATATGTAACAAAGGCTAATGATTGAATTTTGATGATTCTGGAAAATTCATGACACTCATGTGCCAAAAAGATATAAAAAGAATCAAAATACACGAAGGCTAAATCTAAGCATTTTGTAACTTTAGAATCGTGGGTAGGCCAATCTATATAGAATTCAATAACTTTTAGAACAATAAGGAAGGTTACATGATAATGTACTGGAATAATTTCGAAAACCAAAATAAATAGCAAGGCTAACCAATGATCCTATTGCAATTAAACAAACTTTCATAAAACTAAATCGCAACAAGAATTAAGAGTAGCAATGAAGATTCTATAAAAGCCAGACAAGAATCGCACATACATCATTAAAATTTTTGAAAAGCATGATCATTCATGTAGGAAATGTAAGCAAGAAACCTACCTTGTAGATTGTCGAAAAGAGGACAAAATGTAGACTTGAAACCTTAGCTCCATGTTCTTTTAATAGGAATCAAAGGTAAACCGAAAAACTATTTAAAAATTAATTTGAATTTTATTAGTAATAATTTAAAAAATCTGACAGTTTTAGTGATGGGGATGGCCCAGTGGACATATTAAAAAAAATTTTCGGGCCAAGTATGAATAGTGGCCTTGCAGTCAGCGACCTTGTTGGGACAACTAAAACCCTATATCTGGGACAGGAGATGCTAAAGACTAAGAAAGGATAGGGTCAATGTTAGAAATAGTTAGAAATAAAAAATTTTATACTTGGAATTAAATTTCAGCAATATCTGATTACTTGGGTACCATGTTTTACCCATTCGGTAAAATTTTAGTGTGCGATTTCTAACACCGAAAGATAGTTTAATCCTTACAATAAGATAATATTTATCCTTTATAGATAAGTGTAAGGCTAAGATTTAGCCTTGTAAAGCAAGATTAAATCCTAGTCATCCATCTTAATTTTTTTTAAAAAGAATTATGCATTTATTTCAAACAATATCTAAAGTCTAAACTTAGGATAAATACAAGACCATAACCTTCTCTCTCTATCATCAACATTTCGGCCAGCATTAAGAAACCATCCACCCTTCATTGTTGCTTCACAACAACCATGAAAACTTGATTCAAAGCTCCAAACTCCTAGCCTAGATTTGCTAAAATCATAAATTTCTTTCACTAAACTTGTTCTACTAATCAATATCTATCAAAAACCGATTGAAATTTCAAATCCTCATCAATTCTCACCTTGATACCTCATAATACCTTCTTTCACTGAACTTGTTCTACTCATCAATTTCAAACTAACCATGGTGTTGACGTTTCTTGTTCTCCTCTCTAGGTGAGTGGGTTCAAACTTATGACCTTAGTTTCATCATTATATCTATGTTTTATGCATTATGTTTGTTATATATATGAAGATGGAGACGAGATTATGCATACACCATGATTTTACGAGTTATGATAAAGCTAGTAAATATTATGATTTTGACTATAGCATGAAAAATGTGTTTAAGAAAAACCATGGGACCATGATTGCTATGTTATATGTGATGAAAATGTTTTATGTGTTCAAGAAGATATTTATTGGAAATTATGTGATGTAACAAAGTTCACTAAAGTTTTCAATGCATTTTATGGTTTTATGATATTGCCATATTTTCAAGAAGATTTCAAAAAGCTTTTAGTATATCAAGATGAGTTATTATGGATGGATATTGAACATAGTATGTTTTAGTTTTTGAATACAAATGTTATTATGATTTCCAGAGTAGTATAAAATTTATATGAAAGAGTTTTGAACCCAGAGTAGAGCATAGAATAGAGTTTCCAAAGAAGTTCAATTTTTCATGATACTCAAAAATATGGAGTTAACTACGATTCGTAGCAACTACTAGATACATATTCTATGGGTTCTTGAAATCATGTTGCCTATAAGTGGTGATCCTTTGTGTAACACCCTAAAAATTATTTTAAAATTAACTTAAGCTTTATTAGTTATAATTTCAAAAATTTGATAGTTTTAGCAATGATGAGGATGGACCAACAGATGTGTTAAAAAAAAATTCCAAGCGAGGGGTGAATAGTGACCTTATGGGCCCCATGGGCATGTTGGACAAGCCAAAACCCTGAATTGGAACAGGAAATGCTTGGGAATGAGAAAAGAGATGGTTAAGGTTAGAAATAATAAGAAATGAGAAGTTATACTTAGAATTAATTTTGGATAATGTTTGATTATTCCGGTACGTGTTTACCCGTTCAGTAAAGTTTTTTGATATGTGATTTTTTACATGTACAAGTTACTTAGTGTTATTCAAGTGGCCTCAATGAACTCAAGAGGGGGGTGAATTGAGTTCTAAAACTTTTTCTTGATTTTCACACTCTAATTACTTAGTTACAAAAAAACTTGAAGAATTGGTTTTAAACTTAGTTTAGTATATGCAAATGCAAGAGATATAAGAGTTTTATTATGCCTATGAAGAGGATTAACAAGATAATGAAAAGCAAATTTGCAACAAATGTAAATAGATAAGGGAAGAGAGATTGCAAACTTGGTTTATCCTGGTTCGGTCACCCTTGTGGCCTACATCCAGTTCTCTCAAGTAACCCACTTGAGAGTTCCACTATTGCTTCAATCTTTACACTTTTCGAGCACTCTTACACCTTGGGATCCCTCACCCTTGTGTTTGAGTCTCTCAAGAACCAAGAGATGCCCCACTCTTGTTCTATCAAGGGATACCTCACCCTTGTACACAAACTTAAAAGAGTATTACTAGAAATCACTCTCTGAATAGAGTAGATGTTACAAATTGAAGCCCTATAAGGTTTCTCAAGAATAAGACAATTTGGCCAAGTATTGATCTCAAAGATTGATGATTGATAATGATTGAACAAATGATCTTTTTAGTATGTTTTCTGTGTTTTAAACATTGTTAAAGAAGGGTATTTATAGAAAACAATTCGTGTAGACCGTTAGTGATTGACCCCAAAGGATGTGTCTCTTCAAAACACACCTCTTTGCACATTTGGGTCTTGTAATCGATTACATTCAATAGTAATCGATTACATAGTTCAAATTTTCAAAACTTGCAACGGTCACCTTTCTTGGTAATCGATTACAGTCATTGTGTAATCGATTACACGTGTGAAATTTCAAAGTCTAGTCTAAAGATTTGTAATCGATTACTTTATGTTGTAATCGATTACATGGATTTAGAAAATGAAAAATGAAAGGTTTAACATGATTTGAAGATATTCTTCCATTCTAAAACCATTTTAAAAGATCTTTGATATAAATCCAATCCTTTCAAATCAAACTTGTATTTTCACAAAACAAACTTCTTCATTAAGAACATATGAAATAATTCAAAATAAATTTTTCATAGATCAAAGCATGATTAACTAGAGAATGGCCAAATAGACTTATTAATGAAACCTTTTAACAAGATTAATCTAAGTTCTAGATATCCTAACCATAGGCTTGACCAAATGCTTGTATATCTTTAAGAACTCCATGTCATTTTGCTTCTATTCCTTTTTGTCTCGTTTGTTCATTGGCATCATCAAAACCTACAACATAGCATTCACATTCTCCCCCTTTTTGATGATGACAACCATCTTAGGTGAGGAGCAAAAATAGATACATGACAAATATACATTGCGTTCACTCCCCCTAAGTATATGCAAAATAGATACATGACAAACAAGAACTTTCAATTTCAATTTCAAGGACATTATCAAAAAGACAAACAAACATGATGCATGCTCCCCCTTAATCGTTGATATCCTCACCAAATATATTCTCCCCCTTTGGCATTATCAAAAAGAAATAAGCACATCAAAACCTGTCAACGATAGGAGAATATACCTAAGCCAAAGGTTCACAAACATATTAAACGCCAAAGACGACAATCCATAATCCAAGATATAAACCAAAGCATCATAGTAGTCATGCATAATGTAAATTCACCATAAGTCAGAAGTTCAACAACTAAATTAAGTCCAACTACTTAAACAAAAGGTACATAGATAAAACAAAGCTAAAGTCAAAGTCCAAAAGGAAAAGAAATAAACCAAAGCATAAACTAAAACTACGGTGCATCATGAGCGAGTCATCTGAATATCTAGGTGACGACGGATAGAGCGCATATCCCTCGATGCGAGCCATGCGAGTATCAAGGGCATCGAACCGCTCGCCAACATAGACTCGAAGTCCACGTAACTCAGAAAGTAGTTCGGCCATAGAGGAAGATGATGGACGTGGAGGGAAGGAGTGCGTTCTGCTTGATCCTCATGCTGAATTTCTCTTTTGCGAACCCATTGATCTTCAAGGTTCTTTGCATAGCCGAAGGAGGAAATCGCACTAGCACCAATGGCATAAGAGCGCAATAACGAAGTGCTCATCATCCAATGGTACATTAAAGAACTCGAGGAACATGGTTATCAGGTGAGCATATGGTAGTGGTGCGTTTGCTTAAAGGCCTTTTGCATCCGATAACGGACAAGATGTGCCCAATTAACTTGACGACCAGTAAAGCCCAGAATCAGAATAATATCTTCCTCAGATAATTGTGCAAGATTTGTGAGCCTAGGGTGTAGAATTCGAACAATAATATAATGCATGATGCGACAGTTAAAGTTCAATGACCCAGCAAGCAATCTACCAGTAATATCAGCCCCTTCAACACAAATCATCTTGCGTGCATCAAAATTTGAGTAATCCATTTTCCAATCATCAACAATAGTGCCCTCAAAGGGTTCCCGTAGAACTTAACTTAGTTATATTATAGAACAGATCCTGATCAATAACAATAGGAACTTTCTTGACCTTAGAACGAATGCATCCATCACTAATTTCCAAATTAGTAGAACAAACGAACCAAATCCGGAAAATGACGCTTTCTAATAGTCATAAACTCCAACAAATCATAGTTTTTGAAAACTTGATAGCAGTCAAAATTCTCAGATTCAAAGAACGCCTCATCCAAATATTTAGGATCCAAATATCTCTAGATTGAAAGGATTCAAAATACCTCTTGTTGAGCCAAGGTTGAGAAGTATGATGAAATCCTTGAAGAAGAGAAGAGGGAGGTGAAGCGGCTTGAGCGGGCGGCGGTGGTTGGACGACGGCCCGAGGCGAGCGGTGAGGTTGAGTGGCGGCGGTGGTGGGTTTCTTTCTCTTCGAGGTTGCCCTCGATGATTCTGCCATATGGGGGATTTTTGGTAAAATCTATTCGGTTGGATTTGTAGAGGAGGAAGAGATGAGAAATATGGAAGTTGTTTGGTTGAAAAAGGTTGAGAAATGGGTGAGAAATCGAGAGAAGATAGAGAGAGAAAGAGATGTTTGAGAGAGAGAGAGAGGGTGTTCTTCGAATGGGGGAAGAGAGAAGCCGGTTCAACTAAAAAGGCCTCTGGTAATCGATTACAACAAATTGTAATCGATTACATAGAGCCCAGAAACGGGTCTCAATTTTGCATGCTCTCTGGTAATCGATTACTGTAAAGCGGTAATCGATTACAAGCCCTTTTTTTATTTAAATAACAAAAACAAACAACACACTCACACAAATAAAATTAAAGAAAATAAAAATAAAAATGATACAGGATAATAAAGCAATAAAGGTTGAAATTTTAGCAAAGACAAAAAAAATAACAAACTTAATGAATTTTAAAGTTCAAACAAAATATATTATTTCAATATAAATAACATAATAGAAAAATGAACACAAATAAATAGATAAGTAACCATACAAATACATGAAAAGAATATTATACATCACAAACACACAAACAAACAAATATTTCAATAGCACAAATATCAGGAATAGTGATTAATTATATACTTGAGTAATCAATTATTCCTAGTTCTCTTCTTATATAAAAGAAGTTTTCTTTGGACAAAGGTTTTGTGAATATATCTGCTAGTTGTTTATTTGTTTCCACAAATTCTAAAACACAATCACCTTTTTGCACATGATCTCTTAAGAAATGATGTCTAATTTCAATGTGTTTAGTTCTAGAGTGCAAAATGGGATTTTTAGATAAATTGATTGCACTTGTGTTATCACATCTTATAGGAATATGATCAATTATTAACCCATAGTCTGAAAGTTGTTGTTTCATCCAAAGGATTTGAGCACAACAACTTCCAGCAATATTTGCTTCAGGTAGATAATGCCACACTATTTTGTTTCTTGCTATGCCAAGAAACTAATGCAGATCCAATCAGGTGACATGTTCCACTAGTACTTTTCCTATCAGTTTGCACCCAGCAAATCATAGAATATCCAATTAAATTGTATGAGGTGCCCTTAGGATACCATAAACCTATATTTATAGTGCTAATTAAATATCTCATTATTCTTTTAACAGCACTAAGATGTGATTCTTTAGGATTAGCCTGATATCTAGCACATAGACAAACACTGAACATTATATCAGGCCTACTAGCAGATAAATAAAGGAGGGATCCGATCATACCTCTGTATTTCTTGATGTCAACTGACTTGCCTCCTTCATCTTTATCCAAGTAACAAGCAGTGCTCATAGGAGTAGCAATTTCCTTTGCATTGTCCATTCCAAATCTTTTGAGCAACTCCTTGCAATATTTTGATTGATTGATGAATATGCCATCTTTGGTTTGCTTAATTTGGAGTCCAAGAAAGAAATTTAATTCTCCCATCATAGACATCTCAAACTCACTTTGCATGATTTTTGAGAATTCCTTGCACAAAGATTCATTAGTGGCACCAAAAATAATATCATCCACATATATTTGTACCAAGAGTATATCATGCTCCTTTCTTTTGATGAAGAGTGTAGTGTCAACTTTTCCTCTTGAAAAATCCTTTTCTAAGAGAAATTTACTCAACCTTTCATACCAAGCCCTAGGGGCTTGCTTTAAACCATATAAAGCCTTTTTCAATTTGAACACATGGTTGGGTAAATCAAAATTTTCAAAACCAGGAGGTTGATCAACATACACTTCTTCTTGAATGAAACCATTTAGAAAAGCACTTTTAACATCCATTTGGTAAAGTTTAAAATCCATGATAGATGCAAAAGCAAGTAACATTCTAATTGCTTCTAATCTCGCTCCTGGAGCATATGTTTCTTCATAATCAATACCTTCTTCTTGATTATATCCTTTAGCCACTAATCTTGCTTTGTTTCTAATTATGACACCATTCTCATCTAACTTGTTCCTAAAAACCCATTTAGTGCCTATTACTGGATGATCATTGGGTCTAGGAACTAGTTCCCAAACTTGATTTCTTTCAAATTGATTTAATTCATCTTGCATAGCAATAATCCAATGTTCATCAATAATAGCTTCATCAATGTTCTTGGGTTCAATTTGAGAAACAAATGCCATGTGATTGCATGCATCTTTAAGAGAGTTTCGAGTTATTACCCCTTTTGATATATCACCTATGATATTGTCAAGTGGATGATTCTTTGAGATTCTCCACTCTTTTGGAAGATCACTTGTGTTTGGTTCCTCTTGAAGAGGATCTTGCTTCATGATTTCCTCTTTCTTGGTCTCTAACTCTTTTCCATGAATGTGAGTGTTTTCCAAAGCATCTACAAGATCATCAATAATTTCCTTTCTCGGCCTAAGGAGGTTAGTCTCATCAAAAGCAACATGGATTGACTCTTCTATAGTCATAGTTCTTTTATTATAAACTCTAAATGCTTTACTATGTAATGAGTAACCAAGAAATATTCCTTCATCAGATTTAGCATCAAATTTGCCCAAGTTATCCTTGCCATTGTTCAAAACAAAACATTTACATCCAAATATGTGAAAGTGAGAGATATTTGGTTTTCTCCCTTTGTATATTTCATAGGGGGTTTTCTTTAAAATTGGCCTTATTAAGGCTCTATTCATAACATAACAAGCGGTATTTCCTCATCCGCCAAAAATATTTAGGGATATTTGAGTCATTGAGCATAGTTCTTGCCATTTCTTCTAAAGATCGATTTTTCCTTTCAACAACTCCATTTTGTTGTGGAGTTCTTGGGCAGAAAAATTATGCTCAATTCCATGATCATCACAAAAATTTTCAAATGAAGCATTTTCAAATTCCCCACCATGATCACTTCTAATGGATGCAATGTTTAGATTTTTCTCATTTTGAATAACTTTTGCAAGTTTTCTAAAAGCATGAAATGCATCACTTTTATGAGCAAGAAATAGAGTCCATGTATATCTAGAGTAATCATCTACGATCACAAGAGCATAGTAATTTCCTCCAAAACTCATGGTTCTAGATGGACCAAAAAGATCCATGTGCAAAAGTTGTAAAGGTCTAGTTGTTGAGATGACATTTTTAGATTTAAAGAGACCCTTACTTGTTTTCCCTTTTGACATGCATCACAAAGTTTATCTTTTTCAAATTTGAGTTTTGGTAGACCAATTACTAGATCTTTGGAAACTAGTTTATTTAAGTGATCCATGTGAATGTGTGCAATTCTTCTATGCCATAACCATGAATCATCTTCTTTACTAATAAGACATTGTGCATGATTTGAAGGAATATTTTCTAGATTTATCATATACACATTGTTTATTCTATGTCCTATGAATTTTACTTGTCTATCCTTTTTATTTTCAATAAAGCAATGGAGTGAGTCAAATAGTACCCAAAAACCTTTATCACATAATTGACTAACACTTAGTAGACTATGTTTAAGGCCATCAACAAGTAGAACATTTTCTATAGAGGTAGAGGGATTTTTACCAACTTTACCAACTCCAAGGATTTTTCCTTTGTTATTATCTCCATATGTTACATGTCCACTATTCTTGGGAGTAATATGTGTGAACTTTGAAGCATCTCCCGTCATATGCTTGGAACATCCACTATCAATGTACCAACTTTGCCTCAAATGTTCCTACATCACAATTTTACAATTTTGATTTAGGTACCCAAATTTTCTTGGGTCCTTGAGTGTTAGAGTTAGGCAATGTGCCCTTTGGAACCCACATCATTTTTCCTGCTATTGGTCCATTCTTTCTAATATAACATGTTGATGCACTATGACCTTTCTTACTACAGTAGAAACATGTTAGGAATGGAGAACTAGTCATTCCAGAGGATACAAAGAAATTTTTATAAAACTTTTCTTGGCCCTTTGGATTATATCCTAATCCGGCCTTATCAAAGACACATCTTTGTTTACCTAATAGAATATCTAAATTATTTTTTCCAAAGGTAAACTTTGCAAGAGTATTTTTCAAATCATTTATCTCCTTTTCAAACTTTTCGCATGATGAGCATGAATGGGATTTAATAGCATTCTCATACACTAAACATTTAGTACATGATGAATTTGCATCAATTAATCCTAAAGTTTCATTTTCAAGCTTAAGTTCCTCCAATTCTTTGTTTAATTTTGAAATCTCTTTTTCTAAGTTTGAAATGACTTTCTTGGAGGATGAAACAAATTTTGCAAGTTTAATGGATTCTTCATGCAAATCATTAAATGCATCTTGAAGTTCATCAAATGAAGGAGATAAATCAAGATTAGAGGAAATTACCTCTTCATCGCTTTCACAATCTCTAGCCATGAGACTTAGATTTGCAACTTCATTTTCAGAATCACTTGATGAATTCATGTCATTTTCCTCCCATGTTATGTATGCTTTCTTTCCTTTCATCTCTTTGAAAGATCTCTTCCCAAGTTTCTCCATTTTCTTTTTGTAGATGGGACATTCCATTTTCATGTGTCCCGGTTGATCACATTCATAGCATCTTGGGATTTGAGAGGATTCTTCACCCTTCTTGAAGTTCTTCTTTGGATTGAAATTTGACTTTCTTTGATTTCCCTTCTTCTTTAGAAATCTGCCAAACTTTTTCACAAATAAACTAAAACTTTCATCATTTTCATCTATACCTTCTTGTTGATCAATGTCATCATCGTCGCTTTCTTCATATGCGGAAGATGAAGCTTTGAGTGCAATTCCTTTCTTCTTTTTGTCATTCTCTTCATGTTGATTGAGTCTTGTAAGTTCCAACTCATGTTCTTGAAGTTTTCCGAAGAGAGTGGCAAGAGACATAGTGGCCAAATCCTTTGATTCTGCAATAGCCGTCACTTTTGGTTGCCATTGCCTATTTAAACATCTCAACACTTTGTTAATAAGATCCTCATTTGGAAATGTCTTTCCCAAAGAGGCAAGATGATTAACAATATGAGTAAATCTCTTTTGCATGTCTTGAATGCTTTCATTTTGATTCATTCTAAAGAGTTCATATTCATGTGTGAGAGTGTTTATTCTAGATCTCTTAACTTCACTAGTGCCTTCATGAGTGACTTGTAAGGTGTCCCACATTTCTTTTGCATTTTTACAATTTGATACTCTAAAATACTCATCAATCCCTAGAGCAGAGGTGATTATGTTTTTGGCTTTCAAGTTATATTGAACTTTCCTTTTATCATCATCACTCCACTCATTTCTAAGCTTTTGGATTTTCTTATCTCCTACTATGTTCATGGGAATGAAGGGACCGTTTTCTACAGCATCCCATATGTCTAAATCTATGGCTTCTATAAAGATTTGCATGCGAGTTTCCAGTAATGATAACCATCACCATTGAATATAGGAGGCCTATTTATAGAGTTTCCTTCGGAAAGAAAGAGTTTGATGAGGCCATAACTATTCTTGAAGCTTTTAAGCCTTATACAAGAATCTAGCTCTGGTACCACTTGTTATTCAAGTGGCCTCAATGAACTCAGAGAGGGGTGAATTGAGTTCTAAAACTTTTTCTTGATTTTCACACTCTAATTACTTAGTTACAAAAAAACTTGAAGAATTGGTTTTAAACTTAGTTTAGTATATGCAAATGCAAGAGATATAAGAGTTTTATTATGCCTATGAAGAGGATTAACAAGATAATGAAAAGCAAATTTGCAACAAATGTAAATAGATAAGGGAAGAGAGATTGCAAACTTGGTTTATACTTGTTCGGTCACCCCTTGTGGCCTACATCCAGTTCTCTCAAGTAACCCACTTGAGAGTTCCACTATTGCTTCAATCTTTACACTTTTCGAGCACTCTTACACCTTGGGATCCCTCACCCTTGTGTTTGAGTCTCTCAAGAACCAAGAGATGCCCCACTCTTGTTCTATCAAGGGATACCTCACCCTTGTACACAAACTTAAAAGAGTATTACTAGAAATCACTCTCTGAATAGAGTAGATGTTACAAATTGAAGCCCTATAAGGTTTCTCAAGAATAAGACAATTTGGCCAAGTATTGATCTCAAAGATTGATGATTGATAATGATTGAACAAATGATCTTTTTAGTATGTTTTCTGTGTTTTAAACATTGTTAAAGAAGGGTATTTATAGAAAACAATTCGTGTAGACCGTTAGTGATTGACCCCAAAGGATGTGTCTCTTCAAAACACACCTCTTTGCACATCTGGGTCTTGTAATCGATTACATTCAATAGTAATCGATTACATAGTTCAAATTTTCAAAACTTGCAACGGTCACCTTCTGGTAATCGATTACAGTCATTGTGTAATCGATTACACGTGTGAAATTTCAAAGTCTGAGTCTAGGAACAGATTTGTAATCGATTACTTTATGTTGTAATCGATTACATGGATTTCAGAAAATGAAAAATGAAAGGTTTAACATGATTTGAAGATATTCTTCCATTCTAAAACCATTTTAAAAGATCTTTGATATAAATCCAATCCTTTCAAATCAAACTTGTATTTTCACAAAACAAACTTCTTCATTAAGAACATATGAAATAATTCAAAATAAATTTTTCATAGATCAAAGCATGATTAACTAGAGAATGGCCAAATAGACTTATTAATGAAACCTTTTAACAAGATTAATCTAAGTTCTAGATATCCTAACCATAGGCTTGACCAAATGCTTGTATATCTTTAAGAACTCCATGTCATTTTGCTTCTATTCCTTTTTGTTGTTTGTTCATTGGCATCATCAAAACCTACAACATAGCATTCACACTTAGTGACCAAGTAACCTTTACCAACCACTTTATGCCAAGTGAATGGCAAGGATTGAAGCTTGAGAAGCAAGTTTTAATCATTGCCTTTCATTTGTTGCTATTTTTACCCGGTGCCAATCTCACTTGTTCGATAAGATTTTGGTGTGTGATTTTTAACACGAAAGATAGTTTAATCATTATACATGGATAATCTATATCCATTCAAGCTAAGTGTAAGGCTAAGATTAATCTTGGTTTACAAGATTAAATCCTAGCTATCCATTACAAGATTTAACCATTTATACTATATTATATTCATGCATTAATTATAAAGATCAACACCAAACAAATCTTCTTCAAGAAGCCAAATTTCTTCTTCTTTACGCATTATTTTCATGCAAACACCAAGGAGGAAGGCATCAGCCTCCATTTCCATCTCAAGAGCTCAAGCTTTCATTCAAATGCCTAGACTTGATAAAATCACAAACTTCCTTCACCAAAGTTATTCTACTCATCAATATCTACAAATCTAACCGATTGAAATCTCATTCTCCATCAATCCTCACATTGATACCTCACTTCTTTACTGATTTAGGAAGGTTTTGGGTTTGATTTGGGAGCTTTGAAGTGAAGGGAATCCATCTTGGAGCATCTAAGAGCCAAGGATACACTAGTCTCCAAAAGTAGGGTTTTCGAATCTTTTCTTCTTCAAATCATTTTTTTTCTTTTAATCACTGATTTAAATTGACATTTTTGGTTTTATTGGTTGATGATATATAGATATTGATGTATTTGCATGGGTGGAGTGGTTTGTTGTTGTGAAAAATTCATTTTTCTGGAAAGAGATTTTGAGTCATGCTGCTAGATTTTCAATTTTTGAATAGGCAGCACTAATCAAATTGTTTGAGGGAATTGTGGGTATTTTCATTAGCTATAAAAAATATATGTTGAAGCTAACATCCTACGCTAGTTCCAAAAATTTTCTTGAGCTTTGTTTTTGACTCCTAATGCTTTAAAAAAATCAAGAACTGAAAGTGTATCTATACTGCTTGGGTTATTGGAAACTGAAGCTAAATTTGTCTATTTTTTTACCATAGTTGAATTTTCCTTTCAAACTTTTATAGCATGTTGACAACATAGTGAAGTGTAATTGTGGTTTTTCTTTTGAATTGATTCAATCATTTGCTAAGGTTAAAAATTATAAATTTTGGGTTCTAACTAAGGTTAAGTGATTTATGAGCACCAAACTTGTCTAATTTTGTTAACATAGTTAGAAAATTCATTTTGCTCTGAAATTTTTATGAAACCTTGTTGACACATTGAAGTCTCTTGGGTAATTTTTATAGCCTCTGAATTGATTATTTGATGTGCAAATAATTTTGTGCTACAATGGTATGAAATCTTCCTGGAAATGAACCTCAACCTTGAATTGATAATGTAATGGCATTTTGGTTCTAGTATGACATGAATACTTGATGTTAACTATTTGGCCATGTGACTTGTGACAGATAAATACATGCTAGAGGAAGCAAAGAGTGGTTTATGAGGCATGATTGAAATTGTATTATGACTGAATGCCTACATGTGCTTTATGCATGCATTTGGAAAAAGAAAAGAATGTATAAACTTAAATCATGCATATTCTAACATATGGATAAAATAGAAACAAGACTTAGGTTGAATGGGGAAAGCAAAAAAAGGAACTTCCCTAGATATATTATAAGGAAGAGGAATTCCAAGGTATTTTGAGTCGGTAGACGTAAACTAGGAATAGATTTGTGTGTGATTTGGAAGAGGAAAAAATGAAGTCCGATGATCACATATAGGAATGAGCTCAATCCTGTAAGCAGTCTATTTCCCTTGTGTGGAGCTCAATCCACTATAAATACCATTTGGTATAAACTATCTATTGTGGAGTTGTCCACGGTAGATACCCGTTAGGTATAAACTAAGTCTTTTCTATGTCGATGAAAAGAGAAAATGACTGATTTGATTTCTATGACCATAATTGAAACCAAGTCACTTTGAGATAATTTCACTGTATTTATCATATGCATACTTATATTATTCTGAATTGTCTGCTTAGGATGATTTACTAATTATTGGAACATTATGATATATGTGTACTAAGTGATTGATTGTTAAAAGCCACCGACTTTGGAGGGATGATTTTAGAACTTTAAAATGAATCTTTAATATATATTGCATGATCATATTTTCTTGATAAACCAAAGTGGCTGGGGCAATGATGATGACATTATGATTGTGTGATTAGGGAGTTTCCCTAGAGAATTGTTTAATTCTCACCCCTATGTGTTTTTGTGTTTGTTGCCTCCAAGTTGATCCAGAGAACAATGGGGCTGCTACGTGAAGAGCTAAGGATTGTAGTAACTTAGTAGTTGATATTTTTATTTTATTGTACTTAGTTGGATTTATATATATGTAAACGTAATAGGGACATATATGTATTAAAGCTCATAGAAGAGCTTCCTTTTGTACTTAACTATATATTCAATAAATGTTGTGTTTCTTTGTTATATATTTTAATAGAATTATGCTTAGTTATTACACATGTTAATCAAGCTTGCTATAGATATTTAAGAAAGGTTTGCTAATTAATAAGTAACAACTCTCGAGTATGATGTCATGACTTAAGGATAAAGTTGTACTTGGGAGGATATTACACCTTGGGTATGATTTTAGAGTCACAGTTATGCTAAAGTAGATTGTTAGAGTTGTATGAATCTAGAGTTTCAGAGTTTCAGAGCTTTAAGATGTTCTAAGAGTTTCAGATTTTATGAGTTAAGTGCAAACTAGTTTAGACGGTAGCTATAGAGAAAAGATAATGAGTTAAGCGGTAAAAATGATCATTAACCTTAGTGCCAAGCTGTCCTTAGGGCAATCTCAGAGCAAAGATGAAACCTAGTTAGGTGTTCGATTCAGATCCTTGAAGGATCACAGAGCAGAGAATTTGTTATGCCATGATTGACATGCATAACAAAGATTAGAGAAAGTTATTGACAACTATTATTATTATTATTATATGTACTTATTTATTGTGTTCAACAAATACTATTTCTCTAGGAATTACTCACCACCAGTTAAAATTATTTCAGGATAGACTATGGATTTAGAGATGCTTGCTTATGAGTTTATGGAATGAAAAGTGTTTTTCCTAGCCGGATATATGTATGTAAATATAAAATATTTTTTCCAGTTGTATGTATATACATATATTTTGTATGGTTGTTGTTGTCTCATGTGGGTGATGGGTGAGAATTTACTCATTGAGTCCGTTGACTCACCCCTCTCTTCCTCTCATAGTTGGAGGTATAGGTTTTGTGTTTATCATCATTCCAGTTGTCCTAGCTATTCTAGTGGTGAGTCTTACCTTAGTAAGACTTAGATTAGAGTCATGTAAGAGTAGAGTGCTTAGTAGATGTAGGACAGGTCGAGTCATGCATTTATTTTAAAGTTATGTATCTAATTTTAGAGTTATGAATATCTATATATATGTTTACAGATTTCATGTATTGAATCAAAGTTATAAAGTCAATTAGTGTTTATGTAACAAGCTAAAGACGTATTTGTGATTTAGTTTTCAAGTGTTAAGAGGATTCTCATATTCAAGATTAAGACTACAAAATAAAATAGTTATGGTTTCATGATCAATGGATTGGTTAAAAATGTTTTCAGAGCTTGAATATTAAATATTTTCAGCTTTATATACATTTAAATGTTATGTTTTAAATAGAGAATTGGATATTGGTTCAAAAGTAAAGCACAATTTAAGTATGTTTTTATGAATGAAATATACATATAGTATAACAAAATGATCACGAGGCTTACGTAGGGATGAGATTCTTCTAGTGCCAATCACGTTTCCAAATCGAGTCATGATAGCATTCATGGTTGTTTGAGAGATATTAGGGAAGTATCAAATTTTATCTATAATTCAAATTCTTGGTTTTAATGTTTTATTTTATCATCCTATTTCTAAAAAGTTTTTGTATATTTTTTTAATTTGTAATCCAAATGGTTATTGTCGTAAGGGATCGTGATGGGACGAAAAAGAATTTTTAAAAATTAGAGTCGCCATCAAGTTTATTTAAATTGGGAAAACATGGAAAAACCCATTTATTTTTAAAGAACAGGTCTTTGTAATTAATTTGAGTTCGGAGTTGTTATGCATAGAAAAGGATAGGGATTTAATCCTACGCACCCTAGTACACCATCCTTAGATGGTACCTTAATTGATTTGTGCAAATTATTAATAACCTTTCAAAATATTTAGTTTATTATTATTATTTTTTATTTACAAAAAAGAAATTTTTTGTTTTAAAAGGGAGATTTTGGAGTATCAAATCGTTACGATTAGATGTCCAAAATACTAAGTTAACAAGCCATCACGACTAAATTAACATCTTTATTTGAAATAAAATAACAAATTAAGTTGAACACATGGAAATAAAAATCTCTTATAAATCATAAATATTTACAAATAAAAAAAAACTTATTTTGATATTTTTTTTATAAAAGGAAAAGAAAATAAATTAATTTTAGGGAAATTTTCGGATCATTAAACTGTCATAGCTCAAATGCTTAGAATATTAAGTTAACAAGCCGTTGTGGCTAAATTAACATTTTTATCCAAAATTCCCAGATAAATGAAAATTTAATAAAATATCTCATATAAAAAAAATTTATTAGAAAAATTATTTACAATTAAGATAAAAATTATAAAAATTTAATTTTGACTTGACAGGGAATCGGAATCGTCTACTCCTACGTATCCCTGGTACAATAGGGAACTCAAAGTCATGTAGTTTCTGTTGAAATATTTGTGTTTTTGATTAATTTTAATTTTGAAAAGGAATTTTGAATATTAAGCTGTAAGCTAAAATATTCCAAAATAAGAATTAATAAGTCGTCCGCTCAATTAATTCTATTTATTTATTAAATCAATTCATCAATTAATGAACTAAACAAAATTTCTTAATAAAACAAAACACTCAAGTATTTATCTTATGCTCGAAAATGAAATAACTCCTTTTTTATTTTAAACTCAAACTAAACTAATTCTAAAACCAACAAGTCTAAAGTTAAAAATTAAACAAACACTAAATAAAACAAATGAACTCAAACCTAAACAAATAATTCGAAAGTCAATTCTAACAAAATAAAATGACGCTAACTCAAACTAAAATAAATCTTAAAACTCTTTATTTATTTTCAACTTCACTAATTTAATTTTTACTTAACCTAATACTACACATTTTTCCCACATACACTCTCATACACTCACTCACACACACGCACACCCACTCACACTCATAGTTACACAAATCACAAAGAAAAGAAAAAGGAATCTAAGAGAAGGGAAATAGAGGAGAAAAGGAAGAAGAAAGAGAGAGAGATCCGTGGACGAGAGAAGGAAAGAAGCTGGCATCGGCGCGGGTGAGGCAGCGGTGCAAGGCCACCATGCGAGAGAAGGCAATGGTGCAAGCGTGAAGGGGGCGGTGCCGGGCTACGGGAAAAGACGCACGAGGAGAGGGACTGCGGTGCGAGCGCTCCGCGAGACTAGCCGGCGATCGATGTGGTAGTGGAACGATCTTTGTGAGACTGCACGCGAAAATCCGGAGAGTAGTGTTCCAAATTGAAAAGGATGTCTGTTCGGGATCGTGGAGATATGTGCGGCGGCGTTGGAGGTCAAGCGCGCACGCCATGGAGGCGAGGTATCACGGCGGCTGGGTTTGGTGGAAGATTTGTTCCCGGTGGTTCAAGGTGGTGGTTGTGGGCTTTGAGATTGAGGTGGAAGAGGTGGAGAAAGGGAAGCCGCGGTGCATGGTGGAGGAACAAGGCGATCTCAGGGGAGGTAGCAATTTGCATGGCGGTTGCTCAGGATATGAAAGGCGATTATGGAGGTTTCAGGCGGAGGTGTTGGCAGTTCAGGGTTAAAGGGATTTGATGATGATGAGGAGAGGATGAGGAAGAAAAGGAGGAGGATCTATAGAAATGATGTAACACCCTAATATTTACCTCAATACACCTATGATGTATTCAAGTTAATTATTAGTTATTACTCTTTTGTCTAGTTCTTAACTCTGTTTTAGAAAATACTTAGAAAAATACGGGTAAAATTTTCCTTTTTAAAACAAAAGCGTGAGTCATACGTATACAAAAACATAACGGGAGATCTGGAACACAAGCATGAATACAAACAACATCACAACGATATATATATATATATATATATATATATACACACACACACCAAACAAGAAATACCATGTTGGTACAGTCATCTCAGGAAAGAAAGGAAACATAAAAGCAATACATTGGAAACTCCTTATTACATCAGTGCATCTAAAATAGATAACCTCTAAAAGCAAAAGGAGGTTATCCTAAAGATGTACGGGTATGTGTGCACGAGAATTAGCTACGGCTCCTACTCCTCCCATCAACGGGGTACGATTGGTGCGTGGCATCAAAATAAAGCTCCCATGTCAGTGCGTCAACGTATATACGAAGGCTGCTATCGATCTCTGAAGACGTGACGAAAAGAAAAAATAGAGGGAGTGAGAAACTTGAATTAGAATCTCAGCAGGGTATACTCCTATCTTTTGTCATCATCTACGTCCTCAAAAACCTCAGGTTTTCTTTATAAAAAGTGAACATACATAAGTTCCAATTTTTAAGGTTCTTAAGTGTGATTTACCAAGGCCCATCCATTTTAGTATGCATCTTGGATATGAATGCAACATACTTTATCATGAAATGCATGTCCATACTATATGCAAGATATAAGTGAGAAAACAACATAATCACAACATATCTCAACATAACTCATTCTTTAGGTGACTTAAACTTATTCTCTTTTCCTTGGGGCCACCCTAATACTCTCCCTTTTGAGAGTTCTAGGTTATGAGCTCATACCTCACTAGTCGTCACTAGCGTAACCTTATCCCTTTTGATAAGTTAAATTCCCGACTTCTAGAGTGCGGGTTATGGGGCATTAGGATCACTTTTTATAACCTTTAATTTAGCGAGTCCAAAGGATCACTTCCTATTTGGATCACCTCTCATAACCTTTAATTTGGGAATAAGAGGATCATTTCCGTATCTTTTATGTCACCTTTATATTAGCATATCATTTGTGCAATATGCGCATGAAATCATAGATTATCATCAAACATATCATGTTAAGATGGAAGGCCACAACCATATCATATACTTTACTTTTGCTCACATGCAACTTTACAATATTTCAAGTAAGATCATAACATGCCATATCCACTCAATAATCAAATAACTCAAACATGTAAGACCTTAATTCCACATAACTTCTCAAGTATATGGAAAACTATAACATTCTTTAGTAACTAGTCATTTCACATCTTCTAACTCTAACTTGTCCCTATAAATAATTTTTCATCACCTTGGCATAATAACTAATCTTTAGCAAAGATAAATATATCATTATTTGATATCATATATGTGTTCCGAGAGTCAAAGTTTCTTATGTAAGTTGAAATGGTGAGTTTTGAGCACTAAGTTAATTTTAGTGATGGCATAATTGTAAGCATGTAATGCAAGCTTTATTTTTTTTTAATCTTGGCATTATAGGGTGATGACAAGAAAACATAAATATGCTATACAAAGCTTTGAATTTAAATATGAGAATGCAAACTCTTGTTTTAATCTTTGAGTTTAAGTGATGGCTTTAAAAGTAAATATGCTAAGCAAGAAAATGTAAATATGAATGCAAGTTCATTTCTTTATTTTAGTGCTCTAGGCCTCTTAGAGTATTCACTCTAAATCACATTTCAACTTTAAGGTTGAAATAGGTAGGCTTTGAGTTATTTATTTAGGTGATAGCATAATCATGAAATGCAAAGCTTAAAAATAAATATAATATGCAAGGACTTGAAATATAAATATGAATGCATTCCATTTATTATCTCTTTGAGTCCTAGGCTCAAGAATACCATTTAACCACATAATATCTTCATTTGCCAAAAACTTTCTCAAAAGTGAAACCTTTAAGCTTTAGAGGTCAAACAAATGATGGTTTTGCAACCAACTCCCAAGATCCTCATCATCAAGCCATGGTTTCTTCATGATATTGGTCATTAAGGTCGAAAACAAAGAGGAAATAAAAGGAAAGAAAGAAACCGAAATGTGGAGGAGGAAAGAAGATTCAACATTGTGACATCTTGAAACACAAAAGAATAGCAAATGTTAAAACAACTCCCTACCAAAGGTGTTTTTCTAAAGAAAAGAGTTTGGTCTCGAAATGAGATGAACAAATCCTCCTTGGTGCTAGATGATGGTTTCGACCAAGAGGAGAAGAAAAGAAAGAAAGGTTTGTCTTGGGTCCTTGATTTTGGAAATGGAGAGGTTATGTGTTTAGAGGAAAGTTTATGGTGTTTGTGTGGTGGTTTATGTTTAGGAAATGGTGGAGGATGGTGGCTCTTGGAAGAATAAAGAAGAAGTAGAAAAGAATTCTTAGAACTTAAGAAAGAAAACTTGGAATTGCAAATTTGAGCAAAGGTTCTTGCAAGTTTCTCTTGAAGCCTATTTATAGAAAATGAAACAAAATGGGGTGTTATGGGGGAGGAGTGGCCAGTTGGTCTTTAAAGGAAAAGGAAGAGAAAATATCTCTTTGCAAGGTATGGGTTTGGGTATGGCTAGGTATGGTTCAAAGTATAATCTAAGGTATGGGCAAGCATGGTTCTTTAAGCTTTATTGAATTTCAACATGTAATAGATGAAAATGGAGGAGGAGTGGCCGGTCACATTAGGGACATTTGGGGGAAAGGAAATCTCATCTTAATGTTGGTTTATGTGTGTGTTTAGAAGTTGATTTGATTAGGTTATGGATTAGGAGTTGTAAGTAAGTGTTTAGGTAAGGTAATGGGTGATTAAGAATGTCAAGACATGATTAAGGAATGGTCTTGCTTTATTAGTGAAATCAAAACTCATTTTGTATTAAAACCATTCACAAACATAATTCCTTAATTTAAGGAATTGGAGAGAAAATACTATTCAAGATTCCATGACATGGAATCTTGATTCTAAGACAAAGATTAAAGTGTATCTAAGCAATCTTAGATTCTAATCAACCTTAATAAATTATTGACTCTAGATTAGTAATTATGATTTACTAATATTTAATTAGAGTCGAATATTGCTTAGGTTTTGTTAAACGTATCATTAGGCCCAAAATGCACTTAACGGGGCAAAATGGTAATTTTTTGCAAAAACCTCCGGGGCTACCCGGGCTCAACCCGATGTTAAACATTGTTTAAAAACATCATTTCAAACCTTTGGGTGAAGTCTGGGCTCAAACGACACTTAACTCGTGTTAAACGCCATAAGGGCATTTTGGTCATTTTGCGCATCAAAACTCAAAATGAAATTCTTCTGTTCTAATAGCACACATAACACATGGAATCCCCTTTCAACATCAAAACATCCCCTGGAGGATGGGCCGGCGATCATTTCCTGTAAAATGACCTTAGGGGCATTTTTCATTTGTACACGGGAAATCGGGCGTTACAAATGCGGGAGTTGAAAATGGAAGAAAATGAGGAGGCTGCGGCGATGGTGGGGAAGGCCACGACCTCCATGCCTTTTTCCTTTTCTTTTTTATTCTTATTTTTTTTTGGACTAATGATGAGAAAGGAACAATACGTACGATGTTGATGTTCTTCTTGCTTCTTGTTGTATTTCTCCTGATATTCCTGGAAATGTTTGGTTGATGGTTATGGAAATTGATGGCTTGAAATTTTCGGTTCTCTGTTTTGTTTTTTGCTTATGATATTATTGATCTTTTTTTTTATTGATTAGAGAGTCCCTATTTATACAGCTATGCAATGAAATTGTTTTTTCCTCTTGTGATTTGATTGCTGATTTCATGGGATTTTTCTTTGAATGCTTTGATTCTCCAATCTTTTCATGCATTGTTTGCTACTCCATTCCTGACTTGTTCTTGTTTGGTGCCTACTATTTTTTACTCTGATGCACGTTATATGCAACTTTGTTAGGCGCTCATTTTGTCTTCTGTAAACTTGCATGCTCTAGCCTCTAACTCCATTGTTTTGCAAGGCATCAATTCCTTTTTGTCTTTTGTTCAAAAGGAGAAAATGTGCTGAGGCTTCTCTATTCATTTTTTTCTTTTTCTTTCTAACACGTATTTTTTTTTTAATAATAAAAATCAAAACGAGCTAAAACCCCTTTTTTCTCTTTTTTTACAACTAAAAAAATGAAATGGGCTTCTCTTTTTTTATAACAAACAAAAGAATGAAATGGGCTTTTTTTTTATTTTGTACAACAAAGAAACGACACAATGACAAAAAATGAAATAAAATGGGCTGATAATAATAACTTCTTTCGTTTTATGGACAAAATGGTTCTAAGTTATGCTTGTTTCTTTTCATCAGTTCACTATGATTATAAAAGTACTCATACAATGTGTGTGTGTGTGTGTGTATCTGTTCTGTGTGTGTCTGTATTGGTATCAAGTTATAATTATATATTTCTCCTAAATTGAGTATTAAATTTTGATTTGAATAGGAAATCTTTTATCCCCTATTTTATTTGTATTGATAGAAACTGTTTAAGGGGGTGTGGGTGGTTTCAATTTTTTTTTTTTATCTTAGGTTGGGTTGTTTCTAGATGCATTTTCTAAATTTGAATATCAAATATTTTGTAGCTTAATTAATTAATAATTATTTATGAAAAGAAACTAATACTATGGGCATAGACTACTTGGTCATAATTGAGTGGGTCCTAATGAGTCCCTAGGTTCTCATTTTAATTTATGATTCTAATTTAATAAAACTATTAACTTTGGATAAATTATTATTTTACCCTTATATTGTTATTTTTCCTCATTTTTCCTAAGTTTTAATCTTATCAACTTAGAAACCACCCTATAATTCATAGAATATCTAATTAAACTTACTAATTACAATTAAAAGTGAGCTAAATATAATAAAAAAATTGGGACGTTATAGCACATAAAGAAGACTCTCAGTAAAATCCTGGTAAAGGAAGGGGATAAATGACCTTTCGGTCCCTAGTATGATACTAGGAATGGAAGGAAATCCAATGCCTTTAGAACCCATGCTTAAAAGTCAGGAAGATTTATACAATTATGTTTTATGTTGGTGACAATCAGCTAGGTATGAGCTCATAGCCTTAGAAAGACATAAAGAAATAATAGAGAATAAGGCGGCTAGAGCAAAGAAAAAGAATAAGTTACCTAGAGAAAGAGAAATGTTATGTGCCTAGAGACTTAGATCCCCATTAATTTTAATGCTTATGACTTATGTGATGACTTGTTGCATATGGTATTGCCATGCATTCATGACTTTATATCATGCATTTATGATATTAAGACTCATGTTTAAAAGACACACATTTGGATAATAAAGTTTTGAAAACATAAAATGAACCTTATATGCATGCACACCATTTTATCAAAGAAAACTGAAGTGACTAAAGACAATCGCGAGACACCCTTGTTAGAGTCAGAGTGCCTTACTGAGATTCTTGTTTAAGATTCTCATCCCTTTCTTTTCTTTCTGTTCGACTTCAAATAAGGTCAATGACAACGTTTGTGGTCTTCTTTGAGATATCTTCATGGGAGATGCACTTTGACCCGGATCTTTAAGGCTACCATTTCATGGGTCAATGTGCCATCCATGTGTTCATCCTGTAACATCTCAGGGTGATTTATAGATTGACGAGCCACAAACACAGGTCTTTCACGTGTTTTGTCCTCACTCACGTGCTTCCTAGGAAAACTTCCCAAGAGGTTACCTATCCCAAAATTTCTCCAAGTCAAGCACGCTTAACCGTGGAGTTCTTTAGTAATGGGCTACCAAAAAGAAGATATATCTTGTTTGCATAGGTAGTACCAATCAATTCATATAAGTGATCCTTACAGGATAGTCCCATATCTACCCAAGTCTTAGGATCCCTTTCATTTTGGTGTATAATCGGTTCATTCATGTACCCCTCTCTTAGAGGCCTTGCTAGGAGCCACTCCTTTGTGTGGCTTTTCGCACTGACGATCACTCTTGCCCTCGTTACCAGGCATTACATGCCCATTAGCTTTGGCTTCGTTCGTTCTCGATCCACACGTACTAGGAGAGGTGTAGGCTCTGATACCATTTTTGTAGCATCCTATGTTGCTTTATCGATTAACAACTCCCTACAAAATAACACAGATCTTTTCAGCGTGCTTTGTCCTCACTCACACGCTTCCTAGGAAAACTTCCTAGAGGTCACCCATCCCAAAATTGCTTCAAGTCAAGCACACTTAACCATGGAGTTCTTTAGTGATGGGCTACCGAAAAGAATATGCATCTTGTTGGCATAGGTAGTACTAATCAATTCATATAAGCCATCCTTAACTGTATAATCATATACCTACACAGTCTCAGGATCCCTCTTATTCTGGTGTGTAATTGGTTTATTCATGTACCCGTCTCTTAGAGGCCATGCTAGGAGGCTCTTTCTGGGTACTTTCTCAACAGGCAATCACTCCTACCCTCATCACCGAGCGTTACATGCCCACCATCTTTCGGTTGGTTCGTCCCAAACTACACCGTAGTAGGAGAGGTGCTTCTCGATACCATTTGTAACATCTTCTACTACTTTATGGATTGATGATTGTCCCCACAAACTAACACGGGTCTTTTCGGCGTGCTTTATCCTCACTCACACACTTCTTGGAAAATTTCCCAAAGGGTCACCCATCCCAAAATTGCTCCAAGTCAAGCACGCTTAACTATGGAGTTCTTTAGTGATGGACTACTGAAAAGAAGATGCATCTTGTTGGCATAGGTAGTACTAATCAATTCACATAAGCCATCATTAACTGTATAGTCCTATACCTACAGTCTCTATCCTTCTCATTCTGCTATGTAATCGGTTCATTTATGTACCCCTTTGCTTAGAGACCTTGCTAGGAGCCGTTCCTTGTCCGTGCCTTCTCCATCGGCGATCACTCCTGCCCTCATCACTAAGCGTTACACATCTTCCTACAACGTCCATTCCTTATGCCTGGAGATAGTACATGGTTTCCTGCCTCACCCCTTATGCCGATAAGGATCTTTTGGAGCATTTTCACCCGTCTTCTGAGGGCGTGCCGTGCATGTGTGCCGTGCATGCGTGGCTAAATATGAGGCCTTTAGGCATCTTGACTATGTTTCCCAGCCCATTTGTGCAGCGTGTGTGGAGTCGAACCTATTTGAGGACTCTTCCCCTACTTCATTGGCGACAATGCTAGGACTGAGAGCCTATTGTTCAACCACCGAGAGGAGTGATCTGCCTACGTAGAGGAGCCCATGTGTGGCCAGCCGGACATCAAGTAAAGTTTTGAGATGAAAAATGTAACAACTAACAATTAACCATTAAGTGTCTTAGGCATATCATGTTAAAAGTTACGGTGTAACACTTTTAGGACTTAGGATCTTATTGTAAACGTTTTTCTTTTGATAAAACTTATTAGTATCCTGCTTTCATAATTTAAGTAAATCTCTTTTCAAAACAAAATAAAAAGAAAACAATTCATTTTGATCCTTTGATACAAATTATGTTTAGATGATTTTTATGAAGTATTTCAAGATATTATATGTTATAATTGAAAGAAAAGTGGTTAAAATATGTTTAAAAATGTTTGTAAGGTGTAGAAATCACTTACAAAGTGTTTTGAATGAGTTTTTTGAAATCAAGGGATTACACATCTAGTGTAAGCACTTACAACGGTTGAAAATATGTATACAAATTTGTTTTAAAGATGCACATCTTTTGGGATCAAATCCACTCTTTCATGCATGATTTTTGGGTCTATAAATTGGCAATCAATGGCATATTTTAGGGCATGAAAAATCAAGCATAAACTTCATTGATTCATCTTTTTCATTCATCAATTCTTGTGAGAGTTTTTGTGGCAAAATATGTTCTATCACTTGAAAAATTTCTAGTTTTTCAATTTGTAATATTTTCTCTTTGAGAAAGTTCATTCTTATTCAATTTTTATCAAATTTGTAAGAGGGTGTTGCATGCCTCATTTGTTCAAAGGCTCGGGCATCCCTTTGGTTCTTGTGAGACTCAACTCAAGGGTGAGGCATTGTAACACCCTAATAATTAACCCAATACACTTAGCAGGATCTGATTAATTACTAGACTTTACTCTTTGCTTCAGTTTAATCATGCTTTGAAAATACTTAGTGAAATTACGAGCCATTTTTTTTTTAAAACATAATTGAAAACGTGAGCCGCGCATAACGTGAACGATAATCGAGATAAAGCAGAAAACGAATAGACATATCATGAAGAACACATCATATTGGCTCCATCATATGATATCCATAATTACATATCACATAGATATTTTGCCTACCAACAGAATAAGACTAGGTGTAGGCAATCTAACAAAACATAAATAATATATGGATGGAAGGACATCCATTAATGGCACCTAGTAATAACACTCCAGGGATAGGGATAGATATCTGAAATATACGAGTGAAACTAGAGGATCAAGTTCAGCTACCAGGTGAAAGCCTCAATGTGATTCACGAACACTTCCTTCTGTGTTGAAGACGAGATGGAAAGAAAAAAATAGAGGGAGTGAGAAACTTATAAAAAGAATCTCAGGGTACTCACCTCATGATGCATTGTGTCATCATCATCGTCCCCAGGAACCTCGGGTTTCATTATGAAATAGTGAGCATGCTAAGATTGATTTATTAAGTTTGAAAATATACTTTACCGAGGTTCGTCGGTTTTAATCATGCGTCTTATAATGCATCATAAACTTAGCATGTCATGTTTATAATGAACTTTTCCTTTTATCAACACATCATATTCTTCATCATCATATCATAAATACTATGCATAGAATAACATCATATTTCTCATCATCATATCATAAATACTATGCATAGAAGAACATCATATTTACATCATGCATTACTTAGTTCCTTAGGTGACTTAAAGTTACTTCCATCATCATTTTCCTGGGCCACCCTATACTCCACCATTTTGGGAGTAATCTAGGTTATGAGCTCATACCTTACTAGTCGTCACTAGCATATACTTATCCCTTTTGATAAGTTAAAGTTCCAACTCTACCCTTTTGAGAGAACGGGTTCGGGGCTAGGATCACCTTTTCACCACCTATAGTCTGATGGGTCCAAAGGATCATTTCCTCTTACATTTAAGTCACCATTAAATCTTTGCATGTTATATCATAATTCAATTCATAATCATCATGACATTTTCTCATTTATAGTCTTATGATGGAATAATATATACTAACTGAAATCATGCATCTGGAGATTCCAGGAAGAGAGGTGGGTCACAATGGACACGCTTAAATATCAAGTCTTTCCTAGCTAGAACCTTTCCAAATTACACTTTTAGGAGTACACTTTCTTCCAGGAACAAGGGTAATTTTTAAATAACAAAGAATATTTCTTTATTTCATGCATAAGTATTCTCATTGTTTGCAATAGCAACTATAACATGCAAGCCATGAAATCATTTAATATTATCAAATACTTAATAAGCATCAAATCTCTACATAGACTTATCATTTAAAACATCAAGGAGGCATCATCATCAATTCTTACGAAGCGTCTCAACAACCGAAACTCTAGAATCGGGCAACCTCAATTATTGAACTAATTAATTATGCATCTAAGGGATTCATTACCATCATTACCATTAATTATAAGCCTTAGGAACATTATTAGACTATATGGGGCAGCATAGGCAGTAAGTCATTCTTAAGGTTTTACTGTGCTAGAAGTTGCGTTTTTAACCCTTTCTCGTTACGTCTTTCCTACGATGCCAAAATTAATTACTAACCCAATTATGAATCATTCTCCCTTATCTAAACATAATAAAATCTGGTTCTTAAGGCCACTAAAGGTTCTGGAGATTGCATAAATTTCATTATCTAGAGTTCTAGAAATCTTGCTTTACGGTTGTTTTATATAGCTAGTTTCTCTTCTAACTTGCATATAATTGTTCCCTCATCAATAAACATAATAATCACAACTTTAAACATATTAAATCATCATCATACATTGGTAATAAACTCAGATTAGTGGCTGAATCATGAACCTATCATAATCACATTTTAAGTGTACATGGAATACTAGTTTCTTGTAAAGTCTTTGCAAGGCCTCAAATTTCTTTTAGAAACTAATTCTTTTTGCTAAACTTGAAAGAATCTTCATGATTAAAATTCTCACTTAAGATAAAAGGAGCAAGTCTTGAGCTTAAGAGATTTATGTGATATCTTAGAATCATAAACATGCTATGCAACCTCATTTTAATCTTGTCATTATAAGGTGATAACTTGGAATTATAAACATGATATGCAAATCCATTTCTTTATCTTTAAGATTTAAGGTGATGACTTGAAAATTAAACATGATGCAAGAACTTGAAATATAAACATGATGCAAGAAACTGGAGCGGTAGTCCGCATAGACCAGTGGAGGGAGAAGAATCTTAAGAAACGGAGCGCGTAATCCGCATTGACCTGAAGGGAGAAGAGAATTATTATTACATCTTTTTAAGCTCCAATCTCAAGACTTCTTAAAGAATCAATTCTTTAACTCCAATAATCTTATTTCTTTGCTTGTGATACTTGGGCAAGTCTTTGAGCTCTAGGATCTTTAGGTGATGACATAAAAATAAACATGTCATGCGTTGATTCTTTTAGCCATTATAAAATAAAGTGAGAACATAAAATAAATATGAGATGCAACTTCTTTATTATCTTTAGAGATTAAGTGACAACATGAAATATAAACATGAAATGCAAACTTGGAAATTTAAACATGAGTATGCAAGTCCATTTATTCATTCTTGAAATTTTAGTGATGACATAGAAAGTAAACATGATTATGCAAGGCATAAACTTAAACATGGATGCAAGTTCATTTGATTTCTTTACTAGAGCTCCTTCAAGACTTTATAGAAATACAAATTCAATATATATATCTTAACAAGACAAAGTGAGAAATACATCTTTCAAATTCTAAACTCAAGATCATAAAAATCATAAAAACATCATTCTTTAAAGTTTTGCATCAAGTGGAACTTTCAAGCTTTAGAGGCCTAACTTGTGATGGATTCACAACCCACCTTCAAGGTCCTCATCATCAAGCCATCATCTTAGTCCCACCTAGGCCATATGGCCGAATTGGTTAAAGAAAAGGAAGAAGAAAACCAAATGGAAAAACTAGAGAAAATCCATGAAATCATCATTTTGAACCAAGAACAACACTTAGCAAAACATAGAAATAAACTTAAAAACAACTCCCTACCTAATCTGATTTGAAGGAAAGGAAGAGAACTTGGTTTCTTGGAGTGAAATGAAAGAAAATATTCTTGAAAACTTGAAGAAAGAATTCAGCCAAGAGGAGGAGGAAATGAGAGCTTTTGGTGCTTTGGAAAAACTAGAAATGTGTACAATTTTGAGCAAGTATCTAAGACTCCTTAAGCATGCCTATTTATAGAGGATTTAAGTCATGTATGGACAAGAGGAGGAGGCATAATTTTCGGATTTTTCATGGGGAACAAAGGGAGGAAAATCATTTCTTGTTTAAGGCATGTTTTATGTCATGTTTTAGGGAATTTTTTGGCATTTTGTTTTAGTGCATTATCTTGCAATAATTCTAATGATTATGGCTGAATTATTTCGTGCATTACAGCCTCATGGAAGAGGGTTTTGTGTGTTCCATGTATTATTTAGGTGTAGGCAAGGTATTCATGCAATTTAGAGAATTTACGGTTAAGGGCTTAGGTGAATTAGTAAGCAATTTGAGTGTTTTAAAGCAATTTTAGGTTCTAATCAATTTAAATAAATAATTTTGACTCTAGATTAATAATTAGAATTTAATAAGCTTTAATTTGAGCCTAATATTGCTTAGGTTTCGTTAGACGAATCAAAAATCTCAAAATTTGTAAAACTTACAAAGAGAGGGCAAAACGGTCATTTTACTTAAAAATTGCCCGAGACCACCCGAGCTTAACCAATGGTTAATCATGGCTTAAAAACACCTTTTAAAACATTTTAGTGAGGTTCGGGCTAGTCAACAAGCAAATCGGGTTAAAACGGGGCATTTTGGTCATTTCGCGCGTAGAGTTCAAAATTATGATTCTTCTCCTCTATTAACACACATAACACAAACAATCCCTTATTATTATCAAAACATCCCCTTGAGGACGGGTGGGGCCCACGATCCTCATTTCTGAGTAAAATAACCTCAGGGCATTTTGGTCATTTTACACGTACAGAAATTCGGGTTTGCAATACTTGCACGAATTGCTCCTAACTTCTCTTCTAACGTTATATTCCTTTATTAAGGATTGTTTGGTCTCAAATTTTATATAATATTTACCTACGGAATTCGGTAATTCCTAATGACAGTAAAAATTACAGGAAAAATGGGGCGTTACAAGCATCCCAAGGGTGTGTGAGAGCTCAAGGTTGTAAAGCAATTGAAAGATAGTGGAAAATCTCAAGCGCTTCTTGGGATTGGATAAGGTCATAAAAAGTGACCAAACCAGGATAAATCTTGTGTTTGCATTTCTCTTCCCTTAACTCTTTACATTTATTGCAAGTTTACTTTATGGTGTTGTTTGTTTATATTGATAGAACATTTTGATTGTTTGCCCTAAATCACTTACATTTTCATTTAATTAATCAATTTTCCAGGACAACTTTTAAATAAGGTAAGAAAAGGGATTGGAGTGAAAATTGTAGGAAAAGTTTAGAACTCACTTCACACTCTCTTGAGTTCATTGAGGCCATTTGGATAACATTAGGTAACATGGCAAACCTAGAGAAGACTCTAAAGGAGCTTGCTACTCCTAATCTCACCTACCAGCCATTAGGGATCACACACCTAACCTTGAAGTTGAGTTTGAGCTTAAGTCTAGGTCCTACATCACATGCCTAAGTTCAATAGGCTAGTTAGGAAGATCCACACAAACATTTAAAAATTTCACGTTATCTGTTCCACCATGAAACCTTAAGAGGTAACGGAAGTCCAAGTTAAGCTAAAGACTTCCCATTTTTCCTTGAGGCCACTGCCAAGAAATGATTCTTATATATTCCTCATGGGACATTGATAGTTAGGTCGGAATGAATTTTGCTTGAGAAGTTTTTCTTAGCTCAAGAGAGGCGCAAAAAGAAAAGGCATTTGCAACATCAGGAAGTGGCAAGGTGAATCACTATATGAATATTAGGAGAAATTCAAGAGATTATGTGCCAGCTGCCCATAGCACCAGATTCAGAACAACTCCTCATTTAGTACTTTTATGAGGGAATTCTAGCGATGGAGAGGAGTATGATAAATGCTACCAAGTTTAGGGTACATTGGTTGAAAAACCCCTTTCATAGCCCGAGCATTGATTGAAAACATGGAAGAAAATTCAGTTGGATCAAGAGCTAGTGTCAACACCCGTAGTGTTAATAAAGTGTCACAAGGAGAAACAAGTAGGGTGGAACATTGGACAATTGATAGATTTCATAAAATTGTTCGCTTTGAATCAAGCTCCTCAAACTAAGATAGTAACATGTGGTATTTGTTCATGTGATACCCACACCTCCAATATGTGACCTTAGATGCGCTGGTAATGTGTTTCTTGGCAGACCTCAAAATCAAGGAAGCTAGTAGGGGTAATAACCCATACAACAATACTTATAACCCTAGCTAGCAAGATCACCCAAACTTTAGGTGGAATAATTCTTCAACACAGGAGTAGAGGTATGTTTTACTTTAGGAGAGGCAATAACACAACTATCCCACTTACCAATAACCACCTACTCTACACTTTCCTAGCCCTTACCAACCTCCAACACTACCTGTTCCTCTTCCCAATTCTAACTCATTATGGCAAGATCTTGCCTGGCAAGTATTCAACCTCGCTTGGGAAGTCCACAAACCACATCAACCTCTGTTTGCAGGATCTCGCATGGCGAGCTCATCAACCTCGCTTGGCAAGCTCATCCACCTTGCTTGGCGAGCTCATCAATCTCGCCTGCGAGGACAAAGTTTCATGGAGGATCCTTTGCAAAGAAGACCTCTCTTAGCGAGGAAACTACCTTACCTAGCAAGCATTTGTGTCAGGAGGAAAAAAAAGATTTTGTAGTTGTACCCTTTTCTCTTTACCCTTTTTGGCAAATACTAGGAACTATAAATAGCTAACTTGAGAATTTTTGAGAGGTTGAATAATTTAAGGTTAAGCTCTAGGTTTTCTCTACCTTCTCTTTACTTTCTCTCTAAAATTTTTGTTGTTCTTGTTGAAACTTGTGGAGTTGGTGATTGCTAACTCCATCTTGGATTGGGATTCACCGTCTTCCCTTTAATTTGTGCTTATTTGTAACCCTCCTTTATGGAGGAGTAGTTTTTTTTTTAACTAATTCAAGGGATTTTTGATAGTTCGTAATGTCTTGGAGGTTGAATCCTAATGAGTTGTTGGTTTCTTTATCTCTTTTATGAAGTTTTCTGATTTTTCTGTGTTTAACTCACATGATTTTGCGTGAATTTGCCTTAATCTTTATTTTGATATGATTATATTAATTATGTTGATTGAGGAGTTTGTTAAGCTAGTTAGTATATTTATTAGCATGCTTAATGAACCCAAAAGAGATTGAGTTAGTCACTTATTGGCTGGCTTGAGGTGATTGGTGCTTAGGTTAACATATGCATGTTAAGGGTTAGGATTCTAGTTTCTTGCATATTTATCTTAATCAAATGCTACGTTAGCAAAATTACCTTGTTGCTTATATGATCATATAGGTAACTAAATCAACCAACCATCGTGTGTTCGATAAAATGCCAACCTAGGATAACATGTTATTTCTTTGAGAATATCCTTTGAACTTGGATTTCTTTATTGTCATTTTTATCTCAACCAATTGTTATTGCACTTTATGATACAAAACCCCTCTAAAACCTTCAATTAATTAGCAAGCTTTCCTAGGGAAACAACATTGGTTGCACTATATTGCATTTTAATGTAATTGAGCCTTTTTTATATATTCTAATTTGTTGAAAGGTGGTGACAATACTCTCGATAGCTAAGCATCCTTTTTTCTTGGATAAGTATGGCTTGTAAGCATTTTGTTTATATTATAGCACAATCCTCGCTAGATGCCGTGTGTGGAATAGCGTTCTCTTCCCCTTGAGGACTACAATGGTTGACTTTTTGGAAAAGAAGATGGATCCGATTGTCCCTTGTTTTGTGGAATGCTTCTAGAGTGGGAGTCCAATAAACACATAGGTAGTTTCACGGTTGGTTTTATTTTTCTAAGTATATCTCGTCTGCGAAGCGAGTTGCCTTAGGGTCTCCCTGGTAGATGTGGTTTGCCATCCTTTTGTTCTCAATTGTCATCCGTAGATTTTCACTTGTAGCTAGTGGATAGCAAGAAGCTTCTCCACAGTGGGAGGTGGTGCATTATAGGCGTTATCATTTTGGATGGTGGTGGCTTTGGTCATTGTGTTATTTGATTGAGGGTAGGCTTGTTTATTAGGCCCATGGTGGGCCCCAATATTTTTACCTAGATGTCAGGTAAGGCACATGTGTCCTCCAATGTCCCAAGGGTAGTGGTGGGGGTATTTGCAAGACACTCTAACACTCAAGTTAGTAGGTGATCAAGCATAGAGATAAAGTGTATGTAAGTTAGTGAGAATGTGATCATGCTTGAAGGGCAAGGAGCCCCTCTATTTATAGCTAGGTTACCCCTGGGTGAATCTTAGTGAATCTTTCCTTGAATGGGGAGATCCTCCCTGATATAGACAGATAGAGATGTTCCATATTTGGGAGATATTTCCTAGATTTAGGTCAATATACCATGGGTCATAATAAGGCCCTTGAATTCAGTTCTTCATTGCAAGGATGTGGTCCTTACCCATATTCCTAGTCCAATATATTATATACATATAAAAAAATTGAATATAAAATGGTTTTTTGGTTACAAAATATAAAATAATTGAAGGTTAACAAGAGGTTTCCAATTTTTTCTTTCCCTTTTTTTGGTCGTGAAGGATGACAAGGAAGTTAATGGGTTAACAAATCGGATTTTTGGGGCATAACAGCTTCTTTGTGAAATGCATATGAAAGTGGCCCAATAAGAACAGGGTTCGGCGCTGGCCCTGAAACTCGTTCAATCTTCTCAGACCTACACTCTTCCTTACTCTTCAGTTTCTCTCTCTCTCTCTCTCTCTCTCCCCCTCTCTCAGCGTGCCTGATATCATCGGTGACTGTGTTCGGGTGAGCTAAAGATTGCACCTTCTCATTTCATTGTTTCGATGTAAACATTCTGCTTTAGCATAGCATAGCTGATTGACCTTTTGTTTGTTACAGTTAATAGCACGGGAAAATGGGTATCATTGAGAAGATTAAAGAGATTGAAGCCGAGATGGCTCGGACCCAAAAAAACAAGGCCACAGGTAATGATCTTTGTGCCACCCCTGCATCTATATTTTGTGTATTTGATTGTTATAGCGGCAGATTCCGAAAAAGATGCAAAATTTCTTGGGATTTAATTTTTTAAAACTTCTTTTGCTTTATTTGATTGGTGGTCTAATCGTGAATTTAAGTTTATTTTCTATGTCTTCTAGTTTTTTTAGATTTTAATTATTATGATAAATCCGTTTAAACTGGTTTATTACGCAGAGTATCATCTTGGGCAGCTCAAGGCAAAGATTGCAAAATTAAGGACACAATTATTGGAGCCTCCGAAGGTATGCAAAAACTCTCTTCTTTTTTTCCCTTCTTATGGTTGTATTTTCTGTTTTGTAGTTTTTTTTTTTAATTTTATTTACATTGTGTTCATTAGTTTGTTTTCCTTGCCATGATTAATGCGAGTTTTTGTTTTCATGGGTATGCTTATCTTCTCTCAACTAATTATTCACTGGCAATTATCCTTTTAACTTTCTCAGTTTTAGTATAAATTTACTTTACATGATTCTTACTGTCTTTTGGCATATCTCTTGGATTCATTTTTGGTAGTGAGTTTGGGTGTGTGACTGTTCCTTAAAGTATGAGGTCTGTCATAATTTAAGTAGATTAGGAAAGAAGGGCGTAGTCATCCAAACTTTTGCATTTACAAGATTTTTGCTTTTGCCTAATTGATACTCAGATCCCAAGCTAATATTGTTTTATTTGTAGTTTTGTACTGTTGCTCGAATTGATGAAGTATTTGTACTTCTGTCACTATGCTTCATCTGTATACATTATTTGTAATTACATATTTACTGAAGAAAGATATTAATTCAATGGCGGATGAGATGTAAGTTATGACATTATGAAACTGATACTGATGATGATTCTATGAATGCACTCATAGACTGATTTGAACGTTTTCGTTAACTTCAGGAATTTTAGGAATTTCAGGGCTGTCATACATCTATTTTGGTCATGAGCTCTAGCCTTTAAAGCTTGTTATCAACTTATTATCTTGCTTTATTAGTGATTTAAAAAAAAAAAAACACAAACACCACACCACACCACACCAATAATACCGACAAAAAAAAAAAGGCGTTATAAGCCCCTAGTGCTTAAAGATGCTTTTTACATTTGAGTCTTTGACTACCTTATGTAAACTTAATTAGGGCAACAGATCTCTTTTGATGAGTAAAATATTTTTGTTGAATCATTGTGTTAATATTTGTCTATTTATTTTGAAGGCATCCTTCCACTATAATTTTGGGAAATACAACTGTCTTGGCTTTTATTTGGATTCAGCACACTAATTTTTTAAGGGGGATTTGTCTGATCAATTTACAAAGTGATTGGACAGATCTTTTGATCTAATGTGTTATTTCTTGTGTTTTCTTCTGTTTGTTTTTCTGTTTTTACTGTTTCCTTTGTTCTCAGAAGGATTTCTTATCCTCCTTTCTTATTTCTCATAAGTTGTAACAAATTCTTTTTTTCTCCACAGAAAAAGAAATAATAAAATGCTTTCCAATAGGAATCTATCCATTATAAGACTCAAGTTTAGGACTTTGGCTGGTGAATCTTTTAAGTTATTTATTATTTTTATGTTTAGTTTAGCATGCCTGGGTTTCTCAATTATTTGCTTGCTCCAGCTTTCTATCCTTCTGTACACTTATTGATAAGGTGTGGTATCTTGATGCCAAATTATGTAATAGGGCTCTAGTGGAGGTGGAGAAGGATTTGAAGTTACAAAATTTGGCCATGGACGTGTTGCACTGATTGGATTTCCAAGGTCTGCCTTCCAAAATACTTCCTTTTCTTATTAGCTTTAGTAATCAATGTATTTTATTTTCTTCTGATATATGAATTGATTAAACTCATAAAGTTGTATTCAGCTCTATTTCTTTACACGTTTATATGCAATGTTGTCAAAATTGTGTGTCAACATTTATTATTGTACTATTTTACAATTTCTGTTAGGGTCTTTGGAGTTTGGTCCCAATAACAACCACCAACCCGTTTTAGTGGAATCAGGTGGGACCAATGAGCAAAGTTGTAGAAGTGGTGAGATTGGGTGATCCTTGGTGCTGGCGGAGCCACCATTGCTGGTGGCAGATTTTTGTTAAAAAGTAAACCATCCATCTCTTGGCTATTCCCCTATCTTTAGGTTTGCCCCCCATCTACACTTTCGTGTTGTTCTCCTTTGATCTCTCCTTTTGGGTTGCATCTTAATTGCCTAAATGAGTGATAGGAACCTGATACTCATGGAGCAGGAATGAACTAGAATAGAATAATTATAGAGAAATATATTTTGGAATTAACAGAATGTTGCAATATCAGTGTGATATTAAGCTTGAAGGAATGAATTACAAGAAGAACAGGAGCAAGAAACAGGAAATAGGTATGGTGCTTCAAGAGGCCAAATCCTCCCAGTGTTATCAATATTGGCCATGACGTGGCGGATTTTGAGGCCGCCGCCATGGGAAAGTGGATGGCATGGGGAATGGCGTGGCGGTCATGGCGGAAATTGCGCCCAAAACCCTTTTTTTTTCTTTCTAGATGGTATTTTAGGGTTTTCAGGTTTCAATAATGAAATCCTATTGACACCCGACCCTTGCCATTTCTTTTGAGTCTTGCATCCTTCTCTCTCTTGACTGCGACGCCATTGCCGCAGCGGTGGCTCACTACGCCGGCAGCGCAGCTCACCACACCCACACGGCCAGCATTGAGCACCCCATCGAGGTCCTTCTTCTTCTTCTCCGTTCTTGTCTTGTTCTTCTTCTCTATCTCTTCTTCTTCTTCTTCTTCTTCTTCTTCTGTCTTCTTCTTCTTCTTCTTCTTCTTCCTTGTTCTTATTTTATGTTCTTAATTTGTGTTGAAATTATGTCTTTGTGGCTTTGATCATCGATTGCTATGGTTTTTAGTCCTTGTTTGTGATTTTGATTGTGTATTTGTTGCTTTGATTATGTCATTGAGGCTTTGATTATGCATTATGTCTTTGTATTTTATTTTTTTAATATATATTTATATATTTTTTAGTTCGCCATGGCTTCCGCCATAACCCGCAATGCCATCTGCCATATTTTTATGGCGGTTTTTGCCTCATCGCCATAAACCGCCATCCACCATTGACAACCTTGATCCCTCCCAAGGTAGCTCTTAGAGAGGTCACCATTCTCCCAAGACTTTCCCACTAATTTCCTAAATACGTCTCTCCATGCCCCCTCTCCCTACAAATAACCCCCGTAATAGAATCCCACATAATCCTCACTTCCCTCCACTTTCTTTTTGCCAACTCAGCAGTTGGTTATACAAGAGTGAGCCGCTTCTTCTCTCTTATCTGCCATACTAATTTCAATCAATGCCCAATCTATTACTGCCCCGGTACCTAACAATATTGCGCCCCTGAAAAATCACCTTGTCCTCAAAGTTATGAAGCCAAAATGATGCTGCCAAAGACCCTCCTGGGTCCCAAACTGTGAAAGAGGGTGAGGAAGTTATGCTTGCAGTGTGGCCATGTCCTCTGGGGTCCTATGAACTTGTCTCAAGTTCCCTTTCTATGTCCTTTAAGTAATTGATACCAACAGCCTCGCATATGTCTCTGCACCCTTGCTGCCAAAAGTCACAAAATCCTCAATATCCTAAGTCTTGGACATTAATGCCCATGAACTGTCATAGAGACATCGCAGCCTATACATTGTGCATGCTTCAACAACTAGACTATATTTTTATGATGTACATGCTTCAAACATGCAAATTCTTGAACAAACTTATCCATTGAATTATCAGTCCTATGCTCAGTTCTCATACCCATAACAGTAAGATCTTTAACTAGTTCTTTATACTCAATAAGCCTTTTAGCTTGTGAAATGCTAAACTATTGCAAGGCTTGCACAACTTGCCTGCTTTGGTCAAAATTATGTTCAGTAGAAACACTGCTAGTTTCTAAAACCATTCCCCGAAATGAGTCTTCTAGTTGCTTCCAACAGCAAAGTTCTTAGAAAATTCTGAGAGTAAGTAGAAACCAAACTAAAGAGTCCAATCCCTCCCATAAGCAAGTCTAACTCACCCCATCTAACTCATACCTTCTAAGATAATTCATAAGAATCGGATGTTGGCGCTGGCATATCCAAATCAATTGCAAATGAGACATAATTTGCAGTGATGTTCACAATTGTGTAAACTTGTCTAACACAACTTGAGAAAATGAAACACTCACAAGTTTTCTCACATGCACACGAAGAGGGCTGCATGGTTGGAAATCTATCACCAACATCTGTAGGAACCCTGTCCCATAAGTTTGTTGCCCAATTCAGAGGAGTCGGATGGGTAAGCATTACACCTTCTGGGTTTCCAATAGTTCCATTTGTGTGTATAAGAGCAGGAATGTCATCAAATGTGATTGCTTCACTCCTATGGTTCAGCTTAGAATCACAAGAACCAACCAATTGCACTTGTCATAGGCATGACAAAGCCTTTTCGCTGACACCCCTTTTCCATTTTATCACCCCAACATGTGCATCGAATACCATAGCAAATGTGAGCAGCTTCACTTCTCTCACTTTCAAGCTTCTTTGGAATTGAGTTGTGTCCTTGGGCCCTTGCAACACAGACTTCTAATGGTTGTGCTGGATATGGGATCATTTTGTATGATCCACTTCTTTTACAAAAACTCTCCTCTCCAACTTTATGTGACCGGGTATGGGCCTATTAAGTTTAAATAACTGTCCAACCAGGTTTCTTCTGCTTTCCATATTAAAACTCTCACATTTTTCATCATTTTGGACTTGGCCTACCAATTGGCCATAAGATTTCTCTTCATAAGAATCCCTACAATTACTTTCCCACATGAGCTTGGCCCATTAGGTCAATTAGGCCTAGGTCTTGATCTAGATTCTAGGGTGTTCTCCTTTCCACTTGTTCCATCTCTTTCCTGTGTGCTATTGTTGCTTGGGGAAATTGGGGCCACAATTGCTAGTATTGCTCTCGCCATCATCCCAATGTCCGCCATACACGATGATGAGTACGCGACTTTGAAGGAGGTAGTTGGGTCAGGAATCTGAAATGTGAAATTCCTCCACCTTCGCATGCTCCTCTCCCTTCTTCTTCTCACTCACATTATCGCTTGTTTAAGAGTGTCTTGCCTCATCTGAGCAGTGCCTCCGTCGCGACAATCGGAGTGACTTTTGAATCGGGTGGCACCTGGTTCAGGTGGTGGGAGCTAAATTGTCATGCGCAAGAACCTGAACTCAACCATTCTCGCATCCTTTCTGTTCCGCAGGTGAGGCTAAGTCTCTGTAGATTCCGTGGTTCAATGGACGTCGGTCAACCTCATCATCTATACCAACATAGATGTCGCCACCGCCCGCATTGTGTTCATGTAACCCACATCGTCTTCCTCGCGCGACCACATAATCGGTATATGCATGCAACAACGCCGATTTATCTCCTTCGCTTCCTCTTCTCGCCACCCAGGGTCTGCCATGCGAGCGATTGAGCAAGAAGTCTTCGCTCCTCGCAATCCCAAGAAGACCCATTCCCTTTTTGCTCCTTCGGTGATTCTTTCTTAGTCTCTTCCTCCATAATCATCAGCTATACCGCAGCTTTACTCTGCAAGTTGGTCACTCCTTCATCGTTCTCAATGAATTTCGAGTCGGATCAACCTCTTTCTTGTTCTCTTTTAGTGGCTCCTCTTCACTGATGATCACTTCATGCTTCTCAACCTGCATGCTTTCAAATAAAGCACAAGCATCGGAGCCCAATCTTCCATGGAGGACCTCTTCTCCACCACCAAGCTTTGTCATTCTCCCATACAGGTAGTCCACGTCGGGGATACCTTTCCCTCATCTCCTTTTCAATTTTCTTTAGATTTTGCTTTATCCTCTTCATTCATTCTGTCCACTTGTGTCTAACTTCATGGCAGCAGCTCACATGGTTTCTGGCCCAGGGCTCCAAGATCGGGAGCTCTGAGACTGTCCATATGAACCTGATACTCATGGAGCAGGAATGAACTAGAATAGAACAATTATAGAGAAATGTTTTATGGAATTAACACAATGTTGCAATATTAGTGTGATATTGAGCTTGAAGGAATGAATTACAAGAACAGTGGTAAGAAATAGTAAAATAGGTATGTGCTTCAATAGGCCAAATCTCCCAAGGAGGCTCTTAGAGAGGCCACCACTCTCCCAAGAGGCCAAGACTTTCCTACTAATTTCCTGAATGCGTCTCCTACAAATAAACCCCGGTAATAGATTCCCACATAATCCTCAATTTCCTCCACTTTCATTTTTTCAACTTAGCATTTGGTTATACAAGGGTGAGCCCCTTTTTCTCATCTCACATACTATCAAGGCCAATCTATAACTGGCCCTGGTACCTACAAATGAGATTCTGGGTGGTTTGGCACTTGGTTAGTTGCTGGTGTTAAGTTGCTCGGGATGGTTGTGTCCTCCTTATGTTGCTTGTGTGAGACTGAGTTGCTCTAAGTGGTGCACTGGTGATGCATGCGTCTTCTTTAGGGTGCTGCTTGGGTTGGTTTTAGAATTGTCGGTGGCTGGTGTTGAGGTGGGTGTTCTGTACCTGCCCCATTTTAACCTTTTTTTTTCCTAGGTATTGTAGCTATATCTTTTAATTTTATGGGTTTTTTACAATTCTTTTTGTTGTTTTTATTATAAAATCTATCTTTAGATTTAGATATTTAATCAAATATTACTTTTGATTTTAATATTTTATATTTTTGTTTATGTATATATTTATTTATTGAAATAGTTTTATATTTTTTGTAGGCTCTTATGAGTTGTGTTACAACTTACAGTTTTACATGTTCATCTTTTCCTTCCGATCCTATATAGGGTCTCAATTTTGACAACCTTGTTTGTATGTTTGATGGGTGTACATGCTTTTGCTATGTATATGCTTTAATTTTGTGTGTAAAATGTTGCCCCTCCAATGATTATCTTTTCATTTTCTAGTGTGGGAAAGTCAACTCTTTTGACAATGTTAACGGGCACACATTCAGAAGCTGCATCTTATGAGTTTACAACTCTGACCTGCATTCCTGGTATTATACACTATAACGATACAAAAATTCAGTTGCTTGATCTTCCTGGAATTATTGAGGGGGCTTCTGAAGGCAAGGGACGTGGGAGACAGGTAAAACTAAAATTGCTTGCTTCAATCATTCCAGTAGCTTTTAGGGTATTGTCTTTGCACTTAAAAGTTGATAATCAGTTTGCAAACAGTGCTGCTGTCATATTGCATAATACATTAATTAAATGGAGGTGAACCAACTACTGACTTGAATGTGTTGCTTGGTTTTTTCTCTGATTTTTTTTCTCCTGGATACATGGCTATTGGTCTTGTTAACTGAAAGAATTTTGATCTGTGATTGTTCTCTCAGGTTATTGCTGTTTCTAAGTCTTCTGACATAGTATTGATGGTTCTGATGCTTCAAAGTAAGTGCCATTTTGGCATTTTTTGCTGCAGTCTTTTATTCTTTTATGGTCTTAGTATTGCTGGTTGAATGTGGATAAAGGGATCATAGCAGTCTATCCCTGATCACAGAGCGGAGTGGCCGAGCCAAAAAACGCTATAGCGGGATAACGCATAGCGGGATGGCTGCTATTTTGAAAAATTCACATAATTATTATGCAATTTACCAGAATACATAGAGGTATTCAAAGGTAAGAAAAAACAAAGGTTAAAATAGACAACAGAGATTAAAGTGAGAAACATAGTATGACAGACATAATTAATAACAATAAGTCAATAACAATGGTGATGACATGGTCACTAGATGCTGGATAAGCTGAGAAACATCAATGGACTTGGCTAGAAAAGCTTAGAACATCCTAAGACAGAATAAGAAAGTGTGAAGTGTAGCATTATTTGTGAGGACCGAGAGCTGTAAGAAAGGTGACAAACAAAACAGCCATTGTGAGGAGAGACTCTTGAGATATTTTTTGTGAAACAGGTGTGATGGGTTCGAGCAATAGGCATGATGTGTTACTCTGTTTTTGGGAAAAAGTCGAGGATGTGTTGCTGTAAAAGATAACAGGTCGAGAGGTTGAAGATGATGAGTTGTAGTGAGGTTAAAATAGAGATTTCCTTCTAAGTAAGGGTAAAATGGTGATTTTGTTGGTTTAAGTGAGGGCAAGATTGAAGGGAAAAACATAAGCATTATAGATTTAAATGAGGGCAAACGAAATTTTTTATGCTTAAGTGAGGGCAAAACATAAATTTCACCAGAAAAAGAAAAGTAAAAATTAGGGGGTCTGTTGCAGGAGACCATTGTGGCTGCGATGCTGTGATTCTGGTCGTGATTTCGCCGCAACTGGGAAGCGTGGAGCGAACTAAGTTTTGGAGCGGCCCACCTCCGCTCTGTCACACTCCACTGCTATAATGCGCGATTGATTACTCTGAAAGGGATATGTTGATTTTTGCAGTAAATAAGTACTCTGACTAGGGATAATCTCTAGCTGAGATGGTGATGAAATTTGAACATTATCCTTAAAGATATCCTTCAATCAAGCCTAGGAACTAGATTTTTTTTCATTGTGTAATAGCTATTCTGTATCCCCTTAATTAATTTTTCTTTCTTAATGTAAGTTCACTTGGATTACTCTTTTATCTGCATGCATATGATCATTATTTTACTCGATTGTGTTTCTAACTTTCTGTTCCACTTGGAAAGGAATAAATAAATGTGAGTCCAACATTTTTCCCTTTCCCCAATTTTTTTCCTTTCCTGTGATCACTGTCTAGCAAGGAATATGTTAACATACTGCAACACTTATGTTATTTATTTATGCATCCTTGTCTGAATCCATGTTGTTGTGGAATTGCTTCACATTTTTTCTCCAATAAATGTGCCAGAGTGAGGGCCATAGACAAATATTGACTCGGGAGCTAGAAGCTGTGGGCTTGCGGTTAAACAAGAGACCACCTCAGGTATGTTCGTGGCTTTGTGCCCGAGAGTGATGTCTTGGGAGATTTCACATGAAGTATTTTTATATATAGTTCTGAGTTGGATTTATATATTTCTTCAATTTCCTTGAGATTTGGAGCTTTCTTTTTCATGGCAGATATATTTTAAAAGGAAAAAAACTGGCGGCATCTCATTTAACAGCACTTTGCCTTTGACTCATGTGGATGAGAAGCTTTGTTATCAAATTCTGCATGAATACAAAATTCACAATGCAGAGGTATATAATAAACTTCAAAGTAACATGATTTGTATCTCATTTCCAGGGATGTGTAGCTTTGGTCTATTATAATTGTGTAGTTATGGTCACTTAAATGATAAGATTTGCATTTGTACTTCTGCAATAATTTGTTTCAATGTGGTGGAACAAGTGTAGTTAGTAACTGGATTGATTGGGTGTTTGCGAAATGTGGAGAAAAAATATTCATCTATTTAGAAAAAGTGGAATAAGGGGTGCTTTCTACTGTTCATTACATTTGGAGAATGATAAACTATTACATAAGCATGGTATCAAACAGAAGTTACCTTGCTTCACACAAATAATTGTTGAAATTCTTTATTTGTTATTACATTTTCTTCTGCATTGGTTTATATATTCCTCTCTCATGTCATACTCTTTCCAAATCTTCTCTGGTAAGCAGTAATAAGTTTAGTCTGCTTTTTATCGGAGAGAAACTCTAGCTGAGTGCATCTGTCGCAGTGTGGAGTTTAGTCCATGATTTTCACTTGTTCCTTTTCATCCATGTAATTCCAAGAAGTAAATTGATGGTATAGACTGTGATTTGAGAGCAGAATCATTTTTTGTGTATATGATAATAAGTGTGTTCCTAGGCCTGTCATGATATAAATGGCTTTCAGCAGAGTGATGGTACCATGCCATCTTCATTTCTATACTTAACTTTTGAGAGTCTGCATTTTCTGTTTCTCATTACCTATCCATATGGAGGGAGTCAGGCTGACAACTTCAATTTCAGGTCCTTTTTCGTGAGGATGCCACAGTAGATGATCTCATTGATGTCATTGAAGGAAACCGTAAATACATGAAGTGTATATATGTTTACAACAAGATAGATGTTGTTGGTATTGATGATGTGGACAGATTAGCCCGCCAACCTAATTCTGTTGTCATTAGCTGCAATTTGAAGGTAGGTTCATATTGCCAGTGTCACCAGAACAGTTTGCAATACTGACAGATTTTGTACTTTGTTTTTATAATGTACTGCAACTTATGTTTCAGGGCGCAATTGATTTCTGTTTTTACTCAGTTCCTATGTCATTAACACGAAATATTTTGTTCTTGTGAACAGCTGAACTTGGACAGATTACTTTCAAGGATGTGGGATGAAATGGGTCTGGTTAGAGTTTACACAAAACCACAAGGCCAGCAGCCTGATTTCACTGATCCTGTGGTTCTTTCCACTGTATGTTCCATTATCTATGTTCTTGTTAAGAACCATTTTTCCATATTCCACTTATATATCTTGAAAACCTTTGGCCATTCTTTTGGAAAATCTTCTACTCCATCATAGAGAGATCACTTTCTCTGGCAAATTATTGTAGGATAGAGGTGGCTGCTCTGTCGAAGACTTCTGCAACCACATACATAGAAGCTTGGTGAAGGATGTGAAGTATGTTCTGGTCTGGGGTACAAGTGCAAGGCACTACCCACAACATTGTGGCCTTAGTCATGTTCTTCGTGATGAAGATGTCGTTCAAATTGTTAAGAAGAAGGTCAGGAAAGCTATACCCTTTATCTTGTGTTCTATCCAGTTAACTGGTATACTATGTTGCATGGATAGGAGTATCTAGTACGAAACGAGTATGATATAGACATATGACACAAATCAAATTAAAAATACGTAAAATATAATCAAGAGTATCTAAAAGTATCAATGAAGTATTTAATATGATACGAATTTGTTATGGGTACTTAGATTATTTTGAAGCATCTGTGCTTCATAGCCGGTAACGTCATTGTCCAAATTATATGTCCTTTACTTGTTGCTGGCTGTAAACACGTATTTGTGAAGATTAGAGATTGAACTTGATATGTATCCTTCAGGAAAAAGAAGAGGGAGGAAGGGGTCGTTTCAAGTCACATTCCACAGCTCCTGCTCGGATATCTGACAGAGAGAAGAAGGCACCACTTAAGACATAATCATAAGGCAGGTGGATTTGGAAAATGGCTACATGCTAGTGATGATATATATCCAAAAGCAATGGACTTTTTTGAGTGCCCATGCAGCATAGGATTGAGTGTTCCTCCTGTGAGCTTACTTAGTGAAGCACCTTGGTTGTTGGCAACCATGTGTTGTAATACCATCCCCCCTATCCTCTCCTTTTTCTTTTTTAAATAATAATTTCATTTATGAAGCCTGCATCTATGACACGAGAAGAAATAGAAAGGAAATGAAACCTACACTGCATCCTGGAAATTTACTTGGTCATATTTCCTTATTATCACGATTTCCTCTCAGTTTGCTTCTATTGTAGTCTAAAATACATCAATATTTAGTACTGTCTTATATAACCAGGAAATTGTTAAGTATCCCTGGGGATTTTGTTAACCTTAAGTGATGGGATGGCATTCGACCCATTTTTTAGCCTCTCGTTTTTACATTGTTATGAGATTAATTGCCCTTTCTAAAAGTTAAATATTAGTTCTTTCCCTGAGAATATAATTTGTTTAGCACTGTTCTCACCATTTTATCATACCATTAATAGTATTAAACATCTTTGCTATAAACTGGCAGTTTTATTTGGAATCAATAACTTTTTAAGAATCTTTAGTTTTGTTTGATTGTTTCTGTTTTTATTTCTCATGTTTTCTATTTTTAAGATTTTGTAAAGGCAGCAGTGAGAATGAAAAATGAGAAAAAAATAGATTTTCTCTTATTTTGAATATTTTACTTTTTTCTAAATTTAAAAAATCGAAAATACAGAAAATACAAATAGAAAATGAATACGGAAGGTGCTAATAATATACAAGCAGATCTTGTGACTTAGACATGGTTGGGAGAATGGCATGAATTGAGGGGAAGTAGGAGGCAATTATTAAGAATAGTTTCCTCCTCTCTGCTTTTCTTCGAACAATCTTTCTTTTTCCCAGTTAATTTCTTCTCCTTTTTGCCTTTTTATTCGTTGTTTACCTTGCCTTAACGGATTGACTCTTCTTCTTGGGACATTTCATCGACGTTGTTAGGAACTGCGCTGACACCAAACCAAGCTCATATAACACCAATGCCATTATTTTTACAGCTCGTGTGTTCCAATTCTAGTCAAAGATTGCTTCCGACAACTTTCTAGTATTACAGCGTCACAAATATTTTCAATTTGAGCTGATCAAGTTACGGGTGCAATCTGCAATTAACTCCCTTTGTAAGCAAGCTCTAATAGCTGCTGGAGAGTTCATGAAGTTTGGCCATTTGAATTGTCAAAATACAACTAGTGCAAGCTAAGCACCGTCTTATGTTTTCCTTTTATAAATAATTTTAATATTATTTTATTGTGAAATTTGCCAATATAAAGGCAATCCAGTTCGTGATTTGTATCATTAATGAATGACCTCTGTGTATGTGTTATATAATATGGGATTTCTAACTTCTTTATCATCACGTGGAGGTTAGTAAGGTCTACTTTTTATTTTGAACATAAAACTCACTCCTATCTCTATTTATTTAATTTGAAATTTTGGATATTATAATTTTATTTAACTTAACTTTAATACAACTCCTCTAATTTTTTCTCACTTAATTAATATTCACTTTTTACTATTTGGCTCAATATGAAATACTATTTTTAAAATTTTTTCTTCCACTTAAATATTACGTATATCATTGAAAATTACGATATTATTAGCAGCTATGTAAATATATTTTAATAATTCTAAAAATCGTTAATAATTAACGTTGCGGATAATAATTTGATAAATGAGTTTTTCTCGTTGTTCCAATATTTTGAAGATTAACCGTCACCGAATATATCTTAATAAAATATAAAATATGTGTATATATATGAACTAATCATAAACGACTTATACAGTCTCACTGTTACAGTAGCATAAGAACAAAATGTATTTTGAAGCCTTTCGTGGGGAAAGACGGCGACGTTAATTATTAACGAATCTTAAAATTATTAAAATATTTAATCATAGTATATAATTTTCAACTATATACATAATATTCAAGTAAACGATTTTCTTGAAAAAAAATAGAAATTCATATAGAGACAAATAGTGAACAGTGACTATTATTTAGGTAAGAGAAAAATTAGAAGAATAGTATTAAATGTGAGTTAAACAAAATTATAGAACCATCCAAAATTTCAAATTAAATAAATAGAGAGAGATAAAAATTTTATGTTCAAAATAAAATGTGATAACCTTCACATAAATATGTTAGCAAACTAAATATTTTGTCCCAAAATAAAAAAAGCCACTAGTCTCTTGTATGAATCAATTTCCAATGTCGGATATTTTTATATTTTAAATTTGTGTGCATTAATTACTAATTTCACTTTTCTCTCACCTTCTCTATCCACTATTTCACTCTAACACACACTTCTTTCCGTTCCTTGTAATCCATGGCTAACAAACACTTTTTCTCATTGAAATGAGTTTGACCTAGAATGGGTAAATCATATAGAAAGACAGAAATTCATAGCATTGGCGAGTACACGAGAAAAGTTGAACGGAAGATATTATTTAACTCAATAAAAGAAGTCTGAAAGCATTGCTCCGTTGAGAAGACATGGTCAAGTTTGGGTGTATGAGGCGTTCCATCGGAGATTATGCAGTTAAAGATGGTACACTCAGGAGTTTTTTAGAAAGTTGCTTACAGTAGAACATGTATTTTTATAGTATTCAATAGTCTGTAGGTTGGATGATAAACTTCTTGTATTTTCTTTTGTTGTTTGGCTGCACTCTTTTGTTGAGCTGGAGTTGAAACCTTATTTATCAAAAAAAAAAGAAAAAGAAAACTCACCCACAAGAAATAATCTCATCCCCAAATCATGAAAATAATAACATTGATAATGGAGAGTCAGAGGCGTTAAATGGAGTTTTGTTTCCACATTTTTTCTTCTTCTATGTTTTAAAACTAAATTCTGAATGTGAGTTTGAGATCTGTAAAATTAAGTGAAATAAGAAATGTGTGTCTATTTTGTGGATGGTGAAGCAAGAAACTTTTTACCTCCATTTATGCCTCCATCGTTATGTTGTTAATGCAGGAGGGATGTGAAAGAGAAACATAGGGGAGAGAAAGTGAGGGAAATGTTAAATCAGCAATTAATGTGCACAAGTTAAAATTACTAAAGGACCCACGATTGAAAATTAATTCACACAAGAGAGGCGTGTTTTTTTTTTTTTGGTAGTTTGCTAATCTTCATCATTGATTTATATTATCTTATATTAATAATAAATCGTGATACTTACTTATATTTTCAAAAGTATGTTATTCGTTAAAATAGAATGAGATGATAAAATATCAAATTATTTTCAAATTGTATGAAATTTTATTAACTTGATTTATCTGGTAGGAAATTTAAATTCAACGGTTGAATTGATGAAATTTTATGTTCAAAAAAAGTTATTAGATGAAGTATATCAAGACTTACAAGAGAGTTATATTTGTGAATTGTTTGTTTCCATGAGATATGATCAAAGGCTAGATTAGTGTGCCTTATATCAAATTGGTATCAGAGTGTACAACATTTGGTATTAGAGCTGGTTGAATCGAGTGTCAATTTTTAAAATGTTTGGGAGGAACAAAAGTGTTCTCGTACAATTATTATTTTTTGATAAACATTATTGTAAACAATTATAATATTATTTGATCGGATCCCAAATTTGATGGGAAATTAGATCATAGGTACTGAGAGGTTTTGATGTCCACCTTTAATATCCTCAATTTTTTATGTTTTAAAATAATAAGAATGATAAAATAATGGCACAAGTCACTAAATTGTTCTATAAGGACTCTAGCTCTTATAATTAAGGGTATTGTGATGTTCCATATTCACTTTGTTAGCTCTAGAAGCCTTAAGAGGCTTTCAAAGCTTAAGTTTTGAGCGACAACAAAGCAAATTTTGAAAAAATATTTTAAAGAAAGGACTAATGGTTTACCTGAGTTCTCAAATCTTAAACAAGAACTTTCTCATATCATATGTAACGAATTTGTTGAAATAATTTTCATACTATCATGATTTAACATAATATAAGTCTCATTCAAAGAGTTTACATTTTTCCAAGTATGAAAATGTAATACCCTGGTTTTAAATAAAAAAGGTTAGAAAATTTTTTAGAACCAAGAGAGTGTCATTACCTTATCTGTTGTTTTGGGTCCTAAATTTCACTACGTCTAGACCCTACATGCCCTTCGAGGGTTATATGATAGAACCATTTTCCTGGATCAAAAGTCCGGTAATTGTTCCCTGAGAGAAAATAAGTTAAAGAGTGATTTTTAATGAATTTTTTGAAACCTTTTAATATTTTGTTTTTAGCCTACAAGTTTATAAAATCGTAAGAATTTCTGAATTTGAACTAAAACCCAAAATTTCAATTTTGATTTGTTGGGATTTTCATTTTTCTAATATTTTATTTGAATGCAAATGGGGGTTATTTCTTATTTACATTTATGTTTTAAAGTTAATGCTTTAAAACATAAATGTAAATAAGTGAAAGACCATTCTGAGAGCGTGGAGCGGTGCGGGAAGAGTAAGGCGGTGCAAGGGATGATTTTATGCTCTTTGATGAGCGTTGTAGCGCTCATTGGTCAACAATCTTATAAAAATTCCCATTTGGATCCAGACAATTCCAAACACACCCCTACACTCCCTATGCCCTTTTCCACTCCAAAAAAACCTCTTCCAACCCTATTTCACTCATAAAACTCCATTTTCTTCCAATTCTTTCACGTTTAACTTGGAATCTTCCATCATTTAAGCTTAAAGGTATGTTATTTTGCTAGTTTTGTTTCATTTCCTTTGAGTTTCCCTTGCTTAGAGAGGGTTCCCTATGCTTTTCAAGGAAGAGGAGCTTTCTACCTTGTTAGTGATGGATTCCTGGATATTTAGAGGTTTTAGAGGTTAATCTAGAGTTCTACTATTTCCATGTCAGATAGTGGTGTCATATCTACTTCTCCAAAGTTCTATTGGTATAGATCCTTCACTATTCACCCCTTCAGGTGAGTGGGTTCACATTTGTGATCTCTTTGTTGTGCATTAGAGCTATTTTCATGAAAATATGATTTATTGCTTGATTTTAGAGATTATTGTACAAGGATTTGAGATTATGATTGGTTAGTATGTTTTAGAACTTCTGGTTTTAGAGCATGAAACTGGTTTTGACAAAACTCATGGGACCATGTTTGTTATACTGATTTTATATGGAATTGATGATATATGTAATTGTTAGAGACTTTTATGATTGTTTCAATGGATTTTGGAACTAGTTTATGTATATGATATAGTTTTATAATCAGATATGAAATTTAGAGGAAAAGATTGGGAATATGGTTTTAAACCTTGTACTTTTAGAATATGATGTTGAGCTTTCTAGTTTATGAAAAGCTTGATAGTTTGAATTATGTTTTGGATGACTAATCAAAAGGTTTAAGAGCATGAATCTTCATGGATTCAGAACAGTTGACGGTTACATATTGTGGGCTTTAGAAATCACAATGTCTACAAAGGGTGATCCCCTGGACATGATTTCTTAGCCAAGTTATGCTAAGGTTAGACTTAGAATTGGATAGATTCAAAGCTCAGAGAACTAAAATGTTTTAACACGTTGTTGAAATGAGTTTACATAGAGCTGGATTTTGAATATGAATGCTTAGAGATATTGTAATAATTATATGAATTTCAGAACTATTGATTTTATATGCTAGAGCTTGTGAACTCTAGGGTTAAAGACTTTATGAGATATAGAGAAAAGATTTAGATTTCTTATTGAGCTTGACAGGAGTTATAGAGGAACAGACGTGTTAACGAGTTAATCCGTTAACCTTGGTACCAAATAGCCTAAGACCCGAGAAAATAGAGAAATTGTTGACACATTGGGGATGACGATATGTAATGCCTAGGTGTGACTAGAGATTTGTGAATAGAGAATTGATTGGTACATGGGGATGACGATATGTAATGCCCAGATGTAACCAGAGGTTATTATACAGAGATTTTGTTTCTCTATTAGAATGTTATTGACTAGTTTTATAGAGAACTGTGAATTTGATAATATGTATACATATATGATATGTTCTAAAGTTTTATACTATTATTGTTATTATGATTTCTGCATGGTTTCCTTGGTGTCCCATGAAGAGGGCTTCAGGTGAGAATTCACTCACAGTTTTGGTATCAAAACTCACCCTTCTCCTTTCTCTTATTTTTAGAGATAGAACAACAACTGAGATTCTACTTAGCCTTTTTCCTCTTAGCCACGGTAGAGTGTCAGCTAGTGAGCTTCACTTGGGTGAAGTGTTTGTAGTTTTGTCTATAGTGCTCCAATGTAGATGCGATCCAGGCCATAAAGCATGTTTTGCATTTCACATCCTATGAATTATCTATTAGTTTTATCATCATTTTTGAAACAAAGCGAAACTTCTGATATATGTGTTGTGTTATGATACATAGGCTTTGAATGTGATACCAGAGCAACTAGTTATGATCGATTATGGATTTTAAAGAACAGGTAATTTGTATATAGAACAGAGAATTTCTATTTTAAATGGATTTTATGAACAAAGCATGCATGTAAATGAGTTAACAGGTCACGAGGCTTACGTGAAAACAAGATTTCTCATGTGCCAGCCACGCGCCCAAAGCGGGTCATGACAGAAAATAGCTAAGAAAGTAAGTTACTGTGTCAAAGATACATAAGAAGTAGATTGAAGAATTAGAATATGACCTAATAGCATTAGAAAGTGGTTATTCGTAATCAAATCAAGTACATCGCTACAAATTTGATTGTGTTTGTAACACCCTAAAAATTATTTAAAAATTAATTTAAACTTTATTAGTGAGAATTTAAAAAATATAACAGTTTTAGTAATGATAAGGACGACCCAATGGACATGTTGAAAAAAAAACATGAATAGTAACCTTACAAGCCCTGTGGGCTTGGGACAGCCAAAACTTTAGAATAGGGACCAGGAGATGCTAGAGAGAAAAGATAAGGTTAAGGTTAGAAATGAAGATTTTATACCTGAAATTTAATTTCGGGCAATATCTAATTTCCTAGGTACGGTGTTCACCCATTCGGTAAAATTTGAATGTGCAATTTTTACATCGAAAGATGACTTAATCTTTAAGAATTGGATAATGTCTATCCATTTTAAATCAAGTGGATGACTAAGATCTAATCTTGAATAACAAGGTTAAATCCTAACCATCTATCTCATTATTTCTTTTTTTTTCCTTTAACCTTTGACTACATTATTGATACATTTAACCAAGATAAAACCAAGCTACCAAACCTTATCACTCCTTTCGGCCAAACCACCCTAAGTTATAGCCTCTATTTCTTTCTTCACAAATAACTATTAACAAGCTTCAAAACCTCCAAAACCCTAGCTTATATTACTAAAACCTCAAGATCTCTTCACAAAACTTCAACTACTGATCATAACCTACAAAACTAACCGATTGGAATTTCAATTCTTCACTATTTCTCACTTTGATATATCATACTCCACTGCTTAAGGAAGGGCTTGGAGCTATTTGGAAGGCTTGAAGTAAGGAAAAACCATTTTTGAAAGAACCATTGGAGTTAGAAGCCCTAAAGCTTCACAAGTAAGGCTTCCAAACTTTTTTTGATCTCAAATCTATTTTCAGTATTTTGGTTACTGATTTACTTGATATTTTTAGTTGTATTGATTGATAATATATAGATATTGATGTGTTTAAATTGGGGGAGTGTTTGGATGATATTAGAAAAATCCTTTTTGGCAAAACAAGTTTTAACTTAGGTTGTTGGAATCTTCAGATTACGCAGACAACTCAATTGGTATGATTTTATTCACATAGTTGGAGATTTTATTTTGAGCCAAAGTTTTATGTGATGAAGCTAACATGTGAAGGTGTCTCCAGTAATTTTTCTGAGCTTTTAAAAGCACTTTTACTATGTTTAAAAATTCAAAAACCAAGAGGGTTAGGGTTTCTTCTTGAATAATAAATTCTAGAGCAATGAATTTGTCTAATTTTTTACTATACCAAATGATCGAATTTTGACTTGAAAGTTTTAGAGAATGTTGAGGATATGTTGAAGTCCAACCCTGAATTTTTTTAAGAATTTAGATGTTCATTTGATATGGTAATAAAATTGGGAATTCTAGTTGTTGGCTATAATGAGGGAGTTTTGACCTTTGAATTTGTATAATTTTGTTAACACATTGGAAAACTTGTTTTTATCTGAACTTTTTACAAGACCTTGGGGACATATTGAAGTGTCATGTATAATTTTTGTAATCTTAGATTCGGTTGTTTGGTATACAAACTAAAATTTGCCATATAGGGGTGAAATCTGCCAATGTGTTGGAATTGTACCAATTGCCTTGAATTAATGATATAATGGCATTTTGGTTCTAGTATGATATGAATACTTGATTGTGAATATTTGAGTATGTGACTTATAATATATAAATGCATGCTAGAGGAAGTAAATATTGGTTTATGAGGCATGATTGAAATTACATTGTGAATGAATGCGTATATGTGCTATTATGCATGCATTTGGAAAAAGAAAAGGAAATGATGCATATACATGGTAAAAGAGAACATATGAACTTCAATCGTATATGTTTTGACATATGGATAAAACAGAAGCAAGACTTATGTTGAATAAAGGGAAGAAAAAAAGAGGAACTTCCCTAGAGATATTATGAGTCGGTAGACGTATCGACTAGGAATAGATCTGTGTGATTTGAGAGAGGAAAAAAAATAAAGTCTAATGATCACATATAGGAATGAGTTTAGTCCTGATAGCGTCTATTTCCCATGTGTGGTGTTATTCACTATAGATACCATTTGGTATAAACTAAGTCTTTCCTATGTCGATGAAAAGTGAAAAATGCACCGAATTGAGTTCTATGACAAAAAGTAAAACTTGGAACCCTTCGAAATATCAATGGCACTTTAAGATAATTTTACTCATTTAGCATATGCATGTTCATATCATATCAAATTATCTTGTTTAGCATTATGTACTATGATCATGAACCCTATGATGTATATGTATTAAGTGATTAAATATTAAGAGCAACCCACTTTGGAAGCATTGATTTTGAACTTTAAAAAATGAATCTTTAGTATGTAATGTATGATCACATTTTTTAATAAATGAAGTGTCTAGAACGATGACAATGACATTTATAACTGTGCATTTTGGGGATACTCTACTGAGAATTTTATAATTTTCATCCCTATGTTGTGTGTTCCTGTGTCATTTTTAGATAGCACAAGAGAATAAAGAAGTTGTCAACTGAAATGCATGTATCAAGGTAGCTCGATGGCTGAAGATCACTAATAGTTTCTATTGTATAAATGTTTAAATGAGATAGATGTGTACTAAAGCTCATAGAAAAGCTTTCTCTTATACTTGACTTTGTATTCAATAAATGTTTTGTTTCTTTGTTATATATTTTAATCGAATTATGAATTAGTTACTTCACGATTCGATTCAATTCTTGCTATAGATATTTAAGAAAGATCCGCTAATTTATAAGTAACAATTCTCAAGTTCAATGTCATGGTTTAAGGATGATGATTGTACTTGGGAGGGTATTAATGTTTACTAAAAGAAGAATGCAACAATTTCTGGAGACTCTAATCTACATAAAAAAGTAACTCAATATGAGCTAGAAGAGTTTAGAAAGTGAACAAAACCATAAAAAACTAAAGATATTGTCTCAAAGAGAAGATATTGTCTTGGTAAAGTAATTGCTTGTGCTTAATTAGCATTTTACTTGAAGAAGATATATGCTTGATGAAGATTTCATGAGTTGAGAAGTTCCAAAAACATAAATGACGATGGATACTATTTCTGAAGCATATACAGGACACAAGGAACGAAGGATTTTTGATTGTATTGGTTGATAATATATGGATATTGATGTATTAATTTTGGTGGTGTGTTTGGATGATGTTAGAAATCATTTTTGTCAAAAACAATTTTGGACTATGCTGCTGGATATTTGGATTTCTCCTATAGGGATTGTTCATGAATTTTTTGGTGTAATTGTAGGTATTTTTATGAGATAGAAAAATTATATGTTGAAGCTAACATTCTAGGTTTACCGACAATTTTCTTGAGTTCTGATTTGGACTTATACCGTTTTAAAAAAATCATGAACCCAATAGTAACTATGCTGCCTAGATTATTGGAACTAAAGTTGTGAATTTGTATAATATATTAAAGATCCCCTATAGTATGTTAAGGGCAACCCTTGATTTTAAAATGGCGTAATGTAACACCCTAAAAGTTATTTAAAAATTAATTTAAGCTTTATTAGTCGTAGTTTAAAAAATCTGAAGTTTTAGTAGCAATGAGGATGATCCAACGACGTGTTTAAAAAACAAAATTTTGGGCCGGGATGAATAGTGACCTTGCCCCACGGCCGTTGGGATAGCCGAAACCTAGATTCGGGACCAAGAGATGCCCGAAATTGAGAAAATATAGGGTTAAGGTTAGAAATAGTTAGGAATGAAGATTGTATGCCTAGAATTAAATTTCGAGTAACGTTTGATTACTTAGGTACATGTTTTACCCATTCGGTAAAATTTCAGTGTGCAATTTCTAACACCGAAAGATAGTTTAATCTTTAGAATATGATAATCCTTATCTTTTAAAGCCAAGTGGATGGCCAAGATTTAATCTTGACTAACAAGATTAAATCCAAGCCATCCATTCCATTGTTTCTTAAAAAAAAAAAAAGAAAGCAAAAGAACACTTGACTACATAAATGTTACTTTATCCTAAGATATATTAAAAAGGCTATCAACCTTATCACTTGAAAAACCATTCTCAGCCAGCCAAGGAAGGTAACACAAAGTCCATTTTTGCTTCTTCAAAATGAAAACTTGATCCAAATTCTTGCCTAGACTTGATAAAATCACAAACTTTATTCACAAAACTTGTTCTACTCATCACCACCTAGAAAACTAACCGATTATAATTTGAATCTATCACTTTTTCCAACTTTAAGGGCTCAATCTGTTGTTAAAGGAAGGGTTTGGTAGTGTTGGGAAGGCTTTGAAGTGAAGGAAAAATATTCTAGAGCATCCTTTGAAGTTAAGACCACAAATCTCCAAAGAGTAGGGTTCTTAAACCTTTTTGGTTTTCAAATTTGTTTTCTAAAGTTTGGTTACTGATTTATTTAATATTTTTGGTTGTATTGATTGCTGATATATAGATATTGATGTATTAATTTTGGTGAAGTGTTTGGATGATGTTAGAGATCATTTTTGTCAAAAGGAATTTTGGACTATGCTGCTAGATTTTCAGATTTCTCCTAGGTAGGGATAGTTCACAAATTTTCTGGTATAATTGTAGGTATTTTTATGAGCTAGAAAAATTATATGTTGAAACTAACATCCTATGCTAGACTATGAATTTTCTTGAGTTTTGATTTGGACTTATATTGTTTTAAAAAAATCAAGAACCGAGATAGTAACTATGCTGCCTGGATTATTAGAACTGAAGTTGTGAATTTGTATAATTTTATTACCATAACAAATGATTGAATTTTTATTTCAAATTTTTATAGAGCATTGGAAACATCTTAAAGTTCAACTATGAATTTTCTTTTGAATTGATTCAATTATTTGCTAGGGTTAAAAATTATGAATTTCGGGTTCTAAGCTCAGGTTAAGTGGTTTTTGAGCACCAAATTTGTCTAATTTTGTTAGCATAGTTAGAGAACTCTTCTTGCTTTAAAATGTTTACAAGAACTTGTAGACACATTGAAGATAATTTTATAGCTTCCGAGTTAATCATTTGATGTGCAAATAAAATTGTGCTATAATGGGGTGAAATCTGCCAATGTGCTGAAATTGTGATAATGCCTTATGACTTAGGTTCAAGTTTGATGTGTATGAATGCATGTTATGGAGTTTAAAGCTTGTTTTATAAGGAGTGAATGAATGATATATATAGGTTTGAAGCATTATGAAATCAGAGATTTATGTTAATGCAAATAGAAATGTGATGAATGTATATGTGAGCTTGAGGATAATGTATGTGTTGAGTGAAGAATGAAATCCCCTTTAGTATATTAAGGGCACGAAGAGATCCCCTATAGTATGTTAAGGGCATGAAGAGATCCCCTTTATTATGTCAAGGGCATGAAAAGATAGGAATGATGTATAAGAAACCCCTTTTGAAATACCGAGGGCATGTACATTGAGAATGAAATACTATGATGTTGAGTAGTATAACATATGTATATTAAGAGATTGAATAATAAAAGAGACCCACTTCGGAGAATTGGTTTGTGAACTTTAAAATGAACCTTTGACATATGTTGCATGCTCACATTTTCTTAATAAATTGAAGTGGCTGAGACGATGACGATGACATGCATTTATTTTACTATACCTTTGTGGATGCCCTATTGAAAATTTTAGGATTCTCACCCCTATGTTTTGTGTTTCCGTGTTCGCCATTATGTTACATATGTAGTCAAGTTGTACTTGGTGTATACGGTGCACTCCCTCCGTATAATGTAATGGCATAATGTAACGCCCGTGACGAGGACGGGGAGTGATCGCCGATGTAGCAAGGCACGGATAAGAGCGGCTCCTCAGGCCTCTAAGCGGAGGGGTACATGAATGAACTGATTATACACCAATGAGATTGATCCTGAGGCTATATAGGTATAAGACTATATAGTTAAGGATGAATTATATGAATTGATTGATACTACATATGCCAACAAAGATGTATCTTCTTTCGATAGCCTATCACGAAAGAACTCCAAGTAAGCATGCTTGACTTGGAGCAATTTTGGGATAGGTGACCTCTTGGGAAGTTTTCCTAGGAAGCATGTGAGTGAGGACAAAGTACATTGAAAAGATCCATGTTGGTTTGTGTGAATAGTCTTCAATCCATAAGGTAGCATAGGATGTTACAAATGGTATCAAAGCCTACACCTCTCCCAGTATAGTGTGGTTCGGGACGACCGAGTGGAAGCATGGGCATGTAACGCTCGGTGACGAAGACAAGGAGTGATCACCGTGCAGAAGGCCCGGACAAGGAGCGGCTCCTAGTAGGCCTCTAAGCGGAGGGGCACATGAATGAACTGATTACACACCAGAATGAGAGGGATCTTGAGGCTGTATAGGCATGGGACTATACAATTGAGGATGACTTATATGAATTGATTAGTACTACCTATGCCAACAAAGATGCATCTTCTTCGGTAGCCCATCAAAAGAGCTCCACGTTAAGCGTGCTTGACTTAGAGCAATTTTGGGATGGCTGACCTCTTGGGTAGTTTTCCAGGAAGCGTGTGAGTGAGGACAAAGCACGCTGAAAGAACTGTTGTCTATAGAGATAATCGTCAATCCATAAAGCAATATGGAATGTTACAATAGTAGTTCTAGGAACATCTTTTGGTAAGTTTTCAGCTTGTGCACAATGTCCCTTCTTCTCATTGTCTTAACTGATGTAGCAAGTATGTTGTTTGACCTTCTCTGTGTTTCATCAATTTCAAAAAGGGTCTTTTTCAATTTCTAAGTCTGTTCAGGCATACATGGCTTTTGCTTTTGTATTCTCACTTATCTCAGCTTTGTTTTTCTTTCAATGCTTAAAGGAACTTTAGGCAACTCTTTCTTTAGAATCCTCAAGGTCACTTTCTATTAGGATTAGCTTCCTTTTCCCTTCCCTTTTTTCTTTTCAGCTTTAGCCTTTTCAACTACTTTTCTAATCTTTTCATCTTTGATTCTAGGGCTTTGCCTGTAGTACTTTTCTTCACAACATTTGCCTTCCACCTGGTGGTCTTGAACGAGGCCATTGTGTACTCAGGACCTTCCATATATTCAAACCATTCCTCAAACAAAGGGTAGATCATATATTGGAATACCCAGTTAGCAGCATTCCATAAGGTCCTCCAACAGTCCTTCTTTTGTCTTTGGTGATTACTCCCAGCATATGATCCATGATGAGTTTAGGCAAGTTCACCTTCTTTTTAGACATTAGCAGGATAGTAGCATACAATCTGCACATCTGCTGCCCAATCTAGGCAGGATTAAGAACTGGACCATAGTGAACACATTCCTAGCACTGGGGCTAGCATAGAGGTGATGATTTCATTAGCCTTGTGAATGATGGAGTCAATGAGATACCTGGACATGTCTCCTTCATTGATTCCCAAAGAGCAAGTCCAGTTTGGTGAAGAGGTGCAAATGATCCCTTCATAAGTAGATTTAACCACATTTGAGAGGCTTGTAGGGGCAATCTCCAGTGACAAATCTCTAATAAAGCTCTTTAGAGATGAGTTTGGAGTACTCTTTAGTTGTGAATAAAAGGCAGTTACCATTTTGGGGAAAACTTTGTCATTGATTTTCAAGAAGTCTTCCCATAGACTTCCTTAATAATGGAGACTTCATCAAAAGCTCCTGTCTTAATGTTTTCCCGAGGCAACTTTTTTGTAAGAAAAGTTATTCACGTATTGATCCTGATCTCTAGATCATCATAATATGAAATAGACCCCTTTTTGCCATGCTATAGTCTAGTTGCTTTCCTTTTACCATTGATGTTTTGGTTTGAGAATATTGAAAGGAAAAAGATTAAGGGTTTGGGATCTGTGAGAGGTTATGGGAAGAGGGTTTGCAAAAGATGAAACTATTTCAAGGTTGAGGGAAAAATGTTTGAGGTTGAAGGTGAATGGCTTTTATGTGGTGTGTGAAGAGTGGGAATTTATTAATGGGATATGACATAAAGTCTGGAAGTTGAGACGACATGGGAGAGAGAAACTAAAAAAGAGTGGGAATTTTCCCGCGTTAAATATCTTTCAGAACTGAGTAGTTTCTAAATTACAAAAGCACATTTTGAATCTTCAACCACTTTCTAAGCTAACATAATAAAAATCCGAGTCTTCACAAATATACCGAATCCCTCATATATGAGTGGTCTTGGCTTTCTTACCTATTTTCTGAACACTGACCTTCTTTCTAAGCTTGCACGTTGACTTTCTGAGCTTGCCTTGATGTCTTCATTTGGGGCCTCAGGATAGTGTCTTATTGGGGAAACTCAGAGATGTTATGCATGTATTCTATACAAATTTTTAAAAAAATTTAAGATTTAAAAGCCTTTTCAAACAACAAAACTAATCTTCAGCTAATGGCTTAATGAATATGTTAGACACTAGGTCTTTAGTATTCACAAACATTAACTCAACATCTCTTTTCTGAACATGATCTCTAATAAAATTATGTTAAATATCAATGTGTTTAGATCTAGAGTGCTAAACAAGATTGTTTGCAAGATTAATAGCAATAGTATTATCATAAAAGATAAGGATCTTGGAATACCTCAGGTGATAATCTTCTAGTTGGTTTCTTATCCACAGGATTGGGCACTGTCATTTATAGTAGCCACATATTCAGCTTCAGCTATTGAAAAGCAATTGTGTTTTGCTTCTTACATGACCAAGTAATGAGGCTTTTTCCAAAGAAACAACATCTCCTGGTGTTTTTCTATCCACTCTATCTCTAGCGAAGTCAACATCACGGAATTCTATAATATCACAAGATCTACCTTTCTCATACCGTAAGTCAAAATTAGTAGTATCAGTTGTAACGCCCGATTCCTGTTTGAGTACAAATGACCAAAATACCCCTAAGGTCATTTTTGCCCAGAATTAAAGGAAGTTTACCCAGTCCTCAAATGGGTCAAATCAATGTTTGAAGGGGGTTATATCTGTTATGTTTGATATCCGAGGTGAAAATCTCGTTTTCTGAACTTTCGGCTCAAAATGACCAAAATACCCTGTGCTTTACGGGTAAAGGTGCCGTTTGAGCTCGAAACTTTTCCAGGAAGTTTGGAATGATGTTTTTGAGTAGTATTTGATGTTTAGTTAAGCCCGGAAGGTCCGCAGTTTTAGTGCAAAATTACCATTTTGCCCCTGGAACAGTGTACAGTGAGCCTAATGACGTAATTAAGCAAACCTAAGCAATATTAGGCTCTAATCGAAGATTAATTTATTTTGATAATTAATCTAGAGTCAAAATAATTTATTAAGGTTAATTAGAACCTAAGATTGCTTAGTTAAACTCTAATTACATTCTTTGATTCAAGATTCCTAGTCATAGAATCTTGAATAGTGTTTCTCTCTCCAATTTCTTAAATTAAGGAATTGTGCCATACCTCATTTGACCAAAAGAATGATTTTAAATTGTTAATCTAGTAAGATTACCCTCCTAATCAAGTCTTGACAACCTTAATTAGCCAATTACCTCACCTAAACACTTTCTTACAAACTCCTAATCAAAACCTTAATCAAAGAAACACCTAAACACATCACTAAACCACAATTACATGAACAAATCTCCTCCCCCTTGGCTGCCAATCTGGTCAAATACATGGCCCCAGGAAAAGTGTCACATGTTGATTTTTATCTCACTCAAGAGCCATGCCTAGGCCATATCTCAAACCATACCTCACCATGCTTTCAACTATGCTTTGCCTATGCCTAACCCATGCCAATCAAAGAGATATTTTCCTCCCCCAAAGACCAAGCAAGGTCGTCGGCCTCCTCCCTTGGCAGCCTCCATTGTGCAAAATTTCTATAAATACCAAGCTTGGAAGAACTTGGTTACACTTTAGAAGCTTTGCCAAGTTTAGTTTTCTTGCACTTTCTTGCTTTTTTCTCTCAAATTTCTCTTCATCTTGTTCATCTTTTTCTTCCTCTCAAAGAACCTTTCCACCACCACAAACCACCACAAACAACCATAAACCACCACTCCCTCACCTCAAACCATCTCCTAAACACTCAAACTTTCCATTTCCAAGCTTACAAACTCAAGGAAAAATCATCTTCCTTGAGCTTCCTCCTTGGTCGAATTCATCCTCACCTTCAAGAGAAGATTTTGTCTTCTCAACTCTTCAAGAATCAAGCTTTCTTTCTTCCTTTCAAAGACTTCCTTAGGTAGGGGTTTTGTTTTCAAGTTTTACTTGTTTTCTTCAAGAAAAGTTCTAGTTTTCTCTTGGTTCAAAACTCTTTTCCTCTTCCTTTTCTTTTCGCCCATGAGGCCTTTTTATGGGAAAAACTTTAGCTTGATGATGAGGTTTCAAGATAATGGCTTGTTGTTGTCATGTGAAAACCTCTAAAGCTTGAAACAACTTGGTCTTGGACCATACATGCTTGTGTTTCTTTCTTTTTCTTGATTATATTTTCAGTTCCTTTTTCCTTTTGCTCTTGAATGGTTTCGGTTTCCTTTCCCTTTTCCTTTAAAGATTTCGGTTTCCTTTTCCTTTGTTTGAACAAAGTTTGCTAAAATTGTTAAGTAGATCACAAAAGTTTTGTTAAAGAAAATTAATCCTATGTTTTCAAAGAGCTCTAAGCTTACCCTTGCCAACCTTAAAGTTGGTCGGCCGTTCTAAGAGTTTTACTCTAGATTGAAGCCCATGAGCAATAAAATAAAGAATATGAATTAGTTCTTGTATTTTGTTTAGACAAAGTGTTGAACTTTGTGTCTATTTTCTTGAGCTTGATGATGAAGTTCAAAACCAAGGACTTCTTTGAAGTCTTGGTGCTAAGAACTCTAAAGCTCACTTTATGTTTGTTAAGATACATATTTGGGTAAGGTTGTAATGTTCCTTTAAAGTCTTGTAAAGTTCTAGCTAAGATAAAATGGGTTGCACACATGTTTAAGTTTATGCCTTGCATAGCATGTTTATTTTGATGTCATCACTAAACTCTCAAGAATAATTAAATGGACTTGCATTATCATGTTTAAATTTCAAACTTGCATTTCATGTTTATATTTCAAGTCATCACTTAATCTTTAAAGATAATAATAAGGTTGCATCTCATATTTATTTTATGCTCTCACTTTACTTTCTAATGAAGAATAAAATAAGTGCATATCATGTTTAAGTTTATGCCATCACTTAAATATCCTAGAGTTCAAAGACTTGCCCAAGTATCTTGCATAAAGTTTTAGAAAATGGAGGCATTTCAAGGATGCCATTTCGGCCTTGTGGTGATGATGATGGACTTGGATGAGTTCATCTAATCATAAGTGTCCATAGTCTAAGTCTTGGAATTTTTCTAAGCTTAGGTGTACTCAAGGAACTTTATGAACAAGGTTTTATGTTTTAAATCTATTCATTGAGCTAAATTATTTAGCTACTGACCTAGCACATATGTAAGTGATTTCATTGAGATTAATTGGTTTCTAAAAGGGTTTTGAGTTCTAAAATAATTCCAAGAGAAACTAGCAACTTATATGCTTTTAAATCATGTGATTATGTGATTCTATGAGGCTTGTGTTTTTGGTTCTGCCCTTGGTGTTTGGCCACTATATGAATTCTATTTTAAGGTGTTAAAATGTGTAAAATTATGTTTGAGTGAAGCAAGGAACGATTTAGGGAAGTTAGGAAAGAACAAGTAATTAAAAAGGATTTAAAATGCGAATTCTAGAACACTTAGATGCACAAAATTTGTAATTATGTTCCAGCATAATTGGACTTAAGAAAAATGGTTTATAATTAGTAGATATGTATAGGAATCCCTCATAATTGGTTTAGGAGTTGATTATAGAGCCTTAGACGAAGACGGAACTTAGAAAAGGTCAAAGAAGAGATTCTAGAACCCGTAATCATAAGGCAAAATTCTGCCCAAAATTACTAAGAGTTGTTTGGTTATGTCATAAATCATAAACATTAGAGAAAATTATAGGTAATGATCCTTTAGGTGTTATAAAAATCCATAATGAAGGTTAGGATAATTGGAACACAAGTTTAAGACCTAAGGGCCAAAGCATAAGACACCATGAGATAGGAGGTGTGATGTGAGCATGAGACCGAGTGGGTATACTCATAATGATGTGAATATGTTAATATCATGAGCTTAGACTGTATGTGTATTGTGGCATGTTGATGTGATGATATGGTACGCCATGTTTGAGGTGCATGAGAATGCGGAATATGAATGAGTCAGGAGAACATGCTCTTGTAAATTAGAGATTTATTTAATTGAGAAGGTTCCATGAGAATGATATGTGTGATTGAGTTATATGGCATGACTCAAATTTGGGGGAATTTGGAGTGTAGTCGTTATGCTCCGAATTTCCATCAAATTTGAGGGACTTGAGAAAGTTTTGAAAAGAAAGATTTTATATGTGGCATGCGAGACGTATTTCTTCTACGGTGAGGAGAACGGAAACCCATGGAGGGTATGGTCGTGGGGGCCATACCGAAGCGGACAATGTCACTGGTCTTAACTAGATGATGAGTTTCACAGACTAAGACGTACTTCTCCTGCTCAGTAAGGAGAAGGTAAACTGTGAGGGCATCGACATTAGCCTTAAAGCGGACAAAGTCACTGGTCTTAACCAGTTGATGCGTTTTAGAAGGAAGAAAGTCCCATGATGGGTGATTCCTTAGGTCCCCTGCCTGTACTCTAGGAGTCGAGGTTTATGAGCTCATACCTTACTAGTCGTCACTAGCATATAATTATCCCTTTTGATAAGTTAAAATCCCGACTCTACCCTTTTGAGAGAACGGGCTAGGGCAAGAATCGCCTTTTCACCATCTATAGTCTGATGGGTCTAAAGGATCATTTCTCAGGATCACCTTTTCACCACCTATAGTCTGATGGGTCCAAAGGATCATTTCCTCATAAGTTTAAGTCACCATTAAGTCTTAGCATGTTATATCATAATCATCAAGATGCATGAACATTCTCATTGTTTGCAATAGCAACTATAACATGCAAGCCATGAAATCATTCAATAATATCAAATTCTCATAGGCATTACATCATCATATAAACTGACATTCCAAAGCATCAAAAGATGTCATCTAAAATTCTCAAGGAAGCTCCCTTAAATAACCAAACTCTAAAATTGGGTAACCTTAATTATCAAACTAATTACTTATGCATCTAAGGGATTTATTACCATCAATTATAAGCCTTAAGAACATTATTAGACTATATGGGGTAGCATAGACGTAAGTTGTTCTTAAGGTTTTATGGTATGCTAGAAGTTACGTTTTTAGCCCTTTCTCGTTCCGGTTTTCCCTATGATGCTAAAATTAATTACTAAACCAATTATGAATCATTGTCCCTTATCTAAACTTAATAAAATCTGGTTGTTAAGGCCACTAAAGGTTCTGGACAGAATGCATAAATTTCGTTCTCTAGAGTCCTAGAAATCTTGCTTTTACGGTTGTCTAGGAAGCTAGTTTTATTTCTAACATGCATAGAATCATTCCTTTAGCAATAAACCATAATTATCACAACTTCAAACATATTAAACCATCATCATACAGTAGTACTAAACTCAGATTAGTGGCCGAATCATGAACCTCATATAATTGCTTGAAGTCACATTTCAAGTACACATGTGATACTGGTTTACCGTAAAATATTTGTAAATCCTCGAAACTCCTTTAGAAACTAATTCTTTTTGTTAAAATCAGAAGAAGTCATAGGACTTTAGGCCTTCCTCAATCATGAGGCCGTTTTATACATTGAAAGAATGTTCATGATTAAAATTTTCACTTAAGATAAAAGGAGCAAGTCTTGATCTTAAGAGATTTATGTGATATCTTAGAATCATAAACATGCTATGCAACCTCATTTTAATCTTGTCATTATAAGGTGATAACTTGGAATTATAAACATGATATACAAATCCATTTCTTTATCTTTAAGATTTAAGGTGATGACTTGAAAATTAAACATGATGTAAGAGCTTGAAATATAAACATGACGCAAGAAACTAGAGCGCGTAGTCCACAGGACCAGTGGAAGGAGAAGAACTCAAGAAACCGGAGCGGCGGTAGTCCGCATGGACCGGTGAAGGGAGAAGAGAATTCTTATTACATCTTATTAAGCTCCAAACTCAAGACTTCTTAAAGAATGAATTCTTTAACTCCAATAATCTTAAGGAAATTGAAAGTGATACTCATTTTCTAACTTTGCTTGTGATACTTGGGCAAGTCTTTGAGCTCTAGGATCTTTAGGTGATGACATAAAATAAACATGTCATGCGTTGATTCTTTTAACCATTATAAAATAAAGTGAGAGCATAAAATAAATATGAGATGCATCCTCTTTATTATCTTTGAAGATTAAGTGACAACTTGAAATATAAACATGAAATGCAAGCTTGGAAATTTAAACATGAGATATGCAAGTTCATTTATTTATTCTTGAGAATTTAGTGATGACATTAAAAGTAAACATGGTTATGCAAGGCATAAACTTAGACATGGATGCAAGTTTCTTTTATTTCTTTACTAGAGCTCTTCCAAGACTTTAGAGAAATATAAATTCAACCCAATATATATATCTTAACAAGACAAAGTGAAAAATACATCTTTCAAGTTCTAAACTCAAGATCTTTATTTTTACATCATAAAAACATCATTCTTTATAGTTTTGCATCAAGTGGAATTTTCAAGCTTTAAAGGCCTAACTTGTGATGGATTTACAACCAACACTGAAGGTCCTCATCATCAAGCTATCATCATATTCCTTCTTAGGCCATTTGGCCGAAATCATTAAAGAAAAATAAGGAAAGAAAAACTGAAATTGTAAAGCTTTAAAAACTAGTGAAACCTTCAAGTTTTAGAGGTTTAACTTGTGAAGGCTTTGCAACCAACAGTCAAGAACCTCATCATCAAACCATGGTCTCATCATAATCTAGGCCATAAAGCCGAAATGTTTTTAAAAGAAAAGGGGAAAACAAATCGAAATTGAAAGCTAGAAGAAAGTCCATGAAATCATCATTTTTGAGCTAGAAACATAACTTGTCATAGCATAAAATGAACTTAGAAACAACTCCCTACCTAATCTGATTTGAAGGAAAGGAAGAGAACTTGGTTTCTTTGAGTGAAATGGAAGAAAATCTCTTTGAAAAACTGAAGAGAGCATTCGGCCAAGGTGGAGGAAGAAAGAAAGCTTTTGGTGCTCCTAAGAACTAGAATTGTGTAAGTTATGATCAAAGGCTTCTAACACCTCTTCATGCATGCCTATTTATAGAGATTTTGAAGCTCATAAATGGACAAATGAAGGAGGAAGGCTAATGGATTTTCATGGGGAACAAAGGGAGGAAAACATGGATTCAAGACAAGTTGTATGAATTTAGGGAATTATGTCTCATGGTGACATTTTGGCATTTTGTTTTAGTGTATCTTTGGGCAATTATTCTGATGCATAATGACATCAATAATTTTGTCCATTATAGCCCAAGGAAGAGAAATTTGTGTGTTCCATGCATTATTTAGGTGTAGGTAAGTATCTTTGCAAATTAAAGAATTTGCAATTAAGGGCTTAGGTGAATTAGTAAGCAATTTGGGTGTTTTAAAGCAATTTTAGGTTCTAATCACCCTAAATAAATAATTTTGACTCTAGATTAATAATTAGAATCTAATAACCTTTAATTTGAGCCTAGTATTGCTTAGGTTTCACTCTACGAATCAAAAATCTCGAAATTCGCAAACTGCATAAAGAGGAACAAAATGGTAATTTTACTTAAAAATTGCCCGAGACCACCCGAGCTTAACTAATAGTTAATCATAGCTTAAAAACATGTTTTAAAACATTTTAGTGAGGTTCGGTTAGACGCACGCAATTAGAGTTAAAACGGCAGGGGCATTTTGGTCATTTTACACGTACAGAAATTCGGGTTTGCAACTCTCGCACGAATTGCTCCTAACATTTCTTCTAATGTTATATTCCTTTATTGAGGATTGTTCGGTCTCGAATTATAAGAAAAATTACCTAGGATAATTCGTAATTTCCAAATGACAGTAAAAATTAGTAAAAATTGGGGGTTACACGTTACATCTTTAGACCGCGATGGTGTCGTTCATGATCTTCATTGACACCCGATATGGGAGGTGCACTACGATCCAGATCATCAGCCTACCATTTCGAGGATTATTGTGTTGTGCGCATTTTTACATACATGGACGCCCGTTTGCTTTTCCTTTTAGCTTTCGCTTCACCCCAACCTCCCCTATGGCGATGATTTGATTTTTGAGAGGATGCAACCCCGTGATGAGCAAAACCGCCATGCCCGACCATCGCCTTCAGCAGTGCGTGGTTACCTCGAGTACGTCCCGCGCCCGAGGCATTCGGAGACCGATCGTCGGAGAATCCCCTTCTCATCCTTTTGCGGGGGATCTGCCCCAGTTCCATGGATGTCGGAAGGGCGTGAGGATACGGTGAAACGGCGGAGGCTAGCTCGACGCCCGAGATGCGCCCTTCCCTGGGAGGGAGTAGTCATGGCTTGGGATCGATCCTTTGGGGGCTTTTTCCATGTATTAGCGTTTATGTTTCTTGTATTTTATGTTTCTGGATCCTAAGTTCTGTCCACTTATATGGGTATGACTTTATGCTTTCTTTTATGTTTTAGATGATGTACTAAACTATTATGATTAATATTATGATGGATGTTTTTATGATTGAGGTGTTCTTTATTGCTTTTGTTTTGTATAATTTATTTGCTCTTCCGTTTTACGTTTTATTTATGTGGGACGCAAAGGCTCGCACTTTGTTTTACGTATTCCATTTCAAAAAAAAATTTACCCGTATTTTCCGCTAAGTATTTTTACAAATGATGTTCAAAGGGAAGTAAAACTAATAATTAATCTTAATACGTCCTAAGCGTGTTGGGTTAAATATTAGGGTGTTACATCAGTGAAATATCTCAAAATTCTTTTAACAGCATTTAAGTGTGATTGTTTTAGGTTAGACTGAAATCTAGCAGAAATACTCATACTTAATTAAATATCTAGCCTACTTGCTGTGAGACACAGAAGTCAGCCAATCATTCCTCTATAATTACTTTCTGATATGTTTTCTCCATTCTCATCTGCATCAATGACTTATGATAGATGCATAAGGGTGCTGATAGGTTTGGCTTGATCCATGCTAAACCTTTTTAAAAGCTCTTTTGTGTATTTTTCTTAATGGATCAAGGTTTCCTCCTTTTGTTGTTTTATTTGGAGTTCAAGGAAAAACTTGAGTTCACCCATCATACTCATCTTAAATTCACTTTGCATTAATTTTGAAAACATTTCATAAAGAGAATGATTAGTGGAACCAAATATAATATCATCAACATATATTTGGACTATTAGAAAATGATTATTTTGTTGTAGAGTAAATAGAGCTATGTTAACTTTACCTCTCTTGAACCCATTATGAAGTAAGAAGGTACTCAACTTTTCATACCAAGCTCTAGGAGCCTGTTTAAACCATATAGTGTCTTTTTTAACTTGAAGACATGGTTGGGAAGGTTTTTCTCTCAAAACTTGGAGGTTTCTTCACATAAACTTCCTCAAAGAGGAATACATTTAAAAATACAGACTTTACATCCATTTGTTATAGAGTGAATCCCTTGAAGGGTAAAATCAAGTAGCATTCTAATGGCTTCAACTTTTGCTATTAGTGCAAATGTTTCATCATAATCAATTCCTTCTTGTGGATTATAACCTCGTGCAACCAATTTTCCTTTGTTTTTGATAATATTTCTAGCTTCATCCAACTTGTTTCTAAACACCTGTTCGGTTCCAATGATGGTTTTTCCTTTAGGCTTCTTACAAGTGTCCAAACTTTACTTTTCTCAAATTGATCTAGTTCCTTTTGCATAGCTTCCACCCAAATTTGATCACTCAAAGCATCTTCAATACATTCTGGCTTGATGGTAGAAATAAAAGCATAGTTGGACTTATTTCTAGGGAAGATATAGTTCTTACACCCTTAGAAATGTACCCAAAAACTTGATTCAATGAAACTATTCTTAAATCAGAAATCCCCTATAGTTTTTGTATCCTTGTTGTTCTTTAGTTTCTCTATCATCTTCATATTGTTATCTTCATGTTCAGAAATGTCACTTTCTGATGGCTTTGGAGTTTTGAATAAGCTTTCTAAGTTGACATTGTTCTGGAGCTTACTTTCTGAAGATTGCGCTTTCTTTTGCTTGCTTTCTAAGGGTTCCTTGAGGTTCAACTTCTCAAGGTTTTCTTCTAATTCTTCTAGATCATCAGCAAAGTCCTTTGTAAGTTCCTTAAACTTGAAATGGATAGTCTTTGACACAAAGTGTCCTTTTGTTGTAAACCTTGTAAGCTTTAGACTGAAGAATGTCCTAAGAAAATTCCATCATCATATCTAGAGTCAAACTTTGTAAGCTTGTCCTTGGTGTTAAGAATAAAACTAGGTGAACCAAAATTATGGAAATATGAGATATTGGGTTTTCTTCCTTTCCATAACTCATAAGGTGTTTGTTTGAGGATTGGCCTCAAAGATTCTATTTTGGACATAGCAGGAGGTGTTAAGCCTCAAGTCCAAAAACCTTTTGACAAACCACTTTCCAAAAGTATTGTTCTAGCTATCTTCTATTTTTGCTTTCAGCAACTCATTTTGTTAGGGAGTTCTAGGAGCAGAAAACTCATGGGAAATGCCACGTTTTTCACAAAACTCTTCAAAAACATGATTTTCAAACTCTCCTCCATGATCTGATCAAATAAAGGTAATTTGAGGATCATTTTCATTACAGACTCATTTTGTAAAAACTTTGAATTTCTCAACCACCTCATCCTTAGAAGTTAAGAAAATAATCTATGTAAATCTAGAGAAATCATCCACTATGACAAGGCAATATCTTTTTCTAGCAAGACTAGTAGTCTTGGTTGATCCCAAAAGATCCATATGTAAAAGGTCAAGTGGATTATTAGTAGAAACCACATTTTTGTTCTGGAAAGAAGCTATGGTTTGATTGCCTTTCTCACAGAAATCACAAGTGGAGTCCTTGTCATATCTAATCTTTTTGCAAGCCTTTGAGAAGCTCTTTTGACATAAGTTAAAAAGTAGCTTTATACGAGCATGGTCAAGCTTCTTATGCCATAGCCACTTATTATCCATAAAGGATACAAGACATTTTACATCTTGATCTAGAAGGTCATCCAAGAGTAACACATAAGTGTTATCAAGTCTATTACTAAATAAAATGACTTATCCAAATGTGGGATTTATAATATTACAGACATTTGCATTGAATAAAACATTGAAACCTTGGTCAAAAAACTGGCTGATGCTCAACAGATTGTGAGCCAAACTATTAACAAGTAAAACACCAGAAATTTGGTGAGAATCATTCTTACTAATATTTCCTATACCTGTGAGCAAATTTTGCTGATATAGAATTCTTGGGTTTTAGGTTTTTGAACCACTTTTTGGATCCAAACATATGTCTCGAGTAGCCACTGTCCATGTATCACGTGTTGTTCTTGTCAACATGCATTCTAGACACACCTTTAATTCTCCTTCTGAGGTGTAGCCAGCCATAAAGCATAATGGGCCATATCTTTAAGCTCATTTTGGTTTCTGATCCTTCCTTATCTTCTTTGGGTCACTGTAGGTGGCTAGTATCCTCTTCTTCTTTGTAGGGAACTTTTTCTATGGACCTTTGATCCTAGGGGTCAGGATTGTAGTGTCCCTTCTCACCACAATTGTAGGTTCATGCTTTCTAGCTTCCCTTTTCCTTTTCTGTCCTTTATGAAGATAATGTCCTTTCTTTTCTTAGTTTTGCTCTTCCAGGCTCTCGACATTTTCCTTACTAGCATGGAGATCTCATCTCCATCTTCTTCATATTCATCCTTTGAATTTTCTTCTTCATATGTGGTCTCAACTTTCATTGCTTTACCCTTGGTTTGCTTCTTGTTAGAGGACTTTAGGGCCATGGACTTGCTCTTTTTCATGGTTTTAGCATGAACCTCAAAGAGTAAAACTTCATGGGTTTTAAGAGACCCAATGAGAGCATCCAGGCTAAAAGTTTGAAGGTCCTTAGCCTCAGTAATGGTTGGGGCCTTAGGAAGCCATCTTGTATGGAGGTTTCTCAAGATTTTTCTTACCATCTTAGAGTTTGAGTATCTTTTAGCCAAACCTTTGAGTTGGTTTACTATATGCATGAACCTAGTTGTCATGCTATCAATACTTTCTTATTTAGTCATCTTGAACATCTCATTGATGGAGCAACATGTTGATCTTGGTCTCCTTGACCTGACTCGTCCCTTCATGTAGCATGTGAAGTCTATTCCAAATCTCTTCGACTATGTTACAAGCAATGATTTTATCATATTTAGCTTTGCTTAGTGCAGGTGAGTAGGTACTTAGCCTTGGAGTTCAGCTGAACCTTTGATTTGTGTTGCTCTATCCACTTACTCCTGGGAACTTCTGGAGATGGAGGTGCATCTTCAGTTCCTAAAACTTCTTCCATAGGAACGTAGTCTCCTTCGTAGATAATCTCGCATAAGTCAAGACTTGTGTATTTAATGAATAACTCCATTATGTCTCTCCAATATGCATAATCTTCACCATCAAAGAGTGGTGGTCTATTTATGGAGTGTCGCTTTGGAATGTGAATATTTTGTGCCTTTAGCCTTAGGATCTTTTAACCTCTACACTCGTTGAAATGCTCAACCACTTCGAGGCCTGAGCTTCGATGCCAATTGTAGGTTAAAAAGTGCATGAGAAGAGGGTTGAATTGTGCTTTCACAATTCTTTTCCATGTTTTTGAAAAAATTTTGAACAAATACTGTCAAGTGTTCACTTGAAATGCAAAGAAAAGATTGTCAATAAGTATTATAAAGTAACTTTCTAAACTAAGTTAGAATAATGTAAAAGAGATTAAGGGAGAAGAAAGATATTGCACAGAGTGTTTTATACTGGTTCCACCAACCTCCTATCCAGTTTCAACAACCTATTGAGTTCCACTAAATCAACCTTTTCTCAACCTTGAGAAAGTCTGGTAGCCTTCTAGCCTTCTTAAGCTATCTCATGTAACTAGTAGCTCACTCTACGTCACTCCCAACTAGTCTTTGACTAGCCATTCCAAGCTAAACTCACAATGATCACTACTAGACCAAGGTACAACATTTTTTAAGGTTGGTTCACTCCAATTAACAAACACTCAAGTTTTCTTAGAATAAAACATGTATGAGTTGAAAAATTGAATGACTTTTTTCTAATAATTCTTCCTAGGAATAACTTGTTCTCTAATATGAACTTAGAAAGAATATTTTTGTAGAAGCGGAAAAATTACAAGTAGTAATAACTTTACAGAAGAAAAGGGAAGATACATGACCTCTTTTTATACTTGACTTCAATTTCAAACGTTGCCCCTTGATTTGTTTTCCTAATGACATGTGTTGATCTTCTTTTGTATCTTGGAAATGTAGTCTATAAGACTAGCTTGGCTATGTTAGAGCCACTTTTGTAGTTACAGAGACCGTTGTCAAATAAAGGTTTCTGAGTCCATCTTCAGAAACTATTTTTTGCTTTCTGAACGAGATTTCTGAATTTCTTGTTCTAAAAGTAGAGATGATTGACCAAGTTAACAAGTGAGATGTCATTGTCATCCTTTTTTTAGGTTTGACTTTAATTTGAAGTTTAAATTTTCCCTCACATTCTGGAAAATGTGCATTATTTAAGAGTAAACATGCTTTCTAGAGTGCTGATTCAATTTCCTGACTTCCCTTTAGTCTTTATTGCTTCAATCAAAGCTTGTTAGTTATAATATCTCATGATTAAAGACTGTAACATAACTTGCTTCAGAGGAGGATTGATTTTTTCATTGTGTATCACTTTCTAATATGAAGGCTACTTTTTGAAGATCTGAAGCTTGATTTCTTGCTCTTGAAATCCTTTCTTCTTGTGTCAAACATACCATTGTCCATTTCAAGGATTACTTTTCACTTCATTTCAATTTTTAATCTCTTTAAATAAGATTAAACATGTTTGCACATGATATTGTGAAAATAAAACTTGTTTAAAGGACTTGTATGCTAATGAGAATGGTCTGTAGGTAAAAGTGCATGAGAAAAGGGGTTGAATCGTTCAGTTGTATTAGAGCATGTAAGGACAAGTTTATGAAGATCAACATATACCAATCACAACTATATTTTGATCAAGTCATACATCGCTCATGAAATCATTGCATATGTGTGTCAGAGTATATATGTTTCATGAAAGTTTTTAAGCGTGAAAATAAGACATACATATCGAAGCACAACAGATGAGCATATCAGAGCAAAGAGGATGCTTGTGATAAATAGGCATCGGTATGTACCAAGGCTCAAAAGGATATGTATCAGAGCAAAAGGAAACCATAAAACATGATATCTTGAACAAATATGATGAAAAAGATATATATTTATGTGTGTGTGTGTGTGTGTGTGTGTGATGCAGATAAGGAAATTATTCAAGAGCAAAAAGAAATATCTGTCGGAGCAAAAAAATTTTTTTTTTTTAAAAACAAAAAGAATGTATGCTGAGAAAGAAAAAAATATCTGAGTTCCCCTTAGCATAGGCTCCCGCTAAGTTCCACAGCACTGGATTTTCTTCATCTCTTTTCTCTTCTTCTTTTATTTTCTTTTCTTCTCCCTTTTTTGACATCAACAAAAAGAAGATCTGCTAGAAACTAGGAACACCATCATTAGCCCTGGCACCTCAGTCTTTGAGAAACTCCATCAGAAGAGCTTCATGTCTCCATGATAGAGCTTCCATATTATCTAGTCGGTTGGTGATAAAGTATTATTCATGCGTAATTGAACCTCTGTGTAGCTTAGCTATGCCGATATATGACTTGATGAGGGAATAACATTCTGAGCCAAAGATGGATCGGTACTAGAGCAAGAAGAGGAGTAGGTTCTTCAACAGGATTAGGAATTGAGTTTGTAGCCAGAGCTAAGTAATTGTAAGGACTACATTTGTCTCTTCCTGTCTGAGGATTCTGACCAGAATCTAAAAACTCATATGAAGATAAAGATTCTTGCATTTGTTAACCTGAGGGTTCAGAGGTAAAATATGATCTTTGTTCTTCCTATTCTAATCCTTATCGTGGCCAACGACATCTTCCACCTCCATAGGGTACTAGTAAGCCATGCCAAGGCTGGGAAAGTCTAACTTTTCCTCAGATTCTTTGGATCTTTCTAGCTGCTTTCAATCTCAATTACTTTCCTTTTTTCTTTTTATGTCTCCTCTATATCAGCAACTGCAAAATTGAGTAGTGCATTATTGATTATTTGGCTCTAGCTGACACTTGTTGTGGCTGCGCCTTGGGTTTAGGGCCCTGAAGGAGTTAAAGGAGTATCATGCCTTCCATATAATTGTACTACTCATTCACCAATGGGTAATTCAAGTATTCAAAAGGCTCGGTTAGTAGAATCCCATAAGGAACAGTAGTATTCTCCTATTCTTTGGGGAGATGGTACTTAATATCTAATCGAAGATTAGTCTTGGCAAGTTTACCTTTTCCTTTGCCAGCTAATAGTAACATGTACTCCATTCTTGCTAGTACGTAAGTTCTTCCTAGCCTTGGGAGTAGAGAGAATTGGATGAGGATGAAAACTTTCCATGCCTTGGAGTTCAACATGGCAGTAGTTATTTCACCAGGTTGATGTCTTAGAGCATCTGTGAGACATCTAAAGACCTCCTCTCCGAGACTCCAAGATTTGTGAACTAGTTTTCATCTGTTGAGCATATGAGTCCTTTATTAGGGGCATAGATAATGTTGGAGAGGTCGACTATGTTCAACTCCAAGTCAATTCCTCTTATGTAAAAGGTTAGCACGGACTGGACACCTGCACCACTTGGGAATAGAAAACGGTAACCATCCCGTGAATACCTAATTGGTGAGGTTGAAAAACCTTCCCATCCCTAGAAGGAGATGACCTTCAATAGGATGAGGACCTGAAACATTAGCTCTTACCTCAACCTCTTACTTGGACCACTAGCCACTGAGAAAAGTTCTCAATGTAGTGCTACTAGTGTATAGGTTCATTAAACATGAAAAGAGTTCCCATGTTAGCAATGCAGCCATCACGTGTTTTCCTTCAGCCATTGGTTGATGTGTGTAAGAGATTAAAAAAATGATTGAAGATTGAAAGGATTTGAGAGATGAAGGTTTAAGAGTAACAGAATACGAAATAGTTTAGAAGGCATGCAGTAGAAGATGAAGACAAAGATATGATATGTGAGGCATGCAGAGTTATTTAAGTGATGGGGCGTGACACTGAAGGAAAAATGACGTGGGAGAGAGAAAAACTCAAAAGAGTAGGAATTATCTCGCCTTTTTTATCCTTTTCAGGAAGAGAGGTTTTGGAAGCTTAAGATCACTTTCTAAATATGTTACTTTCTAAGCTTCACTTTCGACTTTCTGACCCTTTGGAGTAACACCATGTTCTCATGATTAACTCATCTTTATATCCTGAACTTCATGAGACCATATATATCCCGTATTCTGATCCTCAACTCTTCGTTTTGATCAATCCATCTTTTTTAAGCTTGTAAACTGAAATTCTGATTTTTATTCTGATTCTACGGTCTTGCAGACTGATGTCTTTATTGAGGCTTCATTTAGAGAAGTGTAGGGAAATACCTAGAGATGTTTGTGCATGAATACTAATGCAAATTTAAAAACTTTTAAGTTACAAACGATCTTCAGGTAAGGTTTGTGAATATATCAAACACATGGTCCTCAGTATTCACAAACATTAACTCAATATCTCCTTTTTAAACAAGATCCCGAATGAAATGATGTTTAACATCGATGAGCTTGGATCTAGAGTGATGGATAGAATTCTTAGCAAGATTAATAGCACTAGTATTATCACAAAAGATAGGGATTTTGGAATACCTTAGATGATAATCTTCTACTTGGTTCCTTATCTCCAGCATCTGGGATTTGTAATGGCTACATATTCAACTTTGGTAGTAAAGAGTGTAATGGTGTTCTGCTTTTTGCATGACCAAATGATCAAGCTTTTGAAGAAGGCAGCAACCACTGATGCTCTTTCTCTCTACTCTATCTTTAGCGAAGTTAGTATTACAGTAACCTATAATCTCACAAGATGTACCTTTGTCATACCACAAGCCAAGATTACTAGTACCTGATAAATATATGAAAATTCTCTTAATAGCATTTAAGTGTGATTGATTTAGGTTAGATTGAAATCTAGCACAAATTTCTACACTTAATTGAATATCTAGTCTACTAGTTGTAAGATATAGAAATGAACCAATCATTCCTCTATAATTACTTTCTAATACATTTTCACCATTCTCATCAGTATCAATGATTTGAGAAGGATGTATGAGGGTACTCATGGGTTTGGATTGATCCATACTAAACCTTTTCAAAAGCTCTTTTGTATATTTTTCTTGATGGATCAATGTTCCTTCTTTTTGTTGTTTTATTTGCAAACCAAGGAAAAACTTGAGTTCACCTATCAAGCTCATCTCAAACTCACTTTGCATTAATTTAGAAAACTTTTCACAGAGAATGATCAGAAGCGTCAAATATAATGTCATCTATATATATTTGAATTATCAGAAAGTGATTATCTTGATCAAGAGGAAAAAAAGTAGTATCAACATTACCTCTCTTGAACCCATTCGTCAGCAAGAAGGTACTTAGTCTTTCGTACCACGCTCGAGGAGCTTATTTCAGACTATAGAGAGCCTTTGTTAGCTTGAAGACATGGTTAGGAAGATCTTCACTCTCAAAACCAGGAGGATGCTTCACATATACTTCCTCAAAGAGGAATCCGTTTAGGAAAGCAAACTTAACATCCATTTGGTAAAGAATGAATCCCTTGAAGGCAGCAAAACAAGTAGCATTCTGATAGCTTCTAGCCTAGCTCCTGGTGCAAAGGTTTCATCATAGTCAATTCCCTCTTGTTGATTATAACCTTGTGCAACCACACTTACTTTGTTCCTGATGACTTTGCCAGTTCATCGAGCTTATTTCTGAACACCCATTTTGTCCCTATGATGGTCTTCCCTTTTGGATTTTCAACGAGTATCCAGACTTTGCTTTTCTTGAATTGGTCCAATTCTTTTGCATAGTATCCACCCAACTTTGATCACTCAAAGCTTCTTCAATGTATTCAGGTTCAATGGTAGAGATGAAAACAGGTTGATGTATTTCTAAGGGATGATCTGGTCCTCACACCTTTGGAAATGTCCCAAGAACTCTTAAGAGAAACTATCTTTAAATCAAAAACTCCTTTGTAGTTTTTATAGCGTTGAGTTCTTCAGCTTCTCCTTCATTTTCAAATTGCTCTTCTTCATGATCAGAAGTACTACTTTCTGATTGCTTTGGAATCTTGAACATGCTTTTTGGAGTGTATTTGTTCTAGAGCCTATTTTCTAAAGGTATGGCTTTCATCTGCTTGCTTTATTAGGTTTCCTTGAGATTCATTTTTTCAAGGTTTTCTTCCAGTTCTTCAAGATCATCAGCAAAGTCTTTCTTGAGGTCCTTGAACTTGATGTGAATGGTCTCCTTAACGCATAGCATTTTTCTGTTGTATACTCTGTAAGCTTTTGAAACTGAGGAATAACCTAAGAAAACCCCATCATCAAACTTTGTGAGTTTGTCCTTGGTGTTAAGAATAAAACATGATGAGCCAAAAATATGAAAATATGATATGTTGGGTTTTCAACCCTTCCAAAGCTCATAGGGAGTCCTTTTGAGGATTGGCCTCAAAAAGATTCTGTTTTAGATATAGCAAGAGGTATTCAGAGCCTCTACCAAAAACCTTTTGATAAACCACTTTCTAAAAGTATTGTCCTAGCCATCTCCTGCAGGCTTCTATTTTTCCTTTCAGCAACCCCATTTTGTTGAGGAGTTCGTAGTGCAGAAAACTCATGAAGAATGTCATGCTTCTCACAAAACTCATCAAAAATATGATTTTCAAATTCTCCTCCATGATCAGATCAAATAGATGTGATTTGAGAATCCTTTTCAATACAAACACGTTTTGCAAACACTTTGAACCTATCGAACACCTCATTCTTAGAAGCTAGGAAGATAACCCATGTAAATCTGAGTAGTCATCCACAATGACAAGGCAATATTTCTTTCCAGCAAGAAATGTAGTCTTGGTTGGTCCAAAGAGATCCATATGTAAAAGCTCAAGTGGTTTAGTGGTTGAAACCACATGTTTATTGTGGAAAGAAGCTTTAGTTTACTTTCTTTTTCACAAAAATCACAAGTTGAATCCTTGTCAAATCTGATTCTTAGTAGGCCTTTAACTAACTTTTTCTGAGAAAGCTCATAAATAAGATTAATATGAGTATGTCCAAGCTTCTTATGCCACAACTATTTTTCATTGGAAAGGATGCAAGACATTTTATATCTTGATCTAGTAGGTCATCCAAGAGTAACACATAAGTGTTATCATGCCTTTTACTAGATAAGATGACTTGTCTTGAAGTAGGACTAACTATCTTGCATACATGTGCATTAAAAACAACATTAAAGCTTTGGTCACAAAATTGGCTGATACTTAACAAATTGTAAGCTAGACCATCGACATACAACCTTGGCCTTACCTCCATCGGTGAACTTTCCTGATCCAACATTTTTGGGTTAGGTTTCTGAACTACTTTCTGGATCCGAACATGTGTCTGGAGTAGCCATTGTCCATGTACCATTTGTTGTCAATTTTCACATACATCCTCAAGCAAACTCCAATAAACACAGTATTCAATTTAGGTACCCAGACTTTCTTGGGTCCTCTTAGGCTCATCTTTTGAGGGAAAGGTTTCCTAACCTTTTTGATAGACTTCTTTCTTATGAAGCATTTGTAAGGTGGATGTCCCTTTTTATGACAAGAAGTACAAGAAACCTTGTTCCTTACTTTCTTAACTGAGTTTGCTTCCCTTTCTTATTTATTTTCTCTTTATATCCTAACCCTTTTTTGAAAATATGGCCTCTGACCTCCAAGCATCAAATCAACGTTCTTTGATCTATTTACCATTCGTTCAAATTCAGATTTGAAAAGCTTAGAAGTTCTCTCTAACTCAGAAATGACTTTTTGAGTGTTTTTACTTTTGTTTGAGACTTTAGATTCTAAGGCATTGAATTTTACATTTAAAATTTTGTTTTCTCCTTTTAATTCTTCTTTTGCAAGCCTTACACTCTCAGCTTTTGTTTTGGCCATTTCAAGTTCTAAAATAACCTTTTGATGTTTCCTTTTTACGTTGAGATAGTGAGAGGAAAAAGTTTAAAAGTCCTCAAGCAACTCTTCATACAAAGCTAAAAGTTCATTATAGGAAAGATCTGATTCAGAGCTATTTACCTTAAGTTCACTTTCTAATGAATATCCTGCCATGAAGTATAGGTTTGGAACATCTAGCTCCTCCTAATCTTCTGATCCTTCCATCTCTTCTTCTGATTCACTCTAGGTGGCCAGCATGCCTTTCTTCTTAGGCATGAACTTCTTCTGTGGACCCTTGAGTTTGGGACATTCTGGTTTAAAATGTCCTTTCTCTCCAGTTGTACAGGTGACGTTTTCTAGCCTCACTTTGCCCTTTCTGTCCTTCTTGAGGTTGATTTCTCTTCATCTATTTGTCTTGACTCTCCAGGCTTTTGACATCTTCCTCACTAGCATGGAGAGCTCATCTCTATCTTCTTCTTCTATCTTTTCATTGGACTCTTCCTCTTCATCAAAGATTTTAGCAATTTTCATTACTTTAGCCTTATTCAACTTCTAATGAGATGACTTCAAGGCCATGGACTTGCTCTTCTTAATGGATTCATCATGCATTTCAGAGAGCACTACCTCATGAGTTTTAAGTGACCCAATGAGTGCATCCAAATGAGAGTTTAAAGGTATTTTGCCTCTATGATGTCTGTGACCTTAGGTAGCTACTTAGTAGGAAGGCTTCTCAAGATTTTTCTAACCATTTCAAAGTTAAGAGTATGTTTTGTCTAGCCCCTTTAGCTAGTTTATGATGTGCATAAACCTTGTAGTCATGTCATTAATACTTTCTTGATCTGTCATTTTAAACATCTCGTATGATGACCAACAAACTGATCTTAGTTTCCTTAACTTGATCAGTACCTTCATGCAGCATATGCAATTTGTCCTATATATCCTTTGCTGTGTCACAAGCAATGATTTTATCATATTCAGTCTTGCTTAATGCACATATGAGTAGGTATTTAGCTTTAGAGTTCAACTGAACTCTGGCTTTATGTTGCTCTGTCCACCTGTTCCTAGGGACTTCTCTTGATGTTGAAGGTGCATCATCTTCTAGGAATCTCTTTAGTTAGAACATAGTCACCTTCTTGAATTATTTCCCATAAGTTAAAACTTGTGTATTTTATGAACAACTCCATGCGGTCTCTCCAGTAGGCATAGTCCCCACCATCAAAAAATGGTGGTCTGTTGATGGAGTGTCCTTCTGCTATATGAATGCTTTGTGCCATTTGTCCCTCAGATCTTTGTCCTCTGCAATCATTAGAATGCTCAACCCCTTAGAGGCCAAGCTCTTATGCCACTTGTAGGTAGAAAAGCACACGAGAAGGGGGGTTAAATCGTGCTGATTCTCTTTTCTTCTTTTGCTTTTGAAAAACTTAAACAGGATACTATCAAGCGTTGAGCTTGAAGTGTAGCAGAAATATAGTTAGGTACATCAGAAAGTGACTTTATGAACTACAACATTAGTAATAGAAGAAAAAATAAGAAAGAATTTAAGCAAATATTAAATAATAATCTTAGAGTAGAGAATGTAAAAAAGATAGGGGAAGAGAGTCCTCAGATATTTTTATATTGGTTCAGCCAATCCTGCCTACATCTAGTTCTCAATCACTGTTGAGTTTCATTAAACCTTTCTCAACTAGAAATAAAAATAGGATAGTCTTTGTAGTAGCTTTCCCAAGCTCTTACCTGTGATCAGTAGACAACTCCTCCGTCACAAACCAAGTAGTTATTCACCAGCCTCTTAAAGCTGAATAGAGTCGTCTTGTACTAGTCTTTCTAACCTAACTTGAGTAATCTTGTACTACCCTCTCCAAACTAAACCATGACCAGCAAGAACATCTTACTATTACACTGCAAGTAATTTTACCTTAGTCTCTCCAAGCTATCTCACACCGAACACTCCTGGATCGAGGTTACAAGAGGTTTGTGTTTGGGGTAGCCACTCAAACTAACTTACACTCAAGTTTCTTGAAGATATACAACAAATGGATCTAGGAAAACTGAATGACTTCTTTCTAATAATTCTTCCTAGGAAGAATGTAAGATCTGTAAAGGATGTAGAAAAAGATTTTCATAGATAAGGAAACTGATTACAAGAAGTAATGAACTTCACAAAAAAAGATGAGGGAAAAATTCACAGTGTATCAATAGTGTGTAACATTCATATTTCTCGTTTGGAGGCTAAGCACCTCTATTTATAGATGATCTGCCTTTGTGACCATTGCCCTTGATTAGTTCTCCAAGTGACACATGTTCATCATTTGTTTGTGTCTTGAAAAACGTCTAGAAGTGTAACTTGTCTTTTGTCATCTATTGTAGAAGCCGTTGTGAGATAGAGGTTCTGAGACTACCTTCAAACTACTTTTTACTTTCTTAACGTGGTTCTGAACACTTCCTTCTAGAAGCTGGAGTGGTTGACCAAGTTAACAGAAGAGATGACATGCTAGTCTGTAACTGGATTTGATTTCAGACTTGAATTTCAAATTTTCCTTTCTTTTTCAATAGAGTGCGTGTCTTGTTGTGAAGTGCACTTTCTAAGGTATGGTATCAGTTCTTTGATATGTCTTTGGTCTTCTGGTCTTCAATCCGAGCTAGTTGATGATAAACTAATTACGATCATGATGATTGAAGATAGTAGAACACTTTGGCTTCAGGGATGGATAGATATATTCAAATTAAGTCTACTTTCTTGTACTTGTTGATTTTCTTCAACCCGTTAGGCATGCGTACACTCATTTCACGATATAATTATTACTTTCATTTTAGGTTTCATCTCTTTAATCGAGATAAATCATGTTTGCATATGTAAAGTGAAATTATCTTCGCTATTGGAGCCATCTTATGCTAACGGTATGACTGTTTGCTACTTTAAGAAACTCAAGGTAGACATTAGTTGTTCTTCAAAATATTTTCCTTAAATTGGTTCTATTGTCATTCAAAACATACTACATTAACGTTTTTTGAAGGGTTCTAGAGCTTACATGGCATGTTGCATGCTCAAGAAACTCAAGTAAAAGATTAGACCTTCTACAAAATATTTTAACAAAATTGGTTTGTTGTCACTCAAAACTTTAATCGATAATGTTTTCTGAAGGATTTTGGACCTAACACTTGTAAGTAAGAGTAAATTGGAACTAATGCTCATTGGAAATAGCCTGAGAAGGCTATTCAAAGAATATCTTACTTTCTCAAGGTTGAGAAAGTGTTTGCTTAGTGGAACCCAATAAGTTTGTTGAGAACTAGATGTAGGCATTGTTTGGCAGAACCAGTATAAAATCCTTGAGTAACATCTATCTCTCCTTATCTTTCTATTCTTTAGCATTTGTTCTATTTTTATTATGTGTTTTTTGAAAATCCTTTTAAAATAGTTTCTAAATGTTATTTAATTGTTACTTGCTCAGAAAGTCACTTTCTAAAACCCACTAACTCTTGTTTCCACTGTGTTCAAATGAAACTTGATAGTTTTTTGTTAGTCTTTCAGAAACTAAAAAGAAGTTAAAAGCATGAATTAACCCTCATTCTCGTGCTATTTTCTACTTCAGAAGAAATATATGCTACTACTTTTGTGCATTAGGTATTTTCTATAAAAAAAAAAAAAGAGAGCTGTGTCACTTGGACCTTAAGAATGTAGTCTTTCCTTAGCTAGAACATTTTCCAAAATCATCTTCGTATAAGCACATAATTATCATCACACTTTCACAAATATTTTTAATTCTAAAGAATAATTTTCACATCAATATATAGTAATGGAATTAACATCAGAGTTACATGATCGAATTATACATATATACATGAAAATTTATGCATATTTTTTAAAAACAAATTTTGGACATTTATTGCATGTGAAATGGATTAAATCTTAAAGTTTCACAATAACAATCAAGATTTAATCGCATTCATAGATTTCATATGAACATTCAAACAATTCTAAAACCACAAGAAGAACTTGTGAAAACCATATTTTTTTTTCAATTTAACTAATTTTCTTGTTCTTTTTAACGTGTTTTTGTGCATATTTAGAAGATAGAATTTAAAATTTAAATCCATCATTCGAAATCCTGACTAACCCAATCTTAATTGGCTCTATGTTAACTAATTCCAAATCCTGAGTCACTCTATCTTGACTGATTCCAAATTCTAACTAATATCTTAACTCACTCCAAATCTTAACACCCATCCTCTATATAATTGGCCACTGCTCATCCCATAAAAGACACAGACACGGCCTGAGATCGAGGGAGGAACGAAAATTCAAGATATTAGATTATCAAGATGTGTTCCTTTTCTTGTACTTATCACTTATAGTTTCATTCGCATTAAGCATTTGTTAGGTGAACTGTCTCCTTTTTCCTCACCATTCGAAGCCACCATGATGGTGTCTATGCTGTCATGAGTTTCTCTTCCCTCACAACGTGACAATGACTTTGCTGCCATGGCTGTGAGACGCACACCCCTTGTTTTCTAAGTTCCACTAATTTATGGTCAAGTTGTTTGAGTGCTTTAACACATGTTTTATTTAATAAGTTCATTTGTGTGTGTGTGTGTGTATGTTTTTTTTTTTGGGGTTACATTATGAACGGTATTTTAGCCATTGATTCCTAATTTTTTTTATTATTATTTGAAGTTTCATGCTTATCTTGTTTCCCTTTGTCTTATCATCAAGTTCTCTTCAATTTGGGGGTTTTATTTTAGTTTATTCTCTTTTTGGTTTTGACAAACATTTTACATAGTTTCCTTTCACAATTTGTTGCTTGTTATCGTTGGTTTTTGGGATTTGTATGCATAATATGAAAAATGCCTTTTTTTTCTTCAAAGTAAAGGAAACGTAGATAACTTTTTGATAATTTTTTTTATGTAGGCAACAACTTCTGATGTTGATGTATAATTTTTCATCCTCAAGTTTTATAATAGTGTAAGAGTTTATTGTGTTGCAAATCCTATCCTAAATCATGTGCAAGAGTGAGTTTTAATTTCTTTATAAAAAAATATTTTACAAAAATAAAGTTAATTCACATGCACTTATTTTTATTCCACACAACAACTTGTGATGTTGATATATAGTCGACCATCCTCAAGTTTTACAAGAGTGTAAGAGTTTATTGTATATTTATGTTATGCTAGAGACCTATAGGGGAATTCTTTTATATATTTTTTTTAACAAAACTAATCGAAGATACACTTATTTTCTAGAAGAATGTGGCTATAGTTTCTTATTACACTAAAGGATACGCTGGTGCAAGCGATATACCTATCAAACTAAAATAATTTTTTCTTAAAATTTGTTCTTTAATTTTTGTTTTAAATTTTCTTTCATTTCTTTTTTTCTAAATATATAATTGTTATAATTTTTTAGGGAAAATAAATGTTAACAAAGTTATAAATTAATTTGTATAATGAACTCTAGGGTAACCATATTTATTTGGTGTATTAGAGATGCTGTGAAATTCAATTTTTACCTTTTCCTAATCATAAATACTAGAGATGTCAAAAGTCTACCCACGTTGGCCAGCCAAAACTACCTTTGTTTAGAAGGTTGCACTAAATTTTTTAGTCTACCAACAAATTCCAACTGCCTCACCCATCCTGTCTAACTCATGAACTGAGGTGGGTTGGTGCGGGCCTACACTGCTGGCTTTTTTTTTTTTAACAAACTCACATTCACACATACACAAGTGATTTTAATAATATTTTATTGTGAAATTTGCCTATACAAAGGCCACAATGCTGTACGAGATTTGTACCACTGTGATGAATGAGTTCTGAGTCAAAAATATTTAGAGTTATGTTTGTGAGTTGTTAGTATTCGTGAGATAAGACTCTAGGTGAGATTAATGTGGATTTGTGATATCAAATTGGTATCAAAGTTTACAGCAAGCTGAAATTTAAAACAAATAGGGAGAATATCTCCCATAGCACAGAGGTAGCCTTTTGTTGAGACTAAAATCTGACAAAGAATACAACAAACCCGTCAATGTGACCCACCACATTCTAATTGCTCTTCCTAGCACTTGCCATCCTTAGTCCATGCTTTTAAAATGAGCCCAACCTTAGCTTACCACTTCAGGCGAAGGAGCCCAATAGGGGAGATACAACCAACGCTATGTGAGTGCACCACAACAGTCGGACACCACATCTTAATCAAAAACCTTAAGGTAATGAGTTATGGCTCCTCCATATTATATACTACTCACTTAGTCCATTCTCAACCAATGGGGATTTCATGTAACACCTAACTTTTAACCTAATAAGCTTAAGTCGCATTCCGATTAATTATTAGTTGTTACACCTTTGTCTCAGGACTTAACATATTCTTCTTTAAAATTCAAGTAATAAAAATACGACTAAAATTTTTATTTTTATTTTTAACTTTAAAACCAAAATATGAGTCATGTGTGTATAGATACCGGTCAATACACGCATAATAGTAATAATTGGTAAACCTCATCATAATATGTGTAAACCATAGCATAACACGACACAAACTAGATTAACATATCATAACCCTAACATAATAGCGACGTCCTATAAACATAAAGGGCACCCTAAGATACTAAGCTCACCAATAAAGGTTGAACATATAACAGTCCAAAGCTAAACATAACTATAACAAAACTACACTAATCTCTAGTACATGTCCATCAAAAGACTAGGCTACGAATGTATACCCGATTTTTCATTTGATCTTAATTGTGCGATTAATTACGATCAGCTGAGTAAAATTAAGAGTTGATTGCCTTAACTGATTAATTGCTAGATAATTAGTCTTTTGATTAATTTTAACCTCTTAATAATTAAAATATATGATTATGTTGATTGCGTCTCTAATTAATTTAAAGTTTAAGATTAACGTTTTTATATGACATTACTAATTTTGATACAATATATATGAGTCCAGTATTTTTATTTAGTTGTAAAATTATTGTTAAATCAATTTGATTTCTACAACTATTACATAAAAACTTCATTTTTTTTACACCAAATTATTGAAAATAGGTTGCCATTTTAACTATATATATACAATAAAAATATTTACATATTGGATTTAAATTCCAATCAAGTTATGTAGGCACTAACTTTATTTTCATTACGTTATTACACAACACAACTGCTTTTTTTTTTTGTTTAGCTGCTAATTTAATGGAGATGTATTTTGAATGATAATGAAAGACAAACTAACTTTTCTTGTTAATCTTGAGTCAAAATGATAATTATGAAAACTTAATAAAAGTAAAGAAGAATTTAAGAAAAGCATTCAAATGTTTCTTTTCTTTGTCCTTTTTTGGTGTATGAGTGTGTTCCTGTATAACTCCCTGGAATGCTACTTAAGGATTGGGATAAGGATTTCTCCATTTAGTAGCCTATGAAATGTTTGAAAAGTCACGCTTTCTAGAAGCTTGCTTTCCTTATGTGTACATTCTGGCCATCAAGCCCTGTGCGCATATGTATATGTGTGTATATATATATATAATATTAAAGTTCAGAAGAAATTTTAATATATGAATTTCTCGAGATCATGGGTTCAGCCTTGGCATATTAGAAGGATTTGAGAGTTGTGTTGAAGCTAGTTTTATAAAACAAATTTTTTTTCCATCCCCTGCATTCCCCATCACTACAACGATGGACACTCTGCCAAGACACCAAACAAAGGATGATGGATGAAACTCATATACGTCTCTTGCAAAGCATGGGGCAAATTATAAACTTCCAACAAGTTCAGAGGAGCATGAGACTGGAGGAGAATAAAAACCCATAGTGAAGGGACTAACCACACATCCCTCTTCATCATCGATCACTGAAGGAAAAATCAAAATCCTTACTTCTAGCCTCTCATTACGCTTTCGGTTACTACGGTTACTACCCTCATCCTCAAGGAAAAAGGGGAACAACACTGGTAGTATTTTTGCCAATCTTTGCTTCATTTTCCACATTCATTTTTTTTACACACACAATGTAACCATCAACAATCCATCTCAACAAACACAAACAAGAATCACAGCCAGAAATAAAAGTCCAGAAACAATTATTCTCAGCCAAATTTAGTCCAAACAGTCCATATACAAATAGAACAAAGAAAATAGAGAAGGAGGAGGAAAGGGGTGGCGGTTTCCCAAGGGAGCCATGCCGCCGTAGTTTCCCGTGCTCCGCCTGCATGCCGCTTTTCCTCCCTCCCATCACCACATAGTCACCTGAACCAAACACGATCAACAGCAAAAAAAAAAAAAAAATTAAAAAGAAAAACCAAGCTCAAACTCTAGGCTATAGCAAACACGTTCAAGATTCAATCATCAATCAAACCAAACATTCCAAGTCCAGAAAAATGCTCAGACCATAAATCAATAGCAGGAAATGAGAGGAAGAAGGGAGAGAGGAAGGCTATACCGTCACCGCGCCACCGACGAAGACCTCGCCGCGGCCTCCCTCTCAAAGCCACCGCTCCTGCCTTCCATCCCGGAGCCCCTCGCGCCACCGCCTGCAACATAGACCCGGCGCACCTCCTCCCTAGACCACCGCGTCCGCGAAGCCAAGGCGAACGCGGAGAGCTTCTGCTTTCCCCTTTTCCGGCGCCATCGCGGCCTTCCCTAGTGGCTAGCTCCCCCCTCAGCCGCGGCCGCCATCAGTGGCTTCATCCTCACCACCGAGAGCACCACCACTATCCTCCACCACGGCCATGCATACCCAGCCGCGCAAGATCCAACTCCCACCTGCATCATTAAACAACCAAATCAACCCCCACACACAGCCCATGACATCTGGCAGAAAATAAGAGAAGGAGAAAGAGGAAGGCGGCCTCCCCTCCGCGCCGTCGCTGACCGCCGTGCCAAGCATCACCGCGGTGGATCGGCGCTCCTTCTCCACTAATCGCCTCGATTTCCTCCTCCGCCCTCACATGCAAGCCGCAGCACCCCTCTCTCTCCGCCATCGCGCTCCAAACGCGGCGGACCAACCCACCACTCGCGGTGAGCCGCGCACCTTCCCTTCGCACGACCGTCACCGCCCCACAGCTACCAGCCGCCAACCCCCCTCTTCTCTCTCCACCGGCGTGACTTCTCTGTGAGCGCTTGGCACCGCCTCGTTCCACCCTCTGCCGCCGCGATTTTAGATCCATCCCATAGCCGCTGCCCCATTGCTGGCAGAAGCTCCGTCGGTCCTTTTCCGTCTCGCACGCGGCCGCCCTCTCCCTTTGCATGTGGCCGCTCTTCCCCTCACTCTCTCTCTCTCTCTCACATCTTCGCTCTCTCTTTCTCTCTCGGTCGCTCTCTCGGTCTCTCTCTCCTTCAATCCGTGCCCATGTGTGAGTGTGTTTGTGTGGGTGAGCTGAGTTGTGAGTGGGTTAATTAGTTTTGTGTGTGTGTGTTCGTCTGAGAGTAAGAGAGAGAACCCTAAGTTCTTTAATTAATTGGTGTGTGTGTGTGTGACACTGAGTGATCTGTGAGTGAGTGGGTGTATGGGTGCACTTGTGTAAATTAGGATAGATTAAATTCTTTTTATGTGGGTCTGAATTTTCCTTTTCAATTTCTTGTAATTAAAGTCTGCTGATTAGATTAGTACAGCCAGACCAGGGAGATGTGTCTTATTTTATTTTTGGGCCCTATCTTTCAGGACTTTAGGCTAAAATTTTATTGATTGTTAAGTAGCTTCTTTAGCATGTTTGAGTAGTTGAAATAAAATAATAGTAATAACAATAATAATAATAATAATAACAATAACAATAAAAATGAAGCCCTAACATTCTTGTTTAGTTTTAAAACCAAATGATATTCTTATTGTTGTCTAGGTTCAAGTGCCGCAATTTCATTCTATTCTTTTATTTTGCCAGGAATATCATGTCTTCTAGCTGGAATTTTATTTTGTTTGAATTGTTATATCATTTTGTATGACTTTTCAATGTTTGGGTCTCTATTAATTTTGTTTGGACTATTGTGTATCTTTTTAGAAACTTTAGCAATCATTCTAATTCATTTCAGTTGATCAAATAATTTGATTTAGAAAGGATATATTTACATATCTTATATTTTAGTGAACTTGGTGCTAAAGGACTTCAAATACATATATATATATATATAGAAGAAAAAAGAATGGTAATTAGGGCCTTGATTTTCTTTTAATTCTTAATCATTTTATTCATATCCTTGATTTAATTAATAGTTTTGTCTTTAAATTAATTATGTCAGCTCATGATTGAAATTGGTGCTAACTTGGGACTTGTACGCTTTGTTACAAATCCTATTCTTCATAAATAAAAATTGTCAACCCATAGAATCATTTTACTCAAAATCGACATCAATTTAGTTCCCATTGCACTAGATACGTCGACGTAGCTAACAGCTATCAAATCAAAATTAATTTTTCCTAAAATTTTATTCTCCTTTTCTTTATTATTATTATTATTATTATTATTATTATTATTCAATTTTCCTTAATTCTTTATTTTATAGTGAAGTGTTAATTCATAAGTTATGATGATGACTATGATTATATGCTCATGCTTGCATATTGAATAAGATGCTTAAAGATATATGCGAAAAATGTGATGCACGCTCATGTGATTATGACTGAAGTATGGAGGTGCATGGTTTATGTGTTTCATGAGCATGAAATGTTAAATGATATGTTATGATTATATGTTCATATATTTCTTAATAACATGCTAAGATCAAAGGTGACATAAGACACGTGAAAATGATCCTTATTTAAGGAATTAATGGTTATGAGAGGTGATTCAGAAGGGATCCTCCAGACTCCAAGAATTAATGGTTATGGAAGGTGACCCAATAAGGGCTCCTTTAGACTCTAGGAATTAATGGTTATGAAAGGTGATCTCATGCCCCCTATCCCGCACTCTGGGAGTTGGGAATTAGCTTATCGAGGCGACAGTATAGACTTAGTGATGACTAGTTAGGTATGAGCTCATAACCTAGAACTTTCAAGAGAAGAGAGTAGAGTGGCCCCTTAGAAAGAACAAGAAAGTTAAGTCACCTAAGATATTAAAGAGGAAAGATCAAGTTATGATATCCTGTGCTTTATGCTATATTGATTTATTATGATTATTATGATATGTGTTCATATGGCATTAACATACATTTATGATGAGATATGATGCACCCATAGCATTAAGAATCATGCTAAAGACACGGATCTCCTAATGGCTTTTAAATTTGATAAATGAATCTTATTATGTCCATTGTTTTCATAATGAAAAGGTCCCTGAAGACGAAGATGATGACATATGTCTAGAGGTAAGAGTCCTCCTGCCATTCTTGTTCAGGTTTCTTATTCCTTATTTTCTTTCCATTTCGTCTTCAGAGCAATGATCATGTTGTGATCTGAGTTGATGCTACCACCTGGGAGATACATTTCGATGTGCCATCTGCCTTCTCGTTTCCTGGATCGTCCATTCACACCTAGTTATCAGCTTTTGGCTTTCAGCCGCTACCTTTCACTAATGATCACCTGGGCCCAACGTTGTTGGTAGGCATAATATTATCTTAGTGGTTTGTTTTAGTACGAGTTATGGAACGATTAATACTTATACCACCCATATAACGGTGTGATTATATTCATATGGTTGTCATGTTTACATTCTATATATCCAACGAAGAGTCTTTATTTTTCCTTAATGTTATGATAGATGAATGACGGGTCTTACTTATATGCGCGGCTCATGTGTTGTTTAAAAAGTTCCAAAAAAAAAAAACTTACCCGTATTTTCACTAAAGTATTTTCAAGTCAAAAGAAAAAAAACTGAAATAAAAGAGTAACAACTAATAATTAACTTAAACGCGTCCTAAGGGGCATGACAACTCTTAAGTTAATGCCAAAAGGAAAGCTATCTCCATGCTTCCGCTGACCTCTACTTAGGTAGCGTGACTCTCATGTCTACACCTTAAAGAAGATCAAGAACAACACCATCATCCATGTCTGGAAATGACACGTGAGAAAGGAAAGGGATAAGAAACTTATTCAAAATTCTAGTAGGCTTCTCGACTCTAACACAAGTGTCATCGTCATCGTCCTCAGCCACTTCGATTTTCATTATAAAAGAGATATACATGCATAAAGTTCAATTTTGAAACTTCACAAAATCCTTGTATCCAAAGTGGGTGTCTTTTAGCATGGGTCTTAATGTCATGAATGCAACAGATATCTCATGTATGCGTGACAATATCTCAAGAGCATAAGTAACACATGCAAATAACACAAGCATACTTACAATATGAGTTGGTAGCATTTAAATCTAAAACACAACATAAGGCTAAGTATATAAGCAAGAGATAAGCTAAAGAACTAAAGTCATCTAGCACATATCACATGATTAAATGCACCAATAGAACAATAATGTAATATATGTATATACATCTTACTTTATCTTCTTAGATGACTTGACATTCAAATTACGTGATTGAGTGGCAAGTGAATGAATGCATTATAGAACAAGCACAATGAGTCATATAACATTTAACATGCATGGGAAAGCAAGAGAACCCATGATATTTTACTTTCTTATAATTGAACTCTCAAGTTCTTTCTTAATGACCACCTTCTTACATAATTATCCTAAACCAACCATCTCTCATTCCCCGCGATTTTACAATGACCACCAAAACTTCACCTCACCGACGCCTAGAACGAGCTTAACCTATCAGCCGCCTACATTTAATATGTGGTAGCAGAGGGAGAAAAACATCACTTCCTTGCTTTAACTTAACTTTCTTATCATGAGCACACAACTTCCTTAGATCACCTCCCTTAACCATTAATTCCTGACCTGAAGGATCATCTTGGACGTCTTTTGTCATGTTTAGTCTTAGCATGTCATTTACAAACATGAGCATATAATCATAGCCAACCATCATAATTTATCATTTAACATTGCATGCCCATAACTTAATAATTTTTCGAAGTCCACAAATTTGGCGGAAATTTGAGGTATAAACTGAAAGGAGCTTCCCAAATTTGCTTCATGCCATAGAACACATCAATCATTCATTCATAATCACAACATGCCACAAATCATCATGTAATTGATCACATAAGCATGCATCACATTCTTTGCATATATCCATAAGCATGTTATCATTATTATCTCATTGAAAAGTAAACATGCTCCTACCCAGTATGCAATATCAAGAGGACTCAACTAATGCATATGTCATGTTCAATAGAATATATCCAACATAATAAAAAACATTACTTACATCATTCAAGAACCAAGCATACATAGTCATCAATATATAATCTTGCACAATTATTTCAAGTTATATAATTTCCAACCAAACCATTAAAACATAGCCTTCATAACATATCAATCACATCAATTTTATCAAGTTGTTGATAATTACTCTTTATCCCCAAAGGGGTCAAAACTATAATTTCTAAGAGTTTAGGTCAAAGTGTAAATTTCCCCTTTCAACACATTTTCTCAAACTAATGATCCTCAAAATTAATTTACACTTTTAAAAGGCACATACCACTTAGAAATTATTTAAATTCATCATCAAAACCATTTTGGGCTATTGGCTAAATTTTGTTAGATTTTAGAGGTCGAAGTGCAAAGTTTCTCATTCTTGCACTTAGCAAGTGTCAATGCTTCTAAAACTTTTTCTAAACATCATAAATGGTATTTTGAATACATGGACACGTCTAAAATCATTACTAACTCTAATGAAATCCATTTGGCCAAAATTCCATAATGATAGTTTAAAGAACTTTCCGCATTTTGCAAAATGATCAAAATTAACACTTGTAATTATTCTTTTAAGCACTAAGACACCAAAAATAATTTTTACAATAATTATTAATGAATTTTATGTATGTGAACAGTAAACACGTGGATGAATAGTGCTAGAAATTCCTTAAGTGCCAAAAATTACTATTTCATAAGTTTTAGGAAATTACATTTTTTACTCTTTTTAATTACTAGTTTTTTTTTCTAAAATGCTAAAAGGAATTTTTACAACACTTGTTAATAATTTTTATGCATATGAGCAGTAAGCTACAATAATGAATAGCAATAGAACGGTAATGAACAGGAACAAAACGGTAATGACGGTTCAGAAATTAAAATTTCAAAAGCTTTGAAAAATTATATTTTTGACCTTTTCCAATTACTAATTTTTTTCCCAAAAGCCATTATAAGACATCTATGGTACATGAAATAATTTTTAACTATGTGAACTAGTGAACGGTAATGAACAATACCCAAAAATTAAAATTACAAAATAGCTTATAAATTGTATTTTTAAACTTTTATAGTTACTAGTTTTTCTTAAAAACTATTCTAAGATACCTAAAACACATAAAATCATTTTGTCCCTCTTAAATAATTGTCATTTCCATTTAAATTAGTAGCAAAAATTAAAGTTCCATAAATAAGGTTTTTATTTATTTAAAATCATATTTTTGCTCCTTTATAGTCTATATCTTTTTCAAAATTCCTTTGGACTCTCAAGATACAAGATACAAGATCCTAGTCTTAAAATAAGATAGAACCAACTTCAAACCCAACACTTGGACATGGCCAATATATATATATATATATATATGTGTGTGTGTGTGTGTGTGTGTGTGTGTGTGTGTGTGTGTGTATCATCAAAATTTCCATTTAAGACAAAAGGGTAAGTCTTGAGCTTTAGAGACTTAGGTGATGACTAGAATCATAAACATGCTATGCAATCTCATTTTTAGTCTTTATCATTATAAGGTGATGACTTGAAAATATAAATATGTTGTGAAAGACTTGAAATATAAGTATGCGAATGCAAGTTTGTTTTTAAGTCTTTAAGGTTTAGGTGATAACTTAAAATATAAACATGAAATGCAAGACTTAAAATATAAACATGAAAATGCAAGTCCATTTTTAAGTCTTTAGGATTTAAGGTGACAACTTGAAATATAAACATGATATGCAAGACTCAAAATTTAAACGTGATATATAAGAACTAAATTGAAACATAAACATGGATGCAAGTCCATTTTTATATCTTGTTAGAGCTCAAACTCAAGACTTTAAAGAATAAAACTTTTATCCCTATCAATTTTAACAAAATGGAAGTGAGCTTTAGAGTCACTCAACACTATGGTTCCAAGAACCTCATTTATTGGACTCATTATCAAGCTCAAAGAAAAATAACTAAAGAAAACTAACAAGCATTGTATTTCTCGTATTCTTTTGAAACCAAAAATCAAGTCTTGAACTTTAGAGGTCAAATATATGATGGTTTCACAACCAACATCAAGAACCTTCATCATCAAGCTATGGCCTTGACCATAAACCAAACATCAAAACCAAAAAAGAAAAAGAAGAATAAGATAAAGAACATAAAACAAAGTCCCTACCAAGAGTGTTTCTTATTTGCAAGTGTGAAAGCTTGATCTTTTATGAAGAAAGAAAGAAAAAAAATCTTCTCTTGATGCCAAAGGTGATTTCAGCAAAGGGAAAATAAAATGGAGGAAGGATTTTTCTTGTGTTCTTGTATTTGGGAATGAAAAAGTAAGATGTTTTGGAGTTGATCCATGATGGAGATGTGTTGGTTTGAGGTTGAGAGCTGGGATGGAGGTTAAGAATGGTGGTTCTTGAAGATAGAGGAGAAGAGGAAGAAGAGAGCTTGAGGTTAGAGAAAACAAAACTCTTTTTTTTACATAACTTAGTTGGCAAGTTTTGGCCAAAAAAGTGAATGGTAAGAAATGAGAATTTTTGTGAATGTATGAGTGCTGAAAAAAAATCAAAATACGAGAGAAAGAGGGGGTGGAGGCTAGCGGCCACTAAGGGGTTTTGGGGGAAAGATTTTGTGTTTCTTAGGACTTGGATTAGACATAGATTTAATTATGAAAATGGTTAAGGATTGGTAATTAAGTGTTTGGGTTAGTAACCATGTGTTTAAGGCTTTCAAGACATGTTTAAGGAGTGGTCTTACATACTTAGTTGGGTTAAACTTGATTAATTTGAATTTCAAACACCAACATAGTTTCTAATTTTTAGGAAAACAAAGAGAGAAAGTGCTTTTGTCTTTACTTTTTACTTTTTAGTCTCTTAAAGTATTTTTGATCAAGAATGGGATTTAAACTTCCCTAGCCAATTTTAGGCCTTAATTAACCTCAAATAATTATTTTGTTCAAAAATTAATAAATAAAATTAATTTATCTTTAATTAGAGCTTAATATTGCTTATATTTTCTTAATTACTTAATTAGGTTTATTTAACATTAGCTAAGGGCAAAATGGTAATTTTTACTCAAAAACTCTCAGGACCACCCGAACTTTTCGGATATCATACATCCCTTATAATTAACATTTCCAATTCAGGGTAGAGGAGTTTAGTCGCCACTTAATCAGCATTAAATTACCTTAGGGGTATTTTGGTAATTTTGCTTACGGGAAAAACCAGGAATTGAGATTTTCACATATATGGTCATCCAAAACACATCTAGTCCTCTTCAAACATCAAACTAACCCCTTGAGGATCAGGACTAACGTCCTCGATTCCTGGGTAAAAATGATCTAGAGGCATTTTAGTCATTTTACACAACGGGAAAATTAGTACATTTCATCTCACACTGAACTCCAACACAACATAGTCCTTGTATATATTCGTATCGACAAATGGACAATCATGTATAATTCAATGAAAATTTTAGTTATGGTACTTGTAAATTTTTTACTAAACCACCAATTCGATCCCTATCTTCAATTTAGTTCCTTAAAGATTTTTTTACATCAACAATTAGTTCCTGAAAAATACACATAATATCAGTTTGATTTACTGAAAAATATATATAACATCACTTTAGTACCTTAAAGGACATGTGACATCAAATAAGTTCATGAATTTTTAACGAGGGAATAAATGTCCCTAAAAGATACACGTGACATCAATTTAATCCTGAAAAGTTTAAAATCAGTTTAATCTTTGAAAGATATATAACGCCCCAATTTCTCCTGCTACAAAATGACCAAAATACCCTTGCACATCATGTTTATATTTTCAATTTGTCACCTTATATTATTAAAGACTTAAAATAAGTTTTCATGGCATATTTATGATTCTAGTTATCACCTATGTCTCAAAAAGCTCAAGATTTGCCCTTTTAGTCTTAGATGAAAATTTTGATCATGAACACATATTCATATATATATATTTCAGCCATATAGGAATTTTGGGTTTGAAGTTGGTTTTATTTATTTTAAGATTTGAATCTTGTGACTAGAGTGTGTACAAAGAAATTTTGAAAGAGTTAGAAACCTAAAAGAGCAAAAATGTGATTTTTAAGTAAATAAAATCTTATTAATGAAATTTTAAGTTTTGCTACTGATTGAATAGTAATAATTAATTTCAAAAAGGGATAAAATGGTTTCATGTGCTTTAAATGTCTTAGAATAACTTTTGAGAAAAACTAGTAATTAGAAAAGGTTAAAAATGTAATTTCCAAGCTTTTTGATAATTTCAGTTTTGCAGTATTGACACTGTTAACACATAGGTCACTGTTGTAATGTTCACGTGGTCAAAAATGTGTTAAAAATTATTTCATGTGTCTTAAATGTCTTAGAATGACTTTTGGGAAAAACTAGCAATTGGAAAGAGTTAAAAATGTAATTTATAAAGTTTTTATAATTTAAATTTTTGACACTCTTTACATGTTCAATATTGTTTGGTACTGTTCACATGATTAAAAAGTATTAATAATTTTGTAAAAATTATCTTTAGCATCTTAGGAAAAACTAGTAACTAGAAAGGGTTAAAAATGTAATTTCCAAAGCTTTTGAAATTAAAATTCTGATATTGTTCAACATGTTTAGTACCTGTTTAACGTTCACGTGACTAAAAATAATTAATAATTGTTGTAAAAATTATTTTTTCATCTTAGGTGCTTAAAAGGATAATTACAAGTATTAGGTTGGATAGTTTTGCAAAATGCTAAAAATTGTATCTTGAACTTCTCATTATGGAATTTTGGCCAAATGGGTATAATTAGAGTTAGTAATGATTTTGAATATATCCATATATTCAAAATATCATTTATGATGTTAAGAATAATTTTTAGAAGTATTGACACTTACTAAGCGTTAAAAAGTGAAACTCTGCACTTTGACCCCTAAAATCTAACAAAATTTGGCCAATGGCCCAAAATAATTTTTATTAGGAATTTAAGTGATTTCTAAATATTATGGGTCTCTTAAAAGTGTAAATTAGTTTTAAGGATCATTAGTTTGAGAAAATGTGTTGAATAAGAAATTTACATTTTGACCCATAAACTTTTAGAAATTGTAGTTTTGACCCCTCTTGGGACTAAAATGTAATTATCAATAACTTTGTGATATTGACGTGATTGATATGTTATGAAGGCTATGTTCATATGATTTGTTTGGAGGTTATATGACTTGAAATAATTGTGCAAGATTATGTAATGATGATTATGATGATTATGTTGTATATATCCTGTTGAACATGGCATATGCATTAGCTAAGTCTGGTCCTTGATTTCAACATCCTGGGTAGGAGCATGTTTACTATTCAATGATAAATTGATGAGAACATGCTTGTGGATATATGCAAAGAATGTGATGCATACTTATGTGATCAATTACATGATGATTTATGGCATGTTGTGATTATGAATGAATAATTGAGGTGTATGATTGATATGTTCCATGGCATGAAGCAAATTTGAGGAAACTCCATTCCTAGCCATTATGCTGCTAGATTTCCATCAAATTTGTGGACTTAGAAAAATTATAAAATTGTGAGCATGAAATGTTGAATGATAAGTTATGATGATGACCATGATTATATGCTCATGTTTGCATCTCTAAATGACATCCTAACATTAAAGGTGACATAAGACACATGGAAATGATCTCCAGAAATTAATGGTTATGAGAAGTGATCCAATAAGGGTATCCTTTAGACTCTAAGAATTAATGGTTATGAAAGGTGACCCGATGCCCATATCCTGCACTGGGAGTCGGGAATTAGCTTATCGAGAGGATAAGTGTAGACTAGTGATGACTAGTTAGGTATGAGTTCATAACCTATAACTCTCAAAAGGAGAGAGATATTAGGGTGGCCCCTTAGAAGAAAACAAAAAAGTTAAGTCACCTAAGAGAGTAAAGAGGAAAGATTATGTTATGGTGATTGTGATTCTTATGCTATGTTCATTTGTTACGATTCTTGTGATATGTTACATAGGCATTGACATGCATTCATAATATGGTATGATGCATTCATGACATTAAGATTCATACTAAAAGATACGAGCCTTGATTAATAGTATTTGGAACTTAATAAATAAACCTTAATTATGTCCATTGTTTTCATAATGAAACCTGAAGTTCCTTAGGATAAGGATGATGGTATTTGTTTGGAGGCGAAAGCCCTCCTGAGATTCTTATACAAGTTTCTCATTCCCTCTCTCTTTCTTTCCATCTCGTCTTTAGAGGGCGATGGCTACGTTCGTGATCTACATTGACGCACCCACTTGGGAGATACACTACGACCTGGGGAATCGATTATATCACTTCGTGGGTCGTTGTATTTTCTGCCTATTTGTGTTCTTGGATTGTCCTTTTGTGCACCCGGTTACTAGTTTTTGGTTTTCCATAGCCACTCTTTCACCGACGACTTTGTGTTTGAGCGTGCTTGCCCTCGCATGGAGGAATTCCCACATCCCGCCTTGCTGCCTCTCCGTTAAAGATTTCCAGAGTATGTGCCCGGTTCACCACCTCGCCCTCTCTCTCTGGTTACCCATCTGAGGAGTCACCTTCCCAGTATTCGTCGGGCTACTCCGCACCTACGATTCCCATGGAGGTGGGGAGTGGTAGCAATGGGGAGGCTCCAGTGATGAGCTCTTGAAGGGATGTTCATAGAGGAGCTTCTCGCCCATGCCATTGTGCTCATGTTCACCCCATTGGTCTCCTTGCTACACCTGGATCTTGCTCGCGTGCTCTAATACTTTCCTCCTTCCGGGAGCAACACTTTTAGGAGCCGGAGGAGATCCCATGGAACACTTGCGCATATCTCGTGAGAAGATAGCCTTCTTTTGTTATTATATTATGGGTTATCTACTCTAGGCACTTCTTAGTAGGAGTAATGAGAGGGGAGGGTTTGAGTGGACTGTTTATATCGGCTATTTATGTTCTGTTTATATTTTCTCTATGGATTACTATACTTAGCTCAACCTCTGTTGATGGGCATGGTACTATTTACTATTTTGTTTTGGTGTATGATATAGAACGTTGATATGTATGAATACCTATATATATATATATATATATGATGACATGTTATGCTCATGATGTGGTTATGTTTCATTTTTTTTTTTTATGTATGCCCGTGGAGTGTTTTATTGTGTGAGATGAATGACATGTTTTATTTAGTGTGAGTGGCTTACATTTTGTTTTTTTGGTTCAAAAAAAAATTTACTTGTATTTTTTCTCTAAAGTTTTTTCGAAAGTTAAAGATAAGAACCAACAAAAAGTAATATCTAATAATTAACTTCAATGCATTCTAGGCATGTTGGGTTAAATATTAGGGTGTTACAGCTACATATGACATCACTTTGGTACCTTAAAATGTACATGACATTAAACAAGTTCATTAATTTTTATATCAGGGAAAATAACTATCACACGCTTGCTTTTGGATACCAAAGTGATGTTACATGTATATTTTTTAACTAAACTGATATAGAAAATTTTTCAAGGGTTAAACTAATATTACGTGTATATTTGACTAAATTGATAATTTAATATAAATTTTTCTATAAGAAAATATGAAAAACTATGTTAATGAAGTTTAAGTTATTTATATTACCATTCCACCACATTCACCAGTATATTCAAATCTTCACTTATTTTATAAACAAATCATTGTATTTTAAATAAGTGTCTAAAATATACGCAAAAATAGGATTGTCTTTGCTTATGCTCCTTAGCATGAATATTTTCATTATTTTTCTATTAGACAAAATACTCAAATTGATCCATCAAAAATGTATGGGGGGCATATTAGTCTCTAAAAATGTGAAAGTTCCAAATTGGTCTATCAAATTTAAAAAAAGGGGTAAATTAGTTCCTTTTTACAATTCCATCCAGTATTTTTTCAATTGTATGGAGAGACCAATTTGTCCCCTTTTTAAAATGTGAGGGACTAATATAGGACTTTTAAATTCTAAGAGACTAATTTGTCTCTTGATATATTTCTAAGGAACCAATTTAGGCATTTACTCTTAGTTATGTGCTTATCCACATGTGTTGTGATCCTATACTTCCAATTCATAGTAATTGGGGCCTATAAATCGTCATTACAATTGCCCTAAGTTGATTTTCTTATAATTGTTAACTGAATTTTATCCATTTTTAATAAAAAAAGTCCATTTACTGGTCATATTGTCATATCCATCAAAACAAAATTCGATGTAGCTTAGATATTTAATAAAAATAAAACTCAGGAATATTGTTTGAAAAACTAAAATAAAAAATGTTAGATCTATCAATTTATAGCATGAGGATATGAAACTCAACAACAATTTATTTAAATGTAGCTAAAAGATAATATATTGGATGAGTTTATTGTGAAAAAATAGAAAACAAGAAAAAGTAAATAAGAATAAAAGAACAATTTATAAGAGATAGCAATAGTAAACTCCCATTGGAAAGACACTTTCAAAAGCAAAAATAAAAGCACCACAAAGAACTAAAGAAAAATACTATGAAGACAAAAATAGATCAATGTGTTCCTCCATACACTTAGAAATCTCCCAACTTTACTTCTTTCCAATTACACAATGTATTTTAAAGATTAGTTGGATCAAAATACAAAGATATCAATGACAAAGTTTATCACCAATATCATCCCTAATTGTGACATCTATCACCAAATTCCATTTTTGAATGGAATCGGAATGCAATGGTTGGAGCATAATAACCCACCAGTTCCATTTGTCGAGCGAAAATGTGATATTCCAATGGGTTTATTGGGTGGATCCCAAGCCCTTTCAATACAACTGGCTCATACTGATGTCATAGATAGTAACTCCGAAACCTTGACTTTAAACATTCCTTGAGTTTTACCTCTACTATTTAGGAAGTTAGTACACCGTTGATCATAAATTAGACATACATGGTCAAATGTGATTTCACTTCGTGATCTATCCATGTACACCTTGACATTGTTCCCTTGGCTTTCAGCATCACTGATTGTAAATATCAACCTGAAACCTTCTGATGGTACCTTAGAAATGATGAAGCATAAAATGAAACCCAACTCAGGGGCATATGAGCGAAGAGAGATCAATAGTTAGGTTTTCTGTTGTTGTCCTATACTCCAACCACTTGGGAACATTGCTTCCTGGATAAACATAAGAGGCTTCAACATCATAGTCTTCATTGGAATCTTCAACATCATCGCGTTCTAAGGAAGACAAATATTGATTTGCAAATTTCACTATGTTGATATGAACATTCAATGCGATAGCCTTAAGACTTTGTTTATCTAATTTCAAGCAATTCCAGAATACAACCTTTTCTTTGTTTTCCTTTAGTTGTTCAATGGTTGAAGGGAACAATACCTGTCTTTAATGATGTGCAATTGTCTGCATCTAATGTTTCAATGGATAAAGGAAGTTCTAGCAAAGTCTGAAGGTTCTTGCAATCACTTAAGTCCAAATGTTTCAACATTGTGAGATTCTTGATGCTTGTAGGCATGCTTCTAATGTTAGAGTTTGCTAGATGGAGATATTCAAGTTTGCTTAAATGTCCAATAGATGAAGGCAATGCTTGGATAGATGTGTATCGTAAATCTAGTTCTTCCATTTCTCTGATGCCACTAGAATTCCTTTAATCGTTTGCATCGATAAAGGGTTAGATAACGAAGGGATATTAAGTGAGTACTACTACGAAGGCTTGTAAGGGCAGTGCACAACTAAGATCCAATGTCTCAAGCTTGTTGAGGAAAAGACTGATGGATGCACACGAGTCAACCCTAGACAATATCTTAGGTCGATTACCTCAAGATTGGTGGCCTTCGATAAATCAGGCAACTCCTTAAGTTGTGATGAAAAAGGAGTTTAAGGACCCTTAAATTCATAAGACCTGCAACAATTGGAACAAGCAAATTTATCAGTAAAATGATGCTTAATTTGGTAGTCCTTAATGAACTTAAAAGCAAAATACTAAAACTAAAATGAACTTTTCATATGAAAATAATAAGGACAATGATATTCACACAATATTTTGATTACACCATTCTTCAATTATTTTGTTTTAGATAATAAAATAAAAGAAGAAAGAAATTTTTTAATAAACATTTTTCTCACTTTAATTTCTCCTCTATGGAGTTGGTGATTTCTCCTTGTATTTGAAGATTAGAATTGGACTATGCCATCTTGGATCTTGAATTTGGAGATTTTTTGTTCTCATAAGAAGGGAGATAGAAACAAAACTTCAAATGAAATATATGAGAATATGGATAGGGATGAGACTCCTCGTTCCATAGAATCTTATATATGTAAAATTAGTGAAATACTCTTAATACTTTACATGTGTATATCTTTATAGTAATTTTTCTATTTTGAAATTTTCATATTTTTAAAACTTTTCAAACCTATATTCAATATTGCCTATTCAACTCATAATATATGACACTCCTATAGTCATTCATTTACTTCATATGCTTCTATATGTTTCTATGCAATTGAACATAAAATTCCTACAAACATTCATCCTTTCATCTTCTTCATAATGATCCCTCCATAGGCACACAACACAACCTCTATAAAGCATAGAAGCTAATATGAGCTTTATAAATAATGGATAAATTACTTTATTGTTTTCTATCCATACCACGATATGGGTAGCATGCTTTAATGCATATAATGTTTTTCTTAGCTCCAAAACATATATAATATAGATGTGCTTTGCTTTGAAATCCTCTTAATTTCTTTATGTATAAATGTCTCTATCAACTTCTCTATGTAGAAAAATATTTTTCATATCAATTTGCTAAAACTTCAATGATTGGCATGTTGTCAATGCTATTAGAACTCCACAAATCTATGTAATTGAGCTTAATGCTTCATCAAGCCAAGCTTTATTGCAAGGCGATTCTTCTACAACCAAATAAGCCTTTTATCATTCTAATGATTGATCAAGACAAATCTATATGTTAAAGAGAGGATGTAATTTTGCTATTGAGTGGTAATGTTTGTCAAAGGGCTTACAATTCTAGCCATTCAAAAGGTGTAAGTTAAAATTTTATTGTGGAGTTTTTTAAATCCCTTTTTTGAGGGTCAAGGAAATAGGTTGAAGTTATTGAACTATACTAAATTTTCTATTCTTTTATTGTGATTTGTTTATTTACTTCATGTATGCTCTTTGTGGGATCTTTCTATTGTTGCCCAATAGCGGAATCAAAGCTTTCATTTGAGAGATAAGAAAGTTGTTGTAAGAAGACAAGAGGGTGACACCTTCAGTGACATCATCACTTTGCCATCAAGAATTCTATGCTAGGAATATCTTTTGAAGCTAGTTTTAATTGTTTTTGTGGATTTGATAGTACTCTAAGTAGAAAGGAGTATTTTGAGCTACCACTCTTTGATAGAGAAATCTCATAACTAGCTATGTGGTAATGCGTAATACAAGATATTTTGGTTCAGCAAGTTCTAGATGTGGCTTTAGAAGAAGTGCAGTCCATAGAGATTAATTAATTATAGTGACTAGAATTCTATTCAAAGGAAGATCCTTATTGATTTGGAAGATTACAATTAGGGGAGATAATTATTACTATCCTATGAGAGGATTAGAGAACGCATAACAATTATCATACTAATTATGGTAGAAGAATAATAGCTATGGAGAATTCTCAAAGAGGAATGAACAACTCTCACAGAGATATTGACAACGAAAAAAGTCTATAGAAAGACACTAAAGCGAGATGATGTGCCACTACTTAAGGACCAAGAGCACATCTAGTGCAATGTCCAATGATGAGGGAAGATCTGAATAGTTTAAAGGAAAAGTTTAAGTTATGATATGGAAAAGTCTACGCAGTTTGAAGAGAGTGTGGGTAATGATTATATTGGGAATAATTCTTGATGGGTAATAGATTATAGTATTGATGTGCATGCATGCAAGGATCAAAACATATTAACTATTTTGTAGAAAGATGGAAATTTTGAATATATTAATGTTGAAAAGAAATTGAACATGAAAGTTGAAGGCATATGAAGAGTTCTTCTAAAGCTCCACAATGGAAAGTCAAAGATACTCCTAATAGGAGGTATGTGCCTACTAATTATGTCAATATTATTTCATTGGGTGAGATGACTTTACAATCATATAGGTATATGTGTGGTAATTGGAAAGACATACAAAGTATACAAGTGAAAGACACTTGATTCTACAAGGTAGAAAAGGCTAAAAGAACATTTGTGTAATGCAAGGGAGGGCGGGGAGTGATTCCTGACCCAAGAAGGCACAGACAGAGTGGCTCCAAGAGGCTTCTAAGCGAGGGGTGTATGAATGAACCAACTACACACAAGAATGAGAATGATCCTAAGTCTGGATAGGTATGGGACTATGATTAAGGATGACTTATATGAATTGATTGGTACTACCTATACCAACAAGATGCATCTTCTTTCGGTAGCCCATCACTAAAGAACTCCATGGTTAAGCGTGCTTGCCTTGGAGAAATTTTGGGATAGGTGATCTCCTGAGAAGATTTCCAGAAAGCATGTGAGTGAGGATAAAACATGAAAAAGACTGTGTTGGTCTGTAGGAACAAGTTGTCAATCCATAAAGTAGCAAGGAATGTTACAAATGGTATGAGAGCTTGCATCTCTCCTAGTAATGTGATTCAGGGACGAACTTAGCGGAAGTTGGTGGGCATGTAATGCCCGGGTCAACGAGAGCAAGGAGTGATCGTCGTGTAAGAAGACACAGACAAGGAGTAGCTCTTGGTAGGCTTCTAAGTAGAGGGGTATATGAATGAACCGATTATACACCAAGAATAAGAGGATCCTGAGTTTGTATAGGTATGGGACTATAGTTGAGGATGACTTATATGAATTGATTAGTACTACCTATACCAACAAGATACATCTTTTTTCGATAGCCCATCACTAAAGAACTCCATGAATAAGTGTGCTTGCCTTGGAGAAATTTTGGGATGGGTGACCTCCTTGTAGAGACAAATTGAACCTAGACAATAGGGACTAAGAAAATCTCATAGCAGAAATCTTGAAATGTAAGATAGTTTGAATGAGATGGTAAGAGATACGAATCAAAGAGGCATCCCGTTCTATCCTCGCTCAAGTGCCATCCCTATTCCTTAACTTGTATCGGTACACAAGTGCAAAAACTAGTATGTGGACATCATGATCTTCAATAAATAATAATAATAATAATAATAATAATAATAATACAGACATATGTTTACCTGAACTCCATGCCAAAGTTTATCCACTTGACTATACGGCAAGTCCAATATAACAAGGTTTTCTGCAGAAAATTTTTTTGGCAAGGATTTTAGAGGGTAATGCATCCAAGCAAGATATCTTAGTCCGTTTGGCAATGATTGAAGCCCTTGAGGAAAATGTAAGAGGTCTTGATTTCCACCATAAAAATCTAGAAACCGTAGTTTACTCATCTTAGAAAATACATGAGGACTTAATTGCATGCCTTTAATTGCTATTTCTGAAAAGTTGAATGTTATGCTTCTAATAGCCTCGGTCCCCTGCCAAAAAGAATAGTAAAGAAGAAAAAAACAAAAATAACAACCACATTTGGCAAAACGAATTCAAATTTCTCTATGATATAGATTTAAGTTTGGGTTTTATTACCTGGTTATTTTTCAATACTTGATAAATGTCATCAGAATCCCAAATTCGACTATAGTTTCCTGGGTCTTCAATAGATTCTTGGCGAACAATCTCCCAAGCCATTTCTTGTACAATGTCATGCATTGTTACAATATTCTCCTCTGAAATAGCTATGAAAGCTATATCTTCAAGTCTTTCCAATGCAGCAATAATTGGATAATCATCATCTTTTAATAAAGTTTTCAAGTAGTTCACTTTCAAATTCATTCCATCAAAGAAGCATGCTACATCTAAAAATATAGTTTTCTCTTGGCGATCTAAATCATCATAACTCAGTCGCATCATATCAAGAACTTTTTTACTTGGCATCTTCCCAAGTTTCTCTAATCGACTTTCCCATGTTTTTTTATCTTTTCCATGAAGATCGTGACCCAAAACTTTAAGAACTAATGGATTGCCTTTGGCGTAATTGACCACCTTCTTTGCTAGCTCATAGTACCCCATTTCAAGATGATTTTGTTTAAAGGCATTGAAAATGAAAAGCCGGAAAGCTTCATCAAAGTCTAATGGTTCAACCCTGTATATATCAGTAGCATATTTGGCGAGAACTTGTCTATCTCTAGTTGTTACAATGATTCTGCTACCTGATCCAAACCATTCATGTCTTCCAACTAAAATTTCTAGTTGTTGTGATTCATTAACATCATCAAGAACAATTAGAACTTTCATCCGACCAATGCTATTTTCAACATAATCAGGCAATCCAGTTTGTGTGTCAATTTCCAGATCTCGACCTAATAATGCAGAGAAGAGCTTATTCTTTAAATATATTATCCCATGTCTCTTTGATTCTTCCCTTACATTGGCCAGAAATACACTACCTTCATATTCAGGACGCAGGTGATTAAATATTTCTTCTGCAATAGTTGTCTTTCCCATACCACCCATGCCCCAAATTCCAACTACACGGACATCTTCTGACCCTCGGGATAACAACGATTCTACATGTGCAATTGGCTTACCAATCCCAAGAAGTCCTTTTGAGTAAACTTGGTGCATATGTTTCAAAGTTGTCATCACCCATTGGATGATTTCTTCAATAAGCTCAGCGTCACTCCTACACAATAAAGCGCACACACAATGTATGAACTTCAAAGCAACAAATGAAAAACATTATTATTACTGACTAATGCATGTCATATATTCAACATATACTTTAATGAATTTAATTATATTAATAATTAATAATTATATGAGTTATTGAAGTCATTAAGTGCCATTAAAATTTGTGACTGAAAGGCCTCGATGGACGTATACTACTCTCTCTTTCACAATATAAAGGAAACATCCACTTGTGGAAAGTGCAATAGGTGAGGAATATTATAGATGCTGGTGTACTAAATTAGCTAGGGAATCTGAACCAAAGAAGAAACAAGAACTCTCAAAATACACAGTAACCAACATTCAAAAGATTAAGCCTCCTGAAATCCTAAGCCTTTGTATCAAATGTACTTAGAAAATGAATCATGAATTGATTTCCATATAACATGAACAATATGCCACCTTTTTTTCAGTAGTTGCTGAATGTTATTACATCTCATCAATGTTAATCTCTTATTTATATATAAATTTTACACTGTGATCTAATATAGCCTAATCACAATGTAAAAATTTATATATAAACAAAAGATTAGTATCAATGCATTGACAATACAAAAAAAGTTTATATTATGGTCTAATCAGATGCTTTTCTTCATAAGATTTTTAGAGTAGTAAGTGGTTAGGTTAAACACTTTTACTGATGTAACAATATATAATTGGATATTTTTGTAAAAATTTGTACATTGCATGAAAATTAAATTATAATGCATTGATCGTGTAAATTTTTTTTACACATTTATCAATTTAAATTCTCCTATTTGCATGATTTTGGAAATAATGAGATGATAGTCAAACTTGTTTTATTAACCGTGTAAAAAATTTTACACTAATAATATATTCAAATTATTAAACTAATATTTTGTATGAGTTTAAATTATATACAGTGATAGTATAAAACTTTATTATAATATATCAAATCATGTAATTCAAATATTTTAAAAAAAATAAGTGTGAGACTCAATTATCTTTGATGACATATCAATATATGATTGGATAATAGTATAAAATATTCTTATACTATCAATATATAAAGATTAAACTCATGTTATATTAATAATGTGTCTATACTAATGCTACCAACAGCCAGACAATGGAATGCAGATGGTGTAGCGATATTACATGAGAGCATCCTCTTTCATGAAAAATAAATAAATAATGGTTTTCATTTTAATAATGAGATGTGTTAATCTTATCTCTCCATATACTTTTAAAATTAATGGACGGTCATGGTCTCGCAAACATGACCGTGTCCTATTCTCCATGAACGGGAGAGAGGGGATCCAATTCCTATTTTAAAATAGAAAAAAAAAAAACTTATATTATAAAACAGGGGAGTATAAATTAAAAGGAAAAGCAGGATAACTATCAACACTGACTCTTTTAAAAATTTCAGTTTTCAATAATAAGAACCTAGTACGAACCTTGTATCATTGACTAATATTTCAAGAAATAACAATAAGCATGTATTCTTGCAAAATAAAAGAAATTGTGGTTTCTTTTTCTTTTTTTAATCTGATACCAATATGGCTCAACGCCAAGCGCGGATTTTTGGAGCAGAGAAAAGATCGACGGATACGGACAAAATGGCCAAAACAAAAAAATCATCCAACACCAAGAAAACATTCAAACTGAGATGATTTATACCAGTTTTTTTTTTTTTTTTTGTATATTTTTATACCAGCTTCTACTAAGAATAAAAAAGCACATTCAATAAAAGTTTAAATAAGTAATTTATATGAAAAGTGTTACAAAATCACCTTCTTTGGTTAAAAAGATGAAACAAATAAATTCATTGTTGTTGATTTTTTTAGATGAATAAGTAAATCCTATCGCTTCATTTTATCCCATCACCACGACCGTTAATTCTATTAAACATTCTGGTTAAATTATATATGGCTCCATATAGAATGGAATATAATGAATTTTATGATGAAACAACTACGATAATTTTAAAACTTGTCAAGGAAAAATGACATTACCCAAATTTTGATGAATGAAATCCTATTAAACTGGCAGCTTCCTCGAAAGCAGATCTCCAACTTTGTACCTTTGTCTTGCCATACCTCCTCTCCAGTTTAGCAAATGCAGTAGCAAAAGGCCCGGTTTGAAATCGTACATCTGTCGGATCTACATTGTAGAAAACAGGTACCACGATCTGTCCATGTTTTTTTCTGCACTCCATTATTTTCTCAACCTCTGCCAAACACCAACGTGAAAAAGCAAAGTCTTTTGAGAATATGACCAATGAAATTAATGATCTTTCGATTGCCACCGGAAGTTCTTGTGCTATTTCCCTCCCTTTCTGAATTTTAGTGTCCACGAAGGCAGCAATATGCTTTCGAGATAATGCCTTAATCAAATGGCTCAGGAAACCTTGGCGTACGTCTGTGCCCCTAAAGCTGATAAAGACCTCATATTTTATTTGAGGAGGTGGGGGAGGAGTAGATGGTGCCTGTTCTGACTTAATAATCGGTGTCTCTACACCATTCAACTTTGAAATAATAAGAAAGACGCAAACAAGTACGACATATATTATTTGAGAAGCCTTTGAAGAAGAATGTGCCATTGGATTGAAACAAAGGGCACTTGTCATCAAAGTAAGGGAGCCACAAGGCACCTGAAAAGAAAGAGAGAAGTGAAAATTAAAAGATCAAAGAGCATAAACAACAGAGCATATGTGTCACAAGTTCCGACTAGCAATTAGCTGAGAATGAGGATATCATATGGCAATGCCAGGACCTTTTGGATCGGCAAGTTTTCAAATCACGCCTTTGATGTTTGAAAGAAACCAACTCTTGGTCATCTGCATTGGAATGGACTATCAAGAGATGAAAAAAAAAAAAAATGTTTGCTTCCGAGTATTTTCGCGAGCTTGGCTTTGTACCCAGTCACTTATAGGTCAACGCGGGTTGGCTGCTTCATACGCGTTGAAAAGAGCGGTATCACGGGTTGGCTGATCAAGGTTAGGTAAGATACATTTTATTCATTTGATAAATTAAAATAAGGGGGTTCTTAAAGCTATAGTTATTTGTAGTGAATGAGAAGTTGACATGTGTGTGTGGTTGCAGGACTGAAGTGAAATTGTTGGGAAGAATAAGGAAAGACAGAATAATCGTAAGTATATGATACACTTATATTTGTACTTAGATCTTCAATATCTTTTTCAAATCATTTTTAATGTTAAACCAATATTTTATCACATTGAATGGAGTAACATGTGCACATATTTTATGAGATGACAGAATAATCAAATTAGTTTTGACGCAAAATTTGAAACGTATTAGGGACCATTGAAAAATGTTTTGAAAAATTATTTTATAATAGTTGACATGGAAAAAAATTACCATCATGTTATGGAAATCACAATTAACAATTAAACAAAAAATTAAAAAATTAAAAATTAAAAAAATTTACAAGTCAAAATTAATTAAACTTATAACAAAATAAAAAAGTAATAAAAAAGGAAATTCAATAAAAATATAAAAATATTACAAAACAAATTTGGAAGAAAATTAAACTTTAAGAAGAATTGAAAAAGTAAAATTAAAAAATATCCTGTACACAACTAAGAATTTGACAAAGAATTTTTTAAAAATAAATAAAAATAAATGTTAAAAACAATTAAAATTACCAAAACAAAAATCACAACAACCAAAAGAAAAAAATAAAAAAGGAACTTACGCTTAATAGATGTTCAACAAACTTCCAAAAAAAATAAAAAAATAAAAATATAAATATAAAATATAAAAAATAACTAAATTACAAAAAATAGAATAAAATAATATGAAAGCAAAAAATTAAATATAGCACGGTTAACTTACAGATTTTGGACAAAACAATTAAACAAAAAATTAAAAAATTGAAATAATAAATTAAAAAAACCTTACAAGTCGAAATTAATTAAACTTATAACAAAATAAAAAAAGTAATATGAAAGCAAATTCAATAAAAATACAAAAATATTACAAAACAAATTTAGAAGAAAATTAAACTTTAAGAAAAAATTAAAAAAGTAAAATTAAAAAATATAAGAGCAAAGAATTTGGACAAAGAATTCTTTAAAATAAAAATAAATATTAAAAACAATTAGAATTATCAAAATAAAAATCACAACAACGAAAAGAAGAAAGTAAAAAAAGGAAACAAGTAATGGAAGTCACTTCAAAAAAAATAATTTTTTTTAAAATATAAATATAAAATATAAAAGATAATTAAATTACAAAAAATAGAATACGTACCAATATAGACCAAACACAACACAAATACCTAAATTACCCTTTATATGTCTTTTAAGAAACACAATATAAATAGCAACGTGTCATATCCCACATTTCCACGTTCTAACTATCACATGCATTGACCAATGCATCTATGGGAGTAGACACCTTAAAATAATTGCATGTCTTAGGTTAGCTATACAATTCTCAGGATAATCAATTGTTTCGTATGAGATTATATTCAGCTTATTAAGCCCATGTTAACATTGCCCGTTAATTTATAATATTATAAAAAATAAAATATCAAAGACCTGTAACAAAAAATTAGCAAATTAAATTGCGAATATTAAATAGTTGAGAAATAAAATAAAGATGAAAATAAGAATATATGAGCATCTCACTAAGAACTCCTTATTGAGGGAAAAGATTGAATTCCTACCATTTTCACTTCTTCATGAGGTCAAGACTGTGCTATACTAGGTGAAATAGGAAGTACCACATATAAGATATTTAGACGTGGCTAAATTCATTAAAAATATAATGAAGGGATAACTATCATTTTGGCCAAAAGATTATGTTATTGACAAAATAGCTTTCAAAAGAAACTATATTTGTGCATAGCTCTCAAAACATCCATATTATTTAACAAATTCACCCAAAGGTTAACTGACCTCCATTTTTGTTAATAAAAGTTATTACAATTTATGTTTGATGCTAGGTTCGCATTGTAAAATTGCTATTTTAGTTCCAAAATATTATATCTTTGAAAAAATAGCTCATTTTACACTAAATTGACATTGTAAAATGGCCACTTTAGCTCTAAATGATCATATGATATATATATATATATATATGACAAAATAGCTTTTAAAAGAATTACTTTTGTTAACTAAAACAAAAATTGATTGATGTTTGGGTGAATTTGTCAAATGTGATGGATATTTGGAGGCTACAAGTGAATAGTTTCTTTTAGGGGTTGTTTTGTTGGCGACGTGATCTTTTGGGGATTAAAATGGTGATTATCCCTATAATGAGTTAATTTAGCCACAATTTCAATAAATGTAGCTAAATGTACATAATTTTAGTCAGACTTACACTTTTAAATGTGGTTAATTGACAGTGCGTAGCATACTATGCTTCACATGGTGTGCCATAGACAAAACCTCTTCATGATACTATAAAATCTGATGGTAGGAAGCTGGATGGCATAAGATTTTTTAAATTCTACCATGTAATGTATAGTGTGCCATTTTATAAGATATTATATTATGAGTAGACTCCCAATTTAGTCCCTGTCAATTTTCCGTTAGCTAAGCTAGTGTAACACCCATCCTATTATAGTTCTATGCTCGAGTCATAACATTATAGTAAGTAGTAGTTACCTATAATTTTTTTTTCTTTTAACTATATGAGTTACATATGTATGAGTTGTAATAAGTAGGAGCCTTGCACTAAAAGTTATACAAATTTTCTCGTTTTGTAATCATTTCAGCATATTAATCAACGTACAACAATAGCGGAAAATATAGTGCGCATTCCAAAAGCTCATGATAATATACATCTTACATCACATCCATAGTAAGTTAAGTCATACAGTTATACCATATACATTCACACTTAATTACATCTGTATTATAAATAACCCTACCTTGGTCCTCATATGACCACCTAATCCGAGTTAGGGCCTAACAAAATACAACCACTATATATAGATAAACCTAACTCTCTGAGTGGCTCATCAAAAGGTCAACGTAAGAGCCCATGATAGTCAGGTAATATGAGGGACCCTAAGCCATACTATGTCTATAAACAAGCTAGGTACGCCATAACCAATCAAGTAAGTGGAGAGTAGTGCCTATTAAGCACATCTGAGGTAACCCCCACTCACCATACCCCTAGACGGAGTAGAGGAACCAAAAGATGTCTTATTGACGGATTAAACTCAGCATTACCAGGTGCTGGTGGCTATGCTGGATAAGTCATATACAGCGGAAAAGTAGGAAAAGGGGACGCTGGATCAAAAGTAGGACTCATAATAGTAGTAGCGACGGGCGAGCAAATAGTATATAAACACGATATTAGACTAGTGACCTGGTAGATGATCCTAACTCCAGGTCGTAATACCACTGTAGCTTAAGCATCTCAAGAAAGAACACAATCGAGGCCATCTATATAAAATACATCATAATAGGGATGATAATCAATGATTCCCAGTAGGAAAACACCGTCTATTACTTAATGATATTCATCATTAATGCAAAATAAGCAATGTATTTTTGGTTGTTTATAAAAAAGTCTCAATAGTTAGTATCATTATTTTCTGTGACTTAATTCTATTAGATAATTTTAAACTTAATGGTAGAACTCATAGGATTCTTCTTATATACTTCTCTGGATCGTGTTATGAACGATGTAATGTCGTCGCGTTACAACCTGATATAGTTCACTAGATGGAGTACGTCTACTACATCTCATCTGAATAATGTCACTATTCTTTCTTAGTATATCCCTTTTCTCATAATGATGTAATCCCATTGCAATTACAACCTGATATAGTTCCAAGGGCATAGCACGTCTACTACTACCCGTGAATCCATGAGCTTACCATTAAGCAATTAATATTACATAAAGCTTATTTCTTAAGTTTTCTCTTTTCATAAGGATATTTAATATTAGTTTAGGAAATCTTATGATTCTCAAGAGAAATCTCTTCTTAATAGTTCTATATCTCATACTCTTGCTTTGAGATTTCCTTGAAATCTTCTTAATTCTTATGAGATTTTCTCTTAAGTCTCCTGAATTCCTGTGAGACTTTTCTCTTGAAAATCTCTTGAATTTCTTATGAGATATTCTTCAAAATCTCCTAAATTCTTATGAAATTTTCTATTCAAAATCTCTTAACTTCTTATGAAACTTCTCTTAAATTTTTATGAGATTTATTGCTAAAATCTACTAAACTTTTTATAAGATTTTGCTAGAAGAACTGTTACGAGATTTTTGGCAAAGTTTAGTAAACTTTTACGAGATTTTCTAAAAGAAAACAGTTAAACATTTACGAGATTTTCCATAAAATCTACTAAATTGTTATGAGAATTTTCTATAAAAATCTATTAGATTGTTACGAGATTTTTCTGAAAATGCTAATCTTTTATGATTTTATATCATCATAATTTGTAAAACTCTTCATGATGAGATTCTTATAAATTTCAACGAAAAAACTAAGTTTGTTGGACAATAATTGCTCCTAAATGTTGAAGATGCAAGCCAAGTCTTGCTACCATTTTTTTTTTTATCTTTGATTAGTATCTATAGCAAGATCATACAACCCACAAATTAATGCTGAAAATTCCAGCACACAAAAATTCCAGCACATACCCACTTAGAATGCCCCTTATCTCATACAAATCAAGAACTAATGCTGTACAATTTTAGCACATAAAATTCCAGCACATGAAATTCCAATACACAAGATTTCCTAATAATCCAAGCACTTATAAATTATGAAATTCTGAAATAAAAATTCAGGTTTTTATTATACATAATCTCATCACAACTTAATCCATCATAAATTCTAAAAGTTGGTTTTAGATTTTCAGCAAGCACAACCTCAACATTCAAGCACTTATTTAGCAAAATAGCTAAACATCATGAAGTAAAAGACTAGAATAATTTTCCTACCTCCTTCCAACCTTTTCCTCTAGTTTTTCCTTTCCAACCAAGCCTCAAACCCCCTTTTTAGCCCCTATTTTGTGCTGCCACAAGGACCAAGTGCAAGGAAAAATAAAGTTTTCAATTGATCTTGATGTAGAGAAGATATTCTTGAAGTAGTTTAGATGCTTACCTAGGAGTATCCTTTGTAGTTATGGTGGTTTGATGGAGTTTTTCCAAAGAGAGAATTTGAAAAATGGAGAAGTGAAGAAGAAAGAAAGGAACGAAGAAGAAAGAAGGAAAAAACGTGGTTCTGAACTAACTAAGAAGAAATGTCATTTCCTTGCCTTTTTTCTTTTTATAAATTCCTTAACTTGGAGAGAAAGTAAGGAAAGTATTATTTCAATCGATTTGCCTTGTATTAGTATTAGAAATATCTATATTTATTTAATTTTCATAAGTAAAAATTATCTTGGATCTGATAATATCCATTATTTTTACCAGACTCAATGTTTTAGTGTATCGGTTATTACCATTTCGGTGTACCAATTATTACTATTTTGGTAACCGATCGATACTTAAATAATTTTATTGGGTTAAAAAAATTTATTTAACCTCATCATTATTTTTCAATGTCCTTATACCACTTATTGGTCTTATTTTATATCTCTGATTATAATATTATTATATTATTTTTTAATAATATTAAATAAATTTTCTTTTATTTCTTTTTTTTGGAATCCTTATATTGTTTCGATTATAACCATGTCTGTTGAAATTTTTGAACTCCCTACCAATTACTCACAATTTATTATTTTATCAGAGACAATACAAAAAGGTGAGTCATTACAGCTAGTCCCTAACAATTGCAAAGTGTCAAGCTAGTCCCTAAGAATGTCAATTTTAGGACACCAATAGGTCTCTAGATGTAAACTTTCATGGAGTTAATACATGGCACATTGGGATGATGAGGTGGCAAGCTTATAAAATGACATACTTTTGTGTACTGGAGAGTGTGGGTTAATTTAAAAGCCATACTACGTCGTTTGGTTACTCCATTTCAAATCAACAAATCCTAAACCCCTAATTAATTAAAGACACCTTGATTACATCCCTAATTAGGCAAACAAACCCTAATTAGCACCCCAAATCACCTACTATAAACCCTAAAATATATACCCTTATATTTTTTGTAAATTGAACAAGTGTTATGATTTATTTCAATATTCCAAAAGTTCCCCCCTCACTTCTAAAGCTCTAATCCCTCACTTGACATTATCACCATCATTGATATGCCTAAACGGTCTGTGACGTGGTGCTCATGGTGTGAAGGATTAGTAAAAAGATTACGTGTAGCATGGGTGAAGGATTCCCTGACATTATAAGTACTCCTTTCCCTCTCTTCAAAATATTCTCTTTCTTTGTGGTCCCAAGAGCTCTCTTGAAGCTTAATCTGTGAATGTGGGTAGTGTGTGTCAAATATGGTGAGAATATTATCACTCGTGTGTTGTGTCCATGTAAAGTAGTGTTGTATAGTCCCTTTGTGTATAAAATATTAGAGGTGTGGTCCTCTGTGTATAAAAAGTGTTGTGGTCCTTGTGATGTGTGTGTTAGCATTAAATATAAATGGTTGATGAATTTTATATGTTGTTTGTAGATTAGTATATTAGGCTTACCTTTCACCACCGTGGTTGCTTTAAAAGAAGATCTGATAATGTGTTGGAGTATGTTGATGGGTTAGTTCATCATTTTCTTAAATTGATGTAGACCTAATGAATCTATTTGATATAGAAAAATTGTTCAAAGATTTGCGATATGTTGACTATAAGTGTATTTGGTGGTTGAAGCCTAGTAGTGAAAACCTTGACATAGGTTTAAGGCCATTAAGAGGGATGTTGGCATTCTCGACAAGATAGGGTACAAGTAGATGGTCAGGACAAAGTCATAAGGGTGGAAGTAAGTATATGAAGTGGTGAAGAATAGGGCTACTGTGAATAATGCAAATGAAGTAGTTAAAGAAGCTGATGTGGTTAATCCTAAGGGAAGAACCTCTAGTAGTAGTGAAGAGTGCAATAAAGATGATAGTGAGGGTAGTAGTTATAAGAGCAGTGATGATAGTAGTGGTAGTGATGACTATGAAAGTGTAGATGATACAATTTATAAACTAGACCCTAGAGAGGCAAAATCATACTCAAATTTAGATGAGGAAGTTAAAGTCAATATTCAAATAAAAGCTCAAGAAAAAAGGAAAGGGAAGGCTGAAGAGAAAGGGAAGGAGAAAGCTTAAGAGAAATATAAAGGGAAGGTTGTTGTGGTTTCTGATGGTAATGAGAATAAAAAGAAGAAAGTTGTTAGAAAAACCAAGGGGAAACTAAAAAAGTGCTACAAATTGAAGACCTGAGTGAGGATAAAGAAATTGTTGTTAAGAGTGTGTGGAATATTCATTGGCTTCTGAAGATATCCACTCCCTTTTACCCTCTAATTATGAGAGTAACAGACTTGTGTACCCTAGATTCAATGAGGGTACAATGTATGGGCATGTTCAATTTCAAAAGGGAATGGAGTTTTTAAATCTTGAGCAGTTCAAGAATTTTGTGAAAGATTACAACATCCACTTAGGTTGGATGTTTAAATGAAAGAAGAATGATAAACTTAGGGCAAGGGTAGTATGTGATAGTCCTGGATGCAAAAGGCTGATATCTGGGTGGAATTCCAAATCAAGAACTTTCCAAGTGAAGACTTATCTAGAAGCACACTTATTATTGGGGTTTTCAGAGAAGACTGATATAAATTGGGTGATAAAGAAGCTTGTAAAGAGGCTTAGGACACATCCTAAGTTAGGCATGCAAAGGCCTTTGACTACACAAAGGAGGACTATAATGTCCACTATAATGATAAGAAAATATATAGGACACTTAAAACGGCAAGAGTATTGGTTGAAGGAACTGAGAAAGAGCAATATACTAGGCTATGGGACTATTTGCATGAGCTGATTAGAAGTAATCATGGTAGCACTATCAAGATGGAAGTTATTCCATATCCTGAAACACCACCTCAATTCCAAAGGATGTACATATGTTTGGAAGCATGCAAGCAAGGCTTTAAAGCTGGTTGTAGAACATTCATTTGTCCAGATGGCGGCATTTTGAAAGGATATTATGGAGGTCAATTGCTAAATGCAAATGGGCAAGATGCCAATAATCACTTTTATGTGATTGCACATGTGGTGATTGATAGTGAAACAAAAAATGATTGGAGGTGGTTCTTGACTCTCCTCCATCAAGACTTGGGTGACTACCAAAGGCATGGGTGGAACTTTATCTTTGATCAACAAATGGTGTGCTACTTATGGTTATGTGATAATTTCCAATCTATCTATTATGCATATTGTAATTGTGTAGTTAGACACAATGATTCCTGAAAATATAAAAATAACTCACAATGATCCTTCACTATTGAAAACTAACTCATATTGGTTCCTAACAATAGTTGCATTGAGGGATGCTTTGGTCTTTGACTAATGTGGTGTTGTGTTTTGTTTTATATAACAAGGTTTGCTCTTAGCTTTGCAAGAGGAGATGCCAGGAGTGATTCAGGATTATGTGATGTATATATGGAAGAGCTTCATCAATAGATAGAAAAGTAGAGAGATAAGAGGGATTGAGTAGGAATGTGCAAAGTCATTGAGTGAACCTAAGTTCAAGGCAAGTATGGAGAAGTTGAAGAGGTTCAATGTCTAAGTTTGAGAGTACTTGGATAAGCTTGATCCTTGAGCATAGGTGAAAGCCTACTATAGTCCTTGGCCAAAAGTTGATAGCATAATTAACAACAACTATGAAGTATGGAATGCAAAGATCTCAAGTATAGGAACAAGCCTATATTGACCATGTGTGAGGAGTTAAGGTGCTATATAAGGAGGAAACGTGTTGGATAGAAGAAGGCATTGGAGAACTATCCTGGAAAGCTAGCTCTTGTGCAGATGCAAAGATTGGAGACATTGAAAGAAGACAACAATAAGTGGACTTCTTAATGGCCAAAAGATAAATGTGGAACAATTTATGAAGTATCTAGATATGGTAACAAAGTGAGGGTGGATTTATTCTTGAAATATTGTTTCTGGATTCTGGTAGCTTCAGGACTACTTTGTCAACATGCCATTTCTACATTGGCTCATAAAACCAACCTACTTAAGACCTTATCTATCCCTTGCTTACTATCGATGCCTTCAGGGCAACTTATGACCATAACCTACAACCAGTGAATGGTCAACAATATGGACACAAATTGAATACCCTTGTCTAGTTCCACCAAAAATCAAGAGACCAATTGGTCGCCCAAAAAAGTATAGGAAGAAAGATGCAAGAGAAGAAGTTCCTACCTGTGAGCCAAAAGTTGAAGAGGACATATGAGGTCATATGTTAAAAGTGTGGGCAAACTGGACATTACCCCAAAACCTACAAAGGACTACCACTGCATAATGCAAATCCAAGATGGCCCAAGAGGAAGAATAAATATGAAGATCAAGCTGAAATTTCCTAAACATAGCCACATCCTCAGCTAGAGATTAACTCTCAAGTAATTTATTGTATGTCCTTATTTTATCAATTTTGTAGGCAGATGTGACAAGATGATAAAGCCTCATTTGCTAAAGCCCCACTAGATGAAGCCTAATAGACTAAAGTGCCATAAGTTGCAACTCCAACTCCATTTGCTAGTGTACCAACTAGCCCTTCCCCCCTCCCGGCCCCAAAAAGCAGGGAAGATAAATGAGGTCCAAGTTAGTATCATGTTCCTTATGTGTAATGCTTTCTTTATTTGTCTTTGTTCAGTAGCCCAAATGCCTTAAGTACTAATATTGTAGGCCTATTTTTCTTTTACATTTAGCTTGCTGTAGTAAGCCCACCCTCTGCCTCATCTTCATTTTCACAATTTGTAGCCCAAATGTGTCAGGTGGCCTATTCACAACATGATGACTATGTGAACCATTTTTTGTACATGCCTTATTTATTTGTTTTGTTTGCTTTCACATTTTTCATAGCCTATAGGCCAAATGTGTAATCTTTTCCTTTTTTTTCTTTTATCTCCCTCCCCTACAATTAGGGCATCCCCAAGAGCCAATAAGGCCAAGATGCCACCCTAACAATGGTCTAGTTATCTAGTTCCACAAGGTGTTCGTCTACCACCAGGCTTTAGGCTTGAACTTGTTAGGCCTCCACTTCCTAGTCCTCAAATTGTTAGGCCTCCATCATTTGTGCCTCCAACCACAGTAAGCCCTCTCTTCTATTGTGTAATTATCCTTTTCATATTCTTTTCAAAGTGCATTGAAAATTCTCACTCTTGCCTCTTAGGCTGTTGGTGATGCTGATGCTATGTTTGGAAGAGGAAGCCCCACCTTTGATAATCGACCTACTGACAACTCAAGTGAAGGAAGAGCCTTTATACAAGTGAAGGAGGAGCCTTTGTAGAAGTTGATTGTGCAACAAGCCTAGGGACAAGCACAAGGAACCTGAATTTCATGCTAACTGGAGGCCTCAACTCAAATCATGGAAGCAAGAAATGAGCTCTAAAAGTTGTGTTTTTTGTTTTGGTTTTTTAGTCATCAAGTTGTAACACCCTTAAGTGCTTAGGACAAATTCTTTTGTAAAACTTGGTTGACATATGAACTTTGATGTAACTTTAGTTGGTCATCAAAACTATGGTTGTAACTAGTAGGTTTGTAACTAGTTAGTTTGTTTTTGTAACCAGTTGGTTTATACTAGTTGTTAGTATATTATATTTCATTAGTTATGTATGACATTATGCATTTTAACTTGATTAATAGAAAAGTTTAACTTGATCAATACCAATGTTTGATTTAATCAATGGCAAAGTTGAATTTGATGAATGAGGATCAATAGCTCCTTATGGTGTTGCTGAATTTTTTTAATTGATAAATTTTTAGATATACAATATTGTATTAGCAAAACAATTATTCCAATTAGGAGGCACTTGTTGTTTGCATCTTTTCCATACAAGGTTCTGAAAGCATTCAATAAATAGCAATCAAATTCATACCAAAGTACTATCTCCATTCAGCTTGTAAATCTAAAATTATAATGGTAGTGACTTCCAGGTACAACTACATTGATAACTCCAGTCATTACATCCAAAATAACCACAAATCCTAACATCAAATCATTACATATGCTAGTCCACTAATTTGTTACTTCAATGAGTACAAATATCCCATCACCCCAACTAAGATAACCATATACAGGCCTAAACAAATCCCTAAAACTGTAAACAATACTCCTAATTCATCTTCTTCTCCAACTCATTGAACTTGTCCTTTTCAAATTCATCCGCCAAACAAAGAAGCTATAGTATGGCTAGTTCTCCTACACAAATTGCAATTCATTGATGAGTTGCATTTATGCACTCATTCTCTGTCCTAACTCTGGACATTTTGCATTTGAATTGTACTCAATTGATGTTAAATTAATGAATTTGCAATTTGTCCTCAATATGCATTATTAGTTAATTTCATAGCTATAAACATTGTTTTTGGTGCATGATCATTTATTGGAAGTGCTTTGTGCTTTTAACCTCTTTGTGGGAGTGTTGTTTGATAATAGGGACTTCCAGGTTAATACATTAGAGCGGAAGAAGAACTCAGGAACACTGCTAAGATTCTGATCCTGTCCAACTTGACCTCCAGTTAGTATTTTTGCAATATCTGGAGCTATAGATGTCCGATTGAGGTGATTTTGGTGGCATTAGAAAGCTTATTCAAAGAACTACAACTTCTATTTCTAGGCCAAAGAGCTAATTAGAACATTTTGGCCCCAAAATAAGCTTGAAATTTACTGGAAACCGCAGGGCGGAAAGAAAGAGTGAAGTCAACGAAATTCACACTAGAGCCGCCCATGCGGTCATATGCGAGCAGCGGCGTTAGCCCGCGAATTTTGCAACTGGACCTAATTTTAGTAATTTTTTCTTTTAGGTTTTCAAGACTCATATATACTATTACATGAACACTCTTTCTACTCATCTCTCTCTTACTCTCTCTCTCTCATTTCTCTCTCTAGAAAACACATTCTCTCTCTACATCTATCTCTTCTTCTCTCTTCTTTTTCTCTCTAAGAGTTCCATTGGTGAAAGTGCTTTGTCTTGGGGATTGTGGTAACGATTGTTGCTATTATTTTCAGGTTCTCTCTTATCTTCATCGTTGTAATCCTCAGAGATGGAGGATTAGATTTCTTTACTAGTGTAAGGATTTTCGGATGGATTGGGATGACATTTGAGACCCTTTGTTTATATTGAATGCATTGGTTTTCTTAATATTCTGTAGTTTCTATTCCTTTAATTATTGTGGTGATTGCTATAATCTTTATTGAGATAACTAAATTGGTGATCGTCATTTAGGGAAACCCTTTGGGTATAAATTGATAGATCTATTGGTTTATGTTTGAGGGAAAACATTAGAATTAACTTTCCAATTGGCGGTTAGGCTATAGCAATTGGCTCATTAAATTGATGTGATTTCTAAATAAATTGGTGATTGTCATTTATTAGTTATTTGCATTGATCAAATTCTAGAGGTTGATTAATCACTAGTAGAATTTGGTAATTTATTACCAATAGCCACCAATGGGTTTAATATTTGGTTAATGATAATTAATTTTCAATCCTAGGAATACCTTGCACTAGTGCCTTTTCTATTGTTGCTATTATCCTTCAATTTAAATTACTTGCTATAATATCAAAAACCCCAAATTTCTAATTGGCTAGTAACACTTCCTTATGAGACGACCTTAATTGTGTCCTTTACTACATTTTTTGTGCAACTTGACACTTTATAAATTTTTAATTTGTTGTGAGTCGCGAGCTCGCATCATTTATCAGCAAGGGATACCACAAATATAAGTTAGAAAAAGTGAAAAAATGTAGGAAAACTAATCTTAACTCTCTAATATGACCACCCAAGAAATAGCCCATTTGGATTCTTTCAAGTCTTTGACATATAAACAATTGCATTACTCCTACATTGGCATGTCTTACCAAAGAATCACCCTTGAGAAATGCTGCCACTTGAAGCTCTACCTGCTACAACTACCATCTCCAAACCTCTATGCTTTTTGATTGACAGTATAAGGCCAACTATCATTTTTTCCAATCGATTTGAAGGAATTTTTTATTTGAGTTTGTAAGGTTTGAAAATGAAAATGAAGGAGATGAAGGCAATAGACTTTGAGTTTAGGGCTTTAGGGTTTCTGAATGAAGAAAGAGAGTAATGGAAAAGAGAAAACTATGTTGTTGGCTTTAATAGCCATGTTAGATTACCACGTCAACACCATAGTCATGGTTTTCATGTAGAGGCCTGTTGGTGTTTGAAAATTGACATTGTCAGGGACTAGGTTAACATTTTCCAATTTTTAAGGACTAACATGGATGACGTGAAAATTATCAGGGACCAAGTTAGAGGTTTACTCTTTAGTTTTTCTAGGTGATGGAAGATGTGGCTACCTTTTCAAATTAGAATTAATTTGTATACTAAGTTATATAAAAAATGTAGTAAAAAGCACAATCTAGGTTTATCACTTAGTTGGAAAATTAGGGGTTTTTGAGAATTAAATTTGAGAAAATCAAAATTGAAAGAAAATGAATTTGGAATTAAAGGCACTGATGCAAGGTATTCATAGGATTGAAACTAGTTATTACAAACCAAATATTAAATACATTAGTGGATATTAGTAATAAATTACTAGTAGTTGTACTATTAATCAATTGGCCTCTAGAATTTAACCATTGCAAATAACTTACAAATGAGATCCCAATTTAATTAGAAATCACATCGATTTAATGAACCAATCGCTATAGCCTAACCATTAATCAAAAAGTTAATTCTAGTGTTCTCTCTTAAACATAAACCAATGGATCTATTAATTTATGCCCAAAGGGTTTCCCTAAATGAAGATCATTAATTTAGTTATTCCAATAAAAATTGCAACAATTGTAACAATAATTATAATAATAGAAACTAAAGAACATTGAGAAAACTAATTCATTCAATATAAAAAAAGGTCTCAAACATTATCAAAAAAAAATCCAAAAACTCTTACACTAGTAAGAAAATCTACTTTTTCATCTTTGTAGGATTACAACAGTGAAAATAAAAGAGAACCTGAAAATAATAACAAGGATCTTTATCACAATCACCAAGAACAAAGCACCTTCACCCTAGAAAGAAGAATAGAGAAAAAGCTGTAGAGATGTGGAGAGAGAGAGAGAGAATTCTAGCTGCCTAAATTGCAGATCAAAAAGTAGGGTAAAAGTCTATGTCAATCCCTTAAATATTACTCTCTAAGATAGCCCAAAGTAGGGCCCAAAAATAGATTAATTATCTGTAATCTCATCATCGCATGAGCATTGCAACACTAAATGAGCACTGCAATGCTCACCAAAACAGGTAAGCTCAAGCTTGATATTTGGTGCTTCTTTCGAGCGCAGTGGTAAATAAGCGCTGCAATGCTCACTAAAGAGTGAACTTCCATGATTTTACTCTTTTTCAGCTCCAAGCTCTTTTCTAAGAGTTCCCAGCCTTGTTCTTGAAACTTTGCATGTGTTCCCAAGCTCCTTTGCACAGAACCATACTCAAAAAGATAAGTTAAATGCAACAGGCTCTAATCCAACAATTATCTTAATATTAGTACAATAGTCAATGATTCTATTAAAAATAGACAATGAAGACTAAATTAAAATCCTAAGTATTAACTTCAATAACTCCCCACACTTAAGCTTTCACTTTTCCTCTTGTGAAAATAAGATTAAGTGAAGGTATGAATGAAAGCAGTAGACAATGAATTAAGATACACAACATAAAAACTAGACTCCTAACTTTACTAACTCTAAAAATGCATGATGCATGAAAAGAAATGACAATATACTAATCCAATGAACCTAGAGGCCAACATTAAGCTTTCACACTAACAATCAAAGAAATTTCAATAAGTAAGGTATGAACAAGAACATAGCACACAAGGTTGAATCCACATACATGATGCATGGATCAAGTATAAAAATCCTCCCTATGTCAGTTTGCCACTCATTCACTCAAGTTTTTTGGGTTATGATGCACACTCAATCACTTCGAATGAAAATGCATTACCATAGGATTGCCACAGGTCTTATTCTCTATTTGTCAAACACACATGCATACTGAATCCAGAGGACTTACCTTGGGTTGTAATGGGGCTTAGGTGAAGATGGGTAAATATATAAGCCAATGAATTAAACTTCTAGTCAAAGGAGAGCAAATGCATACACCAAGAGGATAAATACTTAAGGGTACACTTTGCCCAACTCAACACAATTATATGCCTTTAATTTGCAATGTGGTACACCTTCAACCAAACTTTTCTAGATTTTTTTTTTAATTTCCTTGGTGGCCACTTGCTTAATTTCTTTTTGCCCATTCATGGTTACACATTATCCCTCCAACTTGGGCAAGACACAAGTAGATGATCAACACGTGTCACTTGGACAACTAATCAAGGGCAACGGTCACAAATGAAGACCATCTATAAATAGAGATGTTGTGCTTACAAAGAAGTAGATCTTGATGTTGTACAAGTGCTGAAATGCTATGAAAATTTCTCTTCATCTCTTGTAAAGTTCATTACAACTTGTAATCAGTTTCCTTGTCTGTAAAAATCTTTTTTCTACATTCCTTGTAGATCATGGTTTTTACAGGAAGAATATAAAGAAGCCGTTCAAGTTTTCCAGGTTGTTATTGTACATCTTACGGAAACTTGAGTGTATGTTAGTTTGAGTGGCAAACTCAAACACAAACCTTGCATCCTCGATCCAATATTGATCGGTGTAATTTAACTTGGAGAGGTTAGTCAAAGACTACTTGCAACGTGATAGTAGAAGTGAACTACTAGTCATGGTTTAGCTTGGAGAGGTTGGTCAAAGACTACTTAAGGTTAGCTTGGATAGGCTAGTTAAATACGCTTAGGTTGTGACAGTAGAGTGTACTTGCTAGTCATTGGTTCAGCTTGGAGAGGTTGGTTAAAAACTACTTGATTTGTGATAGCAGGTTTCCTCCTGGTACAGGTTAGAGCTTGGGAAGGCTACTATATAGAATATCATTTTCTTTCTCAGGTTGAGAAAGGTTTAGTGGAACTCAACTATTGTTGAGAACTGGATGTAGGCAAGTTGGCCGCAGGTATAAAAACATTTATCCTGTATCTTCTTATCCCTTAACTCCTTTACATTCACTGCGTTGTGCATATTAAACTGTATTTTGAATGACCATCTTTTGCAAGTTTTTATAGTATTATCTATTGTTTAGAAAGTAGCTTTTTGAAGTGACTAATGTGTTTCCGCTATACTTCAAGCTCATAGCTTGATAGTACATTATTTAAGTTTTTAGAAGCTTAGAAGGGAAAAAAAAAGTGAAGCACAATTCAGGCCCCTTCTTGTGCACTTTTCTATTTATAAAACTTTTATTTGTATTGAATGTTTATACTTGAATACGGCCACCCAGATTATTAAATGTACTTGAATTTGGAGATGCCCATCTATGTGAACTATCATGTACTGATTTTATGATTAATATTATGTTATCATGTACTTAATAATCGTGCAAGTAACATAACTAAACGAAGGATTACCAACTGTTATGTGTTATTTTCCACTTCACGCTATAGGCTTGATTTTTCGTACATGTGGTTTCAAAAAAAAAAAAAAAAGGAAGATCTCCACTATTTTCACATAACTCTAATTTAAAAAGAAACATAAAGCAAAAGGTAATAAGTAATAAGGATAGTACAAAACATGACTTAAGCATGAAAGAGTGTAGTGTCTACATTACCTTTCTTAAACCCATTCTTAAGTAAGAAAGTATTTAGTTTCTCAAACAAAGCGCTAGGGGCTTGTTTGAGACCATACAGTGCTTTAGTTAGCTTAAAGACATGATTAATCATTCTAAGGCCTCAATCAACTCAAAATAATCATATTGAACTAAAATTGATTAGTAAAAATAATTAATTTTTAATTTGAGTCTAATATTAATTATATGCACTTAATGCCTATTTAGCACTAACTAAGGTAAATCATAATTTCACATCAAATTTTACTAGAACTCATACATTCATCATATAAACCCATACATTAACATATCTAACTTCCAGGTAATGACTAAATTGGTCATCACTTACTTCTGCGTTACACTACCTCAGTGGCATTTTGGTAATTTTGCTCACAAAAAAATTGATAAATTGCGATTATCACACGAATTGCTATCCAAAATGGATACAACCCCCTTCAAATATCAAACTAATCCTTTAAGGATAGCAGGGTTAGTCGTCCTTGATTTTCATGTAAAAATAATTTTAGGTGTATTTTGGTCATTTTATACAAAAGAGAAATACAATACACTCATTTTCCCTCTATTTCTAAAATATATACTTTTCTACCCTAAAAAATTGAGAAATACTACACTTTCATTTTTTTAATTTTTTAATATTATTTTTCCATTTTCTTTGTGCTTATTATTTTATTTTTGATCAAAATATCTCTTTTACAGTTATTTATATGTATGTGTGTGTGTGAGCATATTCTTTTTAAAAATTAAAATATATGTGCATATAATAATACAAAATATTGATATATTTATATATACATGTATTTAAATCAATTTTTAATTTTACTATATTACAAATATATATATATATAGTAACAATAATTTATAATAATTATTTTTTAAAGATAAAAAATTAAATATTTTTCCATGTTTATTTTTTAATATTAATATATGTATAAAATACTTATTAATTTTATATATAAAGATAAATCACAAAAAGCATAAAAGAAAAATTTTGTGATGTTACAATAAAAAAATATATTAATAGTGTAACTTAATAGAGAAAATATATAATTTTATGTTTAAAAATAATTATTACAAATTATTATTAATATTAATTATTTTTACATCTATTTATTTGTTTTCTCTATATAAATAATAATTTAAAATAAATATATAATTCAATATTAATATTATTATAAATCACATATATTTTATTTTATTAAAAATTTATATGTATAAATTAATGAAGAGTATTTAAATCAAGAACAAAAAAATAAGCATAAGAAAATAAAGAATTAATAAAAAATATTAAAACATGTTAAAATGTAGCTTATCTTAATTTTATAGAGGATGATAGTGTATGTTTCACAAATAGAGGAGAGGAAAGGAAAGTGAAATAATACTGCCTCTCAAAGGAATGCTAGGGTTGTATTATACTTTAATGTTAAATGTATAGGGGAGGAGAATGTGTGTTTAGAAATAGAAAGAATGGCATGTAATAAAGCTTTCTCTCGAAGAAGTGGATTGTATTTTATTATAATATCTACTATTAGATTCACAAGAAAACAATTAAAAGAAATTACTATTTTTTATTATTTACATTTTTTCCTTGTAATATGCTATGCATGCAAGCAGACATAAGAACAAGAGTGAATACCATATTTAGCCCTTCAAGAATTTTGTGTCTGACTATTTAGTCTCTCAAGAAAAGAAATTGATCTCATAATCCGTCAAGATTGAAAATTAAATGCTAAACACATTAGTCTCTCCATTAATTATTTGTAGTGAACTTACACATGTTGCATAATATAATGTTGATATGCTATTAAAACATTAGATTCAAGCAAAATGACACTATTTTAGAACATTTTACACTTATTTTGGTGTCTAAAATTGGGCAAAATAATCATTTTATGACTTATAATAGAGATTTAAATAACTCATTCATGTAATTTCAGTTATCAAAATGAGTAATTTTAAACTCTATTTTACTTCAGATGACATACATATAACTTAATGTTCCTATCAACGAGTCACATGTTCAATTTCATTATTGTTTAAAGAATCAAATACGCTGGGGACTAATATATCCTATTATTAAAATCTTGAAGGATCATGAGTTTACTTTCAATTCTTAAGAGACTAAATTGTCTTGTAAAATCTTTTGGAGGGCTAACTGTGATCTTTATTAAAAAAAAAAAAAAACTACAAGTGGAAGTGATGTCGAGTTGCTAATTGTCATACTATTTCTAACCAGGATGTTATATTGTAGCGGTTTATTTTAAGTCTTGTAACAAATGCATCGTATCTGTGAGGTAATAATTCCAATTTTACCAAAACATAATTGGATACTCTCGCCGAAGGTTTGGTAATGCTTTTCACAAGGAGCTCTGATTAATACAAAGTATAGCTAATTTTTCCAGTTTGGTAAAATAAAAACCTGCAGGGTTTTTGTTCTAGACTTCTAAAAATCAAAGGTATTTTTTAGAGCATCACATAGAATACTTTTCAGAGTTGATTTTTATTTTCTGAAATTCAAAAGATTAATATGATCTTATTCTAATTAACGATAATAAATGTAGGAGTTATTCTCTTTAGTAACTATATTTATTATCGTCATTTTAGATTTTCAAAGCATATTTACCAAACATTACTATTGTGACTTATGCCTTTTGAGCAACTTCTACATTAGTTTATTAAATAATACTATTGTAACTATTTGAGAGTAACTTTTTGAGAGTCCAAGGAGCTCAACGGCTCTTAAAAACCTATAACAATATCAAATCAAGCCTAAATCCATGAGAAATATAACTTGGCAATAAATAGTCACTTCATCAATTTTCTCACAAATTAGTTAATTGCAATTTTTTTTATATAAAAACTAAAATGTTATAGGGTAATAAACTCTAGGGGTAGACCACCACTTTAAACACAAAAGATCATATCACCGACAAAATAATTCAAAGAAAAAATTTACATTCGCTCATGACCCTCGAAATATTCATCATTTGACAAATTCATCCAAATGTCATTTATCCTTCATTTTTGTTAACAAAAGTGATTTTTTAAGAGATTATTTTATCAAACATGTGATCTTTTAGAGGCTAAAGCGGTGCTTATACTAAGTCAACTTGTCACAAAAAGAGCTATTTTGTCAAAGATATGATTTTTTGGGATAAAAGTCGTGGTTCTATAGTGTCAATTTTGAATAAAACGTGACTTATAATCACTTTTTTAATGAAAATGAAGATCATTTGATATTTAGATGAATTATTTTGAGAATTATTTTATCAATGATTTTTGGGAATAGAAATTTTAGTTCTCCCTATAAAAATTTTCTCCCACAGACCTCGTACTCTACCAGGTCTTCTTTAAATAACTATGTTGTTGGCTCACCGTCTCATCAAGAGAAGTTTCAACTTCTTAGAAAGACCAGCTCAATGATTTGACAATTGATCACATTTGGTCTGAACGTTGTAGGAGAAAACAACAACAAAATTAACAATAGACTTCACATAATTATTTTCTTTTTTGACGAAAAATAATTTTTTTTTCCTTTTTCTCTTGTTTCTCGAAAGAAAAGTTAATTTATTATTTCTTTTGAGCACAAGATATCGACACCTGGAAGCAACAATTGATCCCCACAAAGCGTAAATCTCTTACTAGATGTTTTTGAGGAAACCAACAGAGCCTTGTGGTTAGGAAAATTCAATTACTGGAGAACTTAGGTTTCGCTTGTTTTCCATATTAATTTTACTAGGTCTTAAATAATAAATTAATATTGTCAACTACTCGGTATAAATAATGCATTATTGTAATAACTTACTCATTGAAATCCCCGTATACATTACACGAGGCAAAACTTGACTAGAACTTGGGATGCGAAGTTGGACAACATTAGGTTTTAGAGTATAAGAAATCTTATCTCATTTAACTTTTATAATATTTGAGTAAATGTAAATATTTGTTCTCAAGCGACTCACGAGGCTCACGACCTAACACTTCTCTCGAATAAAATTAACTAACATTTTAGCAAGATTCGCTAACTTTCTCTTCTCCCTCTAGTGAAAGGGCAAACAAAGGCTTTCACTTAGGCTCCCACGTACATGCACTTTTTCCTAAATATCTTTTAATATAAAGTTCCAAATTTTTATCGGTTATAATAATTCTCAAAATGGGATCCGCATCAAGCACCGAATCCAGCCAAATTAAAATGGATAACAGGAGAATCACCACTTTAATATCTAAAAAATCATATTACTAATAAAATAATTTTTGAAAGAAACTATATTTATTCGTGATCTTTCAAAACTTTATCACATTTGATAAATGAACCCAAAGATCAACCAACGTCCATTTTTGTTACCAAAAATGATTTTTAAGAGGTTATTTTGTCAAAAACATGATCTTTTGGAACCTAAGGTAGTTTTTGTTAGCTCTAGAAATGTTTTGAGTGACAACAAAATTAATTTTATGAAAATATTTTGTAAAATGACTAATATTTCACTTGAGTTTCTTGAGCACTAAACAGGTTATTCACATTAGCAAACAAGTCCCTAAAACAAGGTTACTTTCACAATAACAAGTGTAAGCATGATTAATCTCATTCAAAGAGATTTAGAACTCAAAGGAAGTGAAAAATAATCCTTGAAATTGACTTATTATGCTCAACGTATGATAGAAAAATTCCAAGAACAATAAATCAAGGTGCAGATCTTTAGTAAGTATCCCACAACTTTAGAAAGTGACATTCAAGTGAAGATTTCAATCCATCTTTGAAGCAAAAAGTGGTTACCATATTCAATCATCATGACGGTAATGTTTCCTTTACAACAAACTCTGATTGAAGATCAGAAGATCAAAAGGAAAGTCCATAAACTGAAAACGTTTCAGATAGCACGTTTATTGTAAACAGTGCACTTTCAGAAATGGGCTAGTTGCATGTCAATGTGATGGTCATTTGAAGTACATATGCCATAGATCTTGGAAACCACTAGAGTTGCTACTTGGCTAGCCATCAGTCCTGGATATGGCCAAAAGATTGCTGTAAAGTCTAGGTCAACATTAGATTCTTTGGCTGGCTTATTCCATGAAGGCCTCTAGTAGTTGTAGCTGCCCTAGAACCAAATTGTTGAAAATTAGCAGCCATATTCTCAATTAAAGCATGGGCCTTTACCAGAGTCTTATCCAGAAGTGAGCCTCCACTAGCAACATCTATCATACATCTATTAGCACGTGTCAACCCCTGATAAAAAAACTGAAGGAGGAGTTGTTTTGGAATCTGATGATTGAGGCAGCTTGCACAAAGGAGTTTGAAGCACTCCCAATATTCATGTAGGGTCCCATTAGTCTGGTGGATTCCGAGATCTCTTTCTGATAGAAGCCACTCTTAGGCAGGAAATATCTCTCCAGGAAAAGTCTCTTCATTCTAGTCCAATTATTAACAAACCTATTAGGAAGGTTTAAGAATCAATTTTCTCCTGCACCCTAAAGAGAAAGGGAATGCTCTAAGTTTAACATCATCCACCTCAGGACCCTATTGGGTCTCATGCCAGAACCCACTATAAGTAGTTTCTTCAAGTGTTGGTGCGGTCCACTCCAGATAGCCCATGGAACTTGGGCAATGAGCTTCTGGAACAGCTCTGATAGACAATGAACTACTCTGATAGGCTTTTCCAAGAAACAAGTAGATGATCAACACACGTCACTTAGACAACTAATCAAGGACAACGGTCACAAATGAAGATAATCTATAAATAGAGATATTGTGCTTACAAAGAAGTAGATCTTGATGTTGTATAAGTCCTGAAATGCTGTGAAAATTTCTCTTCATCTCTTGTAAAGTTCATTACAACTTGTAATCAGTTTCCTTGTTTGTAAAAATCTACTTTCTACATTCTTTGTAGATCATGCTTTTTCCCAGGAAGAATCTATAAAGAAGTCATTCAAGTCTTTCCTAGGTCTGTTATTGTACATCTTACGGAAACTTGAGTGTATATTAGTTTGAGCAGTAAACCCAAACACAAACCTTGTGTCCCCGATCCAATAGTAATCGGTACGAGTTAACTTGGAGAGGATAGTCAAAGACTACTTGCAACTTGACAGTAGAAGTGAACTACTAGTCGCGGTTTAGCTTGGAGAGGCTGGTAAAATAATACTCAGGTTGTAACAGCATAGTGTACTTGCCAGTCAGGTTTAGCTTGGATAGACTGGTTAAAGGCTACTTGGTTCGTGATAGTAGAGTTTCCAACTGGTCAAGGTTAGAGCTTGGGGAGGCTCCTGTATAGACTATCATTTTCTTTCTCAGGTTAAGAAAGCTTTTAGTGAAACTTGACTGTTGTTGAGAATTGGATGTAGGAAAGTTGGCCGAACCATTACAAAAACATCTATGCTGTATCTTCTTCTCCTTTAACTCCTTTACATTCACAGCTGTTGTGCATATTAAATTGTATTTTCTAAACAACCATCTTTTACAAGTTTTTATAGTATTATCTGTTGTTCAAAAAGTAGCTTTCTAAAGTAACTAACGTTGTTTCCACTACACTTCAAGCTCATAGCTTGATAGTACATTGTTTAAGTTTTTCATATGCTAAGAAGGAAGAAAAAGCGAAGTATGATTCAACCCCCCTTCTCGTGCGCTTTTCTATTTACAAAACTTTTATTTGTATTGAATGTTTATACTTGAGTACGGCCACCCTGATTATCAGATAGACTTGAATTTGGAGATGCCCTTCTTTGTGAACTATCATGTCCTGATTTTATGATTAATATTATGTTATCATGTACTTAATAATTATGCAAGTAACATAACCAAACGAATGATTACCAACTGTTATGTGTTATTTTCCACTTCACACTATAGGCTTGATTTTTTGTACATGTGGTTTAAAAAAAAAAGAAGATCTCCACTATTTTCACATAACTCTAATTTAAAAAGAAACATAAAGCAAAAGGTAACAACTAATAAGGACGAAACATGACTTAAGCATGAAAGAGTGTAGTGTCTACATTACTTCTCTTGAACCCATTCTTAAGTAAGAAAGTATTTAGTCTCTCATACAAAGCTCTAGGGGCTTGTTTGAGACCATACAGTGCTTTAGTTAGCTTAAAGACATGATTAATCATTCTAAGGTCTCAATCAACTCAAAATAATCATCTTGACCTAAAATTGATTAGTAAAAATAATTAATCTTTAATTTAAGTCTAATATTACTTATTTACACTGAATGCCTAATTAGCACTAACTATGGTAAAATCATAATTTCACATCAAATTTTACTAGAACTTATACATTCATCATATAAACCCATAAATTAACATATCCAACTCCCAGTTAATGACTGAATCTGGTCATCACTTAATTTCGCGTTAAACTACCTCAGTGGCATTTGGTAATTTTGCTCATGAAAAATTGATAATTGTGATTTTCACACAATTACTATCCAAAATGGATACAACCCCCTTCAAATATCCAACTAATCCTTTGAGGATAGATAGGCGAAGTCGTTCTCGATTTTCGTGTAAAAATAATCTTAGGTGCATTTTGGTCGTTTTGTATAAAGGGAAATATAATACACTCATTCTCTATTTCTAAAATATACACTTTTCTCCCCTAAAAAATTGAGAAATACTACACTTTCATTTTTTTAATTTTTAATTTTTTTCATTTTCTTTTTACTTATTATTTTATTTTATTTTATCAAAATATCCCTTTTATAGTTATATGTGTGTGTGTGTGTGTATATGTATGTATAAGCATATTCTTTTTAAAAATTAAATTATATGCGCATATAATAGTACAAAATATTGATATATTTATATATACATGTATTTAACTCAATTTTTAAATTTTACTATATTACAAATATATATATATATATATAGTAACAATAATTTATAACAATTATTTTTTAAAGATAAAAAATTAAATATTTTTCAGTGTTTATTTTTTAATATCAATATATGTATAAAATATTTATTAATTTTATATATAAAGATAAATCACGAAAAGCATAAAAGAAAAATTTTGTAATGTTACAATAACAAAATATATTTATAGTGTAACTTAATAGCGAAAATATATAATTTTATGTTTAAAAATAATTATTACAAATTATTATTAATATTAATTATTTTTACATCTACTTATTTGTTTTCTCCATATAAATAATAATTTAAAATAAATATATAACTCAATATTAATATTATTATAAATCACATATATTTTATTTTATTAAAAATTTATATGTACAAATTAATGAAGGGTATTTAAGTCAAGAACAAAATAATAAGCATGAGAAAATGAAGAAACACTAAAAAATATTGAAAAGGATTAAAATGTAGCTTATCTTAAATTCATAGAGGAGGATAATGTGTGTTTTAGAAATAGAGGAGAGGAGAGTGAAATAATACTACCTCTCAAAGGAGGGCTGAGGTTGTATTATACTTTAATTTTAAATGTATAGGAGAGGAGAATGTATGTTTAGAAACAGAAAGAATGTGGTGTAATAAAGCTTTATCTCAAAGAAGTGGATTGTATTTTATTGTAATATCTACTATCAGATTTACAAGAAACCAATTAAAAGAAATTACTATTTTTTATTATTTACATTTTTTTTACTTATAATATGCTATGCATGCAAGCGGACATAAGAAAAGAGTGTATACCTTGTTTAGTCCTTCAAGAATTTTTCCTCTGACTATTTAGTCCTTCAAGAAAGAAATTGATCTCATGATCCTTCAAGATTGAAAATTAAATGCTAAACACATTAGTCTCTCCATTAATTATTTGTAGTGAACTTAGGTAGCGTTTGGTTAGTGTCCCAGACGAAATAGGGATTAGGGAAATAGTGGAGACGGAGACATAAAAATATTGTCCCTATCGTGTTTGGTTGATAGGACAGGTGAGACAGTTGATCAACGTTGACTGGTAACAGCACCGTTACCGGCCGTTGACCACCGTTGACCGGCGTTGAGCGACCACGTGACCGCGCGCCAAGCGTTGACGGTTGGAGGCGTTGACCGTGCGTTGACCGTTGACTTCGCGTTGACCGTTGACTTGGGCATTAACGGTGGCCACCACCGAAGGTTGCTGCCTAAGGGTTAATTCCTGTCTCCCGTCCTGTCCCACTTTTGGAGGGACATAAATACAAAATTTTTGTCTTGGACGGAAATTTTTCGTCCGTACCCCGTCTCTGTCACCAAACATGATAGGGACGAACCGTCCTGTATTTGTGTCCTAAGACACAAAACAAAATGCCTTACATATGTTGCATAGTATAATGATGATATGCCATTAAAATATTGGATTCAAGCAAAATAACACCGTTTTAGAACATTTTGCACTTATTTTGGTATCTAAAATTGTACAAAATAATTATTTTATGACTTATAATAGAGATTTAAATAACTCGTTTCATGTAATTTCAGTCATCAAAATGAGTAACTTTAAACTCTATTTCATTTCAGATGACATATATCACTTAACATTCCTATCAATGCGTTACATGTGTAATTTCATTTTTGTTTAAATGATCAAATATATTGGGGGACTAATATATCCTATTATTAAAATCTTGAAGGATTATGAGTTTAATTTTAATTCTTAAGAGATTAAATTGTTTTGTAAAATCTTTTGGAGGGACTAGCTATGGTCTTTATTAAAAAAAAAAAAAAACTACAAGTAGAAGTGATGCCGGGTTACTAATTGCCATACTATTTCTAACCAGGATGTTATATTGTAATGGTTTATTTTAAGTCTTGTAACAAATGCGTCGTATCTGTGAGGTAATAATTCCAATTTTAGCAAAACATAATTGGATACTCTCGCGAAGGTTTGGTAATGCTTTTCAGAAGGAGCTCTGATTAATAAAAAGTATAGCTAATTTGTCTTGGTTGGTAAAATAAAAACCTAGGGTTTTTGGTCTAGACTTCTAAAAATCAAATGTGTTTTTTAGAGCATCACATGGAATACTTTTTAGAGTCGATTTTTGTTTTCTGAAATTCAAAATATTAATATAATCTTATTCTAATTAACGATAATAAATGTAGGAGTTATTTTCTTTTGTAACTATATTCATTATTGCCATTTTAGATTTTCAAAGCATATTTACCAAATATTACTATTGTGACTTATGCCTTTTGAGCAACTTCTGCATGAGTTTATTAAATAATACTATTGTAACTATTTGAGAGTAACTTTTTGAGAGTCCAAGGAGCTCAACGGCTCTTAAAAACCTATAACAATATCAAATCAAGCTGAAATCCATGAGAAATATAACTTGACAATTACCAAGTCACTTCATCAATTTTCTCACAAATTAGTTAATTGCATTTTTTTAATATAAAAACTAAAATGTTGTAGGGTAATAAACTCTAGGGGAAGACCACCACTTTAAACCCAAAAGATCATATCATTGACAAAATAATTTAAAGAAAAAATTGATGTTTGCTCATGGCCCTCTAAATATCCATCATGTTTGATAAATTCATCCAAATGTCATTTGCCCTTCAATTTTGTTAACAAAAGTGATTCTTTAAGGGATTATTTTATCAAAGATGTTATCGTTTAGAGGCTAAAGTGGTGCTTATACTAAGTCAACTTGTCATAAAAAGAGCTATTTTGTCAAAGATATGATCTTTTGGGATTAAAGTTGTGGTTCTATAGTGTCGGTTTGATATAAAACGTGACATATAATCACTTTTTTAATGAAAATGGAGGTCATTTGATATTTAGATAAATTTATCAAATGTAATTTAATTTCTTTTGAGAATTATTTTATCAACAATATAATATTTCGGGAATAGAAATTTTAGTTCTCCCTATAAAAATTTTCTCCCACTGACCTCGTACTCTACCAGGTCTTCTTTAAATAACTATGTTGTTGGCTCACCGTCTCATCAAGAGAAGTTTCAACTTCTTAGAAAGACCAGCTCAATGATTTGACAATTGATCACATTTGGTCTCAACGTTGTAGGAGAAAACAATAACAAAATTAACAATAGACTTCGCTTAATTTTTTTATTTTTTTATCAAAAATAATTTTTTCCCCTTTTTCTCTTGTTTCTCAAAAGAAAAGTTAATTTATTATTTCTTTTGAGCACAAGATATCGACACCTGGAAGCAACAATTGATCCCCACAAAGCGTAAATCTCTTACTAGATGTTTGAGGAAACCAACAGAGCCTTGTGGTTAGGAAAAATCAATTACCGGAGAACTTAGGCTTCGCTTGCTTTCCATATTAATTATACTAGGTCTTAAATAATAAATTAATATTGTCAACTACTCGGTATAAATAATGCATCATTGTAATAACTTATTCATTGAAATCCCGGTATACATTACACGAGGCATAACTTGACTAGATCTTGGGATGCGAAAGTGGACAACATTAGTTTTAAAGTATAAGAAATCTTATCTCATTTAACTTTTATAATATTTGAGTAAATGTAAATATTTGTTCTTAAGCGAGTCACGAGGCTCACGACGTAACACTTTTCTCGAATAAAATTAACTAACATTTTAGTAAGATTCGCTAACTTGCTTTTCTCCCTCTAGTGAAAGGGCAAACAAAGGCTTTCACTTAGGCTCCCACGTACATGCACTTGTCCCTATATATCTTTTAATATAAAGTTCCAAATTTTTATCGGTTATAATAATTCTCAAAATGGGATCCGCATCAAGCACTGGATCCAGCCAAATTAAAATGGATAACTAGAGAATCACCACTTTAATCTCTAAAAAATCATATTACTGATAAAATAATCTTCGAAAGAAACTATATTTATTCATGATCTTCCAAAACTTTATCTCATTTGACAAATAAACCCAAACGTCAACTGACCTCCATTTTTGTTAACAAAAATGATTTTTAAGAGGTTATTTTATCAAAAACATGATCTTTTGGAGCCTAAGGTAGTTTTTGTTAGCTCCATAAATGTTTTGAGTGACAACAAAACTAATTTCATGAAAATATTTTGTAGAAGGACTAATATTTCACTTGAGTTTCTTGAGCACTAAACAGGATTATTCACATTAGCAAACAAGTCCCTAAAACAAGGTTACTTTCACAATAACAAGTGTAAACATGATTAATCTCATTCAGAGATTTAGAACTCAAAGGAAGTGAAAAATAATCCTTGAAATGGACGTTATTGTGCTCAACGTATGATAGAAAAATTTCAAGAACAAGAAATTAAGGTGCAGATCTTTAGAAAGTATTTGACAACTTTAGAAAGTGACATTCAAGTGAAGATTTCAATCCATCTTTAACACTAAAAGTGGTTACCATCTTCAATCATCATGACTGTAATGTTTCCTTTATAATAAACTTTGATTGAAGACTAGAATATCAAAAGGAAAGTTTAGAAACTGAAACAGTGCTTCAGATAGCACATTTATTGTAAACAATGCACTTTAGAAATGGACTGGTTGCATGTCAATGTGATGGTCATTTGAAGTACATATGCCATAGATCTTGGAAACCACTAGAGTTGCTACTTGGCTAGCCATCAATTGCTGCATATGGCCAAAAAATCCTATAAAGTCTGGGTCAACATTGGATTCTCTGGCTGGCTTATTCCATGAAAGTCTTTAGTAGTTGTGACTGCCCTGGAACCAAATTGCTAAAAATTGGCAGCTATATTCTCAATTAAAGCATGGGCCTCTCCAGAGTCTTATCCAGAAGTGCCCTTCCACTAGCAGCATCTATTATATATCTATCAACACATATCAACCACTGGAAAGAACTGAAGGAGGAGTTGTTCGAATCTGATGATTGGGGCAACTTGCACAAAGGAGTTTGAAGCGCTCCCAATATTCATGTAGGGTCTCATCAATCTGGCAGATTTCGGAGATCTCTTTCTGATTGAAGCCACTCTTGAGGTGGGAAAATATCTTTCAGGAAAAGTCTCTTCATTCTAGTCCAATTATTAACATCATCCACCTCTATCCCATTGGGTCTTATGCCAGATCACACCATATTCAGTTTCTTCAAGTGTTGGTGTGGATCTTCTCCAGCAGTCCATGGAACTTGGGCAAAGCATGAACCATGTAGCCCTTGAGCTCAAAGTCATTGTCAAGCCTGGAGTATGTAATTACAGGGACTGCTAGGTAAAGTCAGGAGCAGTGAGCTCTCTAAGTGTTCTGTTCCTACCTCCCATGTTACTTGTATTTCCTGAAACATCTAACAGAGGATTAGAATGCTTAGATGGTTCCACTTGTTGACGCTTTACCTGCGATTTTCTTAAGGTTCTCTCAATCTAGAATCGAGGTATCAAATTTCCAGGAGACAAGGAACGCCTCATACAAGGGAATATAATTTTTTTTTCCAGAAAAGATTAAATAGTAGAAAATTAAATGTAGTAAATAAATAAAAATATAATAAAATAAAAACTAGAATAAAATAAAAATAGAATAAAAATAATCAACTAAGTTTTAATGCCTCCCCATGTGCCAAAATTTAACGAAGGTTATCGCCTACCTGCTCAAATTTGAAATTATTTTAATGCCAAGTTGCACAAAAAATATAGTAATGGGCACAACCTAGGTCGTCTCTCAAGGAGGCTTCAAAACTTAGTTGGGGAAAATTAGGGGTTTTGAAGAGTGAAATAATAGCAATTGAAATTAAAAGATAATAGCAACGGGATAATAGCAATAGTAAAGAAGACACTAGCGTAAGATATTCGTAGGATTAGAAATTAATTATCATTGACCAAATATTAAACCCATTGGTGGCTATTAGTAATAAATTCCTGGTCATTCTACTAGTGATCGATCGACCTCTAGAATTTGATCGATGTAAGTAACTATTAAATGAGATCTCAATTTATTTAGAAATCACATTAATTTAATGAACCAATTGCTATAGCCTAATTACCAATTAGAAAGTAATTCTGATGTTCTCCCTCAAATATAAACCAATAGATCTATCAATTTATGCCCAAAGAGTTTCCTTAAGCGATGATCGCCAATTTAGTTATCCCAATAAAGATTATAGCAATCACCACAATAATTAAAGGAATATAAACTCAGAACATTAAGAAAACCAATGCATTTAATATCAAAAGAGGTCTCAAACATCATCCCAATCCATTCGAAAACCCTTACACTAGTAAAGAAATCTACTCCTCGTCTCTAAAGATTACAACAATGAAGATAAAAGAGAACCTGAAAATAATAGCAATGATCCTTGCCACAATCTCCAAAAAAAAAAAAAAAAACTCCTTCACTGATGGAATCTCTAGAGAGAGAAGAATATATAAGAAGGTGTAGAGAAAAGATGGAGAGAGAGAATAATAGTAACTAAAAGTGGAGCCTAAAGTGAATCAAAAGCTAGGATAAAAGTCTGTAGCAATCCCTTAAATCCTGCTTTTAAAAATGGGCTAAAGTATACCTAAAAATAGATTAATGAGCTATCAGTCAGAGGAAGTGGTCAAAAATTTTCATGATTGTCTCTTCCTAGCGCTGCGGTGCTAAATGAGTGCTGCAGCACTCTACCCGAGAGCGAGCTTCTATGGCTTTTATTCCTTTTTGTTCCCAACTCAATTCAGAGAGTCTCTAGCCTTGTTCTTGACACTTTGCACTTGATCCAAAGCTCCTGTGCACAAAACCATACTCAAAGAGACAAGTCAAATGCAACAGGGTGTAATACTAAAGCATGTGACTCTTCTGTAAAACATGGGACAAATTATAAACTTCCAAAAATAAGTTCAGAGGAGCATGAACACTTGAGGAGACTAAAAACCGGTGGTGAAGGGACTAACCTCACATCCCTCTTCATCATCTATCACTGAAGGAAAATCAAAATCCTTAACCTCTACCCTTTCACTATGCTTTCGATTACTACCGTCATCCTCAAGGAAAAAGAGAACAACGCGGTAGCATTTCTCCTGATCCTTGTTTCATTTTACACATTCATTTTTATTACATACACAATGTAACCATCAACAATCCATCTAGCACAAATCTCGACCCAAAAAATCCTTAAACCATAATTAAAAAAAGTCAAGCAACATCCCCATCAAGAGATAAACCAAACAAACTTAGTTTCAGTTCAAACACAAACAAAAATCACAGCCAGGAAATAAAAGTCCAGAAATAATTATTCCCAACCAAATTTTAGTCTAAACGTCCATGTACAAATAATACAAAACACCATTAAACCAAACTGAAAAACTCAAAGAGAAGGAGAAAAAGAAACCATGCCGCCAACCACCATTAGCTGAAGCCCAAACAGTGATCCACGCGCCACCCTCCCCTTTTGCATGCACTCCGCAAAGCCCTCCAGGACCGCAACCCCCACTCTCGCTTCAACCTGGGATAGCTCCGCTTTCTCCTCACACGGCCGCGCTACCCGTGCATCGCCACACTGGCACCTCCCTCCAAGATCTCCACCGCTCCTTGTGGCCACCATCAATGAAAAAATTATGGCAAATCAGCCCAACCATGTCGCACCTCTCAGCCATGGAAGGCCCAACCATGTCGCGCCTCTAAACCTTGCAAGGCCCAACCGCATCACACTTCACCCACCGCGTCTTCGGCCTCCTCGATCTCCCCGTCGCCACTGGTTCCTACCCTTTTTTTGCATGCGCCATGAACCCCAGTCCTCCGCTAGCCCACTGCACAAGCTCCCCCACCCCGCTAACTACATCGGCCCTCACTACTTGGCCACCAGCCTTCTCCTAGCCGCGAAGCCCTCTCCCTTTTTCAGCTTCTTGAACTCTCACTTCCTCTCTCATGCACTCCCTCTCTAACTCTTAGCCTTTGTTTCTCTCTATTTTAATGTGTGTAGGTGAGTATGTGTGTTTGTGACTGTGTGTGTGAGAAAGAGAGAGTGTTGTGCGCGTGTATGACAGGAAGAGAGAGTACCATGTGTGAGTAGGTTAGTTTATGGGTGAGTGTGTGTATGGTATGACCGTGTGAGAGATGAGAGTTTGTTTCGTGTGTATGTGTGCGCGTGTGAGAGAGGTCAGCATATAGTGTAAATGTGAGTGTGAGAGAGAGAATTTTAGTTTTGGTTTACCTGGGTATGTCATCTCTAACCCATACTTTTTTTTGTTTCAACCTAATAATAATAATAATGAAGTTCCTAACATTCCCACTTAGCTTTTAAACCGACTAATATTCTTTATGTTGTCTAGGTTCATTTGGCCATAATTTCATTTTATTCTTTTTATTTATGCCAGGAATATCATGCTGGAATTTCATTTTGTTTGAATTGTTTTGTATTATTTTCAGAAATACTCTTTTGGGCCTCTATTTAATTTTGTTTAGGCTTCATTCAGGCTATTTAGTTTTACATTGGCCAAGAGTGTACTATATTGCATTTGGAATTTTGGGTTATTATGTGATCTGTTTAGAAATTTTTAGCAATCATTCTAATTTATTGGAGTGAGATTAAATAATTTGATTTAGGGAATGATCTATTTATATATCTCATATTTTAGTGAACTTTGTGTTAAAGGCCTTCAAATATATATATAAAGGGAAAAGAGAATGGTAGTTAGGGCCTTGCTTTGCTTTTAATTTTTAATTATTTTATTTGTTCGTATCCTTGATTTAATTAATAGTTTTGTCTTTAAATTAATTAAGTCAGCTCACGATGGGAATTAGTGCTAACTTGGATTTTATGTGCCTTGTTACAAATTCTATTGTTCATAAATAAAAATTGACAGCTCATACAATCATTTTTTAAGAACGACGTGGCTTTGAGTTCCTCATTACACCAAGGGATACATCGTAGCTAACAGCTATCAAGCCAAAAATTAATTTTTCTTAAAATTTTATTCTCCTTTTTCTTTATTATTATTATTATTATTTGAATTTTCCTTAATTCTTTATTTTGTACATAAAATGTCAATTCTTAAGTTATGGTGATGACTATGATTATATGCAAAGAATATGATGCACGCTCATGTGATTATGACTGAAGTATGGAGGTGCATGATTTATGTGTTTCACGAGCATGAAATGTTAAATGATATGTTATGATTATATGTTCATATATCGCATCTCTTAATAATATGGTAAGATTAACATGTGACATAAGACACATGGAAATGATCCTCTAGACTCCAAGAATTAATGGTTATGAGAGGTGATCCCATAAGGGACTCTTTTAGACTCCAGGAATTAATGGTTATGAAAGGTGATCCCATGTCCCCTACCCTGTACTTGGAGTCAGGAATTAGGTTATCGAGAAGATAAGTATAGACTAGTGACGACTAGTTAGGTATGAGCTCATGACTTAGAATTCTCAAGAGAAGAGAGTAATAGGGTGGCCCTTAGAAGAAAACCAGAAAATTAAGTCACTTTAGATTATTAAAGAGGAATGGTCAAGTTATGATAGCTTGTGTCCCTTATGCCATGTTGATTTATTATGATTATTGCGATATGTGTTCAAATGGCATTGACATGCATTTATGATGAGATATGATGCACTCATAGCATTAAGAATCATGTTAAAAGACGCAGACCTCGGCTAATGTCTTTTAAACTTGATAAATGAATCTTATTATATCCATTGTTTTCATAATAAAACCCGAGATTCCTGAAGATGAAAATGAAGACACACGTGTGAAGGCAAGAGTCCTCCTGATTCATGTTCAGATTTCTTATTTCCTCTCTTTTCTTTCCATTTCGTCTTCAAAGGGTGATGCCCACCTTTGTGATTTACCTTGAGGCTCCCACCTGGGAAATGCATTTCGATCCTACCAACCAGTTGATCATTTCGTGGGTCGATGTGTTGTCCGCCTTATTTTCATAGACCGTCCTTTTGCATACCCAGTTACTAGCTTCTGGTTCTCCACCGCTACCCCTTTCACTAATGATTTTGTTTTTGAGCGCGCCCGTTGTGTAAGAGTAGCCTCCTCATGGCCACATTACCGCATCTACCATCCGTGACTTCCGTTTACACACCCCGATCACCCCTCGACCTACCATGCCAGAGTTGGATTCATGGAGGAATGTCCTTCTTGCACTCCTCAGGGTTCCACTCCCACCGTTCCTAGAGATGTGGGAAGTGGCGGAGATGGAGAGGCCAGTGATACAGCCTATGAGGGGAGTCCAGGCACGCGGGAGGAGCCACGTCCACGTTGAGGAGCCCATGTTTATCCCGTAGGTCGACTCGCTCCCCCTTTGACCCCGCTCATGCGCCTGGCTACCTTCCTCTCGAGAGCGTCATCAATAGGATGATCTTAGTTTCTACATATATACGTTTATGTTTCTTGTGATGACTGTAACTGGCCAATCCCTACTAATGGGCATATTACTGTCTTAGTGGTTTGTTTTGGTATGAGTCATAGAATGGTTAATACTTGTTGTGCTACCTATATGTACACATATGATGGTGTGATTATGTTCATAAAGCTGTCACATTTTATATATGCCTATGAAAAGTTTTATTTTCCCTTTTGTTATGATAGGTGAGTGACGGGTCTCAATGATACATGCGGCTCACGTATTGTTTTAAAAGTTCAAAAAAAAAATTATTCATATTTTTACTAAAGTATTCCTAAGTTAAAGGATAAGAACTGAAACAAAAGAGTAATAACTAATAATTAACTTGAATGCATCCTAGGCATGTTAGGCTAAATATTAGAGTGTTACATATTGTGCCATGTATGTAAGTTCACTAACGAAAAACTAAAGAGAGGACTGATGTATCCATCATTTTCAATCTTGAGGGACCATGAGATTAATTTCTTTTCTTAAAAGATGAAATAGTTCAATGTAAAAACCTTTAGAGACTAAATATGGTGTTCACTAAAAAAGAAAAAGATTTAGGACATACACCAAACTATTCATGGAGGAACCAATTCAAATAAATCAAAATCAACATGATGATTCATCGATATGAGATGTTCAAATATTCAAGCTCATCATAAATTAACTAAAATCTCAGGGAAAATATTTGTAAAATGCAGTTAGCATGGATGCTCTTATTAGATCATTGAAAACTCATGAGTTTGACCTATATAATCTACTAAGGAGAATTAAAGAAAAAACAAGTCTATTTCCTTAAAGTAAAAGACTTGAGTGCACTTAGCATGAATGATCTTATTGCATCATTAGAAACTCATGAGTTTGAGCTATATGAATCCTCTGACGAGAATTATAGAAGAAGCAAGTATGTTGCCTTCAAGTAAACCATAAGGTAATCGAATAAGGATAGATATGAATTTGTATCTCTTTTCCCTTGACTTTTTACTTTATTGAAATTTTTATTTTCATTGCATTGATTTATTGTCTTGTTCATTTGCAAGATGTTATATTTTATTGCATTGTGTTTTCTTTTGTCTATTTGTGAGTTATTTGTTACCATTGATATTTAATCTTAATTAGTTTTTTCCAAAGGTTGATGTTGGGCTTGGTGGCATTGCAGCAAGAGATGTCAAAACGGGCTGAACCCATAGGGTTAGTCTGCCAAACCCACCAGCTGGGTTGAAATTTTGAGCCCACTAAAAAATTCCAACCCACTGAACCCGCCCCCTTAATCCGCGGGAGCAGGCTTGGCCTGCGGGCTAAGTCTTTTTTTTAAAAAAAAATTCACAATTTATTGGTAGAAAAAGTAAGAAACGTGTGACCCAAAAAAGAAAAAGTTAAGAAATGTCCACACTCACCATAGGAACACTTTACATTGACATTATTCACTCAAAGTTAAAATTTAAAAATAAAATAGTGTCATAACTCACAAATAACACTATTAACAATAACATTTTTTAGTCAAAGTTGGTATATAGTTATTATGGACCTTGACAAATTGGATATATATAAATAAATAAAAATTTTATAAAATTTATCAAAATATTAAAAAGTATTTTCTTTTGAATTTTTTAATTTTTTGGTGGGCTAACTTTTGGTAGGGCGAGCCTAAACGAGACGGGCCAACCCATTTTGACACCTCTAATTATAGCTATAAAATCCCACTATAGGCAAAGGACAATCCCAATGATCGTATAATTCTTTCCCCTAAGATGTGCTTAACAACATCCTAACACCAAAGGTGCTTGAAAAACTTAAAGCAACAAATAAGCTAGATGGTCAGGGATGTTTCTTAGAATCAATTGTTAAGATATTTCATTGGATACATCAAAATGGCTACGACTGAAGACTCGTGTCCATTTGTGGGAGCAAGGCAGGAGCGTAATATTACTAGGACGGTAATATGCTATATATTTTTCATCTTATCTTTTGCTCTAAGGTTGTTTGGAATGAAAGAATGAAATAGATTTGGATTCAATTAAATTGTTTGGAATTAATATATGTGAAAATAAATTGAATTCGTTTTTGGCACATTATAATTTTTAACTTTCTATTTGCTAAGTTACCATAGCACATCAGACTTACTTTTGTTTGATTTATTTTTGGGCATGTTTATGTCCTTGAATTCTCTTTAAATTTTTATGCTATCTCATTAGTTTCTTACATTTTTCTATCCTATAGCTAATGTATATAATTGACAATATCAAGTTTGTGGCAATCAATGAAATGAAAAGAATGGTGAATTTCAACCAATTGTTGCTACATTGCATGTAACACCAGAATTTAGAAATTTGCGAGTGGTATGTATACTTTTTATTTATTTACAAGTTTTCAACAATACAATATTTCTCCTTTGATTAGCAAATAACAATAGTGTGATGAAGTATTGTATTCTTTTACAGGCGAAATATACCATGGCTCAAAACATCCAAGACATCTCAACAAAAGTAATAATATGCATTATGTGCATATGGTTGGGTATGCAAAATTAATGGTAGGTGGGGAAGAAGAAAGGTATTGGATAATAAAAAACTCATGGGATGAATAATGGTGTGACTTTTAAGCACAATATTCATGGAATCGAAGTAAAATGCAATAGAATGCTATCGTCTTCATTCATTGTCCCTATGATTATTTGCATTGTAAGCCTATATTCTAAGGCATCTTGTGGGAAAAAAACAAAAAGGTACCACTTAAATAGTAGTAGCAGGACTTAGATTTTTGACATTGCCAAACCAACAGTTTATGTTTAAAATCACTAATACAACTAAGTTACGTTTTCAGAATAAGTTTTTTACCTTAGAAGTTCATGGTTTGTGTATGCTAATTAGATACCCCCATAAATTTTAGAGAAACTTTAGAGTAGTTCAACCATAGCCACATTAATTGTCACAAAGCTACATAGTTTATGATAATAGGCACTCAATAGCACAAAAAGATTTTTGTTAAAATGTGCGAATGATATATTAGTTGAACACAACCAAGAATGGGTTGTTCACAAGCTTCAAAACATAACAAAAAACACAAATCAAGTACTCATGAGTTTAAATTTGCATATCATTAATGAAAAATATGTCGAGCCATAAATCATTCTTCTCATGATAATTAGAGTAACAATACTCATCAGTTGTCAATCTGCATATTACTATACTAATATTCATTAAACATCAATAGTCAATTTGATTATTACTGTACATATGTTCATTTTCCTGCCTTATGACTATTAAAGATGAGATTATATATTAACAATAGAGAATTTAGGAAATTCAGTCGATGAAACAAGCCATAAACATAAACATGCTAGATTAAATAAGTGAAAGCTTCAACAAAGTATCAAATGTCATAGCTTTAATCACGAGTAACACAACACATACCACCCTAAACACACTGGATATTCAAAAACAAAAGTGACCCAACTCATAACAAGACTCCACTGATCAGCATACAATTGACATGAACCAACTTTTTTGAAATACAAATAAAATTGTAAGAAAAGCTTAGTATGATAACATTCCATGCAATGCAAACAATCAATGCAAAAAAACCAGACAAATCACACCCAAAGTTAGAAACAAAAGTTGTAATCTAACACAACAATAGTAGAATACTTGAAGCGATTACATTTCCAAATTGTTATTTGTCAAGAATTATAAACAAAGATCAACTAAACTGAATCAGATATCTTGACAACATAGCAAACAAACATCACATGAAGTAACAATAAAATCTAAACTAAATAGGTAAAATGATAAAGCAATATCACTAACTTGTATCAATTTGTACCAAATTTTCACTTGGACATTTTCTTGGTTTAGTTCATCAATGACTTGTAACTCACTTTGGAAAATATTTTCCATTTTAGTTGTAACTCAAAAAAATTCACCGATCACTTTTACTTGTGCAATTAAAAATTTAAAGTCATTCTCCATACACAATTTTACTACCTTTTAATTCTCTTCAATGAAACATTAAATGACATATTTAACTTGAAAATTACTATCAATAGCCATGGCACATTTTAATATTAGAAGTTTATTGAGATTTCATATTAAACGGGACAATATATGCTTGGATAAAAATAAAATAAATAAACACAATAAATGATACTAAAATTATGAAATAAAATTAAAGAATAAAAATAAACCCATAAAAGTTATGGGAGTGACTAGTGAATACATATAGGGTTAGGATCAATTTACACCTGTGTAACTTTAAGAAAATATTACACCGTTGACTTACTTTTTATTGGTATAAATTCTTACAAAACCCTCCATTGGATTAGAACTTCACATCATATAGATCAAGTTGTAAAATTTCAAATTAATCTAAAATTGTTTGGCATAATTTTTATATACATAAAAATCAATGTAATATATATACTTAAAATGAACAAAAATAAGCGCTATATGATTACATTGTTATTGATGTTCAATTTTTGTGAAATTTGGCACAAATGATCTTTATGATAGATAATTGTAATTCAATAGTTGGATCGACAAAAAAATAATTTCATTGAAAGTTATAAATGGTGTAACTTTGCTTAAAGTTATGCTAGTATAACTTGATCTTAACCCATATATATATACAAGCCCAGTACCTTCACTCACCATAACAAACTTTTCTTGCTGTGAGAAGAAAGAAAGAAAGAAACCTAGCTTTCCATTGTGTTGGACATATAATCACATATCAGAGTTCCTATTTTTGTGATCTTGCATGGGTCTTGATACTTAACAAAGAGAGAAGAAGAAAGAAAGAAAGCTTTCCATTGTGTTAGAAAGAGAACTTCACTCATCAAAGTTCTCTATTTATGTGATGACCTTGAATGGTTGATTGCAATGTTTTGCTATTTAAGAAAGATAGAAAGAAAGAAAGCATTCCCTTGTGTTAGACAAGGACCTTCACTCATCAGAGTTCTTCATTTCAATGATGATCTTGCAAGGACCTTGCTTTTTAAGAAAGAAAGTGAGGAAGAAAGATAGATAGAGAGCTCTCGTTAGTGTTGAACAGATTAAGCATATTTCAAAACTTTCAAGAGCGAAAAGTTCTATCAGTTAGCTTCGTGATTACTCATTCCCTTTCTTTTTTCCATTTGCTGGTAATTTCACCTCTATCCTTCATTTCACTAATTGAATTAATGTTATTTTTTATTTTATAGTTTGTACATTTCATTTTCTATGTTTTATTCACTCAAAAATGATGAATGACTTTTAGTTGAGTAACTACTAACTAGTATTGACTCCCATAATTTTTATGCGTTTATTTTTATTCTTTAATTTTATTTCATAATTTTAGAATCATTTATTATGTTTATTTATTTTATTTTCATCCAAGCATATATTGTTCCATTTAATATGAAATCACAATAAATTTCTTATATTAAAACATTCCATGGTTGTTGATAGTAATTCGAAATTAAATATGTCCTTTAATGTTTTATAGAAGAGAATTAAAAGATAGTAAAATTGTGTATGGAGAATGACTTTAAATTTTTAATTGCAAAAGTAAAAGTGATGGGAGAATATTTTTTGAGTTACAACTATAATGGAAAATATTTTCCAAAGTGAGCTAACTTTATTAAATTCTATTGAGATGTTGGTCTTGATTTTTCATTTTGAAAGACTAGGTTTGAATTAGGATCGATGACAATGTTGGGTGCTCAAATTGTAATTTATTTGATATTATGGAGCAAGAATTAATTAGATTTGGATGCTATGACATTCTTTTGATCGGAGTACCTCATCTACAATTCAATGGTTGTAGGGTAGATTGGATAAGATGAGTGGGGATTATTCTAAGATTAGTATTGCATATGACGAGAAATATTAACATAATATTTGACATATGGTGAATGTTTAACAAAATAAAGTAATATGAACCATTTATTTATCTCAATGCTAAAACTTATGTCACATCATTCTAGAAATAAAATTCTAGTAAAGTTTGTGATTGATGTTATTGATATTATGGATATGATTAAACTTGGAAAATACTAATATCGTCCTTCTTTTAGGTATCAATACTTCGACTAGAAGTTGTAGCTACCTAATGGCACCAACGAGAAAATAACTAAGGTTATGTTAGTGTTTGTATTATATTTCTTTTTGAACAAATATATTTATATATTTCTTCTATTATATTTGTATGTGTGTGTGTGTATATATATACATGTATCTCATACAATTATATTTTATGCTTTCTCTTCATCAATCCAGGAGATTGACTGAGGGATGAACAGGAGTAGTAACCAAAGTTAGAGATTAAGGAAGTTGTAGTATTGTTATAACATTTAATTGTGTTTTCTTTTGTCTATTTGTAAGTTATTTGTTACAACTGATATTTAATCTTAATTAAATTTTTTGCAATTATTGGGCTATAATAGCCATTGGAGCTATAGAATCCCAATGATTGCATAATTCTTCCCCCAAGACATGCTTAGCAACATCTTAACACTAGAGGAGCTTGAGAAACTTAAAGCATCAAATAAGCTAGACGGTTGGATGTTTCTCATAATCAATTGTCAAGGTATTTCATTGGATATGTCAAAATGGCTATGTGAATGAGGACCTATGTCCATTCGTGGAGGCAAGGCAGGTGCATAATATTGCTAGGATGGTAATATGCTATATATTTTTTGTCTTATCTTTCTCTCTAAGGTTGTTTGGAATGAAAGAATGAAATAGATTTGGATTCAATTAAATTGTTTGGAATTAAAATATGTGAAAATAAATTGAATTCCTTTTTGGTATATTATAATTTTTAACTTTATATTTGCTAAGTTGTCATAGCACATCGGACTTACTTTTGTCAAATTTATTTTTGGGCATGTTTATGTAATTGAATTCTCTTCAGATTTTAAGGCTATGCCATTAGTTTCTTACATTTTTCTATCCTATAACCAATGTATAGAATTGACAATATCAAGTTGCGCGATCAGTAATATGAAAAGAATGGTGAAACTTCAACAGTTGTTGCTACATTGCAAATGACACTAGAATTTTGAAATTTGTGAGTGGTATGTATATTTTTTTTAATTTATTTTCATGTTTTCATCAATACAATATTTCTCCTTTGATTAGCAAATAACAATGGTATGATGAAGTATTATATAATTTTACAATGCAAAATATACCATGGCCCAAAAAATCCAAGACATCCTAACCAAAGTAACTATATGCATTATGAGCTTATAGTTAGGTATGGAAAATTAATGGTAGGTGGGAAAAAAAGAAAAGCATTGGATAATAAAAAACTCATAGGTGAACAGTGGTGCGATAAGGGCTATGACAAGATCACCCATATGCCGTTTGCTCTTAAGGACAATATTGATACAATTGAAGTAAAATGCAATAGGATGCTACTATCTTCGTTCATTGTCCCTACAAGTATTTGCATTGTGAGCCTATATTCTAAGGCAGCTTGTAGGAAAAAAATGTATATCTTAAATAGTAGTAGCAATACATATATTTTTAACATTGCCAAACCAAACAGTTTATGCTTACAATCACTAACACAATATAATTGCTATTTTCATATAAGATTTTTTGCCTTAGAAGTTCATGGTTGTGTATACTATTTAGATACCCACAAATTTTAGAGAAACTTTAGAAGTTCAACCATGGCCACATTAATTTCATAGAGCTACATAGTTTTATAACGCAGAGGCACTTAATAGCATAAAAAGATTTTCGTCAAAATGTGCGAATGATATATTAGTGGAACACAACCAGCATGTGTTGTTCACATGCTTGAAAACATAACAAAAAATGTAAATCAAGTACTTATGAGTTTAAATTTGCACATCATTTAACGAGAAATATCTCAAGCCATAAATCATTTTTCTTATGATAATTAGGGTAACAATACTCATCAGTTGTCAATTTGCATATTACTATGCTAATATTCATTAAACATTTGTAGTCAATCTACTTATTACTATGCATATATTCATTCTCCTTTATGACTATTAAAGATGAGATTATATATTAGCATTAGAGAATTTAGGAAATTCAACCTTAGAGAAACAAACCATAAACATGCTAGATCAAATAAGCGATAAAGCTTCAACAAAGTATCAAATGCCATAGCTTCAATCATGAGTAACACATCACATAACCACCCGAAACACACTAGATATTTAACCACAAAAGTGACCCAACTCATAAATCATAACAAGACTCAACTGATCAGCATACATCATGGACCATCTTTTTTCAATATATAAAATTGTAAGAGAAGCTTAGCATGGTAACATTCTGCAATGCAAACAATCAATGTAGAAAAATAGACAAACTACACCCAAAGTTGGAAATAAAAGTTGAAATCTAACACAAACAACAACAATAGAATACTTGAAGTGATTACATTTCCAAATTGTCATTTGTCAAGAATTATAAACAAAGATCAACTAAAGCTAAATTAGATATCTTGATGATATACGAAATAAACATCAGACAAAGCTACAATAAACTCTAAACGAAATAGGTAAAATGATAAAGCAATATCACTAAATTGTATCAATTTGTACCAAACTTTCAGTTGGATATTTCTTTTCTTAGTTCATCACTGACTTGTTACTCACTTTGGTTAATATTTTCCATTATAGTTGTAACTCAAAATGTTCTCTTGTAACTTTTGCTTGTGCAAATAAAAATAAGAAGTCAATCTTAATATGCAATTTTACCACCTTTTAATTCTCTTCAATGAAACATTAAATGACATATTTAATTTCGAAACTACTATCAACAGCCATGGTACATTTTAATAGTAGAAGTTTATTGGCATTTTATATTGAACAAGATAATATATGCTTGGATAAAATAAAATAAATAAACATAATAAATGATACTATAATTATGAAATAAAATTAAAGAATAAAAATAAACCCATAAATGTTATGGGAGTGACTACAGACTACTAGTTAATTAGTGGTTACGCAACTAAAGTATGTTCAATCTAAAATGTAAAACTATATGGAGCCGGAACGCAAATATACACATACACACAAGCCGACAGTACATTCCCTCACCATAATAAAGTTGTCTTGCTGTGAGAGAAAGAAAGAAAGAAACCTACTTTTCCATTGCATTGGATGGATACATTCACCCATCGGAGTTCTCCATTTCTGTGATCTTGCATGGGTCTTGTTGCTTAACAAGAAGAGAGAAAGAAAGAAAGAAAGAAAGCTTTCTATTGCATTAGAAAAAGAATATTACTCATTAGAGTTCTCCATTTCTATGATGATCTTGAATGGTTGATTGAATTGTTTTGCTGCTTTAGAAAGATAAAAAGAAAGAAAGCATTCCTTGTGTTAGATAGGGAGCTTCACTCAACAGAGTTCTCCATTTAAGTGACGATCTTGCATGGGCCTTGCTTCTTAAGAAAAAAGCGAGGAAGAAAGAAAGATAGAGAGTTCTCATTAGTGTTAAACAGAATTGAGTTGACTTCTAAACTTTCGAGAGCGAAATGTTCTATTAGTTAGCTTCTGTGATTGCACATCCCCTTTATTTTTACCATCTGTTCGTAATTTCACCTTCGTCCTTCATTTCACTAATTGAATTAATGTTTCTCATGTACGGTTTTAAATATTGCTTCATATCTTTTATTTTATAGTTTTTACATTTCATTTTCTATGTTTCATTCACTCAAAAATGATGAATGACTTTTAGTTGAGTAACTACTAACTAGTATTGACTCCCATAAATTTTATGGGTTCATTTTTATTCTTTAATTTTATTTCATAATTTCAGTATCATTTATTATGTTTGTTTATTTTATTTTTATCCAAGCATATACTCTTCCATTTAATATGAAATCACAATAAACTTCTAATATTAAAATGTACCATGGCTATTGATAGTAATTTCAAAATTAATTATGTCATTTAATGTTTTATTGAAGAGAATTAAAAGGCAGTAAAATTGTGTATGGAGAATGACTTTAAATTTTTAATTGCATAAGTAAAATTGATGGGAGAATATTTTTTAAGTTACAACTATAATGGAAAATGTTTTCCAAAGTTAGTCAGCTTTATTAAACGACTATGTTTGAATTAGGATCGATGACTATGTTGGTTGCTCAAATTGCTATTTATTTGATACTATGGAGCAAGAATTAATTAGATTTGGATGTTGTGACATCCTTTTGATTTGAGTACCTCATCTACAATTCAATGGTTGCAGGGTAGATTAGATAGGATGAGTGGAATTATTCAAAGATTAATATTGCATATGAAGAGAAATATTAATATAATGTTTGACATATGGTGAATGTTTAATAAAATAAAGTAATATGACCTATTTATTTATCTCAATGCTAAAAAATTATGTCACATCATTCTAGAAATAAAATTCTAGTAAAGTTTGTGATTGTTCGGCATTGTTTTAATCTTTTTTTCAATTTATAATCAGAAATGCTCTCTTATTGATATTATTGATATTGTTCATATGATTAAACTTGGAAAATGCCAATATCATGCTTCTTTTAGGTATTAATACTTCAACTGGAAGTTGTAGCTACCTAATGGCACCAAAAGGAGAAAATAACTAAGGTTATGTTAGTGTTTGTATTATATTTCTTTTTAAACAAATATATTTATATATTTCTTTTGATATATTTTGTTTGTATCTCATCCAATTATATTTTGTAATTTTTCTTCATCAATACAAGACATTGACTGGAGGGATGAACCAGGAGTAGTAACCAAAGTTAGAGATCAAGGACGTTGTGGTAGTGTTATAACATTTGATTGTGTTTTTTTTTTTTTTGTCTATTTGTGAGTGATTTGTTACCACTGATATTTCAACTTAATTAGAATTTTCCAACAGGCTCCTGTTGGCTGTGAAGGCTATTAGCTATAGAATCTCACTATCATGCAAAGGACAATCATAATGATTGTATAATTCTTCCTCACAAGATGTGCTTAACAACATCTTAATACCAGAAGGGTTTGAAAAACTTAAACCAGCAACTAAGCTAAATGGTCACAAATGTTTCTCATAATCAATTGTTAAGGTATTTTGTTGGATACGTCATCAAAATGGCTGTGTGATTCGAAGACTTGTATCTATTCGTGGGAGCAAGGCAGGAGCGTAATAATTCGAGAACGATAAGATGCTATATATTTTTCATCTTCTCTTTCTTTCTAAGATTGTTTGAATGAAAGAATGAAATAGATTTGAATTCGATTAAATTGTTTGGAATTAAGACATGTGAAAATAAATTGAATTCCTTTTTGGTATATTATAAATTTTAACTTTTTATTCGCTAAGTTACCATAGCACATCAAACTTACTTTTGTCTAATTTATTTTCAGGCATGTTTATGTAATTGAATTCTCTTTAGATTTTTATGCTATGTCATTGCTTTCTTACATTTTTCTATCCTATAGCCAATGTATAGAATTGACAATATCAAGTTTGTGGCGACAAGCAAAATGAAAAGAATTGCAAAACTTCAACCAATTGTTGCTACATTGCATGTAACACTAGAATTTAGAAATCCTGAGTTATATGTATATTGTTTTATTTATTTACATGATTTCATTAATATAATATTTCTTCTTTGATTAAAAAATAGTAGTGGTGTGATGAAGTAAACATCTCAACAAAAGTAACAATATGCATTATGTGGATATAGTTGGGCATGGAAAATTAACGATAGGTGGGGAAAAAGGAAGGTATTGGATAATAAAAAATTTATGGGGTGAATAGTGGTGCGATCAAGATCACCCTATGCCGTTTGCTTTTAAGGACAACATTCATGGAATCGAAGTAAAATGCAATAGAATGCTACCTGTCTTCATTCATTGTCCCTACAAGGATTTGCATTGTGAGCCTATATTCTAAGGCAGCTTGTAGGAAAAAAAAAAAAGTCTCTCTTAAATAGTAGTAGCAATACTTAGATTGTTGACATAGCCAAACCAACAACTTTTGTTTACAATCACTAACACAATAGAGTTGCTATTTTCATATAAGATTTTTGACCTTAGAAGTTCATGGTTATGTACACTAATTAGATACCCCAAAAATTTTAGAGAAACCTTATAGCAGTTCAACCATGGCCATATTAATTGTCACAGAGCTACATAGTTTATGATAATAGTAGCAGTGCTCAATGGCACAAAAAGATTTTTGTCAAAATGTACGAATAATGTAACATCCTCCCAAGTACAACCCCATTCTTAAGCCATGTTATCATACTCGAGAGTTATTACTTGTTAATTAGCGGACCTTTCTTAATTATCTATAGCAAGCTCGATTCACGTGCGAAATAACTAAGCGTAATTCTATTAAAACATATTACAAGTAAACACCATATTCGTTGAATACACAGCTAAAATACAAAAGGAAGCTCCTCTATGAGCTTTAGTACATGTTTGTCCTCAAATACATTTACATACATTTTCCATCCTACTAAGTACAACAGGAATAACACAGTAACTACTATACTATTGCGGTCCCACATTCCTTTGCGTAGCAGCATCATCGTCCTCTGGCTTAACCTAGGCGACATGGAAGCACAAACCATAGGGGTGAGAATTTTAAAATTCTTAGTAGGGAACTCCCCAATCACAATCATAATGGCATCGTTATCGCCCTAGCCACTTTGGTTTATTCAAACTGTGATCATGCAATATATTCTAAAGGTTTATTTTAAAGTTTCAAAATCATCCTTCCGAAGTGGGTAGCTTTTAACAATCAATTAGTACGTGTACATATATTTAGAAGCTCAAACACATAGTAAGTAAATCTACTTAGAAGATTTCATACGATATGGATGATGCATGTGCCAAATACAGTAAAGTTATCTCAAAGTGACCTGGTTTCCATCATGGCCATAGAAAGCCAACTAGTGCATTTTTTCTCTTTTCATTGACATAGGAAAGACTTAGTTTATACCCAACGGGTATTTTCAGTGGACAACTCCACAATAGATCCGTTTATACCCAACGGGTATTTATGGTGGATCACACCACACAAGGGAACGCTAAGGACTGAGCTCATTCCTATACGTGATCATCGAACTTCATTTTTTTCCATTTCTGAATCACACACAGATCTATTCCTAGTCGATACGTCTATCGACTATAAATTAGGGGCTTCTTTTCAATTTCCTTCCCTCATTCAACCTAAGTCTTGTTTTTATTTTGTCCATATGTGTAAAACATGCATGACTGAAATTTATATATATTCTCTTTTTCAAATGCACGCATAATGCATATACAGGCATCCATTCAAAATATAATCTCAATTATGCCTCTAGCATACTTTTATATGTCACAAGTCACATGGCCAAACACTTAATATCAAATACTCATATCATACTAGAAGCCAAAATGCCATTACATTCTCAATTCAAAGCATTGTTTCATTTCCAGCACAATGGGCAGTTTTCACCCCATTGTAGCACAATTTGTTTTGCTCATCAAACAATCAATTTAGAGGTTATAAAAATTCTTTAAGACACGTCAATGTGTCTAGGAGACCCTGTAAAAATTTCATAGCAAACAGGGCTCCCTAGCCTTGTAATTAAATTATACAAATTTAGTGGTTGGAAGCCACTCATTCACAGCAATTAGGGCCCTTACAATTTTTAACCATAACAAATGATTGAATTAACTCACAATAAAATTCAAAGTGATACTTAAATATGTTAATAACTTTGTGTAAAAATTTCAAAGGCTAATTTAATCATTTGCTATGATAATAAATTCAGACAAATTTACTGCTTTAGTCTCAACAATCAGGATAGCATCTGCCTTATTTCGGTTTCTGATTTTTTTGAGGTAGTAAACCTTAAAACTAACACCCAAGAAAATTTATGTAGTTATTTTAAGGTGTTATATTCAACATATAATTTTTATAGCTCATGAAAACAGCCACAAATATACCAGAAAATTCGTGAACCACTGCTGCCCAGGACAAAAGAAATTCAGATACCTAGTCCAAACTTATTTTGATAAAAACCCTCTTTTAACACCATTCAAACACACCACCAAAAATCATACATCAATATCAACATAATATCAACCAAAAAAACTAGAAATTTGGGACCTAGGTCATGCTAAAACAGATTAGAAAAATTTGACAAAGAAAGGCAACAAAAACCCTACCTGTAGTAACCTATTAGCTCCTTGGCTTCAAGATTAACCAAACTTGATTCCTTCTCCTCCAAAGCTCCCAATCTAACTTCAAACCCCTCTGATATCAGTGAGGTGTGAGGAAGAAAGGTAAGGATTGATGAGTGATTGAGATTTTGTTCGGTTAGATTTGTAGGGAATTGGGTGTAGAACAAGCTTAGTGAAGAACTTTTGATGATCCAACAACTCTAGCTTGGAGTTTTTGGGCTTGGAACTCAAGAAAAAACTCTTGAGGACAACAATGGTGGCTGCTCTCTTCTTCCTCTTGCTGACCACGAAATTACTCTTGTCTTGGAGGAGAAGTTGGTGACTAAACTTCTTATAATTAAAGCATGGAAGATATTTACCAAAGAAATCATTACTTAGGTGACAAAGCAACAATGGATGGCTAAGATTTAATCTTGGATTCCAAGATTAAATCTTGGCCTTCACATACTCTAAAGAGGTGGATATTATCCACTAGTTATGATGGCAATATCTTTCATGTTAGAAATCGCACACCGAAATCTCACCGAACGGGTAAACACCGTACCTGATTAACCGATATTGCCCGAAAATTAATTTTAAGTATAAAATTATCATTCCCACCTATTTCTAACCTTATTCCCATGTTTTCCTAATTTCGGGCACCTTCAGGGCCCGAATCTAGGGTTTCAGGAGTCGCGGGCCCATGGGGCCCGTAGGGTTACTATTCATCCCGCCCAGGAAATTTTTTTTTTTAAACGTTGGGCCACCCTCATCGTTGCTAAACTGTTAGATTTTTAAAATTATGACTACTAAAGTTTAAATTAATTTTTAAATAAATTTCAAGGTGTTACAAATAATATATTAGTGGTATTAGCTCTAGAACCCTTCAGAAAGCTCTATTGCTTAATATTTTAATGACAATAAAATAAATTTTGTCGAAATGTTTTGAAGAATGGACTAATGTTTTACTTGAGTTTCTTGAAATTTTAACAGGACCACTCTCATAAACATACAAGTTCAATCAACAAGATTTTTTTTCATTATATCATGTCTCAACATGATTTTAATCCCATTTAAAGAGATTCAGAACTCTAATGATGTGAAAAATAGTCCTAAAAGCGAACTTGATTATTTTATATATGTGAGAAAAAAATATCAAAGTCAGAAACCAAGTTCAGATCTTCAAGAGATGATTCACACATTTAGAAAGTACTATTTAATGAAGAAATTAATCTTTCCTGAAGCAAGTCATGATCATAGTCTTCAATCTTAATAAAAAGATCTCTATCAAGCTCAGATTGAATAAGTGAAGAACAATGAGAAAGTTAGAAACTGAAAAGCGCATTAGAAAGCATGCTTTCAGAAACTATGCTCACTTTGCATAAAGAAGGAAAACTTCAAAATTCAAATTAAAGTCAACTTATGACAAGGACTGGCAGTGACATTTTACTTTTTCACTTGGTCAACCATCCCATCTTCTAGAAGAAAAAGTTTAAAAACCACGCCTAGAAAGTAAAAAGTAGTTTTTGAAACTTTACTTAGAAACCATATTTGACAACGGTCTTTGCACCTAAAGTAGCTCTGACATAGCCGAGCTAGTCTTCAAGATGGCATTTCCAGGGCACAAAAAGAAGATCAACATGTGTCAAGAGGAAGCAAAATCAAGGGGCAACAATCTGATTTGAAGAGCAAGTATAAAAGGATGTCATGAGTATACAACTTAAGACTTTTGCAACTTTGCTAAGAATGCAAAAACGAGAATCCTTCTCCTTTTCTATAAAGAACATTATGTCTTGTAATCAGTTCTATTTGGTCAAAAACTTCTTTCTAGCTTCCATTAGATAACACATTCTTCTTAGGAAGAATTTTAGAAATAAGTCACTCAAAGTTTTCAGGTCATATATTGTTTTATTTTTAGAAAAACTTGAGTGTTTATTTGTTGTAGTGAACCAACTTTAAAACCAAATCATTGTACCTTGATCCATTAGTGATCATTTTGAGATTAGCTTGGAGAGAATGGTCAAAAATTACTTAGAAGTGATAGTAAATTGGAGCTACTTGGAAATGACATTAAAAGCTAATCAAGCCTAATATGGCTTCCCCATATTGTATTAAGTCATATAGTATTTTGACATATAAGGGGATTATTATGTATACCTTTATACATTACGTTATTTGCACTAAATAATAAATAAGAGCATAATGTATAGTAAAATAGTAAAATAAAGTTTAAGTACCAAATGCACCAAAACTGTAGCTATGATGCAACTTTGTCGTCTCTCAAGGAGGCTATGTCACCTAGTTAGAATTTGGGGATTTTGAAAATCAATTTGTAATAATTAAAAATAATTGGGAATAATCAAGAATTAAAGGCACTAGTGCAAGGTATTCCTGAAATTGTGATTAATTATCATGGACTAAGTATTGAACACATTAGTGGCTATTAGTAATTACTTACTAGCAATTATACTAGTGATTAATCGATCTTTAGAATTTAACCAATGCAAATAACTAGTAAACGGATCCCAATTTATTAGAAACACTGATTTAATACACTAAATTGTTATAGCCTAACCACCAATTGGAAAATTAATTCTAATATTCTCCCTTAAATATAAACTAACTGATCAATCAATTTATGCACAAAGGGTTTCCCTAAACGACAATCACCAATATAGTTATTCAAATAAAAATTGTAGCAATTGCACCAATAATTATAAGAATAAAAATTTCAGAACATTGAGAAAACTAATGCATTCAATAGAAAAAGGTCTTAAATTTCATCCCAATCCATATGGAAACACTTGCACTAGTAAGGAGAATTACTCGTCGTCTCTGGAGGATAACAACAGTGAATTAAAATAGTATCTAAAAATAATAACAATAATCCTTGCTAAATTCTCCAAGAACAAAGTAAAATCACTAATGGAACCCCTAGAGAGAGAATGAAGAGTAGAGAAAAAGATAGAGGGAGAGAGTGGCTACCAAAGGCTAAAATTAAATAGAGCAAAAAGTAAGTTAAAAGTCTATGCTAATCCTCTTTATACTATATGCACAAATAACCAAGTGGGACTCAAAATTAGGGATAAAATCTGACTTCTGTGCACTATCGCATAATCGTTGTGGCTCTAAATGAGCACTCCAGTGCTCACTAGTTTGAATCTTTTGTTAGGCTTGGAAAATAGAGGTCTTCCTCCATTTGGTCATGTTTACCCCTTAAACATCTCAATTTGTCCTTGACGAAGTAGCGATTGTAGCTCTTTGAACAAGCTTTCCAACTGCATAAAAATCATCTCAATTGTCTTTTATAGCTCTAGATATTTGCAAAACACTAGGCGTTGTGCAATGTTTGACTACTATAGCGGTGATTACAATATATGAATCTTGCGTTCAGTTGCTCCAAGCTCCCTTGCAAGTTGTCTTGCACTTAAGTGGAGATTTTGCATGCATAATAACACTCAAACATAGAGGGGGTCACATGCATTGGGCTTTCATAATCAATAAATCCCATAATCCTGGTGCAATTATCCAATAGTTTAACAATTATGAACAATGAGGACAATGTTTATTTTCAAAGCAAATGCATGATAACAATGCACAACATGATGTAAAAATACCTAGAGTTTTGAGAGAAAATAATATGCATAAATGCAAGTTATCAAACCCCCTACACACTTGCAAACCATCATGCAAGGAACTAGGACTCAAGGAATAAATCCAGCCTTAGCCTACTCAACTACAAAACTCCCTTACACCCTAAAATAGACTCAAAATGCATGAAGATGACAAGATACCAATGCTGATGAACCTAGAGACACATGCATCAAGGCCTAACACATATATCCAACAAAACTCCAACAAGCAAGGCATGATTAAAAACATTATATACAAGGTCAATTTCTTAACTATGATGCATGGATTAAGCATAATGAGCCTTACTAGGTTAGTGTTTACCACTCAAGACTCTTTAGGTGTTTAAGGGCTAAACTTAACTCTTAGTGCCTCTCAAGTAGAAATGCACTACCATAAGCTTGAGTCGGTCCTACTCTCTACATGTCATACATATATGCTTGCAAAAATCAAGAGGGCTTTGTTCAGGTTGTAATGGGGCTAAGGCGAAGGTGAGGATTCATATGAGTAATGAAGCTAAGCCTCCAACTAAAAAAGAGCAAATGCAATTGTAACAGCACAAATGCAAGAGACTATACTTTCATTCAACACTTTACATTCATAAACCCTAAATCCATAAGGCAGCACACCTTGGAATCCAAAACTTTACTATGCACAATTTTTTCTTTTTTCTTTTTTTAGCTTGTCCTTTGGTGTGTCACCCTTTATTCTGCCAAACTTACACATTGTCTTCGCCCCCTCGACACTTAAATAGGAGCATGCCTTTATGGTTTCCCCCACACTTATGCTCAAGCCCACACACACAAGATATGCACGTTTTTTCTCCTAAGCCCAAAGGTTGGGAATTGTCATGGTTTTTCACTTTTGGCTAAAGATGTACTAAACCCAAAGAAAGGGTCAATGGGCTCAAAGGGCTGACAATGGATAATGTGTAGGATGACCATATGGGCAATGGCTAAAACAAATGAAAAACTACTCTATCACTTCCAAGCATGCGCATAATGTTAATATAGTTTCAAGCAAGACCTAAAGCAAGTTTTAGAGTACACAACCAAAGAGAGAATTACACACACAAGAAAATTGGAATGACATGTAGCATGTTCCATCCACACAAGCTCAAAAGTTACATTCATGCACTTAATCTAGCAACAAAAGTGAAATCACCAAGCATGTGTAAGAGAATTAAATCAGTGCCAAGCAAGTCAAAATAGGGTAAAGGGTGTCAGCCTATGCATGTGATATCTAAGTGTCAACAGGAATTGAAGTTCCGATTAGACTCTAACCACCTAAACATGTGAAACTAGCCTAAGCATGTTTTATTGAAAAATAAATGACAAAGGTACATGAAACTTGCTCACAATGGATTATCTCCCACTTAGCACTTTGCTTTAACCTCCCTAAGTTGGACGGTTGAGCCCCTCTGGGAGGGGGGATAAACATAATCAAGTTCAATGGTTCCCATGAAAGGCCAATGAGTTGCTGGTCTTGTAGACTAGCACATACTACTAATGCATGCTCTTAGGGGCGCATCCCAAACCTGTTAGATCACCTTGATCAAAATCATAACAAGGCTTTGGGGTTGTTTCCACTTCAAGACAGTGCCAAAATTTGATGGAGGTTGTTGCTCCATGAGCCTACAAGCCTATAAAGTTATTATTCAAGTCCTACCTGGAAAATTTTTTTCTACTTATCCATTGGGTCATCCTCATTATCACTAAGTTTGTTAGAATATTCAAATTCTCATCGATAAGGCTCAAATTAATTTTTGAATAACTTCAGGATGTTATAGTAAAGATTGGTGTATTGGTGGATGACACGATGGCACTTCGTCACTGAACATTGTCAGGAAGCAACAAGTCAAGTGAGAGGTGGCGAGGGTGAGGGAGAACTCTTCAACGGATTAGAGCAATATATTGAGATGTTGGAGATGAAAGAGAATGGAAGGAGGTTTTGATGTGTCCTTTATTTAGAATCAGGACAAAATGAAGATGTTCCTTCAAGTTTGAATTTTGATATTTTGGTTTTTAATTTGTGTTAGAAGAATGTTTCACAAACTATGGGAAAGGGATAAGGCAGCTATATTTAGCTAGAAGAGGATTATCAACTCTTGCAATAGGAGAAAGCTAAGGAACTAGAGTTAGATAAATTTGACCACAAATCTAATTGATGTCAAATTTTAAAATTTTAGGACTAAATTAATGTCAAAAAAGTTTTTAGGACTAAATTGATGCCAACTGAAAATTTTAGAACTTATAAGAGCATTTACTCAAAAAAAAAAAAGATCCAACTATACTTCCTAAGCCAAGTTAGTTACATTTCCAATTACTTCAGTTTTGATCACATGTTTCAACCAAAAACAAAAAGCTTTGTTCACATGCAGGTGCGATAACTACATGCAGCAATTTGTTCACATGCAAGTTCTGCTATTAATTAGGTATAGCAATTTTTTTTGACACAAGAAATTGTAAAATTTGATAACCATTAACTAGGTGCAGTAGAGCTAGATTTGAAATCATGTTTATTTGTGATTATTCACTCAAATTTTAGAAATGGAAAACTATTAGTATTAGGTAGGTCCAATAAAGCACGATTTGAAGCGTTCAAACTCAATGTTTATGCATCAAATGGTCAGGTTGGTCCAAGGTCAATAAGCATCTATTTGAACATCTAGAAATTTAAGTTTTAAGTTGCAACTCAGTCAATTTTGCTAGTTTCTGAAGGGTGCACTTGTTGATCCATACAAGGGAAGCTGCCATTTATATAGTACAAGGGCAGTCAATCAATATGCATAAAGAAGACATCTTATACAAAAAAGTAAAAATTTCTAATTTCCAAGAAACATAACAGTGGGTGTTGAACATTTAACTCATACACTTGACAATTTAATCTGTTCTTCTAACATGGGAAAGCTTCAAAAGCAACAAACTCCACATCCAACATCTAGGTTGACAACAGAATTTTCATCGCTCCTATCCATTAGAATTCATGTCAGGCTGAACTTCTGAACCAAGTTGTAATCCTTGTAAAGAGGTCTGGAGAATGATTAAAATATTAACAACTTAGTTATAATTTACCAAATGTAGACTAACTTGATAGGAGATATAGAGAAGCGAGTAATCCAAAAGATGTTTATGCTATAGATGCTTTTACTTCTACAATCCACGATAATGTAAGTTGAGAATGTCTATTTTTGATCATGTACGTTGAGAATGCCTATTTTTTATTTGATAAGATTTCTACATCCTATATAGAAATGAACTGGAACCTTATCCAAACATTTAAACCACAATTTGTTAATAATAGAGTTCAGAACATAGGAATAAACAAGAATATAGACCAGGCCTTGTGCCCTTCTTCACTACTTGGTTTTTTAAAAAACATTTTTGGTACAAGTAAGGACTAAATATGAAAATAAGTGGGCCATAATTTCTGTTTATACTCATAAGACCTGTAACTATAGAAGCCTTTGCTCTATTTGTTGGAATTTCCTTGTATGGGGTACAATTAATTGTGGATTTTATTTTGTGAAAATTGGGTTGACGATATGATCTTGATTGCAGACAAGCATGATAAGCCTAATAATTCTAATTGATCCATGTTATTGGCTGTGCACATCTATTACTAAAAATTAGTGTGGTTAGGTAGCATAGTGTAGGCCCATTATCATAAGCCCATAAGGGTTTTGCTGATAGTGACTCTTGATGGGAGAGTTTATTGTGGTTATAAATACAAGGCTAAGCCCCGCCCCCTCCCTACCACTTACCAAGATATGCATTTCTAGCTTGCTCTATTGACAACTTCGCCTTGTGAAAGAGTGGATAGGGAGAAGGGTCTGCAGAGGAACACTCCTCATCTCAATCACAAATCTCTCATGGCTAATTCAGGTATGCCTTTTATCCTAATTTTATAATAGTGTCTTGAATTTATATGATCCAAAATTATCTTACATGTGGTATTAGAGCCGATCTTAGGATCGATATGCCAAGTAACTAGGACGCTGGGCTCCACTAGGAGGGGTGGAACTAGTCCGACATTAGTTGGGGATGGGAACAAAGCATGCCTTATAAGGGTGTGGATACCTCTCCCATGCAGACATGTTTTCCCCTTGAGAGTGGGTAAAGCAAATCCATAAAGAGCATCTAGCTAGGCCCCAAAGGGGACAATATCTACATGTCAAGTGTTACAAATGGTATCAGAGTCAAAATCATATAGATTCAAGATCCGTTGTTTAATATTGAATAAGCCCTTTGTCTTCTTTGATGAACTTAAATTGTTTCCCTTTTCGAAATAGCAAACCTTTTGTGTTGCCAAATCATAATTCTGAGTTTGCTTTCTCGATATGTTGGCTAATTCAGTATTGTAAATCAATTTATTATTCACCTTTTTTCTCATTTATTTTTTTGGAATCGAATGCCATTTGACTTTCTTTTCAAAGTTATAGAATTTTTTGTTAATTCCCATATGTTTTAACAAATTTTGGTTTTGGGAATTTTTTTTTTTTTTTTATGTGAATTGATATATATATATATATACACACACACACACACATATGCGCAAGTAGGTGATTGGTGTTCACTTATGTGTTTATACACTATACATGTCCAAACCAGCTATTTTTGTTACTCCGCTGTAATTAATTTATTTTAATTTATTTTTCTTATTTTGGGCATTGTATGTATAAACATATATGTATCTATATGTATAATTTAACTTGAAAATATTGTATGTATAATGACTTAGAACGTGTTAAAAGTATCTCATATTTTACTAGATCATTATTGTTGTCTGTTGGGCATTATTTCCCTTTATGATTAGTTTTGTGAATTCATATAAATATTTATCACCAAAGTGATTTATTTATGTGAGTTTGTTAAAATTGATCACCATGTGAAGGATATTTTTTAATTACAGCATACAATTGCCACCCCAAAGGGGGTTATTGTGTGCTATAATTAGGAATTGTGGGGCATGTTATGTGAGTTATTTTCTAATGTTTGAGATTATCATCCCAAAGGAGGTTTTCTTAAGTATTGGAAATTTTCTTACTATTAGCTTCACATTAAGGATCTTTATACATTTTTGCATACCCACCCCAAAGGGGGGTTGTGATTTTATATTTAGATTCTTGATATGACATATATTATTGGCAAGCTATTTTTGTTCTAATGGCCATGTGACTAATTATTGTTTTGCACTCCTATTGTAGTTTCCTTTGCTATTTATAGCAATATAGCTACAATTGAGGTTTTGACTAGTTCAAACCATAAGAGATGGAAATAGGACATTGATTTGGCTTTGCATGTAGATAAGCCAAAATGATCTTATAGATGAGAGCACACAAGAACAGAAGGACTATTATGCAAAGTATGAGAGGTCTAATAGGTTAAGCTTAATAGTGATTAAGAAAACCATTTCAGATCACATTCTTAGCGGCTTGCTATATACCAACAATGCTAAGGAACTTATGAAGCAATAGGGCAAAGGTATCTTGTATCAAATAATGCTGAGTCTTGAACGTATATGAAAGAACTGACTACCATGTCATATGATTATTAGTTCCAGAACCCTTTAGAAAGCATTAAAGCAAAATGTTTTAAATGATAGCACAACCAATTTAGAGAAAATATTTTGAAGAACGACTAATGTTTACCTTGAGTTTCTTAAAGCTACAAATAGGTCTTTTTGTTAGTATAACACGATTCCTAAAGCGAAAATAATTTCACTTTGCATGTGGAAACATGATTTATCTCGTTTAAAGAGATGGGAACTAAATGGAAGTGAAAATTATATCGTGAAATGAACGTATACATGATTAACAGATTGAAGAAAATTATCGTGTACAAGAAACCAAGGCTTGATATTCAAAGTAGCACGCGTCTTCAAAAAGTACACTTCAAGTAAAGTTTTCAATCCATCTATGAAGCTAATGTGTTCTACAACCTTCAATCATCATGATTGCAATCATAGCATCATCTACAAGCTCTGATTGAAGCTGGAAGACAAAGATATATCAAGGAACTGACAATGCTATTTAAAAGTTCACTTTACAGTGAAACATTGCACTTTACAAGAAGAAAAGGAAATTTGAAATTCAAATTTAAAGTCAAACCCAGTTACAGATTAGTGTGTCATCTCTTCTGCCAACTTAGTCAACTACTCTAGCTTCTAGAAGGAAGAGTTGAAAAATCTCATTTATAAAGTAAAAAGTAGTTTATGAAGGTAGCCTCAAACCATAATTTCACAACGGCTTCTGCAATAGCTCTAACACAAGATGAGCTGCTCCTCTAAACTACTTTTTCAAGACACAAATAGATGATCAACACATGTCACTTGGACAAAAGATCAAGGGCAACGGTCATAAATGCAAACCATCTATAAATAGAGATGTTGTGCTCGTAAAAAGAAGATCTTGATGTTGCATAAGTGTTGAAATGGTGTAAAACTTCTTTCTTTTCTGTGAAGTTCATTACATCTTGTAATCAGTTTCCTTATCTGTAAAAACTTCTTTCTATGTTCTTAGTAGATCATACGTTCTTCTTAGGAAGAATCTTAGAAAGAAGTCATTCAAGTTTTTCCCAGGTCTACTATTGTATATTTTACAAAAACTTGAGTATTGGTTAGTGTTGAGTGATAAACCCAAACACAAACCTTTGTAACCTCAATCCAGTAGTGATCAGTGTGAGCTAGCTTGGAGATACTAAGTAAATACTACTTGTAACGTGAGAGTGGTATGATCTATAGTCAAGGTTTAGTTTGAAGTGGTTGGTCAAAGATTACTCAAGTTGTGACAGGATAGTGTACTTGCTAGTCACTGGCTTAGCTTGGAGAGGTTAGTTAAAAACTACTCGGTTTATGACAATAAAGGTTGCTACTGGTCACAGATAAAAGCTTGGGAAGGCTATTGTAAAGACTATCTAACTTTCTTAGGTTGAGAAAAGTTTTTAGTGGAACTCAATTATGGTTGAGAACTGGATGTAGGCAAGTTGGTTGAACTAGCATAAAAACATCTATGTAGTATATTCTTCTCCCTTAACTCCTTTATATTTACTGCTTTTGCGCGTATCAACTGTGTTTTCTGAATGACCTTTTTTACGCATTTTATCTTATTCGTTGTAGTTTAGAAAGTAGCTTTCAGAAGTAACTAACACTATTTTCACTGCACTTCAAGCTCATAGCTTGATAGTATTTTGTTTAAGTTTTTCAGAAGCTAGGAAGGAAAGAAAAAGTGAAGCACGATTCAACCCCCTTCTCGTACGCTTTTCTACCTACAATGATAACACTAGGGGGTCAAGGAATACATTATGAAAATGGTGTATCTCCAATCTAAACTTAAGGCTCTTAAAATTCGCATTGATGATAGCTTTCTTGTTCATCTTGCTTTGAATTCTCTACTAGTTGAGTTTTCCCAAATTATGACTGCTTATAACACCATGAATGAAACATGGACTGACATGACCTGATCACTAAGTGTGTTGCTGAGGAAGAGAAAAACAAGAAAGAAAAGAGTGAGAGTGCCTTTTTAACCTTCCAGCCTAATCCTTATCATGGCAAGGGTCCTGCACATCATGGAAAAAATAGAAAATATGCTAGTGGCTCTGTTCATTATAAAGGAACTAACAGGAGGGTAGCAATCCTAATCAGAACCCTTTTGTAGGAGGTCCCAGCTACCATAGGAAAAACTATGAAATGTTTCCATGGTAAGCAGAAGGGTCATGTAAGGAAGGATTGCCCTAGGTTTAAGTCTTGGTTGCAAAACAAATTGAAACAAGGAGGTATTTCTTTAGCTTTTGTTACTTTTGAATCTTATATAGTTGATGCCCTTTTAAATACTTGGTGGTTTGATAGTGGTGCCACAACACATGTTGCTATCACCTTGCAGGGGTTCATAAACAAATGGAAACCAAGTCTAATGGAAGCCAAGCTGATGGTAGATAACAATCTTGAAGTTGATGTTGAGTTTGTTGGAGATGTCAAGTTGTCTTTAGAGACTGGTTTTGAGGTTGTTTTAAAGAATGCCTTTTATGTGCCTTCCTTTAGGAGAAAATTAATTTCTGTTTGTTTTAGACAAAGTTAGTTTCATTTTAATTTTGGTGGTGGAAAAGTTAATTTAATATGTAACTTTAAAGTTTTGGGACATGGTTTTTTGGATAATGGTTTATATAAATTATGTATAGCTATAGATGATCCTTATGCTTCTTTAGTTGTTGAATCTTCAACTATAAAGTGTACTAGAATTAAGGATAAATCTTACATATTGTGGCATAATGCTTAGGACATATCTCTAAGGAAATGATTGTTAGATTAGTTAAAAATTATATTCTTCCATTGCTCTTTTTAGATGATGTAGAAATTTGTGTTGATTGCATTAGGGGAAAATTAACCAAGAGTAAAAGGAAAGGGGCAACTTGTAGTTCAGACCTTTTGGAAATTATTCACAATGATATTAGTGGGCCTTATTCCTCTACAATATGTGGAAACAAGTTCTTTATCACTTTTGTTGATGATTTTTCCCGATATGGCTATCTTTACTTGATTAAAGAAAAATCAGATGCCTTAGAAAAATTCAAAATTTTCAAAACCAAAGTTGAAAAGCAATTGGGAAAAGTCATAAAAATTGTGAGGTCTGACCTGGAGGTGAGTATTATGGTAAACATGATATTTCTAGGCAGCATATGGGTCCATTTGCCAAATACTTACAAGAGTGTGGGATAGTTGCCCAATATACCATGCCTGGTAGTCCTAAGTAAAATAGGTGATGAAAGACATAATCACACCCTTAAGGATATGATGAGGAGCATGATGAGTAGACCAAATTGCTAGATTTTTTTTTGGGGGGATGTCTTAAAATTGCCTTGTATATTCTTAATAAAGTTCCTTCCAAATATGTTCTAAAAACACCTTTTGAACTTTGGACCGGAGAAAGCCTACCCTTAACCATTTTCAAGTTTAGGGATATCCAGGAAGTAAGATTGTATAACCTTAGAGAAAAAATTTGACTCTAGAACTAGTCGATATTTGTTCATAGGGTATCTGGACCATGCAAAAGGCTACAAGTCTATAGTCCTAGTAGAGGTCATCAGATCGTGGAGTCTTTAACTTGCAAAATTTCTTGAATACGATGTTGCTGAAGTTGAAGTTCCTCCAACTAATGATGTTCATCTAGACCCTGTAAGAGGTTCATTGCCCTTACCAATTTTTCATGATGTTGTCATGCCAATGGAAAGACATGATGCTCCTATTCATGATCCAATTGTCCATGTTGAGGTTCCTTAACCTATAGAGGTTTTGTGGAGGCCCTTGTTAGGAGATCAAAGACACAAAGAAGACCGGCAATATCAAATGATTATTATGTTTACCTTGGAGAGCATGACTATGATATTGAACAAGTGATAGACCCTATAACTTTTGAGGACGTTGTATCTTGTCCTCAATCTTCCATGTGGATAGATGCCATGAAGGAGGAAATGCAGTCAATGGCCAACAATGAAGTGTTGGAGTTAGCCAAACTTCCTGAAATTGTAAACCTGGATGCAAGTGGCTTTATAAAACCAAGAAGGACTCTAAAAGTAAAATTGAGTGATATAAAGCTAGATTAGTGGCAAAAAGCTTTACTTAAAATGAGGGAATTGATTATTCAGAAACTTTCTCTGTGTCTTCAAAGGATTCTTTTAAAGTTATAATGGCTCTTGTTGCTTACTATGATTTGAAGCTACATCATGGATGTCAAAACAACATTTCTAAATGGTGAGTGGGTTCAAACTCATGATCTTATTTTCAATCATTATAAGTATGTTTTATGCATGATTGTTATTAAGCATGAAATTAGAGATGAAGATATGTATGAAGATGAATTTACAAGTAGAGATATCATACAAATGTGATTTTGCAAACATATCCAGTTTGAAAGAGTTATAAATCTCTTGATTTTAGCATAAAAATGTGTTTTAGAAAACCATGTGACCATGATTTGGAATGTTGTGTGCCATGAAAGTGTTATATATGTTCAAGAAACGATTTTGGAAAAATATGTATTTTCACAAGTTTATCAAAAGCCGCCAACTATGTTTGTTATGGAACTGAGACATATTGAACTTAGAAATATTGAACTCCCTTTTATGACTTCAATTGATTTAGACTAGGGAATTACTAAAGGAACAGAATTGTGAGTTAATGGCGTAACCTTGGTATACCAAGGCCTCCAAGGGCAAGTTATCCTTATTTTAGATTACCAGGGACGCGGTTCGCAGGGATTAAGTCTCAGCTATGGGCTCATGTTCAGGGATTGAGTACCACCATTTAGTATGAATAGTGTAATATTGAAAATAGGTGTCTTTAGAAAGGTCAAGTCTAAGCTATTGAAGTAAAATTCAGTTATTATTTGAATTTGATATTTATTCTTTTATGAAATCTAATATCCAATTTGTGATATCACATTTATTTTTTAAAAATTTTGAAAATATTATCTTATTAAATTTATTAGATCTAATGTGTTGATATTTATATTTGTATCAGCATTATATATTCTATATTTGTTGGAATTATAAAAGATGAAATATATTATATTTCCCTTTAATTTTCACATATGTTCTTTAGAAATTGATTTTAGTATAATTACTAAGGTTACGTCAAGATTTATTTAGATATCTATCATTTATATTTATGGTGTAAATATTAATTAGGATTTGAGAATATATATATATATATATATATATTATTTAGAATAATTACAATAATTACAATTTCTGATACATATATATATATATATATATATATATATATGAAATATTTAATAGATATAACTTTCATAATAATGATATTTGTTTGAAGATATTAGATATTATTTATATTTAACATGTATTATGAATATGATTTGTTACATATTATGGAGAATTATTAGATATTATTTAAGAGTTATTAACGATTAAAATTATGTATGAAATTTCTTGATCATGTAAATTATTATTATTATTATTATTATTATTATTATTACTACCAATGTATGCATTGTTCAAATTGCAACGTATTAGTGTTATTGTAAATAGCATCATCATCATCATTATTATTATTATTATTATTATTATTATTATTATTATTGGTATTATTATAACGTTATTATATATATGTATACGTAATGTTGTATGCATTACTATTATTATTATTATTATTATTATTATAACAGTAGAAATAGTGAGCATCCTCACATTATTATATGTATATATAAGAAAACTTGGTATTATGCAATTAGAACACACACACACCATGTCAACGTCACGCGCTAGGATGCAGAATTGCTTGGGATGTTTTTTTTGTACTCCTAGTATATATTTGGCACATCATAATACTCTTCAATATTCTTTTAAAAAACCTAGCCGCCTAAGGATTTTTCCCTAGAAAGAAAGACGCAATTTATCTTAGTCATCTTCGATTCTCTTCTGTAGTGCTCTTATCCTTATCATTATATGGTTATGAGTTTAGCAAATCTTTAGATAATTGTATTATGGTTTTCTTTTCTCATTATATTCCAAGTCATTCCTAATTCTTGTCTATAATTCCATGACAGTTGAGAGTGTTATTCCAATTCCCCATCATGTAGGTAGTGGCACTTCACAATGATTGGTGAGTCAGTTTAAGCTCATAGCCATACTTTTGGTCATTATTAGTATTTTCCTAGCATTATATAAATTATTTATGAAATTCTATAATGACTTATGCAAAATATATACTTTCACGGATTATACCAATTTTCAGAAAAATTATTATTTTTCACAGTTATCATGAAAACCTTATTTTAGAAAGCTTATGGGACCATATTTGATATCTTTCGTGTTATGAAACATCTTTTCCAGTTTATGAAATTATGAGACGTCAATTTAATGTTTACAGGAAATATTGATTACCATATTTTCATACTATGGATTTCCTACTAAGATTTTAGATATCAGTTATGATTTATTGAAAGTGTTGAATAAAGTATGATTCATAACAATTGTCAGATACATACTCGTTGGCTTTGAAATCACTATGTCTACAAGCTTGTGATCCTTTGGGCATGATTTTAGAACTTCAGTTATGCTCAAGTCAGATTGTTATAATATAACAATTGTCATATACATATTCTATTAGCTTCTGAAATCACTTTGTCGACATGCTAATAATCCCTTGGGCATGATTTTAGAACTTCAGTTATGCTAAAGTTAGATTGTTAGAATATAACAATTGTCAAATACATATTCTGTTAGCTTTGACATCACTATGTCTACAAGCTGGTGACTCCTTGGGCATGATTTTAGAATCTCAATTATGCTAAAGTCAAATTGTTAGAATTATCTAAATTAAGAGCTTTCAGATTTATCTAGTTTAATTGCAAGTTATTATTATTTTTAAGTAATTAGTGAGAAACAAATCAGCAAATTAATGGCTTAGGATTGATCATTAGTACCAAGTGGTCTGCTAGAGGACTAGCTCACCCAGAGGAAGGAACCTAGTGAGGTGTCCATTTATGGGACCTAGTTAGGTACCTATCAGATTAGCCATTGGCTCAGATTCAACTATTCAACTAGATATTTATATATAGAATAGTTCGTGTTTCTCTACTAATTATTGTCATGATTTCTAAATTGTTATTTTAGTATAGTTATATGTATCTAAATATATAGAAATGTTTTTATTAGTTGTATGTATATATGTTATGCATGTTATTGTTGTCCTATGTTGGTTGTAAGTAAAAGGCTCGCTTACTCAATTTTGATGAACTCACCCTCTCTTTTCCTCCCCCTTACAGTTCCAGTTCAGATTCATTTATTATTCAGACCCAGATTTGTACCTTTGCAGCTGTTCTAGTGGTGAGCTTCACTTTGTAGTGAAGTTTAAATTAGGATCATGTTAGAATAGAGTGCTAGGAGTGTGCAGGTAGGTCCTGACATCATTTATCATGCATGGTTATTTTAAAGTTATGTTATTTTATCATAATGATATTTTATGTGATTTCTTTCAAGAACATGATTTAAGATTGTTTATTTCAGTTATAGGTTTTGGAACGATTTAGAATAATTAAATATTTTATGTATTTTTTTATTAATAAAGTTTGCAAGAAGTTTTGAGGAATTTATTTATTTAATTATTTATTTATTATTATGATTTATTATAAGCATTAATTTAGTAATCTACTATGCATGATTGCATGAAATTAATTTTAGAAGGCTTCCATAAAGGACAATATCCCTTATGTGCCGATCACGATTTTTGGGTTGTGACAAAGTGGTATCAGAGCATTAGGTTTCCCTACACTATATTGGAGCAAGTGTTCACAAATAGCATGATGTTTATGTAAATGGAAGTGAGCCCATTTGCAATAACGTAGTGTTATTTGAGACCTTTAGAGTGTCATCATGTTTAGGTTCATTAGAGAGTCAATGTCTTTTTGGCATTCTTATCCTAATTCCAAGTTCCTATTCCCATGATAAACTATGTCATCAGCTATGTACCATGATCTTTGATTTCTAGGATATGTAAGGTTAAATTTGAGGACCAAATTTTTTTAAGGGGTAGAATGTAATATCCTGAAAATATGTGTCTTTAGAAAGGTCAAGTCTAAGCTATTGAAGTGAAATTCAGTTATTATTTGAATTTGATATTTATTCTTTTATGAAATATAATATCCAATTTGTGATATCACGTTTGTTTTTTTAAAATTTTGAAAATATTATCTTATTCAATTTATTAGATCTAATATGTTGATATTTATATTTGTATAAGCATTATATATTATATATTTTGTTGGAATTAGAAAAGATGAAATATATTATATTTCCCTTTTAATTTTCACATATGTTCTTTAGAAATTGATTTTAGTATAATTACTAAGGTTATGTTAAGATTTATTTAGATATCTATCATTTATATTTATGGTGTAAATATCAATTAGGATTTGAGAATATATATATATATATATATATAATATAATACAATATAATATAATATAATACAAAGTATCAATATAATATAATATAATACAAAGTATCAATTTGGTGTTAGTTCATTCCTTTTATCAGAGATTGTAATTATTCTATAAAGATTTGACTATCAATATATATATATATATATATATATATATATATATATATATATATATATATGAAATATTTCATAGATATAACTTTAATAATAATGATATTTATTTGAAGATATTAGATATTATTTATGTTTAACATGTATTACGAATATGATTTGTTACATATTATTGAGAATTATTAGATATTATTTACGAAGTTATTAATTGTTAAAATAATGTATGAAATTTCTTGATCATGTAAATTATTATTATTATTATTACTACTACTACTACTACTACTATAACTATAACATTATTATATATATGTATGCATTACTATTATTATTATTATTATTATAGTAGAAGTAGTGAGCATCATCACATTGTTATATGTATATATAAGAAAACTTGGTATTGTGCAATCAGAACACACACACACCATGTCAACGTCACGGCGGGATGCTGATTACTTGGGATGTTTTTTTTGTACTCCTAGTATATATTTGACACATCATAATGCTTTTAAATATTCTTTTAAAAACCCTAGCCGTCCAAGGATTTTTCTCTAGAGAGAAAGACGCAATTTATCTCAGTCATCTTCGATTAATCTCTTTCGATAGGTGCTCTCATCCTTATCATTATATGGTTATGAGTTTAGCAAATCATTAGATAATTGTATTATGGTTTTCTCTTTTCATTCTATTCCAAGTCATTCCTAATTCTTGTCTATAATTCCATGGCAGTTGAGAGTGCCATTCCAATTCCCCAATATCATGTAGGTAGTGGTCAGGCACTTCGAACAACGAACGGTGAGTGAGTTTAAGCTCATGGCTATACTTTTGGTTATTATTAGTATTTTCCTAGCATTATATAAATTATTTATGAAATTCTAGAATGACTTATGCAAAATATATGCTTTCACGGATTATGCCAATTTTAGAAAAAGTATTATTTTTCACAATTATCATGAAAACCTTATTTTAGAAAGCTCATGGGATCATATTTGATATCTTGTGTGTTATGGAACATCTTTTTCCAATTTATGAAATTATGATACCTCAGTTTAATGTTTATAGCAGAAATATTGCTTACCATATTTTCATACTATGGGTTTCCTACTAAGAATTTAAAACATCAGTTATGATTTATTGAAAGTGTTGAATAAAGTATGATTCATAACAATTGTCAATACATACTCTGTTGGCTTCTGAAATCACTGTCTTACAAACGGTCATCCCTTGGGCATGATTTTAGAACTTTAGTTATGCTAAAGTTAGATTGTTAGAATATAACAATTGTCAGATATATATTCTATAAGCTTCTGAAATCACTATGTCTACAAGCTTGGTGATCTCGTGGGCATGATTTTAGAACTTCAGTTATACTAAAGTCAGATTGTTAGAATATAACAATTGTTAGATACATATTCTGTTAGCTTTGAAATCACTATGTCTACAAGCTGGTGACCTCTTGGGCATGATTTTAAAATCTCAATTATGCTAAAGTCAAATTGTTAGAATTATCTAAATTAAGAGCTTTCAGATTTATCTAGTTTAATTGCAAGTTATTATTATTTTTAAGTAATTAGTGAGAAAAGAATAGGAAGTTAATGGCTCAGGATTGATCGTTAACCTTGGTACCAAGTGGTCCACTAGAGGACTAGCTCACCCAGAGGAAGGAACCTAGTGAGGTGTCCATTTATGGGACCTAGTTAGGTGCCCATTAGATTAGCCATTGGCTCAGATTCAGCTATTCAGTAGATATTTATATAGAATAATTCCTGTTTCTTACTAATTATTGTCATGATTTCGAATAAATTGTTATTTCAGGATAGTTATATGTATCTAAATATATAGAAATGTTTTTATCAGTTGTATGTATATATGTTATGTATGTTATTGTTGTCCTATGTGGGTTGTAAGTGGAGGTTCGCTCACTCAGTTTTACTGAACTCTTTTTCCTCCCCTTAGTTCCAGCTGGGATTCAGTATTATTCAGACCCAAACTCGGTACCTTTGTAGCTGTCGAGTGGTGAGCTTAACTTTGTAGTGAAGTTTAAATTAGGATTATGTTAGAATAGAGTGCTCTAGTTGTAACACCCTAATAATTAACCTGACACGCCAGGACGTATTCTAGTTGATTATTAGACATTACTTCTTGCTTTAGTTCTTTAACCATATTTTGAAAATACTTATTGAAATTATGAGCCAAATTTTTCTTTTTCGAAACATAACAAAATCGTGAGCCGCGCATAACGTAAACGATAAATAAGATAAAGCGGAAAATAACATAAAGAAAACACATCTCATCTCATCGGCTCCATCATATGAACATCCAAAGCATACCATACATAGATAGATAATATTCTCACCCAAAGGTGAGTTAAGTTCATACATCATCGTCATAATACAACAAAAGGGGAAATACATAAGGAAACATATGCACCTACAAAGAATAACCTCAAAAGCCAAAGAAGGCTATCCTAAAACTAGGGTGCGTAAACACACTCAGAGCCACCGAGAACTCTCTATGGCGCTGACCTGAAAATGAGGAACAAACCCGATCCACGGCGAATTCCATCAGGAGGGGGCACACGAGATGCTCCATGGTCGAGGCGCATGGATGGGCGCCTCGCCAATCTTGGACAACAGCCTCCTCACTCCCCGCTCTCATACGTGGGAGTAGTGGCAGACTCTCGAGTACATATGAGTAGGTGGATCTTCCGACGGTCCGTCAATGCCTCGATGGGGGACATAGTTGGGGTAGTCACGAACGGGGAGCGGAGGGATATGTACGTAAGATCCTCTCGTCATGTGTGCATGCGCGCTCAAAGACCATGTCGTCACTGAATGGGGATGTCCCAGAAAAACGATAACTAGAAACGGGGTATGCGAACGGACGTCTAAGAAGACAAAAACTCGAACCGCGCATCGTCCTTCAAAGTGGTAAGAGCGGTGCTCCAGGTCGTAGTGTATCTCCCATGTGGGGGTATCAACGACAGGACGAATGTTGCCATCGTATTGAAGACAATGACGGAAGGAAGGAAATGGAGTGAGAATCTTGCTAAAGAATTCTCGAGGCAACTCCTACTATAGTGTCATCATCAAAGTCTCCAGGAACCCTGGGTCATTAGGAAATTGTGAGCATGCTAAGTTTCATTTGTTAAGTTTGGAAATATATTTTACCGAGGTCCGTCCATTTTAATCATGCGTCTTACAATGCATTAGCATGTCATGCCCTAATAACTTCCATCTATCGTATATCTCATCATCACATCATAAAGGCTATGTATATAAAAACATCATATCTCTCATCATCACATTATAAAGGCTATGCATAGAACATCATCATATACCTCATCATCACATCATAAATGCTATGCATATAAAAACATCATATCTCTCATCATTCACATTATGAATGTTATGCATAGAACATGGTGCACATATTTCATTACTTTAGTGCCTTAGGTGACTTAAGATCTCATCATCATCATTATTTTCCTTGGGGGCCACCCTATACTCCACCCTTTTGGGAGTAATCTAGGTTATGAGCTCATACCTTGCTAGTCGTCAGCACATACTTATCCCTTTTGATAAGTAAAAATTTCCGTCTCTACCCTTTTGAGAGAACGGACTAGGGGACATGAATCACCTTTTCACCGCCTATAGTTTGATGGGTCCAAAGGATCATTTTCTCAGGATCACCTTTTCACCACCTATAGTCTGATGGGTCCAAAGGGTCATTTCCTCATATATTTTAAGTCACCTTTAAATCTTTGCATGTTATATCATAATACAATTCTCAATTCATAATCATTTATAACATTTTCTCATTTATAGTCTTATTCTAGAATAATATATATACCAACTATAATCATGCATCCGGAGATTCCCAGGAAAGAGAGGTGGGTCACAAGTGGACACGCTTAAATACCAAGTCTTCCTAGCCAGAACCTTTCCAAATTACACTTTTACAGGAATATACTTTCTTCCAGGAACAAGGGTAAATTTTTTTAAATAACAAAGAATATTTCATTATTTCATGCATAAGCATTCTCATTGTTTACAACAGCAATAATAACATGCAAGTCATGAAATCATTCAATAAGATCGAGTACTCAATAAGCATTACTCATCGCATAAACTTGTCATTCCAAAGCATTAAAAGACATCATCTTAATCTCCAAAAGTTCATTTAAACAACCGAAACTCTAAAATTGGGTAACCTCAATTATCAACTTACTTTCTTATGCATCTAAGGGATTCATTATCATTGTTACCCTTGATTACAAGTCTCTAGAACATTATTAAACCTCATGGGGCAGTATAGGCAATAAGTTATGTTCGGGTCATTACGGGTGCTAGAAGTTACGTTTTTAATCCTTTTTCTTTACCGACTTTCCCTATAATGCTAAAATCTTATTACTAAACCAATTATGAATCATTCTCACTTATCTAAACATAATAAAACATGATTCTTACAATCTCTAAGGGTTCTGGACATAATGTGTAATTCTTGTTCTCTAGAGTTTAGAAATCTTACTTTTACGGTTTACTAGATGCTAGATTCATAATTAGTGTTCGGGATCAATCCTACACGAATTGCTGCCAAGTTTTTCATGATCAATCAATCCTAAACTGAATTATATCATACTAAAACAGTTTTGGCATTAGCTAAACTTAAGGGATCAAAGATTAACTAAATTCTAGCTTTACGATTTTTCTACGAAGCTAGTTTCATCTCTAACTCACATAGAATCGTTCCCTCATCAATAAATATAAATACCTCAACTTTAAACATATCAAATCATCATCATACAATGGTAATAAACTCAGATCAATATCCGAATCATGAACCTCACATAATTGCTTAAAGTTGCATTTCAATTACACACATGTTGCTAGTTGCCCGAAGAATCAAGGTAAAACGCAAAACTCTTTTGAAATGCTTTTTCTTTGTTAAACTTGGAATGATCTTTGAGGTTAAATCAGTATCTATTTGAAACCATTCTTAAAAACATTTTAAATTCATAGAGTCACCCTCAAAGCGTTCTTGAGTCTTTCTTTGCTTCAGGAAACTTAAGACATGACTTGTTGGTCCTTGTGACTAGATGAGGCTTAGACAAACCTATCATCATCACATGGCCGAAATATGCATTCTTAGAATGCTACCATTATCCAACTTTGCTTGTAATACTTGGGCAAGTCTTTGAGCTCTAGGATTCTTAGGTGATAACATAATAATAAATATGACACGCACTTAGTTTTACATCTTTGTTATAAAATAAAGTGAGAGCATGAAATAAATATGAGATGCAACCTTTTTGTTATCTTCAAAGATTAAGTGACAACTTGTAATATAAACATGAAATGCAAGCTTGGGAATTTAAACGTGAGAATGCAAGTTCATTTATTCATTCTTGAGAACTTAGTGATGACATTGGAAGTAAACATGATATGCAAGGCATAAACTTAGACATGGATGCAAGTCCATTTTTATTTTCTTTACTAGAGCTCCTTCAAGACTTTAAAGGAATATAGATTCAACCCAACACATATCTTAGCAAAGCAAAGTGAGCTTTAGAGTTCTTTGTGCCAAGGTTTCAAAGAGAACCTTATGGCTTGAACTTCATCATCAAGCTCAAGGAAATGGATTAGGAGATGAACACCAACATTTTTTTTTTCAAACCAATCATAAAGAAAACTTCTTTAATATATACTTTTAAAGGAACTGAAAACCGAAATTATTGAGGGAAGAACATAAGAACCGAAATCTTGAGCAAGGAGAACATAAGGAAACCGAAAACTTGTTTGGTTCAAAATCAAGCCTTTGAGCTTTAGAGGTTTAACTCGTGATGGATTTACAACAAACACTTAAAATCCTCATCATCAAGCCATCATTCCATCATTATCTAGGCCATAAGGCCGAATACACAAAAAGAAAAGGAAAAAGGAAGAACCGAAATGAAAAGCTTGAAAACAAGTGAAACCTTCAAGTTTTAGAGGTCTAACATGTGATGGCTTTGCAACCAACACTCAAGAACCTCATCATCAAACCTTGATCTCACCATTATGTAGGCCATAAGGCCGAAATGCTTAAAGAAAAAGAAGAAAACCGAAATGAAAGTGCAATAGAAAGGTTCATCCATTCAACATTTTGAGCTAGGAATACAACTCATCAAAGCATAGAAATGAGTTTAGAAACAACACCCTACCTAGTTTGGTTTGAAGAAGAGGGAGAGAGCTTGGTTTCTTTGAATGAAATGAGAGAAAATCTTCTTGAAACTTTGAGGTAGAGTTTCAGCCAAGGAGGAGGAAATGAGAAGTTCTTTGAGCTTAGGAAAACTTCAAGTGTGTAAGTGTGTGTGAAGGGTTTCCAAGCATGCTTATTTATAGAGGAAATGAGGCTCATGGATGGGCAAGAGGAGGAGGAGTGGCTACGGTTTCAAGGGGAGACAAGGAAGGAAAAATCATTTTCTTGGTTGGTGGGTTCAAGGTAGGAATTTGTGGAAGTATGTTTTGTTGTGTTTTCTTTGCATGGAGCCTTGTGTAAAAATTTAAATAAATGGGATGATGGGGGACAAAGAAGCATTCAGCCACCATGTTTTAAGGAGGTGGGATTGTGTCATCCAATGTGTTGTATAGGTGTAGGTAGGGGTATCTTTGCAATTAAGGAATTTGCAAGTAAGGGCTTAAGTGAAATAATAGGCGATTTGGGTGTTTTTAAGCAATTTTAGGTTCTAACCAATTTTAATTATTTTGACTCTAGATTAGTAATTAAAATTTACTAATCTTTAATTAGAGCCTAACATTGCTTAGGTTTTGTTAAACGAGTCGAAAGCTCAAAATGCACAATGTCGAGGCAAAACGGTAATTTTTCTTAAAAACGGCCCGGGCTATGGCTTAATCAATTGTCAGACATAACTTGAAAAATCTTTTTAAAACATCTTAGTAAGGTTCGGGCTTAGTCCACGAATCGAGTTAAAGCGCAGGGCGTTTTGGTCATTTCGCGCGTCAAAACTCAAAATTGAGATTCTTCTCCTCTATTAACACACATAACACAAACAATCCCCTATTATCCTCAGAACATTCCCGAGGACGGCCGGGCCCACGATCCTCATTTTTTGAGTAAAACCTAGGGCATTTCCGATTTACACCTGGAAAATTTGCGTTACACCGGAGTGTGCAGCAGGGTCCTCGGACATCATTTATCATGCATGGTTGTTTTAAAGTTATGTTATTTTATCGTAATAATATTTTATGTGATTTCTTTCAAGAACATGATTTAAGATTGTCTATTTCAGTTATAGGTTTTGGAATGATTTAGAATAATTAAATATTTTATGTATTTTTTTTATTAATAAAGTTTGCAAGAAGTTTTGATGAATTTATTTATTTATTTAATTATTTATTATTATGATTTATTATAAGCATTAATTTAGTAATCTACTATGCATGATTGCATGAAATTAATTTCAGAAGACTTCCATAGACAGATCCCTTATGTGCCAGTCACGATTTTTGGGTCGTGACAAATAGTCTGTTCTTTTTGTAATGCCTTGAAGAAGAAAAAAATAAAAGAAAAAATATATGTGATTTTAATGCTTCCATTAATTGATGATTTTACAGATATTTGCATAAAATAAATAGAATAGTTTTGTTAAACGTTGTATATTTAGTATTTATGCATTTTCTTTCATGTCCCATGTGGGTGATGGGCGATGATTCACTCACTAAGTCCGTTGACTCACCCTCTCCCTTCTTCTAATAGTTGTAGGTATAGGTGTTTTTCCTCCTCCAGCTTTGTAGACGTAGTTGCTTATGGTGAGCCTTATTTTGAAGTAAGGCTTAGTTTAGGTTCATGTTAGTATTAGAATGCTCCAATAAACATGTAGGCAGGATCGAGCCATGCATTATTTTGAGATATTATATTTATTTTCAAAGATTATGCATTTCCCTATATGTTTTCGAAGTTCAAGTATGTATTTTGAAATGAAGGCTATGCCTAGAGAATTTTGTAGCAAACCGAAAATGTATGTATGTTTAGCTTCCAGGAATTTAAATCGATTTTCAGCTATGATCAAGATTAGAAGATGGAACTTACCCTTTATGAACAACATATTTGATCCAGATGCTTTCAGAGTTATATATTTTAAATACTCCCTATTTTATGAGTTTAAATATTATGTTTTAAATAGAGAATTGGTTGTTGATTCATAAGAAAATCATATTTTAAGTATTATATTATGATAAATAATGTATATAGAGACTAAGCCATTACGAGGCTTACATGAAGATGGGATTGCTCACGTAACGGTCATATTCCTAAGTCGGCTCGTGACATTGATGGTTTTGTAGATATTGAAAGAAAGGGCATGGTTCGTAGATTGAAGAAGTCTATCTATGGTCTAAAGCAGGCTTTTCATCAATGGTATTTAAATTTTGATGAGGTATTCATTTCACACGACTTAATAGAAAATCAGGTTGATTAGTGTATCTATCTCAAGGTGAGTGGAGTAAATTTATTTTTCTTGTCCTTTACATTGATGATATTTTGTTTGCCAGGTGATCTTGGGTTGCTTGTTGAAACTAAAAAATGTTATGTAAGGCTTTTGACATGAAAGATCTTGGAGAAGCTTCTTTTGTGTTAGATATTAAGATACATAAAGATAGAACACATCATTTGTTGGGGTTATCTTAAAGAACTTACATTGATAGAGTATTAGATCGCTTCAACATGGGAGGTTGCAAGCCTAGTAATGTGATGGTCAAAGGGAAAAATTTAGTAAATCTCATGTCCTAATAATGATGTTGAGAAGATGAGAATGAAGGACATTCTTTATGCAAGCGTAGTAGGGAGCTTGATGTATGCTCAGGTTTGTACAAGACCTGACATAGCCTTCGTAGTGTCTGTTCTTGAAGGTATCTTTCTAACCCTGGAACTCACATTGGATTGTTGTTAAGAAGGTGATGAGATACTTGAAACGAACAAGAGATTTTATGCTTGTGTACATGAATGTTGAGAGTCTTGAATTAGTAGGATATATTGATTCAGATCTTGTTGGGTGTGCTGATGATATGAAGTCTACTTCAAGCTATTTTTACATGTTAGCTAGAGGTGTTGTATCTTGGAAGAGTGTTAACCAAACTCTAAGCTTCTTCTACTAGGCATGCTGAGTTCATTGCTTGCTATGGAGAAGCTACTCAAGCTTTGGTTGAGAAATCTTATTACTGGGCTTCAGATTGTTAATGCCATTTCCAACCGATCTTGATTTATTGTTATAATAGTGCAGTTATGTTCTTCACAAAGAATGATAAGACAACCAGTGGGTCTAAGCATTTGGAGTTGAAGTATTTGACAATGAGAGATTTGGTGAAAGAAAAGATAATAGTTGAACATATAGATACTGAATCAATGATAGCAGATCCTCTAACCAAAGGTTTAAGGCCCATATGCTTTCATAAACACATTGTGAATATGGGTGTCTTGAGCCCTTTTGATGTTCTTGGTTAGTGGAGTATTATGTATGAACTTACCTTTTTGGTCATTAACTTATATAATAAACTTGGTACACATGTTCTTTAATATTATATTCGTATGTTGTAGTTAAAGTTGCAACTTTCATAATGCCTTTGTGAATACTTATATTAATGAATTTGAGTTTGGTGTTATACTCAAGCATATAGATTCTGTCTCTTCATAAACACCATGATAGATATGTAAGACACCTTGATTGAATTTCTCTTGCTTATATTGTAAACAAGCATGTTGGAGTAAATTGGAGGACCAACAAGAAAACAACATATATTTTGGATCATTTTTGGATGTTGTTTCTCTTGCTACACTAACATGCTAAGACTCGTGTCAATAGTGTAGAACTATGTTTGTGACCATGGAAAGAAATTGTGTCAATAAATGATCAATGACTGATTCAGTATAGTTGACATTATTTAATGGAGTCATATGAAAGGTGTTGTCTATAGATCATATTTTTTTTAAATGTGGCCACATATCATTTTTTTCCTTAGTTGTTCAACCCTATAGTCTTTTTCAAAATGTTTTGTAAAAGAATTTAAAAACACAATTAATTTTGTCCAAGAAGAAGAATGTTGGAATTTCCTTTTATGGGCTATAATAAATTGTGGATTTTATTTTGTGAAAATTGGGTTACTGATATGATCTTGATTATAGACAAACACAATAAACCTAATAATTATAATTGATCCATGTTATGGGCTGTGCACACCTATTACTAAAAGTTAGTGTGGTTAGGCGGCAGTGTAGGCCATTATCATAAGCCCATAAGGGTTTTCCTAATAGTGACTCTTGATGGGAGAGCTTGCTGTGGTTATAAATACAATGCTAGGTCCCTCTCTACCACTTACTGGGATACACATTTATGGCTTGCCCAATTGAGAGCTATCGCCTTGTGAAAGAGTGTATAGGGAGAAGGGTCTAGCAAGAGGAACACTCCTCATCTCAATCACAAATCTCTCATGGCCAATTTAGGTACGCCTTTTATCCTAATTCTATAATGGTGTCTTGAATTTATATGATCCAAAATTATCTTACACTATTTGCTTCCCCCTCTTCCCAAGAATAATAGGACAATAACGTATAATTTAAATATTAGTTATTTATTATCATATTGATTCAAATGGTTTGCCTATTTGAATTAAAGGCTACCCAAGCAACATATTGATTCTAATAGAGGACTCATTCATTAATTATTTATCAATCTTTCAAAGAGCAATCATCAATAATTGATAATAATCCTAAATTCCTAAAAATAAAAGGAGGTTCATCCCTTCAGTCGATCTTAACATCCAAGAAAGGTTGTCAAATTGTCAACTTGTCCATCCTAATCAGGTACTTCATGAGTATATTGCTAAACTAACAATGTTGAGATTTTAGAATCACTTTGGGATGCTACATCACTTACAACAATGACAATTAACAAGGCAGCACATTGAGATGTCTCTCCATTGATGACTAAACCTCCGACAACATACTCCTATTTCCAACAATTTATTCAAGACACAATCACCTATCATAATATCTCCTGATAATTCTCCTTACTCTTAAACTACCTCTTAACAACTTGCATGTGTCTCTATAATAACTAACTCTTAAAACATATTTGTATTATTTATTATGGAGCCTAAAGCAAAAAGTAGATCCTAACTCCATTTAGATTACTAAACACCCCATCTATAATTGTTTCGTGCAAAGATCCTATTAGGTCTTGTAACATTTGATGTTAAGGCTACATTAATTTGGAGCGAAAAACATGTTATCTAAGGAGGCTATTGATGTATATGGGCAATGAGTAGGGGATTTGTAACTTACTCTACATGTGGGCAATGGGTAATGGGTTTTGTAACTAACTATGACTCCTAAGCAGAGGAGAGAATATTCTAATTGGTTAGAGGAGGGCCTATGTAGGTAATGGGAGGGATATTAAGGAGGTATCTCAGAATTGGAATTGGGACTTGGAGAGGTGGGTTTCTTTAATACCTAACAACCTTTATTTCTTTCATTTTATGATTTATACACATACAATCACATATATAGATTACACACTATGTTTCCATTCTCTTTATCTACTATGATCCTATCAAATGGTATCAAGCTCATGGTCTTTGGAACCTTGTGCTAGAAACCATGCGACTTGATGCTTCGTGGGCTTAAGTTAGAAAGAAGATGAAGCAAATGATGAACATGGAGCAGAATATGAAGAAAATTAAAATCTAATAAGGGGAAGGTACCACCATCATCACAGATGGTCTTATGAGAGGATAATGGAGATCAATGGTGGAGAAGAAGAAGAGATCCTCCATGGATGATTAGCCTCTTGATGTTCGTACGTTTTTTAAAAATCATATAGAATGAATAGGAGGAAGAGGTAGAAGATGATGAGCTAGAGGAAGTAGAGATCAATTACCATTTTTTGCACCCAAGATCCCTGATAAGGAACCGGAGAAGATGATAGAATAAGGGAAGTAAGTTTTGGTCATATTTTCACAAGTTCTATTGAAATGGAAGAAAGGGTGGGTGAAACCAGACGAAGAATGCGAGATTAAAGTGGTGGTAGTGGTTATCAAGGAGGAGACTAGCGGCCAGTCTAGAGGTCATGGGGAGCATAGCCTCGAGCAACTGCTTCCATTGTAGGCCTTGAGTGATGAAGAGAAGGTGAAAAGAACGAGATAGAGTGACGTCATTGCATGCAATTAGTAAGGGTGTGGCCATGCGAGGAAGACAATTGTGGGTTGCATGAACATGATGCAAGCAGTGACGACCCCAACATTGGTATAGATGACAAGGATGACCCATGTCCTATGTTTGAACTGCGGAATTTGCCCAGCCTCACGTAGGAAAAGAAAAGACACGAGCTATGACTAAGTTCGAGTTATCGTGCATGACAATTCAGCTTCACCTCAACAACCAAAGCCGCCTGATTCTAAAGTCACTTGAACCGTCATGTGGGGGGAGCCACCTGAGATGGCCACAAGAGGAACTATCACAATGGCAACATGAGTGAGAAGAAAGTAGATGAGCACATAATGATGGGGAGTTTTGGATTTTGACCCACAACTATCATTCTGAACCACAGACCTAACTTTATCTTGGGCAATAGAGAAGACTCATATCACGATGCAATTTTAACCCTCATACACGCTACCCCTACTTTCACCAATAACCAGGAGCCACTGAGTTGCATAGCCACATCTGCCATGAAATTGAAGATATCATTGGAGATGATATTTTTTGAAAAAGTATCTGAGCTGTTGCGTGAAAGAGGACATATGGGCAATAGGCAGGGCATGCAAAGGTTTGGGTCCTTTTTGACCTAATGGGCCAAGCCCATATGGAAAAATCAGAGTTATTGGTCTAAAGAATAGGATTTAATGAGTTATGGAAGCCGAGCCCAACTCAAGGAGGAGAAGGATTGGATGCTGAAAAGGGAATTCACTAATGGGCTAGGCTTAAAGATGTGAGGTACCACTTGTTCACCTTGCTGAAACAAACATAAGAATTGGGCCTCAAATCTATGCGAATGAAAATAGGAATACATAGCCCAGGCTATCACTACTAACCTGGAGTCAGAAAATGCCAAAAAGGAACCACAAAGGGAGGAGACAAAGCGAAACAAGCAAAAGAAAAGCATTTGGAATACAATTATGTCTCAGGACGCATACCACCCTCAGCCTTATGGCCAAATCTAGAGACCATTCAAACTTTGGAAGACATGCTAAGAGCCTACGTTTTGGACAAACCAGGATGTTGGGATAAATATTTGCTGTTGATTGAGTTTTCCTACAACAATAGTTACCATGCCATTATAGCGATATCACCAATACGAGATGCTGTATGGCAAAAAGTGCCAATCTCCTTTGTGTTGGCACGTGTAACACCCTCCAAGTACAACATCATCCTTAAGCCATGACATCGGACTCAAAGTTGTTACTTATAAATTAGCGACTTTGCTTAAGTATCTAGAGCGTATTAGAGCGAGTCAATCAGTAACTATGTCATGTATCTACTTAAATATATAATAAAAAAAACTGAGTAATCAAATAATATATATTCAAATACATGAAAAGCTCTTATACTAGCCTCAATATACACGTCTTCTTAAATATTTACAAATATACGTATATCCAAACAAGCATGAAAAAAATGCACTTCCATGGATGCGCTTTATCATACTTAGTAATCTGAATGACATAGGAGCACACAAATATAGGGGTGAGAATTTTGAAATTCTCAGGACAAATACACAATTATAAATGACATCATCATTGTCCTAGCCACTTCATTATTAGAAAAAAAATGTGATCATGCATTACATAATAAATATTCATTTTTAAAGTTCAAAATCATCCTTCCGAAGTGGGGTTCTTTTAACATTTAAGCACTTATTACACATATATCATAATGCTCATGGTCATAGTAAATCATCCTAAACAAATAATTCAATATGATATGAGTATGCATATGATAAAATGCAGTGATCTTTAGTGAAATTATCTTTACGTGCCCTTGATATGTCGAAGGGATCTCATATACATCATCCCCACGACACATGCCCTTGACATATCGAAGAGGATCTCTAGTTTTACTTGTGACAATAGAACTCAATTCCATGCATTTTTCTCTTTTCATCAATATAGGGAAGACTTAGTTCATACCAACTGGTATCAATGGATAACACTACACATGAGTAATAGATTGCTTATTAGGCTGAGCTTATTCCTATACGTGATCATTGATTTTTGAATCTCATAGACTTATTCCTAGTCAATAATTCTACCAACTCATAATATTTCTAGGGAAGTTTCTCTTTTTGTTTTCCCTTAATTCAACATAATTCTTGTTTGTTTTGCCCATATGTCAGAACATGCCAAATTGAAGTTCATACACTCCCTTTTGTTACATATATGTATCATTTACTTTTCTTTTCTCCAAATGCATGCATTGGTCACATATAGACATTTATTCACAAGTAATTTCAATTGTGCCTCATAAGCTAATCTTTACTTCTCCTAACATGCATTTATATATCACAAGTCACATGCTCAAGTATTCGCAATCAAGTATTGATGTCATACAAGAACCAAATGCCATTGTATCATCAATTAGAGGCATTTGCACATTTTCACTTAATAGGACAGATTTCACATCCAATTAATACATTTAGTTCACTTATCAAACTATATACAAAAGAGCTACAAACATTTACCAAAACACCTCAATGTGTCCCCAAGGTCTTGAAAAATTTTAGGATAAAACAAGCTCTTTAGCTATATTAAGAAAATTGTACAAATTCGATGGTCATGTCCATCCATTTCAACCACCAAAATCCCTAATTTTATTACCATAGCAAATGAATTAAATAAATTCTGTCAAAATTTGTGGTTGAACCTCAATGTGTCTTAAACAGCCTATAAAATTTCAAGTAAAATTCTTCATTTGCTATAGTAGGAAAATTAGACAAATTCAGAGCTTCAAAATTGGTTGTTTAGACAACAACCTTTACAGCCTTGGTTTTTTTTTAAAAAAAACTAGTAAAAGTATTCAAAGTGACTCAAGAAAAATAAGGGAACTAGCTTAGGATGTTTAATTTCATCATATACAATTTTTAGCTCATAAATAGCTCTACAAATACGAAGAAAATTCATGAATCATCTACTCGTTTGTGAAAAATGAAAGATTCTAGCAACTTAGTTTGAAACTCATTTTGATAAAAATGATTTTTCTAACAATACCAAACTACTTCACCGATGTAAAAACATCAATATCTATGTGTAAACATACAATAGAACAAAAAAATCAAGTTTAAACAATGAATAACTTGTAGAAACCGAATTGAAATAGAAAAAGATACAAAAACCCTACTTGTGAAGCTTTAGGGCTTCTATCTCAAAAGGATCTTCCAGAAATGGTTTTCTTCACTCTTAGCCCTTCAAATCAACTCTAAACCCTTCCTTTAACAATGGGGTGTGATATCTCAAGTTAGGAAATAGGGATGGATTCAAATTCTAATTAGTTGGTTTTGTATATTGTGAGTAGAACAAGTTTTGTGAAGGATATTTGGGGTTTTGGTGATTTTGAGCTGAGGTTTTGGAGATTTGAAATAAGGTTAGGGTTTTGAGAGAAAAAACCAAAGGATGGCTATGTTTTCTAGCTCTTGGTCAAAAATGATGATGATGGAATGATAAGGTTGGTTATGTTTATCTTAAGTTTGGTGGTAGTATTTATTTGGTTTCAAGCTTTTCTTTCTTTCTTTTTGAAAATGAAATGAAATGAATGGCTAGGATTGATTTTTGGTCAAGGAATGAAGCTTAGCCATCCACTTGGCTCAAGATAAGTGGCTCACTTAAACTTAGTGAGCAAGTTACTTTTTCAATGTAGAATCGCATACTGAAATTTCACCAAACGAGTGAGATATTGGCCTCGGGTAAAATTATAATAAATGAAATGCTAAGATTGAAACTTGCTTAGCAAGTTTTCATCCATGCCACCTACTTGGCAAGATGTAATTTGTAGAGGTTACCTGGCAACCAAGTAACTTTTTACAATGTTAAAAATCACACATCAAAATTTTACCGAATAGGTACATATTTTACCCGTGACACTTAAAATATTTATACGCGGATCCCAGGCCTAATACTCTATCTTGGTCCTTAGGTTTAGTTCTCCTAGCCTTTAACACCCTTGGCTCCGATTCTAAAGTTATTATTCATCTATGGGCCCAAAATCACTATTCATGCCTGACTCAATTTTTTTTTCAACTCATCCATTGGGTTGTCGTCATAATTACTAAGACTTAGATTTTAAAATTCTTGTTAATAAAGTTCAAAATAATTTTTGAATAAATTTTGGGAGTGTTGTAGCACGAACTCGGAAAGCAAGACCTCTTAGGACCCGAACTTGTTCAACAAACCACTGAGGACATCTGTAGGATAAGGGATAAGATACTCACAGCTAGAGTAGGCAAAAAAGCTACACCAATCGTGAAGGAAGCCTCTGGAATTCCAGGAAGGAGATCATGTATCTTGAAGATCACTCCCACCACCTGGATAGGAAGATCCATGAAAGTCAAAAAGCTAACTCTTAGGTGTCTTGCCTTTTCCAAATCTTTAAAGAATCAAACTCTGAGCTTACCAAATGGCCTTATCCCCAAGTTTGTCAAAACTCCACAATGTATTCCACGTGTCTCAACTTAGAAAGTATGAATCCAATCCCAATCATGTGCCGGAACTAGAACATTTATAGTTAAGGGAAGATTTGACCTTCATTCTCCCAGTTGGAAGGATTGTCAACTTTGATACAAAGCAACTAAGTAGCAAGATGGTACCTTTAGTGAAGATGGCTTGGGACAAAGGAGAAGAATTCACATCAGAGTTAGAGGAACACATAAAACGAGATTACCCCAAGCTTTTAGAGGTAAAAATTTTGAGAACAAAATTTTTCTAAGGAGAGGGAAATGTAACATTCCAAATTTTCCCCTCATGCTAAGTGCTCATTTTAAATGAGTGGTTAGAAGTTTTTATGCGAAAACAACCTTTTTTAGAAAAAAGGTAAAACGGTCATGTTGTTGCCCAAGGGAAAATTATAAGGATATAACATCCCAATTATTGCCCTCATGCTAAGTATTCATTTTAAATGAGTAGTTAGAGGTATTTGCACGAACAATCTTTTCTAAGGGCAAAGCGGTAATTTTGCCGTCAATGGGGAAAAATGGAAAATTATAACAAATACATCAAGATAAGGTGCAGTAAGATAATTTCTTGTGAAAAATGTTTAATAACGTCAACTGGATAATTTTGTAAAGTTTATTTAGTCAGTTTATACCAATTAGGCAATTTTCACAAAAATGGGCCAAAAAGGACATTTTCATCTTCTCACACTCATACTTGGTTAATCCTATCTAGTCAAAAATCAAACACAGACTAGATAAGGCTGTTGCATGGCCAGCCAAGCTTGGGAAAAAGGGGACAACTTTGCTTTTTCCAAGTTTTGGAAAGTGCATTAGCATGTTCTCAAGGCATGACCAAATGCTAACCCTTGTAAAATTGTCTATTTAAAGGAGTTTTTCTCTCCCTCTCCCCTTACTTCTATTGGCTGCAGCCTTCTCCCTTTCCCACACTCTCAATTGATTTTCATTTCACTCAAAATACACTCTCAAGGAAGGCTCACAAGTGGTGATCCAAGGAGTTGCAAAGCTCCTCTGTACAACCCAACACCCTCAACTCGTTCACCCTCTTTATTCTTCTATTGAGATAGGGAATTTATGTTTGTTAATTATAGTTGACGTTGATCATGAATCTATTCTAGTCTTTCCATGGCTACGAATGACTCATTGGTCCTAAAATCATGTTAAGAATGTCCTAGCCCTTACATGGCTATGAATGCATTTTCTAGTAAATCCGATGAATGAATAAACCCTCATTTCTCCAAAGGTGTGACTGGATAAGAATACCAAAGCGATCTATGAGATCTTTTAAAATAGGTTGATGCCACTTTCAAGTGATTGAGGAGGTGTTTGTTCGGAGGACACACCCAATGGTGTTCTAAATTGTATTTTTATGAAAACTTGATTTCAAAGCATTTCTGTTTAATAAAATATAGATTTTGTATATCATTTTTGTAAATGGTATTTCTTTTGTGTTCTTAAGGTTTCTAAAAATAAAAACATGCAAGAGATCAAATTTGAACAAAATCCTCAAACTTATATATAAATCTCTAATTTTTAGAATGACTAGTTAATCTAGATAGTCTTCAATATAAAATTCATTTTTAGTCTCTATATCTCCATTAAGCTCATTCTAATTTTTTATGAAAGCTAAGACATAGTGCCACGTCCCTATTTTTGTTTAGTAGTGTTAGCTTTCCTAGAAAATTCGTGAAAAATATTAAAAGACCTCATCTTTTGCTGTTCAAAATCTAGGCAGCATACAATGAAAATTCTAAAATTTGAGTTATACAACTCGGATTTGAGTGAAACTAATTTTAAATGAAAGCTACACTTAGGACCAGGATTCTGCAAATTTTCATGGCCAAACATTGATAAGGGGCATTTATGCCACTTATCTTGCCACCAAACCTTAGATTTTTACATGAGTTTTATCTGAGTTATTGATGCAATTAATAAGGATTTTGATTTACTCCTCATTGTGTGATTTAAATGGAATTATTAACTTTTGCATTGATTATGCAATAAATTGTAATTACACCTTGTTACATTTGACTTGTCTCTTTGAGTATGGTTTTATACAGGAGCTTTGGATCAAGTGCAAAATGTCAAGAACAAGGTTGCTGATTTTCTAATGTTGTCCAACTTGACCTCTAGTTAGTATTTTCTACTGGAGCTATAAATGTCCGATTAAGGTGATTTTGGTGGCGTTGGAAAGCTTATTCAAAGAGCTACAGATCGAAAAGCTAATTCAAACGTTTTGGCCCTCAAAATAGGCTTGGAAGTTCCTGGATACCACCTAGGCGGTCAGAGACCGCCCAGGCGATGACAGAGGGACCAAAGTCAGGAAATTCACTAGAGATCGCCTAGGCAGTCAAGAACCACCTAGGCGATCATATGCGAGAAGCCAACGTCAACGGAACGTGAATTTTGCACATTAGGCCCGATTTCAGGATTTTTTTAGGTTTTAAAGACTCATACTATCACACAATTACTCTATTCTATTCACTCTCTCTCATTCACACTCTCTCATTCTCTCTCCCTAGAAAACCTATTCTCTCTCCACATCTCTCTTCTTCTCTCTTCTCTCTAAGGGTTCCATTGGTGAAGGTGCCTTATCTTGGGGATTGTGGCAATGATTGTTGCTATTATTTTTAGGTTATCTCTTATCTTCATTGTTGTAATCCCAGAGATAGAGGAGTAGATTTCTTTACTAGTGTAAGGATTTCCGATGGATTGGGATGACATTTGAGACCCTTTGTTTATATTGAATGCATTGGTTTTCTTAATGTTTTGCAGTTCTATTCCTTTAATTATTGTGGTGATTGCTATACTTTTTATTGGGATAACTAAATTGGCGATCGTCGTTTAGGAAAACCGTTTGGGCATAAATTGATAGATCTATTGGTTTATCTTAGAAGGAGAACATTAGAATTAACTTTCTGATTGGCGGTTAGGCTATAGCAACTGGCTCATTAAATTGATGTGATTTCTAATAAATTGGCGATCGTCGTTTGTTAGTTATTTGCATTGATCAAATTCTAGAGGTCGATTGATCACTAGTAGAATTGCAGGTAATTTATTAACAATAGCCACCAATGGGTTTAATATTTGGTCAATGATAATTAATTTACAATCCTAGGAATACCTTGCACTAGTGCTTTCTCTATTATTGCGTTATCTTGTTGTTATCTTTCAATTTAGATTATTGCTTTAATTCTCAAAACCCCCAAATCTTCCCAACTAAGTATTTAAGCCTCCTTGAAAGACGACCTAGGTTGTGCCCTTTACTACTTTTTTTGTGCAACTTAGCATTTTATAAATTTTAATTTGTTTGTGAGTCGCGACAGTCATATCAAAATTTTGGCGTCGTTACCAGGGAGGCATTAAAACTTAGTTGTTTATTTATTTATTTATTTTTATTTTTTTCCAGTTTTTATTTTATTTTATTTTCATTTATTTAATTATTGCTTTTATTTTCTGCCCAAAAAACAAAAATTTTAAAAAAAAATTGTTCCCTTGTATGAGGTGTTCCCCCCGTTGAAAATTTAATACCTCTTGAATTGAAATTGAGAAAACTTTGAGAAAAATCAGGCAGGCAAGGCGTCAACAAGTGGAACCCTCTAAGCGTTCTGATCTTCTGCGATGTTTCAGGAATATAGGTGACATGGGAGAGGAACATGACACTTAGGGAGCTCACTCCTCAACTTTACCCATGCCTTTGGCCATAACTTACCCTAGGCTTGACAATGATTTTGAGCTTAAGGGGTATATGGTTCATGCTCTACCCAAGTTCCATGGGCTATCTGGAGAAGACCACCACTTGAAGAAGCTTCATATGGTGTGTTCTGGCATGAGATCTAATGGGGTGGAGGTGGATGATGTTAAACTCAGAGCATTCCCCTTCTCCCTAGAGGTGCTGGAGAAAATGGTTCTTTATCTGCCAAATGAGATTGTAAATAGCTGGATGGGGATGAAGAGGCTTTTCTTATAGAGGTATTTTTCCGCCTCTAGAGTGACTTCCATCATAAAAGAGATCTTGGAATCCAGAGACCATAAGCCTCTACATAAATATTGGGAACGCTTCAAGCTCCTTTGTGCAGCCCCAATCATCAATTCCAGAGTAACTCCTTCTTCGGACTTTTATGAAGGATTGATGTCTGCTGATAGATGTATGGTAGATGCTGCTAGTGGAGGGGCACTCCTAGATAAGACTCTGGCAGAGGCCCGTGCTTTGATTGAGAATATGGCTGGAATTTTCAGGAATTTGGTTCCAGGGCAGACAACTACTAGAGGCCTTCATAAAGTAAGCCAGCTAGAGAATCTCATTGACCCAAACTTTACAGCAACTTTCTGGCCTTATGCAGGAATTAATGGTGAGTCAGAGGAACTCAGTGGTTCCTAAAGTCTGTGGCATATGTACTTCAAATGACCATCATACTGATATGTGCCTAACATTGCAAGATGACTCAACTATTGGGTAGCAACATACCCCTTCTAGTCAACCTCAGAATTAGGCAGGTCAATTTCCATTTCTGAACACTTATAACTCCAGCTGGAAGAATAACCTTAATTTGAAGTGGGGTAATAATTCTCAACAACAGGGCCAACTTTCACAGGAAAGTACCCGACACCTCATCAGGCAACGGCCTTCCCTGTACCTCCATCTTCAGATCCTACTATGACTGAGATGATGAAGATGATGATGGAGCAAATGCAGGAAATTAGAAGAGAAAATGCCCAGCTGAGAAAGGAGGTGACTCATGAAAAATAGTCAGAGTCAGGAGGTTCAGCTTCCTTACCTTCCCAAACCATGCCAAATCCAAAGGGAAATGTTTGTGCTATTACTCTGAGGTCTGGGACAAAAATTCTATAAGTGACTTGGCCTACAGGAAAGAAGCAAGCTGAAGATGAGCCTAAAGAGCATTCCTGGTGAGTACCTGCAATGGTCAACCAGACTATACCACTCAACCAAAGCAACTGAAAACCATGACTTCACTCCTCCACTACCTTTCCCTCAGAGGATCTATCCAAGAAAGCAGCTACATCAGAATTTGATCCAGAACATTGGAAACCTTCGGAAAGTGCATGTAAATATACCTCTATTGGATATAATCAAGCAAATTCCCAAATATGCTAAATTCTTGAAAGATCTGTCACCAATAGGAGGAAAGTAAAGGGTAGTGGAGAGGACCAGGTGACTATGGGGGTCAATGCTTCCTCCATTATCAAGCCTGGCAACTTACCACCCAAGTGTAAGGATCCAGGCACATTTATTACTATCCCTTGCACTATTGGGAACTTGCACATCACAAGGGCCCTGGCTAACCTTGGAGCTGGCATTAATGTTATTCCTACGTCTCTTTACTAGTCCTTAAATTTTGGAGAGCTCAAGCCAACTAGGTTGCAAATTCAACTAGCCAACTACAGCATTATACCAGAAGGAGTATTGGAAGATGTTCTTATCCAGGTAAATGATTTAATATTCCTGCTGATTTTTATGTGCTTAAGATGGAGAATGACACCAATGCCAGCCAGCATACATTAATTTTGGGTAGACCATTTTTGAAAACTACTAAAACCATAATTGATGTTTATGCTGGCACATTATCCATGGAGTGTGAGGACATGAAAGTCCAATTCTCTTTATCTGATGCTATGAAACATCCCCATGAGGAACACTCTGTGTTTGGCATTGATGTCATTGATTCCTTAGTTGATAATGCTTGTGGAAATATGCTCTGAAGGATCGAGACCCTTCTCTCCATTTTTTCTTCTTCTGGAGGATATGATGAGCCTGTTGTGTTAGAATGTCCCAAGTTTTCAGAGGTACACCTCCCAAGCAGGTCATTAGTTTACCAAGTGCCCCATGACTAGCCCATGTTAGGTAAAAAGCCCTTGAGGGGCAATGGATCTTGCTGCATGAGTCCTAGGCAAAACTGATGGCTGGAAAGCCAAAGTCTAGATGAAAGGGACCACTCTTGGTCACCCGTGCATATCCCGATGGTGCAATTGAGTTGAAAAATCCTAGGATGTCTAGGTGTGCCATTGAAGGGCACTAGCCGATGCACCTCCATGAGACCCAGGATTTAAGAGCTCAGTTGGCTTATCTTTGGGTTGAAGTTGCACACCCTCCATGACGGTCCTTACGTCCAACTTAGGGACGTTAAAGCAAAGTGCTGGGTGGGAGACAATCCACCGTGAGGTTTTTCTTTACTTTTCCCTTTTACTTTTTCTGCATTTTATTTATTTTCATTTTAGTTTTGGGTCTTGCATCATATTTATTTTTATTTGCATTTTACACCATTCTTTTTAGCACCTTAGAGGTCATATGCATAAGCTCACACCACATGCACTATATTGACATGCTTGGTATTAACTTTATTTTATGCTTGATGGATTCACTATGTTGTTTGGATTGAGTACATGCACTTTCACCTATGAGATTTTGAGTCTCTTTGATTGGACTATCATGTGCCATGTTTATTTGTTCATGTGTGCTTCCCTCTTTAGATTTTCATTCTAGAACTTGCTTAAGGTCTTGTTTGAAGATATGTTTTTCATGTGCATGCTTGAATATGATTGAGGCATTTTTCTTGTTTTTTATCCACTTATCCATATAGTCAACCTTTGCATGTTACTATTGTTTATCCCCCTTGAACCTTATTGCCCATTATTTTGTTTTAGCATATCCTTAGTCAAAAGTGAAAAACCATGAAAATTTCCAACCTTTTAGGCTTAGGAGAGCATTTGTACAAATTCTTATTTGTGTTTGAGCATAAGTGTGGGGACAACATGAGGATATGCCCCAATTTAAGTGTGGGGAAGGAACAATGTGTGCTCAAAATTCAACAAGTGGCATACCAAAAAAATAAAAAATAAAAAAAGGAAAGAAAAGTAAGGTTGATTGAACAAAAAAAATTTCTAAAAAAGTTAGGTTGAAGGTGTGCCACATTGCAAAAGAAATGCCTATAATTGTGTTAATTTGGACAAAGTGTACCCTTTGGCACTTATGCTCTTAGTGGATGCATTTGCTCTCCTTTGACTTGAGGTTTAGCCCATTGGCCTATATATTTATCCACCTTCACCTAAGCCCTATTACAACCAAAGGTAAGTCCTCTTGATTCATATGCATATGTATGTGACAAAATGCAGAATGAGACCTTAGCAAGCTTATGATAATGCATTTTCAATTGAGGTGATTGAGTGTGCATCATACCCAAAACACTTGAGTGAATAAGTGGCAAACACTGACCTTGGGAAGATTTTTGTACTTGATCCATGCATCATATGTGAATTCTACTCTGTGTGCTACGTTCCTGCTCATGCCTGGCTTGTTACAATTCTCTTGATTGTTGTTGTGAAAGCTTACTGTATGCCTCTAGGTTCATTGGATTGGTGTATTATCATTTAATTTCATGCATCATGCATTTTAGCTTAGGAGTCTAGTGTAGTCCTTGTATATTGTTTCTCATCCATACCTTGGTTTGATCTTAGTTCACATGAGGACATGTGAAAGCTTAAGTGTGGGAAGTCTGATAAGGGACATTTATGCCACTTGTCTTGCCACCAAACTTTAGCTTTTTACATGAGTTTTACTGAGTTATTGATGCAATTAATAAGGATTTTGATTTACTCCTCATTGTGTGATTTAAATGGAATTATTGACTTTTGCATTGATTATGGAATAAATTGTAATTACACCTTATTACTTTTGACTTGTGTCTTTGAGTATGGTTTTGTGCACAGGAGCTTTAGATCAAGTGCAAAATGTCAAGAACAAGGTTGCTGATTTTCTAATGTTGCCTAACTTGACATCTAGTTAGTATTTTCTACATATCTGAGCTACAGATGTCCGATTGAAGTGATTTTGGTGGCGTTGGAAAGCTTATTCAAAAAGCTACAACTTCTATTTGTAGAAGAGCTAATTCAAACATTTTGGCTCTAAAAATAGGATTAAAAGTTCCTGGATACTGCCCAGGCGGTGAAAAGAGGGACCGAAGTTAGGGAAATTCACACTGAGACCGCCCAGGTGGTCAAGAACTGCCCATGCGGTCATATGCAAGCAGCCAGCGTCAACGGATGCGAATTTTGCACACTGGGCCCAATTTAAGTATTTTTTTAGGTTTTAAAGACTCATATACTATCATACAATTACTCTATTCTATTCACTCTCTCTCATTCACACTCTCTCATTCTCTCTCTCTAGAAAACCCATTCTCTCTCTACATCTCTTTCTTCTTCTCTCTCTCTCTAAGGGTTCCATTGGTGAAGATGCCTTATCTTGGGGATTGTGGCAACGATTATTACTATTATTTTTAGGTTCTCTCTTATCTTCATTGTTGTAATCCTCCAAAGATGGAGGAATAGATTTCTTTACTAGTGTAGGGATTTTGGATGGATTGGAATGACATTTGAGACCCTTTGTTTATATTGAATGCATTGGTTTTTTTAATATTCTGCAGTTTATTCGTTTAATTATTGTGATGATTGCTATAATCTTTGTTGGGATAACTAAATTGGCGATCGTCATTTAGGGAAACCCTTCGGGCATAAATTGATAGATCTATTGGTTTATGTTTGAAGGAGAACAATAGAATTAACTTTTCGATTGGCAATTAGGCTATAGCAATTGACTCATTAAATTGATGTGATTTCTAATAAATTGGTGATCGTTGTTTGTTAGTTATTTGCATTGATCAAATTCTAGAGGTCGATTGATCACTAGTAGAATTGTAGGTAATTTATTACCAATAGCCACCAATGAGTTTAATATTTGGTCAATGATAATTAATTTACAATCCTAGGAATACCTTGCACTAGTGCTTTCTCTATTATTGCTATTATCTTGTTGATGTTATCTTTCAATTTAAATTATTGCTTTAATTCTCAAAACCCCCAAATCTTCCCAACTAAGTATTGAAGCCTCCTTGAGAGACGACCTAGGTTGTGCCCTTTACTACTTTTTTTGTGTAACTTAGCATTTTATAAATTTTAATTTATTTGTGAGTCGCGACAGCTTGCATCAAACACTTTCTAGTTTTGTGTCAATAATTTTCGTAAGTTGGTACACCCTCGGTTGGGCACACAACCAACAGTCTCTGTTTAGGAATTTTTATAAAATTGTGTAGTTGTTGGATTTGACTCATTTTTAGTTCGTTGGAAAGCTTGATAAATCAAAATCATTAGGAACTAAAAAGGTTAAAATATGCTTAATTTTGTAAGAAAAATATTTTAACAAAATTCCTAAGCTTTAAGGATTAAAAGAAGGGCCTTAATACAATATTAGCACAATAATGAATTATGAAAATAATATAAGCATAATGAAAAGAATGATAACAGGTTTCATGACTCTATCATACAAATTCATAAAATACTTGCACTTGTATGGAAATTCTAAGTTATTAGGATATGTTTTTATTGACAGAATTGTTATTCTGATATTGTGCATTGTTTGAGTTATTATTGATATGTCATGCTATGTACTGAATTACTATCTTGAGATGTAAATTCATATTAAAGATGCATGTGAGGATCATTCTTAATATTACTTGCATTAATAAAGAAATGGAAAAGAAACTAATAGCAGGTGTCATATTTTACCCCTCATCCTAAGGCGCGACGGTCGTCGTTTGAGCTTAATACTATAAGTTTAAGGAGGGAGGCCCACTACGGGTTTTTAAGTTAAGATCGGAGATTGATGCCAAAGATCACAGATAAAACTAAGTAATCAAGAATTAAGATTGGAGGTTGATGCCAAAGATCAAAGCCAAGACACATTACATTGTGTGATTACCAATTAAATAGCTCATGATGCATGCATACATAGATCACGTCATGTCAATGGAACAAAGATGTAAAAAGAGAAAATAGGATACACGTTGACTAATAAATGACTTTCAAAGTATGCATACATGAATCATGGCATGTCAGTGGAAGAGGCTTATACCTTTACTAATGAATGACTCTCAAAGTGTGCATACATGAATCATGGCATGTTAGTGGAAGAAGCATGTAAAAAAGGGACCTACCTCAGCTAATGAATGACTTTCAAAAATTAAAAGGAGATAATATACATGCACACACTTCTTTTAGCAAATAAACTCGAGGTGGTTGAAGGCGAAAACGATGACACTCATATATTTCCTTACTGAAATATTATATTTCTCATTCCCTTTTTATTTCCATATCGCCTTTAGATGGAGACAGAGTTTACGTGGTGCTAGGAAACCCCTTAGTTAAGCGGAGGAACTCCCCTTATTCATGCAATCTATGTCACAGTCACTACAAGTACGTATTATTACATGAGCTCTCACATTAGGATAGATGAAGAGATTGACATCTGAAACGTTATGCCTATGGGTTCGAACCTACCCCTTACATTTCCATGCCCAGTGTATCCCGGCTAGCCACCCTCATGAAGCCGTAGTGCCAATGGAGTCGAGCAACGGGATCTATCCAAAGAAATTAGGGAAGTTTCAGCCACCCCATCTTTGGAGTAGGATCCTACTCTCCGATTACCCTTACCAGCCAAAATCTTGAGCGCGTTGACGATATCCATGGGAGTAACTAGGCTAGGGTATTGATCTTTTGGTTTATGTTCACGGAACTTATGGTTAAGTTTTTGTTTACTAAGTGACAATTGTCACGACCCGATTTGGGCACATGATCGGCATGTGAGAAATCTCGTTCCCACGTAAGCTTCGTGACCTGTAATGCTTTATATGCATAATTGTTTACAACTCTTTTAAGACATAATTTCATTTTCTACATACAAATCACTCGTTATTAAGCCATCTAATCCGGATCCAATCTCATAATATGTCAATAAATTCTGAAGTTATAGTAACAACATAATAATATATATAAGTCTGCGTATACAAAACTAGTTGGAAAAGGTAAAGTCTCATAACTACAAGTCAAGAAACCATCATGATATGTATGAACTCTAAAACCTGCCTTACCCGATATCCCGTCAATAATATGAAGTACTGCTGAGAATAAACAGGAAATACTTTACCCCAGGAAGCTCACCACTAAAACTCTAGTGCTGGTGGGATGGTGGTGGCTAGGAAGGACCCGCAACCACTTATATCTGGAAATAGAGGAAGAAGAGAGGGTGAGTTTTGCTACCAAAACTCAGCTGAGTGAATCCTCACCCGAAACCCCCTTTCATGGGACACAAAAGGAGCAATGCACGAAAGGAATCATAATAACATTAATAATATTCAAAGTCTTACATAATTACATGTACCTATACATAGATATATTGAAATTATCATTTCATAACTCAATAAAAGGAATTTCTTCAATTTACTTTCCTCTCTGAAGTCACATAAAATCATAGTATAGTAGCTCCTAGAAAAATAGTAATGTCTAGTGATACTTTCTAGTCTAAGGGTGTTAACATTGCTACACCCTCAAGATTTGTCTACGGGTGCCAAACATGCTCTCCACCCTTTAGACTTTGTTCTTTGCCCCCCACTGGCTAAGGGAAGAACATGTATTTTCTATTATCTCTAGGCCTAGGCATACTTGGTACCAAGGTTAACGGATTTACGCCGCTAACATGCAGCCGTTTCTCTATAGCTATTGTAACTAAATCTAAACCTTTAAAAACCCTTTTAGTTTATTGAGCTCTAATCTATCTGATTCTAATAGTTTGATCTTAGCATAACTGTGGCTATGAAATCATGCCCAAGGGATCACCCTTTGTAGACATTGTGATTTCAGATTCCACAGTGTATGTAGCCGTCACTGTTCTGAATCTTATAAAGATTCGTGCTCTAAAACATTTTGATTCAATATCTAAACACATTTCAATCTATCAAGCTCTTCATAACTAGAAAACTCAATATCATGTTATGAAATTACAACGTCTAAACCATATTTCCAATCTTTTTCCCTAAACTTCATATCTGATCATAAACCTATAACATATACAGAAACCAGTTCTAGAATCCATTAAAACAACCATAAAAATCTCTAACAGTTACATACATCATCGTTCTGCATAAAATAAGTATAACAACCATGGTCCCATGAGTTTTATCAAAAATATATTCCATGCTCTAAAATCATCAATTTAAAACATATAATCCAATAGTAATCTCAAATCCTTGTACATTAATCTCTAAATCAAGCAGTAAATCATATTTTTCATGAACATAATTATAATGAACAACATAGAGATTATAGATGCGAACCCACCTACCTAGAGTGGCAGAAAATGAGAGTTCTACACTGACGAAGTTCTTTAGAGCAAGAATAGCAGAGATTTGATATGGAAGTAATAGAGTTCTAGATTAACTTCTAGAATCTCAAAATAACTTGAATCTCATCGTAATAACAATAGGAGTGCATCACCTTCTTACTATCATTGAAAGAACACAAAACTTCCCCAAAGACATGAAAGATTAGAAGGAAAAGAAGATAAAGTGATTAAACTAGACATACCTTAAGTTTAGAAGGAAGAAAATGGAGTTTCTTATGAAGAAGAGTGAAGAAGTGGTGTTTTGGGAGTGAAAGAATCACACTTTCTAGAGAAAATAGGGTGAAGGGGTGAGTTTCATGGTTGGGCCCCGAAATAGGGGTTTTTATAATCCTGTTGACCGCCAATGCTCATGAGCACTGCGCTCACTAGAGAGCATAAAAATTATTTACGCACCACCTTACTATTCCCTTAACTTGCAATGCTCATGGCCTACACTCTCTAGAATATTTACATTTCTTAATATTAAGTTAATCCATTAACTTTAAAACATAAATATAAATAAGAAAATACCCCTCATTTGGATTCAAATAAAATATTAGAAAAATCAAAATCCCAACAAATCAAAATTTAATTTTTGGGTTTTAGTTCAAATTTGGGAATTCTTATGATTTTTCAAACTTTTGGGCTAAAAATGACTTGTTTAAAAATTTCATAAAATCCATTAAAAATCACTCTTTAACTTATTTTTTCCTAGGGAATAATTATCGAAACTTTTGATCCCGAGAAAGTGATTCTATCATATAGCCCTCCAAGGGCATTTAAGGTCTAGATTTAGTAAAATTCAGGACCCAAAATGACAGAAAATGGTAACTGGCATTTCTTAGTTCAAAAATTTTATAACCTTTTTTATTTAAAACTAAGGTATTACAGGAATCTCCCATCTTATGTTTTGCTATGAATAATTATTACTTAGCATATTTATGATGATTGAATTTATATGGTGCGTAGGATGTGCTATGTATTGCCTCTATGTTCTAATTAATGACTATCCTATCGATATCAGGTGTATCATACCATCCTCTTTGTCGATCAAAACCCTAAATAAGGCTCGCATTTTTGTAAGTTAATATATATAATTTTATATATAATAAGTATATATATATGTGTGTGTGTGTGTGTGTGATTAATTTTGGTAAATTAATTTAAAAGTTTCAAATTTTTCTGAAAGCTAAAAGGTAACAAACTAATAAAATTTAAATGCGAACTTAAGCGTACGTTGGAGTTACTAGAGTGTTACAGATTGAATTTTTATTTTTTTATATTTTAATAAATTAGATTACTAGAACACATGACAAGCCACAAAAAGCTACAAAAGGTCAGTGTCCTTAAATTTTTTAAGGGTACCAGAGAAACCTCCCAAAAAGATTAATAATAAAATTATGTTATTTTTGTAATTTTTTTTTATAGTAGAGAGAGAGAGATATATATATATATATATAAAGTAAACATATTTTTTTAATCATATTTTATAGGTAAGTGGGCCTATGCGAATTTGACCTCTTTTTATAGTTCTATTTACATGTTGGGTTGACACCATAAAATTCATGATATTTAAAATGCCAAAGAATGAAAGAATCCCAGAAGCATGGAAGATTAATGATTGCAAAGCAATTTACATTCGATTTGGGGAATTATTATTGCAACTAAGAAAATAAACTTGGAAATATTAAACATTAAAATCCTTGCATCTTATTTGGGAAATTTATAATCTATAATACTAATATTTAAGACTCATTACATGGAAAGTTTTCTTTGTGTCATTCAAAGAGAAAATTATGGCCCACCATTTTCATAATCTTAATAATTAAAGTAAGTTTTTAAATTTAATTTACCTTCTAATTATTGATTAATTTTTTCCAATCATATCTTCATATCTCTTTTTCATTAACATAATAAAAATACTCTACAAAATATCTCACTCAAAATTATTTAATATAAAAATAATATAAATAAAATAATAATTGAACGTATTATTATATCGTTAAAATTTTACATGTATAATTGTTATACTATTAGTTGATGATAACAAAACTACTATAATTATTTTACCAAAAAAAAGACAATTATAATCAATGATAATTTTATTGTCCATGTGTAACTATTATATAATTATATAAAAAGCTATTATAATATGTTTTCTAAGTTAATAATGAACTAAAACTACAACCCATATGTTATGTTAAAAAACTACATAAATTAGGATTTTTTTTACTAATTTATAATCTATAATCTATCTATAATAATATTAATATTTAAAACTTATTACATGAAAAGTTTTCCATATTTCATCCATAGAAAAATTATGCCTCATCATTTTCATAATCTTAATATTTAAAGCAAGTTTTTAATTTAATTTATCTTGTAAGTATTAATTAATTTTTTTCAATCAATCCTTCATATCTTTCTTCCATTAGCACAATAAAAATACTCTACAAAATATCTCAATCAAAATTATTTAACATGAAAATAATAACAAATAATATAAACAAAATGATAATTGAACGTATTATTATATCATTAAAATTTTTTATATATAATTATTATAGTATTAATTAATGATAACAAAATTATTATAATTACGTTACCATAAAAAAATGTTGTAATTAAAAATAATTTTATTGACCATGAGTAACTATTATATAATTATATAAAAAGCTATTTTAATATGTTTTTTGAGTTGATAATGAACTAAAACTACAATCCGTATGTAATGCTAAAAAACTACATTAATCATGATTATTGATGACTATTTTTACTAATTATAATACATTAATTATAACATACATTTTAAAATTGACTTATTAAAAGACATAAATGGCTTGGATGACCAAAAAAAATCATTGAATCATGTACCCGTGGATTGCTCGGATGGGGACGTAAATGAGGATATGTTTAATCTTTATGGGAAACAAGGTGAGTCCCAGTTGTTAAACAGGACAAATACAAGAAATGAGATCCTCGCACCATAGAATCCTGCTAATTTGCCATTTATATAAATTATTTAAATATCTATTTCATCATTTTTATTAATTATCTTTATTGAATTTGCATTATGTATATATCTTTATCTTTAATTTGGATTATGTTGCATTAGTAATATTTGTTATTAATGACATTTATATTTCAAATTTCAAAATATTTTAAAAACTTTTATCTTTTTGGAATTTTTTTAATATCGACAAATACCACAGGATTCAAATTCCCAGAGAATAGAAAATGGAGACCCATGACATGGATGGGGATAAGGATAGAGGTAGGAGCATGTCCATCTTAATAAATACCTATTGTTATCCCTACACATGACTCATGATATAGTAAAATTGTCCACTTATTCTCTTTCATTATTCAATAATTTCAACTTTCAAAAGTGTAAACTTTTCATAAAATAGGTTATTTATTATTAGTTAAATGTTATTTATTGATATTTTTTCAACCTTATAAATATGATATTCAAAATAAGATATAAAATAGAATGACACATTTATATTTTGTTTATTTATTTAATTATTTATCTATTAACTTATTTTCAAAAGAAATTTACATACATAATATTCTATAAGATATATTTAAATAAATTATTATTTATTTTCAGTAACGGTTAATAAATTATTTTTTATTATCATATTGCATCTGTCAAACGACTAATTTTAAAAATTCATACGTTCAATAGTTGCGAAGCATACTTAATGCTAGAAAAGAATATTACTAAAGGATACCACAGGTTATTCCTATTCTAGTGATGGAAGGAAATCCAAAGGTATGTCTAGTAACGTTTCAAACAATAAATGCGAAGACATTGGTACTGCTAAACTACGCAAGCACAAATCTCCATCAGTAGGTGCACTAGAAGCACTTGTTCTGCATTAGATCATACCTGTTCCTATGCAACAACTAGATCAAAACAGCATTAAGTTATCATTCTGCCTTGGAATTGAACTTTTAATCTTCAAATGATAAAAATCAAATACCATAATCTAGGAGCATTTGTTTGGGATTCTAGAACCCCAAAATCACTTTTTCTCCCAAGAAAATAACTTTTGTATATTTAAATAATTTTTTTAAAAAAATCAAAATCTCAAAAAAATTAGTTTTCAACTTTTTGGTAGAAGCTAAAAAGAGTAGCTTTTGGGAAAAAAAAATCAATTTTTAACTTTTTCAATTAAATAAAAAGTTTAAGTTTTATAATCACTTTTCAAAATCTAAAACAAACACACCCTGAAATGAATGGACTTGACAATTCAAAAAGAAAGTGCAAAATGTAGCTCGGCTAACAAAACAAAGGCTACATAAACAGCAATTTTTCACTCAGCGAAGAAAAATAACAGTGAGCATGTTATCTGCGTAGAATTTTGCATTAAAACACCTGCGAACCAAATCTAACATGTTTTGTCCCAATCAATTGGAAGCAGAAAACCATATCAGATCACCTTGCACACTCCACCAACCCACATCAACTATTTCAATTCATAGTCATTTTCACAGTGAAGGATTATAATATGCCCTTGGACTTCTATTAGATTCAGTCACACTAGCAACTTGCTATACTCCAACATAGTTACAACAATGACAATTAACAAGGCAGCACATGAAATATTCTATGCATTGATGACTAAGAACTTACTTTCGAAAGATTTCTAAAAAGTTTACTAAGAACTTAAAGTGAATCACGAATCTCAATCTAAGATTATAGTGGAAGAAACACCATGCAATCTCACTAATCCTTATTCATAAAGTTTAACCCATCTCTCAAAAGAATAAGTAACTTTGACTAGTAGAAAAGTGTGAAGCTAGTTGATCTACCCTGGATAACCATATAGCATCGTATCTTAATTGTGTCGTTGGCAATACATTTGCAAAATCTATTGAGATATTTTTCCCTTTCCATTCAGAATCTCCAAGGGTTACAGTGTACTTAGTGGCTTCTAATGTTCTATTTTCATCTTTTGGAAGTCAAACACTTTGAGGCCATTCCTGCTACATCCACCTTTCTCATTGGTCGCCAGAACATCTTCTTAATATCTCTATACATTTTTGTAACTCCTGGGTGTATTGAAAGATCACCCTGATGGGCTTTATCCAGAATACTACGATGAAGCTCCCTTGCTACATATATGCACACTTGATCTTGATATTTCCATATCCTATGTTCACCCAAATATGTTCTGCTCTCAACCTTGAGTTGAGGCTATGGTTTTCTGTAATTCTGGATCTTCTTGCTGAGCTTGTAAAATCTCCTTCTTAATGTCACTTATGATCCTAACTCAAATATACACTTCCAGATCTCTCTTCTATCCCCAAATTAGGATGTTGGAAAAATCTCTTCTAACTCTGTCTCCTTAATTATCCAAGAAATACCAAGGTTTTTCTACTGAAGGCATCTATTATCACATTTGTTTCTCCTAGATGGTAGTGCAACTCGAGCTCCTAGTCTTTAATGAACTCCATTCTTTTCCATTGCCTCATGTTTTCATCTTTCCAGTTAAGACATACTTGGGATTCTTATGCTTAGAAAACATCTCAAACTTGACTCCATATAGATAGCATCTTGAGATTTTCAAAATGAACACTACTACTATCAACTTGAGATGTAGCTTTAGTTATCTTGAAGTCTAAGCCACCATCTTTATGTTTTGCATCAAAATGCACCCCAAGACTTTTCCTGATTCATCTCAATAAACTTTAAATGAACTATATGGGTCTTGGCAAGACCACTACAGGTGCATTGGTCAACTTCCACTTGAGGTCCTGAAAACTTCTATCATATTTTACCGTCCATGTGAAAGGTACATTTTTCCGTTTAGCTTGACTAAGGGTAAGGCTTTCTAGGTGAATCCCCTTGATACACCTTCAGGAGAAATCATCTAATCCCAAAACTTCAAATCTTCATGGTAGTAGTTAGGTCTTTCCCATTCTAGTACTATTTCAATCTTGGCTGGGCCCACTACGACTCCTTCCCATGATACTACATGACCCAAAAATCTTATTTCCTATAGCCAAAACTCATACTTGGGTAGAGTAGGATGAAGAATCAGTAGCACGTTCTAAGATGTTATTTGTGTTCTTCCTCAACCTCGAATAGATGAGAATATCATCTATAAAACAATCATGAACTTGTTGAGACATGGTTGGAAGATTCGATTTATGCAATTCATGAGTATTATCAGGGCATTAGTCATCTCAAAAGATGTCACTATATATCCGTAATGCCCATAGCCTACTTAGGAATATCTTCTTCCTAAACTAGAATTTGGTTGTATCTCAATCTCAAATCAATCCTCGAGAATACTATCACTGCCCTTAATTGATCCATGAGATCATTAATCCTTGGAAGAGGATACTTGTTCCTAATCGTCACCTTATCCAGTTGTCTGTACTCAACATATAGCCTTATACCTTCGTTCTTCTCTTTCACTAAGAGTACAAATGGTTTTCATAGTGAGGCACTTGATTGGATAGAATGTTTACTTAACACCTTATCAATTTGCTCCTTCAATTATGCCAATTCTAAAGGAAACATCTAGTAAGCGGTATTAAAATTGGACCCGTTTCTGTACCAATTCGATAAAGAACTATATCTTTCTTTATACGGGAAATCAGGCTTATCTTCCAAAAATACGTTAGAGTATTCTTGAACTATTGATATCTATTATAATTCATGTTCACCCTTCATCACCAATAGGCAACAACAACATGTATTTTTGGCTGCTAGACTTTCCACATCCCACTTCTTAAATGAGTTCCTCCATAGTGCCACATCTTCTACATTCATAGCAAAACATTTCCATGTTGTTGTGGCCTAGATAGAGGTAATCCTAGTTGGACATTTCCTAATCTTGTGACCTCGCTTCCTTCATTGATAACAAACATATTGTCCAACTAAACATGGTTTATCACCATAATTCTTTCCACATTTTGGGCATTCCTTGTTATCAAATGATTTCTCAGCTGCTTTCCTTGTCCATTCCTATAAGGAAAATCTCCTTTGTAGTGGTAAAATAGGCTTCGACCTTATGCCGTGTGGTGCTAGCCTTCCTCAAGCCATTGATAGCTTTTAGTTGTACTCTTCTACTAAAGCACTTTTGTTCACCAATGCGGTGAAGTCCCTAATTTCCATTAGTCCCACCATTGACAAAAGGTCATCTCTAAAGCCTCCTTCATACTTAACACATTTCCAACTCTTTATTCACCTTACACTACTAAGTTATGGAAAGCTCACCAAACTTTGCGTTGTACTCTAGCACCGTCATGTTCCTTGGTGCAGCTTTAGGAATTTCCAATCCTTAGTACTTCGGAAGAAGGAAAATACTCATCGCAGAAAATTTCCTTGACCAAAATCCTAATTCATTTCAATATTCACCTCCTCAACTAGCGTTCTAGTACCTATCCATTAGTAATCAGCATCCGCATCCAACACCTAGGTAGCACAACCCACTTTCTAAGAGTTCGGTCACTTTGATACTTTGAAGATCCTTCTCCATTACTTAATCTCTTTTTCAGCCTTATGGGTTTAGGTTCCTCAAATTTTGGGTGGGTTTTTTACTCCTTGCAATGCCACAAATAGTAGGCCTTTCCAGTATTTTCAATGAGCTTACCTCATAATGGTGCTCATTGTCTAGTTTGCTACCATAGCTTGCTCCATGATTACCTGGATTATATTCCAAAATCACACATAACATTTTCAGCTTCTTCCTTAGGCATCCTATCGTCATTGCTATTGCTAGTCCTACTAAGCCTACCCGAAGTCATTAGTCTCCTATCACACCAAGCAAAAGGCAATTGAGTTGATCAGGCTCAATACAATGCTAAGCATGATAGTTACTAACTACTTCAAAAGTAAGCAGTCATGCATATAAAGTTCTACATTTTATCTCAGGATAAAATCCTATTGCATGACACTAAGATTTTAGAGTATGCTATAGAACCAAGTCAAACCATCCCCAGGCTCTAATAGGATGAACTCTAATACCATAAATGTAACACCCTTCACACAATAAGGCTATGCTTAAACCATAACCTTATGATGAGCAGTTGTTACTTGTTATCTCTACTTGACCTTAGAGTTGTATATACAATATGGAACATGAGCCCGTTTTCAACAAATATAAACTGTATTCTCTCTGAGTCACTAAATTTGAACATAAATAATATATAAAAAATACATAATTGTATTATTCGACAACAAAGCAACAGCATATATAACTCTGTCAAACCCTTACCCTAGTTCACGTAGGAACCCTCTAGTCAGGTAGGGTACTACTCAACATTCACTAAAAAGAAAATAAAAGGCTGACTAAATTCTATATTATTGGTTCATCAAAACTTGGACCGTGATGTCAGGACCAGTTAGAATCTCCACAAAATAATCATCATCCTAGCAATCTATGTAAAAATATAATAACAACAGGAATGAGAATCAAAGATTTCCAGGAGGAAAAATACTAGTTTACTACAGTGATATCTGACATGATATTAAAATAATTAAAGTATCTTCAATTTCCTTTGAAATAATTAGCTTACTTATCCCTTTACTCATTAAATACAATATTATGAGTGCACTTATGGTTGAGAATGAAAAGGTCATAGGATTCATAAAATAATTACTCGGTATTCTGGTTATTTACATAATGATTAGTTTGTTTGTTTCATTACTTCTTTGAAAAAATCTTATTATGAACTTTAGGCTTGAGAATAAAACTCATAAGATTCCTGATATACTTCTCCTCTGAATGCATTGCTAGCGATGTAACACCTCGGGTTACATCCTGATATAGTTCACTTGTTGTAGTACCTTGTACTACAACTTGATATAGATGACACTATGAATCCATGAGCTTATAATCAAACAATTGATATGTAGTTAGTATCATTATTTCCTGTGACTTAATTTTGTTAGATAATTTTAAACTTAATGGTAGAACTCATAGGACTCTTTTGATATACTTCTTTGTGGATCGTACTATCAATGATGTAACGTCATCGCGTTACAACCTGATATAGTTCATTAGATGGAGTACGTCTACTACATCATATCTGAATAGCCTCACTATTCTTTCTCCTACAACCCTTTTCTCATAACGATGTAACGCCATCGCGATTACAACTTGATATAGTTCCAAGGGTGTAGCACGTCTACTACTACCCATGAATCCATGAGCTTACCATTAAGCAAATTACATAAAGCATATTTCTTCAGTTTTCTTTCGTCACGTGCATCTTTATCGTTTCTATATAAGAATTCGCATGGTTGTTGAGTAAGATTTATTCTTTAAGAGTTCTATATCTTATACTCTTGCTTTGAGATTTCCTTGAAATCTCCTCAATTCTTACGAGATTTTCTTTGTTAAGTCTCCTGAATTACTGAGACTTTCTCTTGGAAATCTTCTGAATTACTTAGGAGATATTTCTACTCAAAAATCTCTTGAAGTCTTATGAGATATTCTGTTCAAAATCTCTTAACTTCTTATGAAACTTCTCTTAAATTTTTATGAGATGTATCGCTAAAATCTACTAAACTTTTTATGAGATTTTGTTGGAAGAACTATTACGAGATTTTCTACAAAGTCTAGTAAACTTTTATGAGATTTTTAAAAAAAACAGTTAAATATTTACGAGATTTTCCATAAAATCTACTAAACTATTATGAGAATTTTCTATAAAATCTGCTAACTCTTATGAGATGTTTCTATAAAATCTGTTGAATTGTGACGAGATTTTTGAAAATCTGCAAACTGTAATGAGATTTTTTGAAAGTCTGCTAATCTTTTATAAGATTTTATATCATCAGAAATTTGTAAAACTCCTTGAGTGGTAATTCTTATAATTTCAAGGAAAATAAACTAAGTTTCTTAGTTGAACTTCAAGTTTTTCTTCTATGAATCAAAATCTCTTCATTTACTTAATAAATCTCTTATATTAATTCAATCAATCCACAAGTGTTAAAAACTCATATATATGAATCTTGAGAATAAATTTCAGACTTCACAACATCATTTCAAGCATATATCAAGAGTTTAGTTAGCAAAAATAGTCAAACAATCACAAGCAATAGACATAGAATATTTCCTACCTTTCTTCCAAGCTTTTTACTAAACTTTCTCTAGCTTTTTATTCTCTAATTCAAGCCTCAAACCCACTTTTCCAACACTTATTTATACCGCTGTTTGGACATATTTGAAAGGGAAAAAGAAGGCTTTGGCTTGAGTTTAATGTAGAGGAAGTGTTCTTGAACTAGCTTAGGTGTTTGCCTAAGTGCATCCTTCAAGAACTTGAAGGTTTCATGGTGTTTCAAAAAGAAAAACATGAAGAAGATGGAGGAAGAAGAAGGAACCATGAAACTTCCAGAGAAAGAGAAAAATGCCAGCCTTTTTCATTTTTTCTTTATATAGGAAAAACTTACTTGGAGAGTAAGTAATAAGCAAGAGTAATAATAAGCATATATATATATATTCGGATCAATTTGCCTTGTATCTGTATTAGAAATATCTATATTTATTTAATTGTCATAAGTAAAAATTATATGAGATATGATAATATTCATTATTTATACCTTATTCAATGTTTCGTGTATCCTTATTACCATTTTGGTACACAATTGACATAAAAGAAACTTTACCGGATTAAAATATCTATTTACCTTTATCCTTATTTTTATTTATGTCATTATACCAATTATAGGGTTTCATTCTATATCCCCAATTAAAATATTATTATATTAATTTTTAATAATATTAAATTAATTTTCATTTTTTTTATAAAATCCTCATATTATTTTGATCATAACTTGGATCTGCGGAATTTTCAAAATCCCTATAGATTATTCACAATTAATCATTTTATCACAATAATACAAAAAACCGAGTCTTTACAACAATAGTATTTGGCTCAAGTTTGATGTGCTTTGATGCATGTTAGAGAAAATTAAAGATTGGTTTATGAGATAAGATTGAAATTATTTGTGAATGAATGTCTATATGTGATTAATGCATGCATTTGGAAAAAGAAAAGTATATAATGCATATATGTGACAAAAAGAGAATGTATGAACTTCAATGATGCATGTTCTAACATATGAGTAAAATGAGAAAAGACTTATATTAAATGAATAGGAAGGAAAAAAGAAACTGTTTTGGTGATATTATGAGTCGGTACATGTACCGATTAGGAATAGATCTATATGATATTCAAAAGAGGAGAAAGAAAATTTGATGATCACATATAAGAATGAGTCTAGTCTTAATAAACAATCTATTGCCCATGTCTGGTGTTATCCACTGATTACCAAATGGTAGACATTAAGTCTTCCCTATGTCAATGGAAAAAGATAAATCGTGGAATTGAGTTATACGTCACAAGAGAAATCCATGATGATTTATTGTTCTTGAAGGAGTGCCCTATTGAATATTTTATAATATTCTTATCCCTATATTTGTATGCATCTTTTATTGTATCAAATCCTGCAAATGTTGTCATTGGTAATTTTCATTGATTTGCCACAATGCGAGTGGCATTATGACCCAGTTCTGGACTTGCTTTTTGTTATGGATCACTCCAGATCAGAGCATATGTATTTTTTAGCCATTCCTTTACCTAGTCTATTTTTAACGCTTTCTTCGACCCCTATGATGGTGTGCCTCCATAATTAGCACACCCAGTTATGATTGTACCCCTCCTGCACTAGTACCCCTGGGGAATGCCTAGTCATATTCATCCTCATTGAACTTTGTTTCCTTTATCGACTCCAACACCCTTGCTTGGAGGTGATGCCGTCATTCCAATGGCAAACGACTTCCACTAGAGGTTTTTAAGAGACTCTAGGAACCCTATTACTTATAAATAGTTGTAGCCTAGGTCAAAATTGGTAAACCAGACATATTTGCTTATTATTGTTAAGGCCCTTTATCTCTATGCCTTCTTTTTGTTGGGTCTTAGGATAGGGAGGTTACTAGCAGGTTCACTTAACTTCTAGTGTGTTGTATATGTTTATGACTTGTATATTACTATTATCGATGATCACAATGTGTGTGTGTGTGTGTGTGTGTGTGTGTGTGTATCTCAATGGGCTACTGATGGTCCACTTTAGAACTTTAGCTTGTTGATTTTACATTTACTTTTACTTTATTTTCTTTCCCCTCAACTAGTGTAAATTATATAAGGTAAGTGACACTATTCTAGTTATTGTGTTAACACTTGAGTAATGCATGGTGGTTAGGAGGGTGTTACAACCACCACCACCTCCACCTCCATATGTTTTTTCACTTCTTCTCCCACTTCCACCTCCATCCTCATCTCTTGTCCACTCTCCAACACCATCTCCAACATCAACACCAACCAATTACAAATAAAACAAGTCAATTTGAAAAAAAAAACAATTATGGAAACCCAATATGAATTACAAGAATACACGTAACAATTGTGCATCTAAAAGAAATTGAAGCAATGGCTAGGGAAAGCGAGAGAAAGAAAGAGACTAATAATAGGGATGATGGTGACTGGGACTTGTAATGAGACGATGGTGGCTCACAAATGTAGAAGAGAACTCAGCTTGTGGAAGTTGTGATGGTAATGAATGGCAATGGAGGCTAAGACAATTCAGTTTTGTAATGGTTTTGACGCGGTTAGGTTGGCTTGGCAGTTTTAGGATAGAGTCTCCCCCTTTTTTATGATGACAAACAAAATTTTGAGAAAATTTTTTGGAGTACACTTGAAGGAATTTTTCTTTAAGGTCAAAGACTTAGAGAAACTTCCTTTCAGAAACTTAATAAAATTTTTGCCTTACAACTTAGCCTTTCAGAAAAAGGACATTCATAAGGTTTCTTATTGTGAGTCAAAATTTTATTAAGTTTCTCAAAACTTTAATATTAGAAACCAACATAAAGACATATCACAGCTGAAGTGGATAGTGATAAAAATTCTTATGATAGAATATGGTGTTTAGCACAATATATCCAATTTAATTAGAACAACACTTGATTAGAGAATTATCAATTTTCACAAATAATCATAGCAAATGTATAATGAAACTGAGAAAAGAAAACAATTAAAAAAGATAGAAATTCATAATAGAAAAAAAACAAAAACATCAAAATGAAAAAGAAATTATATGCATCAGAAGCAAGGAACTTTCTAAAACTTCCCCTCAACAAAGGCCTCCTTTATTAAGTATGCAAAAGATTTTTCTTCATATTTTTTCACCCTTTTGTCATCAACAAAAGATGTTTGCACATAGTCAACCCATCATTGGCGACCCTTTTGAGCTCATGAAGGATTTGTAGCAGGTAAGTTTTCATGTCTTCTTATTTGTGCACCAAGCTTTCTGTTGGATGCTTATACTCTGTCAAGCCTGGCAACCAAGTTTCTCTGATTATTCAACAAGAGTTGAGACTCTGTGAGATGTGGTCGACACCTTGGTTGAGATTCTGATAGGAGCATTTTTGGTGCAGCTTCATCATTAGAAATGTTTAAGGGAATTGTATCCCTAAAACCTTGAGGCCTCTAAGATGGTTCTTTCTCAATGTTCATAGCAAGCTTTAGTTTTGATGCTTCATCTCCTTCTTCTAAGGGAGAGATTCTGACGGAAGGTTGTGGTTGAGGCATACTTTTTATAATAATGGCAGAGTTGGGGTTTTCTAACGTCTCGATTTTCCTTCCGAAAAATGACCTAAATGCCACTGACGTCATTTTTGCATGAGAATCGACGGCCAGTAGGGCCATGCTCAATGTGGTAGTTTAATTTTACAATGAGACTATATGTGGTTTAGATAGCAATCTGTGTAAATCGCAATCCCGAATTTTTTCCTTGTGCAAAATGACCAAAATGCATCTAAGGTCACTTTTACACGAAATCGATGATGGCTGGTCCTGCTATCCTCAAAGGGTTAGTTTGATATTTGAATGAGACTAGATGTGTTTTGGATGACAATAGATGTGGAAATCTTAATTCCTGTTTTTCTCATGCGAGAAATACCAAAATGCCCCTAAGATAATTTAACGTGGGATTAAATGAACTTACCTTATCGCCTGGGACTTGGATGTGTTAATTAGAAAGGATGTATGATGTCTGGATAGGTTTCAAAGAGTTTCTGTATAAAATTACCTTTTTGCCCTTAGTTAGTGCTAATTAAGCTTAATTAAAGTAATTAAGTGAATATATGCAATATTAGGCTCTAATTAAATATTAATTATTTTTATTAATTAATTTGAAGTGAAAATAATTATTTGGAGTTAATTGGAGCCCAATATTGGTTAGAAAAACTTAATCTCATTCTTAATCAAAGATTAGTGAGAAAAAAGATAAAAGTGTTTTAGAGGACAAATAGTACATTATCTCTCCTACTTTTCCTTAAAATTAGGGACATGTTGGTATTTGATTTTTGAATTAATTGATTTTAGCCTCATTAATCATACAAGACAACCCACTAGCCTTGTCTTGAAAGCCTTAAACACCTAGTTACCAATTCTTAACCATTCCCTAATTAAACATACACTTAATCCTAATCCTAACACACATATAACACAAAAATAATCCCACCTAACCCCCAAGAAACATTTCAGCCAACCCCCTCCATTCTCACTCTCATAATTTTATTATTTCCACACACACCCACACTCTCATTCTTATCATCAACGTTTTTGGTCAAACTTGTTCACCAAGTTATGTGAAAAAAAATGCTCTTATTCTCTCCATCTTAAGCTCTTTTCTTCCTCTTCCTCTTCCTCTTTCTTTTCGCCTTCAAGAACCTCCATTTTTATTCTCCATCCAAGCTTCAAACCTCAAACAAACACACCACCACCATGGATCTTCCCCAAAACACTTCAGCTTTCATCCCCATACACAAGAACACAATAAAAATCCTTCCTTGTATTTCCTCTTCACTTGGCCGAAACCTCACATCTTTCCAAGAGAAGATTTTTCTTCTCTTTTCCTTGCAAAAGATCAAGCATTTTCACTTCAACCAAGAAGCACACTTGGTAGGGATTTTATTCTTAAGTTTTCCTTTCTTTTCTACTCTTTTCTTTTGGCTTGGTTGTGATCAAGGCCATAACTTAATGATAAGTGTTCTTGATGATGGTTAAGAGACCATCATGTGTTTGACCTCTAGAGCTCAAGGCTTGATTTTTGGTTTCAAAAAAAATAAAAGAGAGAAAGATTGCTTATTGGTTTTTTCTTTGGTTATTTTTGAGCTTGTTGTGAGTCCAAAGAATGAGGTTCTTAAAACCATGAAGTTAAGGGACTTTAAAGCTCACTTTTATTTTGTTAAGATTAATAAGGTTGGGAAGTTTTACTCTTTAAAGTGTCGAGCTTTTGAGTTAATGATATATAAAAATGGATTTGCATTCATGTTTATGTTTCAAGTTTTGCATTTCATTTTTTATGTTTTATGCCTTGCATATCATGTGTATATTCCAGGTTGTCACCTTATATACTTAAAGGCTTAAATTTGGACTTGCATTTTTATGTTTATATTTCAAATCTTAGATTTCATGTTAATATTTCAAGTTATCACCTTATAATCTTAAAGGTTTAAAAATGGACTTGCATTTCATGTTTATATTTCAAGCCTTGCATACTATGTTTATATTTCCAAGTTGTCACCTTATATTATTAAAGACTTAAAAATAAGCTCGCATGACATATTTATGACTCTAGTCATCACCTATGTCTTTAAAGCTCAAAACTTGTGTCTTTTGTCTTAAATATAAATTTTGATCATGGACATATATACATATATATATTTTGGCCAAATAGGAATATTAGGTTTGAAGTTAGTTTTATTTTATTTTAAAACTTGAGTCTTGTGTCTAAAGTGCACAAAGAAATTTTGAAAGAATTGAAAACTCAAAAGGAGCAAAAATATAATTTTAATTATATAAAACCTTATTAATGAAATTTTAAGTCTTGCTACTGTTTTAATGTTAATATTTAATTTCTCAAGGGATAAAATGATTTTATGTGTTTTAAATGTCTTATAATAGCTTTTGGGAAAAAAATAGTAATTAGAAAAGGGATAAAATTGTAATTTCCAAAGCTTTTCATAATTCCAATTTTGACATTGTTTCTCACTATTCAGCACTATTCACACTATTTGGTACTATTCATGTGATTAAAAAATATTAATAATTATTGTAAAAATTATTTTTAGCATCTTAGGAAAAACTAGTAACTAGAAAAAGATAAAAATGTAATTTCCAAAGTTTTTGGTAATTTCAATTTTGGCACTATTTGTTACTATTCATGTGATTAAAAAATATTAATAATTGTTGTAAAAATTATTGTTGGCATCCTAGGTGCCTAAAAGAATAATTACAAGTATTAGCTTGGGTAGTTTTGCAAAATGTGGAAAGTTGTACCTTGGAAATTCTCAAAATGGGAATTTTGGCTAAATGAGTTTAATTAAAGTTAATAATAATTTTGAATATGTAACAATGATCAAAATACCATTTATGATATTAAGGATAATTTGTAGAAGTGTTAACACTTACTAAGTGTCATAAAGTGAAACTTTGCACTTTGACCCCTAAAATCTAACAAAATTTGGCCAATGGCCCAAAATGGTTTTTATGATGAATTTAAATGATTTCTAAGTAGTATATGTCCCTTAAAAGTGTAAATTAATTTTGAGAATCATTAGCTTTGAGAAAAAGTGTTAAATACGAACTTTACACTTTGACCTATAAACGTTTAGAAATTTCAGTTTTGATCCCTTTTGGGGCTAAGGTATAGTTATCAATAACTTGATGATATTGATGTAATTGATATGTTATGAGAGCTATGTTCATATGAATTGTTTGGAAATTACATGACTTGAAATGATTATGCAAAATTATAAATTGATGACTATGCATGCTTGATTATTTAATTATGTAAGTGATGATTATTGTCTATATTGTACATATATCCTGTTGAGCGTAGCATATGCATTAGCTGAGTTCGATCCTTGATTTTTGGTAAACTAGGTAGGAACATGTTTACTTTTCAATGAGATGTTGATGATGACATGCTCATGGATATATGCGAGATGAGATGCATGCTTGTGTGATTAATGATATGATGATTTGTGGTGTGTTGTGATTATGAATGATTAATTGAGATGCATGATTGATATGTTATATGACAAGAAGCAAATTTAGGGAAACTCCACTCCCAGCCATTATGCTGTCCGATTTCTGTCAAATTTGTGGACTTAGAAAAATTATGAAGTTGTGATCATGAAAATGTTAAATGATAAGTTATGATGATGGTTATGATTATATGCTCATGTTTGCATCTCTAAATGACATGCTAAGATTTAGGTGACATAAGACACATGGAAATTATCCTCCAACTCAGGAATTAATGGTTATGGAGGTGATCCAATAAAGGGATCCTTTAGACTCTAGGAATTAATGGTTATCAAAGGTGATCCAAGCCTCCTATTTCACACTCTAGGAGTCGGGAAAATAGCTTATCAAGTTAGATAAGTGTAGGCTAATGACGACTAGCTAAATATGAGCTCATGACCTTAAAACTCTCAAAAGGAATAGAGTATTAGGGTGGCCCCTTAGAAGGGAATAAGAAAGTTAAGTCACTTAAGAGAGTAAAGATGAAAGATTATGTTTCATTGTTTTATGTTCCTTATGCTATGACAATTGGTTATCATTTTGTGTGACAAGTTGCATAAGGCATTGACATGCATTCATAATATGGTATAATGCATCCATGACATTAAAATTCATGTTAAAAGATATAAGTCTCAGCTAATGGTATTTGGAACTTAATAATGAACCTTATTTATGTCCATTGTTTTCAAAATGAAACCCGAGGTTCCTGGGATGATGATGACGACACATGTGTAGGGATGGAAACCCTGTTAAGATTCTTATATAAGTTTCTCACTCCCTCTCTTTCTTTCCATCTTTGTCTTTTAAACAAGGTTGATGGTGATGTCCGTGGACTTCCTTGAGATGTGAGCATGGGAGTTGCACTATGGTTCAGACTAAAGTGGGCAAGTGGAAGTGGAGATATAGTCTTTCCTGCTGCTCGCTTAAGGATGGTCTCGTCTTCAAGCATGTTCATAACTTAGCTTCTGGTATATGTGCACACACGATGGGCCTAGCCCTATCATAATTATATTTAGCTTTTGAATTATTGTATGCTTAACCACTATAGGTGAGCTCAGTTTAATGCCCGGGACAAGGAGGGAGTAATCGGTACGAGAAGGCACGAACAACAAGCGACTCTTGCTTCCAAGCGGAGGGTACATGAATGAACCGATTACACACCCAAATGAGAGGGACCCTGAATCGGTATAAGTATGGGACTATAGTTAATGAGGGCTTACATGAATTGATTGGTACTACTTATGCCACAAATATACATATTTCTTTTGGGTAGCCCATCACGAAGAACTCTCCAGTTAACATGCTTGACTTGGGGTAATTTTGGGATGGGTGACCTCCTGGAAGTTTTCCCAAGAAACATGTGAGTGAAGACAAAGCACGCTGAAAAGACTCGTGTTGGTTTGTAGGGACAGTTAATCCATAAAGCAGAGAATGTTACAAAAGTAGCGAATGGCAAAAAGATACGTAAGATGGCACAAGAGCATCGCGTAAAGCAATAGCGGCACATGAAAGCACAGAGAATTGCGGCAATGTAATAGGGAAAGTAGAATGACATGTGTGTAAAAAGAAAGAGATAATGAAAATATGAAAATGAAAGAGGAAGCCCCTTTTATAGTGGTTCTGAAGGCCAAATTATCCAAGGGCAACACTATGGTCACCTTCGCGATGCTTTGAAAAACGTGCTTGGTGACACGTGTCATTTCCAATAGAGGAGGAAACGTTGTATCAAGCAAACAGACAAGGACTCTAAATGGCAAGAAATACCAATCATCCCTGACCGAGCATGATTTTTCCTTTGGTGGAACGCTATTTTTTCGCAAATAAAGCATGATTTTCCCGATAAAAGCGCAATGTATCCCGGGAGTGAATTGCCCATCCTTGGTTCAATCCTGATTCTCGGGACAAAGGACTTCCTGGGCAAGTCCGACCCACAATAGGAATGGTGCAGAATGCGAAAACACCACCTCGGGTTTGCTAGATCGTGAAACAGGAGAGTGAGGAAGAGAGGTGAGTAACGTGGTAGTTGAGTTGAGGGCAACTGTTCCTGTCCAATGCCTTAGACCCCAAAACTCGAATAGTGGCTCAAGATGTTGAAGGGATGAGCTACTTTGGTAAGGTTCTGAACCTAGGACCTGTCATCATACCCGATGACCTATCATTAAAATCCTAAGGACAGGGCTTTCCAATGAGGGATTCCATAAAGGGTGATACCATCGACATCAGTTTGGGATCTATCAAAGTGAACAAGGAAGACCCCAAGGCTAGGATGAGCACAAATCATAGAACAAATTCTAGAAGGACACCATAACAGTATTTCATACCATTCATACACTAAGCTAACCCTAGGATCTTCTATTTTGAACATATTTAAGTAGTATAAATAGGAAAGCGAAAGTCTATCGTGGGTAAGCAATTTGATTCCAATTGCCTATTCCTCTTTTGTCACGCTCTTAATGATTTGGACATTGAAGTCCTTTTGCAGGTACCCATCCCTAGTGCTCAGTCCACCATGAAGAGAAGGAGGAATTATTCTCAAGATCCACCGTCCATACACCAAAGCATTCCTTCAGCGTAACCAAACATTATAGGATTGTTTAAATTAATCAAGGAAAGAATGGATAGAATCATACATAATTATATCATGGTGCATTATATTCAGATATTGTGAAAAATAAGTTATAAGAAAGTTTGACCACAACCTTAAATTTGTTTAAAATTTATATATGGTTCTAGCACATATTTGAGTTTGAAATATTGCCAAATACTCTTAGCTATTGTGGTATTTGAATTCCAAACATACAAAAGGCAATATTATCATCATAAGAATGATTTATTTGTAACTGTAGGAATCACTCGTTCATTCTTGGAAAAGAAAGTTTGCTGAAATATTATTGAAGGGAATAGCTGAAAATTAGCTTAGTTTGAGGAACCATCATGATGTGGTAATGAGTCTTTCTCCCACCCTATACTTAGACAATATGAGACCGCAACAAGCAATCATCAAAAACTAAACGAGAAGCTATAATATGAAATCATTTGCACTATCTCCATTCCTTTTTGCACTTCGGTTGTCTTTTGTTCAATTTTGAGTGATAATCCTTCAATTTTGTATGAGGATCTATGAAAGGAATTTTGTTTGGCATACTAGCCTTGAATGTGAGAATAAATCACTAAATAGTAAATACCATTGGTGTAATTTGTCTCTCAATTTAGTGAAAAAATCTCATCAGTTGGTTAGGACTGAAGTAGACTTTGTTTGGAGATTGAACCAAGATAATATCATGGTTCCAAGTATCTATCTCTACTCATATTTTTATTTATCTTTTGGTTCTATAAAATATCATAATATATTGTTACAGGAATCATTTATCTGAAAATCTTGTAAAATTATACTAAATTTTTGCAAATCTCTAACACATTACTCATGAATGTTTTGATTTGTGTGTGCTTGAAGTGTGCAACAAAAGAAAGAAAAGGTACATGACTTGATTCAACCCCCTTTTTCTCAAGTCCTCTAATACCATCAAGTGCTATCAAAGCTTGATCTCTAGGGGTCAAGCTTAACAGCTTGGAAGAAGCAGATTCAAGTACTTACAATGGCCAACAGAGTATCCTACAACCTCAGAAAGGCAATCCACTACTCGACCACTATTCTTCAATGGGGAGAACTAATCTTATTGAAAAGAAAATACAGGGATATTTATTCAACCACAGACTAATCACTTTGGAGGATCATAGTCAATGGGCCTAACATACCAATAAAACAAGAGAAAAATGGAGAAAAAGTTCCAAAGTCAAAAATCAATTGAGCTCCTAAAGATGAGAAGAAGGTTGACCTCAATGCAAAAGCCATCAATATGATACACTATGCCATAAGCTTCAAAAGAATACCGAAAATCTCTATATGCAAGATTGATAAGGAGATATGGGACAAGCTTCAACACATGCATGATAGGACAAAGAGCAACGACAAACTAAAGCTAACATTTTGACACGTGAATATGATTTTTTTTACATGAAGGAAGATGAGAACATAAACGAAATGTTCACAATATTTCCTGTGATCATTAATAACCTCGGCATGCTTGGAAAAAGTAACTTAGATAAGGAACTGTAAGAAAAATGTTAAGAAGTTGGGAAATGTCCAAAATATTGCATCTATATAGGAAGTAAGAGATATCAATTCACTCACATGGGATGGAGAGAAATCTCATTGTTTACAAATGACACACTTAATAGGGATCAGGAGACAAAAAGAAGAATCAACTAACACTAAAAAAAATAGTAGAAGAAGAAGAATAGTCTGAATCTAAAATTTCAAATTCAGATGAATTCAGCCTCATTGCCAAGAACCAAGATAATATCATGGTTCCAAGTATCTATCTCTACTCATATTTTTATTTATCTTTTGGTTCTATAAAATATCATAATATATTGTTCAGGAATCATTTATCTGAAAATCTTGTAAAATTATACTAAATTTTTGCAAATCTCTAACACATTACTCATGAACTGTTTTGATTTGTGTGTGCTTGAAGTGTGCAACAAAAGAAAGAAAAGGTACATGACTTGATTCAACCCCCTTTTCTCAAGTCCTCTAATACCATCAAGTGATATCAAAGCTTGATCTAGGGTCAAGCTTAACAGCTTGGAAGAAGCAATTCAAGTACTTACAATGGCCAACAGAGTATCCTACAACCTCAGAAAGGCAATCCACTACTCGACCACTATTCTTCAATGGGGAGAACTAATCTTATTGAAAAGAAAATAGGGATATTTATTCAACCAGACTAATCACTTTGGAGGATCATAGTCAATGGGCTGACATACCAATAAAACAAGAAAAATGGAGAAAAAGTTCCAAAGTCAAAAATCAATTGAGCTCCTAAAGATGAGAAGAAGGTTGACCTCAATGCAAAAGCCATCAATATGATACACTATGCCATAAGCTTCAAAAGAATACCAAAATCTCTATATGCAAGATTGATAAGGAGATATGGGACAAGCTTCAACACATGCATGATAGGACAAAAGCAACGACAAACTAAAGCTAACATTTTGACACGTGAATATGATTTTTTTTACATGAAGGAAGATGAGAACATAAACGAAATGTTCACAATATTTCCTGATCATTAATAACCTCGGCATGCTTGGAAAAAGTAACTTAGATAAGGAACTGGTAAGAAAAATGTTAAGAAGTTGGGAAATGTCCAAAATATTGCATCTATATAGGAAGTAAGAGATATCAATTCACTCACATGGGATGAATGAGAAAATCTCATTGTTTACAAATGACACACTTAATAGGATCAGGAGACAAAAAGAAGAATCAACTAACACTGAAATAAAAAATAGTAGAAGAAGAAGAATAGTCTGAATCTAAAATTTCAAATTCAGATGAATTCAGCCTCATTGCCAAGAAAAATTATGAAAATATGGAAAAGAATAAAATCTAGAAAAGGCAACACATGAAGAAGAGAATAGGGCAAGACCAAATTTTTTTATTAAAAAAAAAGATATCATTTGCTACTATTGCAAACAGCTTGGGCACTTCAAAAATGAATGTCGTCTCCTCCTGAATAAAGAACTCAACAAAATGACTAAGAAAAGGGGCTATTGTCCACTTGGAAAGACCACGAAAATGACACATCAAATAGTGAAAATGATGATGAATACTCAATCCATATATGCTTTATGGCAAAATGAAGATGATGAGTAGATTTTTCTGACTTATCTCATGATGAATTGATTGATTTTGTTGATGAACTGTTAGAAAATTCTAAAACTATTTTATCTTAATACTCTACATTATTAGCTATCCCAAAAACTGATTTAGCCAGTAAAAGGATATGAATCTGAAAACTAAAAATGATATGTTGCCAGAGATGGTAAAATCTCTTAACAAGGATCTATCAAACTTTGTAAATGGAAACTGAAAATCTGAACAAGCTTCTTGGTCAACAAAAATGTGCTATTGATAGGAGACACTCTATTAGGATCCCTACCCAAAATCATGTGACAAAATCAGTATATGAAGCAATAGGTGGTTAGAAATGTACAGTAAAGATCATGGGCCTAGGGAATGCTTCATATTCTAGGTTTGGATCAACGATAAGTGTACACTTATCTTGCATAATATAATGCTAAAGGACTAATGAGAAGTGATAACTACAAACTCTCGAAATAACCTTGGATGCTTAAAACTACTTGTTGCATAGGTTTGATTGAAGTCCAAGGACAATAATTTATGGTACTTTGATAGCAGCTATTCAATGGATATGAATAGTAATAAATCAATACTTTGACAGTTGCAAAAATGTGAAGGTGGACATGTGACCTTTGGAAACAATGCCAAAGGAAGAATCATTGAAATAGGTAAAATAGGTAAAACCTTTGCAACCACATTGATGATGTGTATATTGTTGATGGCTGAAACACAATCTGTTTAGCATAATTCAATTATGGGATAAAGGAAATGTGGTTGCTTTTGAAAGCTCTAAGATGATGCTTGTAAAACAAAAAAAAAAGCACTTTTTATTGACCAAAGATGTGGAAACATCTATGGTGTAACCTTGGACGACTTAAAAGTTAAATGTTTTGCATCAATAGAAAATGATAAATGGTTATGAAATAGTAGATTAGGACATGTTAGCATGTACTAAATCTTCAAGCTCCTAAAAAAGGATTTGGTAAGAGACATCCAAAAATAAGTTTGACCCAGACTTAGTTTGTGTGTATGCTAAAGGGGCAAGCAAACTATGATATCTTATAAACCCAAGGATATTGTCTCTATGACAAGGCATCTTGAACTACTTCATCTTAATCTTTCTGGGCCTATTAGAACACAAAGTTTGGGTGGGAAAAAATAGCACATGGTCTTGTAGGTGACTACTCTAGGTGTGGTGGGGTTTTATTCCTAGCTCATAAAGATGAAGCGTTTAGTCTGTTTGAAAAATTGTGCAAAAGAGCTCAAAATGAAAAAGGAACTTCTATTGTTTATATCAGAAGTGATCATGGAACTAGATTTGGAAACTATCATTTTGAGTTTTTTTGTAAAGAAAATGGAATTGATCATAACTTCTCTTGTCCAAGAACACCCTAACAAAATATGGTTATTGAAAGGGGAAATAGATCATTTCAAGAGATGACAAGAGAAATGCTTTGTGAAAATGATTTACCAAAGCATTTTAGGGTTAAGGCCGTTAACACGGCTTGTTGTGTCTTACATAGAACATTAATTAGGCCTTTGCTCAAGAAAACTCCTTGTGATCTATGGAGTGGTATCAAGCCCACCATGCATTACCTTTATGTGTTTGGATATAAATGCTTTATTCTCAACAAGAAAGACAATATAGGAAAATTAAATTTGATTCTAAAATTGAAGATGAAAAGTGTTTCTTAGCTATTTATGGAGAAGTAAAGCTTATAGAGTTTTTAATAAGAATTCTAAAAGAGTTGAAGAAACTATACATGTAGTTTTTTTTGTGAGACTAGCAAAGAATGAGAAAATATAGGAGAAAATGATAAGAAGGATCTAAACCATTAGAAAATCTCAACTGAAGAATTAATAGAAGAAGGCAGAACTGAAAGTCCCATAGAAAATCGAGAAAACTATTTTCCTAAGCTTTGACATTAATATTCCAATATAGTTACCACGAGCAATAAAAGGTAGTCTAGTAGTACCTCTGTCTGGCTTCTAGTAAGCACTATAAGATGATGATAATGGAACTGGATAGAATTAACACAACGTTTAATTGTAAACATTAATTAAGAACGTCCATTGTGGAGCATGGTAGGAAAAAATGTATATTGTTAGAAGGAAATAGAAAAGCTCTATAGTTCCAGTAAGGATCAATGGTGACATGCATCCTAAGAATTAGAAACAAAGATAGGTAAAAAATAGATAGATTAAACCACCAAATTGACCCCTAACAATTTTATCACCAGACAACCTAGTCCCTGACAAAAAGAAATTACTAAGTTGGTCCTTAACAATGTCAAACGTTAGACACTTGTTGCTACTTGACAAAAAGTTTGATGAAGCTACATAGCGGCACCCTAAATTAGTCCCAAATAACTAGCCACCCACCCAAGTTAGTCCCTTACCTTCACCCTCACTGTCTCCACCAACCGTCACCTTTTTCATCTTTATTCCCGCTTCCACCCCATCTCCAACACCAACACCAACCAATTAAGAAGAAAATAAATCAATTTGAAAAAATTAACCAATTAAGACAGCCCAAAATGAATTAGGAGAATACATGTAAACACCTGATTTTGTCCAACCCAAAAATAAGAAAAGAAAACTTTTCAGTCCATTTGAAAGGTTCTTAACCCGTTTCATTTCATTTTATTGTTGTTGTTTGTGTTAAGTCTATAGATTAAGCCCATTTGAAGAAAAAAGAAAGGCCCATTTCACTTTTTTAACCCGTTTTTATTTTTGTTTTATTTTTGAGTTTTAAAAATTAAAAAATATTAAAAATTGCTTGTTTTCCTACACGTTCACGTTTGTCGTCTTTGAAAAATAATGAAAAATAAGGCACGCTTGTCCTACCTACAAGGCATGCCTATGAAAAAAAAAGAAAAAAAAATAAACAAGTGTTGCATGCACCAAATTGAAAACATGGGAGAGTCAAATACTGATGCATGAGTCGGAAAGAAACGCTGAACTAAAAGAAAAAATACAAAGAGGAAGCACGCTTGAGTGACAACAGACAATTAAGGCAAATCCCATGAAGTCGCAGTAAATTGAAAAAATAGCTCAATCAGATCAAAAATGGCCTGCCAAATTTGACAAATGGATTCATGACGGTGTATAAATGGGAACGGATGGGTTCACTCAAGGGAGGGATTGAATCTATTTTCAACACAGAAAAACTTCATCATCATTCTTAACAGATACAACAACCAAAATCCTAGCCAAACCACAAACCAAAAATCATAGCAAAGCCCAGCCATACCGTAAATCCAGACAAACACAGTCCAAATCATCATCATCATCATCATCATCATCAATAGTCCATTAGAATACACAGAAAGTCCAATTCCAGTGCACTACCAAACATACATTTTTGTTTCAGAAAATAAAAAAAAAAGAGAAAGGGAAGCGGAAGCTGAAGGAAGAGTAGTCACCAACATCACGGTGGTGCCTGCGAGGCTGGCCAATCTCGCTCTCTCTCTCTCTCTCTCTCTCTCTCTCTCTCTCTCTCTCTTCTCTCTTTCTACGTCCTTCTCTCTCACGGCCTCCGCATTCGCGTTGTCAACAACACATCGCTCCCACCATGAACTCCATGACCGGAGACTCAGGTCATGCGCCAATGCTGGGATCCATGGCTTTCACGAGCTCCTCCCTCCTCGCAACACCGCCACTCACTCAGCGGCGGATCGGCTTTCGCCTCCACGCGAACCAGCTTGCCATGATCCTACCCGTCGTGCATGCCTCATTCGTGCGCCGCCAGGTTCGGCATCGCTCCTCGATGAGCCTTTCAGCCGCCCCACCGCCGATCTCATCCCGTTTCCCTACCGCCGTGACAGCCCACCATCGCATGTGGATCGGAGCTCCCTTTTCCTCTTCCTCCGCCCCTCCGCCTATGTCCACGTCACGCCTCCCTTTTCTTTGGTCGTGGCGTTGTCCCTCCCTCTCCCCTTCTCTCTCAATATCTCACTTTCTCTCTCTTGCTCTCTAGTCTCTCTTATTCCCCCTCTCACCCTCGTTTCTTATATCCTTTCTTTCTCGCGTGACCAAGTGGGTAACTGGGTTTTGAGTGTGTTTGTGTTATTTTGTGAACATGTGTATATGTGTGTGTGGAGTTTGTGAGTATGTGTAAGGAGTTTGTCAGGATGTGTGAGTGCCTGTGTGTGTTAGTGAGAGAGTGGATGAGTGAGAGAGTGTTAATTGCTATGTGTGTGCCGCGTGTTAGAGGTTAGTGAGTAGGGGTTTAATTTAAATAAAATTGGTTTAAATTAGAATTAAATTTAGTAAAATTAAGTTAGTAAAATTGGGGTTTGAAAAATAAAAAGGGTGTTAGTTTTTAAGTTAGTGTTATTTATTGGAATAAGTTTTGGAGTTATTTGTTTAAGTTCGAGTTTGTTAGTTCGGTTAATATTGGTTTTAGTTTCAACCTTTGGATTCATGTGTTTGAGTTTAATTTGGGTTTTAAAAAAAGAGTTTATTTATTTGGGATTTAAAATAAATATCTGAGTATTTTATTTTTATCAAAAACTTTCATTTAATTAATCATTTTTTTATATAGAATTAGTTTAGTTGTGATGGCTTATTAATTCTATGTCTTAGAATATTTTAGCTGTGACAGCTTGATATTCTAAAATTCTTTAAAGTAAAATAAAATAAAATCAATCAACTCACAACTATTTTATAAAGAACTACGTGACTTTGAATTTCCTATTGCACCAGGGATACGTAGGAGAGAATTTCGATCCTTGTCAAGTCAAAATTAAATTTTCATAATTTTTGTTTTATTTGTAAATAATTTTTTTATTTCATGAGATTTTTTATTTAATTTAAATTTTTCATTTATTTGGGAAATTTTGGATAAAAAATGTTAATTTAGCCCGACGGCTTATTAACTTAATATTACGGGCATTTGAGCTGTGATAGCTTAATGATCCAAAAATTTCCTTGAAAATTTATTTGTTTTCTTTCCTTTTTGTAAAAAATATCAAAATAAGTTTTTTTAGTTATTTGTAAATATTTTATGGTTTATAAGAGATCTTTTTATTTCCATATATTCAACTTAACTTGTTATATTATTTCAAATAAAGATATTAATTTAGCCGTGACGGCTTGTTAACTCAATATTTTGGACATCTAAATCGTGACGATTTGATACTCCAAAATTTCCCTTTTAAAAAATATTTTTAAATTTTCTTGTAAATAAAAATGGTAAAATAAATGTTTTGAAAGGTTATTAATAATTTGCACAATCAATAGGTACCGTCTAAGGACAGGTGTACTACGGGTGCGTAAGATTAAATTCTTACCATTCTCTATGCATAATCGACTCCGAACTTGAATCTAGTTACAAAGACCTTTTCTTTAAAAATAAATGGTTTTTCCATGTTTTCCATTTTGAATAAACTTGGTGGCGACACTAATTTTTAACCATTCTTTTTCGTTGTCTTATTGCGATCCTTTGACAATACACTTAACAATTTTGAATCTAAAGAAAGTGAAGCAGTGGCCAGCACATGTGAGAGAGGGAGAGATATATATATATATATATATATATATATATATATATATATATATATATATATATATGAAAAGACTAATAATAGGGAAGATTGTGGTTAGGGGTAATGGCTCATTGTGGTTCATGAACGTGGAAGAGAAATCATGACTTGTGGTAGTTGTGAGGGTGATGGGTGGAAATGGAAGCTAAGGCGATTCGGTTTTGTAGTGGTTTTGACATGGCTGGGTTGGCTTAGCGATTTTGGGATAGAGATGGTGTGGATGTGATAAGCTTGCAACTATGAAGGAAGGGAAGGCTGGAGCTTGTGATTACTTTGTAGGCGAATGAGAAGCATAGAACATGTTTGTGGTGGTTGTGTTGCCATAGAGGGTGATTGTGGCTCGATAGTGGTTTCCAGCTATAGTGGATGAGGGTTTATGGTGGTTGTGTTGTCATAGCTCCCTCATTTTTATTTTATTAATGGATATTAGGTATATGATTTGGAGTTCCAGGTAGTGACGACAATGGTTGTAGATTAGGTGATTGTAGTCAAAGGAGGAAGGTGGGGTGGAAGTGAGAGTAGGGATGAAAGAGAATATGGAGGTGACTATGGCGATGGAAGTGGTGGAAGTAAGGGTGACAGATTGATTTGGGTGGGTGGATAGGTGGTTTGTCAGGGATTAATTTGGGATGCCACTATATAGCTCCATCAGCCTTAATATCAGGAACCAACAAGTATCTGACATTTAACATTATCAAAGACCAACTTAGTAATTTCTTTTTGTCAAGGATCAAATTGTTTAATGATGAAATTCTCAATGACTATGGGGTTTACTCAAATAGATAAGGTTATGCATGTGATTTAGTATTATTGATAAAAACATGTTTTCTAATAATTATTTTAAAATTTCATAAAATATAGGGCAAATTACACGGACTACCCTTGAGGTTAGTCATAATTACACTTATCCCCTTCTAGATTTTAAAATTTACCCACTTCCCTTAATTAATTTAAAATCATTACACCTACACCTTTATTATTATTTTTCAATTTTTAATACTAAAAAATTCAAATGAATTGTCAAAATTGCCCTACTTTAACCCTACCACCACTCACCTCATCTTCTTTCTTTATCCCCTTTCTCTCCCTTAACCTTCCCTCTGCCAAACCTAAACCACTAACTTTCCAAAACCCAACACCCACCCATTGGCTATCAACCCCAAAACCTAATCACAAATAAAATGTTACAACACCTCCTTCTTCACATGTCTCTTCCTTGCCACGATAGTAGCATAGAGCAACCTTGGCAACTAATGGAACTCTACGCCTTCAATCCATGGCAGCCACATACACGAGTTCTTGTAGCGCACAAACACATGGTGCTTGTAGAGCTCGACGATGCTATTGAGAGGACTTTACCAGAAATTGGGGTGGAGGAATTTGAACTCGATTTGGTGGTAGGATCTTCGATGGTGATGGGGGAGGAGTTGGAAGAGGATGATGGGATCATGAATATGAAGGTTTCTTCTATCTATTGCTCAACATCATTGTTGTTGAAGATAAGGGTTAAAGTTTGAAATTTTGAGAGTAATGAAAGGGATAGATGAGTCTTTGTGTTCTTGTTGTTGTATCTTCATAAAAAGGGTGGAGATGATAGTTTTTGGTTGCATAGCCTCCAAAACAATTATTTGCTTAATGTTTGGCAGATGGGAGGAATTGAGGGAGAGATTAGGGGTGAAGGAGTGTAGCAAAAGGAAGAGAATGAGGTGGGTGAGGGGGTTGGTGGTAGGGGGATGGGGATGGGGCAATTTTAACAATTCATTTGCATTTTTTGGTATCAAAAACTAAAAAATAACAATAAGAGTGTAAGTGAAATGATTTTAAATTAATTAAGGGAATTGGGCGAAGTTTTAAAATCTAGAAGAGGATAAGTGTGATTTCGACTAACCTCAGGAAGGGTGTAACATCTCATGCTACTTTATGGATTGCCAACTTGTCCCCGCAAACTAACACGGGTATTTTCAGCGTGCTATGTCCTCACTTACACACTTCCAGGAAAACTTCCTAGGAGGTCATCTATCCAAAAATTGCTCCAGTCAAGCACGTTCAACCATGGAATTCTTTCGTGATAAGTTATTGAAAAAAAGATGCATCTTTGTTGGCATAGTTAATACCAATCAATTCATATAAGCTATCCTCAACTGTATAGTCTCATACCTATACAACCTTAGGATCCCTCTCATTCTAGTGTGTAATCGGTTCATTCATGTACCCCTCCGCTTAGAAGCCTTGTCAGGAGCCGCTCCTTTTCCGTGCCTTCTTGCATCGACAATCAATCCTACCCTCATCTGGCGTTACATGTCCACCAACTTCCGCTTAGTTCGTCCCAAACCACATCGTACTAGAGATGCAGGCTTTGATACCATTTGTAACATCCCATTCTACTTTATGAATTGATGACTTATCCCTACAAACCAACATCGGTCTTTTCAGCGTGCTTTGTCTTCACTCACACATTTCTTGGAAAACTTCATAGGAGGTCACCCATCCCAAAATTGCTCCAATTCAAGCACGCTTAACCGTAGAGTTCTTTCGTGATGGGCTATCGAAAAGAAGATGCATCTTTGTTGGTATAGGTAGTACCAATCAATTCATATAAGTCATCCTCAACTGTATAGTTCCATACCTAAACAGCCTTAGGATCACTCTCATTCTGTGTGTAATCGATTCATTCATGTACCCCTTTGCTTAGAGGCCTTGCTAGGAGCTCTCCTTCCGTGCCTTCTTGCATCAGCGATCACTCCTGGCCTCGTCACGGGCGTTACATGTGGTTTATATGATATTGAGTGGTATGATATGTGATTGAATAATAAAAGCTACCCACTTCGGAAGGATGCTTTTAGAACTTTAAAATGAATATTTAATATGTATTGTATGATCATATTTTCTTGATAAACCGAAGTGGCTAGGATAATGACGATGACATTATGATTATGTATTTTGGGATACCTACTGGAATTTCAAAATTCTTACCCCTTGTTGGTGTTTCTATGTCATTTCCAGGTTGATCTAAAGAACTATAGGGCTTACATAAGGAATCGGATTACAGGAGTTTAGTAGTTAGTGTTTTTACTATATTTTACTTAGTTGTATGTATATGTCTATAAATGTAATAGAGAACAAATATGTACTAAAGCTCATATGAGAGTTTCCTTTTGTACTTAACTATGTATTCAATAAACGTTGTGTTTCTCTGTTATATATTTTAATAGAATTTTGCTTAGTTATTTCACACGTTAATCGAGTTTGCTATAGATATTTAAGAAAAGTCCGCTAATTAATAAGTAACAATTCTCAAGTACGATGTTATGACTTAAGGATGAGGTTGTACTTAGGAGGATGTTACAAAAGGTCCTTATAATTTTTCCTAAAATATAAAAACCAAAAAATACAACACTTTCTTTCTCGTATACATTTTAATATTTTCTTTATATAGCTTTTGTCATCATACATTAACAATGTAAAATGATTTTAGATTGTCAAGGTATAGAAATTAAAAAAATGTCAAATCATACTAGATAACTACTCACTATGATAACTATCCACTATGATTTAATAATTTCTTGAATTTTTATTGGTTGGTAACGTAAAATGCTAAAATTAAGTTTACATTGTCAACTAATAAAATTTTTAAAAATATCAAATCATATAAATAACCATCGACTATGATAATTATAATATTGATTTATAACAATTATCTTTACTATTTTTAATCTTGTTCCATATAATTATATTTTATATTAATATTACTTATTACTTAATAATATCATGTATTAGTTATTTCTACACAACAATTAGTACTTATTGATATATTTTCATATTATTCTAAATATTTATTTAATTTTTACATCTTATTTATTTAAAATACTTATTATTAAAATTTTAATTAAAATCATTATTATTAGCTCTTAATATAATTTCTAATATTATTGATGAGTTCAATTTCTATACACTAATAATATAAAGAAATTTTACGCCATCGGCCAATAGAAATGCAAGAGAGCGCCAAATTTGGTGAAAAGTTATCAACTAATATTTTATTTATGCTATCATTTTATAGAAATTAAACCCATTGTAACACCCTAATAATTAACCCAATACGTCGTATCTGATTAATTACTAGACTTTACTCTTTGCTTCAGTTTCTTAATCATGCTTTGAAAATACTTAGTGAAATTACGAGTTATTTTTTTTAAATATAATTGAAAACGTGAGTCGCACATAACGTGAACGATAATCGGATAAAGCAGAAATGAACAGACATATCATGAAGAACACATCATATTGGCTCCATCATATGACATCCATAATTACATTTCACATAGATATTTTGCCTACCAACAGAGTTAAGCTAGATGTAGGCAATCGAACAAAACATAAATAATATATGGATGGAAAAACATCTATTAACGGCACCTATTTATAACACTTCAGAGATAGGAATAGATATCGAGTTCACGCTCAAGGTCTAGCAATACGTTCCTCAAGGATAATAAGCTGGTTCACAAGATCACATGCATCTACCAGGTAAGAGCATCAACGGAATCACGAACATCACCATCACTTTCTGAAGACGAGATGGAAAGAAAGAAAGAAGGAATGAGAAACTTATAAAAGAATCTCAGTAGGGTACTCACCTCATACGCATCGTGTCATCATCATCGTCCCAGGAACCTCGGGTTTCATTATGAAAATGTGAGCATGCTAAGATTCATTTATTTAGTTCGGAAATATACTTTACCGAGGTCCGTTCATTTTAATCATGCATCTTATAATGCATCATAAACTTAGCATGTCATGTTTATAATGAACTTTTCCTTTCATATATAATAACATAATTATGCATAAGACCACATCATATTCCTCATCATCATATCATAAATACTATACATAGAATAATATCATATTTCTCATCATTATCTCATTAATACTATGCATAGAAGAACATCATAATCACATAATACGTTACTTAGTTCCTTAGGTGACTTAAAGTTACTTTCATCATCATTTTCCTGGGCCACCCTATACTCCACCCTTTTGGGAGTAATCTAGGTTATGAGCTCATACCTTACTAGTCGTTACCAGCATATACTTATCCCTTTTGATAAGTAAGAATCCCAACTCTACCCTTTTGAAAGAATGGTTTAGGGGGCAAGAATCACCTTTTCACCACCTATAGTCTGATGGGTCCAAAGGATCATTTTCTCATAAGTTTAAGTCACCATTAAGTCTTTGCATGTTATATCATAATACAATTCTCAATTCATAATCATTCATAACATTTTCTCATTTATAGTCTTATTCTGAATAATATATATACCAACTGTAATCATGCATCTGGAGATTCCCAGGAAGAGAGGTGGGTCACAAATGGACATGCTTAAATACCAAGTCTTTCCTAGCCAAAACCTTTCCAAATTACACTTTTTAGGAATATACTTTCTTCCAACAAGGGTAAATTTTTAAATAACAAAGAATATTTTATTATTTTATGCATAAGCATTCTCATTGTTTGCAACAGCAACTATAACATGCAAGCCGGAAATCATTCAATGATATCAAATACTTAATAAGCATCAAATCACTACATAGACTTATCATTTCAAACTTCAAAGAACCATCATCATAAATTCTTACGAAAACCTCTTAAACAACCGAAACTTTAGAATCGAGTAACCTCAATTATCAAACTAATTAATCATGCATCTAAATGATTCATTATCATCATTACCATTAATTATAAGCCTTAAGAACATTATTAAACTATATGGGACAACATAGGCAGCAAGTTATATTTAAGGCTTCACTGCTAAAAGTTGTATTTTTAACCCCTTTCTTGTTCGGCTTTCCTTATGTGCTAAAATTAATTACTAAACCAATTATGAATCATTCTCCCTTATCTAAACATAATAGAACCTGGTTCTTAAGGTCACTAAAGGCTCTGGACAGAATGCATAAATTTCATTCTCTAAAGTTCTAGAAATTTTGCTTTTACGGTTTTCTAGGAAGCTAGTTTTATCTCTAACATGCATAGAATCATTCCTTTAGCAATAAACCATAATTATCACAACTTCAAACATATTAAACCATCATCATACAGTAGTACTAAACTCAGATTAGTGGCTGAATTATGAACCTCACATAATTGCTTAAAATTACATTTTAAGTACATGTAAGAAACTAGTTTCCCATAAAATCTTTGCAAAGCCTTAAAACTCTTTTAGAAACTAATTCTTTTTGTTAATCTTGAAAGAAATTATAGAACTAAATCAGTAGCTATTTAAAATCACTTTGGGCCTACCTTAATTATGAGGCCGATTTATAAATTGAAAGAATCTTCACGATTAAAATTCTCACTTAAGATAAAAGGAGCAAATCTTGAGCTTTAGAGATTTAGGTGATAATTAGAATCATAAACATGCTATGTAACCTCATTTTAATCGTGTCTTTATAAGGTGATAACTTGAAATTATAAACATGATATGCAAGAAACTGGAGCGGCGGTAGTCCGCACTGGACCGTGGAGGGAGAAGAGAATCTTAAGAAACCAGAGTGGCGGAGTCCGCACTGGACCGATGAAGGAAGAAGAGAATTCTTATTACATCTTATTAAGCTCCAAACTCAAGACTTTTTAAAGAATGAATTCTTTGACTCCCATAATCTTAAGGAAGCTTTAGAGTTTTTATTACCATGGTTCCAACTTTGCTTGTGATACTTGGGCAAGTCTTTGAACTCTAGGATCTTTAAGTGATGACATAAAATAAACATGTCATGCGTTGATTCTTTTAGCCATTATAAAATAAAGTGAGAGCATAAAATAAATATGAGATGCATCATCTTTATTATCTTTGAAGATTAAGTGACAACTTGAAACATAAACATGAAATGCAAGCTTGGAAATTTAAACATGAATATGCAAGTTCATTTATTCATTCTTGAGAATTTAGTGATGACATAGAAAGTAAACATGGTTATGCAAGGCATAAACTTAAACATGGATGCAAGTTCATTTTATTTCTTTACTAGAGCTCCTCCAAGACTTTAGAGAAATATAAATTCAACCCAATATATCTTAGCAAGACAAAGTGAAAAATACATCTTTCAAGTTCTAAACTCAAGATCTTTATTTTTACATCATAAAAACATCATTCTTTAAAGTTTTGCATCAAGTGGAATTTTCAAGCTTTAGAGGCCTAACTTGTGATGGATTTACAACCAACACTCAAGGTCCTCATCATCAAGCTATCATCATATTCCCATATAGGCCTTATGGCCGAAATGTTCAAAGGAAAAGAAAGAAGAAAACCAAATGGAAAAGCTAGAGAAAGTCCATGAAATCATCATTTTGAACCAAGAACAACACTTAGCAAAGCATAGAAATAAGCTTAAAGACAACTCCCTACCTAATTTTATTTGAAGGAAAGGAAAGAACTTGGTTTCCTTGAATGAAATGAAAGAAAATCTCTTTGAGAAATGGGAGAAGAAGTTTCAGCCAAGAGAGGAAGAAAGAAAGCTTTTGGTGCTTCTAAAAACTAGAATTGTGTAAGTTATGAACTAAGGCCTCTAACACTCCTTCAAGCATGCCTATTTATAGAGATTTTGAGGCTCATAAATGGACAAAGGGAGGAGGAAAGTCTGACCAAATTTGAGGAGGAAACAAGGAAGAAAAATCATCTTATTTGGTGGCTTAAAACATGGAATCATGTTTTCATGGTTCTTTGTTTTCATACCTTGGTTTTTGTGCATTCTTTGACAAATTTTCTGATGCATTATGGACCAAAATTTCATGCATTACAGCCCAAGGAGGATAAAATTTGTGTGTTCCATGTATTATGTAGGTGTAGGTAGGTATCTTTGCAAATTAGAGAATTTACAATTAAGGACTTAGGTGAATTAGTAAGCAATTTGAGTGTTTTTAAGCAATTTTAAGTTCTAATCAATCTAAATAAATAATTTTGACTCTAGATTAATAATTAGAATCTAATAACCTTTAATTTGAGCCTAATATTGCTTATGTTTTGCTATACGAATCAAAAATCTCAAAATTCGCAAAACTACAAAGAGGGACAAAATGGTAATTTTACTTAAAAATTGCCCGAGACCACCCTAGCTTAACTAATGGTTAATCATAGCTTAAAAACATGTTTTAAAACATTTTAGTGAGGTTCGGCTTAGTCCACGCAATTCAAGTTAAAAAGCCGCGGGGCGTTTTGGTCATTTCGCGTCTAGCTCAAAATTAGGATTCTTCTCCTCTATTAACACACATAACACAAACAATCCCTTATTATCATCAAAACATCCCCTTGAGGACGGGTGGGGCCCACGATCCTCATTTTCTGAGTAAAATAACCTTAGGGCATTTTGGTCATTTTACACGTACAGAAATTCCGGTTTGCAACTCTCGCACGAATTGCTCCTAACCTTTCTTCTAATGTTATATTCCTTTATTGAGGATTGTTCGGTCTCAAATTTTATGTAAGAATTACCTAGAGTAATTCGGTAATTTCTAACGATAGTAAAAATCGTTACACCCATCATTTCTTTTATAATTATTTTTATTATTTAATATATAATTTATTAGAAATCAAATCATAAAAGAGAATACAATAAATACACCCTTTAGTGAAATGAGGTGGAAAGTAGGTTTTTTAAACTAATGGAGTGAGGTGTTATTTCTTGGGATATAGTTTCTCTAAATGAGAACGTTGATAAGTGCAAAAGTCTAAGGTTAACCATTCATGTATGTTAAATAAGATACACACATGATGAAAGTTATTAATCTAAGGATGATTAACCTCCCACTTTTGTACTTTATCAATTTTCTTAGTTTAAAGGAGCTAATTTTTTTATTCATGACGGGCCAAAGACTCCAAATCCTATTTGTTGATAAAAATGTTATTTATACTCATAGTGCGTTAGATTATGCCAACTCACACCCTACTCATTATTGGATGAGTGTGGATTATATTTGAATATGGTTACACCTATTCAATGACAAATAAGATATTAATTGATGATGTCACATGTAAAAGGATAAATAACGCAATTCGTTCTTGAAAAGGCCTGACCAAAAGGAAAAAATAAAAAAAGGCCAAGTGTAGTTAACTCTGGCTTAATTTAAGTTTTTTTTTTTTTTTCAATGTGAATTTTTTAAGTTATTTATTATTTAATTTATAAAATCTATGCCTTTAAATTTATTTACTACTGAATCAAATGCTGAAAATAAGGGAGAGAGACAGCGTTGATTTAAAGGGGGTGCAGGAGCGAACACCCGCCGTGTTGCTTGCGGACTCTCCTGGCCGCTTCTTGGGCGATACTTAAACCTCAGAGTAAGAGCATCTATCCAAGCTTTCGTACCCTGATGCCAATGTGCTATGCTTTCTCTTCACAGATTTGTGCTCACTAGCGAACTTAACCGCGCTTCGAAACTTTCGCCATTGCATCGATGGGTTCACAACGCAGCTGCAAGTTCCCTAGAGTTTGAGAACAAGAACAGAGTTGCCCGTTTTGGTTCCCATTTCGATGTTGCATTCAACTCGTGCAAGAAGATTGATTCCGCTAAGCGGCTTCATGCTCTTCTCGTGGTGTTGGGGAAAGCTCAGGATGTTGTTCTGTCCACAAAGCTTGTCAATTTGTATGCTTCTCTTGGGGATGTCTCATTCTCTCGGTCTACTTTCAGCCAGATTAAGAGAAAGAACATTTTTACCTGGAACTCAATGGTTGCTGCTTATGTTCGCAGTGGCCGATACCGTGAAGCTTTTAATTGTTTCATTGAATTGTTTTCAGTATCTGGTTTACGACCCGATTTTTATACTTTCCCGCCAGTGTTGAAGGCTTGTGCAAACCTAGCTGATGGCAGGAAAATACATTGCTGTGTTGTGAAGACGGGTTTTGAGGAGAATGTATTTGTTGCCGCCTCCTTGATACATATGTACTCACGATTTGGCACGGTTGATGTCGCCTACAAGCTGTTTGTGGGAATGCCGGTTCGAGATTTGGGCTCTTGGAATGCGATGATCTCTGGGTTTTGTCAGAACGGGAATGCTGCTGCGGCATTGGATGTCTTGAATAGCATGAAGAGTGAGGGGATAAAGATGGACTCATTTACTGTATCAAGCATACTTCCCGCTTGCGCACTATCGGAAGACATCTTTAGTGGGTTGTTGATTCATTTGTATGTGATAAAGCATGGGTTGGAAGCGGACACTTTTGTTTCCAACGCCTTGATCAATGTGTATTCAAAGTTTGGAAGGCTTGGGGATGCGCAAAGGGTTTTTGATCACATGAAAATGAGGGATCTGGTATCTTGGAATTCCATAATTGCTGCATATGAGCAGAACGCTGATCCAACTACTGCACTTGGGTTGTTTAAAGAGATGCAGTTTGCTGGAATTCGACCTGACTTGTTGACAAGTGTGAGTTTGGCCTCAATCTTTGGTCAGTTAGGTGATCAAAGGATAAGCAGGTCAGTTCATGGATTCATCATTAGGCATAAATGGCTTGAAAAGGATGTCGTGATTGGAAATGCACTTCTGAATGTGTACGCAAAATTGGGTGATATGGACTGTGCACGCACAGTTTTTGAACAGCTCCCTATCAAGGATATAATTTCGTGGAACACTTTGATCACCGGTTATACTCAGAATGGTCTTGCAAGTGAGGCAATCGAAGCTTTCAACATGATGGAAGAGTGTACAAAGACAGTCGCAACTCAGGGGACTTGGGTAAGCATTCTCCCAGCATATTCCCATGTTGGAGCTTTGCAACAAGGAATGAAAGTTCATGGGAAGCTAATTAAGAATTGCCTGTACTTGGACATCTTTGTGGCTACCAGCCTAATTGACATGTATGGAAAATGTGGGAGGTTAGATGATGCAACGTCTTTATTCTATGAAATTCCACGGGAAACTTCGGTTCCATGGAATGCTATAATATCTTCTCTGGGGATTCATGGGCATGGAGAAGCAGCACTGCAACTTTTCAAGGAAATGCTAGCTGAAGGGGTAAAGCCAGATCATATTACATTTGTAGCTTTGTTGTCTGCCTGCAGTCATTCAGGATTGGTTGATGAGGGACAATGCTGCTTTGATATAATGCAGAAAGAGTATGGAATCAAGCCAAGTTTGAAGCACTATGGCTGCATGGTGGATTTGCTTGGCAGGGCTGGGTATTTGGAAAGAGCATATAGTTTAGTGAGCAGCATGCCTGTACAGCCTGATGCATCAATCTGGGGTGCTCTTCTTGGTGCTTGTAGAATACATGGAAACGTAGAATTGGGTACAATAGCTTCAGGTCGCTTGTTGGAAGTTGATTCAAAAAATGTTGGCTATTATGTTCTATTGTCAAATATCTATGCAAATGTTGGCAAATGGGAAGGAGTATTCAAAGTAAGATCGTTGGCCAGAGATCGTGGACTGAGGAAGACTCCTGGATGGAGTTCTGTTGTAGTGGGCACTATAGTTGAAGTCTTTTACACTGGGAACCGGACCCATCCTAAATGTGCAGAGATATACGAGGAATTAGCGGTTTTGACTGCCAAAATGAAGAGCCTTGGTTATGTTCCAAACTATGGTTTTGTCTTGCAAGATGTTGAGGAGGACGAGAAAGAGCAGATTTTGATGGGTCATAGTGAGAGACTGGCAATTGCATTTGGAATTATCAGCACCCCACAAAGAAGTTCCATTAGGATATTCAAAAACTTGCGTGTTTGTGGCGATTGCCATAATGCAGCTAAGTTCATTTCCAAAATTACTGAGCGGGACATTATTATGAGGGATTCAAATCGCTTCCATCATTTTAAAGAAGGGATTTGCTCATGTGGTGATTACTGGTGATTGTCAGTAAATTTTGGGAACTTGAGAAGATTGGCCCAGACCTGAATTACTGATATATGCCGAACAAGGCTTTTGTTTCCCATTGCAGTGCAACTAGCAACCGGTAAACTTGATTTTATCTGGTTGGTTGGAGACAATCAACTGTGATCGATGAGTATGGTCTTGAGGCTTCCGGCCAAGAGTGTTGTGCTTGTTATCTGGATAACTTTCAAGCCTTAAAGACTAAAATAGCAAAAGAAACCATGTTACATGAGTTCATAAACAAGAAATGTCTGTCATGAAGGCACTGGTATAGGTTCCAGTGGCATTCTTCTGTTTGCAATTCTTCCGACATGGTATTGATGGTTCTTGATGCTTCAAAAGTAAGTGTCATTTTGGTATTTTCTGCTGAAGTCTTTTATGCTTTTGGTATTGCTGCTTCAATGTGAATAAAGGGATATGTTGGTTGTTGCAGTAAATAAGTACTTTGACTAGGGATAATAGTTATACTGAGATGGTGTTGAGCATTAAAAATTATCAATAAAGACGCCCTTCAATCAAGCTGAGGAACTAGTTGTTTTTTTCCTTGTGTAATAGCTATTCTATATCCCTTTATTTTTTCTTTCTTAGGTATGTTTGGTGGGGGAAAAATGGGGTGAATTTTTTTTTAGATGAGCTCAATGTATAAAATTAGACATGGAGCTAATCCATGAAAATTTTCACCTCATTTTCATCCACAGACGAAACACACTCTAAATGGAAGTTCACTTGCATTTCTCTTTTATCTGCTTGCATAAGATCATTATTTTACAGGATTATGTTTCGAACTTCCTGTTCCACTTGGAAAGGAATAAATAAATGTATGTGCAACAATTTTTCCCTTTTCCCTTTTTTTCTTTCTTTCCTGTGATCGTTTGTACCTTTTCTAGCTTACCACCATGCAAGGAATATGTTAACATAGTGCAACACTTGTGTTATTTATTTTTATGCATCCTTGTCTGAGTTCATGTTGTTGTGGAATTGCTTCACATTTTTTCTTTAATAAATGTGCCAGAGTGAGGGCCATAGACAAATATTGACTAGGGAGCTGGAAGCTATGGGCGTGCGGTTAAACAAGAGACCACCTCAGGTATGTTTGTGACTTTGTGCCCCAGAGTGATGTTTTGCGAGATCTGACATGAAGTATTTTTATATATAGTTCTGAGTTGGATTTATATATTTCTTCAATTTCCTTTAACTTTGGGGCTTTCTTTTTCATGCTAGATATATTTTAGAAAAGAAAAAAAAACTTGCGGCATCTCATTTAACAGCACTCTGCCTTGACTCGTGGATGAGAAGCTTTGTTATTAGATTCTGCACGAATGCAAAATTTACAATTCAGAGGTATATAATAAACTTTAAAGTAACATTTCCATGGATGTGTAGCTGTGATGGATTATAATTGTATAGTTATAGTCACTTAAATTTAAATTTGCATTTGTATTGCTGTGATAATTTGTTTCAATGTGGTGGAACAAGCGTAGTTAGTAGCTGGATCGCTTGGGTGGTTGGTGATGTAAGCAATGCTATGATTTCCATACACTATGATTTTATAATTGTCAAAGGTCAACTCTCAATAATGCTTAAGCTGTCAGTTTGAAATCAAAAAATGATTTTATATCTCTAAATTCTCCCTTCACACAATTTACTAATTTTGGGTTTAAAAAGTGGATAATGCACTGGCCTGCTTGTGCTGAAATTTAATTTAAGTATGGACTCGACACAGATAAAACTCTTGACCACTTCATTATAAAGTCTTTGATACTTCGTTAAAGACTAACTTTACTAGAAATTTCATCAATTAGGTGGAGAGCTGGAATGATTTTATCTCTAGCCGTAATTCTTAATAACACTGAATATTTTTCATTTTGCAAGCTCATTATTTACTCATCATTCTGTTTGTTTTTGAGATCGGGAGAAAAATATTTATCTATTTGAAAAAGTAGAATAAGTGGTATTTTCTACTGTTCATGATGTTTGGAGCATGATAAACTATTGCATAAGCATGTATGTATTATCACCCAAAATTGAGTGGGCTGGCCCACGTGTCAAAAAGTGTGCAGCGTGGTGGCAGTTTTTAAAGCCAGGGAAGTTCACAAACGTGGATATTGGATGATGGCAGTTTTGAAGATTATGAGTGCCACTTCCATAAATTCAAGAGAAGTTACGTGTGACAAATTCTACTTTGGGAGGATGTTGAGTATTTAAGGCCGAAGAATTAAAGAGATCCCTAGATCAATAACACAACTTTAATCAAATTTTATCTTTAATTTTATAGCACTTTTTCCTTTTAGTTTAGTTTATGTAGGTGTAGTTTTCAACTCCAAATTTTATTGTGATACTTTGGTGTAAAGTTGTAATACTCTTGTTCATCAATAAAATTCTCATTCCACGTATTGGCTTTATCCAAAACCTGTTCTTTAAGATAGTTGAAGAACCCATAGCCAAGAGATAGATTCCTCTCCTTAGTACAATCGCCTACTGTTCTTGGGATTAAAAAGTAAGTTTGTGTTCTTGGCTTTATTTATTCTTATAGATTTAGTTGAACCCAAATTTCACGAATACAGCATGGTATCAAACAAAAGTTACCTTGCTGCTCACAAATAATTGTTGAACTCTTTATTTGTGATTACATTTTCTTCTGCATTTCTTTAAATGTTCTTGTCTCATGTCATCTCTTTCTGAAGCTTCTCTGGTAAGCAGCAATTAAGTTTAGTCCCTTTTGATCAGTGTGAAACTCTCTAGCTGAGTGCTTCTATCACAATGCATAGTTTTAGTCCTTGATATCGCATGTTGCTTTTCATCCATGTAATTCCAAGTAGAAGGAAAATTGATGATGACAACTGTGATTGTGAAGAGCAGAATCATTTTGTTTAGATGATAGCGAGTGCGTTCCTAGGCCTGCCATGATAATAGCTTTTAGCAGAGTGATGGTACCATGCCATCTTCATTTCTATACTTAGTCTGCATTTTCTGTTTCTCATTACCTGTCCATATGGAGCGAGTTGTGGCTGACAACTTCCATTTCAGGTCCTTGTTCGTGTGGATGCCACAGTAGATGATCTCATTGATGTCATTGAAGAAAACCGTAAATACATGAAGTGTATATACGTCTACAACAAGATAGATGTTGTAGGTATTGATGATGTGGACAAATTAACCCGTCAACCTAATTCTGTTGCCATCAGCTGCAATTTGAAGGTAGGTTCATACTGTTGAGTCACCAGAAGAGTCGGAGATAAGACACAGTTTTAGTGCTTTGTTTTTATAATGTACTGCAACTTACGTTTCAGGAAGCAATTGATTTTTGTTTTGTCTCAGTTCATATGTCAGTAATACGAAATTGTGTTGTGATGAACAGTTGAACTTAGATTACTTTCAAGGATGTGGGATGAAATGGGTCTGGTTAGAGTTTACACAAAACCACAAGGCCAGCAGCTTGATTTCAGTGATCCTGCGGTTCTTTCCGCTTTATGTTCGATTATCTATATTCTTGTTAAGCACCCGTCTTCCATACTTATCTATCCTGAAAACCTTTGGCCATTCTTTTGAAAAATCTTCTACTCCATCATAGAGTTGTCGGGCTTTTTTGGAATTGTCCTTGTCCTAATCTATTTATTAATTAATATATAAATTTTATAGATTATTATTATTTCTCACTTCTCATACATTTTTAATACAATAACTCATATGTCAATTAATAAATAGATCAGAGTAATTGTTTTGTCTTGTTTTATGAGCAACTAGGAATTTATCTGAGTTTTAGTTCTCTAAAATTATTTTTAAAAAAGTTTAAGTTCAACTTTAAAAAATAAAAATAAAAATCAGTTTGACAAATTAATTTTTAAAATAGTTTTATAAAGATAAAAAAAATCTATTTGAATAATAGTTTTTAGAATCAATTAAAATCTCTTTGGGTGTACGGTTTACCTATAGACATTTCTTAGGGTAGGAAGAAGAGTATTCTTGACGTGTCCATATCCGAGAGAAGGCTTCGGTAGCCAATTGGAGCGCTACCAAGAAAAAGAAAGAGCTTTTGCATTGATAGTCGAAGCCTGGCCAATCAACTTATTTACATTTAATGACATCGTGTTTTCAAAACATCTCTAAACAAAAACCATAGTTTTAAAAACCCGCTTGGGCCGGTTGAATCCACAAACCAGTGAACTGGCTAATCACCAGTCCAAGCTGAACTAAGGAATAGACAAGTATTTGAACCAGAGTGAATTGGAGCAAACTGGCCGATTTCATAAATATGGGCAACCAGCTTGATTTAACAGAATCATCCAAGCCATTGATTCTGGGAAATTATAATTTTATAAAATTTCAACTATTAAAAACTAATTGGACCCAAATTTTTTCTCGGCCCAAGTTTTAAACTATTAGGAGCCCATTTGTGAACGAATATATTGCTTCTAGTAGTTTCCGAAATATATTGACATTCCTCACATTTTATAATAGAGCCACTTTATCAATCAATCAATAATAATAATAATAATAATAATAATAATAATAATAATAATAGAACCACTTGGTTCCACTTTCTCTTAATAACTTACCCTTGCACTCTTGTCCAGCACCTGTGAATCTAACGAAACATTCCAACATAAAAATTCCTTTGACTGTGCGGTTCCCACTGCTACTCCTTCAACATAAAACTCTCTAGTCAAGGTAGGGAGTTTTATGCGCATTATTTATTTTTTGCTAGGTGATCACGATTTTGTTCTAGTCCTTTAAGGTCTATGACACTCAGCTTGATCCCATAACCATGAAATCGTTATAGCCTTTCAATAATGGCTTGAGCATTCTGCTTGTTCAATGATTCAATGATCGTACAACCCCCTCCTCCAAAGGGTGTGGTCGAGTGGATCTTCCAAATGGGTCCTTAGCTCCCATTGATGTCAATGTTGGAATTTTTTTTGAACTAATATAAATCAATATTATAATTAAATTTTAGACTGAAATTAATTGGCTGTCAAAAACATTTAGAGCTTATTGTTTAAGCCCAAAATTTGTGATCATTATTACAATTCGATTTTATTATTGTTAAGCAGTGCTCATTGTGAATATTATTATGAGTCCTTGTGCTGAGTTTGCTATAATGGGAGGATTTAGCCCATCATTTTACTAGAAGGAGAGATCCCTATTCCTAGCCATATTTAGGATGCCTATTGAACTCATTGAGATGGACACAAGAACAACCTAGTATGGGACAAAGGAGTTTCTCTCCCAAATCCTCCGTTGGATTTCTCTGTTGCATCTGTGTCTTTTTGACATGTGATGATCAAAAGAGAAGGATGGGGCCATGCTATCTCTCATCTTCAATCTCTCTACAAAGGTAACTCTAATACCCAGTCTATGTTTTAGATGTCATATTTAGGGTTAATTTGATCACGTGAAATTAGGAATTTTATAATTGTTGATTTTATTAAATATACAAAATTCCTTTAGTCAACTCATGCCACTTTTAAGCTGTTGAGGTTGCGGTTGCTCGGGAGAATCACTTGAGGATGTTCAAGAGACTCTCTCCATGTTCTTTCTCTTCAAAGTATTTTGTTTTTAGTAATTTTATTCTCTTTTGGATGGTCGTTGATTACGAGAAAATATTTGGACAATAAGGAAAAACCATAACATGCTTTATTAGTATTTCCCAACATAAAAATCCTTATTTACGGATGTGCATTCAAGTCTGCGAAGGCCGCAATTAAAAATCATTTTCTCAGCCTATGAACCTCTGTTTGAGTCCATTCAAAATTTAGAGGAAATTCGAAATGTAGGGGAACGTTTCTGTTTTGGTTTGGTGATATTCAAACTTCTAAAGAATTAACCATAAATTTTGAAAGTTATGCATTCTACTGCTGTTCAGATTTTGAGAAATGTACGCTAAAAATTTTGAGTGACTCAGTGAGTTTGGTATAGCAATTTTCTGTGTTCATTTTCACAATATATATATATATATAAAATACAACCCCCTCCCTTAAAAAAAAGGTTTTATTACATTTTCCACTTCTTTATTTCTAAAACATGTGCTACCTTCTCCTCCATTTATAAAACACATACTCTCTTGCCTATTTCTAAAACCTACACTCCCCTCCCTTGAAGAATTGAACAAGATTACACTTTATTTCTTTTTTCAATTTTTTAATTAATTTTCATTTTCATACTTATTATTTTATTTTTTACCACAATATCCTTTATTAGTAGTTATATAATAATACAAAATATTGATATATTTATATATACATGTACTTAATTTAATTTTTAAAATATCACTATATTAATAAAATAAATTATAGATAGTAACAAAATTTTTTAATAATTATTTAAAAATAAAAACTACATTCTTTTCAGGCGTCTATTTTAGAATATAAATATATATATAATATTAAAAATGTTTATTAATTTTGTATATAAAATAAATCATGGAGAACATAATAGAAGAATTTTGTTATTTTACAATAAAAATATATGTTAATATTATTAAATTAATAGTTGAAAAGTAAATAAGTTTATGTTTAAAAATAATGATTACAAATTATTGTTTCTATTAATTATGTTTTCTTAATATAAATAATAATTTAAAATTGATATATATATATATATATATAACTCAATATTTTATATTATTATAAATCACGTGTTTTATTTTTTGAAAAATTCAAATGTATAGTTAGTAAAGTGTATTTTAGCGAAAAATAAAATAATAAGCATGAGAAAAATGAAGAATTAATTAAAAAATTGAAAATAAATTAAAATGTAGCTTATCTTAATTTTATAGGGGAGGGCAATGTATATTTTAGAAATAGAGGAAATGAGAGTAAAATAATACGTCTTTCAAGAGAAGGGTTGTATTTCACTCTTAAATTTATAGGAAAAGGGCTTATGTTTTAGAAATAAAGGAAATACGAGTGACCTGTATTTTACTCAAATAGAAAATTGAAGTGAAAATATGTTTAGTGTGGTTTGTTTGAAAATATTTTTAGAAAATATTTTGAAAATGGGTGAAAATTCAAAAATAACAAATCCTTATTTCTGATGTTTTCTATGAAAGTTTTGAAAATGAAATCCCATTTAAAAGGCTGTTCATCTAAACATATATTTCTTTCTTTATTGAGAAGTGTTTGGTTAACAATAAAAACCAATAATAAATTTATAGTATACATCTCATTATCATTAAACATAATAAGTAAATGGAGTATGATAATTGAAGATCACTCATCACATTTAGAGTGTGTTTGGTTTGAGAGTAAAATTGAGGGTAAAATTTACTAAGATAAGTTTTATGTGCAAACTAACATATATAACTCATTTAGATAATTTTTATCCTCATTTTTACTTCCCAATTAAATACACTTCTAATAATGATAAAAGTGTGTAGTGTTAGTTTGTCATTAGTTTTTAGTTTCAAGACTTTCAACTAAACATTTTCTTTTCCAGTGATTGCTCACATGCCTATGGAGTTAATGCCTATAATTCCTTTGGCATTTAACCACATTTAAAAAATGTGGCTAAACTAAAAATAATGTTGGTAAACCCTCCTCAACACATTATACACACATTTTCACACACTGCAATTTCATTGATGGTTCCTTCATTTCCAGAAATTAAATCACATACAAAGGCTTTCAAAGTTCAAACAAATTGAAACAAGCAAAAACAAATCCAAAAACAAAAACAAACACAAAAGACCATACCTCAAAGCAATCAAATTCAAACATAAAACTACGGAAACATAAAAATAGAAAAAAAAAACTGAATGAAATAGAACACATAGGATGAGGCAAGCTTACAACCAAGAACCACCATAGCCATCTTCACCATTACTACCCTTTAAGCCACTCGCAAAGCTCTAGGGGTGCAACCTCAGCGTCCACTGATGTCGCCGCCGCCACCCCCTCGCTTGCCACCCCACCGTGATACAGCCATCGCTCTCCAGCCCTTGAATCCACCATCTTTGCATCTCCGCCCCGCTTTGTGTAGCAAGCAATAGCGCGTGTTGCGAAGCACACCACCACGCCAGATCTCACGTAGCCGCTTCATCATGGATCTGCCATGTCGTCGCCACGGAGCTTCCCGCCAGCCTCTCTTGCCACCTGCTGCCCTTGCATATCTTTCACCATCCTTTTTGTGTTGTAGTAAATTGCGGCTAGTAAGATTTAGGGATTTGTCCCTATTCTTTAAAATCTAAGGTTTTTTTTTTCTAATGAAAATCAAAGCCATTCGACCTCCATGGTTGAGAAAGTTTTCAAATGTTTTTGAAGCATTGAAAAGAAGAGAGAGAGAGAGAGAGAGAGAGAGAGAGAGCGTATTGAGGAAGGGTGGAGAGCTAGAGTTTCACTGAATAGAAGATGTGAAAACCAACACAAACAAATAGCAAAAGGTGAAAAACAACAAATGAGGAGGAACTTCTGTGTGAGTGTGAGATTGAAGAGGGAATAACAAGAAGAAGAGATTCCAAAGTTGAGAAAGCGAAGAAGAACAAGTGTTTAGCCACATTATTTTTCATTTAGCCACATTTTTTAAATGTGGTGAAATGCCAAAGGCATCACGTGCATTGACCGTAAGTATGTGAGCAACCACCTTTCCTTCTTTATTTTCATCTCTTACCTCACATTATAGCTCCACGCATGAGATGGTGAGTTGTAGACGCCTTTCTTCCTCGCATCTTCTCCATCTCGACGTGGTTGCTGCAACCACTACGAGACACCACTGTGCAACCACTAGAACTGTGCAACCACTGTGAACCTAGAAGAAGGTACTCACTCGTATTCCATTCATGACTTCTATTGAGGGGAGGAAGAAGAGGTGGCAATGCCATTGTGATTGATTCAGGAAGTCTTGGTTTGGAGGATCTTGTGTGACAGTGACAGGTTGAGAGGAGAGGGGGAGGAGGAGACGGTGGTTCTAGCTGAAGGTGGCTCAAAAGTAGAGGTTATTGGAGTGGGGATTTGCCAAGCCATTAGAGAAGATGCAACCAGTTGGCTACAACAAAAGCTTAAGATTGGTGTGGTTCTAGAGCGGTGAGAATAATTTCCAATTCAAGTGGACGGTTGTTTTATTTTTCTAGTGTTTTATCTAGATTTTATGCGGTTAGGTTTCAGTTTGTCCATTGGGTTTTCATTTTTCAGATTACCTGCAAGATTGAGTGACAGAAATCATATTATGTGGTTTCAGGGGTGGTCAAGTTCGCATCTTAAGTGTAAATACTCAAATTATACTCTTATATTTCTCCTCATAGGAATCAAGTTTAATTTATTTTGTCAATTTAGTATTTTGTTTTCAAATAATGTTTTCCTCCAAACTTTGGTCCCCAAAGTGTAGACAATTTCATGAAAGAGACTGTATTTCTCAGCTAGGGTTTCCCAAACCATTTTGGAAAGTATTTGGTTGTGATATGAAGAGATTTCCTAATGAAACTAAGTGTAAAAGGCTGTCAAGGAAAAGTGTAGAATAGATAAAGTGCTGAAAAATAAAGGTAAATTGCTAAAAGATAAATGTCATTGATTTATTCTATGTTATGATATTTTTTTTCCAATTAAGTACAGGGCAATTTATAAGCATAATGAAGGTTATTCAATACTAACTTCACTAACATTATTCCTACTCGTGGACCTAGTTCCTAGCACTAAACAGGCTAGCTTTGGCTAATTATGGTCTACAAGCCAACAAATGCTTTGCCACGTGTCCTATTCTGGAGGGAGTAGTTCCAACATTCTTCTGCAATCTCCAGAATCGTTATTCAACCATTTCTTACACTGTTGAATTTAAATTCACTTTCCTCAATCGCCTCTATTTTCATGAAAGTGGTTGGAGACTTGGACAAAGCTTATCCATTCATATCTTGAAGAACATATCTCCTTCAACCAAAGTCCATAAGTGATTCGTGGGTGGAAAAGTATCACAAGGACCAAGGCCCAGCATGGGACCCATTCCCTCGGTTGAAGGCTAGCCTCCCTACAAGGCTAACCGTTCTCAGGTGATGGATAATTAGCCAAAGTTAGACGTTGTCTACCTTCAAGCTTTACAGACATTGTATATGGGTGGATAAGTATCCTCAAATTCTTAGAAAATATCTTAATTAGTATTCGGCCAACTTTAATATAATGAAAGTAGAAAAATTGCCAAAACGTATCAAAACGACCTCTTTCTAGGCCGAAACAACCTCAACCATGTTGGACCCCGTTGCCATGTCGAAGCTTTCGTCCTAAGCTTTCCGTCAATATGCATTAATAGTTATTTTGAAAACCACAACCCACAACCATTTAAAGCCGTGATGAGAATCTAGCCTTTTAAGGTTGTTTCAAGCTATTTTTTATCGGCTGATCGTCAACGTAAGTGCTATCAATCGCCACCCATCTATCAGTCAAATATTCTGTCATAGGCTAATTTTTCATCTTCCCAGCTTGGCTTTTCCACGACCAGCACCCATTCTCAGGAAACTAATAACTTTGTGCTCTAACAAATAATAAGACATGATTTTGTTTGTGCGTGTAGCGATCTAAAGAAAGGACAAGGGCAGAGGAGATAAAACAAAGAAAATGATAAGGACTCTAAAATTTTGTTTGTTATTGTAAATTAATACATAAATCCAATTGTCAATGTTTTGAGTCTTTTTGTCTTGATGGCATAGATTATTAAGATACAAGGATATTCATGGTGTAAATAAGAAACAAATAAATAATATTCACTATTGTGTTTAAATATTACTTGATAATGTTTGATCCAAATTGAATTGGCTAAGATCAAGTCTAATCTGATTAACTCAATCAAGCATATAAGAAATTTCTAAGATATGGTTATCTATATTAAAGAGAGAGAGAGATTGACTCCTTAGCCTATGGATTCTTTAAATCACTTTAGAAAGGCTTTGAATAATACCAAATAAAGAAAAGTAAATGGAAGAAAAGAACTTGAACTTACATTAATTGATCAAAGCTATTAAAAAGGGAATAAAAATAGCCTGAAAATAAATGACAACAAAGGTTGATTTTCATAGACTTGTAATTGTGGAGGAATGCTAAGGATGTGGAGTTCATGCAGCTGACACAAGGAAGGATGAGTGCTGACAGGACAACGCTAAGTTTGAGGAGCTGATCAAGTTCTCAAGGATCTTTCAAGGGAACCCTGAGAAGTTTTAGAAGTCCGACTAAAGGTGAAGATAAATGTTGTCGTTGCTCATTTGGAGATTAGGGACTTTCCCAACCTAGCCAACAAATGTCACATCATTGAGGAAAGTAAGAAGAAGTTGACCCTAGCAAAGGCAGAGGACTATAAGAAGAAGCTGACACTACAAGGGTCACGACCCACCAAGAGAACGTGGGCACGTGAGGATTTGGATTCCCACGGAAGCCGCGATAACATGACTGACTAATATGCATAAATAAATCAAATATATTCAAAATATCTCAAATTCAAATAAATTTTATAATTCTGAAAATGTTTCCAATCATAAATCCTGAACATAAAACGTAAAATCCATGACTTAGGCCAAGCCAAACATAATTAAATAAATGTCTGAAATTCTAAAGTAGTCAAAACAACGAAATGCGTGTTTGGGATCTTGCCTATACAATTATTGGAGCACTACTAAACTGACATAACCAATAGTAAGCTCCACTCCAAAGTGAAGCTCACCAAAGAAGCTGTAGCACCACTTGGGAGGATCCTATAGTGCAACTGGATCTGTAGCTATATCTATGGGGAGAAAAGAGAGGAATGAGTTCATCAAAATTCAGTAAGTGAGTCTCCACTCACAACCCATATGGGACAACAACAAATATACATAACATACACATGCAATTGCTGTAAAACATTTTGTATATAATTGCATCTAACTATACTGAAACAATAATTTAACTAAATTCATGGCAACAATTAGTAGAGAAATAAGAGATATTTGTACATAAATAACTGAGCTAATAGCTAAATCTAAGTCAAAAGCTAATCTAATGGGCACCTAATTAGGTTCCATAAATGGACACCACATTGGATTCCTTACTGGGTGAGCTAGTCCTCTAGTGGACTACTTGGTGCCAAGGTTAATGATCAATCCTAGTCATTAACTTGCTGATTTGTTTCTCATTATTTATTGACTAAAAATTAGTAGAACAAAATTCACTGTTCATAGAATACTGGGATTTATGAAATTTTCTAGCTAATAAGATAAATATAAATCATACATATAACAAGTATTGTCCCATGAGTTTTCTTAAAATAATAATTTGTCATGATAACTACAAAACAATAATTTTCTAAAATTTCTATAATCCATAAAGGCATATTTCTTAGCATAAATCATTCTAAAATTTTATAAATAATTTATATAATATGGAAAAATAGTGATAATGATAAAAATTATGGCCATGAGCTTCAACTCACTCACAGTTGGTAGTCGGAGTGCGCTTCCACTAAGAACTTGACTTGAGGAGTTGGAATGGCACTTGTAACTGCCAAATAATATAATGAAAACATAAACAATTTGATTTAATCACCTAACTGAGTTTGGGATGGTAAGAGCGAGAATATTGAGAGAAAATCATACCTAACACCCAAACTCATAGGTTATATAAAAAGGGAAAGGAACTAGCTAAATTCCACGAAGATCACTTACCAAAAGAGATTAATCAGAGGAAATTGAGAGAACCATGTTTTTCTCTCTAGGGAAAAACTCCTCTGATGGCTAGGGTTATTAGAAAAATATTTAGGAGTAGTGTGAAGTGCAATATATATACTAGTAGTATAAAATAAAATCTCGACGAGATCCGCGTCTCGCGTCCCGCTACACAATGGAGACTCCTTCAACAATTCATATCTATTTATAGATATATTATAACAATATAATAATTAATAATCACTAGCCCGTGTAGCACGGGTTCCATATTATATATATAATAATATTATTAAAATCAATAGTGTAGCACGTTATCCATATAATATTTAATAAAATGATAACTATGCATAGTGTGCAGGTACATGATATAACAATATTAAAATCAATAATGATAACTATGTGCAATACGTGCTTGCAACACACACACATATAATGACACCAATTAATAATAATAATAATAATAGTAATAATAAGTACTAGTAATGATAACAACAATGATATATATGATGATGATGATGATAATAATAATAATAATAATTTAGATACTGATAATGATAACTTATTTACTACTAAAATTCATACATAGGATATCACAACAAACCCCGAGATTTAAGTCTTGAGTAAAAAGATTTTTCAACACAGGGGATCAAATAGTCCAAAGGAGGAGCCACCTTAGAGGGACCCTGCGTTGATTGTCCAAAGTATGGAAAGAACCATGGTGATCAGCCCTATCTAGCTAGTCAAGGAGTGTGCTTTAGGTGTAGCAAGCCTGGCCACATGATTCGAGATTGCAATGTGAAGTCCCCATAGTTAAATGCTTCTTTTAGACCCCAATGCCAAGGATGGGTGTTCACAATCAACATGAAGATACCTCCTGCTCTAACACCTGAGGTAAGCATGACATAAATAGTAGGATTTTAGTTGTGCTTCTTAATTTTGGTTCTACACATTCTTTTGTAGCTTATGATCATGTGGAATCTTTGCGACTCCTTCATTCGCATCCCTTTAATTTTTGGTGGCCTTCTTACATTTGTTTATATTCGCATCTCCTTGTGAATTGCTCGATCATGCTTTCTGTAGGTAAAGCTTGTGATACACATCATGATTTCTTAAGTTTCCATCCTCATAAGTATTGCATGTTCCTTCCTCCCGTTTCAAGTTGTCTACTTGTGGATAGTTTTAGTGATGACTCTGTGAATGTTTGGTCTTGATTGTCCTATAGGGGTTAATGTACCCTCTTTTCAAACTCTCAAACTAGCTATGTTTGTCACTCTTTTTCAAATATATATATATATATATATATATATATATATATATATATATATATATATATAGTTAAAGATGATTTGTCCAACCCTTTCGAGTTTCTACCTTGTGTAAGTTGTGAGTAGCAATTTTTACTTCACCTTGTCACCTATGTCCAGCTAGATACATTTTTAGGAGTGCTTTGATTGTTAGCGAGCCCTCATATTACCTATTTTTCATAACAAGTTTGTTTTCATTCCTTCTATTTTGACCCATCATGCCTATCTAACCGGTATGACTGCATACATATAATGAATTTTGAGGATAAAGTTCTTTTTAGGGAGGGGAGAAATGTAATACCTCGATTTTTCCTTCTATGTAAAATGACCAAAATGCCTCTAAGGTCATTTTTGCACTGAATGGAGGACGGCCAATCTAGGCCATCCTCAGGAGGGTAGTTTAATATTGTAATGGGACAATAAGTGTTCTAAATAGCAATTCTGTGAAAATCGCAATCCAAGATTTTTTCCGTGTGCAAAATGACCAAAATGCTCTTAAGGTTATTTTTGTACGGAAATTGAGGACGGCCGGCTATCCTCAAGGGGTTAGTTTGATACTTGAAGGGGACTAGATGTGTTTTGGATGACAATAGGTGTGAAAATTACAATTTCTGATTTTTTCCTATGCATAAAATTACCAAAATACTCCTGAGGTAATTTAATGCGGGATTAAGTGATGACTAACTTAGTCATCACCCTAAAGTTGGATATGTATTTGGATAAATCTCTGGGAGTTTCTATGTAAAATTACTATTTTGCTCTTAGTTAGTGCTAATTAAGTTTGATCAAAGTAATTAAGAGCATATAGACAATATTAGGCTGTAATTATTAATTATTTTTTTAATTAATTTTGAGTCAAAATAATTATTTTAAGTTAATTAAGGCCCAAAAATGGTTATAGAAACTTAATCTTATTCTTAATCAAAGATTAGTGAGAAAGAGACAAAAAGTATTTTATGAGACCCAAAAGCAAAAGTAAGGAACAAATGATACATTATCTCTCCTACTTTTTCATGAGATTAGGGACATGTTAGTATTTGAATTTTGAATTAATTGAGTTTAGTCCCATTAATCATGCAAAATACCCCTCTAACCATGTCTTGAAAGCCTTAAACACCTAATTTACCAATTCCTAATCCTTCCCTTAATTAAATCTACCTTTAATCCTATCTAACACTCACAGAACACAAAAAATATCCCACCTAACCCCCTAAAGAATTCAGCCCACCCCTCTCTCACTTGTTAACTCCAGAACCCTTTCATGAAGTATTAATGAGTTTTGAATGACAACAAAGCCAATTTAAAGAAAATGCTTTGAAGAATGATTGATGGTTGTCTTGAGTTTCTTGTAAGTTTAAACAGATTCCATCATTTAGCAAGAGCAAAGCTTACTCAAACGAGAATATATTTTACTTTGCATATGCAAACATGTTTTATTTAATGTTGAGAGATAGGAATTTAAAAGTAAGTAAAATTATACCCTTATTAAGCATTAAAGAGCTAAGGATTGAAAGAAGAAATAATCCTGCAAGAAACTAAGAATAGAGACTTCAAAAAGTAGCACTGGACATAAAAAAGTACACAATGTTTTCAATGAAGATATCAAGCAAACTCTAAGAACCAGGTGTTATAGTACCTTCAATCACCATAATCGAAATGTTTTCATCATCAGGACGACTGGATTGTAGACCAAAAGCTCAAGAGATCATCAAGGATCTCTACGCACATCAGAAAGCTCACTTCACTGGAGCATAACGTTCCTGGAAAAGGGAGGGAAATTGGAATTTTGAAATTCAAATTTAAAGTCAAACCCAATGTCAAAACTAGCATGTCATCTCTTTCCCAACTGGATCAACTTTCCCCAGCTTCTAGAAGAAAGAGTTCAGAAACTACGTTAGAAAGCAAGAGTAGTTTCTGAAGGGATATCAAAACCTCAATGCCAGAGCTTCCCAACATATCTACAAACTGCAGCCTATTCTTCTAGACTGCTTTCCAAGACATAAATGGATGATCAACACATGTCACTTAGAGAACTGACCAAGGGCAACGATCACTAGGAAGACCTTTTATAAATAAGAGATGTTGTGCTCAAATATCAGAGAGAGACTCTGCACTCAAGAAGAGAAAACACTATATAAAAATATCTCCTCACATCTAGTAAGGTTCATATCATTATGTAATCAGATTCCTTGCTTGTAAATGTCTTCTTTCCACATTCTTGAATAGTTATATGATCTTCCTAGGAAGAGTTGTGGAAAGAAGTCATTCAAGTTATCCCAGGATCATTCATGTTTATTTTATGGAAACTTGAGTATAGGTTAGTTTGAATGGCAACCCAAATACAAAACTTTTGTATTCTCAATCCAGGAGTGATCGCGTGAGATAGCTTGGAGAGGCTAATGTAAAACTACTTGTAATGTGAGGTAAGGTGTCTTGCTGCCACGGTTTACCTTGGAGAGGCTGGTGAATAACTACTTTCAACATGACAGTAGAGGTTGTCTACTAGTCACGAGTTGTAGGTTGGAAAGGTTGGGCAAGACTACTCGGTTCAGCTTGGAGAGGATGATGAATCACTACTCAACTTGTGACAATGGGTGTTATCCATTAGTCATAAGTGAGAGCTTGGAAAGGCTAATGTAAAGACTATCCAGTTTTCTTCTCTAGTTTGAGAAAAGTGTTTAGTGGAACCTCGATATTTGTTAAGTCCTGGATGTAAGGGTTGGCCGAACCAATATAAAATCCTTGTGTCACATCTTCTTCTCCTTGATCTCCTTTATCTTTACTTTGCTATGTTATACTGTTAATCTTCTATTGATATAATACGTTATGCCTTTGTATTTTTTATGAATTACTTCATAAATCTACTTTTTGAAACCACTAATTGAATTTTCAATGCACTACAAGTTTCATACTTGATAGTATCTTTGTTAAAAGTTTCAGATATACAAAAAGAAGTAAAACACGATTCAACCCTCTTCTCGTGCACTTTCATACCTACATCACTATCATATTTTGAATTTTTCAAACACTCTCACACTCACACTCTCTCATTTATTTCCACCAAACTTTTTTGCCAAACTTGTGCACAAAGTTGTGTTAAAAAATGCTCTCATTCTCTCCATCTTGAGCTCTCTTCTTCTTTTTCTTCTTTATCTTAAAAAATCTCCATTTTTTATCTCTGTCCAAGCTTCAAACTTAAACAAACATACCACCACCATAGATCAACCCCAACACACATGAGCTTTCATCCCCATACATATAGACACCACAAAAATCCTTCCCCCTATTTTCTTTCTCCTTGGTTGAAACATAATATCCTTCAAGGAGAAGATTTTTCTTCTTTTCTTTTCACAAGAGCAAGTGTTTTGAACTTACAAGAAAGAAATATCTTTTGATAGGGATTTTATTTTATGTTCTTCCTCTTATTTTTACTCATTTCCTTTTTGGTTTTGGGTTTGGTTATGATCATGGCCATGGCTTGATGATGATGGTTCTTAACGATGGTTATGAGACCATCATGTTTATAACCTTTAGAGCTTAAAGCTTGATCCTTTGTTTTCAAAAGAAAAGCGTTAAAGAATGCACACTTTTTTTTCTTTCTCTTGGTTATTTTGAGCCTCATGGTGAGTCCAAGAGAATGAAGTTCTTAGAACCATGAAGTTAAGGACTCTAAAATTTTGTTAACATTAATAGGGTCAAAAGTTTCACTCTTTGATGTCTTGAGTTCTTGAGCTCTAATGATATGTAAAAATGAGCTTGAATTCATGTTTATATTTCAAGTTGTCACCTTATATTCTTAAAGCCTTAAAAATGAACTTATATTTCATGTTTATATTTCATGTTGTTTTATATCCTTAAAACCCTGCATTTCATATTTATGTTTCAAGTTGTCACCTTATGTCCTTAAAAGTTTAAAAAGTGAAGTTACACTTCATGTTTATATTTCAAGTTTTGCATATCATATTTATATTTTCAAGTTGTCACTTTATATTTTTAAAGGCTTAAAATCAACTTGCATAACATATTTATTATTCTAGTTATCACTTATGTCACTAATGCTCAAGAGTTGTCTCTTTTTGTTTTAAATGGAAATTTTGATTATGGACACATATATATGTATACATTTTGGCCAACCATGGACAATGGGTTTGAAGTTGGTTTTATTTTATTTTAAAACTTGAATCTTGTGTCTAAAGTATTCAAAGGGGTTTTGAAAGAGTTAGAAACCCAAAAGGATCAAAAATGTGATTTTGATCAAATAGAATCCTATGAATGAAATTATAAGATTTGCCACTGTTTTAATAATGAAATTTAATTTCTCCAAGTGTTAAAATGATTTTATGTGTTTTAAATATCTTAGAATAGTTTTTGGGGAAAACCAAACTAGAAAGGGTAAAATCATAATTTAAAAAGTTTTTCGTATTTTCAATTTTTGCCACTGTTGCTCACTATTTGTCACTATTGGAACTGTTTAGCATTGTTTGGATGTGTGAAAAATTGTACCTTGAACTTCTCAAAAATGGGAATTTTGGCCAAATGAGTTTTATTAGAGTCAATAATGATTTTGAATATGTCCATGTGTTCAAAATACCATTTATGATGTTAAGAATGATTTTTAGAAGTATTGGCACTTACTAAATGTCAAAAAGTGCAACTTTGTACTTTGACCCTTAAAATCTAACAAAATTGGTCAATGGCCCAAAATGGTTTTTATGATTATTTTAAATGATTTCTAAAGTGATATAGATCTCTTAAAAGTGTAAATTAATTTTGAGAATTATTAGTTTTGAGAAAAAGTAATGAATGAGAAATTTACATTTTGACCCATAAATTTTAGAAATTTCAATTTTGGCCCACTCAGGGGCTAAAGTGTAGATATTAATGACTTGATGATATTGATGTGATTGGTATCCCATGTAGGCTATATTCATGTGAATTGTTTGGAAATTGAATGTTTGAAGTGTTTATGTGAAGTTAGGTATTGATGATTATCCATGCTTGATATTCGGATTATGTGACTAGTGATTTCTACTATAGTGTATCTATCCTCTTGAGCATATTATGTGCATTAGTTGAGTCCAATCCTTGACTTTCGGCAACTGGGTAGGAGCATGTATTTCCTTTCAATGAAATGTTGATTATAATATGCTTGCGGATATATGCAAATGTGAAAAGCATGCTTATATATGTGATTAATGAAATGATGATTGTAGCATGTCATGATTATGTGCATGGGTGTTTGAGATGCACAATTTATATGATTAAAAAATAGGAAGTAAATTTGGGCAAACTCGTACCCAGCGCTAACGGAGTCGTCTACCTCCTCAAATTAAAAAGTTAGTTTAATGCTAAGTTGCACAAAAAAAAAGTATAGTAGAGGGCACAACCTAGGTTATCTCTCAAGAAGGCCTTATCACTTAGTTGAGAATTTGGGGGGTTTTAAAGAATGAGATTAAAGCAATTTAAATTAAAAGTTAATAGCAACAAGATAATAGTAACAGTAAGAAAGCACTAGTGTAAGGTATTCCTAGGATTGGAATTAATTATCATTGACCAATTATTGAACCCATTAGTGGCTAATTAATTACTAGCAATTCTACTAATGATCAATCGATTCCTAGAATCTAACCAATGAAAATAACTAATAAACAAGATCTCAATTTAATTGGAAATTATAGTGATTTAAGGTCCCAATTGCTATAGCCTAACCGCCAATCAGAAGGTCAATTCTAATGATCTCCCTCAAACATAAACCAATAGATCTATCAATTTATGCCCAAAGGGTTTCCCTAAACGACAATCGCCAATTTAGTTATTCCAATAAAAATTATAGCAATCACTACAATAATTATAAGAATAGAATATGAAGAACATTAAGAAAACTAATGCATTCAATAGAAACAAAGGGTCTCAAATGTCATCCCAATCTATTTGAAAATCCATACACTAGTAAGAAATCTACTCCTCTATCTCTGAGGATTACAACAGTGAAAATAAATGAAACCTGAAAATAATAGCAACAATCCTTGTCATAATCTCCAAGACAAAGCAACTTCACCAATGGAACCTTTAGAAAGAGAAGAGAGAAGAAGAGAGATGTAGAGAGAAAATAATAGCAACCTAAAGTGTAGATCTAAAAGTAAGTCAAAAGATAGGGTAAAAGTCTGTGTTAATCCCTTAAATATTGCTCTCTAAAATGGGCCAAAGTAGGGCCCAAAAACTGATTAATTTGCTGTTCAAAATACCATCACACAAGCACTGTAGTGCTAAATGAGCACTGTGATGCTTAGTAGTGAGTTCCACTCTTAAACGCCATTTTTCAGGTGCTATTGAGCACTTAGGCACTAGCAGAATTGATGTCTTCATGTATTTAGTCATTTTGGCCCCTTAAACATCCAAATCTGTCCTTAGCACTTTATGTAATGGTTGTAGCATTTTGAATAAGCTTTCCAACGCCACCAAAATCACCTTAGTTGGACATTTGTAGCTCCAAATATTACAAAAATACTAACTATAGGTCAAGTTGGATAGCATCAGGACATCAACAACCTTTAATCTTTCAACTCGATTTTTACCAAGATGCTCTTAGAACTGGAATTTGAGCTGAACATGAACGTTTTAGTGGACTTCTTCAGCTTTCAAAAACATCTTTATTTGTCTCAATCTAATCTTTGTAGAGAGATACAGATTTTCTATTACAATGCTTTTTGTAAATGTACTAAAATGAGCTCAAGAATTTTTCTATTTTGCTCCCAAATTGATTGCAGCTACAAGCTCCATGCAGAGAGTTCTCAACTTTGTTCTTGACATTTTGCACTCCATTCAAAGCTCCTGGATACAAAGACCATACTGAAATAGATAGGTTAAATGCAAGAGGGTATAATTACAAATTATTCCAAAAATCAGTGTAAAAATAAATAATTCTATTAAAATCCGACAATGAGGCACAAGTCAAAATCCTAATTAATCACATTAATAACATAACAAAACTTATGCAAACAGCTAAGAATTAGAAGCAAGATAAGTGGCATAAATGCCCCTTATCAAGCTCCCCCACACTTAAGCTTTCATATGTCCTTATGTGGAAATCAAATCATACTAAGGCATGGATGAGAAACAGGATACAAGGACTAAACTAGACTCCTGACTCTAAAAATGCATGATGATGGATGACAATACACCAATCCAATGAACCTAGAGGCATAACAATAAGCTTTAAGACCAACAATTAAGAGAATTACAACAAGCAAGACATGAACATGAAAATAGCACACATGGTAAGATCCACATATGATGCATGGACCAAGTACAAAAATCCTCTCAAGGTTAGTGTTTGCCACTCATTCACTCAAGTGTTTGGGGTTATGATGCAGACTCAATCACCTCAAATGAAAATGCATTACCATAAGCTTGCTGGGTCTCATTCTCCATTTTGTCACATACACATGCATATTGAATCAAGAGGACTTACCTTTGGCTGGAATAGGGCTTAGGTGAAGATGGGCTAATATATAGGCTAGTGAGCTAAACCTCAAGTCAAAGGAAAGCAAATGCATACACAAAGAGCACAAGTGCTTAAGGGCACACTTTGCCATCTTAATCACAATTACAAGCCTTTAATTTCAATGTGGCACACCTTCAGTCAAACTTTTTTTCAGTTTTCTTTTTCAATCAACCTTGCATCTTTTTTTTTTTTTTTTTTGGGTGTGCCATTTGCTGAATTTTGGGTATACATTGTTCCTTAACCTCCCCACATTTAAGCTTTCACATTTTCTCATGTGGAAATCAAATCAGACCAAGGCATGGATGAGAAGCAGCATACAAGGACTAGACTAGACTCCTGACTATAAAAATGCATGATGATGAATGACAATACACCAATCCAATGAACCTAGAGGCATAACAATAAGCTTTCACACCAATAATTAAGAGAGTTACAACAAGCAAGACATGAACATGAAAATAGCACAAATGGTAGAATCCAAATATGATGCATGGACCAAGTACAAAAATCCTCCCAAGGTTAGTGTTTGCCACTCATTCACTCAAGTGTTTGGGGTTATGATGCACATTCAATCACCTCAAATGAAAATGTATTACCAAAAGCTTACTACGGGTCTCATTCTCCATTTTCTCACATACATATGCATATTGAATCAAGAGGACTTGCCTTTGGTTTTACTGGGGCTTATGTGAGGGTAGGTTAATATATAGGCCAATGAGCTAAACCTCAAGTTAAAGGAGAGCAAATGCATACACAAAGAGCACAAGTGCTTAAGGGTACACTTTGTCCATCTTAATCACAATTACAAGCCTTTAATTTCAATATGGCATACCTTTAACCAAACTTTTTTTAGATTTTTTTTTTCAATGAACCTTGTGTAGGTATAAAAGTGCACGAGAACGGAAGGTTGAATTGCTTTTCTTCATTTTACATCTGAAGTATTTAAACAATTATACTATTAAGCGTTAAGCTTGAAGTGCAGCGAAAACAAGGTTAGTTGTTTTAGAAAGTAAATTTCTGAAGTATAGCATCATTGACAAAACAACTAAAAAGGATATTTTGGAGATATTGAGTAATAAAGAGTAATAGAGAAAATAAAAGAGATTAAGGAGAAGAAGTTATGAGATATGTTTATACCTGTTTAGCCAAACTTGCCTACATCCAATACTGAACACATATTGAGTTTCCACTAAACATCTTTCTCAAACTAGAGAAAAAAACAAGATGGTCTTTACATTAGCCTTCCCAAGCTCTCACTTATGACCAGTGGATAACCCCCACTATCACAAGTTGAGTAGTTATTCACCAGCTGAAACCAGTAGTCTTTCCTAGCTTCTCTAAGCTAACCAGAGCAAGAACACCTCATTATTGCATTGCAAATAGTTTTACATTACCTTCTCCAAGCTATCTCACACTGATCACTATTGGATCAAGGATACAAAGGTTTGTGTTTGGGTTGCCACTCAAACTAACCTACACTCAAGTTTCCTTAAAATATACATGAATGATCTTAGGATAACTTGAATGACTTCTTTCCCACAACTCTTCCTAGGAAGATCATATAACTATTCAAGAATGTGCAAAGAAGGTTTTTACAAGCAAGGAGACTGAATACATAATGATGTGATGAACCATGCTAGATATGAAGAGAGATTTGCACAGAGTTTCCTCCCTAGTGTAGTATCAGTCTTGATAGCATTGAAGCACAACATCTCTATATATAGATGGTCCTCCATTGTGACCGTTGCCCTTGATCAGAATCTCCAAGTGACGCATGTTGATCATCCATTTATGTCTTAGAAAAATAATTTAAAAGAATAGCCTGTCTATTGTCAGAGCTTTTGCAGAAGTTGTTGTGAGATATGAGGTTTTTGATGTTACTTCAAAAATTACTCTTACTTTCTAATTGTGGTTTCTAAACTCCTTCTTCTAAGGCTAAGGTTGCTGACCAAGTTAGAAGAAGAGATGACTTGCCAATTGAAACTGGGTTTGACTTTAAATTTGAATTTCAAAAATTCAAATTTATCTCCTTTTCTAGTAACGTTCATGCTCCATAGTGAAGTGAACTTTCTGAAGTGTAGAATCAGTCCCTTGATGAATCTTTGGTCTTCAGATCTTCAATCCAAGCTTTATGATGTTGAAAGATTTGCAATCATGATGATTGAAGATAGTGGAACACATTGTCTTCAGAGATTGATGAATGTCTTCATTTCTGGTGTACTCTCTGAAGTCTCGTGCTACTTTTGAAGTCCTAAAACTTGGTTTCCTGTACTTGTCTTTGATATCTTTTTATCTGAAAGGTATGTATGCATACTTTGAACGATATAATATTCACTTCTATTAAGTTCAATATCTTTACATGAGATAAATCATGTTTGCACATGCAAAGTGAAATTATTCTAGCTTTAAGTTCACATTATGCAATCGGAAATAACCTATACTTATGACGAGAAACTCAAGGAAGACATTAATCGTTCTTTAAAATATTTTCTTTGAATTGGTTTTGTTGTCACTCAAAACATATTGCTTTAAAGCTTTCTGAAGGGTTCTGGAGCTAACACCATGCATCTTTTCTTTTTTTTTAATTATTTTCTTAGTGTGCCACTTGTAACACCCTAATATTTAACCCAACATGCCTAGGATGTATTCAAGTTAATTATTAGTTATTACTCTTTCGTCTCAGTTTTAACTTTAAAGTTTATAAGATACTTAGCAAAATATGGGTAAAATTTTTTTTTGAACCTTTAAAATCATAATATGGGCCGCACATACAGGAATAAATTACATCATCCGTTTCGCGTATAAGAAGAGAAGAAATAGAAAGCGTTATAGGCATACATGAATTACAAATGAAACACAAAATCATGAGCAGAAACATATCATCATATATATATATATATATATATATATATATATATATATATATATATATATATATATATATCACTAAAATCAATTGTTCCTCTTTTGTACATGAAAATATACATACATATATATAATAGAATCCTACCCACCAACAAAGGTTGGGTTAAGTACAGTTATCCATAGAAATCATGAAAAGAAAAACTAAATACCAGCTAGCTAAGACCTCTTATTCCCGCTACTTCCCACTGGGTGTGCCTAGGTAGATAGCCTCTAAATCAAAAAGGCAAAAGAAGGCTATCCTAATCTATAAAATATGCACAGGCGCTAGGTCTATCGACTCCTACTACTATTGCTCCCAGGAGGGAGAAAGGCATCCAATCTAGCCAGCTCGGGTGTGGCAAGACGGTGGGCAAGTTGAACATGGGCACCTCGGTGATGGAGGTAGCTCCTCTCATCGACTACGTGACAGGAGTTTTCGTTACTACCACCTCCCCAATCATAGGAATGGTGAGGGAGAACCATCAAAAGAAAGTTCGGTGGGTGAATCCTCGATAGGTCCGACCATGGCTTGGTGGGCGAGGTGTTGACCATGGCACGTAGACGAGGATTTCGTGAATGGCTGAAGCGGAGGGTGGGTACAAGAAATTTGTTCTCCATGCGGCAGTCATGCTAAAAAATGAGGTTATCCATAACGAGGCAGCAGTCAAGAACTTATAGCTAGTCACTGGGTGTGCAAAGTGGCTCTCCATGAAGACAAAAAGGTGGACAACACATCGACTCACGAAGTGATAGTCTCATGAGCGGTGTTGAAGTGCATCTCCCAGGTAGGAGCATCAACATAGATCACGAAGGTCGCTATTTACCTCTAAAGATGCGATAGAAAGAAAGAAGAAGGGATGAGAAACTTATATAAGAATCTCAATAGGTTTTTCGCCTCCTAATATGTGTCATCATCTACGTCCTCAGGAACCTGAGTTTCATTGTGAAAATAGGGAGCATATGCATAGGGTTCATTTATTAGTTTCAAATACCATTAGCCAAGGCCCGTACATTTTAGCATGAATCTTAATGCATGAATGCAGCATACTAAGTCATGAATGCATGTCGATGCCATAAGCTAGATATCATAGAATCATATTAAGTGGGCATAGCATACATAATACAAATTATTCTAACATGATCTTTCCTCATTATTCTTTTAGGTGACTTAAACTTCTTATTCTCTTTTCCATGGGAGCCACCCTAATACTCTCCCCTTTTGAAAGTTCTAGGTTATGAGCACATACCTAACTAGGCGTCACTAGTCTACACTTATCCTCTTGATAAGCTAATTCCTGACTCCAGAGTACGGGATAGGGGGCATAAGATCACCTTTCATAACCATTAATTCCTGGAGTCTAAAGGTTATTGGATCACCTCTCCTAACCATTAATTCTTAGAGTCCAGAGGATCATTTTCGTGTGTTTTATGCCACCTTAACTCTTAGCATGTTACTTAGAGATGCAAACATAAGCATTTAATCACATCATCATAACTTGTCAATTAACATTTCATGCTCATAGAACACATCAACTATGCATCTCAAATATCTTAATCATAATTGCAATTCATCATAAAATAATTCACATAACATACCATCATCAATATCTTATTGAAAGGTAAACATACTCCTACCAGGATGCTGGAAATCAAGGACTTGGACTCAGCTAATGCATATGCTATGCTTAACAAGCTATATATATAACATACAAGGGATCATCATTTACATAACTCAAAACTTAAGCATGTATGGTCATCAATCCTTATTATCTTGCTTAGGACACACTTATTTATACATTTGGAGTCCTGGTAATCGATTACCAGAGTTGAAAACTTGTTTCAGGCACAAAGAATATCCTTGTAATCGATTACATAGGCTGGTAATCGATTACCATAACCAAAAACTTACTAAAGAATATCCTGGTAATCGATTACATAAGCTGGTAATCAATTACTAGAATCCTTGAAATTTGAAAAACCAAAGTTTTAACACAATGCAAGTTGCTCTTTCATTCGAAGATCATTTTAAAGCATCATTCTAATATTCTTTTTGAAATCATACTCACATTTGCACAATTAAAACTAAAGATTTTACTATTAGGATTCTAATCCCTTGTAGATCAAAGTTTGTCCATGATCAATGTTTCCATTTAAGTTGAAAGAGATAAGTCTTGAGTGTTAAAGATTTAGGTGATGGCTAGAAACATAAACATACTATGCAAGTCCTCTTCTTAATCTTTATCATTATAAGATGACTTGAAAATATAAATATGATGTGCAAGACTTGGAATTTAAATATGATAATGCAAGTCCATTTTCTTATATTTAAGATTAAGATGATGACTTGAAATCTAAATATGATATGCAAGGCTTAGAATTTAAACATGATAATGCAAGTTCATTTTCTTATCTTTAAGATTAAGGTGATGACTTAAAATCTAAATATGATATGCAAGGCTTGGAAACATAAACATGAAATGGAATAGCTTGGAACATAGACATGAATACAAATCCACTTTTATATCTTCTTAGGCTCCAAACTCAAGACTTTTTAAAGAATGAACTCTTAACCCCAATCAATCTTACAAAATGGAAGTGAGCTTTAGAGTCCATCAACACCATGGTTCCAAGAACCTTATTTCTTGGACTCACCATCAAATTCAAAAGAATAACCAAAGAAACCAACAACAATCCATTTTTCATACTCTTTTGAAAACAAAAATCAAGCCTTAAGCTTTAAAGGCCAAATACATAATGGTTTTACAATCAACATCAAAACCCTCATCATCAAGCTATGGCCTTGATCAACAATCAACAATGAAACTGAAAATGAAACCTTGAGCTCTAGAGGTCACATATGTGATAATTCTACAACCATCATTAGGAACCCTCATCATCAAGCTATGGTTTTCAACCATCCAACAACAATAAAACTGAAAAGAAAAGGAATAAAAGGAAAGTCCAAAACTGAAATGGAAGAGAAGAAATGAGCAAAAACATAACCATCCATCCAACATCAAATCCAAAAATGAAAAAGAAAACAAGAGAAAGAAAAACAAAATCCCTACCAAGGTTGTTTCTTTAGTTGAAAATGAGGAAGTTTGATCTTTGAATAGAAAGGTTATGTGTTTGAGAGTTGATCTAAGGTGGAGGTGTGGTGTGGTTTGAGGTTGAGAGGAGGTTGAGAATGGAGGTGGAAGAGGAAGAAGAGAAAGCTTGAGTTGAGAGGATTTAAGAACACTTTTTTTTTTACACAAAGCTTTAATTTGGACAAAAAAATAAGTGATAAGAATAAGAGTTTTTGTGAGTGTGTAAGTATTAGAAAAATGAAATATGAGAGGGAAATGGGGAGGGAATGCCGGCCAAGGGGGGCTATTTTGGGGGAGTTTTTTCATGTTTCATGTGTATTAAGACATGGATTAGAGATAGATTTAATTAGGTAATGAGTTAGGAATTGGTAATTGGGTGTTTGGATTAGTAACCAAGTGTTTAAGGCTTTTAAAGACATGATTAAGGAGTAGTCTTTCACTCTTAGTTTGAATTAATCTCAATTAATTTGAAATTCAAACTCCAACACATTTCTTAAAATTAGGGAATGGAGAGAGAAATTACTATATGCTATGACATGACATAATGTCTTTGATTAAAAAGGGAATTTGAACTTCCTTAAAAAAACTTAGGCCTTAATTAACCTCACATAAATAATTTGACCCAAAATTACTAGGTGAAATTAATTTATCTTTAATTAGAGCCTAATATTGTATGTATTTCTTTAACCGCTTAATTAAGCCCATTTACCAATGGTTAGGGGCAAAACCGTAAATTCACACAAGACCTCCCTGGACCACCCGGACTTGCTAGATATCATGCAATGCTTATAATTAACATTTCAAACTCCCAGGTGATGGCCAGGTTCAGCGTCACTTAATCTCGCGTTAAACTACCCCAAGGGTACTTTGGTGGTAATTTTGCTCATGGGAAAAAATAGGAAATTGATATTTTCATCTCTAATACATCCATAGCACATTCAATCCCCTTCAAACATTAGACTAACCCCTTGAGGATAGCTTGGACCCGTCCTAGGTTTCCAGAAATGACCTTAGGGGCATTTTGGTCATTTTTGCACATAGGAAAAATCGAGACGTTACACCACTTGCTAAATTTTGGGTACATATTGTTCCTCCCCCATACTTAAACTAGAGAATGTCCCCATCCTCTCCCTCACACTTATGCTTAAGCACATATAAGAATTTGCATAAATGCTATCCTAAGCCTAAAAGGTTGGGAATTTTCATGGTTTTTCACTTTTAGCTAAGGATGTGCTAAAATAAAATAATGGACAATAAGACTCAAAGGGGCTAAACAATGGTACCATGCAAAGGCTGGCAATATGAGCAAGTGACTAAAAATAAGAAAAATATCTCAATCATATTCAAACATGCACATGGAAACATATTTTCAAATAAAACCCTAAGCAAGTTCTAGAATACAAATTCAAAGAAGGAAACACACATGAACAAATAAAGATGGCATATGATAGTTCAATCAAGAGGCTCAAAATCTACAGGTAAAAGTGCATGTACTCAATTCAACTAACACAGTGAATCCACCAAGCATGTAACACAAAATAAAGTCAATGCCAAGCAAGTCAATGAAGTGCATGTGGTGTGAGCCTACGCATGTGATCTCTAAGGTGCCAAAGGAATGGTGTAAGACAAAAAGAAAAATAAATATGATGCATGACTTGCAGAAAAATAAAAAGGAAAGGTAAAGAAAAAACTCATAGTGGGTTGTCTCTCATCCAACACTTTGCTTTAACATCCATAAGTTGGACGGTTAGGACCTGATAGAGGTTGTGTAGCTTCAACACAGATAGGCCATTTGAGCCTTTAGATCGTGGAAGTCTCATAAAGGTGCATTAGCCAATGCCTATCAATGTCATACTAAATCATCTTGGAGTTCTCTAACTTAGTTGCACCATTGGGGTGCACATGGGTGACCAAGAATGTTCCCATCTATTTGGGCTATGGTTTTCTAGCCATCAATTTTTCCTAGGACTCATGTAGCAAGATCACTGCCCTTTCAGGGCTTCTTTCCCAATATGGGCAGTTCACGAAGCACTTGGCAAACTCGCTGCTCCCTGATGAAGTACCTATCTAAAACTTGGGACATTCTAAAATAGTAAGCACATCATATCTCATGGAAGAAGAGAAAGTATGGAAAGGGGGATCTGGATCCTTACAGAGTAGATTACCACAAGCATCATCAATTAAAGAATCTATGACATCAATGTCAAACATAGAGTGTTCCTCATGGGAATGTTTCATAGCATCAGATAAGTTAAATTGGACTTTCATGTCCTTACACTCCATGGGGCTAGGCTTTAAAAAATGGTCTACCCAATATTAATGTATGCTGGCTGGTATTAATGTAATTTTCTATTTCAAGCACATAGAAATTAGTAGGGAATATTAAATCATTTACTTGGACAAGAACATCTTCCAATACTCCCTCTAGTCTTGTGATGTTGTGGTTGGTCAGCTGAATTTGCAACTCGGTTGGCTTGAGTTCTCCAAAGTACAAGGACTGGTATAATGATTTAGGCATAACATTAATGCTAGCTCCAAGGTCATTAAGGCTCTCGTGATGTGCAAGTTCCTAATAGTACAAGGAACATAGAATGTGCTCGGTCCTTGCACTTGATTACCAGGTTGCTTGGCTTGATAATGGAGGAAGCATTTACCCTTATAGTCACCTTTTCCTCCCCACTACCCTTGATCTTCCTCCTATTAGTGCACAGATCTTTCAAAATTTTTGCATATTTAGGAATTTGCTTGATTGCATCCAAAGGGGAATATTCACTTGCACTTTCGGAAGGTTTCCAGCGTGTCTAGATCCAAATCTCCTGTAGTGAATTTCCTGGGTTGCATCCTATATGGGAAAGGCAATGAAGGAGTCAAGTCTATAACTCACATGGCTTTTATGAGCGCCATTAATTGCTGCATAAGGCCAGAAAGTTGTTGTAAAGTTTGGGTCAACAATAGATTTTTTGGCTGGCTCACTTCATGAAAGACCCTAGTAGTTGTGGCTACCTTGGAGCCAAATTATTGAAAATTGGCAGCCATATTTTCTATCAAAGCACGGGCCTTCATCAAAGTCTTATCTAGTAGTGCCCCACTAGCACCATCTATCATACATCTATCAGTTGGTACTAACCCTATCATAAATCTGATGATTGGGGCAACTTGCACTCTAGAGGCGAGAACATACTTCTCCAAGAAAAGCATCTTCATTCCAGCCCAGTTATTTACAATCCCATTCAGGAAGGTTGAAGAACCAATTTTCTATTGCCCCTTTTAGGGAAAAGGGAATGCTCTAGTTTAACATCATTCACCTCCACCCCATTGGGTCTACCAGAATACACCAAATGCAACTTTTTTAGGTGTTGGTTTGGGTCTCTCCAGGACAGCCCATGAAACTTGGGCAAAGCATGAACTATATTTCTCTTAAGCTCAAAATCATTGTCAAGCCTAGGGTATGTAATGGCCAAAGGCTCCTGGGTGAAATCAGAGCAGTGAGCTCTCTATGTATGTTGGCGTTCTCCCATATTTTCTATTACTTAAAACACTAAACAAAGGATCAGATTGCTCAAATAGTTCCTCTTGATTACCTTTGACGTCTAATTTTTCTTAGCGTTTTCTCAATCTCAAAGTCAAGAGTTACCAAATTTCCAGGGGGGAAAACCTCATACAAGGAAACAATCAATTTTTTTTTGTAGAAAAAAATAAACAGAAAATAAAAACAGTAAATAAAAAAATGGAATAAAATAAAATAAAAATAGTAAAAATAAACAACTAAGTTTTAATGCCTTCCCGACAATGGTGCCAAAATTTGAATAAAGGTTGTCGCCTACCTCCTGAAATTAGAAAATTAGCTTAACGCTAAGTTGCACAAAAAAAATGTAGTAAAGGACACAACCTAGGTTGTCTCTCAAGGAGGCTTTATCACTTAGTTGAGAAAGTTGGGGTTTTAAAGAATGAGATTAAACCAATTTAAATTAAAATTTAATAGCAACAATAAGAAAGCACTAGTGTAAGGTATGCCTAGGATTGGAATTAATTATCATTAACCAATTATTGAACCCATTAGTGGCTATTAGTAATTAATTACTAACAATTCTACTAATACTCAATTGATCCTTATAATCTAACTAATGAAAATAACCAATAAATAAAATCTCAATTTAATTGGAAATTACAGGAATTTAAGGTACGAATTGCTATAGCCTAACCGCCAATTGGAAGGTCAATTCTAATATTCTCCCTCAAATATAAACCAATAGATCTATCAATTTATGCCCAAAGGGTTTCCCTAAATGACAATCGTCAAATTAATTATTCCAATAAAAATTATAGCAATCACCACAATAATTATAGGAATAAAATTGAAAAACATTGAGAAAACTAATGCATTCAATATAAATAAAAGGTCTCAAATGTCATCCCAATCCATCTGAAATCCCTACACTAGTAAGAAATCTACTCCTCCATCTCTGAGGATTATAACAATGAAAATAAATGAAACTTGGAAATAATAGCAACAATCCTTGCCATAATCTCAAAAACAAAGCACCTCCACCAATGGAACCCTTAGAGAGAGAAGAGAGAAGAAGAGAAAGAATAATATCAACCCAAAGTATGGATCTAAAAGTGAGTCAAAAGCTAAGGTAAAAGTCTGTGTCAATCCCTTAAATACTGTTTTCTAAAATGGGCGAAAATGGAGCCCAAAACTGATTAATTCGCTGTTAAAATGCCATCACATGAGTGGTGCAGTGCTAAATGAGCGATGCGGCACTCAAAGCGAGTTCCACTTTCAAACATCATTTTTCAAGTGCGTTGAGCGCTAGTGCTCTTTGAGCGCTGACAGAATTGACGTCTTCACGTATTTAGTCATTTTAGCCCTCTAAACATCTGAATCTGTCCTTGACACTAGACATTTGTCCTTCAGCTCAATAGGATATCTGTAGCTCAAGATATTGCGAAAATACTAATTGGAGGTAAAGTTGGATAGCATCAGGATGTCAACAACCTTTAATCTTGCAACTTGATTTTCACCAAGATGCTCTTAGAACTGGAATTTGAGCTGAACATGAAAATTTTATAAAACATCTTTATTTGTCTCAATATGATCCCTGTAAAGAGATATACATATTTTTCATTCCAATACTTTTTGCAAATGTGTTCAAGAACTCTTCTATTTTGCTCCCAAATTGATTGAGATACAAGCTCCATGTAGAGAGTTCCCAAGCTTGTTTTTGACATTTTGCACTCCATTCAAAGCTTCGTATACAAAGACCATACTCAAAGAGAAAGGTTAAATGCAACAGAGTAATTACAAATTATTCCAAAAATTAGTGTAAAAGCCAATAATTCTATTAAAATCATACAATGAGGCACAAGTCAAAATCCTAATTAATCACATCAATAACATAGTAAAACTCATGCAAAAAGCTAAGAATTAGAAGCAAGATAAGTGGCATAAATGCCCCTTATCACTATGCTGCCAGATTTTTGTCAAATTTGTGGACTTAGAGAAATTATGAAGTTGTGAGCATGAAAATGTTAAATGATAAGTTATGATGATTGGATATGACTATATGCTCATGTTTGCATCTCTAAATGACATGCTAAGATTAAAGGTGACATAAGACATACGGAGATGATCTTCAGACTCCATGAATTAATGGTTAAGGGAGGTGATCCAAGGAAGTTGCATGCTCATGATAAGAAAGTTAAGGCAAGGAAGTTATGTTTTTCCCCTCTATTACCCCATATTAAATCTAGCAATGACTAGTTAGGTTAAGCTCATCCTAGGTGATCGGTGAGGTAAAGTTTTGGTGGTTATTGATAAATCACCGGGAAGGTGAGGTTTAGGATAGTTATGTAAGAGGGGTTATTAAGGAAAGAACTTGAGAGTTCCATTATGAGAAAGTAAAGTATCATGGATTCTTTTGCCTTCCCATGTATGTTAAATGTTATATGACTCATCATGCTTGTCCTATCATGTATTCATTTACTTGCCACTCAATCACGTAATTTGAATGTAAAGTCACCAAAGATATATATATATATATATATATATATATATATATATATATATATATATATATATACACACACACACACACACACACACATATATTATGCTATTGCTCTATTGGTGTGCTTAATCATGTGTTTTATGTGCTAGGTGACTTTAGTTCTTTAGTTTATCTCATACTCATATACTTAGCGTTATCTTGTGTTTTAGATTTGAATGCTATAAACTCATGTTATGAGTATGCTTATGCTATTTACATGTGTTACTGAATGGAGGTTGTCGCCTACCTCCTCAAATTAGAATTTTAGTTTAATGCTAAGTTGTACAAAAATGTAGTGAAAGGCATAACCTAGGTTGTCTCTCAATGAGGCTTCATGTAACACCCTGAGTTCATATCAAATTAATTGAGACTTTATTAATGAAAATCTTAATTTTCTGATAGATGTGGCAATGATGAGCACGACTCTATGAACAAACAAAAATAAAAAAGTGAATAGTATTTTGTAGGCGCCGCAAGCCCATTGGGACAATCGAAATCCTGGATTTGGGACCCAAGATGTCTGAAACTGAGAAACATAGGAACAAGGTTAGAAATAGTTAGAGATGAAAATCTTATACCTAGAATCTAATTTCAGGTAATATTGTTAATCGGGTATGGTGTTTACCCTTTCGGTGAAATTTCGTGTACGATTTCTAACTCTGAAAGATGTTTTAATCACCACAAATGGATAATTTATATCCATTCTAGACATGTGGAAGGCTAAGATTTAATCTTGGATTCCAAGATTAAATCCTATTCATCCATTCTATTTTATTTCTTTGAAAAAAGATATGCATTTATGTAACATAAAGTAAAGCTAAGTTAGGATAAAAACAAACTCATATCTTCTCTAAGAAGCCGAGAAGGAATTCGGCCAAAGAAGGAAGAAGGAGCAGCCATCATCTTCATTCTCAAGAACTTTATCTTGAAATCTAATCCCAAAAACACTAGCCTAGAGTTGTTAAAACTTCAAAGTTTCTTCACTAAACTTGTTCTACACTTCAACCCTTACAAGTATAACCGATTAACATCTCCAAACGTCATCTTATTACCTCACACCTTGCTGATTAGAGAAGGGTTTGGGTGTGTTCTAGGAGCTTTGAAGTGAAGGACTTCCATCTTAGAGCAAGCTAGAGACAATGACACACTAGCTTCCAAGGGTAGGGTTTGTTGTCTTGTTTGGTGCAATTTTGTTCCTTGCAGATTTTGATGGTTTAAAATTGATATTCTCTAGTTCTAGTGTGTGATTACAATTATATACAGATGTATTTGCTTTGGTGGAGTGGTTTGTTGTTGTGAAAAATTCATTTTTGTGAAAAGAGATTTTGAGTCATGCTGCTAGATTTTCGATTTTTGCATAGGCAGCCACTAAACATGAATTTTATGGTACTATTGTGAGTATTTGTATGAGCTAGAAAAAATATATGTTGAAGCTAATATCCTAGGCTAGTTTCAAAAATTTTCTTGGGCTCTGATTTTGACTCATAATGCTTTAAAAAAATCAAGAACCGAAAGTGTATGTATGTTATCTGGATTATTTAAACTGAAGCTGTAAACTTGTGTAATTTTTTTACCATAGCAAATGATTGAATTTTCCTTTATAATTTTTACAGTGTGAGTAAATTTAATATTTTTTTTGAATTGATTTAATCATTTGCCAATGTTAAAAATTATGAATTTTGGGTCCTAGCTGAGGTTAAGTGGTCTCTGAGCACCAAAATTATCTAATTTTGTTAGCATAGTTAGAGAACTCTTTTTGCTCTGAAATTTTTATGGTACTTTGTGGACAAATTGAATTGTCATGAAGCATTGACCATTTGATAGGAAAATTAAATGTTGTTCCTGGAATGGTAAATCTCCAAGGAGCTGAATGGTAAGAATGTCTTAAATTAATGATAGAATGGTATTTAGTCCAAGTATATGGCATATTAATGTATGCTAGTTGTTTTAAAGATTTGTTTCTGAGGCATGAATGAGACGCCAATGAAATTGAATGCCTACATGTGATGTAAGCATGCCTTTGAAAAAGAGAACTAGGATGCGGTTATATGACATAAGAGAATATGTGAGTTTTAGTTGTGCATGTATTAATATATGGGGAAAACAAAGACAAGGCTTATGTAGGTTATAAAGGGAAGGCAAAAGTAAGGACCTCCCTGGAGTTGATAGACATATCGGCTAGGAATAGAACTATGTGTGATTCGAAAATGGGAAAAAAAGAAGTCTGATTATCATGAATAGGAATGAGCTCATGTTCTAACAATCTATTGTCCTTTGTGGAGTTATCTATTATAGATATTGCTCGAAGTGAAATTAAGCCTTCCCTATGTTAAAGAAAGAGATAATGGCACTAAATCGAGTTCATTGTCTATAAGAGAAAATGTATGATTGTCATTATGAATTCTATTATTCTTTATGCATATGACCTTGCATGATATTACTTATATAAATGAAATTGCTAGTTATGCCTATTTATACTTGAGGGAGTACTCCTGAGAATTATATAATATTCTCATCCCTATGTGTATATATGTTGTATTATACTCAGATTCTATAGATGCCATCGGTGATCTTCTTCCTTGATTCACCCTAATGGTAGTGGCACTATGACCCGGATTTGGATTTGCTTTATATTGTAGCATATTCTCATATTCGAGCTTACGTGTTTTTCAGTTGTTCATTTCACACTTCTATTTTTGCAGCCAAGTTTGACCCAGGTTTCCCTTATGATGGTGTGCCTCTACACATGGCACACCTTGCTATGTTTGTAGCTCTACCTACACCACCTATGCCCCCTCCTGGAGATGACCCTTCCTCATCCTCTTCCTCAGACTCTAATCCACCTGCTAGTCCGGATGCCCCTGAGGGAAATACCATTGTCCTAATGGCGAATTGTTTTCTTTAGGAGAGCATGAGACACCCAGGGACTCTTGATGTGTATATAGTGGTAGTTTAGTATTAGAAACCCACCAACCTGCAGATGACACTACTAATTGTTGTTGAGACCCATTTCTATTTGTAAAAGAGAAAATTTTATTGGGGCTTGACTTTGAGCAAGTAGACTAGATCCTGGAGGTGTTTCTTTTTGTGAATTAGGTCCCTGATGTAACATCCCCTCCTGCTTTATGGATTGCCGATTGTCCCACAAACCAACACGGGTCTTTTCAGCGTGCTTTGTCCTCACTCGCACGCTTCCTGGGAAAACTTCCAGGAGATCACCCATCCCAAAATTACCCCAAGTCAAGCACGCTCGCTTGGAGTTCTTTTGTGATAGGCTACCGAAAAGAAAGATGCATCTTTGTGGCATAGATAGTACCAATCAATTCATATAAGCCCTCCTTAACTATATAGTCACATACCTATACAGACATAGGATCCTCTCATTCAGGTGTGTAATCGGTTCATTCATGTACCCCTCCGCTGGAGGCAGGAGCCGCTCCTTGTTCGTGCCTTCTCGCCTCACTCCCTCCTCGTCCCGTTACATGCCCACCAGCTTCCGCTTGATTCGTCCCGAACCACACCGTCCTGGGAGAGGTGTAGGCTCTAATACCATCTAAGCCAAGCACCCTAACATTACGTGATATTTTAACCATTGTTTTCTAGTATAATGTACATATTGTAAACTAAAAGAACAAACAAATGATGTTCATATATGTGTATACGAGCTTTGCAACATATATGTCTAAATTACTTTATTTCATTTATTTCGACTAGTATAGATTATGAACGTAAGTAATGCTTTTCTAATTAGGAGGGTGTTACACTTTAGCACTTAGTTAGGAAAATTGGGGGTTTGGAGAATTAAGAATTAAAACAATTAAAATTAAAAGATAATAGCAATAGAAAATAAGGCACTAGTATAAAGTATTCCTAGGATTGAAAATTAATTATCATTGACCAAATATTAAACCCATTGGGGGCTATTAGTAATAAATTACTAGCAATTCTACTAGTGATCGATCGACCTCTAAAATTTGACTAATGCAAATAACTAATAAACGAGATCTCAATTTATGTAGAAATCGTAATGATTTGATGAACCAATTGCTATAACTAATTGCCAATTGGAAAATTAATTCTAATTCTCTCCCTCAAACATAAACCAATAGATCTATTAATTTATGCCCAAAGGGTTTCCCTAAATAACGATCGCCAATTTAGTTATCCCAATAAAGATTATAGCAATCACCACAATAATTATAGGAATAAAAACTGCAAAACATTAAGAAAACCAATGCATTTAATATCAAAAGATGTCTCAAGCATCATCCCAATCCATTCAAAAATGCCTACACTAGTAAAGAAATCTACTCTTCCATCTCTGAGGATTACAACAATGAAGATAAAAGAGAACCTAATAATAGCAATAATCCTTGTCACAATCTCCAAGACAAAACACGTTCACCATTGGAACCCTTAGAGAGAGAAAAATAGAGAGGAAGAAGGTGCAGAGAGAAGATGAGAGAGAGAGGTGGAGAGTGAATAATAGCAATCTAATTTCAGATCTAAAATTGAGTCTAAAGCTAGGGTAAAATTCTGTCAATCCTTTATCCTGCTCTAAAATGGGTCAAAGTGGGGGCCCAAAAATTTATTAATTGTTCTGCTTCATCAAATGAGCACTGGAGCACTCAGGAGTGAGCTAGGTTGATAAAAATCATTTTTCGGGTTCTGTTGAGTACAGGATGGACAGAATTGACATCTTAATGTATTTTGTCATTTTGGCCCCTTAAACATCCAAATCTATCCTTGGCACTAGAAATAGAGATTTAGCCCTTTGAATAAGCTTTCCAAAGCCACCAAAATCACCTCAATTGAACATTTGTAGCTCTAGATATTACAAAAATACTAACTGGAGGTCAAGTTGGATAGCATTAGGACATCAGCAACCTTTAATCTTGTAGCTCATTTTCACCAAGATTCTCTTAGAACTAGGTTTTGAGCTGAACATAAAAGTTTTAGAGGACTTCTTGAGCTTTTCAAAGTATCTTTATTTGTCTAATCTAATCCTTGTAGAGATAGATACAGATTTTCCATTACAATGCTTTCTACAAATGTGCTCAAATGAACTCAAGAACTCTTCTATTTAGGTCCCAAATTCTCCAAACTTGATTACTGCTACAAGCTCCACAGAGAGTTCCTAGCCTTGTTTTTTACACTTTGCACTTGATCCAAAACTCCTATGCACAAAACCATACTCAAAGAGACAAGTTAAACGCAAAAGAGTGTAATTACAAATCATTCCAAAATAAGTGCAAAAGCCAATAATTCTATTTAAATCATACAATGAAGAATAAATTAAAATCCTTATTAATTGCATAAATAACACAATAAAACTCATGCAAAAAGCTAAGGTTTGTAGCAAGATAAATTGCATAAATGCCTTATGGTTACTTATGCACTTGAGGCATTATAATGTATATATGAGATATATGTTGCATTCATGACATTAAAACCTATGCTAAAAGACACCCACTTCGGATAAATAGTTTTGAGAAGTTTAAAAGTGAACCTTAGGCATGTACATCTCTTTTATAATGGAAACCGAAGTGGCTGGGGACGATGACAATGACACTTGGTTTAGAGTTGAGAAGCCCTCCTGAGAATCTTGAATAAGTTTCTCATCCTCTCCTTTCTTTCGTGTCATCTCCGACGAAGATGATGGTGTTGTTCATGGTCTTCCTTGAGACGTGGACATGGGAGTCGCGCTATGGACCAGATTAGAGGTCAAGCGGAAGCATGGAGATAGCTTTCCCTTGGACATTAGCTTTAGGGTTGTCATACCCCTTATACATGTTTGTAGCCTAGTTTTTTTTTATGGATATGTACCAATGACTGGTGTAGTTATGCTATAATTGTGTTCAGCTTTGGACTCCTGTATGTTCAACCTTTATTGGTGAGCTTAATATCTTAGGATGTCCTTTATGTTTATAGGACGATGTTATTATGGTATGATTGTGATATGTTAATCTAGTTTGTGTCATGTTATGCTATGGGTTACACATATATTATGATGAGCTTTATATAATTTTTGTTATTATGTGTGTATTGACCTCTATCAACATGTACACGTGGCTCGTATTTTGGTTTTAAAGTTCAAAAAAACATTTAGTCATATTTTTATTACTTGTATTTTAAAGAAGCATAAGTTAAGTTCTGAGATAAAGGCATAATAACTAATAATTAATCGAAATACGACTCAAGTGTATTAGGTTAAAAGTTAAGATGTTACAAGGCCAATCCTTAAGGAAACCACTTATGAGCTTTAGAAAGGCAAAAAACCCAGCATATCATATTTCCATATCTTTGGGCCGCATTATTTCACACTTAACACCAAGGACAATCTCATAAAGTTTGATCCTAAGTCTAATGATGGAATTTTCTTATAATATTCCTTAGTTTTTAAGGCTTATAGGATTTACAATAAAAGAACACTTTGTATTGAGGAGACTATCCATGTCAAATTTAAGAGTACAAGAAGGACTTTGGAAATAGTCTAATTGATCTGGAAGAAGACCTTGAGAAACTAAGTATCAAGGAGCCTTTAGAAAACAAGCAAGAGAAAGTATAACCTTTAGAAAGTAAGCTCCAGAATACTATCAATTTAGAAAGCTTACTCAGAACACCAAAGCGTTAAGAAAGTGATGCTTTTGAATGTGATAAAGAATAATCTGGAAAAGATAGACACTGTAGATCAATAAGGGTCCTGAAATTATAGAAGAGTTTTTGATTTAATAGCAATCTCTCATAACCAAGTTCTTGGAACATTTCAAGGGGTGTAAGCACCATATTTTCTTAGAAATGAGTCCAAATGTGCTTTCATATCCACCATAGAACCTGAATGCATTGAAGATGCTTGAAATGATCAAAGTAGGGTGGATGCCGTATAAGAAGAACTGGATCAGTTTAAGAAAAGCAAAATCTGGACACTTATGGAGAAACCTAAGGGAAAGACCATCATTGGAACAAGTAAGTGTTCAGAAACAAGTTAGACGAAGCTGGAAAAATGATCAGAAACAAAGCAAGACTAGTTGCACAAGGTTATAATCAACAAGAGGGAATTGATTATAATGAAACCTTTGCACCAATAGCAAGGTTTGAAGCCATTAGAATGCTACTTGCTTTTGTAGCCTTCAAGGGATTCACTCTATGCTAAGCCTTTCTAAATGGATTCCTTTATGAGGAAGTCTATGTATGACAGCCTCTAGTCTTTGAGAATAAAGCCTTTTCCAACCATGTCTTTAAGCTAACAAAGGCATCCTATAGTCTAAAAAAGGCTCCTAGAGCTTGGTATGAAAACTGAGTACTTTCTTGCTAAAGAATGGATTCAAGAGAGGTAATGTTGACATAACTCTATTTACTCTTAAACAAGAAAATTGCTTTCTGATAGTCCAAATATATGTTTATGATATTATATTTGGTGCTACTTATCATTCTCTTTATGCAAAGTTTTCAAAATTAATGCGAAGTGAGCTTGAGATAAGCATGATGGGTAAGCTTAAGTTTTTCCTTGGACTTCAAATGAAATAACAAAAAGAGGGAATCTTGATCCATCAAGAAAAAATACACAAAAGAGCTTTTAAAAAGATTCAATATGGATCAAGTAAAACCCATAATCACCCTCATGCATCCATCACAAGTTATTAATGCAGATGAGAATGGTGAAAAAGTATTAGAAAGTACCTATAGAGGAATGATTGGCTCACTTTTGTATCTTATAGCAAGTATATTAGACATTCAATTAAGTGTGAGAATTTATGCTAGATTACAATCTAATCCAAAGAAATCACACTTAACTACGTTAAGATAATTCTAGATATTTAGTAGGTACTACTAATCTTGGCTTGTGGTATGAGAAGGTTACTTATAGCAAAATTATAGGTTTCTATAATGCTGATTATGCTGAAGGTAGAGCAGAAAAGTATAGGTGGATGCTACTGCTTCTTTGGAAAGAGTCTCATCATTTGGTCATGCTAGAAGCACTTTCTTATATATTTAATGTAAGTTTTCAAAGCATTAATACTTAGAAACTTTACAAAGTAAAGATTTAAAACTCTTTTACCCCTAAGTGTGTGAATTTGGCCAAAGGCCATAAATTGGGTTCAAAGTTGTTTTAAATTGTTGTAAATATTGTGTTTTGTCTGCTAAGTGTTTAATATAAATTTGTAAAGTATTAGGAGTTTAAAAAGTGACAAACAAAGAAAAATTCCAATTGTTTTCCCCATTTAGCATACAATTTGGCCAAGGGCAATTTTATGGATAGGATGTGAAATTAGTCGATCTAATTTCTTATTAAGGTTGGCATACAATAAAAAGAGTTTTCTTGAAGCATGTGTAGTTGATAGATATGCACAAATATGCTAAAGTGTGGTTGTCTATTGCATAATATGGTTATGATTTGGATTATGGAATTATGAACATTTTAGTATAGGTGGGACACTTGATGAATTATTGAACATGTGCTATATTATACTTTAGCATGTGCATTAACTACCAAATCCCTAAACTCTAGCAATTGGTTAGGTTGCATTTTGCAATAAAAGAAAGAAAATGATTATTCTCTTTGACTGCTTGATATTGAGATGCATTGTTTGATGTGATATTTGGCATGAAGTAAATTTTGGGGGGTTCTTTTTATAGCCATTATGTTGCCAGAATTTTGACAAATTTGTGAACTTAGAAGAAGAATTTATGAAAGTTATAAGCCTACGATAGTGATAGTTAAAGATATGATGATGTTATATGATACTTGCTTATTCATGCATCTTTAAAAGATTGCTAAAGTTAAAAGGCGATGTAAAACATACGGAGATGGTCCTTTGGTCCCCTGTAAGATATTGGCAAGTAAAGGAGATCCAACACCCCTTAGAATCGGTACCATAGAGTTAGGAAAATCTATATGATTATGTTTTTGTTTGGTGACAATCAACTGGATATGAGCTCATAGCCTTAGAGAGAGAGAAAGAAAGAATAGAGAAATAGGGAAGCTAGAGCCAAGATAAAGAATAAGCCACTTAGAGAAATAGAAATGTTATGTGCCTAGAAACTTAGATCCCATTAATGTTTATGCTTATGACCTATGTAACAACCTGTTGCACATGGTATTGCCATGCATGCATGATTTTATATGATGTTTTCATGACATTAAGACTTATTTTTAAAAGGCATGCACTTCACATAATAAAGTTTTGCAAACTTTAAAATGAACCCCATATGAATGCATACCATTTTATAAAAGAAAATTCAGGTAATGAGAGATGATAACAATGACACCCTTGTTAGAGTTAAAGTGCCTCCTGAGATTCTTGTTTAAGATTCTTATGCCTTTCTTCTTTTTGTGTTGTCTTCAGACAAGGTCGATGGCAATGTTCATGGTATTCTTTGAGATGCTAACATGGGAGTTGAACTATGATTCAAATCAGAGCGCTGGAGTGGATACGTGGAAGCAACCCTTCTTTTTGAGCAATTCCTTAAGGGTTATCCTATTTTTTATGTACATTTGTAGTCTAGTCCTGTAGCGAATGTACACCCACAGCTGGCTTAGTTATGTTATAGACATCTTTAGCTTTGGATTTATCATATGCTCAAACTCTGTTGGTGGGCTCAGTACACTTAATATGTTGTTATGCTTGTGGAACGACCCTATATTATTATTATATGATATGATATTGCCAGTTGGGTTCTGCTAAGATGTTCTCAGTTATGCTATGTTGTGTTGTGATTTTGCATGCATGTTATATAATGGCTAGTTAAAATCACTTTGCCAAGATGTATTTATGTGACAAATAATTATGCATTATAACGTATATGCAAATGGCTCATTTTTTGGTTTTTCAACAAAGAATAGAAAAAAAAATTGATCATATTTTCTGTAAATCTATTTTCAAAGTTAAAAATTACATTAAGTTCTAAGACAAAAAGAGTAACAACTGAGATTAACTATTATGCGTGCTAGGCATATAGTGCTAAAAGTTAGGTGTTACATTTCTCAAACATATTTATCAAACACAAATTTACCAATCCATAAATAAATCTCCATGTAATCCTAATCTTGAAAGTGACAATTCTCACTAATCCTTTCAATATATCTTAGGTCATCATATAACAAAATCATTAGGTTTTATACTAAAAAAAATAACAAAAAGAGCTAGTGGTAATTTCTCAATCACCAAAACCATAAATTAATCATTATCATTATCATGGACAAAAGTGAACTAGTCAAGATGGCAAATCACATGAATCAAATAGCATAGAATAAAAGTTATCGACTTTGATAAATTAGTTTCTCCCATCAAAAATAAATTTAAAACATAGCCATTATGCAAATAGCCATTCAAAACATGTGGAAGTAAACTAGGTTGCTCCCTAATAGCTCTAAAGGGAGTAGCTTGATCCTCGTTAACAAAATTTGAGTAACATAGGCATCTTGACAAGCTTAGATAATTTTATTTTGAATTAATTTATCAATTAGAGATCCTATTGAACAAAAACCCCCAAATTTGTGGAACACAAGATTTCTTAGGATTAGAGGAAAAATCACATCTTCACTTTATCCACCATAATCTATTGATATTAGAGCTTCTAACTTACTTGATTTATATTTAAAATACCAAACATGTACTCACCCACCATTTTTTGAGAGCACACTTCTTTTAAGTTAAACCCTAAAGCAATCAAAAAAGGAATAAGATTGACATTCAAGACTTGCCTCAAGCTTTGGAAGCTAGTAGGTTAAAGGATTTGATGACAAAAAAGACAGCAATAGAGTTTATTGATTGCAAATGGAATAAGAAATTAAGGAGAAAAAAAACAAAAAGGTGGAAGAGAGAAACAGAGAAGAAGATGAATGAATGAGATTTGAGGGAATGGGTGATCGGTGGCTTATATCCACATTCCTTTCTTTTCTTTTTTCTTTCTTCACTTTTGCTAACATTTACAAAACTACCAATTTCTTTTTTTTTTCCTTACGTTACAATGTCTCCCCCTTAAAAGAAATTCATCCTCAAATTTCAAACTACTTACTAACTTGTGCTTCAAAGAGATATGGATATTTTTCTTGCATAATAGCTTCAGGTTCCCATGTGGTTTCCTCACTAGACTATCCCGCCGAAGAACCTTAACAGATATAGCATCCTTAGATCCTAAATGCTTCACTCACATGCCTACTATTGCTACAGGTTGTTCACTACAGCTTAGATTTTCATCAAGATCAACTGATTGAAGTTGGATGATGTGAGAAAGGTCATTAAAATATTTTTGAAGCATCAAAACATGGAAAACTAGGTGAACTCCTAAAAGATTAGGCGGAAAGATTGAGCAATAAGCTACCTGCCTACATTCTCCAATATCTCAAAAGGTCTAATAGACCTTGGGTTTAGTTTTCCTCTTTTGCCAAATTTCTAGATGCCTTTCATAGGAGAAATATAATGTAGGTAGAAAAGTGTATGAGAAGGGGGGTTGAATCGTGCTTCACTTCTCTTTCTCTTTTAGCTACTAAAAAAACTTAAGCAAGAATACTATCAGGCTTTAAGCTTGAAGTGCAATGGAAAGAATGTTAGAAATTCCATAAATTAACTTTCTAAAGTGCAGCATCAATAACAAAACAGCTAAAATGATAGGCCTTAAACAAATATAAACAAACAACCACAAATTAGCGAAAGTAAAAGAGATAAGGGAGAAGAAGACACGCATAGATATTACAATACTACAGATATTTTTATCCTGTTTGGCCAACCTTCTACATCCAATTCTCAACCACGTTGAGTTTCACTAACATTTTTTTCAACTTTAGAAAGAAAACCAAATAGTCTTTACAATAGCTTTCCCAAGCTCTAACATGTGACTAGTAGACAACCTCTATTGTCACAAACCAAGTAGTTATTCACTAGTCTCTTCAAGCTTAACTCAGTAGTCTTTGACCAGGCTCTCCAAGCTAAACAGTAGTCTTAGCAGCCTCTCCAAGCTAACCTTGACCAGTAAAACAATTTTACTATCTCATTGTAAGTAGTCTTTAACTAGCCTCTCCTAGCTAAAATTACACCGATCACTACTACTCAAGGATACAAAGGTTTGTGTTTAAGTTTGCGACTCAAACTAACCTACACTCAAGTTTCCTTAAGATATACAATGAATGACCTGGGATAACTCTGAATGACTTCTTTCTAGCTATTCTTCATTAGAAGAATGTATAAACTATTAAGTAACATAGAAAGAAGATTTTTACAAACAAGAAAACTAATTACAATATGTAATGACCTTTACAAGTGAAGAGAAATTTTCACAGAGTTTCAGCACTTGTGCAACATCAACAATCTATATATCTGTATATATCTTTTTTGAAAGCATAGTATCTCTATTTATAGATGTTCTTTATTTATGACCGTTGCCCTTGATCAGTTCTCAAGTGACACATGTCGATCATCTATTTGTGTCTTGAAATGTGTAGTGTAGAAGAGTAGCTTGTCTATTTGTCAAATCTGTTGCAAAAGCTATTTCATAGTTGACCTTCAAAACTACCTTTTACTTTCTGATCATGGTTTATGAACTTTTCCTTCTAGAAGCTAGGATAGTTAACCAAGTTGGCAGAAGAGATGACATGCCAATCTGTAACTGGGTTTGACTTTTAAATTTGAATTTCAAATTTCCTCATTTCTTGTAGAGTGCACTGTTTCACTGTCAAGTGAGCTTTCTGATGTGTGGTTTTAGTTCCTTAATGAATCTTCAATCTTCTAGTCTTCAATTAGAGCTTGTTAATGATAAAAAGATTGTGAATATGATGATTGAATATTGTAGAACACTTTGGCTTTAGAGTTTGATTAATATCTTTATTTTAAGCATACTTTCTGAAGTCCAATGCTACTTTCTAAAGTCCCGAGTCTTGGTTTCTTGTACTGGTTGTATTTGTTCAATCCATTAGGCATGTATATGCTCAATTTATGATATAATTATTGTAACATCCTCCCAAGTACAACCCCATCCTTAAGTCATGACGTCATACTGAAAGTTGTTACTTATTAATTAGCGGACCTTTCTTAAGTCTCTATAGTAAGCTGGATTAATGTAGATAATAACTAAGTGCAATTCTATTAAAACATATAACAAAATAACACTACATTCATTGAGTACATAGCTAAGTACAAGAAGAAGCTAATCTATGAGCTTTAGTACATATTTCTTCTCTAATATAGTTACATACATATCCATTCCACTAAATACAATATAATATAAATTTTCACTGCTACACTATTGCCATTCAGAGTTCTTCTGTAGGCGTCATCATCCCCTGACTTAACCTGGAGATGACACGGAAACACAAACACATAGGGGTGAGAATTAAACAATTCTCAGTAAGGCAACTCCAGTTACACCATCATAATGTCATTGTCATCGCCCCAACCACTTCGGTACATTATGAAAATGTGAGCATGCAGCATAAACTAAAGATACATTTTAAGGTTCTAAAATTGTCCCTCCGAAGTAGGCAACTTTTAATAATTAACCACTCAGAGCAAATATATCATAATGTTTCAACAAATAATAAATCATCCCAGGCAGCCAATCTAGAGTAAGATGAGCATGCATATAATACATGCAGTGAACTTATCTCAATGTGGCATGGTTCCACTTATGGCCATAGAAATCAAGTCAGTACATTTTTCTTTTTATTGACATAGGAAAGACTTAGTTATACCCAATGGGTATTTGCCGTGGACAATTCCATAATAAATGAGTTATACCAAATGGTATTTGTAGTGGATCACACCACATAAGGGAAATAGACTGCTTATTAGGACTAAGCTCATTCCTATATGTGATCATCGAACTTTATTTTTTTTCATTTCCGAATCACACACACTCTATTCCTACTTATACGTCTATCGACTATAAATTTGGGGAGTTTCTCTTTTCTGTTTTCTTCCCTCATTCAACCTAAGTCTTGTTTTTGTTTTCTCCATATGTCAGAACATGCACAATTTAAGTTTATACATTCTCTTTTCCTTTTCTAAATGCATGCATATAGCACATGTAGGCATTTCATTCACAACGAAATCTCAATCATGCCTCATAAATCACTCTTTACTTCCTCTAGCATGCATTTATATGTCACAAGTCACATGGCCAAATAGGTAACATCAAGTATTCATGTCATTCTAGAACCAAAAATGTCATTAGTTCATCAATTCACAACATCAATCCATTTCTAGCACAATGGCAGATTTCATACCTTTGTAGCACAAATTTATTTGCCTATCAAACAATCAATTCAGAAGCTATAAAAATTTTCAAGGATACTTCAATATGTCCACAAGGATCCATAAAAATTTCAACACAAACGGAGCTCTCTAACTCCTTCAGTAAATTGTACAAATTTAGTGGTCAAGGACCACCAATTTAGCTTAGACAGAGTTCTCATAATTTTTAACCCTAGAAAATGATTGAATCAATACACAATAAAATTTACACTGATATTTCAATATGTATTAACTTCTTGTAAAAATTTCAAGGGCTAGTTCAATCATTTTCTATGGTAATAAAATCAGATAACTTTATTGTTTCAGTTTCAACATTTCAGGCAGCATCAATCTCATTTCGGTTTCTAATTTTTTTGAGGTAGTAAACCTAAAAATAAACACCCAAAAAAATTCATGTAGTTAATTTAAGATGTTAAATCCAACATATAATTTTTATAGCTCATGAAAACACCCACACATATACCAGAAAATTCGTGCACCACTGCCTATAGAAAAGTCAAAAATCCAGCAGCCTAGTCCAAACTTCTTTTGATAAAAACCATTTTCTAACACCATCCAAACATACCACCAAAATTAATAAATCAATATCAACATAATATCACTTAATAAAACCAAAAATTTTGGACCTAGATCAAGCTAAAATAGACCAGAAAAATTTGACAAAGAAACACAACAGAAACCCTACTTTGAGTGTCTTAATGGCTCCTTGGCCCCAAGATGCTTTAAGATTGTCTTCTTGCTCCCCAAACTCTGCCTTAAATCAGTGAGGGTGAAGTAGCAAGGAATGTTTTAGTGAGGGATAGAGATTTTAATCGGTTAGTTTTGTAGGGTTTGAGATGTAGAATAAGTTTTGTAAAGGAATTTTGGAGTTTTAGCAACTCTACCTTAGGGTTTTTGGGATTAGAATTCAAAGTAAAGCTCAAGAGGATGAAAATGGTGGCTGGTTTGTCTCCTTGAAGGCTGCATGAAATTTTGAAGAAGAAAAAAAGAAATTGTGATCTTAAGTTATTTATTATAACATGTGTTGGAATTGTTTTCTACCACAAAAATTGTTTCCTTAAGATAAATAGATAAAATTTTGTAAGATTCCTATTGGCTAATCATAAAGGTGAAAGGTGTGGCACATCTCAAGCCACACACTTGTCCTCCTTAGGTGGCAAACTTGTCCTGCAAGTTTCATTCGTGTAGAAACCACATCGAAATCTCACCGAACGGATAAACACCAAACCCGATTAACCGATATTACCTGAAAATTAAATTTAGATATAAAATCCTTATTCCTAACTATTTCTACCCTTAACCCCTCTTTTCTCAATTTCGGGTATTTCCTGTTCAGGACTAGGGTTTTGGCTATCCCGAGCCCTGGTCGTAATGTTACTATTCACTAGCCCGAATTTTTTTTTTTAAGCTTGTTGGGCCACCCTCATCATTGCTATACTATCATATTTTTGAAATTATGAATAACAAAGATCAAATTAATTTTTAAATAATTTCGGATGTTACAATTATCACTTTTATTTGGTTCCCATCTCTCTATACATGATAAAACATGTTTGCATATGTAAATTGAAATTATTCTTGCTAATGAAGCCATGTTATGGAAACGAAAGAACATGTTTGCTATTCCAAGAAACTCAAGGTAGACATTAGTCATTCTATAAAATATTTTCCTTAAATTGGTTTTGTTGTCATTCAAAACATATTACCTTGAAGTTTTCTGGTTATGTGTAACACCCGAAAGATTATTTAAAAATTAAATTAAGCTTTACTAGTCATAATTTCAAAGATTTGACCGTTTTAGTAATGATAAGGATGATTCAACGAATGTATAAAAAAAGTGAATAGTAATTTGCGGACCCCATAGGTCCGTTAGGACAACCAAAACCCTATAATTGGACCAAAGATGCCCAAAAATAAGAAAACATAGTGTTAATGTTGTAAATAGATAGAAATAGAGATTTTATACCTAAAATTAAATTTCGGGCAATATCTATTTCCTGGGTATGGTATTTTACCCATTTGGTAAAATATCAATATGCAGTTTCTTGCACCGAATGAAACTTATAGTGTAAGTTGGACACCTCACATGACAAGTGTGTGGCTTAGAAGAAGCCACACCATTTTTCTTTATAAAGGGCCAATAAAAGTGTTACAAACTTTATCCTTTTTCTTTAAAGAAATAATTTTTATGATAACTAAGTATAAAACATGTTTTCTCATAAATGATATAAGATTACAAATTTGTTTTTGCTTCCTCTTGCATTCTAGGCCATGCTTCCTTTCAGTTTTCTCTTCATTCTTTTCTTCCCCAAATCATCATAAACCTACAAAAACCTTAAGCCACAACATCTAACATCAATAGATTTAGCACAAACACATGACTAGCACTTGAAATCTTTGAATCAACTCCTTATAACAAACCCTTACCCCATCATATTATCAAGATAGCTACTATTCCTACTTGTGTTTCAAGTGGATTTGAGAGGTTTAGATCAAGAATTGGGTAGAGAACTCTTGAAGGAAGCTAAGAACAAGAACAAGAGCTTTCAAGAGCCAAGTAGGGCTTTATCCATCCACTTTTCTTTCAAAATTATTCTAGAAATTTCTGATTTGCTTGAGCTTGAAATATTTAGTTTCATTGGTTGATAACAAATGAATATTGATGTATTATTTTTTGTGGAGTGTTTGGATGATGTTAGAACTCATTTTTTGTCAAAAGTAATTTTGAACTATGCTAGATTTTTGGATTTCTTCTTAGAGAGATTGTTCACGAATTTTCTGTGTAATTGTGGGTATTTTTATGATCTAGAAAAATTATATGTTGAAGCCAACGAATTTTCTTGAGCTGTGTTTTGGACTTTTCCTGCTTCAAAAAATGTAGAAACCGAAGTGAACTATGTGTTGCCTGAAATGTTGGAATAGAAGCTGAATTTGTCTAATTTTATTACTATAGAAAATGATTGAATTATCACTTGAAATTTTTACAGGAAGTTGAGGACATATTGATGTCTAACCGTGAATTTTTTCATGATGTGATATGTTCATTTGATAGGGTAATAAAATTGGGAACTATGGTCATTGACTATAAATAGCGGGTTTCTGACCTTTGAATTTGTCTAATTTTATTAACATATCTAGAGAACTCTTTTTGTTCTCAAATTTTTATGGAACCTTGTGGACACATCGAAGTGTCTTCGGTAATTTTTATAGTCTCCGAATTGATTGTTTGGTATGCAAATAAAATTGTGCTATAATGGGGTGAAATCTACCAATGTGCTGGAATTGTGAGAATGCTTTGAATTAATTATATAATGACTTGGATTCAAGTTAAATGTGTATGAATGCATGCTATGGAATTTAAAGATTATTTTATGAGGAATGAATGAATGATATATATAGGTTTGAAGTATTATGAAATCACAAATTTATGTTAATGCATATAGAAATGTAACGCATGTATATGTGAGCTTAGGATTGTGTGTTGAGTGAAAAATAAACTCTCCTTTAGTATATTAAGGTCACGGAAAGATCCCTATAGTATGTTAAAAGCACAGAAAGATCCCTTTTATTAGGTTAAAGGCAAGAAAGATAGGAATGATGTATATGAGATTCCGTTCATATACCAAGGGCACGTACAGTTGAGAATGGAATACTATGAAGTTAAGTAGTATGACATGTGTATTTTAAGGGATTGGATAATAAAATAGACCCACTTCAAAGAATTAGTTTTTGAACTTTAAATTGAACCTTTGATATGTGTTGCATGCTCACATTTTCTTAATAAATCGAAGTGGTTGGGACATTGACGATCACATTTTCTTATTTTTAGCCACCTGCCCATATAGCCAACCTTTGCATGTTACCATTGTTTAGCCCCTTTGAGTCTTATTGCCCATTCTTTTATTTTAGCATATCCTTAGTCAAAAGTGAAAAACCACGAAATATCCCAACCTTTTATGCTTAGGAGAGCATTTGTGCTTTTCTTATATGTGCTTGAGCATAAGTGCAGGGGAGAGTATGATGACATGCCCCAATTTAAGTGCGGGGAGGAACAATGTATAAACAAATTCAACAAGTGGCACACAAAAAAAAAGAAAAAAGAAATGGCAAGGTTGATTAAAAAAAAAGAGTTTGGTTGAATGTGTGCCACATTGAAATTAAAGGCCTATAATCATGATTAAGTTGGACAAAGTGTACCCTTAGGCACTTGTGCTCTTGGTGTATGCATTTGCTCTCTTTAACTAGAGATTAACCCATTCGCCTATATATTTATCCACCTTCACCTAAACCCCATTACAACCAAAGTTAAGTCCTCTTGATTCAGTATGCATATGTGTGTGACAAAATAGAGAATGAGACCCATAGCAAGCATATGGTAATGCATTTTCATTTGAGGTGACTGAGTGTGCATCATAACCCAAAGTACTTGAGTGAAAGAGTGGCAAACATGACCTTGGGAGGATTTTTGTACTTGATCCATGCATCATATGTGAATTCTACCTTGTATGCTATGTTCTTGTTCATGTCTTACTTGTTGTAATTCTCTTAATTGTTAGTATGAAAGCTTACTATTGTGTCTCTAGATTCATTGGATTGGTGTATTGTCATTTAATTCCATGCATCATGCATTTTAGGTTAGGAGTCTAGTCTAGTCTTTGTATACTGTTTCACATCCATGCCTTGGTTTGATCTTAGATTCACATGAGGACATGTGCAAGCTTAAGTATGGGGGAGTTTAATAAAAAGTGTTTATGCCACTTATCTTGCTGCCAAACTTAGCTTTTCACATGAGTTTTACTGAGTTATTAATGTAATTAATTAGGATTTTGATTTATTCCTCATTGTGTGATTTTAACAGAATTATTGGCTTTTTGCACTGATTTTAGAATAATTTGTAATCACACCCTGTTGTGTTTGACTTGTCTCTTTGAGTATGGTTTTGTGCATAGGAGTTTTGGATCAAGTGCAAAATGTCAAGAACAAGGCTGGGAACTTTGGAAGAAGCTTGGAGCAAAAAAAGGAATAAAAGCCATAGAAGCTCACATTCGAGTGAGCACTGTAGCACTCATTTAGCGCTAAGCACTCAACAAAGAAACTTCTATTAATTTTTTGGCCTCACCATTCTGGTGAGCACTCCAGTGCTTATTTAGTGCTGCAGTGCTCGAGCGATGACAAGATTGCAACTCATTAATCTATTTTTGGGACCACTTTGGCCCATTTTTAAAGAGCAATATATATCTGGATAAGTCAAAATTGTAACCTAGCTTTTGACTCACTTTTAAGCTGCCACTTTTAGTTGCTATTATTCTCTTTCTACATCTCTCTCTTCTCCCTCTCTATTCTCTCTCTCTTAAGGATTCCATTAGTGAAGGTGCTCTGTCTTGGAGATTGTGACAAGGATTATTGCTATTATTTTTAGGTTCTTTTATCTTCATTGTTGTAATCCTCCAAAGATGGATGAGTAGATTTTTTTACTTATGTAGGGATTTTTGGATGGATTGGGGTGACATTTGAGACCCTTTATTTATATTGAATGCATTGGTTTTCTTAATATTCTGTTTATATTCCTTTAATTATTTTGGTGATTGCTATAATCTTTATTGGAATAACAAAATTGGTCGTCATTTAAGGAAACCCTTTGGGCATAAATTGATAGATCTATTAGTTTATGTTTGAGGGAAAACATTAGAATTAACTTTCTGATTGGCAGTTAGGCTATAACCATTGGTTCATTAAATCAATGTAATTTCTAATTAAATTGAGATCTCGTTTATTAGTTATTTGCAATGATCAAATTCTAGAGGTCGATTGATCACTAGTAAAATTGCTAGTAATTTATTACTAATGGCCACCAATGGATTTAATATTTGGTCAATGATAATTAATTTCCAATCCTAGGAAGACCTTGCACTAATGCCTTCTTCATTGTTGCTATTATCTAATTGTTATTATCTTTTAATTTCAATTATTTTAAACCTCATTCTTCCAAACTCCTATTTTCCCAACTAAGTATTGACGCTCCTTGAGAGATGACCTGGGTTGTGCCCTTTACTACATTTTTGGTGTAATTTAGCATTAAAATAAATTTCTAATTTGAGAAGATAGGCGACAACCTCCGTTCAGTTGACATTAGTGTCATTTTCCATCTCAAGCACATAGAAACTAGTAGGGAATATTAAATCATTTTCCTACCAGAACATTTTTCAATACTCCCTCTAGTCTCATGATGATGCGGTTGGCCAGGAGAATTTGCAATCTGATTGGCTTGAGCTCTCCAAAGTGCAAAGACGGTAGAGTGATTTAGGCATAATATTAATGTCAGTTCTAAGATCAGCTAGGGCTCTAATGATGTGCAAGTTCCCAATGGTGCAAGGAACATAGAATGTTCTTGGGTCCTTGTACTTGGTTGGTAAGTTACTTGGCTTGATAATGGAGGAACATTTACCCCCATAGTCACCTTGTCCTCCCCACTGCCCTTGATCTTCCTCCTATTGGTGCAAAGATCTTTCAAGAATTTTGCATATTTAGGAATTTCGTTGATTGCATCCAATAGAGGAATATTCACTTGCACTTTTCAAAAGGTTTCCAGTGTGTCCAGATCCAAATTTGCTATAGTGACTTTCCTAGGTTGCATCCTCTATGGGAATGGCGGTAGGGGAGTAAAATTTTCATCTCTAGTACCCTCTATCTAGTGCGACGCTGTTTGAGCATTGCGGAGCTCTCAGAATTTTTTCGGGTTGCTTCTTCTATCTCGGTGAGCACTGCAGCACTGATTGAGTGTTGCGGCGCTCTCCCAGGGTTTTCCATTCCGGTTCACTTTCTGCTTGCTCGCTAAATGCTACAGCACTGTTTGAGCATTGCATGTCTAACAGAAACCTCTCGCCAGTTTTCTCTTATCTTTTCTCCTCTATAGGCCTTGTTCTTTCTGAATTCTCATACCAAACATTAGGGTGATTGCAGACATTTCCCTTTGGATTAGGCACGGTCTGATAAGGTAACTGGGTAGGTGAGGCCTGGTGGCTCTGATTATTTTTCATTGTGGTTACTTCCTCTCAGCTAAGCATTTTCTCTTCTAATTTCCTGTATTTGCTCCATCATCATCATCTCAATCATAGGGATCTAAGGATGGAGGTGCAGGAAGGTATGGTTGCCTCTAATGAGGTACTAGGTACTTTACCTGTGAAGGTTGGCCTTGTGGCTGAGAATTATTATCCTACTTCAAATTAGGGTGATTCTTCCAACTAGAGTTATAAGTGTTCCCAAATGGAAACTGCCTTGATTCTGAGGTTGACTTTGTAAGGGATTTGTTGCTACCCTAGTGGTTGAGTCATCTTGCAATGCTAGAAATATCAGTGTGATGATCAATTAAAGTGTATATGCCATAGACCTTAGGAACCATTAGAGTTGCTGCCTAGCTAACCATCAATTGCTTTATTAGCCCGATAGTGCTTGTAAGGTCTAAGTCAACACTAGATTGTCTGCTGTCTTACTTCATGAAAGCCCTTGGTATTTGTGCCTTGGATCCAAATTGCTGAAAATTTGTAGCCATGTTCTCAATTAAAGCACGGGCTTCTTCCAATGTCTTATCCAAGAGTGCCCCTCCACTTGCAGCATCAATCATGCGCCTATTAGCAGGTACAAGACCTTCATAAAAGTATTGGAGGAGAAGTTGCTTTGGGATTTGATGGTTAGGGCAGCTGGCACAGAGGAGCTTGAAACATTCCTAGTACTCATGGAGAGTCTCATCTGACTAGTGAATTCTAGAGATCTCCTTTCTGATAGAAGCCAATCTAGAAGCGGAAAATACCTCTCAGGAAAAGCCTTTTCACCGCCATCTAATTGTTTACAATCCCATTTGACAAATTAAAGAACCAATTTTCTACAACACCTTTTAGGGAAAAGGGGAATGCTTTGAGTTTAACATCATCTGCCTCTACCCATTGGGTTTTATGCCAGAACACACCATGTGTAGCTTCTTTAAATACTGGTAGGGATCTTCTCCAAACAACCCAGGGAACTTTGGTAGAGCATGTACCATATACCCTTTTAACTCAACATCATTGTCTAGCGTGGGTATGTAATGGCCAAGGGTTGCTAGGTGAAATCAAGAGCAGTGACCTCCCTAAGTTGGGAAAATTTGGGGGTTTTGAAGAATGAGAATTAAGCAATTTAAATTCAAAGATAATAGCAACAGTGAAAAAGACACTAGTGCAAGGTATTCCTAGGATTGGAAATTAATTATCATTGACCAAATATTAAACTCATTAATGGCTATTAGTAATAATTTACTGGCAATTCTACTAGTGATCGATCAACCTTTAGAATTTGACCAATGCAAATAACTAATAAACGAGATTTCAATTTATTTAGAAATCACATTGATTTAATGAGCCAATTGCTATAGCCTAACCGTTAATTGGAAAGTTAATTCTAATCTTCTCCCTTAAACATAAACCAATAGATCTATCAATTTATGCCCAAAAGGTTTCCCTAAACAACGATCTCCAATTTAGTTATTCCAATAAAGATTATAGCAATCACCACAATAATTAAAAGAATAGAAATTACAGAACATTAAGAAAACCAATGTATTTAATATCAAAAAGGGGTCTCAAACATCATCCCAATCCATTTGAAACCCTTACACTAGTAAAGAAATCTACTCTTCTATCTTTGGAGGATTACAATAGTGAAAATAAATGAAACCTGAAAATAATAGCAATAATCATTGCTACAATCTCCAAGATAAAGCACCTTCACTAATGGAATCCCTAAGAGAGAAAGAAAAAAGAAAGAGATGTAGAGAGAGAATAATAGCAACCTAATTTCATATCTAAAACTGAGTCAAAACCTAGGGTAAACAACTATGTCAATCCTTTATATAATGCTTTCTAAAATAGCCCAAAGTGGGACCAAAAAATAGATTAATGATATGCAATCCTATCATCACACGAGTGCAGCACTAATGAGTGCTACAGTGCTCAATAGAACATTGAGTCCCAAAAATTAATGGCAGCCTCTCTACCTAGCGCTGCAGTGCTCACTGAATATGAGCTTCTATGGCTTTTATTCCTTTTTGCTCCAAGTTTCTTCCAAAGAGTTCCCAGCCTTGGTTCTTGACACTTTGCACTTGATCCAAAACTCCTATGCACAAAACCATACTCAAAAAGATAAGTTAAATGCAACAGGATGTAATTACAAATTATTCCAAAATCAATGCAAAAAACTAATAATTCCATTAAAATCACACAATGAGGAATAAATCAAAATCCTAATTAATTACATTAATATCTCAGGAAAACTTATGCAAGAAGCTAAGGTTTAGTAGCAAAATAAGTGGCATAAATGCATCTTATTAGCCCTCTCAAGAACAAGTAAGAGGAGGTTTTTTCTTGAAAAACTAATAGTGGATTTGGGTTTGTTGGGTGGAAGAGGTATGAAAAAGTGTATTTATTTGTTGGATTTGGTGGAAGGATGAAGAGTTGTGAGCTTAGAGGTGGTGAAAGAATGTGGTGGAGATGAAGGTTGAATGAGAGAAAATGAAATGAAGTGTTTTTTTTATAAAAAAAAAATACAAGAATGCAAGAATAGGGAGGAAGGTGGTAGCCAAGTTGAAGGAAGAGGGGAGTGGTTGGGTTTTTGTTTGTTTGTGGAGTGGTTGGATTAGGGTTAGGGGCATTTTAGGGATTAGGTAAAAAGATGGGGGTAGATTAGGTAAAAAAGGTACAAATTAGGGGTAGTTTAGTAAAAGTTATGGTCAAAGTATAATTAACTTGGTATAATCAAGATTAATTTTAATTAATCATCATTAAATGTGTCATTAGTCATAATAAAGTAGTACTTTATTTTTAATTGTGTCATAAGCATGTAGCCACTACAAGACAAGTGTAGTGGTTAATGACATCATCATATCCTCTTGTCTTTAAGAATTAGATTTAGGGGTTGTTTGCTTTGCAATTTCCAGTTTCAGTTTAGATTTGTGAAGGAGAAACTGAAAAAATTGAAAACTCAAATTTCAGTTTTCAGTTTTAGCTTTTCCTTCACAAATCTGAAAATGAAACTGAAACTGAAACTAGAAACTAAACTGAAACTGCAAAAAAACAGGCCCTAAGTCTCTAACTATTCTTGGGCCTCAATTAACTTAAAATAATTATGTTGACTCAAAATTAATTAATAAAAATAATTAAGCTTTAATTAGAGCCTAATATTGCCTGTATAACCTTAATTTCTTTAATTAAACGTAATTAGCACTGACTAGGGGAAAATGGTAATTCTATATAAAACTCCCCAAGACTTACCCAAACGTCAGATATCCCTCAAATTAACGTTTTCAACTCCTGTGATGACTAACTCTGGCCATCACTTAATCCTGCTAAATTACCTCATGGGCATTTTAGTAATTTTGCGCAGAAAATTAGAAATTGCGATTTTCACATCGATTGCTATCTAAAACACATATAGTCCTCTTCAAACCATAAATCCTTTAAGGATGGTTTGGACCAACCATCCTTGACTCTCATACAAAAAAATGACCTCAAGGGCATTTTTGTCATTTTGCATAGAAGGAAAAATCAAGGCATTACACCCCACCCTTGCCCCTGTAAGGAAAAATTCTCGAATTTGGGGCACCAAATGGGGCAATCCCCATGGGGATCCCCATCTAATAAGGATTCTTACCACCCCTATGTGGAAGGCCTTAAATATAAGCATTTCTAGTAGTTTGAATACCATGAATGCTCTGACTGAGGGTTTCTGCTGACCTTGACTGCCTTGACCTCTTGCGTAAGTCACGTAATGCTTCACCTTTGTCTTAGCTTCCCTACTCAATTGCCAAAGCCCTATTCAAGGCATGCTCATACGTCATCTTAGTTCATGCTAATCTCTTTGTATATAGAGCTTTAAGCACTCAACAAAGCGCTCAACTTGTGGCTCCTATATATCATTTGAGTGCGGTACATATCTAGACAACTTCTCAAATTGGAGGCTATATTCCATCACACTCATCTGGTCTATCTGCATAAGAGACTCAAACTGCTATTTCCTTGAGCCAAAGACTCTTTGCTAGGAAATGAATTGAGAATAATCAAGTAAACTCATCCTGAACCAAAGGCAGATCTTCTAGGCCTCGCATGTAGCATAGTCTCCTACCAACCTCTTTCTACATCTCGTAGTTAGAAGGCTGCTAACTCAACCATCTGAGTAGGAGAACATCCCAAAGCTCTACATATCAATGCCATATCATCTAAGAACCTCTTGGGGTCCTTGCTAGTGTTAGAGCCACAAAACATGGGAGGATTATACCTCGTCAATGTAGATAAAGAAACCTTAGTCCCTTGATAGTGTACCAATGGTTGCCCAACATTTCCTACCTCTTGGCTAGACTTTGAATATTCTTGGTTCTCTACATTATCCATCCGCATAGCTAGTCTAGCTAGTGTAGTGTCCTTGTATTTAGCTCTAGGAACCTACAATGAGGTATTGCACCACCCCATGTACGTCCAACACAGCAGTGGACACATCCACCACCATGGTTGTTCATGAGGTTAAGTTAAAGCCTCATCAATAATTAGCTTCCTAGTGGGTTTTTCCTAGGTAGCATCGTCACTTAGGACATGACCAAAGATAAGAACAAACGTAATCATCATAGGATAATTAACAAGTCAACACGAAATAGATTATGACAACTAGGACAAGAGAATCCAATTTGATAGTGGACACTTATATACTTGTACATTGTGCCCAGGTAAACAAATTACAAGCAAGATTCCATAATTGCCTAAATATTTTCAGCTATTAGGATGACAGAACTTACTAACCAAGATCTCTGATACCAACTTTGTCATGACCCAACTTAAGTCATGATTAACACACAAGCTAAATGAACTCAATTAACCCAAGGCCTAAAGATATCATTCCACTAACATAAATTACTTAATTGTTTACTTTGGCTACTGGAAATTTGGAAAAATATCCTCTAAAAACTAAATATTCTACATATCAGATTAACTTGTTACATATCACATTATTATAATCTAGATTCAAAAGCCAGTACATTACCAAGTTTGAGTTATAGACAAAGTAAAGACCTGTTACACAGAAAGATCACACTTAAACTTTTGTTCATGCACGTAAATCAAAATACTCAACTTATAATCCAAGGATCCTGCTACTCGACAACATGCGAATCTGAAGGAAAGGAGAAGGGATGAGTCAAATAGACTTAGTAAGGACTATAAACAAAGTCGACAAGAAGGAGAAACTAATGAATGCATGAATGTTTAAAATAGAATGAAATAGTTTGTAAATCATGCAATTGTTAAAAGTAACTAACACACATAATTGTTCACAATTTCCATGTCTTCTTCATATCTTTCAAATAAAAAAACATTGAAACTTCATTTCTAAATAGAAACTCCAACAATTACTTGATATACTTTCTCATTATTTCCACAAATAATCATTCTTAAATAAAAGCAATTCCAACGCCAAATACTATAATGAATCATGAGGGTTACATAAGAATAACTAAATTTATATGGGGAGTAATCTCCACCCAATTAATCTGAAGGCCTATGGTGTCTCAAGTAGGTCCTCTCATCCTTTCGTCTCAATGAAAAAAAAATACTATGTGCAAATAGGCTATTATGTCTCTTCGCTACGATGATCAATGATGCCGTTATATCTCTTTGTTATGGCAAGGGGTGTTGTCATTATATCTCTTCGCTACAGCGAGTGATTATTCTAATTTAGAACTCATCATGGTTTTCTCAAACAATTTTTTCAAACACAAATTTACCAATTCATGATAAATCTCCATGTAATCCTAGTGTTGAAAGTGATAGTTCTCACAAATCCTTTCAATATATCATAGAGCATGATATAACAAAATCATGAGGTTTTATATGAAAAAAAATAACAAGAAGAGCTAGTGGTAATTTCTCTATCATCAAAACCTTAAATTAATCATTATCATTATCATTACCATGGATAAAAGCTAAATATTCAAGATAGCTAGTCAAATGAATCACATAGCATAGAATAAAATTTAATTATGATAAATTAGATTCTCCCATGAAAAATAAATTTAAAACTTAGCCACTATGAAAATAGCCACTCATAACAAGTGGAAGTCAACTAGGCTATTTCCGAACAATTTCGAAGGGAGTAGCTTGCTCCACGTTAACAAAATTTGAGCAACATTGGTATTTTGACAAGATTAGATAATTTTATTTAGAAGTGGTTTATCAATTAGAGCCTATTGAACAAAAATCCCCAATTTGTTGGACATAGAGTTCCTTAGGATTGGACTACAATCTATTGATATTAGAGCTTCTAACTTGCTAGATTTATACTTAAAATATCAAAAATTTACTAACCCACCATTTTTTGAGAGCTCACTAGTTTTAATACATCCTAGAGCAATAAAAAGAGGAATGGAATTGACATTAGAGACTTACCTCAAGATTGGAAACTAGTGAGTTGAAGGATTTGATGGCAAAAGAGAGAAGAATGGAGTTTATTTACCGCAAATGGAAGAAGAAATTAAAAAAAAAATAGAAAAAAAGAAAGAGATGGAGAGAGAGAAATAGAGAAGAAGAGGGATGAAAGAGATATGGGGGAAGGGGGTGTTCGGTGGCTAATATCCTACTTCACTTCTTATCTTTTCATTTTTTTTTAATATTTTACTTTTGCTAAAATTTACAAACTGCCATTTTTTTTCTTTACATTCCAAAAAGACACTCAAACAACATGAAATCTCACCACTCCAATTGTAAATTTTCATATAATTTGAAGAAAATTTGGTATTTTTTCCCTTCATGTTTCTTTTTTTATGCACAATTTTTTTTCAAAATATAAGTATAAAATATCAACTATTAGGTTACATACCTATTGTTGTCCAGTTTTACTTAAATCTAACATTGTTAATCATCCATATAATATCACACAATTTGTCAGGTTAATCAAATTCAATTTTATAAAATGTTATTGATTAGAGTAAGGGTACAATGATTACTCTTTGAATGAATGAATCTATTTTATATATGAGTAGTGTTATTTGAAACACTTGTCAACATGCTCCCATATGTCCTGGATAAGATGTTAGAACTAACTAGGATCCACATCCCATCAAAGATAAATGAGAGTGTGTTGATATGGCATCCACAAATTATGATTACAAATAACATTTCTCTTTGGGCAAATTTTTATCAATTGTAATGCCACATACACTTTCTGACTAACTGTAATATAAAACATAGGAAAAGGCTAAGAACAACACGTCGTGTAACCATCCAATTCCATTTTTCCAATGAAAGAGTACGATCACCCAACACCATTTGGTGACTGAAACTGTTATAGTCTAGGGCACTAATTGGGCTAACTCCAAACCCTTTTAACAGTACTGGAACATATTCTGATTTCTTTGTTACTGATACTGTAGTCACCTTGATTTTCAACCTTGGTTGATTTTTGGCTCTGCTATTTAGGTAATGAGACCATCGTTGATCATACACCAAGCACACATGATCTGATGTAATTTCACGTTGTGGTCTATCCAAGTACACGATTTTTTCCCTTCGCCTTCACCATAACTATCACTGATGCTAAATTTTAAGCTGAAACCCTCTGATGGAACCTGTGAAATGATGAAACAAAAAATAAAACCAAACACTGGCGAGGATGGAGCAAGAGAGAGATCAATGGTTATGTAACTCTGAGTCGTCCTATGCACTAACCACTTTGGAACTTGGCTTCCTGGATACACATATGTGGCTTTGGCTTTATAGGCTTGATCATATTGGTAATCTTCAACATGACTGTGTTCTAACATAAATAAATGTTGGTATGCAAACTTCATTAAGTTGATTTGTGCATTCAAGTCAATTGCCCTTAGTGAATGTTCATCTAGATTTAAGCAATTCCAAAACCCAATAATTTTCTTGTTCTCCTTCAGCTGCTCAACCGTTGAAGGGAATAATACTACCTTGAGTGATATGCAGTTATAGGCATCTAAGTTTTGAATAGATGGAGGAAGTTCAGGTAAAGTATGAAGCTGTAAAAAACTTATGACGAGGCGTTTTAGCTTTGTAAGATGCTTCATAGCTGTAGGTAAGCTCTCAATTTTAGATCCTGCTAGATTCAACCGTTCAAGTTTGCTTAAATGTCCAATCATAGATGAGGGAAACTCATTAATTGCAGTATATGCTAAACTCAATGCCATCAGACTATCAGACATAATTGAGAGTTGTTTCAGTTTTGAGCAGCCATAAAGGTTGAAATAACGAAGTGATCTTGAATGGATATCACTTGGAAGGCTAGCAACTGAAGAATGACTTAGATCCAATATCTCAAGCTTGTCTAGAGAGAAAATAGATGGATGTACATGAGTCAACCCTGAACAATAACTTAGATCCATTACTTCAAGATTTGTAGCCTTTGAAAAGTCTGGAAGCTGAAGGTGGTTGGAAAATTCGAGATCAAGACCTTTAAGTTTGGTAGATTCTGTAGCAATTAAGAGATATGAGCTAAAGTAGCCCTAATAAATTTTAGATAAAACTCAAATTCTACTCTAAAATTTATGAGCAAAGGTAAAAAAAAACTTGTTTTGAAATGTTTCCTTAGAAATTGTAATTTGGAAATTTTTATTGGGGCTGATCCCTGAATTTGTCAAACTAATTCAATTTTACAAGAAATCAATTTCAGATTTTTATAATGAGAAGTTTGGTCAATGTGTAATTTTAAGGGAACGAATTTGGTAGTTTTATCAAAATTTTATTTGAAAATAATTTTTTACAAACCAGTTGTCTTGTCAATAGTGAATCAAGAAAAAGTTCAACACACACTATATTCTTTTAATTTGTTGAATAAAATAAAAGAAACGTGTAGTAATTTGAAGCTAATGAGAAATTTGTTATTTTTGGTAGTTTTGTGAGCATTGCTTTAGTGATGGTCATTAGTCATTAGCAAGAATAATGTTGGAGCTAAAATGAGTTATTTGTGTATAGGGAGGATAGTATTAGGGGTTATGGAGTTACTATGAATTGATTACTATTGTTAAATGTGATAGTTATAGAAAATGCATTGTCTGCCATAAAGATTATATGACTATTTATGCACTTTGGAGTTTTGTGAGAAGATAAAAAATAAAATTATTTTCTCTAATTATTTTGTGTGATATTTCCTACATTATTCTTTCACTTTAACAAAGTGGTATAAGAGCTTGAGTTTTGAGAGATAATTACAAGTCTTTGGTCTAGTCGTATGAAGACATTACTTGGATCCGAAGATGCCTGGGATGGTTATTCTAAACTAGATGGTTATTGTCTCTATGATTTTTCATTTGGGTTAATGATATAATTAAATGTCTTATGAGTCACATGAGCTTTATTCCTTAATTATGTTTATCTTTTCTTAATTAATAAATTATAGGTAATTAGTGATTAATTAGCTTAATTATGGCTTTCTCTTTTAATTAGTGCTTAAGGATTTTAGTTTCCCTTTGGTTAGCATATTTTTAGCTCAATTCTATTTTAACTTTTTGGCTTTCTTATTATTAATTGTTATTCTTTTAATTAGTCATTCATTAACTAATTCTCAGAAATCTACTCAATTACTCAAGGTCACTAAGTTGATTGGCTCAACTGAAATTGGGGATGTTGCATGCAGTACTTGTTTATCTACCTCAAAAGTGTTCAGGGAATTAATTAGTATAATGGAATCAGAAGATACTAATACAAATCCTCTTTAGCTACTCTCTGATAACTTGAAAAAATATCTTAATTTATTCAAGTTATTTAATCACAATCACATTTAAATTAAGTTATTCTTGAGTAATTATGTTAAAAAATCAATTCAAATTATCATAGTAGACTTATTTAGTGAGATGTGAGTTTTTGGAGATTTGTTAGCAAAATATCCTCATTAATTTGATTTAATTTGCAAAAGATAAGGGACAAACAATTGGAAACTGAAAAGATAGTTGAAATATATTTCAGCATGATTTAGAGATAATTGAAGATTTTGATAAGATTTGATTTGATTTGATTTGAAGGAATAGAAGGGCATTAAAGTCTTTTTTCATTTTTAGTTAGTTTGACTTTTAAGTATGAATAGGTAGTTTTTAGTTTATTCAAGACATTTTCACTTTTACTTTTTTTACTTTTACTTGTTACACTTCTCATTTTTTCAGTCTTAGAGTTTTCTTTTCATCTATGTCTTTCTAAACTCTCAAAGGTGTATAGAGATGGATTATTGAGGAACTGATTTGAATCTTTTTTGTTATTTAAATTTCCTTTTTAATTTATTCCTTATTTTCTAGCAATATTAATGTTGTTCTTGGTTTGGGCACCCATTAATGATGTATGATTTTATCCTTCAAAAGAGATTTCACTTTATAAAATAATCCAAACTAAAATTTAATATAGGTTGAAAGCGTAAGAGATAGAAATGCTTAACTTACGATTTTTATGAATTATTGTTCTTTATCTTTGGGATAAATTTAGAATATCCGGAGATAAACTCATTAATCCTAAAAGGATTATAGTAGTGAGGGATCATGCTATAATTATTAGTAATAAGTAATTTGACTAGGAATAATTTTTTTAGGAAACGATCTTAACAATTGGGTAGTGTAACTTAGGGAACTCTGATGAAATCAACCCCTAATTAACATCTTCTTTTATCCATATATCTTAATAATTTATTTTAGTTTTCTATTTTCTTTTTAATTTGAGTTAAAACTTTCATCTATTAAAATTATGATTTTCCTAGATAGTGAATAACTTAATTGAATTAGTACTTCATTTTAATCCCCGTGGGAATGACAAGCTTGTATCATTTTCTTATTACTTGCGAATAGGTTCACTTGTCAGAATCTGATTTCATAAATTGGATATCAAGTTTTTGGTACCATTGTCAGGATTAAAATTTCAATATCATTAATAGATTGACTTTTTACTAATTTAGGGATTTTCTTTTAATATTTTATTTTCATTTTTCAAAAAAATAAAAAAAAATTTAAATTTTTTTCTTTCTAAATTTAAATTTTCATTTAAAAAAAATTCAATTTTCATTTTTTATAAAATTTCAATTATCTTGCTACTGACCTTTTTTGTGTAGTTTTCTGTTCTTTTTTGTTTCGTGTATGCGAGGTACTGTTCCACCGGGCTCATTACTTTTTGATCTTGAGATTTAGAAGACAGGGAAGAAGAATAAGAAGCTTGCAAAGGAGAACAAAGAAAGAGGAAAAGCACAACAAAGGAAGATGGCTAACAAACTACCTCCTCCTCCAGAACGCACTTTGGGGGACTACTCTGTCTTTACTACTGATAGTTGCCCAGATCAAGCATTGTTAGGCCAGCCATACAAGCCAACAATTTTGAGATCAAGCCAGCCTATATCAGTCTGGTGCAACAAAATCAATTCAAAATGAGCAGCCAAGAAGATCCTCATGCCCATATCACTCTATTTCTCCATATCTGTGATTCTTTGAAGATCAATGGAGCTGGTGATGATGATATCAGACTGAGGCTTTCTGAATGTTCACTCTATGTTAAGGCTGCATAATGGTTGGTTTCTCAAGCAATTGATAGTATTTCTACTTGGGCAGATTTATCATCTAAATTTCTATGCAAATATTTTCCTCCATCTAAGGTTGTCAAGCTGCGGGCAAACATTCTCAACTCTGTACAGAAGGATGATGAACCCTTGTATGAGGCTTGGGAGCACTTCAAAGAGTCACTAAGGAAGTGTCCAAATCATGCCTTTGCAGAATCGCAACAATTGCAGATTTTCTGCAGTGGTCTTAAATCACCACCAAAACTATGGTAGATGCTTAAGCTGGGGGTTTCTTCAATTCAAAATGCCTATACAGGCCATGGAACTGATTGACACTATGGCATCTAATCAGTACCAAGTGCCTAGTGAAAGGCACATAGGAGTCTTTTCCCTTGAAACTCAAGATGCTCTTCTAGCCAAAAACAAGATGATGAATCAAACAATTAATCTTCTGGCTCAACAGACGACAGATCTGAACAAGAATCTCAAGCATATGCAACTTGCCATGGTTCAAACTCCATCATTCAATGTTGAGGAAGGTAGTCTAGAAGTTCAACACCCGTTGGCATAGGCAAATTACTTAGGGCTATCGTAGAGACTACCACAGAATAATCCCTATTCAAATTCATATAATCCAGGTTGGAGAAACCATCCTAACTTCTCCTGGAGTAATCAAGGGAATATGGGATCACAACCAAATGCTCAGCAAGGCAAAAGAAAGCTGACTGGAACAGGCCATAGAAATGCTTGCTGAACAGAATATTGCTACTGTTAGAAATCAAGAGGCCAGCATTCGGAATTTGGAGTCACAAATTGGAGAGCTTTCCAAGCAAATGTCCAGTTTATAGAGATCACAGAGTACCCTCCCAAGTGACATTATTACCAACCCTAATGCACACGGCAAATCAATCACATTGAGGAGTGGGAAAGTAGTGGAGAGTAGTGAGGAACTGAGGGAGGAGAGGGAAAAAAAAAAGAAATAGAGAGTGAAAAAGAAGAGTGAGAAAATAGGAAACATGAGTTAAAAGAAAGGAAAAAATTGTAAAAGATGAGTTAAAAGAAAGGAAAAACTTGTAAAAGATGAGAGCAAGTGGGAGAAGCTGATACCCATATTCGTACTAGATATAGGTATTGTATCTGTATCTGGGCAACATAAACCGCAATAAGACCTCCCTCCATTTGATCACATCTTAGAGGAGGGCATAACCCAGCTTAGACTATAAGCACGCACTTCTTGGGAGGTAACCTAAGCTAATTTTTATTTTTATTTATTTTCCATTTTAGTTTCAGATAACTATCGGGTTTTCTTTTTCAGTTTTAGTATTAGCCTTAAAAAAAAAAGGGGAGAAAACAGTGCCGCCAGCACCCTTCGACGACTCCGTGATGGCACGGCCAGCGTCGCCGGCGCACTACCTCTTCTGCTCAAGCCCGCGACAGCACCGCCAGCGTCGTCAGTGCACTCCATCTTCTGGCAGCAGCGCCGGCGTCCCTGTCCTCCGAGCGCTGCCGCGTTCTCCTTCTGGTTTACAGCACCAGATCTCGCCAATAGCTATTGCTCTCTCTCCTGCCTCAATGGCGACCCAAACAGCGCCAGTGACGGAGTGCCTAGAACCGCAACAGCAGCGCCGGCGTCCCCAAGACAGCATCACGGCCACCGCCTAGCACCACCGGTGTAGCCCCTCCTCCCTTAGTTTGAAACCATCAACCCAAACAGCGCCAGCCTAACCCGAGCCACCATTCTTCCTCAATTTTAAAGCACCAAAACTGCCACTTTACCTTCTTGATTCTCGGTTAAGTTGTGAGCCGATTCAGTTTAGAGTTGTGTTAGTGATCCTCCATCCTGCCTTCTGGTTGTATTCTCATGGATGTGAAAATCCTTGGTTGTGTGGTTATTGGTTGGTTGGTTGGGTTGCTATTTGATTCTTTTTGCAGATATTAAAAAAGAAAATCCGAAGGTGTAGAGCGGGAGTTTTCAATTCATTTTGGTGGTCACGCTCCAGCCAGAGTCCAGGAGCCAGCAATGGGGGATAGTGCATTGAAGTTTTGATGTGCAGGAAGTGCTCAGCATTCAGACCCAATTTAGTTTCATGGACAACCACTAAAGACATCAGGGGAGTATTCTTCTTGCTTTAATATTTTCAATTGTGGTTTTAATTTTTGTGCTTTGATCGAGAATATCTTCAATAGCTCTTGAACCATGTCCCTGAAAAAAAATGTTTCGTTTGTCTCACTTCTCCCATTATGACGGTAGTTGATGAAATTTGAGTTTGATTGCAGTGGTGATAGTTGTCACTTGTCAAAGAATTATTTTTTTCACTTGCTTGAAGTTTTTTTTTTTTTTTTATGACATCTCGAAGATGAACTTGTTGCTATAATCTTTTTAAGCCTATGCCAGTTCTTGGCTCATTCAATTGACAATTGTGATTTTCTGAAAAAAAAAATTGTGCGTTTTGAATTTAGCCATGTGGTGGAATGAATTTTTGCATAATGAAAAAAAATGAGCAAATAAAATAAGTGTGGGGTTGATTAATGCCGAAGGCATTAAAATAAAATAAAAAAGGCTCCGAGTACCAATGTCCACTCATTGCTTAAACTGCAAAACTAATCCTAGGTATGGGCTTGTGATGTATCAATGCCAATGGGAGTCACTGATTGAACACTTATTCTAGAGTCACCATGGGACAGAGCATTAAGAGTCAGATTAATCCCCCAAGAATGAAATTGAAATTGAAGTGTGCTAATTCAATGGCTAATTCATTTAGTTGTGTGTTAACTTGGTAACCAATGCAGAAGTCCATTTGAAAAATTGTTTTGAGCCGCCTTGCTTTTGATTAAACTGATTGGAGTTGGCAAGTGATTCATTAAGATTTGAAAATTGTTTACTTTGGCAAATTGGAAATTTTTGGTAGGTGATTGGGAACTATTAGATTGAATGTTCTTGGATGTATTCTCTATTTTACTTGGGGACAAGCAAAAATTCAAGGGTGGTTGTGATAACTTGGAAAAATATCTTAATTTATCCAAGTTATTGAATCCCAATCACATTTAAATTGAGCTATACTTAAGTAATTATTTTGAAAGATCAATTCAAATTATCTTTGTAGATTTATTTAATGAGTTGTATTTTTTGGAGATTTATTGGCAAAATATAATCACTAATTTGATTTGATTTGCAGAAGATAATGGATAAGTAGTTGAAAATTGAAAAGATAATTGGAAAAGATTTCAACATGATTTAAGGAGAGATAATTGAAGATTGGTATAAGATTTGATTTGATTTGAAGGAATAGAAGGGCATTAAAGTCGTTTTCTTTTATTTTTCGTTATTTTATTCAGTTTTATTTTTAAATATAAATAGATAGTTTTTAGTTTATTTAAGACACTTTTCACTTTTACTTTTGTTAACTTTTTCTTTTTACACTTTCCATTTTTGAGTTTTAGAGTTTTTTCTTCATCTATGTTTTTCTAAACTCTCAAAGGTGTCAAGGAGAAGGATTCTTAGAACTGATTTGCATCCTTTTTGTTAATTTTCTTTTAATTTATTCCTTATTTTCTAGCAATGTTAATGATGTTCTCTTTGGGCACCCATTAATGATGTATGGTTTTATACGTCAAAAGATATTTCACTTTATAAAATAAGTTAAACAAAAATTTAACATAAATTAAAGGCGTTAAGATAGAAGTTCTTAGCTATGTGATCTTTATGAATTCTTGTTCTTTGTCATTAGGATAAATTTAAAATAGTACGAGAGATTAACTGCTGATTAATCCTAAGAGGATTATAGTAGCGAGAGATCATGCTATAATTATTAGTAATGAGTAATTCAACTAGGAATAAAATATTTAGGAAAGGATCTTAACAATTGGATAGTGCAATTCAGGAACTTTGATGAAATTAACCCCTAGCATCTACCTTTCATCCATATGAGACTTGATAGTGAATAACCTAATTGAACTGAGACTTGATTTTAATCCTCATGGGAACGATAATCCCATACTCAATTTCTTATTATTTGTGACCCATTTCTTATTATTTGTGACCCCTGTATTTCAAAATCTGAATTCATAAATTGGATATCAATCTCTAAGACTATCTTCCACTCAAGAATGTCATTTAATATTGGATTTGCGAATTGATAGGCAACTGTGGTCTTGATAAGGACAAAACTATCCACACACCTCCTCCAACTCCAATCTTTCTTCGATATCAAGATTGTTGAACATGTACAAGGACTCATAATCTCTTTGAGATGTTCGTTGTGTAACAACTCTTCCAACCTTTACTTCATGATCTCACCTTCGGTGGAATCATTTTATAATGAGGTACATTTGGTGGATAGGCACCAAGAATCAAATCAATATGGTGTTGTACTTCCCTAATTGGAGGCAAGCCATCTAGCACATCTTTTGTCCTCTACATAACTGAATTGTTCTAAGAGTGACTTCATAGCTTCAAAAAACTCAATTGGCTTAGATTCTAACTCAACCTCCAATACTTGTTTTAGAATTAATGCATGTACTTCTCTAGACTCTGACACCAACCACCTCTATCTTATGCCTCGAACTAGTAAGTGGTAGGAAATTTCTGCCTCTACTTTGGAAGCTTTTGTTCTAAAATTTCCTTTCATCGGCAACAAGTGGTACTTCATGCCATCTTTCTCCAAATCGTAAGTGTTATGTCTATCATCATGTTAAGCTCTAACATAAAACTCCATAGTCTACCCAATACCAACTGACAAGCATCCATATCAGCAATATCATAATAAACCTCATCTTTGTATTTATCAATGGAAAATAGTACCTTGAAATGCTCAATGACCTTAATCTTCTCTGGCATCCAACCAATATTGTTTGGACTAGTATGTTTCTCCACCTTCAGATCCAAAGTGTTCAGTGCATCTACCAATAATGTTCTTACAACTTCCATTACCAGTTATGATAATAAGTAATTGGTTCACAATATAGTGCACCTGGTCCAAAATAACTAATGTTGTTAGGTCTGGTCATCATGTTTTGGCGTCAGGATCAGCTTCCTAACAACATAGCTTTGTCCATAATCTTCTACTTCATGATCAAACTCATCCTCATCTCCACCATGGCCATACTTGAACTAATCGTCATCTTCTTCTCAATCTATCATGTTGACTGTCTTTCAAAAGGGACAATCATTTGATCTGTGTTCAGATGATTGAGTTGAAAGCATTTTCCTAGAATCAACTTTGCATATGGATTGGTGGCCTTCGATGCCTCCTTTACTTATAACACTTTTTGCTTCTCTCCGCTTTCACCTCCTTATTCTGTTCAACACGTGTAGATATGTCATCAACTGGCTTGTCCACTCACCAATTGTTGGATGGGAGTCGCCTCCATGATTCCTAGGAATAATCAATTCGACACCTCTCCATCCAAAATCAACTTCGCCCTTAAGGCCATTATTTTCACCTCATCTAAAGTCTACACCATCTAAATGCTAATTTTGTCTAATCATTGGCTTCAATCTTGAAAGGTATCTCATCACATATTGTCCATCGACTCCTAGAAATATGTGGAATACCTGCTTAATTTTGTAAATGAGAAAAATTGTTCTCTAATATATTGATTTCGCGATCGAAATTAAGACTGGTAACCAACTACGTCATTTGGGATTGAAAACTCGGTTTATAAGTCGGTCATTAAATCGATATTAGTTACCGCTTTAGTGACGCTTTTTTCATAAAAGAAAAAACTATTTATATTAGCAATTGGTCAATAAATTGGTCTTTATTAGTGACTTAGTGACCAAGTTAGTAATGGATTTTCTAACCATTACAAAGCTTTCACATTAAGAAAATTGATCACTATATCTATCACTAATGCAAAAATTAGTGACAATTTTAGTGACGCTTTTTATATTAAAGCAAACCTTTTCTTTATAAGAAATCAATAACAAAATCGGTCATCAATTTATCAATTAATGATCAATTTTGTGACTAATCATCTTAAACTGACAAATTCTCATGTTAAGACATTTGGTCTTTACATTGGTCAATAGATTTTAAATTAGTAACAAATTTACTGACCGATATTGATATCAAAGAGGAACTTTATTCCTAAAGAAATTGGTCACTAATTGAAAAGTTAGAGACCGATTTAGTGACTGGCCATGTAACGCCAAACAATTTGTCATGTTAGGAAACTCAATCATTAAATCGGTCATTGCTAATTAAAATTTAATGGCCGATCTAGTAACCAATATTGTTATCAAACCCCAACTCTCTTTTTTTCCCTAAGAAATTAGTCACTAAATCTTGACAATTGAAATATTAGTGACCGATTTAGTGACTAGTCATAACAATAAAGAGTTTTACATATTAAGAAAACTAAATCAGTCACTAATATTTCAGCAAGTCTCTATTTGGTGATTAAATATTAATATTAAAAATAATATTTTTGCTAATGAAATCAGTCACTAAACCAATCACTAAGTGAAATGACTTATCAAGTTTCGATCACTAGTTTTAAAACTCTTAACTTAAAAAACCCTGAATGTCTCTTTGGCCTCCACTTCCCCTATTTTCATTTGGATCCCCCTTACCCAGAATGTTCTACCTCCACCATACTCCCCTAAGCTATCGGTCGTGTCTAGCAAATCATTGCCCTGCCTCGCACACCTAGCTTCCAACCCCATGAACTTCGAGTATACTCATGAATAGTTTTCTTACCCAGCTAACACATTTAATATAGTTAGGTCATGATCTACTCAAAGTCTAGAGGTAGGAAATTAGCTATTGACAATTGCCTCTCAAGTTCTGATTGGTGATTTTATATTATGAGACAGTTTATGTATTTATGTTTTGCAAAGACGCAAACTAGAAAGTTTTTTATGGACTTATGGCTATGTATGCTTGGAGTAACTAAGCTTTCATGGGATATATGAATATAGTTTTTTGATAAAAGTTGTTTATTACATGGGTTTAATTATGTTTTGAAATGAAATTATATTTATTGTGCATGACACATTAACCAAAAGGCTTTCGTGAGGATGGTCCCTCACATACTAGCCACAATTCAAGCCAAGTCATAATAAAAATCTAGATAATATTAATTATTTTTTTCCATCATGCCCCTATTGATTAATTTATTCAGAGAGAGAAAGTAGTGGGGAGAATGAGTTAGTGGAAAAGCAAGGACAATTTAATAAATTAGACTTAACTTTTTCTTACATTGAGTTTTTTCAATCATTTTTTAATTCTTGTGAATGCTTAAAATTGGACGGTCAATTGGAGATGTAGGGAGAAACTTTTTAATAGAAAAATGTATATATGTAAGAAAAATGAGCTTATGATTAAGGTAAACCATCATTTTTCCCTTAAAATTAAACTACTAGAAATGTATTGAATGGAGAGTGATTTTGCGATTAAAATAAATTGGTCACTAAAATGATGATTTTGTGACTTAATTAGTGAACAAATTGAGCCACTAGAAAGGATGATGAGGGTGAAAAATATTGGTCTCTAAATTAGTCACTAAATTAAAATAGTGATTGATTTAGTGACTGATATTTCTAATATCAAGAATCACTTTTTACATAAAAACTTGGTCATTGATGTTTCAATGAGTGACCACTTTAGTGAGTGATATTGTTTTTGGGAAGAGATTGCATTCCTAACAATGTTGATCACTAGATTAGTCACTAATTAAAAATATAGTGACCGAATTAGTGATAGATGTAATGCCCGATTTCCTTCTGTGCAAAATGACTAAAATTTCCTTTGAGGTCATTGTTGCAAGAATTGAGGATGCCGGTCCTAGCTATCCTCGAAGGGTTAATTTAATGTTTAAAGGGGACTATATGTGTTTTATATGACAATTAGTGCAAAATTTATAATTCCTGATTTTTTCGTGCGCAAAATTATCAAAATGCCCCTAAGATAATTTAACGTGGGATAAAGTGATGATGAGACCCGATCATCACCGGGAGTTGAATATGTTATCTTGAGAGGATATTTGATGTTTGGGTGAGTTCTGGAGAGGTTTTGTGTAAAATTACCATTTTACCCATTGTGAGTGCTAATTAAGCTTAATTAATATAATTAAGGATATAGAGGCAATATTAGGCTCTAATTAAAGATAAATTATTTTTATTAATTAATATTGAGTCAAAATAAGTATTTTGAGTTAATTGAGGCCTAAGAATGATTAAGGAAACTTAATCTCACTCTTAAAGACAAAGAGTAGGCATGATGATGTCACCACTACACTTTTTACCTAAACTACCCGCACTTTTTTTTGTCTAATCTTAAAATACCCTTAACCCTAACCCAACCACTCCTTTTTCTCCTCTTGGTTGCCACCCCTCCCAAAATCTGATCACACACATTTTTTCAAACAGTCTTCACGCTCATTTCCTCTCAACTTCATCCTCTACCTCCATCACCCCAACCTCACAACTTCTTCATTTCTTCACCAAATCTAACAAACAAAGACACTTTTCCACAGCTCTTCCACCCAACAAATCCAAATATACCATTAGTTTTTCAAGAAAAAGTCTCCTCCTACCTGTTCTGGAGCAGACCAAATTCATGGTCAAAGGAAAGAAAGAGTTTTTGCTTCCTTATTTAGGAGATCAAACTTCAAGGAGCTTGTGGTTGCCTTGAGCTCCAGTAAAAACCATCTATTCGTAGGGGTTTATGTTTAAACTTATTTATCTTATATTGTTCTCTAATTTTTATTAAGAAGGCTTGAGTTTTGATGAATGATTATGCTTGAAAGATCAAAAGAAATTGTATGTTGTGTTGCTAGAATTCTCAAATTTATGCAGATAGCTCAGTTTGTATGATTTTATTTACATAGATGGAGACAATATTTTGAGCTAAAATTTTTATATGATGAAACTAACATATGGAGGTATCTTCAGTATTTTTCTTGAGGTGTCTAGATGACTTTTTCTATTTTTAAAAATTTAGAAACCGAGAAGGTTAAGTTTCGGCTTGAATAGTAATTTCTGAAGCACTAAATTTGTATAATTTTTTTACTACATCAAATGATCTATTTTTCACTTGAAATTTTTACAGGATGTTGTGGACATCTTGAAGTTAAACCATAAATTTTTATAGAATTTTTTAAAGTTCATTTGATAGGGTAAAATAATTGGGTTTTCGACTATTTACTGAAAACATGTGGTTTCTTGACCTTGAAATTGTATAATTTTGTTAATGTAGCTAGAAATCTTTTTATGCTTTGAAATTTTTATAGGGTCTTATGGACATATTGAATTATCTCTGAAAAATGATTTTCTTTGCTCTATTTTTATGATGTTTAGTAATTTAATCAAATTTTTCTTTGAGACTAAAATTTCTGGATAACATGATATTATGTTTCAAAGTTTTACAAAAGTTTGGATTTTGGGATATATAGGTTCAGCCAAGGCAGGATCTCCCACAAGGAAAATGTTATTTTTAAAACTAACCACATATTTGGAATCTACATGAAAAGTGGAGTGGGTACATGTAATTTGGGTATTTTTATGATTATGTAGAGATTTTGGGCTAAAAATGTAATTTTAGGAGTTAAGGGGTTTTTATGTGAAAACTAAATTTTTAGTGTGTAATACTGTAAAAGTAGACTCTGAACAGGATTATATGTAATTAGAAGAAAAAAAATGAGTTTTGGGGTTGTTTTGCAATTTTAGTAAAGTTTTGGGGTCAAAGTGTAATTTTATAAAGTTAAGGGTTTTAATGCAAAAACTGAGTTTTTTGGGTGTAAAGTTGTAAAAATGGGTTCTAAAACATTAAAGTATGCATTTAGAAGGGAAAAATGAGTTTTGGGGTTATTTTGCAATTTAGTAAAGTTAGAGGTCAAAATGTAATTTCTCAAAAGTTTAGTGTCTTTGTGCAAATTCTGAAATTTCAAATGCAGGACAGTAATTTCAGTAGAATTAGAATGGAAAAATATGTTTTTGGATGAAAAATTAAGTTAGGGGCTATTTTGTAAATTTTATAAAGTTTGGGGCTAAATAGTAAAAACTACACGTTGTAAAGTCTTTAAAAAGTATATTTTTAGAACTTATAACATAAAAGAAGGTGAGTCATGGTAATTACATATCTTGGGAAGAGGAAAAATATTTCTCTCAAAATACTCTTATTATCAAACTCAAATCAGTTAGAGATTTATAATTGTGAATTTCAAATGCACTGATGATTCTAAAATAATTGATTGGATGTAAGATGCTTATTTACTATAGTTGATTATATACTTGATTGGATTATGAATAATTGTTGTGACATACTTGACTGAGATGCATTGGTAATTTATGTAATATTAATTGTCATCCTGGATACCTGTTAGCTGGATTGGTTGCATGTGCATTTATTCTGAGCATTGTTCATGATTGATTTTGATTTGAGTCTCATTAATGAAATTTGTTGAGTCAAGTATGCATTACGACATGGATAAAGGAAATCATGAGCTTTGGACACTGTCATGGTGTACCCCATAGTGCATTTGCAAGCCTATTGTGAAGTAAGGAAAGTGGAGCAAGTAAGGCTGCGGATGTACTAAGTGATAAACCGTGGCACGAACCATGGAGAACAAAAGTATGAATGTTTATATGTCTAAAACAGAACTCACACCCCCTTACACTAGGTTCAGGACCAATCGAGGTTCAATGATGACTAATTGGATTTATACATCATAATGATGAATATTACTTATGAATAGTTGAGGTTGGGTATTGATTGGTTTAGTGATGGCTGATTGCATTATTTATGTTAAGTATGAACTCATAGCCTAGTGGTCCCTAAGAGGTTAATGAACAAGTGGAAATGAGCTTTGTTTCAAGAAAGTTTATGGTCTTGTGCCTGCTACAGCTTATGTTCGCTTCTTTCATGCATGCATGTACGTATACAGGATTATGTTCATCTCTTTTCATGCATGCATGTACTTATGAGATTATGTTTCAATATTTCGTGCATGCTTATGGCCTAAGTGTTATGTTTATTCTTTCCATCCATGCATGCCCTCGTGATAAGTGCATTTTAATGTGAAACCATTATTATGCACATACATATCTAACTTGATGCATTCTTGATCAAGACCATATTAAAATAAAATGTCCACTTGATAATAACGTTTGCGAAAACTCTAAAGTTGGACTGCATTGTGGCCTATACACCTTTTCTATAATAAACCAAGTGGGTCGAGATGTACAAAGATGACACCATATATGTTTTATTATTCCTAGATTCATTAGGATTCTTACCCTTTTTAAATTTCCATGTACTTCTCTGACGAGCAAGACATGTTAGTAGCTGATGTTTGAGCTCACGGATGGATAGAGATAGCTATGCTGGTGACATTGTTAGTATTACTAGACATATATCCTGTTTATATCTCTTGACATATCACTATCATTTTGGTTTGGATTATTGTACGTTGGACCCATGCGACCATTTGACATGTTTATCTATTACGCACTTTACTACTATGTATCTTGGCTTTAGTAGATAGTAGATGGTTGTGCACTATGGCACAATATTATACATTCGAATATATTGGGAGTTGTTGAGGCGTTATGCTAGATTATATATATCTCGAGGTATTTTATGTGATGGGCTTGAGGTTGTCTTGGTGCTTAGATGATAATTTTATGCTGTATGTTTGCTTATATATATATGTGATTTAGGGTCGAATACTATTTGCGCACAAAGGCTTCAATCTTTGAAAGTAATGGCTTTTAAAAAAGAAATGACCCGTATTTTTCACTAAGTATTTCCAAATAGTCAAGGTTAAGCTAAGGTCTCAAGAAGTGATTCTTTAACGTTAAAACCAAATAAGACTCAAGCTTACTTCGTTATACATTAGATGATTACAACTGACATTGATACCAATCGCCTAAAAGAAATTAGTTTCTAAATTGGTAGCTAAATTGTTGGGTCTGAACCAAATCCATGATTGATATGAATAGCCAAAGGGGTTATAAAGGTAGAAAGAAAGTGGTCAATAAATTAATCTCTATTTCATGTTAGTAACCAATTTAGTGACTGACATTAGTGTCAAAGTGTAAAACCTTTTAGAGTTCGGTCACTAAATTAATTACTAATTATTATTAGTGACAGATATAGTAATTGATTTTCAACAGCTTGCTATTTCTTCTATTGAGAAAGTTGGTTATTAAAAAATTGATGACATATTTAGTGGCTAAATTTTTCATTTCATTAATCCATGTTGGTTGAAGTCAGAGATTGATTTAGAAACAATATTTTTTTGTTACTAATTTTAAAACATATAAAGACCAAAAAAAAAAAAAACCCTAAGTGTCTCAAACTTTCCCAATGCTCCCATTTCACTCTGCCTCTTCTCTCCCAAATCTCACATCTACCAATCGTCACAACAACTTCGACCATTGTTGTTCGCCCCAAATTGTTGCTCTCCTCCATGTCTGGCCAATGTGAGCCACCCTTATCAGCCCCAGATTTTCTCTCCAAAGTCTCACATTCCAAAATCGTAGAACCTCTGCCTCGTTTTGTCCTTTTAAGCTAGTCCAATGCTTCGTTCTCGCCACTTAGCCTGCTGGTCCATCATTCTTGCTGCTGAGTTTGCCGGTTCATCGTTGACGCCATCAACCGTTTGCGTTGCAGGTTCGTAAGCCACGGACCAAACATCGCGCAGTTTGCGAGCTTACCAGCAAACCATCATTCCATTTAGCTCAGTCACACAGCACCACGGTGGACTCTAGCCACCAGTCAGACCAGCCATTGGTTTTCCCTTCTCTTTCTCTCTCTCCCTTTTTTCTATGGTTTGACCCTCCCCATCTCTCTTGGTTCTAGTCAGCTCATCTCGATTTGGTTTTTTTTCGTGGATTAGCTCTATGTGCAATTTTAGGGTTATTGTGTTGCCTTACGGGTTTGAAGCATTTGTAGTGTAGTGTAAGTCAGTTCATTTTGTAACTAGCTATTGTCTATTTGTGAGCTTTGAGGCTGTGGTTAGATATATTAATTGCCTATAAACACATATTTGGCTCCCGTTTCTGTTATATGCTAATGAGTTATGCCTTGATTAAGATTACTTCACCATAAAGTATTTGAGGAAATTGTGTACCATTTTGTACGGACTTGTTCGTGAAATCTTGCCACAGACATAAACATTGATTAAATGCTTATTTAGGCTAGTAGTTTTTAGTGTTCCTTATTCAGAAGAAGTTTTGTGAAGCTTTTTAAAAGATTTAAAATGCTTAGAACATCACTTATAACCTCTTGGTTGCATGTTTATGTGGGTTCGTTCTTCTTTTTGTTATCTATTTGAAGTGTCTTTTTCTTAGTAGTTATTCTTAGGCCTCTTTGCTTTATTTTTATCCAAGGAAGCAAATACGACACGCGATACGGATATGACATTGAACAGATGACAGCGATTTTTACAAAATATAGGATACGAATACGTTAGGATACGTTGTATAATAAAACATAAAAATAACATGCTATGATGAGAAAAACCAAATCTAAGAACTCTTATGACTTAAAAAAACCCCATAACCAAGAACTGACAAAAAAATTACATGATTAAAAAAATTTACACAAACTTTTATCTATAAAAAATAATGAACAAATGTTTGCATAATAAAAATGGAGTTTGTCGCCATGTTCAGATGGCATGTCAAGGATTTCGAAATTCGAGAGATGAAGCGACACAACAAGACACCCCTTGGACACGGTGCAAGTGTCATTAAAGTGTAAATGTCGCAAAAGTGTCCAACACGGTGCGGCAAGGTTTTGGAGTATGCTTTTTAGTTTTTATCTGCTAGCTTTTTTCGGGGTTTGTAGGGTGATGAGAAATATTGTTACAGTGAGGGTATGGGATGTTGTATAATGTGCATTTATTAAGACTGAAGATTAGAATGGTATATGGTTTGAAATGTAAAATATTAAGTTGCAATTTTTAGTTTATGTCAGCAAGTACAAAGTTTAGCAAGTATAAAGTTCTGAATTGTGGTATTTGAATATTGTTTTTAAGTGTGATTTGAAGCTCATTCGGGAAATTACAAACACCTTGAGTAGGGCCATGCTCAAACTTGCAAAATAACATGGATTGGTATACAATCTTAGTATATATCTTAAATGACATTATAAATTCTATGCAGCAGATTTATGAATTTGTTTGAGACATCATAATGATGCTTTTGATGATGAAATGATGTATGTTAGAAGAGTTATTAGTAACTTGATATTGATTTGACTTAAATCTCTCACGCTAATATGACTTGATCACATAAACCTTATTCTAGGAATTTGAGGAAGAGAAATCTCTATAAGTTATTTTTTGTTTTCTTGGCCTTAACAAACATGAATAGGTGGTGATTTGGTGGTGTTCATATGAAGAGGTATTCTTGATGTCTTGGGCTCTTTACTTGCTTTGTTGTAGAAATTATAAGGTAAGTTATTGACTTTATTGAATTTGTGCATTGCTAATGTTGCGGATGGTCTCATTTGATTGTTTAACAAATTTAGCCTAATTCAAAACACGAGTATTATGTTCAAGCCTGAATTGAGGACCTGTAATATTGGTCATTGAACTTAACTAGAAATTTTTTACTTTGCTTTTAACAACACCATGTTATCTATGGGGTCCATTCCTTGACATAGATGCATTTCGGCCATTAATGTAGCTGAATTTGAGGCCTCTATTATAGACAAATAATTTTTTTTTTTGTGTAATAATTTATTAGATTTTTATGCACATCATGACATTGAGTTTTGGAATTAAATAAACTTAAATATTTGATGAAATTAGAAAGTTGTATCTTTTTTCTTTGTTAAAGTCTCAATTGAGGAAGTGGAAGACATATTTGAGAGGGTTGAAAACTCAATTGAGGTAGTGGAAGACTCATCAGAGAGGGTGAAAGGCCTGATTGAGAAAGCTAAAAACTCCATAGAAATTGTTCATAACTCAATACAAACTATTAAAGATTCAATGGAGGTAATTAAAGACTCAATGGAAGTAGTTGAAGACTCATAGAAGCAAGTAGTTATGACTGTGTTGAAAATTTATTATCCAAAGATTTATTAATACATATCTCTATTCTTATTTTAGATTAGGGGGCTTCATGTTATTTTAAAATTTGAAATATTTGGATTGAACTTACTTTATTGTATGATGTTAACTACTTGCTAAAGTATATTGGCAATTTTTAAGTTTGTTTGTTTGTGCCTTGATTGTTTGGTGGTGATTTATATATTTAAATTTTGAAAGCAAAATTTTAAAATTTTAAATTTTTCTTTTTGTAGGGATCACATATTAGTAACTGATATATCAATTACAAAAGTAGTGACTAATTTATTAGTCGCTAACAATTTCACGTAGTAATCACAAAATCAATCACAAAGTTAGTAATCGATTTATCGGTTGCTAATAGCATACCAAACCACAAACCAAAATTAGTCATGGGAATAGGAAAAGCGGTCACAAGATTTAATAATTGATTTTCCTGATTGGAAATTGTTTAGCAACTTTGGTTTTAGCTACTTTCATTTTCGGTCTAGTCACTGCTAGGTTTGGCAACTGATTTCATGAAATTAGTGATCGAAAAATCAGTCATTAAGAGCTGATTTTTTTGTAGTGAAAGAACAATGCCCTGACAAATTATACCTTAAAAGATGTTTGATTAGTTTTGGGTGCCCCAATAACCATTTTCATTATTGCTAAAGAGCACTGTTAGTATGGACAAAATATATTTTGAGGATTACTTTGTCAACATATTAATCTTTTAGGGGCTAATTTGTTAGTGCATTGATCAGTTAGGGATTAATTTGTTAGCACAATGATCTTTGAGGTATCATGAGCCAATAAGGCTTTTTCAAAGGACTAGTTTGCCAAGACATTGATCTTATGAGGATTAAAATGGTATCTCATAATTATTAAAAAAAATATTAACATTATTGTTTTCATTCATTATTGTTGTTTAAAAATGAATATTATAATAATTTAATTCTAAAACACAAATACAGTAATGTTTATCTTTTTAATTTTGAATAAATTAATTATTCTTTAAACTTAAGAACATAATATTTTAATTTAAGAAACGTTAATTTTTATATTCAAATACATATTTTATTCTTTTAGCAAAAAATATCGATGAATTAATTTTATATTATGAAATTGGCATATTGAAAAATTTATTTATAAATATAGCAATTATTAGAGAAGAAAATTTTTTTCTGCTTACTAATAACATTAAATTGCTAATATGTCATCATTTAAGTTGATCAAGAAAAGATATCAGAGATATTTTGGTCCAATTAAAAGAGTGAAGACGGCTAACATTCATCTAATAGGGTTAAAGTTAACGTGCTGTTAATTCACTCTGAGTAAGTTTTAAATTTATTCCATTAAATAATTTTTATAAATTAAATATTTAATCATTTAATTTTTACACACTAATAATGTAAATTTTTTTTACATTTTTATTTGATTATGTATTGTCATATTAGCAAAGTTAATTGAGTCTTTCATCCACTATTTGAAAAGTCCTACAAAAACAAAGATTTGATTGGATAATAGTTTTAGACTTAGTATATCATAATTAAACTCAAATTTAATTTCATTAATCTAACAATTGAATTGAAAGTTCACACTATGTAGATCAAATGCATATAATTTTATGCAGTTTTGTTATGATTCAATACTTCATCAACAACTTTATTTTGATGTATAATAATATAGTTTTACAAGTAAAATTTTTTATTGTTAAATTATATATCTAGTAGTGTCGAATTTGATTAAAAATTCTGCAAATTTAATAGTTAAGATGATATCATATAATTAAATAGTTTAAAAAGTTAAAATTCAATATTTAGAAAAATTTATTTATTGGAGTAAATAACTATTTATTCTTGAAGTAGATATATTCTCTTTAATATAAAGGGAGGATTTATTGTACTATAGGAGTTAGTTTTGTATACTTAATGACTTAATTCACTAACTTTATTTAAATATTGAATTTAATTAATCTGGTAGTTAAACTATACGATCTTATATTAATTACCAATCATATATATTTCAAAAAAATTAAACATTAGTAAACATGTAATCTACTTGTTTGGCCTATACTCCTATATTTCTTTAAAAGCGCAATGTGTTAAAATAAGTTGGAAGATAAAGTATTATAAGTTATCACAGTGGTATATTTGATTGTGGAGTAAAAATGAGGGTAAAATTTTCTTAGATGAATTTCATATGTGAAATTATATATGATACTAATTTAAAAAATTGTTACCCTTATTTTTTCTTCCTAACTAAACACACCTGTGTAAAACTTTTCAAAAATAAACGCTCACTAATATATAAACAGAGAAAGTGGTGCGTACATACCTTTACACCTGGCCAAAGTTTTTCCACTCGACTATTTGATAGTGCCAATATTACAAGTTTTTCCGCAGAAAACTTTTTTGGCAAGGATTTCAGAGGGTAATGTTCCCAATAAAGAAATCTTAGTTCACTCGGCAAAGATTGAAGCCCTTGAGGAAGAAGCAAACGGTGCTGATCGTTTGAGCTATAAAAACCCATAAACTGTAGGTTGTTCATCGCAGCAAATACTTGAGGGCTTAATTGCAACTGCTTAATTACTGACAAGTGCACTATTAGGCTTCTAATATCCTCTCCACCCTGCTAGTAAAGTTGCGGACAAATAAAGCTACAATCAATGTAATAAGCAATGTTTCCCACAAAAGAGTTGACATGTTCTCTAAAGATGCTTAAATAATTTCAGCTTTTGATTTACCTTGTTGTTTTTTAGTATTTTATAAACTTCATCAGGTTCCCATAACCGAATGTTGTTCCTGGGGTCTTCAATGGTTTTTTGGCGAATGATTTCCAAAGCCATTTCCTGTATGATGCCGTGCATTGATACAATATCCTTTTTGACTAAATATACAGTTTCATCTTCAGAAATATCTATGAGAGCTTTATCTTGAAGCCTTTCTAATCCAGCAGCCACTGAATAATCACCATCTTTCAGCAACACTTTCATCTCGTCCACTGTCATTTCGAAAAAGTTGAAGAAGCATGCAATATCCAAAAATATTTTTTTCTCTTGGCGATCAAGATCGTCATAACTCAATCTCATCATATCGTAAACCTTTTTACTTGGCATTTTTTTTAGCTTCTCCAATTGGCTTTCCCATATTTCTTTTTTTCCCACGAAGTAGATGACCCAAAACTTTAAGAACTAATGGAATGCCTTGGGCATATTTTACCACCCTCTGCGATAGCTCATAGTACTCCATTTCAAGATGATTTTGTTTAAAGGCATTCAAATTGAAAAGCTGAAGAGACTCGTCAAATTCCAATGCTTCGACCTCGTATATATCATCAACTTCTTTAGCAAGCACTTGCTTATCTCTAGTTGTTATAATGATTCTACTACCTAGTCCAAACCAATCATGTAATCCAACTAGAATTTCTAATTGCTCTAAATCATAGACATCATCAAGAACAACAAGAACCTTCATACGACTGAGTCTTCTCTCAACATAATGAGGCAATCCATTTGGTGTCTCAATATTCAAGTCTTTTTCATCTAATAGTGTAGAAAAAAGTTTGTTCTTTAAAGAAAGAATTCCATGTCTTTTTGATTCTTCCCTTATCTTTGCCAAAAAACAACAACCTTCGTATTCAGCACATAGTAGAGTAAATAATTCTTCGGCAATAGTTGTCTTACCGATACCTCCCATGCCCCAAATTCCAATTACACGGACATCTTCCACCCCTTGGAGTAACAGTGATTCCAAATGTGCAATTGGTTTGCTGATTCCAACAAGTCCTTTCGAGTTAGCAAGGTGCACATGATTCAACCTCGTTGTCATCCACTTGATTATTTCTTCTATAAGATCAGCATCATTTCTATACAATTAACCAAAGAGAAGGGAAGGAAGATGTAAGATTTTATGAAATGAAAAGTTCCAGCTGCCTTACACAAATGTCTCTAAATATTTTTTATATACTTACTCACGGAAACATAGCATAGAGTAAGCTTACAATTATTTCATTTATAACATGTTTTAGAGTCAGGTTCTTGAACATAAAGGAAAAAAAAGGTCAAATAATATAAAATAATATGAACAAAATAAGAACAATACTAAAATTCCTCTTTAATTAAATATTCTTCTCTTTCGATTACAATAGGTATCTTCTTTCTGACTTCTTACTAAAGGCAAGAAGATTCTCTCTAAAATAAATACCCCTATATTAGTAGCCTCACCTTTTATTTATAAGCAAGGCTTAAAGGATAAATTGTTCTTTCCCTTTACAATGCTATTTTTACAATAGCCTCACCCACTATTTTCAAGCAAGGCTTAAGGGATAAATTGATCATTTACCTTTTCAACGCTATTTTTACAATTTGGCCTGGCGTAACATTTTCCTATTGGTTCTCAGCCATTGGCTAATGAGCTTATTGAATTCAGGCCCAAATTTATTTGAAGTGGAACATTCTCAAGAGCTTACTTCTTTGCTTCTCTCAGTAGAAAAGCCAATCAGCTTAGACGTTCATTACTTTAAGACTGACTCCAAAACACATTCACATGACAAAAGGAACAGAGATATTGTTAATTTCACCTCATTCACTAGATGCACACACTTGATGATACAAACACACTACAATACAGGCCTTTTATAGGCAACTTTCACTACAAAACAAAGCAACTAAATACAAAAAAAAAAATCTCCTAGCAGCATGAATACCCAATAATAAATGTGTTTGTCCCTTGATTCTTGTTTGTGGCTGCCACAAGCTATATGTTGGACTAATTTGACATAACTGGCTTGAATTTCAAACTCCAGCATACTTTTGTATTCAGTTCCAATATCACCAAAAGGAATTTGTTTGTACTATCATTATTTCAAAATGCCATCTTGAGTTTCTAACTAGAGGTACTCAAATATTGGAATCATTTAACTCTATATCATTTCTAAAATCTCAATCTCTTTCAATGTGTGTGACTTGAATAATGTAAATCCTAACATGGAATCTATCACAACATTGAGTAGGATTGAAGTAATTAGTCTTTGGAAAAGTTATTAGTTAAAAAGTTACCCTAGTTAAGTGCACTAAATACAATTTGGGGTGGATTCATCGGAACTTGATGGAAATTTTCTGTTTCCAAACCATGTTTCATCTCTATCCCACCAATCATGTATTACCATGTGCAGGACATGTTTTAAGGATAAAAGATTTTCATCCATATGGACCCAACCTTGAGCTTATGAACCAACCACATCTACAGCAGCTTAATTGAAAGAATACAATTAAGGTCGGCACCCCTACTACCAAGCTGCCCTTATTCTCATCTCTTAATCCTTTTGGCTCTCTTTCTTTCCCTTCTAAGTCATAGTCGTTGGGATTTCCCTATCTTCTATCTCCCACTGTCACTTGCACCCTCCATGATGGTGATAACGAGCTCTTAGCCGAAGATCTCTCCTTCCATATCCTATAACATAAGGTATTCAAGGGAAGGGGTGGCGGTGGGTTGGATTGGGTGGGTTTGAGGCTTTTTTTTTTATCCAACTTGCTAATTTAAATAATGGATTGGGTTGAGTTCACTTGGTTGAGCAACATTTTCCTTTCAACCTAACCCAACTCAACTCATTCATGAGTAGGCTAGGTTGAGTCACATGTGGGTTCAACACATATTCAAATAAAGAATTGTGTATTGAAACACATGAAAATATAGAATCAAATATAATAAATCTAAGAATAGATAACATAACTTTTAATATAAATATCAAATCCTTGGATAATTTTAAGTCTCAACACGAACGAATTTAAGAAAACATCCATAAGTCTCCTAGATGCTTTCAAGAAAGCATAACTAAGTCATAAAACCGTAACAAACTACATGAGTCAGTTTAATTCAGTGTCATCTGTATAGCATTTATATTTATATATTGTTGAAGGATTTAAGAAAGTTTTTATCCCTTTATTCTTCTTCTTGATAAAATTTAGTATGCAATTTTCTTTTTATTTGAAATTATTGAACGATTTGAACTAAATCCTTAAACTTGAAGAAACCATAACACCTGGAAGAACAAAAACCCATTAAGCCTTAACCCCCAAAATGGAATAAAGGTTTACATGATTTTTGAAATTGTATGTGTGTTTCACTTTAATCTTTAAAATAAAAAAAATCAATTTAGTCCTTCAAATTATAAAAAGTGATTAAAATCAGTCATTTTAGTGATTAGAATTGGTTCCACAAACATTAGAATCTGGAATATTTTGAATAAATTTTTGTAATTTCAGGATCTAAATTGATATTATCTTAATTTTTGAGAGTAAAGTGAAACACATATACAATTACAGGATCAAAAGTGAACCAAACACAAATACTAACAATCTAATCAAAGAAAGTGTCAACAACTATAACATCACATATCCAAATCGAACAAGTTTAAGCATACTAGATCTTGTCCAATAAACACTACTAATTACCACCATCTAGTCCATGCATCAAAACTAGATCAATTAGCTAACCTATCAGCACAACTAATGCAAACCCATAACCCCTCACCACCCCCTTTATAAGACAATGAAGACCATGAAAAATTCCACCAAGACTCACTCCTAGACTCAACTGTCTCTCTCTCCCCTACTTCCTGTTGGATAGCAAAAGCAAAAGAAATATAATGAACAAACACACAAAATTTAATGTGGTTCAAACCCTTTGACCTACATGCATAACTTCACAAATCTTTCACTGTATGCAAGTTTTAAATGGTAAAAGTTGCAAACCATCTTTATAAATATTTCATCATATGGACACTTCCTAAAACTACCCGTACAATAAATCACTCATATTCTTGGAGGATGACTAAACCCAACAACTAAAGGCCATATTTATAGACTAACACTCTTACAAAACATTATTTTTTTTGATGTAAAACTTTGGTTTAAATCCCAGTAAATCCTCCCCTTAATCGAAAGTCCTCTCCTCTTCACTTGTACCACTGTTGCACATGAAATAGATTGCTCGACCTTCATATTGCTAAGAAAACTTTCAACACAAGTTATCCTTACTTGTACCTTCACTGCTCATGAGGACGTGTCGCTTACCTTTACATTCCTAGTAAGACTTTCAATGTAAGAGACCCCACACATGGGTCAGAACTATTGGCTCTAATACCACTTCTTGTTAGGTAGTGGAAGCAAAAGAAATACAATGAAAAAACTCACAAAATTTAATGTGGTTCGGCGCTTCTACCTATATCAATGATTTTAGAAATCTTTCGCTATTTGTAATTTTTGAATAGTTAAAGTTGAAAACTATCCTTACAAAATATTTCATTAGATGGATAATTTCTAAAACTAGCCATATAATGAGATCACTCCCACTATTGGAGGATGGCTAAACCCAACAACCAAAGACTATATTTATAGGCCAACACTCTTGTAAAACTTCTACTTCTTTTTATGCCGGACTTTGGGTTTAATCCAACAATTCCATACCTTCCAAAATCCTCACACAAGTCATTACACCACTGCAAGCACCTTAGCCACCTGTTTTCAAAATTTATTATCATAGGCACTATAACACCCTTTTAACTACCGCATATTGCTCAAGAATTAACACAATAGTTAAAAGTGGGTTACTTTCATTTTTATAACTTATACTAGTCATTAAACATAAAAATAAAGTGAAGTAAACCTAGTGTTGAATGTTTAAAGTAATACGGTCTTCAATAGCTCATCAATACAGACACACACACACACACACACACATAACAAGTGTGTACAATCATCTCTATTATCTCCTAAATTCTTTTGAGAAAAATCCTTTGCTCAGTCAATATTAGCCTTGCTTTCATGTTGACGATACAGAGTTAGATGATGATGATAGAGCTAATATACCCATATGGAGAATCGAGATTGTAAAGAGGCACTGGAAGTAGACTGGGCAAACGAACAATTGTATTCCTAATGCTTCTTTTACTATAGCAAATTGATGAAGGTCCATAGAGATGGAATCTACAAAATTCTAAGGATAACACAAGGTACAAACATGCAACATAAGGATGAGAATATTATAAAATTCTCAGTAGGGCACTCCTTCATAAATAAACATATCATATAATCATTGTATTCAAGCACTATCATTTAGAGCATACATTGTCAAATTGAAATTAAAACATGCTTGTCTCAATATAAACAATAAAACCATTCACTTAGCACATAACATAAAGAATAACTCAAGACAATTGCTACTTTAACTTGTCTTGGCCTTTGATCTGTGGTGGCTTATTCCACTCTTGGATAATAGATTTTTTAGGATTGAGCTTATTCCTATACATGATCGTTGGATTTACTTTCTCCAACTTTCACATCGATCTATTCCTAGCTAGGTTAACTTTACTTAATTCAAGGGTAGTCAGATTTACTTTTTCCGACATAACTGGATTGTATTTTTCTTGCCCAAGAAAATATAATCTTGATCTTTCTCTTATGTAGAGGCAATTATCAAAAGTATTCAAGTTACATGTGCATAATATCATCAACAAGTTCACATAGTGTACAAAACATTAAGTCATTGACATATACTCATAATTTCAACTTACTAGCATTCTATCAGAATTTCAGCCTTAAAGAAAATTATGGTTAAATTACTAAACATCATAAATATAGAGTCAAATAATTTTCAAAGATAATTCAATATGTCTATGAGACCTTGAAAAAATTTCAGGTTAAAATAAGATATCTAGCTATGTTAATAAAATTGTATAAATTAGATGGTTAGTAATTGCCTAAATTTGGCTAATAATCAGAGTTCCCAATTTTATTACCATAACTAAATGAAATAAATATTTAGGGTTGGACCTTAAGATGTCCACAATAATGTATAGAAATTTCAAGTCAAAATTCAATCATTTGTTATAGTAACCAAATTAGACAAATTCAGAGCTTCAGAATTGGCTATTTAAACAGCAACCCTGACCACCATTGTTTTTGAATTTTTAAAAATAGTAAAAATCTTCAAATGGACTCAAGAAAAATCATGGAAATGTCTTAACATGTAGCTTGACTAGTTAAAACTTTTAGATAAAAAAGACATCTCTAAGTATGTTTTAAAAATCAAACAAAATCATTGCCCAGAAATTCAAGTTTCCAGCACACAACATAAAATTTGTTTTGATAAAAAGGATTTTCTAACAACATCAAACTAAGCCACCCATGCAAACACATCAAGATCTATGTATAAACATGAAATAAAACCAAAAACAACAAGCTTAACTATTCAACACTTCTTAGGAATCAGACTTGAAAGGAAAGGTACAAAACCCTACACCTGAATCTTCAAAGCTCCTTACTCAGAATAGTCTTTCCAACTGCTTTCTTCATTCAACACCTTTTCCAATAGCCCTTAACCCTTCTATAATGAGGTATATAATGGCTCAAAGGTGATGAATCAAAATTCCAATCAGTTAATTTTGAAGATTATTAAGAATGGAGGAAGTTTTGTGAAAGAAATTTATGATTTAAGGGATTGTAAGCTAGGTTTTTGGGGATTTGAGAGCTTGGGTTAGGGTTTGGAGTGGAAGAACATGATGAGGCTATAATGCGGGAGGGCTGGCTGAAATTCTTTGAGGGGAAGGAATGAGAAATGTGATTTTTGTGTTGTTGATATAAGAAGATGTGTTAAAAATCTTTTCCACAAATGTAACTTTGTAACAAAGGAAATAGGATTTTCATTTGGCTATTATGTAATCTTGATAAAGATAGAAAGTGTGGCATCTCTTTTTGCCATACATTTGTTAAGAAGCTTGCTTTCTAGGCTTCATGCGGTGCAAGAAACCACACATCTAAATTTTACCAAACGGGTAATATTGACCTCAGATGAAATTAAAATTAATGAAAGGCTAGGATTAAAACTTGCTTACTAATTTTTAATCTATGCCATCCACTTGGCTTAACATAAGTGGCTCACTTAAATTTAGTGATCATGTTGCTTTTTCGGTGTTAAAATTGTACACCAAAATTTCACTAAAAAGGGTAAAATACTATACTCAGAAAACTTAGAATATCTATATTCGGGCTCTGGGCCTAAATATTCTATCCCCCAAGTCTAAGTTCCTCTGGGCGGGATCACCCTTGGTCTTCCTTTGGCCCTACTCCAGAGATACTATTCATCTCCAGTCTCAAAAAGTACTATTCATATTTTTTTTTTACTCATCCATTGAATCATCCTCATCGTCACCAAGTCTATTAGAATACTCATATTCCTATTAATAAGTCTGGCAAAGTACTCAACTTCGAGGTGTTACAACAAATTAACCAAATAGTTCTTGGAAGCCAGCAAACCTAGAATTTAGGACTAGTCAATTTACCTGGAAGAACATATCCACATTTAAAACAATGCTTTTTTCTTGGTGTTAATGTTCTGCCCTCGAAGTGTTGTTTATAAACTTGAGAGACTTAGAGAACTCAACGTAATAGCTTAGTAGTGAACAAAATGAGCATAAACTACAAATATTTTAAGGAGGAGCTGTGTTTGTTTCTCCTTCAATCCATTCCTATTCCCTCTCCTATTATTTATTTAGTTGTATGTAGTGCCTTTTTGCACTAGTTCTTTAATTTTAGTTTACCCTTTTAGTTCATCCTTTACAAGAATTGATGCTAAGCCTTGTTAAAAGATGACCCCAATATTTTATGTAAAGCTAAACACTCATCACACTCTCTTTCTTTTCTAATTGTTATACGAGTCAGTGTAAGATGCATTGCATAAACTTTTTCCTTCCCTTTCTTGGCTTCTTAACGAAACCCGGCATGTAACACCCTAGTTTTTCACTCTTATGTGAAATTACTAAAATGCCATTGAGATAAAATTGACGTGGGATTGAGGATGACTGGTCCTGGTAATCATAAGAGGGTTAGTTAAATATTTATAGGGGATTACATGATGTGTTAATAGTGAACAATGTGTAATTAAGCTTAAACGGACCAATTAACCTTTAATTAACATTAATTAGATTAATCAAGGTTAATTGAGGATAATTAAGCTTAATTAATTAATCATAGCCTCATAATGATTAATCATGCTTAATTTCATTTTTAATCAAGATTAGTGAAAAAAAATAAAAAGTGTTTTATTAGACAATAAAGTAAAAGTGGTAGACAAAGTTGCCTTTTGACTTGTCATTTCCCCTAATTTGTAGGAAAGATGTTTTCTTTTGAAATTCAAAATAATAATGTTATGATATTGATGGAAGATATTTCATTTAACAATTATATAACAATTACTTTTTATCTTACAAAATTTTTTAAATTCTTTTTCAAGTATTTTTAATTGTAAATCCTAAAACTAATATTTTAATATGTAACGAGAGATATTTTTATTCCAAGTTTGTAGAAGAAGTTCTCCCTTTCAAATTCAAATAATAATATAATATTATGACAAGTAAAGAGACAAGTGTGCTTTTGTAATTATCCTAAAGTTTAGGGACCATGTCACATGAGATTTCAAATTGATAATTTAATAATGTAGATTTCATGTAGTTGGTAATTAATTAAATGATATATGTGTCTTAAAATTTATTCCTTTTCTTTTTGGATTATTTTAATTATATGAAATCAAATTACAACCCTAATTTCAATATTTTAAAAAATTGTAACCCTACCCCTTATCCCCTAAAATGGTGCCATTTAAACTTCCCCCATTTTGTCTTATTTTGATTTTTCTGAAAGAGACAGATGTGCACACATGTCGCTCATTCTCACACATGCATAAACTTGGTTTCCAAGTTTGAGAGACCAACACATACTCCCATTCTCTTGAACACCCTCATCTTCATCTCTAACTCTCTTTACCAAACCCTCACAAATCCATGTTCATGGCTCAAAGCTTAGACACGTAGCCTAAAATACTTTCTCAAACACTAACCCAACACCATATTGAAGACAAAAAGTCCTCCATTTTCCCTCATTGAAGCCATGGCCAACACACCCATTAAAGAGGAGATTTTTCTTCTCTTCTACTCCATGGAGCTTTCCTTCCATCATCTCCTTCAAAGATCAAAACTTTTGGTAGGGATTTGTTTTGCTTAAAATATCTTTTCTACTTCTTTCTTTGTTTATGGTGTTGTTGATTTAAAGTTTGAACTTGTGTTGGATTTATGTTTCTTTTCTTTCACTATCTATTTATTTCTTTGAATGGTTGTGTAAAATCTCAAACATAATGATGAGTTCTCTTGATGTTCATTCAAGAAGCCACCTTTGAAGCTCTAAAACTTATATCTTGCATTTTTAATGTTAAATGTTAACACTTTTTGTTCTAATATGTCTAGATGAACTATCTTGTAATTTTAATGGTTAAAGTCTAATGCTTTGTTGTTCTAAAGTGTTTAAATGAGTTAACTAGAATTTTAATAGGTAATGTTTGATGCTTTATTTTTCTAATGTGATTAAAAGTGTTATTATGCATTTTAATCGGTTAAAGTTTCATACTTTGATGTTCTAATGAGATAAAAAGTGTTATGTATTTTGATCAATTAAAGTTCATTACTTTGTTGCTCTAACATGATCAAAAGTGTTGTTTTACATTTTAATTGGTTAAAGTTTAACATTTTTGTTGCTTGAATGTATTTGAATGAACTATCTTGCATTTTCAATGGTCAAAGTTTTACACTTTATGGGTCTAATGTCATTAAATGAAAAAACTTGTATTTTAATGTTTAAAATTTGACACTGTGTCTCTAATGTGATTAAATGAGTTATCTTGCATTTTTAATAATTAAAGTTGAACACTTTGTACATTTAATATATTAAAACTTAAAAGTAATATCCTGTAATTTTTATTGGTTAAAATTGTGAGTTTTACATCTTTTACTCTAAAAGGAGTTGTCTTGAGGATTTAAATGGTTAAAATCTAACCTTTTGTGTTCTTTGTGATTTACAAATCTTTTCCTAAGCCTTGCTTGATAAAAAAACTCTTAAAGGTGTAAACTTTGTGAACTAATTGTTTGTCTTTGGTAAAATAAATTTTAGAAGGCTTAAAAATGAAACTTTGGACTAGAAAAAATTATTTTTGGAAGCCTATGTTACTAATGAAGGTGGTGGTTTTAATAGTTTGAAAGGAAAGGAAATGTTATTTTTGTTGTTTTAATTTTCAACTATGATTAGAACATTAAAAGGATATGTTTTTAACATAAGATGGAAATTTTGAAAATATATACATATACATATATGCATTTTGGCCATCGTTTGGAAAATAGGCCTAGAGTTGTTTTTATTTTATGTAAAAAATTATATCATGTTCTATATTTTTAAAATAATTTTTGAAAGCAATAACAACTAGAAAGTCTACAAAGTATGAATTTTGAAACCCTTTGCCTCCTTTATGTGCAGTTTTGGCCAAAGACAATATTTTAGGCCTAAGATGGTTTTTATTTGATGCAAAAATCATAAGTTTTCTTCTAAATGTTCAAAACAATTTGTAAGAGTGCTAGAATCTTAAAGTATGCAAAAGTATGAATTTTGAACTCCTATGTCACACATATACACATATTTGGCCATGTGCCTTATTTTGGATCTAAAATTGTCGATAATTGTTATAAAAATTATAACTTGATCCCTATGTGTCTAAAATGATTTTTGGAAGTTTTAGAAATTTAAAATGTGTCAAAATGTGAAATTTGCACTTTGACACCTATATTTGTACGTAATTTGCCACTAGCATATTTTTATAGCTAAGATACGATTTTGTTGGTTTTAATAATTCTAAAGTGTTAATATGTGTTTGAGATCATTATTAAAACACGTGTTGCTAGTTTTCCAAAAGATAAATTTCTAAGTATGTGATTAAGTGTGTTTATTACATGTTTAAAGTAAGTTTGAAAATAGTGTTTTCTCAAGAGATTTTAAAGAATGAGCTTTGAAGGAGTAAGGTTGAGTTGTAAATGCATTTCAAAGCTTCTAGAAAAAGAATAGAAAATGTGTTTCAAAGTGTAGTGGTTGATATGCTTATGTTACTTGAATGGTGATAGGATTGAATTTTTGTATTTCACGAATTTGTTGACAATTGGATTGTGGCCAAGAAGGGGAAGGAATGAATGTGCTTCCTTAAAGCTTGTTGGAGCATCAAGTAGCCTTTGAAAGCTTGACCATCACATTGGTACGGTTCTTGTTGACATTCTTTCGAACAAGTTTCATGTTTAAGCTTAGGTCATAACTTAAATAAAGAGATTCTTTATGTTTGCTCCTTGAGACAAATTCAAGAGAGCTCTTATATGTGATTGGTGATATGATTTTGAATGTTAATCGATTAAAGTATGAGTCTTGATGATAAAGCATTGGTTTTTGTATGAAAACTCATAAATTATAATGTGAAAGTTGGGCCAAGTTAGAGGGAATAAACTTAAGGACGCTTTAGGTTATGTAGTAGAGTGGAACTTGGGAAAAATGATGTCATAATTGGTAGAGAGCCTGCAACTTCAAGTAATGTAACAACAAAAGGTAAAGAGCCTTGAGCATAAAATGCTGAGATATCATAATGAGTAAAAGATTAGAACCTTATAAGCCTGAGCCCCATAACTTAAAAAAAGTAGAGCTTCAAGTGATATACTATGATAATAAGTAGTGAGATTTGGACTTGAGGCATGGTCAAAACATTAAGTATTAAGACATCATAATGAACATAGAGGTTAGAATTCTACGTATCATAATTGGATAAGATTAATAGGATTCAAGCTCTAGGTAATATCTAGTAGAGTATGCATAAAGGAAAAACCTTTGTTAGGAAAATAGAATAAAGGAGGGAGCTTTATACTAAAGTTGGTAACTTTGCTAACCAAGATTTAATCTTTTAGTGGCTCTAAGTGCAACATGACCTTAAAAATAGCAATGGGATTATTTAGAATATAACTATGAAATTAAAGTAAATCCCATAAGAATCAAGAGATGTTGGTTTGATAAGAATAATCACATGCACTATTATGTTAAGTATGTTAAATGAGATAGTTCACATGTTTTATTATGTTTACTTGCAAGCTTATATGAGGTTAGTATGCTTGATAAAAGTAATTATGTGAATGATTATAAATGATATGTAAGGTTGACATATGCTATTGAGCTATGATTGTTGATTGATAATCATTATTCTATGATAAATTGAGATGCATGTTTTTATGATATATGATAGGAAACAAATTTTGAGGAGTTCCCAACTATTATGCTGCCATAATTTCACCAAATTTGTGGCTTAATAAATTCTACATGAAGAGCATGAGCATGACTTATGATGAATATTGATCACAATTGTTCATTTCTACATCCCAAGAAATGTTCAAAGTTTAAAAGTGACATAAGATACAGGGAGATGGACCTGCTCCAGTTAGACACTAAAAGGTGATCCACATAAAGATAATAGTGAGAATTCATGATAATGATTCTAAGTCATGATAATGATATGATATAAGTGCTATATATTTAAAAAAAAGTTAAAGTTAAAAGGTGACATGAAATACACGGAGATGATCTTTTCGCTCCGGTAATGTTGGCAAAAGATGGTCTAACACGCCATATGCCCATACCTTAGAGTCAAGCATATATATGATTAGGATTTATGCTGGTGATATTTAGCTAGATATGAGTTCATAACGTTAGAATTTGGAAAGAAAGAAAGAAAAGAGAGACTTAGAGTGACCAGAACATAGACAAGGATTAAGTCACGTAGAAAAGAAAAATGTTATGTATTTATGTGTTTAAGTTCCTTATGTGCCTCAACCTATGTGAAAGTTACATGCTTATTATGGTGCACATGCCTTCTAATGTATTTCCATGCATCCATTAAAGGTATGTTGAATCCATGCATAAAGATCATACTATAAAATAAACCCATTTTGGATCAAATGTTTTCTGAACCTTTAAAATGATCCTTAATGTAGTGGATAAGAATGACCACAATGACACCTAGTTATATAACCCTATTTAGAAATTGTTAATTTCTCACCCCTGCTTTAATGTCATCTTTAGAGAAGGCTACTAGTAGTAAAGTAACGCAACGAAGTGTAGGAGCTATCACCTTGTAGATGGTGCTCATTGGGTGTCACTTGTAGATTTTAGAATTTCATTTGCTAATAGTCCTGGTTTAGATTATGGTTGTGAACGTCAAGACTGTTTGTTATGTATATATACTTGTAGAATGACTAGACGTATGGCTAGTTTACTATGGATATGTATTATATGTAAATAATTATGAGTTGAGTTGTAAGGAAAGTTTATGTATATGTATGTGTTATGCTTAGGTTATGATGGCAAGTATGATGAATGTCTATCATTATGCAATGTTTCATGTTTGAGATTAACGGGTGTAATTAATTATTATGCCTTATGTGCAAAGGTGAAGTTTTACTTAAATTTGTTCAAAAAGAAAAAAACTGTACACGTATTTTTTACATATCTTATTTTTAATGAAGATCAATTTATGGGATCAAAAAGTAACAACTACTAGTTATGGGGTTAAGAGATAGGGTGTCACACTACCTCATAGGGTCCCCTAGCTTAAGGGATCTTTCCCTCAAAAAGCTACACATAATTACAAAGCCCTCTAAGCCCTTGTCTCCCTTAAGTTCCTATTGGATTGACATTCTTCAATTAGACCCAAGCTAACACTAAACATTAATCCTACTTAAACTATAATCCTATTTGGGCTATTTTTTTTTCTACTAAAGTATTATGTACCAAGGTTCTGAAAGCTTGGCATTGAACCAAACAAGGTACTTGTTCAAATATTCAATCGATACAACTAGGTTTAACCGAAATACAATAAAGATTATTATACATATATATAAATATTATTATATACTATTAAGATAATTTAAAATTATTAAACAATATATGTTTATATAATTATTATCAGATTTTTCGATAATATAATTATTATCAGTTTAATAACCTTTCAATTTTTTATTTATTTAAAAATTGAAAAAACTTAAAGTAGGTATCAGTAGGTACTTGTTAGTTTGCTAGTAGGCTTTGTTTTTAGTCTAAGCACACAAAATGGGCTTGCTAGGTTACATAGCCAAACAAATATGTGCCAAAAAAGAAAAAAACAAAAGCAATAAATCACATTTCAAAATAATAGAAGCCATATATCTCATTATCTCTTTTGTGCGTAACAACACATAGGGTTTCTTTGACGCAAGTACCAATACCATACACAAAGAAGAAGATGACTTGGTAGCAAAGAAGGAGTAGGTAGATAATCATTAGGAAGAAAGAAGCCCATACTTCTTTCTTGTGAGTTCAATACCCACGCCACAACTGACCTTCTTGCCCATAACCACTGCCTTGTTAGTTGATTATGAGGCTCAATTGAGTTCAAATGGAGAAGGATATGAAAGATTTGTTCTAAATTAGAACCTCTATATTGCTTGGCTTCTTGTTGCACATCACCTCCTTTATTGCAAATTGTAATACCCATTAACGAGGGCGGGGAGTGATAGCTGGTGCAAGAATACACAAATAAGAAGCGACTCTTGGAGGCTTCTAAGCGAAGGGATGCATGAATGAACCGATTACATACCAGAATGAAAAGGATCCTAAGACTGTATAGTTATGGGACTATATAGTTGAGGATAACTTATATGAATTGATCTGTACTACCAATACCAATAAGATGCATCTTCTTTTCGGTAGCCTATCAATAAAGAACTCCATGGTTAAGCGTGCTTAACTTGGAGCAATTTTGGGATGGGTGACCTCTTAGGAAGTTTTCCTAGGAAGCATGTGAGTAAGGACAAAGCACACTGAAAAGACCTCATGTTGGTTTGTGGGGACAGTCATCAATCCATAAGGTAGCCTGGGCTATTACACAAATCACCATTCTTCTTCTCCTCTTTACTTGTTTTACATTTTTTAAACTTGGCCAACCATGGTAATTCGGACCAATTTAGCTGGTTCACTAGTTTTGGACTGGTTCCTATGGTACAAATCCCATCTTTAGAAATCCAATTTTTGGGACATAATTAGATAGATGCGGCCAATTCTTGGTAGCACTAGCCAATCTGTTCCAGAACATGTAATGTGCTAAGCATGTCAAATCTTGAAATTGACTTATCTTTAATAAACTATTTTTGTGATTTCAAGGATCAAACAATTACTTTAAGGAGGAAAATCAACTCTTTAGACATGGGTTCTCAGATACTTAATGTTAAGCTCTCTACTAAGATTAGTGTAAGAGAAATTAATTAAGACTAAAGAGAGAAGGAAATAAACTTGATTGAGTGAATTCTCCTGATACTTGAAAATGTTGTCATAAGCATCTCAAATAGATTCCCATTACAATTGGTAACACTAGAAAAGCATTAAGTCAAGTAAATTGAACAAAGAAAAACAAAGAAGAAAAGGCTAAAAGGTAAAAGCATATACATAAAGGTCAAAGACCTAAGAAAGAAAGAAAGATAAGTGTTGTGTTCTGGATTGCAAATGCTTTACTCTAGAGGATCTTTAGGCATTTAAAGGCCTCCTACTCCTCTAGACCACCTGCCATCTTCTTAGGCGTCATTAGTTAGTTTAAACTTAAACTCTTACTATCTATTTTAAATGATGGAATCTAAATATATCAACCAAAGTCTCTAAACCAAAGTATCTGGCTTAGTCAATATTTCAAAATTAGAAAATGTGTTCCATAGATGATATATGATCTTCCTTAGAGAACATTGCAAAGTCTAAGACTTTGAATTTCATTGGTAAAGGACTCTTGACAATCCATTTAGGGTACAACAATACATTGGCTAATCCAAACCCTCAATTGCATGCCAAAGTGTCTCTAGAGAGTATTCATAGCATATATGGGTTGATGTTGCTCTATGCATTCCCTTGAGGATGATTTGTACATTGCGATTGAAATTTTTGTTGAAGAATGGAGGATTTTCTTACCGAAACTGACACTGACAATTATTTTAGAAGTTCGATTGATTTTGGTGGTTATGAAAGTGGAGTTGGATTTTTATGGAATGTTTGTTTGTGAGTTACTAAACTATGGAGGTATATAACTGTTACCATTACCTTGGTGTAATGGTCGAAAACATAATTGCCCATAGTAGGATTAACCTACTTTGGATTACTTGAATAACCACCCTAAATGTGGCTTACTTCACCTCCATTTCCACCCATCGTGGCATGGAAATATGAAGGATAACTATTTGGTCGTTGCACATTTTGTTCTTCACGTATGAGTGATAATCAAATGCATCCAGAAGCATTGGTTGGCCCCTCATTATATTAATTGTTGAATTGGATATTAGTAGTTGGAGAAGTATGTCCCCTAGCTGAATAGGTTAGGCCATTCATGATATATGGCATTTTTACTTGCATAGTTGTTGCTAAAGGGTCTTTATTTTCTCCTCCACATCGAGTCCTATGGACCTAATTATGAACCATAGGCTTTATGATGTTAGCTAATTGTTTAGACAATTCAACCACAATATCATGTAGACTATCGTTAATCTATTCTCTAATAAATGAGGTACCCATGACATTGTGCCCATTCTTCATTCCTAAAGGAGTTGCCCTACTATTCCCCAAAAGAATAACTATTAAAATTAGGTGGTGTTTGGTGATTTCCACTAACCCTTGGTTGACTTCCAACACCCATTTCATGGGTATGAGGATAATTTGAGGCGCTAACATTATTACTAACATTCCTCAGATTTCCTTGCCTAGGATTAATTTTGGACTCGACATAACTTATTTCCCTGAATGTAAGTATATACGTCAATTATGATCCAACCTTGCGGAAACTTCTTAGAATGACCCATAGTGTCCCATTGGGAGTGCCAAAAATATGTAGGCTAACTTTCGGCTTAAAGAATAAATGTGTGTTAGGCGTGCTAGACCTTGTGAATCGACTTACCATAGTACAAAACCCTTCTAGTCGATTCCAAGGACATCAAGGATAAAAATCAACTCTTTGAATATGGGTTCCCAAAGTATTTATAATAAGTCTTTAGCTAAGGTCACATTAATAATTAAGTCCTCTCCACCTTCCATATTTAATCTCTCAATTCTATTCTCCTCCTAAATTTCTCAAACAATTCTATACTATTTTTAGCAATCTACCTAATCAAAAATCCACACTTAATTCTTATCATCAACAAAATCCTAACAAACCTTCTCATATTATTTCCTTTCAAATCCTATCCAAATCTTCTTCAAATTTAGTTTTTTTCCTTGTCAAATCTTTTCTCCTAAATCTTCTATCTCTCTCTTTTGGCCCTTTCTCCCCTCTTTTTTCAATTCTTTAAAAATATAAAACAATCTAAACAGTATAAATTAGAAATTTGGATCAAACTCAACAATCTCCACCTTGATCCAAATTCCATCAAATCTTAAAAATCTAAAATTCTGCCATTCTTCACGAAAGCTCCACCATTATCAAAGATCTATCAAAAGATTCACCACAAATTTGGAATTCTAAGCTTTTCATCTTCACCACTAGAACAAATCAGAACCTACTTTGATAAAATTTACCGCTTTTAGAACACGCCACATAACACTGCATTGTTAGAATCAATGGTAAGCCAGAATGCTGAACAGAAGACATGATGGGTACTTTTCATGAAATGGCTGCTACTATGAGTGAACAAGCTGCAGTGGCAAATAGGATGATAGAATGATTAGACTGGAATGCCAGAGGAAATCCAAAGTGGATGTAGAATACCGAAAATTTCCTAAGTTTAGGAAGGCTAACCTAATACCTTTTAGAAGAACTTTCGATCTAGCAGGGTAGAGGAGTGGATCAAAATATGGAGAAAATCTTCTCGATCCTGGCCAATACAAAAAATCATAAGGTGGCCTTTGCTACCTACATGCAAGAGGCCGAAGTTGAATTTTAGTGGAATGGAACTAGAACCTTATTTAAGGCTTCTCAAACTACAATCACTTGGAATGTTTTCAAAGAAGCCTTCTATTAGAAATATTTTCTTGCATCATTAAGGAATGCAAAGGAGTTAGAGTTCATGAGGCTCAAGGAAAACATGAGCGTAGCAGAATGCACTATGAATTTTGAGGAACTGTGTAAGTTCTCTCCTGTTTATCAATGAAATCCCGATGAAGCTTGGAAGTGTGTTAAATATAAAGGGGGACTATGAGAAGACATCAAAGTTGTTGTCAGGCTCTTAGAGATTAGAGATTATGCTGCCTTAGTACCCAAATGTCGACTAGTGGAAGGATATAATAAGAAGCTGGTGATTAAGTCTTTAGGGACGATTTTAAGAAAAGACTGCCACATGGAAAACCAAGACTATGAGGAAGCCTTGCCTTTAAAAAACCAATTTCAACCAATCCCATATAAGAATAAACGCAACAAAAGTCAACCATGGGATAAGCTGCCAAGATGCAAAAAGACCATAGGGTAGACCTTGCTTGGCTCGGCAATACATATGGCTAATAGACATATGAAGTTATCTCTGAAAAAATAGTTTTGCTCTATTTTAATGATGTTTAGTAATTAACCATAATTTTCTTAGAGGCTGAAATTCTGGACAGCATACTATTAAGCTGAAACTATGATGAAATTTTAATGACTTGGCCTCATTTATACTATATGAGCTTGATGGTAATGTTATGTGCATATGATTATGACTATTTTTGACAATTTCCTCTACATAAGAGAAAGAATGATATTATGTTTTCTTAAGCCAAAGAAAGCAAATACAATAAGTCGAGGAAAGTAAACCTAACTACCCTTGAATTGAGACGGGAAAAGTAAACCTGACTAGGAATAGATCTATGTGAAAATTAGAGAAAGTAAATCCAATGATCATGTATATGAATAAACTCAGTCCTGAAAAATAGTCTATTACTTAGAAGTGGAATAGGCCACCATAGATCGAGGGCTAAAACAATTTAAAGTAGCAATTTTCCTAAGTAGTCTTCTATATTATGTGCTAAGTGAATGATATTATCATCTATGTTGAGGCCAATATGTTTAAGTTGCAATTTAAATAATATATGTTCTAAATTATATTGGTTGAATAAAGTGATTATGATATATATATATATATATATATATATATATATATATATATATATATAAAGTGATTGAATGCTAAAAGAAACTCACTTTGGAAGGATGCTTTTAGAACTTTAAAACAAATCTTTGATATGTGTTGTATGATCACATTTTTCTAAACAAACTGAAGTAGCTAGGACGATGACGATGACATGGATTTTATTATGTATTTTGGGGATGACTTATTAAGTATTTTATAATTTTCACCACTATGTCGTTTGCGTTCCGTGTTGTTCAGATTTCTCTAGAGACCAATAAGGCGGATACTATGGAAACTCAAAATTTGAAGTTCCTCATAAATTTTATTGTAATGCCCTGATTTTCCTTCTGTGCAAAATGACCAAAATGCCCCTAAAATCATTTTTGCACGAGAATTGAGGACGGCCAATCCAAGCCATCCTCAATAGGTTAGTTTAATGTTTGAAGGGGACTATATGTGTTTTAGATAGCAATCAGTGTGAAATTTACACTTCCTGATTTTTCCGTGCACAAAATTACAAAAATGCTCCTAAGGTAATTTAACTGAGATTAAATGATGAAGAACCTCATCGCCAAGAGTTGGATATGTTAATTTGAGGGGATATTTGATGTTTGGATGAGTCATGGAGAGTTTCTATGTAAAATTATTATTTTGCCCCTAGTCAATGCTAATTAAGCCTAATTATAGTAATTAAGGGAATATAGGCAATATTAAGCTCTAATTAAAGATAATTTATTTTTATTAATTAATCTTGAGTCAAAATAATTATTTTGAGTTAATTAAGGCCCAAGAATGATTAGAGAAATTTAATCTCACTTTTAAAGACAAAGAGGAGACATGATGATGTTACCACCTCCTGCACTTGTCTTGTAGTGGCTACACATTATGGCACTCTTAAAGACAAAAGCTACTTTACTATGACTAATGGCACCTTTAATGATGATTAATTCAAATTAATCATGGTTAGACCAAGTTAATCATACTTTGACCATTACTTTTACTAAACTACCTCTAATTAGTATTCTTTCTATCTAATTTACCCTTTTTTTTTTGTCTAAACCCTAAAATGTCTTTAACCCTAACCCAACCACTTCCTTTTAGCATGAAGAAGCCAGCACCCTTTCCCCAATCGGATCATTATTCTCTCCATTCTCATTTCCTCTTATCTCTACCATTTCCTCTATTACCTCCAACTCCATAACTTCTTCATTTTTCACCAAATCCAACAAAAAAAGACACTTTTCCATAGCTCTTCCGCCTAAAAAACCCAAATCCACCATTACTTTTTCAAGAAAATTCCTCCTCCTACCTATTTGTGTTGTGGCCGAATCACTGTTGTAAGAAAGGAAGAGATTTTTGCTTGCTTTCTTAAGAGTTTAAGCTTCAAGGAACTTGTGGTTGCCTTGGCCTCTAACAAAGACCCTCTTTTGGGTAGGGTTTGTGTTCAAACTTGTTTTTTTACTTTGTTTTCTAATTTTTGCTAAAAAGGTTTGAGTTTTGATGGATGTTTGTGCTTGAAAGTTGATTATTTAGTCCAAAATCCTTCCTTTCTTTTGAAATTTTTTGAAGAGCTCAACATTTCCTCTCTTTTAAATTTTGGCCACCATCATCTATTATAGGTAGAGATTCTTTGTTTTGAAACCCAACTCTATATCTTTATTCTACACTTTAAAATAGTCACTTTTATGTATTTTATGAAATTTTTGAGTAAGCTTTAATATTTTTGAGTTAGGTCACTAATTTAGAGGGTTTATTGTGTTGATAATGTTTGTTTCAAAAACCATGTTTGTATTTATAATCTACACATAAAAAGGAGCACATTCATGCATGTTTCAAAGTTTTGCAAAAGCTTGGATGGGGTGTTTAGGTTCGGCTAGAGCTTGTCCATATAGAAGGAAAATTTTGCTTTTAAAACTAACCACATATTTGGAACCTACATGAAAAATGGAGTAGGTACATGTGATTTGGGTATTTTTGAGATTATGTAGAGATTTTTGGCAAAAAATGTAATTTTACAATTAAGGGCTTTTTTTAAATGTAAAAACTGAATTTTTAGTGTGTAATACTATCAAAATAGACTCTAGAATAATAAGGTATGTGTTTGGAAGAAAAATATGAATTTTGGGGTTGTTTTGCAATTTTAGTAAAATTTAGGGGTCAAAATGTAATTTCTCAAAAGTTTAGGGTTTTTGCTCAAAGTCTAAAATTTCAAGTGCAGGATAGTAATTTCAGTGGAATTAGGGTGGAAAATATATTTTTGGATGAAAAATTAAGTAAGGAGCTATTTTATAAAATTTACAAAGTTTGGGGCTAAATTATAAAAACTAGAAGTCATAAAGTCTTTGAAAAAAAAAGCAAATTTTTTAGAACTTGTAACATAAAGGAAGGTGGGCCATGATAATTACATATCTTGGGAAGAGGAAAACTATGTTTTTCAAAATACCCTTATCATCAAACTCAAACTGATTTACAGATGAGATTTATAACTGTGAATTTCAAATGCACTAATAACTCTTAAATATCGATTGGATGCAAGATGCTTATTTTACTGTAGTTGATTGTATACTTGATCGGATTATGAATAACTGTTGTGACATACTTGACTAAGTTGCATTGGTAATATATATAATATTAATTGTTATACTAGATACTATTGGCTAGACTGGTTGCTTGTGCATTTATTCTGGGTATTGTTCATTATTAATTCTTGATTTGAGTCTCATTAATGGAATGTGTTGAGTCAAGTATGCATTAAGACATGGTTAAAGGAAATCATGAGCTTAGGACACTGCTATGGTGTATCCTATAGTGCATTTGTAGGCCCACTTGCGAAGTAAGGAAAGTGGAGCAAGTAAGACTGCCAGATGTACTAAGTGTTACACCATGGAGAACAAAAGTATTAATGTTTATATGTTTAAAAGAGAACTCACACCCCCTTACACTAGGTTTAGTACCATTCGAGGTTTAGTGACGGCTGATCATTTATACATCCTAATGATGAATATTACTTATGACTAGTCGAGGTTAGGTCCTATCGAGGTTTAGTGATGGCTGATAGATTATTTATGTTAGGTATGAGTTCATAGCCTAGGGTCCCTGAAAGGTTAACGCTTAAATGAAAATGATCTATGTTTCAAGAAAGTTATGATCTTGTTCTTGCTCACTATTTATGTTCGTTTCTTTCATGCATGCATGTATGTGTACATGATTATTTTCGTCTCTTTTCATGCATGCATGTGCTTATGAGACTATGTTTCATTCTTTCATGCATGCATGTGACCTAAATGTTATGTTTATTCTTTCCATGCATGCATGCCCTCATGAAAAGTATATTTTAGTGTGGAACCATTATTATGCATATACTTACCTAACTTGATGCATTCACGATCAAAACCATATTAAAATGAAATGTCCACTTGATAATAACGTTTGTGAAAGCTTTAAATTTGGATTGCATTATGGCATGTACATCTTTTCTATAATAAACCAAGTGGGCCAAAGACGTACCATGATGACACCATATATGTTTTACTATTCCTGAGATTCATTAGGATTCTTAGCCCTTTTTAAATTTCCATGTACATCTCTAGATGAGCAGGACATGTCGAGCTGATGTTTGAGTTCGCGGACAAATAGAGATAACTACGCTGGAGACATTGCTAAGATTATTAGATAGTTACCCTACTTGTATCTTTTGGCATATGATTATCATTTTGACTTGGATTACTATATGCCGGACCCATGTGGCCGTTTGACATGCTTATCTATTATGCTTTTTACTGCTATGTATCTTGGCTTTAATAGACATCTTAGGTAGTTGTGCATTGCAGCACAATTATATACATATTCGGATATCTTGTGAGCTATTGAGGCTCTTATGCTAGATTATATTATATATATTGAGGTATTTTATGTGATGGGTTGTTTGAGATTGTCTTGGTGCTTAGATGATAATATTATGTTGTATGTTCACTTATATTTATGTGGTTTAGTATTGAATACTATTTGTGCGCGAGGGTTTCTATTTTTGAAAGTAACGTTTCTTTAAAGGAACAAAAAAATGGCCTGTATTTTCCACTAAGTATTTCCGAAGAGTTCAAGGTCAAGCTAAGGCCCCAAGAAGTGATCCTTTAATGTTAAAACTAAATACGACTCGAGCGTACTTTGTTATATGTTAAGGGGTTACATTTATTTTATTATGTATATATGTTTGTAAATACATAAGTGGACGGATGTACATTAAAGCTCATAAAAGAGCCTTTTCTTTTATTTGGATTTGTATTAAATAAATACATTACTTCCTTCTTATATGTTGTGTAGAATTATGAATTAGTTATTACATGAGTCAATAGAATTTGCTATAGATACTTAAGTAAGGTTCGCTAAATTATAAGTACCAACTCCTAAGTCTAATATCATGGCTTAAGGATGACGTTGTACTTGGGAGGGTATTACATTGTGGTATCAGAGGTCATCCTAGTAGGACCTTGAGGAATGGGTTGGCTATGCTGCTAATGTGTAGATAATTCATGCCCTGAATCTTATCTATATGATAGGATATAAGGTTTAGATGTGCACGACAATCTAGTGGTCTTGTAGTTGGTTGCTATCACACTTTGAATAGTATTGAGCCTGATCAACTCAATATCTTTTGTTAGTGTGTTCAGGAACCAATGGCAAATAGACATACCAAGAACAAGAATGCTAAGCCAGAAGACATAATGGGTACTTTTCGTGAAATGGCTACTGCTATGAGTGAACAAGCAAGTGACAAATCGAATGATAGAGTGATTAGATTGGAATGCTTGGAGGAAATCCAATGGTAAACCCTGGGGAACAAAAGTGGATGTAGAATACTAGAAATTTGCTGAGTTTAAGAAGGCAAACCCAATGCCTTTTAGAGGAACTTTCAATCTAAGCAAGGCAGAGGAGTGGATCAAAACAAAGGAGAAAATGTTCTCGGTCCTGGCCTATACAGAAAATCATAAGGAGGCCTTCTCTACCTACATGTTGGAGGCCAATGTTGAATTTTGGTGGAATGGAACTATAAGTTTATTTGAGGTTTCTCAAACTATAATCACTTGGAATGTTTTCAAAGAAGCCTTCTACCAGAAATATTTTCTTGCTTCAATAAGGAATGCAAAGGAGTTAGAGTTCATGAGGCTCAAGCAAGGAAACATGAGCATAGCATAATGCACTATGAAATTTGAGGAACTCTGTAAGTTCTCTACCGTTTATCAACGTAATCCTATGAAGGTGGACTAAGAGAAGACATCAAAGTTGTTGTCAGGCTCTTAGAGATTAGAGACTATGCCGCCTTAATAGACAAATGTCGACTAGTGGAAGGATATAATAAGAAGCTGGTGATTGAGTCTGCTAAAGATGATTCTAAGAAAAGACTGCCACTTGTAAGACCAAGACTATAAGGAAGCCTCACTTTTAAAAAAGCAATTTAAACTAAGCCCATATAAGAATAAACAACAACAAAAGTCAACCATTGGACAAGCGCCCAGATGTGGAAAAGAGCACAGGAGTAGACCTTGCTTGGCTAGGCAATACGTATGGTACCACTATGAACATATGATCAGGGAGTATCCAAAGAAGTATCCAAAGTCAATTGAGGCTACAACACTAGAATAGCTAAAGGGACATCACCACCTGAAGATCAAATCTAATTTGAGGTAGGAATGCTTTTACTACGTTATAGGATATGATTGTTACCTTTTTGATTGGCTGTTTGTGGATTGTTTCTTTGATTTGTGTGAACTATCTTTTCAAATCAATGTCAAATGAATTTTGAGGGAAATTTTTTTTTTTAAGGAGGGTGGTATTTTAACACCCAGAAATTTATTTCAAAAATTTTATTTGAATTTTATTAATTAGAATTTCATAATTCTAATAGAATTAGTCATAATAAGAATGACTCAAAAAATATGAATAGTAACTTTGCGGCCCTCTGGGTTCATCGGGATAATCAAAACTCTAGAATCGGGACCAAGAGATGTTCGAAATTGAGAAAAGATAGGGTTAAGATTAGAAATGGTTAGAAATGAAGATTTTAGACCCAGAATTTGATTTCAGGCAATATTTATTTTCCCAGGTACAGCATTTTTCCCATTTGATAAAATTTTGATGTGCAATTTCTTACACTATATGAAATTTGCGGTGCATGTTGGACACTTCACTTGACAAGTGTGTGGCTATGAGATGGCCACACCATTGTTTTATGATAAGATTAGATGACAACCACATAAAATGTTAATTTTACTTACTATGTAAATATTATTTATGGTTACAAAATCTAACATATGTATTTATATAAATGAGATAAAATTTTACAAATTATTCTCCTTTTCTCTTAAAGTTTTGGCCAGCATTTCTTACAGCCTCCCTCATTCTTATTTTTCATCAAAAACATCATAAACTTACATAAAACCCTAAGCTACCATATCAAGCATCCATAGACTTTAGCACAAACTACATAGTATCTCTTAATATACCCTAGTCAACTCTTTATAAGAAATCCTCATCTTATCATACCATCACCTATAGTTGTTGTTCTTGCTATGATAAGAGAGGATTTGATTGATTTAGATCACAAATTGGGTGAAAAAGCTCTTGAAGAAAGCCAAGAACAAGAGATAGAGCTTGCAAGAGCCAAGTAGGGTTTCTTTAACCTTTTTCTTTGCAAAAACTAGTTCTGAAATTATTTGAATGATTGGATTTGAAATTTTTGGTTTTATTAGCTTCTGATATATAGATATTGATGTTTTTAAATAGGTAGAATGATTTGATGTTGCTAGAAAATCCTTTTTATCAAAACAATTATTGAGTTGTATGCTACATGATTTTTCTTTCCTGAGTTATAAACCTTACTCTGACCTAAAAATTTTTTATGATGAAGCTAACATATGGAGATATCTCCAGTATTTTTCCTGAGTTCATTTGAATATTTTTCTCTTTTTAAAAATTCAGAAATTCTGGTCAGTTTCTAACAACAAGCAATTTGGAAGCTGAATTTGTATAATTTTATTACTATACCAAATGATTGAATTTTGATATGAAATTTTTACAGGATATTGTGGACATCTTAAAGTCAACTATGAATTTTTATAGAATTTTATCTATTCATTTGACATAATAATAAAATTAGGAATTTTGACTTTTGCCTGGAATTAGGTGCTTTTCGACCTTTGAATTTATATAATTTTGTTAATATGGTGGAGAGCTTATTTTGATACGAAAGTTTTCAGGCCTCATAGACATATGAAGTTAACTCTGAAAGAATAGTTTTGCTCTATTTTGATGATGTTTAGTAATTTAACCATAATTTTCTTATAGGCTAAAATTCTGGACATCATGCTATTAAGCTAAAATTATGATGAAATTTTAATGACTTGGTCTCATTTATACTATATGAGGTTGATGATGGTGTTATATGCATATAATTGTGAATACTTTTGACAATTGAGAAAGTAAAATTATGTTTTCTTTGGTGTTATGTACACACGAGAGATAGAATAATATTATGTTTTCTTTGACCAAGAGAAAGTAAATATAGTAGTCGGGGAAAGTAAACCTGACTACCCTTGAATTGAGACAAAAATAAACCTGACTAGGAATAGATTTGTGTAAAAATTGGAGAATGTAAATCCAATGATCATGTATATGAATGATATCAGTCCTAAAAACGGTTTATTAGTCAGAAGTGGAATAAGCCGCCATAGATCGAGGGCCAAGACAATTTAAAGTAGCAATTGTCCTAAGTAGTCTTCTATATTATGTGCTAAGTGAATAATATTATCATCTATGTTGAGGCCAATATATTTAAGTTGCAATTTAAATAATATATGTTCTAAATGATCCTGGTTGAATAAAGTGATGGCTGATGTAGAAGCAAGTATACAGAGAGATAACCTTGAGCACTAAGCTCAGTCTTTCCAATGCTTAGCCAACTAATTTCCTAAAGAGAAACATCCCACCCCTCATAGCAAATATACTCTTCCTATGACAGAAAACACATGATACTCTCACACCTAGCAACACTCTTAACCCAGTCCCCAAAACTATTAGGCCACTGGCCTAGCTGAGGGCCCACATGATGACTCTCCAATAATTGAGTCCACACACATTCCTAAACTAGCCTTATATTTCTTCCTCTTCTAAATCTTCAATGTATTAGGAAATTTATCTCTAACACATAGCTATAGAATTATCATTGACAAGTTAATGTGTATTCCTATTTTTTCTTAGGTGCTGCATGACTATCCTATTACTAAATTAAGTTCTTTATTTCATATTACTCATTGTTAGAGTATGATAGAAATGTTTGTTCAAAGGGATCCCTTTAGAAGTATAAAATTTCTTCAAAATTGAGTCCTTAATGGTCTTGACAAGGTTATCTCTTCTTACTTTGATCAATAATTTGTTTCTAATTATAAAATATCCTTAATTTGATTTACTAATTTTTTGTTATAGCCCTTTGGTATTTTTGTTTTAAATGTTATTCATTTTTTTTCTATTGTTCATTATTTAATTGTGATTACTAGCACGATCTAACATTGAATTTGATTGTTATGCAAAATTTACCTTCAAAAATAGGAAAGCCCATACTAAGTTCTTGAAAGAAAGTTTGGAATATTAAAGTTAACAACTCAATTTTTTAGTAGTTCTGAAGCAAGATAATAAGAAGTAGCAAAATTCATAATTGATGTTGTGGTGGGGGTGTTGGGTGATGCCATGCAATATGTTTTTGAGTCTTGGAAAGCTATTGGGTGGGTTGCTATTAATAGAAAGTTGAGGTCCTCACCCCTTTATTTTGTGGTTTGGTCTATTATGGAATGGAGGAATAAACTTATTTTTGAAGGTATAACTATCTATTAGATTTGGTTTTGTCCTAATTGTGCCATAGATGGAATTGGTGGATTTCAATATGCTGTAATCAGGACATGGTTGGCAGGACAATAGTCTTTTACCTATCTAATTTACGCCTTCTACAATATAGATATATGTTGTTTCTTCCTTTCTATAGCTTCTAGATACAGGGCTTTCCCTATAATCATGTTGGGAGTATTGGTTAGGAAATGGGCCTATTAGTTTGGGATTTTTCTTATCATGTTAACAACCTATGTTTCCCTCTTCTTTGGTGGTGTAAAGTGTATTTTTTGTTCTATTTTTTTGTTGATGTGTTGTTAAGCCTGTTACTATTTTTCTCATCTTTCATGGAAAACTCCTTTATCCTTTGAATCATGAATTATCGGGAAAAAAACAAGTAACAATAACAAGATCGTAGCTAAGTTAGAAGTAGGGTAGACAAATGTAAGGCAAACAAACTCAAGGAAGTAGATCAAATTCCATGACTCTTGAAATAGTCTTTAGAGGAACGAGTCTGTAATGTGTTTATACATAGTATTAAAGTAGTTTTGTATTAGATTAGAAGAAAATGTGTATTATCACTACAAATGGAATGAAAACTATAGCAATAGCGAAGTTACCTTGAGTATAATATTTTGTATTTTGTTATGTATTACACTCACTCTAGACTAAACCTTTGGGATCTTCTTTATTCAATTTTTTTTATTTTATTATTCTATCATTTTTTGTCGATATTTGCCAATACATATGTTAATATTTGACAATGTATTACTAATTCAATATCAACACAATATAAAGTTGAATATGTATATGCATAGTTACATATACTAATACCCAAAAAATAAAAAATTGTGCCTATTAAGTCGTTAGTACCTGTTAAGCCGCTAGTAGAATATAAATTGAATCAAACATTCATCAATATTTTATCTCAAAAGGAAAAACATGAGTTCTCAAAATTAATGTTTTGATATCACATGTAAGTAAGTAGTTGCTTACGCATGAACAAATTATCATAAACATGTATGTTCCAAGATCTAGAAGTCATGGTTTTTCACATAGTTTATAACAGAGTGTATGCTGTTCAACATCGATTTGAAAGAAGCATAGAAACTTCTACAAGAATACAACGTAAAGGATAATTATTCTCTCTCTTAACTCTTCCTTTATGCAACAATAGTGATGAAGACAATGTGTTTCTTGTGATTGGTAGAGAGAGGACAATATTCTTAATATATATAGACATTATGAGACACTTCCATTAAGTATCTCCAATAGTCATGTCTTTATATTCTATAGTCATATATTTACAAATGAATTGGTATCTATTCATAATAATGTATATTTAATATGACTATTCATAATTAGGGTGACTTTTTAACAAATTAACCAATAATAAATAAATTTAACATTTCTATGATTATTAAATCATTATATATGGGACATAATTCCTATAATAACTTATCGGGAAACACATAACCAACCCAGGGGCAATCTAAGAGGCTTATTGATTGGCTTATATATAGGACTATTCATAGTGCTTGGACAAGGGAGGGTTTTGGATAAGACCCTACTCAAGCTAATAATAAACCCACCAGGTTAAAAATAAATACATAAAGATAGAATATTCAATGAGGAGACCTAATATTTTGGTTCTCAAAAAATTATATCATTGATAAAAGAGCCCTTAAAAAAAACTTTATTTGCCTATTGATCTAAAAAAATCTAGGTCATTTGATAAATTCACCCAAAAGCTAATTGACCTCCATTTTTGTTAATATAAGTGATTACGTTTTTTGTTTTATACAAAGTTCACAATGTAGAACCACTATTTTAGTCCTAAAGAAATTATATTTTTCAAAAAATAACTCATTTGATGTCAAATTAACATTGTAGAACAACCATTTTAACTCTCAAAAGATCATATTTTTAACAAAAAATTCTTGAAAGAATTATTTGGGTGAATTTGTCATACAGATGGAATTTTAAAGGATCATGGATAAGTATAATTTCTTCCGGAGCTATTTTATTAGTAATACGATCTTTTGAGTGTTAAAATGGTGATTCTCCCATACTCAATATTGAGCATTTATTAAAGAAAAAAAAAAAGATTACCGAAAATTTGATGAATGAAATCCTGACAAGCTAGCAGATGCACTCAAAGCATATCTCCATATTTCCGTGGTGTCTCTGCTATACTTCTTCTTATGTTCAGCAAATGCGTTTCCATAGGTTCCCTTTTGATGCCGTACATCCGAGGGATCTACGTTGTAGAATAGAGGTACTACAATCTGTCCATATTTCTCTTTGCTGTCACATATCTTCACAAGCTCTTTCAAACACCAAGGCGAAGAAGCGTAGTCTTGCGAGAATATGATCAATGAAATCAATGATCTTTCAATTGCTTCAAGAAGAGCTTCTGATATTTTGTCCCCTCTCTCAAGCTTTTCATCCACAAAGGCAAAAATTTGCTTTCGAGAAAAAGCCTCGATCAAATGGCTAAGGAAGCCTTGGCGTATGTCTTTGCCCCTAAAGCTAACAAAGACATCATATTTTATTCGAGGAGCTGGGAAAGAAGAAGAATTAGATGACGCTGGATATGAAGAAGTGTTATCTGACATAGTAGTTGTGTCTGCACGGTTAACTTCGGAAATAAGGGAGAGACAAACAAATACAACATATATTATTTGAGAAACTCCGGAAAAGGAAGATCCCATTGTGCAGAAGAAAAAAGTGCAATCTGAGTTTATCTGTCTCCACACACTTTCAAGTTAAGGGAGCCGCATGATGTCTGGAAATTCAGTAAAGAAATGAAAAGATCAAACAACTTGAAACAGCTAAACTTTATATCTCTGTATCAAGTTCAAACATATATGAAGTTATACAAAGGGAGAGGAAGAATTGAGGATATATCATAATTAAGAACATACTGGATGTCTAGATTAGGATGCTTTCAATAGAAGGCCCTGATGTTTTGGCTTGAAGTTGTTTGAGATCAAAGTGGAATAATCCATTTATTTGGGCGAAAGCAAGAATCCATTTATTTGTCTAAATATCACCAATCATGCCACTGTGCCACATCGTTTTAGTAGATGAATTTTGACAAAAATTTTGGTTCTTTAATATTTTCTATAGGTAGAGGATTCAATTTTGACAGATTATTGATAAAACTAATGTATATACATTTCGGGTGCAATTTATTAATAAGAACTAATCAGGCAGCTATTTGATGAAAAGTAAACGAGCATGATGTGACTCGAGGGTTTACTTACTAATGGCTAACGTAAGTAGGGGATTATATATTAAAATTTCGCATTTTAATTTACTATACGAAGAACAGACAAGCATTGTTGTCATAAACTCTTAATAATGCATGCATGATTACCCATAATTTTTCAACAACAGACAAATTCAGGGTTATACATTTGTTAATTGATGGATTTCGATGGGTTCTAGTAAAATCTAAAAAATTGGGATGTGGATCACAGTGCCAAGATTATCATCTATAAATGCAACAATTTGCCTTAGACAACAAGCCATGCTCATATGGCCAAGGAAACCTTCTTATGTGTCTTTGTCCTTAAGACTAGCAAAATCATTAATTTTTATTTAATGAGTTGGGGTAGAGGATTATCTATCACCGGATTCGAACAAGCATACTTTGAAATTGTCTTCGTTTCTGCACCCTTAAATTATCAGATAAGCGAGAGCGAAAGAAAAAATAATCACTTTTTGAGAATGACAGGATGAAGAAAATACCATTGAATGGAAACAAGGGCACTCTGGCTCAACCATTGTTTTTGTTTATCTACCCCAGAAAAGTAAAGAAAAAAGAACTATGACATGGTGCATGACCGTTTATCTTCTGTCAAATATCCCAAAAGTTGATGCTTTAAGAAGGTCATGCCTGAGTTTAGGAAGATATTAGATATTATTTCTATTATATAAGCAATTTGTTAGATATTATTTTATATAGAATTATTAGATATTATTTAAGAAGTTGTTAATCATTACAATTTGAGTGCAAAATATAATAATGATATCTATTATTATTATTATTATCCCAAAAATTAGTGATGTATGTAGCATTATTGTAGGTAGCGTTATTATTATTATTATTAATTATTATTATTATTAGCAATGTACGTTGGAATAGTGTAGTGCTATATATATATATATTCAAACCATTGAATCGTGATATGCCTTCTCATTTTGAACAGCAAAAGGCAGTGGGCCTTTTAACACATTCAAGTCACGAACCGCACGCTCGGCGACCTCCAACGCGAAATGCGTTTTGTTAGGGTTATTTTTTCATATCACTAGTATATATTTAACACATTATAATACTCCTAAATATTCTTCTAAGAACCCTAGCAATCTAAGGATTTTTTCCTAGAGAAAAAAACGTGATTTCTCTCAATTTTCTCCAATTAATCTCTTCCGGTAAATGATCTTCATGAAATTTAGTCAATTTCTTCCTCTTTCCATTTAGTTTATGAGTTAGACCATGATCACAGGCTTTTCACATAACTTTCTTCCTCCCTACCATCCCAAACCCAGTTTGGGTGATAAAATTAAATTGTTTATGTTTTCATTATATTGTTTGGTAGTTATTGGTGTTATTCCTCCCAGAGAGTCAAGTTGTCAGTGGAAGTGCACTCCTAACTACCAACGGTGAGTGAGCAGTTGCTCATGGCTATATTTTAGCCATTAAAAGTACTTTATAAAATGATTATTATTGTTGTTATCATGAAAATCCTATTTTAGAAAATTCATGAGACCATTGTTTGATGCATGACTGCAGAAGATGTCACTAGTTCTAGTTATATTATATGTTAGAAATATTTGATTTTATTTGACATGTTGAAAATCTTATCACCAGAAAATAGGTTGATAGTTAACATGATTTTAAATATTATTTAATGATCATATATGAACAGTAGGCAAGATATCATAGGACGATTTATACAAATACTAGAAAATATTATTATTATTATCTATTTAGTACAATATGACCCAAGCTAGTTACCATAAAATAATTAAGAAGATGAAATAATTCATAACTGTTTGATAGTTACCATATGAATAGCAGTGAGAATAGCAAGAACAAGTATGATGTTCTGTAAATAATTTTAATCATTTATATAGAGCTCACCCAATATTAGAACTAAGTTAAACAACTAGAACATTTCCTATTAAAATAAGAAATAGTAGTGTTTAACATGATAAGATTTAGCCAGTTGATGAAGAGTAGTTAATAGCCAAGTTATACAAATAGAATAGTACATACTTATTATATATTGTATGAATGACAACTAGAATAATGTGAATGACCTAAGTAATAATTAAAGTTTAATTAATAGTTATTAGATAATATGATAGGACTTAGTTAGTTAATAGAAATTAACTAATAGCTTTTGCAACCTTTATGATTAATTTATGAATTAATTATTAAAGTATAAGAAGTGTTCAGTATAACAAGATTAGCTTCAGTTTTATGGGTATTATTTAACTATTATTAGTTTCTAAAATTAAGATTTACTTCTATAGCATGAGGAAACCCAACTTTTTAGAACTAATAAAATAGGTATATAATAATTAAATATTCACAGTTAAATTATAACACTCAAAAAATTATTTAAAAAATTAATTTAAACTTTATTAATGCGAATTTAAAAAATCTAACAAACATATAGCAATGATGAGGACGACCCAATGGATGAGTTAAAAAAAAAATTTGGCCGAGCTGAATAGTGATTTTCAGGCCTATAGATGAATAGTAACCATAGAACCGGGGCCAAAGGTGTCCGAGGCTAGGAGAACTAGACCCAAGGACCGAAATAGAATATTAGGTATAGAGCTCACATAGAGTATTAGGCATAGGGCCCACATAAAGATATTTTAAGTTTATCGGGTACATTGTTTTACCCGTTCGGTAAAGTTTCGAAGTGCGATTTTTAGCACCATAAAAGTTACTTAGTAGCCAAGTAACCTCTACCAATCACATCTTGCCAAATGGATGGCAAGCAAGTTTAATCTTGACATTTTATTTATTATATTTTACCTAGGAGCCAATATCTCATCTATTTGGTGGAATTTTGGTATGCGATTTTAACATTAAAAAAGCTACTTACTCACCAAATTAAAGTGATCCACTTATCTTGAACCAAGTGGATGGCAAGATTCATGATTTTTCTAAAGTGTTTGTAGATGGATTCTTGAGCTGAAAATTTTATATGATGAAGCTAACATGTCAAGGTGTTTTCAGTATTTTTCTTGGGACTTTAAAATGACTTTTATTATGTTTAAAAAAATTCAAAATCGAGACTAATGTGGTAGAGGTCTCGCGACCAATTTGGAGCACTAAATTTGTCTATTTTTGTCACTATATCAAATCGAATTTTTCTTTGAAAATTTTACAGGGTGTTGAGGACATATTGAAGTCCAACATTGAATTTTTGTATGACCTTATATATTCATTTGGTAGGGTAATAAAATTGAGACCTTTGGCTGTGACTAAAAATAAGTAGTTTCTTACCTTCAAATTTTTAGAATTTTGTTAACATAGTTAGGGAATGATTCTTGCTGAAATTTTTATAGGACCTTGGCGACACATCGAAGTGTCTTGGATAATTTTTGTAGCCTTGGATTTGGTCATTTGATCTGCAAACTGATCTGGCTACATAAGTGTGAAATTTGCCAATGTGCTAAAAATGTGCAAATACATCTAATTGATGATATAATGGCATTTTGTCTGGTATGACATGAATGCTTAATTGTGAATACTTGAGCATGTAAGATATAGGAATACATGCTAGAAAAAGTAAAGATTGGTTTATGAAGAATGAATGAGATCCCCTTTGGTATGTCATGGACATGAAAAGATAAGAAAAATAGAAGATCCCCTTCGAGGTACCAAGGGCACGTAATGATGAGAATGGTATAGATGAAATCCCCTTTGACTTGTCAAGGGCACATAAAGAAAACGAGACCTCTTTTGACTTGTCAAGGGTACATAAAGAAAGATGAGATCCCTTTCGACCTATCAAGGGCATGTGAAGTTAAGAAAGATACCAAAATTAAAGAAAGATACTGCATTTATCATATGCATACACATAATTTAGTAAATTATTTGTCTAGAATGAATTGTTATGATGTTGAGTCCTGTGACATATGTATAGTAAGTGATTGAAGGTTTAAAAGAAACTCACTTCAAAAGAATGATTTTGAACTTTAAATGAACCATGGTTATGCAATGCATGATCACATTTTCTTAATAAACCAAAGTGGCTGGAACGATGACAATGACGTGGATTTATCTTGCTATACCTTTTGGGGATGCCCTAGAATTTTAGAATTCTCACCCCTATGTGTTTGTGCTCCCATGTTGTTTCCAGGTTGATTCAAAGAACAATGGAGCTGTTACATGAAAGAAATTGGAATTTCAGTAGTTTAGTGTCTAAGGCTTGTATCAATTGTACGTAGTCATATGTTTATGTATATAAATATAATAGAGAACATATGTGTATTAAAACTCATAGAAGATATTCCTTTTGTATTTGACTTTGTATTCAATAAATGTTTGTTTCTTTGTTATATATCTTAATAGAATCACAAATTAGTTACTTCACAATTTGATAGATCTTAATAATTAAGAAATGTCTACTAATAAGTAACAACTCCTAAGTATAATGTCATGACTTAAGGGTGTTACATAAATCATTGATATTATTAACGGCGTAACTGTTGATGTTACAAGTGGTTAGTAGACAGTATAGCATGAACAGTTTCTATGACATGATGTTTAATATCTAAATTGTTATCTCATAAGTCGCGAGTAGAATAGGGAATAATTTTCAGTTTTCGAATTTATTGCTGATTCAGTTAACTTATGTATGTTGAGATCAGTCTAGTAGAATTCCAATTTGTGTCAAAAAAATCATTAACCTTGGTATGCCTGGCTGCCAGGAGGCAGTGTACCAAGTGGCCATAGAGGCAATCTTATGAGATGTTAACCATGGTATGCCTAGCTGCCAAGGAGGCGGTATACTAAGTGGCAATGGAGGCAATCTTATAAGTCATCAACCTTGACATATCTAGCCCATGGAGGCGGTATACTAAGCGGCCATGGAGGCAGACTTTTATGATTCAAATATACCATAGGATACGGCTCCTAAGAGGACAAACCCATAAGTAAATGCTTACAAAATATGAATTTAGTTTTAAGCTAAATTGCTTTAAGCTAGAATTTAATTAGTTAAGTCAAAGATCGAATTGCATGTATGTAAATATCATTATTATGTAATCATTTTCATTTCCATGTTGCTTGTATTATTATTATGTAGTTCCTTGTCGTCCCATATAGCTGTGAGTGGCTACTATTCATTGAGTTTTGATAAACTCACCCCACTTTTTGTTCCTTCCCTATAAATACAGCTCCAAGATTTAGTGCACCACAAGATCCTCTTTAGTAGTGTTGTAGCTTCTTTTGTTGAGCTTCGCTTCAGAGTGAGACTTACTATAGGTTCATGTCAGTTTAGTAGTGCTCCAATAATTATATAGGCAGATCCGACATGCATAGTTTTTATGATTATTTATATGACCTCTAGTTAATTTATTAATTATGTTTGTCTTCGGCCCATATTATAGTTATCATGCAGTTTTATATTCAAGATTTATGTTTTCGAAACATTTTCATAATTATGGAATTTAGTAAATTTTGAGATGTTTGGAATATATTCTTATTATTTATGCATATTAGTCAGTCATGTTACTATAGACTTTCATGGGGACCCAATCCCTCACGTTTCGATTACATTCTCTAGGCCGGTCATGATAGCTAATTTAGGTTGTTGTTTATTTCAGTCATTTGTCAATGTCATTTACATTTAATTACATTTGGGCCACATTTGGGTAAGGGATAAGCTGTGAAGGGATTACTTCTGAATAAATTCTTCAATTAATAATACCTCATCAAGTTCCAATAACATGTATTACATAAAGATTTTATTGGTACAAAATATTTGAAAGTGATGTTAATGTGGATGACTTGCTCCACAGAAAATTTTCACAAAATAGAGATGAAAACTTGGAGGAAATGGAGTAATAATTACAAATTTCAAGTTCTTATATGAAAATTGTTGATAAGGCAAAAGGTCGATAATGGTTCAACATCGATGTCCACTATGAATAGGATCCTTAGGGAAAGCATGAGTCATTGTGGACTTGGGAAAAATATGATGATGATGATTGTTGTATGCACATAGAAGCATTTTGGGTGAGTGTTGAGTATGCATTGACACAAGTTGTAAAAGACTTTGCTAGTATTTGAGACCAAAGCTTTGCAGGCTCAAGTTGAGAATGTGGGTAGTTAGCGGATGTCTAGGAGTTAGTATTGTAGTCAACAATGAATCTCACTCACGAAAGTCTTTCACAACATGGGTAGAGTAACAAATGCAGAGATCTTGTCAAGGAAGCAATCTAAAGCTCTAGTAACCGTCGAGATAAGTGTCAGGAAAACTTATTTTCATGGTTATCTATAAATAAGAGGCCTTAGCCTTTCATATTTAGTTAGTTGACTCTAGAATCACACTCTCAAAGGTTCAAGTCACTCTAATGCCAAGAACAAAGACAACAAGAGTAAATATCATTCTTGACTCACTCAATATCCTTTCAGTTCCTAGCATTAGCATTTCATTTTCATGCACTTTGTTTCAATTGATTTCTTGTCTATCTTCTTCAATTCATTGTATTTTGGTAATTATTATATGAAAATCATTACTCAATCTGGTTTGATTGTGATTACCTTGCTAATATTGAAAAACACTTGAACTTTGAACAATTTAAGTTTTGTTTGTGTTATAATACCCTAATTTTTAACCTCTTGCACTTAAGTCGTTTTAAGGTTAATTACTAGTTGTTACATTATATGATCTTATTATGCATTAATCTGATTTGAAATAGGTTAGCTGGAAAATACGTGTAATTTTTTTTTTGGAAAACATTCAAGTAAAACTTGAGCCTTGTGCATGAGGCATAATAACTAATTACACTTATTAATCATGAAAAACATTACATAATGATAAACACTCATTCGTGATCATAATCATACATGGAGATAATGTATTATAATGCCTTAGATCCACGTGTCCTTAGATTAGCCTAGTATGGCCTTAGGGTCTCAGAAGAACGGAGGTTGTTGCCTACCTCCTCAAATTAGAAAATTAATTTAATGCTAAGTTGTACAAAAAATGTAGTAAATGACACAATCTAGGTCGTCTCTTAAGGAAGCCTTATCACTTAGTTGGAAAATTGGGGGCTTTTAAGAGTGAAATTAAAGAGCTTGAAATTAAAAGATAATAACAACAGTGAAGAATGCATTAGTGTAAGGTATTCCTAGGATTGGAATTAATTATCATTGATTAAATATTGAATGCATTAGTGGCTATTAGTAATTACTTACTAGCAGTTCTACTAGTGATTAATCGATCCCTAGAATTTGACCAATGAAAATAACCAATAAACAAGATCTCAATTTAATTGGAAATTATAGTGATTTAAGGTATCAATTGCTATAGCCTGTTGCCAATTGGAAGGTTAATTCTAATATTCTCTCTTAAACATAAACCAATAGATCTATCGATTTATACTTAAAGGATTTCCCTAAACAACAATTGCTAATTTGGTTATCCAAACAAAAATTATAGCTATCACGACAATAATTATAAGAATAGAAACTGAAAAATACTGAGAAAACTAATGCATTCAATATAAACAAAGGAACTTAAATGTCATCCCAATATATCCAAAAATCCCTACACTAGTAAGAGAAATCTACTCTTCTATCTCTAGAGGATTACAATCAATGAATCTAAAGAGTATCTGGAAATAATAGCAACAATCCTTGCTACCATCCACAAGAACAAAGCAATTCACCTATGAAATCTCTAAGAGAAAGAATAGAAAAGAAGAAAATAGAGAGAGAATAATAGAAACCTAAAATCTGCAACCTAAGATGAATCAAAAACTAGGGTAAAAATTTGTGTCAATCCCTTAAGTATTGCTCTATAAAATGGGCCAAAGTGGAGCCCAAAAATAGATCAATTAGCTGTTAAAACACTATCGTATAAGCGCCAATGCTAAATGATCACTGTAATGCTAAATGAACACTGCATCTCCTTGAGTTACAATCTTTAAAGTCATTTTTAGGTGTTGTTGCGCGTTAGCGCTCTTTGGACAGAATTGACATCTTTACATATTTGATCACTTTTGACCCCTTAAGCATCCGAATTTGTCCTTGGCACTAGAAATAGAGATTGTAGCCTTTTGAATAAGCTTTCCAACGCCACCCAAATCATCTCAATTGGGCATAGCTCCAATTGCAAAAATACTAATTAGAGGTCGAGTTGGACGGCATGAGGACATTAGCAACTTTTAATCTTGCAACTCGATTTTCACCAAGATGTTTCTTAGAATTGGTTTTTAGCTAAACCTGAAAGTTTTAGAGGACTTCTTGAGCTTCCAAAACATCTTTATTTGTCTTAATCCTATCCTTATAGAGAGAGATATATATAGATTTTCCATTACAATGATTTTTGCAAATGTACTCAAATGAGTTCAAGAACTCTTCTATTTGCTCCCAAATTCTCCTAAATTGATTGCAGCTATATGTTCCATGAAAACAGTTTCCAGTCTTGTTCTTGATATTTTGCACTCAATTCAAAGCTCCTGGATACAAAAATCGTACTCAAAGAGACAAGTTAAATGCAACAGGCTCTAATCCAATAATTATTTCAAAAAATCATGCAATAGTCAATGATTCTATAAAAAATGTACAATGAGGCACAAGTCAAAATCCTAATTAATTACATCAATAACATAGTAAAACTCATGTAAAAAGCTAAGAATTAAAAGCAAGATAAGTGGTATAAATGTCCCTTATCAAACTCCTCCATACTTAAGCTTTCACATGTCCTCTTATGGAAATCAAATCAGACTAAGGCATGGATGAAAAGCAATATACAAGGATTATACTAGACTCTTAACTCTAAAAATGCATGATGCATGAAAATAAATGACAATACACTAATCCAATAAACCTAGAGGGACAACAGTAAGCTTTGACACCAATAATCAAGAGGATCTCAACAAACAAGGCATGAACAACAACATAACATAGAAGGTAGAATCCACATATGATGCATGGATCAAATACAAAAATCCTCCCAAAATCAATGTTTGCCACTTATTCACTCAAATGTTTTGGGTTATGATGCACACTTAATCACCTCAAATGAAAATGCATTACCATAAGCTTGCTACGGGTCTCATTCTCCATTTTGTCATACACACATGCATACTGAATCAAGAGGACTTACCTTTGGTTGTAATAGGACTTAGGTGAAGGTGGATAAATATATAGGCCAATGGGCTAGACCTCAAGTCAAAGGAGAGCAAATGCATACACCAAAAGCACAAGTGCTTAAGGGTACACTTTGTCCATCTTAATCACAATTATAGGCCTTTAATTTCAATGTGACACACCTTCAACTAAACTTTTTTCATATTTTTTTTCAATCAACCTTGCATTTTTTTCTCTTTTTTTTTTATTTTCTTGGTGTGCCACTTGCTGTATTTTGGGTACACATTGTTTCTCCCCACACTTAAATTAGAGTATGTCTTCATACTCTCACATACTTATGCTCCATATATAAGAATTTGTACAAATGCTCTCCTAAGCCTAAAATGTTGTAAATTTTCATGGTTTTTCACTTTTGGCTGAGGATATGCTAAAATAAAAGAATGGGCAATAAGGCTCAAAGAGATTAAGCGTGGTAACATGCAAAAGGTGGCTATATAGGCAAGTAGCTAAAATAAGAAAAAAATATCTCAATCATATTCAAGCAAGCACATGGAAACATATTTTCAAATAGGACTCTAAGCAAGTTCTATAATGCAAATCCAAAGGGAGAAACACACATGAACAAATAAGGATGACACATGATAGTCCAATCAAAGAGCTAAAAATCTCACAGGTAAAATTGCATATACTCAATCCAAACAATGTAACACCCTAATATTTAACCCAACACATCTAGGACGTATTAAGATTAACTATTAGTTACTACTTCCTTTTGAACATCATTTGTAAAATAACTTAGCGGAAAATATAGATAATTTTTTTTTTTTGAAATGGAATATGTTAAACAAAGTGCGAGCCTCCGCGTATGACATAAACGAAACGTAAAGCGGAAGAGCAAATAAACCATACAAGACAAAATCAATAAAGAACACTTCAATCATGAAAACATTCATCATAACATTAATTAACATAGTTTAGTACATAACCGCTGGAATATAAAAGAAATGCATAAAGTCTTACCCATATACGTGGGCAGAGCTTGCAGTACATAGAGACTGGAAGTACATAAACGGAAAGGAAAATAAAAGCAAGTACATGGTAAATCCCCAAAAGATAAGACTCCCAACTATCACTACCCTCACCCTCTACGCCTCCTGATGGTGCTGATCCTTGGATGGGGAGATGTAGCCCACGAATGACGGAGCTCCTCAGATGTAGCCCAACGAAGCGGAGATCTAGGCATGGGAATCGAGGGAACGGCGTGGCCTCCTCTGGATGTGGTCGCCTGCTGTCGAACACGCCTCGCATGCCTCGGCTGGGTGACAGTGTCCTCGCTACCTCCACCGAGATCCATAGGGAACGAAGAGGAAGAGCCCTCCGAAGGATCGGCATCCGATCGAGAACAGGGAACATACTCGGGTCTGGGTACCGCCGATGAAAAAGGATGGCACGGCGGTCTGCTCGTCTCGGGTCACGTCCTCTCAAAGATCAGGTCGTCGTCAAAAGGTGAAGTCGGATTGAAGTGATAGCTGGAGACGGGGAAAGCAAATGGGCGTCCTACATACACAAAAACGCGCACCTCACAATGACCCTGGAAGTGGTAGGCTGATGCTTGGGGTCATAGTGCACCTCCCAAGTGGGCGGGTCAATGAAGATCACGAACGACGCCATCGATGTCTGAAGACGTAACGAAAAGAAAAACAAAGAGAGGGGTGGGAATCTTGCTAAAGAATCTCAGTAGGGAAATCCTCTATCCTAGTGTCATCGTTTACATCCCAAGAACCTTGGGTTTATTATGAAAAGGTTAAACATGCATAGGTTCATTATGAAGTTTCGCAGAGTTAATTATCCAAGGTCCATGTCTTTTATCATGAATCTTAATGCATGTATGCAGTATAGCGAAACATGAATGCATGGCAACATTTTAGGCAAACCAACAATAATCAATCAACATATAAGTGGCATGTAACTTCTCTTGAACATCATTCTTCTTTCTCAATCTTGTGACACCAAACATCATAATAGTAACCGCACCCCTTAAACTAGGCTATGAGCTCATACCTTAACTAGTCGTTACTAGTTCTTACTTATCCTCTTGATAAGCGAATCATAAACATAATAATAATCATTATAATCCCGACTCCCGAGTACGGGTAGGGGCCTAAAGATCACCCATCATGGGACTTTTTCCTTCTTCGAAACGCATCGACTGATTAAAACTAGCGACTTTGTCCGCTTGGCAGGCTAATGTCGATGTCCTCACGGTTTCCTTCCTCACCGGAGCAGGAGAAGTACATTTCAAGTGTGTGACATTAAACATCTTATTTTTCAAAACTTTCTTAAGTCTCTCAAATTTGACGGAAATTCGACAGCATAACGACTACGCTTCGGATTTCCTCAAATTTGAGTCATGCCACATAATTCAATCACACATATAATTCTCATGGAACTTTTTCAATCAATAACTTTCTAGTTCATGTGAGCATAATCTTCTAACTCATTCATATTTCGAAACCTCATGCATCTCAAAAACATGGCACAACACTTCATCATATCAACATGCCAATTATACACATGAAGTTTCATGCTTGAGACATTAACATAATCGCATCATTAAGAATATGCACACACACGTCCTCATGCTCACATCACGCCTCCTATCTCATATTGTCTTATGCTTTGGCCCTTACGGGTTTTAAACTTGTGTTCCAATTATCCTAATCTTCATTATGGAATTTTATAACACCTAAGGGATCATTACCGATAATTTTCTCTAATGTTTATGATTTATGACATAACCAAACAACTCTTAGTAATTTTGGGTAGAATTTTACCTCATGATTACGGGGTCCTAGAATCTTCGTTTTTGACCCTTTCTAAGTTCCGTCTTCGCCTAAGGCTCTATAATTAACTTCTAAACCAATTATGAGGGATTCCTACACATATCCACTCATTATAACCCATTTTTCTTAAGTCTAATTATGCTGGAATAGAATTACAAATTTTGTGCATCTAAGTGTTCTAGATTTCACAATTTAAGTCCTTTCTAGTTACTTATTCTTTCCTAACTTCTCTAAATCATTCCTTACTTCACTCAAACATAATCTTAGCATCTTAACTCCTCAAAACAGAATTCATACAGTGGCCAAGCAACAAAATAGAAACCAAGAGTGTATATCACACATAATCGCATACAATCATGTTATAAGTGCATATGAGTTACTAGTTTTCTCGGAACAATTTCAGGAGCAAAAATGGTGTTCTAGTAATCGATTACATGTGCCTGGTAATTGATTACCAGAGGCTAAATTTTGTTCTGGGTTCAAAGGACAACGGGTAATCGATTACATAATATGGTAATCGATTACTTTAGGCTAAAACTTTTTTTCAGGAAATGAAGAACATCATAGTAATCGATTACACAATTGGTAATCGATTCCAGGTTTTAAAGACCAATTCTGGGCATGAAGAATAGCCTTGGTAATCGATTACATTGTCTGGTAATCGTTTAGAACCAAAAACCCTTCGAAAATAAATCTGGTAATCGATTACATAAGCTGGTAATCGATTACCAGAACCTAGGAATTTGAGAAAATATGATTTTTGACATATTTCAAACTATTTAAACACCTTGAGTCCTCATAAAACATTTTTCCAACATTTTCTTGAAATCATCCTCACATTTTACAAAATCAAAATAATCATTGTATCGTAACTAAAACACATTCACTTATCATGGTTAAAATTTCCATTTGAAGATACTTAGGGCAAGTCTTTGAGCTCTAGAGTATTTAGGTGATAACATAATCTTAAACATGCTATGCACTTCATTTTACTCTTCATTACAAAGTAAAGTGAGAGTATAAAATAAATATGAGATGCAACCTCCTTATTATCTTTAAAGATTAAGTGATGACTTGAAATATAAACATGAAATGCAAGCTTGAGAATTTAAACATGATAATGCAAGTTCATTTATTTATTCTTATGAGATTAGTGATGACATCAAAATAAACATGAGAAGCAACACATAAACTTAAATATGAATGCAACTTGTTTTTATCTTAACTAGAGCTCTACAAGACTTTAGAGGAACATCAATAGCCTTAACCCAACATGTATCTTAACAATGGAAGATGAGCTTTAGAGTTCTTAACACCAAGTCTTCAAAGAAGACTTTGGTTTTGAACTTCATCATCAAGCTCAAGAAAGTAGATTAAAACAAGAATCCATTTTAACAAAACAAACACAAATAGAACTACTCATATTCTTTATTTTATTGCTCATGGGCTTCAATCTAGAGTAAGACTCTTAGAACGGCCGACCAACTTTAAGGTTGGCAAGGGTAAGCTTAGAGCTCTTTGAAAACATAGGATTAATTTTCTTTAACAAAACTTTTGTGATTTACTTAATAACTTTAGCAAACTTTGTTCAAACAAAGGAAAAGAAACCGAAATCTCTAAAGGAAAAGGAGAAGGAAACCAAAATTATTCAAGGGAAAAAGAAAAGGAACCGAAAATAAAACCAAGGAAAAGAAAGAAACACAAGCATGTATGGTCCAAGACCAAGTTGTTTCAAGCTTTAGAGGTTTCTCACAAGACATCAACAAGTCATTTTCTTGAAACCTCATCATCAAGCTAAAGTTTTTCTTATAAAAAGGCCTCATGGTCGAAATGAAAAAGAGAAGAGGAAAAAAGTTTGAACCAAGAGGAAACTAGAACTTTTCTTGAAAAAAACAAGTAAAAATTTAAAAACAAACCCTACCTAAAGAAGTATTCAAGAGAGGAAGGAAAGCTTTGTTTCTTGAGAGGAAAAGAGAAAGAAATCCTTCTTGAATTCTTGCTAAAAAACTCGGCCAAGGAGGAGAGAAAGGAGCTCTTTGTGTTTGGGAAGAAAGTTTGAAATTTGCTCAAGTGTGTAAAAGATCCTAAGGGCTTTCAAGCTAGTGTATTTATAGAAGATTGAGAGCTCATGGATGGCCTTGAAGGAGGAAGGGTGGCCGGTCACTTTGAGGAAGAAGGAGAGAAGAAATATCTCTTTGATTGGTATGGTGGAGAGCATGGGCAAGGTATGGTGAGGTATGGGTTTGGGTATGGCTTAAGGAATGGGCTTGGAGTGCAACAAAAATCAACATGTGACACCATTTTGGGGGGAATTTCAGCCAGCATATCAGCCAAGGGGGATGAGATTTTGTTCATGTAATTGTGGTTTAGTGATGTGTTTAGGTGTTTCTTTGATTAAGGTTTTGGTTAGGAGTTGTAAGAAAGTGTTTAGGTGAGGTAATGACCTAATTAAGGTTGTCAAGACTTGATTAGGAGGGTAATCTTACTAGATTAACAAATTAAATTAATTTTCTTAGTCAAATGAGGTATGGCACAATTCCTTAATTTAAGGAATTGGAGAGAGAAATACTATTCAAGATTCCATGACTAGGAATCTTGAATTAAAGAATGCAATTAGAGTTTATCTAAGCAATCTTAGGTCCTAATTAACCTTAATAAATTATTTTGACTCTAGATTAATTATCAAAATAAATTAATCTTTGATTAGAGCCTAATATTGCTTAGGTTTGCTTAATTGCGTCATTAGGCTCATGTATACTGTTCTAGGGGCAAAATGGTAATTTTGCACTAAAACTGCCCGGGACCTTCCGGATAACTAAACATCAAACATCACTTAAAAACATCATTCCAAACTTCCTGGAAAAGTTCGAGCTCAAACGGCACCTTTTACCCGTGTAGAACACGGAAGGGTATTTTGGTCATTTTGAGCCGAAAGTTAAAATGAGATTTTCACCTCGGATATCAAACATAACAAATATAATCCCCTTTAAACATTGAGTTGACCCATTCAAGGATGTCGGCAACTGCCTTGAATTCGGGTAAAATGACCTCAGGGCATTTCGGTCATTTATACTCAAACGGTAAAATTGAGACGTACAAACAACATAGTGAATTATCAATGATGCAATACAAAATAAAGTCATTGCCAAGCAAGTCAATAAAGTGCTTGTGGTATAAGCCTATGCATGTAACCTCTAAGGTGTCAAAGGAATAGTGTAGAACGCAAACAAAAATAAATATGATGCAAAACTCAAAACTAAAATTAAAATAAATAAAATGCAGAAAAATAAAAGAGAAAAGCAAAGAAAAACCTCATGGTGGGTTATCTCCCACCCAGCACTTTGTTTTAATGTCCCTAAGTTTGATGTTAGGACCTCATGGAAGGTGTGCGGTTTCAACCCCAGATAGGCCATTTGAGCCCCAAATCCTTAGGGACTTCATAGAGGTGCATGACAAGTGCGATAAATGTCATACCAAATCATCATGGGGTTCTCCATATTTGTCATATCACTTGAAACACCAAAGAGATGATTCAGAATGCTAAATAATCTCTTTGTTGACACTTTGTTTAATTTTTCTTAAAGTTTTCTCAATCTAGAACAAGAGGTATCAAATTTCTAGTAGATAAGGAACGCCTCATATGAACAATCATTTTCTTTTGAGAATAAAATAGGCAACATAAAATAAAATAAAAAATAGTACATATATAAAAATAAAAAACTTAAATAAAATAAAAATAAAAATAAAAGTAGTAAAATAAACAACTAAGTTCTAATGCCTCCCCAACAATGGTGCCAAAATTTGCAAAAGTGTTGCCTACCTCGTCAAATTAGAAATTTAATTTAATGCTAAGTTGTATAAAACATGCAGTCAAAGGCACAACCTAGGTCATCTCTCAAGGATGCCTTATCACTTAGTTGGAAAATTAAGGGTTTTGAAGATTGAAATTAAAGCAACTAAACTTAAAAAATAATATCAACAAGATAATAGCAATAGTGAATAGGGCACTAGTATAAGGTATTCATAGGATTGGAATTAATTATTATTGACCAAATATTGAAACCATTAGTGGCTATTAGTAATTAATTCCTGGCAATTCTAATAGTGATCAATTGATCCTTGGAATCTAAATAATGAAAATAACCAATAAATGAGATCTCAATTTAATTGAAAATTACAGTGATTTAAGGTACCAATTGCTATAGCCTAAGCCAATAGAATGTTTATTCTAATATTCTCCCTTAAACATAAACTAATAGATCTACCATTTATGCCTAAAGGGTTTCCTCAAACAATAATCGCCAATTTGGTTATCCCAATAAAAATTATAGTAATCATTACAATAATTATAAAAATAGAAACTGAAAACATTGAGAAAACTAATATATTCAATATAAACAAAGGGTCTCAAATGTCATCCTAATTCATCCAGAAATCTCTACACTAGTAAGAGAAATGTACTCCTCATCTCTAGAGGATTACAATCAACAAATCTAGAAGAGTACCTAGAAATAATAGCAATAATCCTTGCTACCATCCACAAGAACAAAGCAATTCACTTATTGAATCCCTAAGAGAGAGAGAGAGTAGAGAAGAAGAAGATAGAGAGAGAAGTAGAGAGAATAATAGCACTGAAATCTGCAACCTAAGCTAAGTCAAAAACTAGGGTAAAAGTAATGTCAATCCCTTAAATACTACTTTCTAAAATGAGCCAAAGTAGGGCCCAAAATATATTAATTGGCTATTAAAACGTCATCGCATGAGCATTGCAGCCCTAAAGCAGCGTTCGCGTGAGTTACACTCTTTAAAGTCATTTTTAAGGTGCAAGTTGAGTGTTGCTCTCAATTTGGACATAATTAACGTCTTCACATATTTTTATCATTTTTGGCCCTTTAAACATCTGAATTTGTCCTTAGCATTAGAAATAGATATTGTAGCTCTTTGAATAAGCTTGCCAACTCCACCAAAATCACCTCAATCGAACATCTATATCTCTAGATATTGTGAAAATACTAATTAGAGGTCAAGTTGGACAGCATTAGGATATCAATAACTTTAATCTTGCTACTCGATTTTCACTAAGATGCTCTTAGAACTAGGTTTTGAGTTGAACATGAAAGTTTTAGGGGACTTCTTAAGCTTTCCAACACATCTTTATTTGTCTTAATCTGATCCTTGTAAGAGAGATACCTATTTTCCATTACAATACTTTTTGCAAATGAGCTTAAGAACTCTTCTATATTGCTTCCAAATTCTCCTAAATTGATTGCAGTTACAATGTAACGCCTCAATTTTGCCGAGTGCGAAAATGACCAAAATGCCCTGAGGTCATTCTGCTTGAAAATAAAGGACGGCCGGACAGAGCGATCCTCAAGGGGTTAGTCTAATGTTTGAAGGGGATTAAATGTGTAATAGATGTGTTAGAGATGAAAATCTCAATTTCCTGGTTTTTCCCATATGTGAAATTCCTAAGTACCCTGAGGTAATATAATGCGGGATTAAGTGACAGATGAACCCAGCCATACCAGGGAATTCGAAAATGTTGATGATAAGTGTCGATATCTGAAAAGTCCGAGTGGTCCCTGGGAGTCCTTGTGTGAATTTACGTCTTTGCCCTTGATTGGTGATAAATGAGCCTAACTAAATGATTAATGTAATACATGCAATATTAGGCTCTAATTAAAGATAAATTAATTTTAATTAATGATTTTGAGTCTAAATAATTGTTTGAGGTTAATTAAGGCCTAAGATTGCTTAAGAAAGATCAAATTCCCTTCTTAAATCAAAGATATTGTGTCATATCAAGCCAAATAGTATTTTCTCTCTCCAATTCCCTAAATCAAGGAACATGTTGGAGTTTGAATTTCAAACTAATTGAGTTTAATTCAAACTAAGCAGGCAAGATCACTCCTAATCATGTCTTGAAAAGCCTTAAACACTTGGTTACTAATCCAAACACCCAATTACTAATTTCTAACTCATTCTTTAATCAAATCTATCTCTAAATCTACATCCAAAAACAAATCAAAAGTAAAAACTTCCCTCCCATGGGCCATGAAGGCTAATCCCCTCCCCCTTTTTCCATCATATTTTGATTTTCATAAAATCCCAAAACACTCCAAAGAACTCTCATTTGTTGCCATTCATTTTTGTTACAAGTCTTGCTCCAAAAAAATCCTCTCATTTCTCTCAACTCAAACTCCTATCTTCTTCCTCTTCCACCTCCATCCTTAACCTTCTCTCAACTATAAGCCACCACACCTCCACCTTAGATTAACTTTCAAACACATAACCTTTCCAAGACTCAAGATCAAGCTTCCTCATTTTCAACTAAAAAAACAACTTGGTAAGGATTTTGTTTTGAGTTCTTCTCTTATTTCTTTTCTTCATTTTCAGATTGTGATGATGGATTCAATGGTTGAGTTGTTGTTCTTCTTCTTTCCTTTTTGGTTTAAATCTTCCTTTTTATTTCTTTCTTTTTTGATTTTGGATATTGATGGATGATTGAAAACCATGGCTTGATGATGAGAGATCTTGATGGTGGTTTATATACCACCATGTGCTTGACCTCTAGAGCCCAGGTTTTGGTTTATTTTGTGTGGTTTTAAAGAATGATAAAGATGAAATGTTGTTGGTTCTTTTGAAATATTTCCTTTCTTTGATGTTCAAGGCTATAGCTTGATGACAAGGGTTTCTTGATGTTGATTTCACAAGGGTATGGAAAAATGGTTTATTGTTGGTTGTCTTGTTGGGTTTTCTTTGAGCTTGATGGTGAGTCTAAAGAAATGAGGTTTTTGGAACCATGGTGCCAAGAGACTCTAAAGCTCATTTCCATCTTGTTAAGATTGAATGGGGTTGAGAGTTTGATTCTTTAAAGTCTTGAAATGAGCTCTAGCAAGATATAAAAAAAATGGATTTGCATCATGTTTATATTTCAAGCTCTTGCATCTCATGTTTATGTTTCAATGCCTTGCATATCATGTTTATTTTCAAGTCATCACCTTATATCTTAAAGACTAAAGAAATCGACTTGCATTTCCATGTTTAAATTTCAAGCCTTGCATTTCATGTTTATATTTCAAGTTATCACCTAAACTTTGAAGACTTAAAAATGAACTAGCATCCTCATATTTATATTTCAACTCTTGCACATCATATTTAAATTTCAAGCAATCACCTAATAATGATAAAGATATAAAATGAGGTTTGCATAGCATGTTTATTATTCTTGTCATCACCTAAACCCCTAGAGCTCAAAGACTTGCCCTTGTATCTTAAAATGGAAATCTTGATCATGGCTATTGAATGTGTTTAGCCATGATATAATGTTGGATTTGTTTTCTTTTGAGACTTGAATCTTGCTTTTATGATGTACAAAGTTGTAGCAAAAAGCTTGTTTTAATTTGTAAAAATGTAAACCCAATTTCAAAAGGAATGTTAGAATGATGTTCTAAAATGATCTTGAAGAGAAAATGTAGCTTCGAATGTGTCAAAACTTTGATTTCTCAATTTGAAGATTCTAGTAATCGATTACCAGCCCATGTAATCGATTACCAGGATGATTCTTTGTAAACGGAACAAGTTCTTGACCCTCGTAATCGATTACCATAATGTTCTTCATACAGGAACAAGGTTTTGGCTTTGGTAATTGATTACTAGTTCATGTAATCGATTACCATGATGTTCTTTGTGCCCAAAACAAGTTTTTGGTTCTAGTAATCGATTACCATGCTCATGTAATCGATTACCAGGATGCTTTTTGAACCCGGAATAAGTTTTTAATTCTGGTAATTGATTACGCACATGTAATTGATTACCAGAACCCCAAATGTGCAAATAACTGTGTTCTAAATGAGATAAAGTGGATTGGTGACCATATACACTTATGTGTTGAATTGTGTGAATGATGATTCCATAGTATGCTATATATATATCCATGCCACTACCCGTATGTGGAAGTCAAGGAAGTAAGAGGACCAAGCTAATGCATATGCAATGCTTAGGACCAGTCCTTGACTTCGGCATACTAGATAGTGGCATGGATATATATATATATATATATATACAAGATAAGATGCATGTTTATGTGATCAATGACATAATGATTTGTGGCATGATGAGATTATGATTATATGATTAAGATGCATGATTTATGAGGTTTTACGAGCATGAAACATTAAAAGATAAGTTATGATTATGTGCTCATGTTTGCATCTCTAAATAACATGATAAGATTAAAGGTGACATAAGACACATGGAAATGATCCTCTAGACTCCAGGAATTAATGGTTATGAGAAGTGATCCAAAGAGGTGATCCTTTAGACTAAAAATTAATGGTTATGAAAGGTGAACCTATGCCCCCTAACCCGCACTCTGGGAGTCAAGAATTTGGCTTATCAAGAGGATAAGTATAAACTAGTAATGACTAGTTAGGTATGAGCTCATAACCTAAAAACTCTAAAAAAGGGAAAGTATTAGGGTGGCCCCATGGAAAAGAGAATGAGAAGTTAAGTCACCTAAAAGAACAATGAGGAAAGACAATGCTAAAAGAATTTACATTCTCTATGTTACACCCACTTAATATGATTCTATGATATTTTGCTTAGGGCATTGACATGCATCCATGATTTAATATGCTGCACTCATATATTAAGACTTATGCTAAAAGATACGGTCTTCGGCTAATAATTTTTTGAACTAAATAAATGAACTTTATACATGCCCAACACTTTCATAAATGAAACCGGAGGTTCCTAGGACGTAGATGATGACACATATTAGGAGGCGAAAACCCTATTGAGATTCTTGTATAAGTTTCTTATCCCTTTTCTTTTCTTTCCATCTCGTCTTTAAAGGTCAATGGCAACCTTCGTGATCTACGTTGATGCTCCCACTTGGGAGATGCACTTCGATGCTGCTCACAGACATATCACTTCGTGGGTCGATGTGTCGTTTTTTGTTTTCATAGAATGCTCTTTTGCACACCCGGTTACTAGCTACAGGTTCTCTACCGCTACTCCATTTTCTGATGGCCTCATTTTTTAGCGTGCTCGTCCTCGTAGGGAGCGGATCCGCCCACTCGCCATGCTACTTGCTGTCTCGGACATCCTGGTCTACATGCCATGGTCACCTCCTTGCCACCTCGAGCCATGGTCGGACCCATCCTAGGATTCACCCACCTAACTCTCCTCTGATAGTTCTCCGCCACCATTCCTATGATGATGGAGGTTGCTAGTGACAGGGAGGCTATAGTCACGCAACCAATGAGAGGAGCCATACCTATTCATAGAGGAGCCACCTGACCTTGCCAAGGTGCCTTTGCTTGCCCTGCCCACTATCTTGCCACACCCGATGAGCTGGCCCGCTAGATTGGTTACCTCCGTCTCTCCAGGAGCGGAGTAGTAGGAGGGTTCCAGACCTCTTGGAGCACCTGTGCATGTACAGTAGAAAGGATAGCCTTATTTTGCTTTTTGTTTATTAGAGGTTATCCATTCTAGGCGCACCCCTAGTAGAAGTAGAAGGAGGAGAGGTCCTTTATGTAGTTCTGGTTGTAGTTTACATTTGCTTTTGATTCATGGATATTACCAATGGCTGTACATTTTCAGCTCAACCTTTGTTGGTGGGCATGTTATAACTCTCTTTATGTATATGTTGGGTATACAAAGTGAAATGATTATCTATTGATATATATATATATATATATATATATATATATATATATATATATATATATATATATATATATATATATATATATGATCTTTCTTGTTCATGGATTGTGATGTTGTGTTCTATGTATGCCTATGTCTTGTTGTGATCTTCTTCCTTGTTATGCTAGAGACGAAATGTAGTTCAATATGTATGTGTGGCTCGTATTTTGATTTAAACTCAAAAAATATATATATTTACCTATTTTTACTAAAGTATTTTTCAAGAATATTAAAGTAAGAACTGGAACAAAGAGTAATAACTAATAATTAATTGGAACGCGTCATAGGCAAGTTAGGTTAAATAATAGTATGTTACATACAAGATCCATGAAAAGAGTTCCTAGTCTTGTTCTTGACATTTTACACTCAAGTCAACGCTCCTGTATATAAAAACCATACTCAAAGAGAAAGGTTAAACGCAATAAGCTCTAATCCAATAATTATTCTAAAATAGTGCAATAGTCAATGATTCTATAAAAAATGCACAATAAGGCACTCAAAATCCTAATTGATCACATCAATAACATAGTAAAATTCATGCAAAAAACTAACTATTAGATGTCAGATAAGTGGCATAAATGCCCCTTATCAAGGACTTACCCGATTATAGGGGAACCTTGAAATGTAGATAACAGGACACATCCTATATCACACTAGCTCATCAGTAGGCATATGAGTGTGTATGCGTGGGTGCATTTTTAGTAGACTCATCATGACAAGACCCCCAGTTGACACTGCAAGCATGCAATTTCACCCCAAAAGTGGTGTGTTCTGTTGGACTCACCATGGCAAGCTCTTGCATCGCCACAACAAGATCGTGAGTCAGAAAATGCCCAAAACAACATTGTTCACTTAAGTGACCCTACGCTATAAGTAGTCGTCCCTACCTCAAGGAATAAATCTTAGCCGCCCTGAACACATTCCTTATCCCTCTCTCTTGTTTTCCCTATTCTTTCTCTTCTCTAAGCTTCTAGTAAGTAATTTTCATAGTTTTTGTGGGCAATCTTCCCTCTTCTATTAATTTTATGACTTAGGGTGTGGTTAGGCATGATTTTTTTATGTTATCTTCTTCCATGTCATTCTAAACTCTATTCTTACCAAAATTGTTAGTTGTTTATGGTTTCTATTGATTCTATGGAGTTACCAGTGCCATTCCTTCTCCTTAGAGTCAAGTTGATTTTGGAAGCGCACTTCTAGCAATGAATAGTGAGTGGATTTCATATCATGGCTTTATTTTTTGGCCATTATAAGTAGTTTCCTTGCATTGAATGCTATTTTGTTAAACCAAAGAATTAGATTATGCTATGCCTATGCTTTACAAATTATTAAGGTCAAGTTTGGAAAAGCTATGTTTTTACAGCATGTTGTGGAAATCATTATTTTAGAAAACTGGGACCATAATTGATATTTATGGATGTCTAGAATTGTGTACTTGATGAGAGCTATCGTGAAACATAAACAAATTAAAACTTATAAAGTACCTAGTTGCACTAAAAATATAGAAAAGGGCACAACTCAGTTGTCCCACAAGGAAGTGTTACCCATTGAATGAGAAAACTCAATGAATATAAGCTAGCTACCTGCTCAAGGAGTCCTATGGATCTAAGCATTGTCTTATCACTAGCTTAAAAGAATAATTCACGAGGCAGTTGTTTCCATTAATAATGCAATCACACAACAACGAAGCAATTCTACTTGGTGGTAACACGATCACACAACTAACCAGGGATTTACCTCACACAAACACTAGAAGATTACTATTGTAATTCATATATGCCTATATCAACTTGAACGCCAATTACAACAACCTAATTCTCTATTGGAATTAATTCCAATTCCTTACCAATTAAACATGCTTTAAACTATCAATTACATTATGCTCAATTAGAACTCTAACCATGCATGACATTCACAATCACAAACACATACATAATCAAAGTTGGCTCTCAAAATATGATTGTATTATACAACACAAGAATATGAGAGATGGAAGAAGAAGAAAAACTAAAATGCCAAACCATAAATTGAATTTCCATAAAATAATCTCAAACAAAATCCTTCATTAATCCTTGGTAATCCTTGTATTAGGTAAAGAAACTACTCCTCCATGTATGGAGGATCATAACCAAGGTAATGAAAAGTGGGATAAAATCCCAAACAAGAACTAAACGAAGACTGGAATGGCTAAAATTCTTAGAGAGTAGAAAGAAGGCGGAGAGAGGAGGCAGCCCTTTTTTTTTTTGCTAGAATTTGTACTAATGCTTTGACCTAAAAGACTATTTATAGTGTGTTGATTACATACTAAAAATTGCGGACCATTTGATAATAAGTGATAAACTGACGCTCAGTCGAATTGGGCCTCGCACGACCACTATTGTGGCCTTCCATGCTACACTCCAGAATTGCCTCCAATGTGACTGGTATAGAAGTGCTGCCTTTGTTGCCCTACAAGTTGCTCCTTTGTTGACCGTTATAGCACTCTACCTTGCTACATTATAGAATTGCCTCCCTAGTGATAGGTATAGCAATCCTTGCCTTTGCTGTACCATAAGTTGCTCACTTATTGACCACTATAGCAGTCTAAACTGATACTAATACAAGTCTAGATTGCTTCAAGCTCCTTTATGGTCTCCATGCACTAATAGGAGAAGTTCCTCCAACCAAATAACATTTCACAATAAAGTATTAAAAGCACAGGAAGCTCTAGTACATATATATTCATTATGATGCATGTTGAAACATGACATTGTGAAAAATGAATTGTTGATTTGAACTAATATGTTTACGAGAATGGCCTTGTAAATACTATAGAAACTCAAGTTAAATATTAGTCTATTTTTCAACTATTTTATCAGAATTTGTTTTGTTATCAGTTAAAACTTTAAGCTTTAGGGTTTTCTGAAGGGTTTTGGAGCTAATAGTATCTCGATCTAACCATAGGCCAGAATCCATGCTAATCAGGGCTCCAGTTCAGATGCCCAACAAATGCATAAGGCTCAACCCAAAATCTAGCCGAGCATATTCCTAATAGATAGTTTGTTATCCTAAGAATAGGGGATAAGATCACGACAAACTCCTCTATATAAGAACAACCCTAGCTCATAACCAAGTAAATAACATCTCATTATCACTCTCTTAAAGACCTTTTTTAATTTGAACGTTGGAGTCCTTGCAAGTCCTATACCCCCAGTGTTGGAAACTCGAATATCCATCAACCACAAGCTTTGATCATCCAAGGACTCATCCTCAACAATCAGGTCGAAACAATATGTATGTGTTTCTCTCTCTCTCTCTATATATATATATATATATATATATATATATATATATAGAGAGAGAGAGAGAGAGAGGGTTTTGTGATGAGTGTGTGTATAATTAGAGGGTAATATTAATATACTTGAATTTGAATTTCAAATGAAACATTGTTTGACTAATGTCAATGTGAAATTTATACTGGAATACAAATACTCTAAATATGTTGAAGAGAAATCACTTTTCATAAAGAAGATTAGCTCGTACTTTAACTTTTGTGACATCATCATTGCCATTTATGTCTCTTTAACCGATCAAATAGGAGTAAGATTAAACATCTTTAGGTTAATTATCTTCCTAGAGAATTCAAATGTCATAAAATCACATAAAATTAACTTTAATAAAATTAATTAATGATAATTAAGACTAGCCATGTCCTTATTCAGACATCTAACAACCTTTAAGGGTATTAAGGTAATTAGCGCAATTGAAAATCAAGGCGTTACAATGTAAGCTAAAGCAGGTTTTTGGTCATCCCTAATTACAAGAGTCCTAGTTAACACTTAATATCCACACCATACCCTTAACCGGTTGTGAGTGAGTCAGGAGCATGTGATGTCATATTTTTATAATTGTCAAGAATATCATATCAAATTTTTTATTTCATCATGCAACATGTCCCTTGACAAACATTATTGAGGATTAATTCTTAGGTTTTCTCTAAAAATTAATGTGTACATATAAAGTATATTAAATATTTAAATTGATTTCTCAAAAATATGAGTGCATAAATTAGTTCCTCTCAATTTGAAAATCCCAAATCTCTCATTTTTAAAACTAATTTACACCCTAATATATTTCTAAGGGTCAATTTAGATAATTTGATTATCTATACTATATATAAAAGGAGTAGTACCTTTGATATTCAAAATTTATATTTTCTAAAATACTCTTGATACACAGAAAGTTAGAGGAAATTATAAAAATAAATAAAATAAGTTAAAAAATTAAAAAAATTATAAAAATAAAATAATGTGAATTGATAAGTACGGAAGTGCATGTTAATTCGCTTATGAACTATAATCCCAATATCCATCGAGAATAACACCAGTACAAAAGGCCCAGAAGCCCGATTCGAAAATTCCCGTACTAAGATACCGGCTGCGAAGCTGCCAGAAGGGCCTTCATATCAAGAATCCGTCGTCAACACCAAAGATGGTATATTACTTCATTGTAACTCTCAACTGTTATCTTTTCTTCCTCGCACAATACAATAAAGTTTCTGCTCATCCATCGCAAATTGGCGATTCAATTGATTTACGCACAAAAGAAAAGAATAAAAAAAAACGCCTGTTTTATTCATTCCAAAGCGTATCACTTCAGAAACTATGATGTCCTTTATCTGCTCCAGCATTGTTGAAAACGACCCGGTTGGTGTTGCGCTCATAGTAATTGTCAACAACATCATGAGACGGTTCTATAAGCGCCTCCGCAGATACCTTTTTTCTCTTCTAGCTTTTTCTCATCATGTCGTCGGAAAAATGAATCTGATCCCTTGGATAATGATAATTGGAGCATTGATAATAGCGTTTGCATTTTTCAGTTTCACCATGCTTGGATGGTGCAACCATACCAGTGTCATGCCACCCCTTCCAGCAACAGGCGTATCTTTCGATGAAAAGTACTCTGCTTGCTTAAGTTTAGAGTCACACTCAATTACATTCCAGTATAAGGCAGAATTAGGTGCTGCAGCTGAAGGGGCAAACCAGACTCAGTGTGTTATCTGCTTGGCGCCTTTTGAAGAAGAGGAGAGTGTACGGAAGCTTCACAGTTGCAAACACATATTCCACACATCTTGCATCGATAAGTGGTTTGGCGCTCATTCTGGATGCCCCTTGTGCCGCAGTCAGATTGACAAAGTGGCTTCTCCAAATGGGACAGTGCGTTCGCAAGAAAATAGTCAGATGATCTTTGTCAATGTTAACCCCTGAATTTGTGAATTACCTTACCCAAAAATACTTAGATGCACCTCGAGCATAACTAGAACTTCCTTACCTTGGTCATTGCTACCCTACTCCTGACATAGCTTCCTTCAAGAACTAGAACTTCCCTTCTTATTCCATACATTTATGTTCTGTTACTTAATGATGAGATTTATAACTTATACAGCGAGCTTGTTTTTGTTCAGTTATTTGTTATCTTTAGTTCGTTATCGATCAAACATAGATGTAAAGTGGGAAACAGGTCATGGATTAGTTTTACATAATATTTATGCAAAACTATTGTACTTGTTGTATTTCTTCAGTCCGTTAGGTATGTATACAATTACGATATAATTATCACTTTCATTTGGTTCTCATATCTTTACAGGAGATAAATCATATTTGCACATGTAAAGTGAAATCATTCACATTAATGGAGCCATGTTATGCCAACGAAAGAATTTATTTACTACTTCAAGAAACACAAAGTAGACGTTAGTCATTCTTCAAAATATTTTCCTTAAATTGGTTTTTTTCATTCAAAACATATTACCTTAAAACTTTCAAAGGGTCTGAAGCTAACAATCTCCCCTTTTTTATGATCACAAAACAATTTGAAGAAAATCTTTTGAAGAGATATTGATAGAAATATTCCAGAAAGTGTAGTGTGATAATCAAATTCTTTTAACTCATCATAGGATGTGATTTTAGAAAATCCTTTTCTTAAGGCATGATATGGATAAGATCAAAAACGTTTTATAGCCTTAAGTGACTTAAATTAGAGCTATTTTAATTGTTAATGAAGTTCTTGAAGATACTCATAGTACTCTTAGAGGTATCAGGAAGTATTGAAAAGGATATCATCACTTAAGCACTTTTGATAAAAACAACTTAATTTTATGTAAAAAAAAAAACTTTATGAAAATACATGTACTTGAATAAAAATAAGTAATACTTGTGATATTTCATTTTGATTAATTTTCTTATTCAACTCATCTTTATCCAAACACATTTTTGAAATAGATGCTCACGTTTGTATGAAAAATATATCAGAGCATGTGAGAGAAGAATACAAATAGACTAATATAGAGGTAATTTTTGATGCTCAAAGAAACCTTAACCTGTATCATTTGCATATTCATCGAGAGGTTTCTAAAACTCAACAAGGATCAATCCAATTAAATCAGAGCAAAAACAATTTTGAGCTTGTACTATGGGTTAGGAAACTTTTCTCATAAGTATAGAGAAAGTGATTTTGTAACACAAGGCTTAAAAACAACTTTCGCATAGGCTCGCACAAGGATATATATATATATATCATGGTTATGAAAGGACCGGCCGGTCAAGCAGAACCGGCCTACTACAAGTTGAGTTGGACCTAAAACTGCCTACAAAATCACTAAGGAATTGCTTAAAGGACAGGAACCACCAAATCCCAAGCAGACCAAATCGGTTAGACAATTTTTTTATATAAAAAGATGTAAAATGGCATCATTTTGGGGTCTTTTAAAAAAAAACTAAAATTTCATTTTTCCTAATTCTTTTCCTTTTCTACTATGGAAAGTAGTAACTTGAGAGATTTGATCCATATGGATAATATTTATTTTGATTAAGGGATGAGTTATGTTATGTTCTATAGGTTTTATTTGATGCCTAATTTAGTTTAGTTATTTTATGACATATATTTTATTTTGTATTGTTATATATTTATATAAATACATATTTTACTATATACCAGTTATATTGATTGGATCTACCAATTAAATGGTTGAACTTTAAACCCTTGCCTTGACCGATTCGATATCAAATGATTTTTAGAACCTTTATATATATATATATACACATACATAACATGTATCAGAGCATTAAGCATAGTATGTTCCATAGCTTGAGCATATAGAAGGAAACATTAATGTAATGAGATATTAGATTAAGCAAGTAAAAGATCACTCATTCATCAAGCATAGTATGCCTGATTAGCTTATCAAAAAGCTAAAAAAGATGTATCAAGGCAGAAAAAAAATATTAGAACAGTTGAAATAAAACTGAAATAATACTTAAGTACCCAAAAAATGCAAATGAAAGAAAAAAATTTCTGGTGCTCCACAGTGTCTCCCCTGTCTTTCTCAGCACAAGATTTTCTTCTATTTTCTTCTTCCCCTTTTGACATCAGCAAAAAGGAGATGTGCAGAAGGCTGGAACACCATCATCAACCCGACGACTTAACTCCTGGAGAATCTCTTGAGAGTTTTGAAGAATCTGAGCAGTCATTCTTCATGCTGTCGGAGTTGGGCACCTACTACATTAATGGCTTCAACTCGATCCAAGTCTGGAGGAAATTTCTCTCATTGACGCATGATAATCTGGATCATTTGAGAATTGCTGGAGACTGGTTGAAGACTAATAGGGCAAGTGGATGGGTGCAGAAGTTGATGGAGCGGCTTTTGGAGAAGGATCAGGTATGTCTAGGGTATAGTCTCCCTTGACAATGGCAATTAGACCCAAGCATCAGCATGTGCAATAGCAGGAGGTGGAGAAGATGGAATGCAGCAAAAGTGACGGGCGAAGCGGGCTTAGTAGGAGGAGTAGAGGCAATGTCATGCACCAAAGCTGAAGCAGAAGCTGTTTCTTTAGCAAGAAGATGACCAGCTTCTAATGTCTTGTCCTCTTCCTCTTCCATAGGAGTAATACGGATGGAAGAAGAAGGTTAAGGCACCATCAGGAATATAGCAAATTTTGGTTCATGTGCTTCCTCAGCTGGTTCCTCGATGAGAGGCTCCATTAAAGATTCTTCATAAATAGGTTTTGGTCTGATTATAGCACTCAACCTAGCCTTCCTACTTCTGAGCAAGTTGTCCTCTTCTTCAAATGAGGATTGTCGGCGGGATCGCGACGGCGCAAAAAGAGTTATTAAAATTGGGAGTCGCCACCAAGTTTATTTAAATTGAGAACATGGAAAAACCCGTTTTATAAAAAATTTGGTCTTTGAAACCAGACTTGAGCTGGAGTTCAGTTATGCATGGAAGGGTAAGATTTTGGTCTTACGCACCTCTAATACATCTCCTTAACGGTCCTTAATTGATTTGTGCAAATTATTAATAACTTTTCAAAATATTCATTTTTATATTTTTATTTACAATAAAATTTAAAAAAAAAAAATAAATTGAGGAACACCAAGCTGTCAAACTTAGGTTCAAAATACTGTGTTAACAAACCATCATGGTTAAATTAATATTTTTATTCAAAATACAATATTTCACAAATAAGTAACAAATTTAAACTAAATATATGAAAATGAAAATCTCTTATGAATTATAAATATTTACAAATAAAATAAAAATTTATTTTGATATCTTTTTACAAAAATAAAATAAAATATAAAAGAGAACATACTTTTAAAGAAAATTTGGAACATTAAGTTGTCACAACTAGATGTCCGAATATGGAGTTAACAAGGGTACGGCTAAATTAACGTTTTTATTTGAAATAAAATATTTCTTAAAGAAATGATTATTTAAATTAAATAAAATATCTCATAAAAAAAATTTACAAATAAGACAAAAATTATGAAAATTTAATTTTGATTTGAGGGATCAAATCGCATCTTCCTACGTATCCCCGTGCAATAGGGAACTCAAAGTCACGTAGTTCTTTATAAAATATTTGAGCCTTTTTTTTCTTTTAACTTCAAAAAGGCATTTTGAATATCAAGCTGTAAGCTAAAATATTCCAGTATATAGAATTAATAAATCGTCTCGGTTCAATTAATTTTATTTATTTAATAAATAAAAGAAATTCATCAATTAATAAACTAAATAAAAAAAAATACTCGAGTATCTATTTTATGACGAAAACGAAATGAATCTTTTTTTTTATTTTAAACTCAAACTAAACCAAATCTAAAATAAGCAAGTCTAAAAGTTAAAAATAAAACAAACACTAAACCAAACAAGTACATCTGAATCTAAACAAACAAACCCAAAAATTTATTTAAATGAAATAACATTAATTTAAAATGTAATTAAAACTAAAACAAAAATTAAAACCAAAAACTCCTTATTTATTTGATCCTATTTCTTCTTTTATTCTTTTTTTGTTATATGCAAAAGTCATGAATTTATCACTCACTTGCAGTTTATTTCAGACATATTCTTCAAGAACTAACTCTACCCAAATCAAGCAAGCCTCGAGGAAGACTTTAACCGATCAAACTCATAATTCTTGAGTTGGACTTTCTGGCACAAGTAAAGCTTTCTTCTCTTTCTTTACCCACTTATTTCCATTCTTTCTTCTTTTCTCTTTTCCCTTTTAAAGGATGATGATTGCTTTCTGTCAAACTTAATTAAAGCTTCTGAAATCTCTTGGTGTGATGCTAGTCATTGATGTATTGCTATAAACATTGTTAGGTTGTATAATTTAAACTTAAATATATCCTACTTGAGACATCATAAATAAACATGCATTCAAAGAGAAAGTGGAAGAATTAATTGAATGGACATATTTATTGCTTGGTGTATTGGATGACAAAATATTTGGAAGGAGACAACCACAAAAATGAAAGATAGGATTGTGAAAGACATGAAAATTTTGCCCAAGTTTGGGTTCTTTGTGGCTCATTCAATTGATTTTCAGCAAATTGGATGCTATAACCATTATTTCCATTGAGCCTTCAATCTTTCCTTTCTTAATTCCCTAAAATTGCCCCAGCTTCAGTCCTAGCCTGCTTTGCTCAGAGGATGAACTTATCACCAAAAATTGCCCAAGTGTAGATTGCTTGAGATGATGCTTTGCTCTAACTTTTGCTTAGGCCGCTCTTTCGAGTTTTCGACCTAACGAGCTCTTTTTTCTTTTTTTTTCTTCTTTTCTTGTTTTTCCCTAATTTTTGCTTAGGCCGCTCTTTGGAGTTTTCAACCTAATGGTTTTTTTTTTAACATCTTTTCAAGCATAAAACCTTTTGACTCCATCAATGTTGATTGGTTTAGGCAATTCTTGTCCATCCATGTTTTGCAAAATCAATGCCCCACCTGAGAGCGCTTGTTTGACAATGTAAGGACCCTCATAACTTGGAGCCCATTTTCCCCGTGCGTCCTCCTGTTCGGGAGAATTTTCTTCAGAACCAAATCTCCTGGATAAAAATCTCTAGGACGAACTTTCTTGTTAAAAGCTTTGGCCATCCTACTTTGGTACAATTGGCCATGACAAATAGCTGCCAATCTTCTTTCTTCTATCATGTTCAACTGTTCATATCGAGCCTTCACCCATTCAGATTCCTCTTCAACCTCCATTAGAACCCTTAATGATGGGATTTCCACTTCTATGGGGGATACAGCTTCTGTTCCATATACCAATGAGAAGGGAGTCATCCCTATGCTCGATCGTATATTGGTACGATATGCATGTAAAGCATATGGTAGCATCTCATGCCAATCTTTGTAATTCACCACCATTTTGGCGATGATTTTCTTGATGTTCTTATTTGGCCTCAACGCGCCATTCATTTGAGGTCTGTAAGGAGCTGAGTTGTGGTGCTTGATTTTGAAAGTCTTGAAAAATTTCTGAACTTCGGCACCATTGAGATTAGGAGCATTGTCTGTGATGATTCTTTCTGGAATTCCATATCTACAAATAATGTCCCTTTTGATGAATCTAATAAACACCTTCTGTGTGATGCTGGCATATGAAGCAGCTTCCACCCATTTAGTGAAATAGTCTATTGCCACCAAAATGAAGCGATGACCATTGGATGCTTTGGGATTAATTGAGCCGATCACATCCATGCCCCACATCGAGAAAGGCCAGGGAGATACCATGTTGTGTAATGGAACTGAGGAGCATTGACTCGGTTGCATATATTTGGCATTTGTGGCACTTCCGAACATGATTGATACAGTCATTCTCCATGGTGGACCAGTAATAACCACTTCTTAGGATTTTGCGTGCCATCATGTGTCCATTGGCATGAGTTCCGCAAATTCCTTCATGGACTTCAGTCATGATTATTCAAGCTTCATGAGCATCTACACATCTAAGGAGAGTGGTGTCATGATTCCTCTTGTAAAGGACTTCACCATTTAGGAAAAAGGACATAGCCAGTCGGATTGTCTTCTTGCTTATCTCATTTGCCCAAGCTGGGTATTCTCCCTTTTGAATATACCTGCTTGATATCATGATACCATGGTTGACCTGTTCAGCCTCTACATTACCACAGGTATCCTGGTTCATCTTGTACCTCTACATGGATAGGTTGGACATTGTTGTGGACTTCCAATTTAGTCATTACAGCCAAAGTCGCCAATGCATCCGCATATTGGTTCTTGTCTCGAGTTAAGTGAGAAAATGATATATCATCAAAGTGCTCAATTAGTCGAGACAAGTGCTTTTGATAAGGTACCAATTTGGGATCCTTTGTACGCCATTGTCCATTAACTTGGTAGATTATGAGTGCGAATCTCCAAAGACTTTTAGTTCTTTGATTCCCAAGTCAATTGCCACTTGCAAACCATTTGCACATGCCTCATACTCTGCAATGTTGTTGGTACATTCAAAATCTAATTTGATGGAGACTGGGTCCTGTTTTCCAGCTTGTGATACTACGCAGCTCCTACTCCACATCCATTCATGTTGACAGCCCATCAAAGTACATCTTCCATGTATTCTCCTCTTCTACATCTTCTTTTTCCACCACCAATACCTCATTATCAGGAAACTCAGCCGTGGTGGGTTGTCCATCCTCCAAAGGGTTTTCAGCTAGGTGATCAGCAATTGCACCTCCCTTGACAGACTTTTGAGTCATATACTTGATATCAAATTCTGCAGTATCACTTGCCACTTTGACATTCTCAATGACACATGGGGACTATCAAATATGTATCTCAATGGATCCATTGAGAGATTAACCAAGTAGTGTAGTATAACATGTATTGCCTCAGCCTTTTAGAGGCCCATGCTAATGCACAACAGGTCTTCTCAATTGCCAAATAGCGGGATTCACAGTCATTAAACTTCTTGCTCAGATAATAAATAGCTTGTTCCTTCTTTCCATACTCATCATATTGTCCCAACATTGCCCCAAGTGACGTGGGCAACCTGAGGTACAATATTAGAGGACGACCTGGTATAGGTGGGGTCAAAGCTGGAGGTTTTATTAAATAAGCCTTTATTTTGTCAAAGGCTTCTTGGCACTCTTCATTCCATTCTCCAGGTTGATGTTTTCGTAACAGCTTGAATATCGGCTCACAAGTGCTAGTCAAATTGGCAATGAATCTAGCAATGTAGTTGAGCCTCCCAAGAAAACTTCTCACTTCCTTTTGGTTCGGAGCCGGCATCTCCTGTATCGCCTTTACTTTGTCGGATCTACCTTTATCCCTTCTCCTGACAATGAATCCGAGTAATTCCCTGTAGATGCTCCAAAGACACATTTATTCGGTTCAGCCGCAACTTATATTTTCTGAGCCTTTCAAACAACTTTTGTAGAACTGTTACATGACTTTCTCCCTCTTTAGACTTGGCGACCATGTCATCCACATACACTTCAATCTCTTTATGCATCATGTCATGGAATAATGCAACCATGGCACGTTGGTAGGTGGCACTAGCATTTTTCAATGAATGGCATGACGGTATAGCAGAATGTTCCCCACGGCGTTATGAAAGTAGTTTTTCCTTTGTCGTGAACGTCCATGGAATCCTGATTATACCCTGAGTACCCATCCATAAATGAAAAGCGGTGATTTCCAGCTGTATTATCGACTAGGACATCAATGTGAGGGAGTGGAAAATCGTCTTTTGGGCTAGCTTTGTTTAGATCCGATAATCCACGCACATTCTAACTTTTCCATCCTTTTTAGGCACGGGCACAATGTTAGCCACCCAGTCAGTGTGTCTTGACACCTCCAAAAATCCGGCCTCTAGCTGTTTAGTCACCTCCTCTTTTATTTTCAATGACATTTCAGGCCGCATCCTTCTCAACTTTTGCTTTTCGGTTCAGCTCCCATATAAAGGAATCTTATGTGAAGCTATTTCTGGATCAAGCCCGGCATATCATGGTAGGACCACGCAAAGACATCCAGGTATTCTTTAAACAATGCAATCATTTCTAAGCGTTTTGGATTTTCCACTATTTTCAGCTCCTTTTCTCTCTTCAGTGCCCATGTTAATCAACTCGATCACCTCATTGTCTAAGTCAAATCCCTTTTCTATGTAGGTCTGAAAATTGCCCAACAATTTCTTGATCTTCATCAGATTCATGGCTATCACAATCAATTGCAGCAAGAGAACCAATTGACGAGCTTCCAAATTCCCTTTCATGAGGCAAAATTTCTATAGCATTTAGATTCCTGGAAAGCAATTGTGGTGGGTTGGAAGGCCAAAACGGATAGTGGAAAAGTGCAAAATAAAATAAGAAAAAAAAATTAATGAGCTAAAAATGATGGTAAAGAGAAAGCAAATAGAGGATTGAAACAAGGAGAATGAAAGACACCAAGAAATATAAAAGATGCGGGAATAGGAAAGAAAGATTGTTGAATAAACACACAAGTTTATTTATGATGTCTTCAAGTAGCATAAATAAAAGCATAAATAGTCTTTCCTGATACAACACAAATAATTACTTTGCAGCAATAACATCAATCACTTGGTTAGCTTCCAGTTCATCAGCATTTCATCATTGTTGGCAGCATAAATCTTGTTGCTCTTCAATTGTCTCCATGTCCAAGGTGTTGATGGTGAGACGGCAAGGGGAATGAACTTTTCCACCTGTAATCACTTCAGCTGGACTAGGAAATGTTTCCTTCAAGTGAGGGATCTGTTTTATTTTCTTCTCATGTTTCTCCTGTTGGAGGGCCATAGCATCCATTTCCTCTTCTAATGGTGCATTATATCCCAAACCAAATCGATTAGGTTTCTTGGAGACCGATATAGGTATTCTAATACCTTGCAATTGGTCCTAACCCCTTACCATGTAGGTATCCATTCTTAGCCATGATATGAGCCACTATTTGATTAACATTCTGCATTATGGACCCACTGCATTCATATGGGCTTCACCAACTCCAGGCTATGCCACAAGTTATTGTCTATCGACTCCACATTCTCCACATATGGTAGTGAGACTGGTTTGGATACAATGATGTCCCTTTCTCCATGGATTGTGACAACGATCCATTCTCAATATATTTAACCTTTTGATGCAAGGTTGAAGGGACAGCACCGATATCATTAATCCATGGTCTTCCTAGCAACATGTTATAATCTGAGCCAATCTCCATCACCTGGAATAACACTTCTGATTTGCTTGGCCCAATCTCTAGTGGCAACACCACCTCACCTAGAATGTTTTTCGTAGCTCCATCAAAAGCTTTTACAACCATCACTTGAGGTGATATATCATCCACACTCATTGATAGTTGTTTCAAAGTGGACATTGGTAATACATTTAACCCTGATCCTCCATCAATAAGGACTCTAGGCACTATGTGGCCTTTGCATTTGAGGGTTATATGTAGCGCTTGTGGGTTAGCCCGTGATACCACTTCTTCATCTAAGAACGTGATCATATTGACACGTTTCACCTGGATCCACCATATTTATCATGTTCTCCAATGAAATGTCGGGCTTGACATAGGCTTCCTTCAGGACCTTCAATATTGCCTTTTGATGAGATTCAGAGGACAAGATTAGTGACAGAGATATTTCAGCAGGAGTCTTCTTTAATTGTTCCAGAATATCATACTCGCTCTGTTTCATGATTTTAAGGAACTCTTCTTCCTCCTTTCTTTTTCTTTTCTTCCTGACTTGAACCTTTTTCAATGTTCCCTTCATCAACAAATTTCCCTTTTCCAACTCCTTGGGTCCATACACCCTTCCACTTCTTGTTATTCCTTTTACCTCCATGATCCTGGTCACTTCCTCACCTTCTTGAGCTTTTGAGGTTTCCCCTATGTCACTTTTCATTTCAACCTTGGTCTCATAATTCCAAGGTACGGCATGTGTGTCCTCATACACAAAGGGTGTTGGTTTCTTCAGTGATCACTACCTTTCCTGGCTTCGGCGCTGATTAAGCGGAGGCACTCGAAGTACAAAACGCTCGATCACATTCACCTCCTCAAGGACATTTCGCTTCTTTTTTGCTTGTATAACACCCAAGTTAAGCAATCCCTGTACATGAACCTTGAAATCCCAACAGTCCTCAATATCATGCCCAGACTTCCACAATGGTATGCACAACTTGATTCCCATCATATTTCTCATTCTCCTTTATTGTCAGAGTAGGTGCCTTATATTGTAACCAGCCTCCTTCAAGCCGATAAAAATTTTCTGCATAGGGGTTTGAAGATTCAAAACCTTCTTGATCAGTGGTTCTTCTACCTCCAAAGCATTTACTCGACCTCCTCCTTCATGATTTGGAATTGGATTATGGACAATATCTGGTTTTGACTCCTCTTGAAAATCCAGCTCCCACAAGCAATTAGCTTCTTCACTCCGTCTTGAAACCTTCACAATCCTCGATGGAATGTCCTGCTATGTCCATATGATATTTGCAAGTTAAGTTTGGGTTATACCAAGCTGGGTATGGTGGTTCTAATGGACGCACATATCCTGAGATGAGATGAGCATCAACTAGTCGTTGAAAAAGATCAGCATTTGAGATGGATAGTTTCGGGAAAGGTGGTAAGTTTGGGAATCGAGAACGACTTTGGTTTTGGGTATTAGGCCGTGGTGGTGTGGTATTTGGGTAATTCTGAGGATGTATGGTTGGGTTATAGGTGTATGTTGGGCGAGCTGGTTGGTATGGGCGTATATGGATGTTATTGACTTGAGGTTGGGGTATGGAATTGTATTTGCATTTGGAGTGGCTTGGTATAGTGGGTAAGGAGGATGGATGGTATTTGGGATCTTGGGTGTGTCGAGGTATATCTTGGAATGAAAGATTGCTGACCTTGCACATAACTTACTTCCGCCTCTTTTTTCCTAGGGGAATCCTCTTCTCGTGTCCTCATTGCTCATAGGAAGTTTCCCAGCTTTAGCCAAACTCTCAATTCTTTCACCTGCGTCACTAGCTCAGAAAAATCTTTGTATGCTGCTCCTGCCATTGTCCCAATATAAGGAGATCCTAAGGTCCCCAAAAAGTATGAACACATTTCAGAAGGGATAAGTGGCGGTTGCACCTGAGCGGCTAAAGTTCTCCATCTTTGAGCATATTGTTTAAATGACTCCTCCTTCTTCCTTTGCATTGTGCTTAATTGCTCACGTGTGGGTGCTATTTCCATGTTGAACTTGTACTGACTCATGAATTGATCAACCAATTCTCTCCAACAGGAAATTTTAGAATGGTCTAACTGGATATACCATTCTAAAGCAGGACCAATTAAGCTTTCATGGAAAAAGCTGATGAGAAACTTCTCATCTTTGGACCATATTGCCATTTTAGTACAGTAACTCTTCAAATGGAACAAAGGATTACCGGTCCCATCATATTTTGAGAAGTCAGGAACCTTGAAGTCTTTGGGAACTATCAGATCTACAAGAGGACATAGTTGCTCAATTTCCACATAGCCATAGGTGCTAGGTCCCTGAATGGCCTTAATTTGATCCTGAATCTTCTTCATCCATTCTTCTCTTGAATTTGTCTTTATTCACCTCTGGACGGCTATTCTTTGAGGAAAATGGTTGTTTTTGGATGACAACATGAGGTGGCTCCCAACGGGGTAGCATGCCCCTTCAGTATGAATGTTCTCTAATGGACGATAGCCTTCCCCAATTGGGATCACCAATGGCATTGTGGGTGGTGGTTGTCCATGAAGGTTATTCAGAATTTCATCCCCTCATTCACCCCTTGAGTGACATTTACAGCCACATTTGATGTTCCCGGTATGGCTACCATTGCAGTGCTTGGTTGTACCCCCACTGACAGTCACTATGTCTCGTTTGGATTAGTTCCTAATAAATCCAGTGACTCCTTCATGGCTCTCATCATTTCTTCCATCTTTGCTTGGTTATTTGACATTTCATTCAATTTCCCTCTCACTCATCAACTTCCATGCTCAAACTTTTACTTGGTCAGAAGCATTTCCTGGTTCATGATTACCACCAGCCATCTTAGTCCGAGCTCTGGTATTGTGAATACGAGTTAGTTAGATCGGTATCTTCCTTCCTTGGGCGCCCAATTGTGACACAGTTTTACCTCTTGTAAAAGAAGAAAAAGAGAAAAAAGAAAAGAAATTAGTAAAAAGATAAAAATATTGCAATTTGTTAGAGAGCGGCAAATATATCTGGTCTTGACGTGAGTATCTTTGATGATAACTGTTTCCCAGAACGTCTCGTTCAAAGGTACTAAGTTATAGCTATTGCCATGAGACCAACACAATGCAAAGAAGCAACCATTCTTTTATTTATCATTTGTCACAATCATCATTTTTCATACAACCATTCAAAAGGAAATACATCATAAATCCATGCATCGCAACATTGCTACCCAAAAAATGCCCTTATGTGTCTTCAACGTCTTCTCGCGATTATTTGCTTCATTCTTCCAATCAGGTCCTTACAATAGCCAACAAAGTTGCTAATTTCAATTGGGTTTCAAAAGGGATGATTTCCTGCTCAGCAAGCTCTAAGTGTCTTGGAACGTCTTCTATTGCCGCATTAGCCAACCCTGCTAAGTTCGAAAGCGAATCTTCAACTCATGAATGACATGATCTTGGTGTTGCACCTCAAGATCCAAATTTGCAACTTTTTCCTTTTCTTCTCCTAGGGCAGCTTGATACTTCAAGATCTCATCTTTCATGTGTTGATTTAATTCCTCAGCTTCCCTCTTGATATTCCTTATTCATTTCTTCTATTTGTTGCTTCATTTGTTCCTTCTGCTAGCGCGGCTTCTCAGCAATTTTGGCCTTTTGAAGTAGCTCCTTTAGTTGCTGATTTTCAGTTATTGCCATATCACGTTCTTGCCTTCGAAGCCTTAGTTCTTTATTGGCAGCTTTAAGCATTCTTTGGTCTTTACCATGTGCTCCTGCCCCATTTTTAACCTTTTACTGGTCCCTTCTAGAATCTGATTTTCAGCAATTTCTCGCTTTAAAGTTGCATAATCATGGTGAGCGTTTTTCAACTCGAACTCCACTTGTACCTTTTCTTGTTTAGCCTTGTCCAACCTTTCTTTCATTTCTTTGATTTCTTCATTTTCATCAGAATGCAAGGCCGATGTCTTGTCAGGAATAATTGTTGTCAAGATTCTAAATGGCAACTTAACCTCTTGAGCCCTACTTTTCACCCATTGGCGGTAATTTTCTTTTACCGCAAGCTCCTAATTCTTTTCCTTTTCGGATGACATTGTTCCAAGCAAATCGAACCTTCTGTAGTAGGCCAATGTCATGGGAATCTAGGTAATAAAGGACAAATGGAGTAATTGCAGCTTTGGAAGGCGGTCCCATCATGGGGTAACCAAGCTGCGCAACACCAATGCTTGGATTGTAATTTATACACCCTCGAGTACCCATAAGGGGTACATTTGGAAAGTCTCCGCATTGGTAAATCAATGTCTGCCCATCTTCCCACCAAGGGTACCATCGGATCACCTTTTCATTCAATTTAACCAGGTCTTCAGCCCATTCTCGCCCACTTTTCTTCTTGATACGATGCATTTTTAGATCATCAAGGGGACAAGATGCCTTGTAATTTCTTTGGAAGATATGCGTGGTAACCCACACATATAGTATTGGTAAACAACACAAAATTCTCTTACCATTCCTCTCATGACAAAAATCCAAGGAACAGGAGACATCCTAGGGAGGGAATAAGATTGTGACCATGAAACTTTCTAGCAAGGAATACATCAATTGCTGCAAGATCTATGAAACCATCAATATTAGGAAACAAGACGGTGCCATAAATGGTGAGGGTCAACACATCTGAAAAAGTGTCCCAATCTTCGGCTTGAGCTAAGCTGTGCAAGTGCTTCTCCAAATAATCTCTTGTGAATCCCTTTGTCCCATTTCTACATTTCTGGGCTTCATGCAAATTTCTTACATTTACCTTTAGGACATTTGCTATAGTGTGCAAAGAAGCATAATGTCCTTGGTAATTGTAAGGTTTTTCTCCTTCAGCGGTAACCCCAGGATTCGTTCAAATTCTTCAAGGGTTGGTGCCAACTGAAAATCTTGAAAGGTGAAGCATCGGAGTGGAGGATCATAATACCTGGGCCAATGCTGTGATTGCCTCTACCTGTATTTCCACTTCTAATAGGCTCAAGACTTTTCCATATTTTCTGGCGAAGAAAGACGTTGTGGTATTTTCAAAGCTGACTCAAGGATCTCAGGCTTTTGTGTCAGGTTTCTTGGTTTTAAGTTGCAAAGTCTTTTTCAATTTCTCTTCATGATTGTTTGGTCTCATGTTTGCTTCCATTTTTAGATACTCACAACAAGACTTTGAGATGGTTATCTAACAAACTGTAGCAACGAAGAAAAAGTGAGTTTTTTATTATATAAAAAAAAGGCAATAAACACTTGCATGTTAAAGAATTTATGTACAAAATAAATAAATAAATAAATAAATAAATTAAAAGGTATGCTCCCTTTGTGTCCTATTTGAGGTAAAATATGGAGGTCAAAACTGTGGTCCTATGGTTGTTCTATTTTGTGCATACTTTCACCAGGTAGGTCTATGATCTCAGGATTTTAGTTCTAGAGTTAAAGGCTCATTTCGGAATGTTATCCAGCAGGTGAACCGCTAGGTGTAGAACATTCACGAAGAGTCACACTCTAGATGAGATTTTAGCAATAACCAAACAGGATGTACATCCAAAATGGCTACCACTACATAATCTCTTACCTATCTCAAGTTGCACTTAGAACCGGGTATAGGGCCCCACTCGTGTGTGATAAATGTGTGAGTGTTGTGTGTGAAGGGAGCATACAAACCTGGAATCCTAGAACTACCCATGACCTATGCAAAAATAAACAATATAAAATAAAGTCATCTATCCTAGGGCTATCATAAATATATAAATAAATAAAACTTACAAACACCAAAGGCAATTATTCTAACATAAAAGAAAGCAAAAACAACTAAAAGGAATAGGTGTAAAAAAATAATATAAAATGAAAGTCATCTATCCTACATTTGTCATAAAGAAATAACATAAAAATAATGGGTAATATATTTTAACAATAAAAAAAATGAAAAAAAGAACAATAAATAAAATAAAAATGTGAAGTTATAATAATATGCACAATCAATTATTTTAGGCTTGACTCTCATGGAGGTCCCCAGTGGAGTCGCCATCTGTCGCACGGGATCGCGACGGGACGGCGAAAAAGAGTTGTTAAAATTGGAGTCGCCACCAAGTTTATTTAAATTGGAAAACATGGAAAAACCCGTTTTATAAAAAATTTGGTCTTTGAAACCAGACTTGAGCTCGGAGTCGGTTATGCATAGAAAGGTAAGATTTTAATCCTACGCACCCCTAATACACCCGTCCTTAGACGGTACCTTAATTGATTTGTGCAAATTATTAATAACCTTTCAAAATATTCATTTTTATATTTTTATTTACAACAAAATTTTAAAAAAAAATAAATTGAGGAACACCAAGTTGTCACAACAGGTGTTCAAAATACTGTGTTAACAAACCGTCACGGTTAAATTAACATTTTTATTCAAAATACAATATTTCACAAATAAGTAACAAATTTAAACTAAATATATGAAAATGAAAATCTCTTATGAATTATAAATATTTACAAATAAGATAAAAATTTATTTTGATATTTTTTTACAAAAATAAAATAAAATATAAAAGAGAACATACTTTTAAAGAAAATTTGGAACATAAGCGTCATAACTCAATGTCCAGAATATCATAGCGGGCTAAATTAACTTTTTTATTTGAAATAAAATATTTCCTAAAGAAATGATTATTTAAATTAAATAAAATATCTCATAAAAAAAATTTACAAATAAGACAAAAATTATGAAAATTTAATTTTGACTTGATAGAGGGATTGTAATCCTCCTACGTATCCCTGGTGCAATAGGGAATCAAAGTCACGTAGTTCTTTATAAAATATTTGAGCCTTTTTTATATTTTAACTTCAAAAAGGAATTTTGAATATCAAGCTGTCACAGCTAAAATATTCTAGTATATAGAATTAATAAACGTCCGGTTCAATTAATTTTATTTATTTAATAAATAAAAGTAATTCATCAATTAATAAACTAAATAAAAAAATACTCAAGTATCTATTTTATGACCGAAACGAAATGAATCTTCTTTTTTTTTTTTTAAACTTAAACAAAACCAAATCTAAAATAAGCAAGTCTAAAAGTTAAAAATAAAACAAACACTAAACCAAACAAGTACATCTAAATCTAAACAAACAAATCCAAAAATTTATTTAAATGAAATAACGTTAATTTAAAATGTAATTAAAACTAAAACAAAAATTAAAACCAAAAACTCCTTATTTATTTGATCCTATTTTCACTTAAACTAAAATTATAAATTTAATTTTATTAACTTAATTTACTAACCTAATCCTATTTTAAACATACACACTAATATTAACACACACACACACACTAACTCACCGCTCTCTCCTTTTTACACATGCACACACCCACAACATAAAGGAAAGAAAGGAAAATTGAGATAAGAAGAGAGAAATGAGAGATAAGAATGAGAGAGATGGGACTCAGAGAGAGAAAAAAAAATGGGAACTAGCCGTTGCTGAGCATGACAGCACCGGCCGGGTTTGAGGAGGAAGAGGGAGATTTGAGGTTGAGGTGAGGTCGCGGTGGAGGCGAGCGATCGGTGGCGGAAAGCGATCGGTAGCGATGATGGTCGCGAGTCTCGCAGAGTGATCTGAGGAAGCGCGGCTGAAGCGGTGAAGGAGGAGGTTGTCGCAAGTGAGTCATGGTGGTTGTGGGTTGAGGAAGAATGGAGGACATTGGTGGTAGCTTGCGATGGCGTAATGATGAGGACGAGGAGGGAGCTAGTGGTGGTGGGGGAAGAAGAGGAGCGGTGGTTGACAGTGGTGGCCGCGGATCCAGGGAGGGGAAGAGTGATGGTTGTGTGAGATCCTGGAAGGTAAGAGGATGATTTGGCCGCGATGATGATGGTGCGAGAAGATGACCGCGGGGTTGCATGCAGCCCATAAATGGAGCGATGGTGGCTGATGGGTATGGAGTGTTTCATGGTGGTGTAAGAGGAGGAAGAGGAGGAGAGGCGCCTGGTGTTGGGCTTTGATGATGATGAGGCCACGGCGAGAAGACCGCCGCGGCCTCTTCCTTTTTCCTTCTTTATTTGTTTGTTTTTTTTTGATGATGATATTGTTGTTGCTGCGGATTTACCTTGTTCTTTCTTTTTGATGTTGAACTGAATTGGAAATTTTCTTGACTGATGATTACTTTCTAGTGCTACTATTGTTTAATTTTTTGATCGATCCCTTTGTTGATTGTTGATGTATCTGTGTATGTGATTTTGTTTGTGTTTGAATTTTCTTCTCGTTGATGATTCTAAAAATTGATGGAGTGGTAATGGTTGTTCTGTGTTTATGAGAGTGAAGTTGTACCGTGGTCCTTGGCCTCAGGAATGGAGGTGATGATGGATTTATAGATGCAGCTTTCCAGGTCCTTATCCACCATTTACACTTATGACACATTCCAGGATTTGAAGAAAATTTAGCATCTTGCAAAACAAAATGATGATGTCCAAATTGACATTTCTCTCATCCCCATGGCTTCATTGGTCCATGTTTTATTTTGGTAGAGGATGTATATTGGCAAGGAATGAATGGAGTCCATGACTCCTCTCTCTGTCCCTTCCTTTTGTCATTTTATTTTTTTTTTATTTTATTCTACATATGAAATGAACTTAAGGAAATTTTTTGAAATGGACATGGACCAACAAATTATGGGCTGAATGAAATGGGTTAACAATGAATGGGTCTAAGAGATTAAAATGGGCTGAGCATTTTTTAATTATTTTTTGGACAATTTGAAATGGGTTGATATGGATTTTTTTCATGGAAATGAGTTGAACAAAACTTTTCTTCAAAAGAACTAAATGAAAAAACTATAAAGGAAATTCATTGCAAATTTTGGGATTTTAATTTTATGGGCAACAAATTGTGTGTTCACAAGGATACTTCTGCTTATTCTTCTTTTTCTACACTTTCTTTATCTTCTTCAAGTCAGGAACAATAACTCGAGAACCAGCCTTTGATGTTTTGTGACTTCCTTCATCAGGATGGAGATCCTAGATTCATGTATAGGCATATTTTTGAGTTGGAGCCACATATTTCTTCTTCTGATGTATTTCATGTTTAGCCGCCATTTGAGTTTCTTGTGGTGTAGACTCCTATTTTCTTTTTGTCCTCTTTCGTTGGTGCAAGAAGCAGATTGGATTCTTCTTCCTTCAGTTTTAGCTTCACCCCTTAGGAGGATTAACTTCCTCTTTCCTTTAGCTTTCTCCAGTTGAAGCTCTGCCTTTTGGCAGGCTTTTTTGGCTTGATCTCCCATGTCCGGGACTCTGCGGTTGGTTTAGAAGATTAGATGGTGGACCTTTTCCTTGAGGTTCTAAAGAGAGGGTGTGAATACAGTTCCTTCCAGGTATTCATACTTTTCAGTGATAAGTGGAAAACATATATGCGAAAGGAGCCTTGTCAACAACATCCCATATCAAACATTGACAGTCCTCCATTTTTCTTTCATGGTTGCACTTATCATATAGTCCAAAATGGCCTTGGGAAATTCACTGTTCTCTTTGCCATCAAGCAATACAGGAGCATGAGTCCATGCCAACTAGTGCATCTGTGCTTCCTATGCGGGTAGAATAGAAGGTTGAATCTTGAAAGGATTGAAGGGCGAAGGTTTTTGAGAAAGAGAGATGGTGCCGTTATAGAGACAATTTAGAGGACAAATCGAAACGATTAAGGAAACATGTGTTAGAAGATGAAGGTAAAAATGTGATGTATGAGGAGTGGGAAGTTATTTGAGTAATGGGGCATGACATGACTGAAGGTCAAATGACGTAGGAGAGAGAAACCCAAAAAAGTAGGAATTATCCCCCATTTTCATCTCATTAAGAAAGAGTGATTTTTGACGCTTGAGATCACTTTCTAAAGTTGTTACTTTCTGAGCTTCACTTTCCACTTTCTAACCCTTTGATGTATCACCATCTTCATATTCTGAACTTCATGAGACCATATATTCCCTATTTTCTAATCCTTAACTCTTCTTTCTAATCATTCCTCCTTCTTTCTAGCTTACAAACTGAAATTCTAATATTCAATATGATTCGGTGTCTGTAAACTGATTTATTCTTTTGGGCTTCAGCTTCGGAGTAGTGAAGAGAGAGAGTACCCAGATGTTTATGTATGAATGCTTATACAATTTAAAAACATTTAAGTTTAAAAGCCTTTTCAATAAAAACGATCTTCAGCTAATGGTTTTGTGAATATATCTGACACTTAGTCCTTAGTATTCACAAACATTAACTCAATATCTCCTTTTTGAATATGATATCTAATAAAATGATGTTTAATATCAATATGCTTGGATCTAGTGTGCTAGATAGGATTCTTAACAAGATTAAGAGCACTGTATTATCATAGAGGATAGGGATTTTGAAATACCTCAAATGATAATCTTCTAGTTGGTTCCTTACCCACAACATTTTGGTGAAGGAGTTTGCAACAATATATATTCAGCTTCAGCATTAGAGTACAATGGTATTATGGTTTTTTCATGACTAAGTGATCAAGCTTTTTCCAAAGAAATAGTAGCAACCACTAGTGCTTTTTCTCTCTACTTTATCTCCTGCAAATCAGCATTACGTAACTTATAATCTTACATGATGTACCTTTCTTATACCATAAGCCAAGATTAGTAGTACTAGATAGATATCTGAAAATTCTTTTAACAACATTTAAGTGTGATTGCTTTGGGTTAGATTGAAATCTAGCACAAATTCCCACATTTAATTGAATGTCCTGGTCTACTAGCTATAAAATACAGAAGTGAACTAATAATTCCTCTATAATTTCTTTCTAAATACCTTTTCATCATTCTCATCAGCATCAATGATTTAAGATAGATGCATGGGGGTACTCATGGGTTTGGCTTGATCCATGTTAAACATCTTCAAAAGCTCTTTTGTATATTTTTCTTGCCGGATCAAGGTTCCTTCTTTTTGTTGTTTTATTTGCAAACCAAGGAAAAAGTTTAGTTCACCCATCATACTCATCTCAAATTCACTCTACATTAATTTAGAAAACCTTTCATAGAGAGAATGATCAGAGGCACCAAATATAATGTCTTCAACATATATTTGAACTATCAAAAAGTGATTATTTTGTTCAAGAGTAAAAAGAGTAGTATCAACATTACCTCTCTTGAACCCATTCGTCAATAGGAAGGTACTTAGTCTTTCATACCAAGCTCGAGGAGCTTGTTTCAGACCATAGAGAGCTTTCGTCAGTTAAAAACATGGTTAGGAAAGTTTGTATTCTCAAAACTAGGAAGCTGTTTCACATATACTTCCTCTGAGAGGAATCTATTTAGGAATGTAGACTTAACATCCATTTGGTAGAGAATGAATCCCTTGAAGGCAGCAAAAGCAAGTAGCATTCTAATGGCTTCTAGCCTAGCTAGTGGTGCAAAGGTTTCATCATAATCAATTCCTTGTTGTTGATTATAACCTTGTGCAACCAATCTTGCTTTGTTTCAAGTCACTTTGCCAACTTCATCAAGCTTATTCCTGAACACCCACTTGGTACCTATGATGGTCTTCCCTTTTTTAGCTTTTTCTTTATCTTCATATTGCTCTTCTTCGTGTTCAGAAGTATTACTTTCTATTTTCTTTGGGGTTCTAAGCAAGCTTTCTGAAGTATCTATGATCTGGAGTCTACTTTATCAGGGTTTGGCTTTCATCTACTTACTTTCAAAAGTTTCCTTGAGACTTATTTTAAGACTTTCTTCTAGTTCTTTGAGATCATCAACAAAGTCCTTCTTGAACTCTTTGAATTTTATGTGAATTATCTCTTCAACACATAGCTTTATCTTATTATACACTCTGTAAGCTTTAGAGACAAAAAAGTAACCTAGGAAAATGCCATCGTCATACTTAGGTTCAAACTTTGCGAGTTTGTCCTTGGTGTTAAGGATAAACCATGATGAGCCAAAGATGTAGAAATATGAAATATTGAGTTTTCTACCTTTCCATAGCTCACAACACTACAAAAAATAAGGTAAAATATGGTGGGTTTTTTTTTGCTAATTACGACGGTTTAACCACCATTTCTACACGAATGGCGGTTTTGAGAACCGCCATAATTACCAACGTCATTCAGTAAATTACGGTGGTTTCACTCTAACCGCCGCTTGAACCGCCATATTTTCCATATGTTATTAAATGGCGGTTTGAAACCGCGCAATTTTTCATAAAATTAAAACACATATTTTTAATCATGGCAGGTTGAACCGCCACAATTTGCACAACAATTAATAAAAAAAATCTTTTGTTTTATGGCCGTGAAAATTACACCTGTTTTGCTTTCTCCATCTGTCCATAAGCAACATAAGCATTTATAAAGGCCACAAAAATTTGCCTCATAGCTTTGATTCAAGATTGCTTCAGTTTATTAATGTACTATAACAATAATGTTGGAAATAAATTCTAAAGTACAAATCCATCGATAGCATATCTTAATTACATTAATTTATCAAAACTACTTTTATCTAGCTACAAGAATGTGCACTCTTTCTTCGAATGTGAAAAATATTGCAAACATAAACTTTAGGAAATATGCATATAAACAAACACATATTTAAAGGAAATAAAGAAGTCACAAAAAGAATAATATTAATTTGCCAATACAACACAATGGATAGAAGTGCATACTTTTGATCCTTGAACAACGAGTCTAAAACTTTGTGATGAACTCTCATAAAGTTGATCTAACTTTTCTCTCCAAGTTGTAGCTTCGCTATGTAACACTCTAAAACTTATTTAAAAATTAATTTGAGCTTTATTAGTAGTAATTTTAAAAATTTGACAGTATAGCAATGATGAGGAAGGTCCAATGGACTTGACAAAAAAAAAATTCAGGCTTGGGTAAATAGTAACTTAGCGGGCTCCATGGGTTCATTTGAACAGTCAAAACCCCAGATTGGACCAGGAAATGCTCGAGACTGAGAAAAGAAAGGGTTAAGATTAGAAATAATTATGAATAAGGATTTTATACCTGGAATTAATTTTCGGACAATGTTTGACTACCCGAGTACAGTGTTTTACCCGTTTCAAATTTCGGTGTGCGATTTTACACCGAAAGATAGTTTAATCTTATAAAAGGATAATGTCTATCCTTTATATGCTAAGTGTAAGGTAAGATTTAATCTTGCTTTACAAGATTAAATCCTAGTCATTTATCATATTTTCTTTTTGAAGAATTAGATTTCCTATTAGATAATTCTTACTACATGATATCATAATGCCATTAAATACTATAAAACCTTATCACCTTGTGATGCATTCTCGGCCATGAACAATAAAGGGGCAGTAACCTCCATTTTTTTTCTTTCAAGAGCTTAGAACTTGATTCAAACCTCAAAACACCTAACCTACACTTACTAAAACTTCAAACTTCATTTACAAAACTTGTTCTACTTATCATAACCTACAAATCTAACCGATTGAAATTTCTATTCCTCATCAATCCTTACCTTGGTACCTCACTGCCTAAGGAAGGTTTGGGGTTGGAATTGGTGGCCTTGAAGTGAAGGAAATCAATCTTGGAGCACCTTGGAGCCAAGGATCCACTAGCTTCCAACAGTATAGTTTTCTTTGCCTTTTTTCTTCAAATTTATTCTAATGATTTCTAATTGAAGTAGGCCCAAAATTTTTAATTGTGTTGGTTGATAATATGTTGATATTGATTTGTTAATTTTGGTGGAGTGGTTTGATATTGGAAAAAATCAGTTTGGTCAAAGAGATGTTGAGTGATACTTGTTGGATTTTCGGGTTTCTTACAGGCAGTGTGTAATCATGATTTTTTTTGGCATGTTGTAGGCATTTTCATGAGCTGAAAAAAATATATGTTCAATCTAACATCTTGATCCAATCCCACAAATTTTCTTGAACTCTGATTGTGACTCCTAATGCTCTAAAAAAATCAAGAACCAAAGTGGTTTTGCTGTCCTGGATTAGTGGAACTGAAGTTGTGAATTTGTATAATTTTATTAACATAGCAAATGATTAAATTATCCTTTGAAATTTTTACAGGATATTATCAACATCTCAAAGTATACCCATGATTTTTCTTTTGAACTGATTCAACCATTTGCTGGGGTTAAACATTGTGAGAATCTAGTTCTGAACTGAGTATGAGGGTATTGACCACTAAAATTATTTAATTTTGTTATCACACTTAGAGAACTCTTTTTATCCTGAAATTTTTATGGAACCTTGTGGGCATATTTAAGTGTCTTTGAGAATTTTGATGGCCTCTGAATTGATCTTTTGGTATGCAAATAAATTGTGCTACAAATATGTGAAATAGGCCATTGTGCTGAAAATGAATTGATACCTTGAATTGAGAATGTAATGACATTTTTTGTTCTAGTATGACATGAATACTTGATGTTAAATCTTTGGCCATGTGACTTGTGATATATAAATGCATGCTATGGATTTTAAAGATTGACGTATGAGAGAAAGAATGAGAATTTCATTATGAATGAATGCCTTTATATGACCTATGCATGCATTTGAAAAGAGAAAAATACATGATGCATTTGGGAAAAGAGAATATATAAATTTCAATCGTGCATGTTCAGACATATGGGCAAAATAAAAACAAGACTTAGGTTGAATGAGGGGGAAAAAAAGAGGAACTTTCCCAAATTTGTTTTGAGTCGGTAGACGTATCGACTAGGAATAGATCTGTGTGTGATTCAGAAATGGAAAAATAAAGTCCGATGATCACGTTTAGGAATGAGCTCAGTTTGTAAGCGTCTATTTCCCTCCTGGTGTGATCCACTATATATACCATTTGGTATAAAATATCTATTGTGGAGTTGTCCACGGCAAATACCCGTTGGGTATAAACTAAGTCTTTCTTATGTCGATAAAAGAGAAATGCACTGATTTGATTTCTATGGCCATAAGTGAAACCATGTAACATTGAGATACGTTCACTGCATATATTATATGCATACTCATCTTATTCTGAATTGACTGCCGATGATGAATTACTAATTGTTAGAAACATTTTGATGTATGTGCACTGCGTGATTGGTTGTTAAAAGCTATCCATTTCAGAGGAATGATTTTAGAACTTTAAAATGAATCCTTAATATGTATTGCATTATCACATTTTCTTGATAAACCAAAGTGGCTTGGGTGATGACGATGACACTATGATTGTGTAACTTGGAGTTGCCCTACTGAGAATTGTGTAATTCTGACCCCTATATTTTTGTGTTCCCATATCGCCTCCAGGTTGATCAGAGAACAATGGAGCTGCAACTTGAAGGACTCAGAATCGTAGTAAATTATTAGTTGATGTTTTTACTTTACTATGCTTAGTTGGAGTTGTATGTATGTAAATGAAACAGTGAATATTGTATTAAAGCTCTTAGAAGAGCTTCCTTTTGTACTTAATTATGTATTCAATAAATGTTTTGGTTCTTCGTTATATATCTTAATAAAATTATGCTTAGTTACTTCACGAAGCAATCGAACTTGCTATAGATATTTGAGAAAGGTCCGCTAATTAGTAAGTAACAACTCTCGAGTATGATGTCATGACTTAAGGATGAGGTCGTATTTGGGAGGATGTTACATATCCATGGGAATTGGGTAAGCAAAAATAAGCTTCCCTGATTAAAATTGTCATTGAATTGATTTAAAGTTTCAGGAAAATAAATAGATCAAATAGCAAAAACATTGCATATGGTTCTTAAGAAACACCCTCACCAAGATTTTTGTATACACTTTTATTCTTCCAAATAGCATTCCACACGTTGATAAAACATCCTATAAAAGTTTTAAAAAAAGTGAAGAAGCCCATTATTAGGTAACTAGGATAAAACCTCCTAAAAAACATAGATAAATTTTATATCGAGAATAAACCAAGAATCGCCAAAGCACGACGTACAGCTTTATAAACATAGGGTTCGATTTCAAACAATGAGGCGTAAGAGAAGTTCTTGCAAACTTTCGAAAATAACAAGTACACGACAATACATGGAAACTAATGTATACATTTACTAGTATAAATTTTCTAAATCAAAATTATTTGACTAGCACTTTATCATGTCTCCCAAAGGCTGTGCAATAAATAAATCATGCAAATTAAACATATAGAAATGGGTTTTATATTTTGAAGGGCTTAGGTTATATGTCAACACAAGCATGAATCAATGCAAAATATTTGGTATGAAATTAGTATAAATAGCATATCAGTTGAGAGGCTTTACCTTTGCAATTGTCCTAATGTTAGCTGATTTCATCCTTCGATTTGTAGTGTCCTGTAAATCTAAATCTAAAAGGAAAATGCACATTAAATTTGTATTATGAGAAAAAAAAAACAAGGTATGAGAAGTTAATCCCATGAGTTATTCCCATGAGTTAAAAATTATAAAAAAAAGGTGTGAGAAGAATAACAATTAAAGTCTTATGCTAGGAGGAAACAAACAAATTATTTTCCACGAGCATATGCAATAATAATAAGACCTATAGAAGCACTAGGAAGAGGAGTATAACTGAGAAAGGGTAGCTCAATAAGTCAGGGTTGAGAAGGACTAGAGAAAACCATTACAAGGCCTTAAATTTCAATAGTTTGCTACAGAGATGGTTTATGATAGGACATAATCACATCATTTAATCCATGTAACCAACCTCATCTCATGAAAAAAGGCTTAGTTGTTATTATTGTAAATGCAATGATAATTTAGTAAGAGATCAAGGACAACAATGTAACAGCCAAAAGAACCCAAAATTGGGGAAACATACATCCATGACTGGAAACATATAAATTATAATTCTAATCACCCACATAATATATATTCCTTCATTCCACTAAGAACATGAATTTTTCAATAACTTTCACTAATGCTTGATTGCTTGCCTACTACAACAATTTATAGCAGAACCACAATGGAATGAACAAATTACTTTGAAGATAGAATAGGGGAAGGTTCAATATAGAATCATCATCCAAGAAAGCAGTCTTGTGGTGAGTGTCTTCAACTTTTGTGGCGTCAAAACAACAACCAATGTAGAGAAGTTGCCAAAAAAAATAGAATGAAATGAAGAGACAAAAAAAATACGTACCACCGAGATACGTGTGCAAAGACGCTATGCAGGTATCGAAATTGAAATCATCAATTGAGTAAGTACTAGTATAGTATCATCCAAAGAGAATAAATAACTGTTAGTTTGGGAGATTGATACGACCTGCACACTCAGGCATGAGCTTCACCTACTTGTCAGGATCTGCTTCAACGCTTGTAGTAGTCATTTGAGTAGGATTTGATTAAGGATGATGGTTTTGCATTGACAAAGAAGCGTTGGAACTCGCCAACGTTGTCATCTTCGTCTTCTGCATTTTCATCCGCTTCAAGAATGGGTTATGGCCATGGAGGTTAGGGTTATGGCATGGAGAGGGCAGATTGAAAGAGATAAAAGCAAAGTGAAAATTAGACCGTGAAATAAAAAAAAGGAGGGAGGAAGTGAAAATTAGAGGGCAAGTGAGTGAAAACTGGAGCAAATCAACAATTCAGTATTAAAGTAAAGAATTAGAGCAGTTATAAACTGCCATTATTTATTATAACTACCATTACTTACTATTAAAATTGTGGCAGGTTGAAAAACCCGCTGTAATTTACTAGTGATTATTATGGCGGTTCTTTGGAACCGCCCTAAATAAAAGCCACAATTAACATGCTTTTTTGTAGTGTAAGGAGTCTTCTTGAGGATAGGCCTTAGAAAGATTCTGTTTTGGATGTAGCATGAGGTGTTCATAGCCTCTCCCTGAAACCTTTTGATAAATAACTTTCCAAAAGCATAGTTCTGGCCATCTCTTGCAAGCTTTTTTTTTCCTTTCAGCAACCTCATTTTGTTGGGGAGTTTTAGGTGGCAAAAACTCATGAAGGATGCCATGTTTTTCACTAAACTCTTTGAAAATATGATTCTCAAATTCTCCTCCATGATTAGATCTGATAGAGATGATTTGGGAATTCTTTTCTATGCAAACACGTTTTGCAAAAACTTTGAATCTTTCAACCACCTCATCCTTAGAAGCTAGGAAGATAACCCATGTAAATCTGGAGTAGTCATCCACTATGACAAGACAATATCTCTTCCAGCAAGACTTGCAGTCTTGGTTAGTCCAAAGAGATCCATATGCAAAAGCTCAAGTGGTTTAGTGGTTGAAACCACATGCTTATTATGAAAAGAAGCTTTAGTTTGCTTACCTTGCTCACATAAATCACAAGTTGAATCCTTGTCAAATCTGATCTTTGGTAGCCTTTAACTAGCTTTTTCTAAGAATAGAAATAAGCTTCATATGTGCATGCTCAAGGTTCTTATGCCACAACCACTTTTCATTCGTGAAGGATGCGAGACATTTTACATCTTGATCTCACAGGTCATTGAAGAATAACACATACGTGTTATCATGCCTCTTACCAAACAAAATAACATGTCTTGAAGTCGGATTTACTATCTTGCATGCATGAGCATTAAAAACAACATTAAAGCTTTGGTCATAAACTGGCCGATACTTAATAAGTTGTGAGCCAGACCATCAACAAACAACATAGCAGAAATTTGGTGGGAATTATCCTTACCAACATTTCCTATGCCTGTGACCTTGGCCTTACCTCCATCGGCAAACTTTACTGATCCAAAATTTTTGGGTTTAGGTTTTTGAACCACCTTCTATATCCGGATATGTGTCTAAAGCAGCCACTGTACATGTACAACTTGTTGTCAAGTTCCACATGCGTTCTTAGGCAAACCTGCAACAAACACAGTTTTAATTTAGACACCTAGACTTTTTTTTAGGTCCTTTTGAGTTAGTCTTTTGAGAAGGTTTTCCAACCTTTTCAGACTTCTTCCTCATGAAGCACTTGTTAGGTGGATGTCTCTTTCTTAAATAGAAAGTACAAGAAGCCTTGTTCTTTACTTTTTTAACTGAGTTGGCTTTTCTTTGTCATCTATTTTCTCTTCATATCCCAACTCGGTCTTTTGAACATGTGGTCTTTGACCTCCAAGCATTAGATCAAGGTTCTTTGATCCATTTACTATTTTTTCAAGTTTAGATTTAAGAAGCTTTGAAGTTCTCTCTAACTCATAAGTGACTTTCTGAGTATTTTCATTTTTACTTGAGACTTCATTCTAGGCATTGGATTTTGCATATAAAACTTTGTTTTCTCTTTTTAATTCTTCTTTTTCAAGCCTTAGATTCTCAACTTCTATTTTGGTCATTTCAAGTTCTAAAACAACTTTTTTACGTTTCTTTTCCAGGTTGAAATAGTAAAAGGAAATAGTTTGAGAGTCCTTAAGCAACTCTTTATACAAAGCTAAGAGTTCATCATAGGAGGCATGGGACATGTTCCCTTTCTCATGGATACCGATTATCATCCTTATAAATGGTTCATGATATAGTAAAATTAGTCACTTATTTCCTTTTATTATTCAACAATTTTAACTTTTGAAATGTGTAAAATTTTCATAAAATAAACTCTTTATTATTGGTTATAAGTTATTTGCCGAGATTTTTTCGACATTATAAACATCATATTCAAAATAAGATATAAAATAGAATGTCACATTTATATTTCGTCTATTTATCTAAATATTTAACTATTAACTTATTTTTAAAATAAATTTATATACTTAATTTTTTATATGGCATATCTAAATAAATTATTATTTATTTTCGATAATGATCAACAAATTATTTTTTATTATCCATGTGCATCGCACTAGTCAAACGACCAATATATGAAAGTTTGATTAATACTATATAAATTTAACATAATATATCAAATACCATAAATCATTTCATTTGATCCAAATATAAATAACGTACAAAAAAATTATTTGAATTATATATAGAAAAACTCTTTCTGAAAATGACAATTAGTATTTACTATCATAAATTTGAAAATGATATACATTGATTTTTAATCCCATGAAATAACCACTACATCTCATCTACTTTTAATGGCTAAATGGGAACGAATTGGTGTGGGTGGCTAATGTGGGGAAAATATTCAAATTCCTGGATTGGATGGCTTAATCGAAGCAATCATATTCCTCTTGCATAAAGAAGAAATTTTAGGAGTAATTTAGGTGTGTTTTAATTTGGGATTCTTTAATTATAATTTTTTTTATACAAAGGCAAAGATATTAATGATAATTTTTAGACAAAACACCCATTATGGTCCCTCTAAAATTTCAAATCGAACAAATTGGTCCATGTAAAAAAAAAATCTCAAATTCCATACAAAATTGAATAGTCGAACAAATTAATCCCTATGAAAAAAAATCTCTCAAATTAATCCCAAAAGTGAATTATCAACAAGTTAGAGTCTCCTTGACCAACTTATCAGAGGACTAATTTGGCTGATTATGCAATTTTGTAGGAACCAATTTGTCTAATTTGAAATTTTGCAAGAACCAATTTATCCGCTATTCAATTTTGCAAGGATCAATTTGAGAGTTTTTCTTATAAGGACCAATTTGTCCAACTTGAAATTTTAGAGGGACCAAAATAGGTTTTTTGTCTAATTTTTAATTTAAAATTTAAATTTTGTAAGCAAAAATATTTTAAAAAATTACATGTGCTTCAAAAAAAGCTCAATGGCCAACAAGTTAAATCCAATATAGAATAATTGTAATATGAATTTATTCAAAATGAATTAAATATAGTTGACACGTCTGAATTATTACTAGTATTATTATAGTATATCTGGGCTTTTTTCTAAAATTTTATTAACCAATCAAATTATTATTTCTAAACAATATACTTAAATAATTCTTTCTAAACCAAATTATTTAGGTCCCTTAAACAATAATCTTTTTGAGAAAAAAGTGTTTTACACCCAATATTTAAATAGAATAATTGAATTTATTTTCCTAATTTGCATTTTTTTTTTAAAGTTTAGGGCATAAAGTTGAATCCAAATATTCCTTTTCATTTTCTTTCTTTCGATTATTCCCTTTTATTTCTCTAGTTATTAAAATTAAAATTAAATGTAATGTCACTTTTTAAAAACTAAAATGTTTAATTTTAGTCCCTTTGAAATTTAAAAATTCAGGGAAAAAAAAGAACCACTCAAAGTGTGACACTTGTCAAAGCCTCATTATTTAGCCTTCTGAATTGTTATTAGTAAAGAATTATTTTTAGTATTATTATTGTCTAAATGGGGTTTTTTGTCTGAAAATTATTATTAACTAATCAAATTATTATTTCTAAACAATACTTAAATAATTCTTTCTAAACCAAATCATTTAGGTCCCTTCAACAACCATCTTTCAATATATATATATATATATATTTGACACTCAAAGTTTAAAAGAATAAATAAATTTATTTTCTTAATTTATGGATTTTTTAGAAAATTTTAATGGACATAAAGTTAAATTCAAATATTCCTTTTTTTTATTTCTTTCAATTATTCCTTTTTTATTTCTCTAGTTATTAAAATTAAAATTAAATTTAATGTCACCTTTTAAAAGTTAAAATGTTTAAATTTAGTCCCTTTGAAATTTAAAAATCCAAGAAAAAAAGAACTACTTAAAGTGTGACACTTGTCAAAGTCTCATTGTTTAATCTACTAAATTATTATTAGTATAGATAGATTAGTATAGATTATTATTAGTATAGATTTTTATAGTGCAATTCTACTATTAAATATTAATGATTGTCAATGATATTTTAATAATATGTAATAACTGAGTTTTACTTTTTTCAAAAAAATCAATAATTAACTTCCTAAAAGTTGGGGCCCTAAATAATTTTATTGCGACTCTTGGAAAACTTTTCCTCATAGCAGTCTGGCATATTAGTATTATTATAGATAGATTATATATTGAAATTTTACAATGAGCCAGGGTTCCTAAAAGGCTAATGTGTCATTATACAAACAATGATTTACATACTATATAATTAGTATCAATTTATATCACTCCTTTTCATTTTATTCAATATGATTTTTTAGTTTTTTTTATTCATAAAGAAAATATGAGAGGGGATGATTAGATTGTAGAAAAGATTTGTTCTACTTGAATAAGCTTTCTTCATAAAGTTAATATTTTTATTAAAGAGGTTTTCCTATTTAAACCCTTTGATGTTAAGAATTTAAGGCTGATAGCTCTAGAACCCTTCAGAAGCTTTAGTGCTAAATATTTTGAGTGATAACATAACCAATTTGAGAAATATTCTAAAGAAGGACTAATCTTTTCCTTGAGCTTCCTTAAGTAATAAACAGGTCCTTTACGTTATCATATACGTAACTTAAAATGAGAGTACTTTCATAATGACATGTGCAAACATGTTTAATCTCATTTGAAGAGATTAGGGACTTAATGAAAAAAATATATTGTGGAATGAACATATATATATGCTCAATGGATTAAAGAAAACTCTCAAGTATAAGAAACTAAGGCTCAGATCTTTCAAAAGTAGCATGTGACTTTAAGTGCAATTCAAATGAGGATTTCAATCCAACTCTGATGCAAGTGTGTACTACCATCTTCAATGATCATGATCATAATCATATCATCAACAACAAACTCTGATTGAAGAGTCGAAGATAAAAGAAAAACCTAGAAAATGAGATGACACTTCAGAAAGCACATTTCATAGTAAACGTGCACTTTACAGGAAAATGAGGGAATTTTGAAATTCAAATTTAAAGTTAAACCGGTCAAGGACTAACGTGATATCTCTTCTTCCAACTTGGTCAATTGCCCAAGTTGAAGGAAAAGTTTAGAAACCTTATTTAGAAAGTAAAAAGTAGTTTCTAAAGGTGGACTCAGAAACTTTTGTTACACAACGACTTCTCAAATAGCTTGACAATGCAGAACTACTCCTCTAGACTGCATTTCCAAGACACAAATAGAAGATCAACATGTGTCACTTGGAAAACAATCAAGGGCAATGGTCATAATTGCAGATCAAGTATAAAAGGAGATGCAATGCTTATAATGGAGAGACTTTTTTCATCTAAGTGATGAAACGCTGAAGAAATTTCCTCTATTTATCCTTTGTAAAGTCATTACAGCTTATAATCAGTTTCCTCCTTGTAAAAATCTTCTTTCTATGCTCTTAGTAGATCATACGTTCTTCCTAGGAAGAATAGATAGAAAGAAGTCATTTAAGTTTTCCAGGTCTGTTATTATTTATCATACAAAAACTTGAGTATAGGTTCATTTGAGTGATTCAACCTAAACACAAACCTTTGTAACCTCGATCCGGTAGTGATCACTATGAGTTAACTTGAAGAGGCTAAGCAAAGAATAAATGTAAGGTGATAGTAGAGTGAGCTACTTGGTCATAGAGTTAGCTTGGAGAGGTTGGTGAAAGACTACTCATGTGTGACATAAAGTGAGCTATTGATCACTAGTAAAAGCTTGAGAAGGCTACTGTAAAAACTATCTAACTTTCTGGAGTTGAGAAAGGATTTAGTGGAACTCAACGGTGGTTAAGAACTAAATATAGGCAGTTGGTTGAAACTAGTATAAAAATCTCTATGCAATATCTTCTTCTTCCTTAACTCCCTTTTATTTACTGTTTTGTGCTTTTTATATCTATCACGTTTTCTAGAAAACCTTTTAACTTGTGTTTACATTTGTGTTATAGTTTAAAAAGTTATACTAACATTATTTCTGCTATACTTCAAGTTTACACTTGATAGTATCTATTTGAGATTTTTTTTAGAAATGAAAAAGAAAGAAAAGTTCAAGCACGATTCAACCTCCTTCTCATGCACTTTTTAACCTACAAAGGCCACATTCACACTCACACAAGATCCCCTTTGTATAAAGTAGCATTTTTATAGCTTTTTACTGTTACGATAGTATTCTTTGGTTGAGCAAGTGGAGCTTTGTCCTCTATGTTAACATCTGCAATCTTTTAATGATGAGAAGTTACTTGATTAATTTTCATACATAGAGTATAAAGATTGAGGACATGTATGATATTATTTAACACCAAATGTGGCTTATTTGATTCATATTTAATTGCATAATCTGCGGTTCAGTTTAGATCCCAAAGAAAGGCAAGAGCTATCTAATGAATGAAGTAAAAGCTAAAAATTAGGATGCTCCTGCTCGAAGTATAAATAAATCCAATAATGTTATCACAACATTTTGGACACTATAATGCAATAGTAGTAAGGAGACTAAAGTTGTGTGAACCATGGGTAGCACGAGTTTCTGACTAGTAAACAATAATGATAAAGCACTTGGATGGCTAAAATGGGGCATGGTCTTTGTGATTGGACTATTGAGGAGGTGCATCTAGGGGCGAATTAGGGGTTTAGGATTAGTAATTGGGTATACAAAGAAAAGGTAATTTTGTTCATAAAAGTATGCATGTGAGTGGCACATGGCACTTTGGCAAACGAATTAGATGACAAGTTAAGAGAAGGTCGTTTCATATCGTTTGAAGCACAAGATATTGATTTGCACATTTTGCAAAGTTGAGCTTAAAGTGTCAAAGGGGGTTACTTGCATTTTTTACTTAAATTTATTCCTAGAAATCTCAATAAATAATACAAGTTTTAATGCTAAATAATTAATTTTTTTAAATATCCAAAATAATATTCTCAGGTATAACATTCCTAAGAATGTGATTATGACAACGTAATTTCAAACATTAAAACAAATGCCTTTAAATTTTGATGCCCTTTCGTTTGAATTGCTTTTCATATCTAATTTCTTTTTTATCTTTGTTATTTGTATATTTTATTTGATCTTCTTTTGATTCCTGCTTTTATTCCCTTCCTCTTTTTTTGGATTTTATTTTGACCTCATTGTTTTATAATTTATTTAATTGTTTGTTTCTTTCTTTTTCTTTTCAGTTCTAGTTTACATTTCCATTTTTAGTTGCATTTTGTTTCACTTTGCTTTATTTTAATTCATTACTTATTTTTTTTTATCATTTTGGTTTTTGTTTGGTCTTTTTAATTACTTTATCTTATTTGATTACTTTAATATTATTTATCATATTTTTTCTTTTTCTAGTCAATTTTACGTTTAGTGTTTGTTATCGTTCTCTATCTATTTTTCTTTTATTTTAATTTTTAGTATATATATATATATATATAATCACATTACTTTTTTATCACTATTATTATTTGCTTCTTCCATTTGATTTTTCAAATTCGCTAACTCACCTTTTTGTTCCGAGACATATAGTTTTTAGAATGTTGTAGCTACTAGAGCTACTAGTAATGATCTTTATCAGAACAGAATGCATGTTGGATTAGCTAAAATATACAATAGAGCAAATATTTCAAGAGAACCTAGGTTCAAAAGGAACAACATGGATATGATACTTACTCAAACATGCACCGATCAGATTGGCATGATGGTGTTTACCAAAGATATGGGATTGTTAAGCCATATCAGCGCTCGTATTTCAGGAACAGTTTCATCCATCACAACCTTTACTTAAGTAGAAGCTACAACTATTCCAACAACATGAGAAAGATCTTCAAGAGCTTCAGATTAACATAGACATGTAATACCTCAAGTGTAGACATCCTAGAAAACAAAATACTATGAAATCCTTTCAATGTTGCCCTTAGGACCAATTTCTAGCTCTCATATAGGCTAGGTGGAAGTTGGAATGTAATTCTTGAAATACAACATCTTTCTTTTCCTGCAAGAATGACCTTGGTCTAGTATTTTGAGAATATATATTGAGCTATGGATGTCTAATTGATGTGATTTTTGTGGCATTAAAAAGCTAAAGCAACTCTCTACAAGTGCTACTTCTTAGCCTGAGGCCAAATGGCAATTGTATTGTAAGTTACAAGAGAATTAAGTTTCAAGATGTTTATTAAAATGAGAAAAAATAAAACACACATGGCTGAGTGATTTGGCGCTCATATGGGCGCTTTATCTTCTTTATTTGTATTCTTATCATTTCACACAACACATTATTAGCACAAAGCTCTATCTCTCCAAGAAGAAGGCTTAAGGTATGCCAAACCTTTCAAACGTCAAATTTGTTGTCCTTGATATTTTGAGGAAAAATTACCTATCTTGGATCCTAGATTTTAAATCCAGCTCAATTCAATGTGTCTTGCAGATAACATCACGAAATTCACCCTGATTCAATGGGTCTCGGAGACATCATCAAACAAGGAAATGCTGCATCCTTAAAAGATCAAGCAAATACTATGATTTTCCTTTGTCATCACCTCCATGAAGGATTAAAAAAAGAATATCTTACTCTAAAAGATCCTGAAATCTTTGGAGGAGCTTGAAAGAAAGGTATGACCATAAAAAATGATGATACTTCCACAAGCCCTATATGAATGGTTATATTTGCTGTTGCAAGACTTTAATTCTATAAGTGAGTATAATTTCGTAATATTCCCACTAGGGCTTTGCTGGAACTCAGCCTAAAAAGTAGAGTGCCTAGTAGGGGGTGTCGACCAAGGCTTGGCTAGAAATGCAATTTGAAAAGGCAGAGTTCCTGTGGGATGCCGACTAGTGGTTTTGTAGACTTAGTTTATCTTGCCCGCATTTTAATTTTCTTTCCAAGTTATTTAGTCTAGGTGTTCCTTCAGCTTTTGATTTTCTGAATGTGTTCGGAGTTAGTCTAATGACATTATGTCGTCCCCGTGTGTGCTCTGGAATGTGCTAGGAGCTGGTCGAGAACATTTTGTCGTCACACTATGCGTCCTCTGGAAAGTGTTCAAAGCTGGTCCAAGGACATTCTATCATTGCACTGTGTGCTCTAGAATATGCTTGGATTTGGTTCGAGGATATCCTTCATCGCACTATGTGCTCTGGGATGTGCTTGGAGCTGGTCCGAGGACATACTGTCATCGCACGTGTGATCTAGGCATTGTGTGCTCTGGAATGTGCTCAAAGCTAGTCCTAGGACATTCAAGATTTGTCGTTGGGGAGGTCTTGGTGTCTGGCACACGAAAAATAATATAGATATGTCTATAAAAGATATTTACATCATAAATTATGAGATATAAAAGAATATGTCTTGCATAAAAAGAATCTTTATGAGATGTCAAAAGATATTCCCTACATATAAAAAATCTTCAAATTATAAATAAGATTTTTCTGAGAGTAATAAAGACATATCTGGGAGGTGATGATATAATTCGACAGGGTGGCAATGTAGCTTAACCAGAGGTGGTGTTTGAGCTTGGCCAGAGGAGGCGTTGGAGCTGGCTGTCAAAGATAATGCTTGACATCCAAAAATATTCATATCAAAGTTAATTGATTATGAGAACAAAATACTAATTCTTCGTATCAAAGTTATAAGAGTAACATATGTATGGCACTTAAAAAATTCTTCATATCATCCTTGATTTGGAATTGAGATAAGCTAGATCATATGTTGAGTAAAATGGCTAACCATGATTGTTAGGCCAAGCTAATATTCAGTTCTTGTAAAAGAAGATAATATATACATATTTATGTAGCATTGAATAGCAATACTGCATGTTGGTATAGTGGTTGTGAGTGCTACTTCTAATTGCAAGGTTCTAGCCTCAAGTATAGTACTTTTGCCATCTTATGCAATGCTTGTCTGCTTTTTAATTTTTTGTATTTTGGCTTTTGGTTTTAAGCCTCTGGCCCAAGTATTTGAGAAACCCTACTTCCTTCCCTTCTTATCATGAAATGGCCACTATACAACCAGGGGTGGAGTGTATTGCTACTGCTATGACGAGTTGATGAGGGAGGAGCACTTCGAGCGGTGCCAATGCCTGTCCGGAGGTGCGGAGCGGTGGTAGTGCAATCTTCAAGTTGGGCAAGGCCAACTAAGGCGTGGTTGTGTTGAGGACACGAGGAGGTCATGGGTGAACATGCGAACCAGAGTGTGTTGTGTGTCGACGGTGCTCCAGTTGCTCCACTGTGGCTTCGCAATTGTGAGGCCAAGAGGATGGCGACGGCGCGAGGACCAATGGCAATGAGACCAGGGGTGTTCCCCTGCCTTCATGGTTGTTCGAATTGCTGTCACCACTGGTTCGCCAAAAGGAAGAAAGGACCAGTTTAGAGGAGGAGATGGCGCAATGGCTTCTTGGCAGAGCTCATGGTACCTCAGCTTAGTGGTTTATGGTTGCTATTCCTATGTTTTCTGTTGTCACGGTTTGGTTGTTGGCATAGTGAATGCAGTGCTACGTGACAATGATAATGTCTGCTCCCTATAAAACAACTTCTAATAAGTGGAGAGTTTGTAATATATTGTTCATGATTAAAATCATATGTGTGAGATGCATCTTGGATGGAATCCAAGTTGTAAACAAGCACATGATTTACAATTTTTGTGCTTATGAAGTTATTGTGGCTGTGTGTTATTTTCCTTTTTGCCTCCTTTATTTTTATTGCAATTGTGTTAGAAAAATAACCATGCTAGCATAATATGCTTGCGTTAAAGAAAGGAGATTGAGATTTTAATAACGTGACATGATATTGCTATTGACATTGGCAAGCAATATGTTGTTAAATTTGGAATTGTGTGAACACATAATCAAGATTTTGAATTCCGTGTGTGATTGTATCAAGTTAATCTGAAAAAATGCTACATGCTATACATGCATTATTGAAAAGAAAGTGTAACGAAAGGATATAACCTCAATGCATGATTTACTTTAACTCATAATGAGGAGACAAATCTGATGGGAGTTGTTTCAATGGGAAGTTGTTCTCCGTGATTATTTGCCTTCCTTTCTGTCGATCTTAATGGGGTAGGCTTGTTTACCAACCCCACAATGGGTGACAATGTTCTTACCTGAAAATTCATAAGGCTGCAAGCTCCTCCAATTGTCCGCGAGCAGGGTGGGTATCTACAAAGACACCATGATGCTAGACCAGGGAATGAATGATACATATAGTGGTAAAAGAATAGTATGTAATATGATTGTGATATCTAGAGGTGTTGAACCCCTTATATAGTGAGAGGTGACCAAGTGATAGGTTAGGAGATAATCTTCTCCAAAGGAGAGATGTTCCTAAAATTTAGTAAAGATTAAATATATTCCATATTTATAGGAGATATAATAATGGGAGATTCAGTGAGCTAATAAGATGTCTCATATAATCTAATAGTCACTCTAGGAGATTTCCCAGGCCAAATCAATGGAGAGTATCAATCATGATTGATAATAAAATTAGAATCAAGCATAACTAATCAATTATATGTATTATTGCTAACGATTTAATCTCAATTTCAAATTCAAAATTTTAAAATATTCAAATCTAAAAAAAAATAACATATTAAATTCTCTGAAAATGATTCAATAAAATTATTATACACGATTAGTAATAAAAATATAATTATGTAATTAACTATACTTATTACAATAATTATAATTGATACATTATCTAAACAATTGATTGAAAAAAAAACTAGTTTAATTTTTTTCAAGTCCTATATTAAATATTATTGTTTAAAACAAATATGTAGTTTAAGAAGAAAATTAGTATATTTGATTTCACAAAAAATTAGGAATTAGGTATCAAGTATAATCAATCAACTATATTTATTATTATCAATGATTTAATCTCAAATTCAATTCAAAAATTAAAAAATAACTAAATCTAAAAAACATGTCATATATGTCACGATTCTACTTGGAAACGTGACTAGCACATGAGGAATCTCATCCTCACATTAGTCTTGTGACCTCTAAGCCTCTCTATATGCATATAATAATAATAATAATAATAATAATAACAACAACCTATCTTTAAAACATTATTTCATCTCTAACATAAATCTCTAGCTCTTTGAAATCATAGTTCTAATAAAAAAAATTCATAATTAAACTCTAAATCCGTCTCTATAATACAAAGTATAATGAGTTGCTCTATACAAAATAAACCATGAAAGTTATAATCACGTAAATACAAAATAATCATGGTATACAAAATGCAAGCTATTTTTATGATCCGAACCCCTGTCCGCAATGTACATTGGAGCACTCTATCTCTAAATAAAATGCAAAAGATACTTCACTCTCAGTGAAGCTCACCAACTAGAAGTCTCTACTGTTGGAGAGGAAGTGAATGAGAATGACCCGCAGCTAATGTATCTGATGGAAAAAAGGAGAAGAGTGAGTTTTATCATAAAACTCATGAGTAGGTCCTCACCCATAACCCTTTCATGGACAACAACAAGATATATATATATATATATAAAATCATAAAATTTTATAATTGTTTACTTTCAGCACCATGGACCAATATTTGGGAATTTGCATTCATATGATTAAGGAGTGGAAATAATGGTTTTGAAGCTCTTGCTTTGTGCTGAATTGCTGTCATTTGTTTTATTTGTGTTACATTATGTTGTGATGATGATGGAGTGATAGTTGTGATGTTGATTTGCATGTGTGAGAGGTTAACTATATATTGTCCATGATTGATATTTTTATTTTGGGTTTATGAATCTCTCTCCTCCTGTTTTTGTGGCTTGTATGATGGCTGCTATTATATTCGCCAATGATTTCTAAATTGTTGTATCTCTTTACCCATAATGATATATTTGCCAATGATCTCTAGCTGTATTCTTTTTGTTAGGTTTTGTTGGCTGTTTTTTCCAATTGTTTTTGCTAAGAGTGAAGTTGAGAGATGGTTTTCCTTCACTATTTATAATTGGGTTTGTTCTATTTATTAGTCATTTTTTAATAATGGTAAGATTTGCATCCTTTTTCTCTTCCTCTATTTCCCTTCTCTTCTTTCTCTATTTCTCTTGCTATATTGGTCCTTTATTAGTGATTTTTCTTTTTATTTTCTTATTGAGTTCTGGACTTCTTTTATGTTCAACAGGAGTGGTAAGCCATTCTTTACCCATAGCTATATACTTCTATTATATTTTTTATGTGATGTATTCATTGTGTGTGTGTGTGTATATATATATATATATCTTGAAATGTTTCTATTGCATTGAGGACTTCACAATTGGCATTGGATTTTGAATTCTTCTATTGGTAGTGATTAGCACCATTGATCTCCTATTCTATGGGAAGCTTCTTGAACCAGTATGGGGTCCAAGGAAATATCTAAAGTTCATCATTGTTATTATCACTTTAGACATCATCTTTGTAGTTACCCTGTAGGCTTGGAACTTTGTGCTACCTTGATCCAACTCTTTATATTTAAAACTTCTTCTAACCTATCGATTATGATTTTCTTTAACAGCAAGTGCCTAAAATCTTTTTCTTCTTTAACATATGAGTCATGAATTATGGCTATTTTGAGAATTTATGTCAGGAAGGGGTGATTTTTGGATTAAGTTTGTTTAAAATAGGATGTTTTGTTAGTTTGGTCTTGATGTTGAAGCAAAAGACCCAACTTGTTTTTTTAAGTGGATTGGTGTGTGATCTAGGTGGTTTATTAACTCAATTGTTCAAATGGGTTAAGATGAAAGTTGAGTGGTGAGCGGTTGGGTAAAAATAGGGATAGTTGAATGGATTCTATCCGTTTATAGCTTGAATTATACACTATGGCAATGGAGGGAAAAACTTGAGTCTTAAGAAATTTTCATTCAGAATGGCTCAAATGTGGGTATTGCCTATCAGTGCAGGAACAATAAAAGTTTTCTTTATTTTTTATTGTTGGCTTTTGAATTTTTTGGTTAGATAACTTTGTATTTTTCAGGAAACTATTACAGCTATCCATAATGGTAGCTAAATGCTCTGCTTTTTTTTTTTTTGGTGGTAGAATAATTTGATGCATTTGATTATCAATTTAATCGTTTATATGTATGCATGGTATGATACCGTGTAATAAGTACTATACCAAAAGTCTAAACAACTAGTACCGCTTCAGTGACAAGAAATAATTCGAGTTTTAGATGCACAATATAGCACATAGTTGATGCGGTACTATGTTCTTCTATTTTGCATCCCTAAAATTCCTTTTTCCTTAGAACACTTCTATAATGTTTTTTTAATTGCAGGTTAGTATAGATATTGTGCGGGACATCATATAAAATAAAACAAATTGAAGAACAATGCACCGAACTTTATACAAGATTGATGTGGAAATATAATAACAGTAATATAGAATTAAAACCACATCCCACATTTATAGTCACGTTAGAGAAATATTGAGGTGCTATGAGAGCAAGATAATGTATTTGCTCGTTTTTTTTATAAATAACACAACAGTTTTGTGGGTTATTGCGTCTCCCATTTTCCCTACATATTTAATACAATAGCCAATCTATCATTTATTAAATGGAACAGAACAAATGCATTTTCTTGCTCTCGGAGCAATAAATAATTTTTCAGCCAGATTAATATAATCTTCTCCAATTTCGCTCTTAACTAGCACATTCACCCATTCATTTAGGTATGGTACTAGTTACGAAGGAGAATTTAATCACAGAGTTTTTAGACAATTAGAATACCAAATGCACCCAAGGAAGTCGTTATTATTCAATTAGTTTTAATAAGTGGTACCTTTGGAAGGAATTCATTTTTAAATAAATGTAAAGAGGCTACCTATGGTTAATTTGCTTGATGAGTATGTTAGGAATAAGGGTGTATGCCCAAGATCCAATTTGTCATGATATAATAATTTATTGTTGATTTATTATGATAGACAAAGAATCTTATCATGTTTTTATCATATTTAGATTACTTGATATGATGTTATCATTGATTAAAATTAAAAACATATCATTGTGATAGAGATCATGATAATGAGAGATAAGTTTTGAAAATAGGAGAATTTTGCAAGGCTCCCTGAAGTAGAGAGCACCACACACTAGATAATCAAATGGCTATGATATGATTATGCACTAATAGACTAAATAAATGTGGTCCACTTTAAAATTTCCTCTCTCTTCCTTATCTCATCTACCTTACCAATAGTCCATTGTCCACGCCGTCCACAATACACCTTCATCTCATTTATTGAATGAAACCCATTGCCAGTCTAGGGTGTACAAGAGATGGGTCATGATGGGTTGGGTCAAATCCAATTGGACGGGTTGGGCCAAATTGCAACCCGGTTCGATTTTAGACAAGGTCATTTTTTGAAATCCGAACCTAACTCGATAAATGATCGGGTCAAATTGGGTCAACCCTGCTTTTAAATAACCTATGAAGATTTTCACATTATACATAGTAAACTTATAAAATTTTATAAGTAAGAAATAAAATTTAAGAGATATTTTGATATATATATTTCAAAATAAATTATTGACTATAAAAATAATATCAAGTTATCCAAAATGTATTAATTTAAACATAAACTCTTATAATTTATTGCTAACTATTATAAAAAAAATATAAGTATAAAAGAAATTTTGACTTTACCCAATTCAGCCAATCCAAAGCATGAATCGTATCTATCCTGAAAAGTGCATCGGGTCAAATTTAAGGACTCGAACCCGACCTAATAAGCTTTAGGCTAAGATGGGTTACTAGGCCGAGCTAGGTCTTACCCCTAGCTGGCACTATCCATCACCTCACCAGAAATGTTTGCCGACAACAAAAAGATTTGGAGAGAGCCAACGGAGGATACCGCAATAGGGAATTGACGGCGATGGCAGCGAAGGAGAAATAAAGCATGTCTTTGGGGGAAGTGTAGGAAGAGAGTGTCTCTAAGTTAAGGTGTGACCCTTTGGGTATGGTGGTTCCATCTTGGTTCTGATTTCCTTAAGAGGTGGAGAGGCAGAGGAGGGTGGTTGCAATGACAGAGGAATGTTCCATGGGTAGGGGAGAATAGGAGATGATGTAGTGTGTTCCTCGCTTGTTCTCATTATGCAATGTTCCACCCATATGGGGCCGATAGTGGTGCGGCTAATGCCGCGAGGGATTGGTTACAGCGGACGTTAGAGGTGGAGCTTTAGCAAAGGTGGTGGATGGCATTGGTGGACTATGGAAGAAGACTGGCCAGCTTGGAAATGAAGAGGATGGAAGAGATTTTGGGTGTACCAGCAGTAAATGGGTGTACAGCTAATCTATCTTAATCTTTACCATTAGCTTTTATTGAATGGCTGAGATTTAAAGTGGTGTGTGGTATACCATAATTTACAAGGTGTGCCATAGCCTTTGCCTTGAAAATAATTTTAATCCAAATTGTTCTTAATCATAGGATCACTAAAAATAAGGACATTAGTGATTCGGATAGATTAATATGATATATATGTGATAGTATTCATAGGATGGATATTAGTAGATCTCATTTATTAAATCACATGTATAGATGATAAATATTGAATATTTTAATTGAACTGACTCATTGAAGAATTCCTAATGGTTAATATTACCATAAGACTATCAATATATAAGATATTCTCAAGAAAAACATGGTGTAAATATTTTCTTAGACTCAAGGTTATCATAGTAATCAACAAGTCATTTATTATACTTTGATACTTGATACCTAATGCCTTTAGGCAATAGTTGAAAGGACATTGGGTATGATCAAATGCCTATAGGATTAATGGTAAGTCAAGAAGGAATCCATCAACTTTTGGTAATAAGTTTGAGCTCTATAATTTTAATAATTATTTTTGACCTTGGTCAAGGCAATTGAATGAAAGAAGAAATGAGTTTCTTAAGTCATTAATTAATTAATTATGATTAACTTATATGGTTACTAATTAGAGTTTGATATTTATACCATACTCTAAGGTTAACCCAGAGCTAGAATAGTCGCATGAAATGTTACATTATTCTTAAGGTTCTCAAAAAGTAAAAGGATGTTATTGATTCATATTATCTAGACATTAAGAAGTGTTGCTAGACACCAACCTTAATTAGTAAATTGGTTTGACTAATTTGCTACTAGCTTAGTATTGAACCTATGGGGTCACCCACTAATGAGTGATCTAATCTTTGTTAAAGAATTATTTAATTTATTGTTTGACATTAAATTAGAGAATTTAATTTTGCCAAATAAATAAATTTTAATTCAAATAGAATGTTATTATATTATTTGCTAGCATTGCACATATAATTAATATGTGAGTAAATTGAGGAAACTTGATATCAACTATAACAGGAATTTCTAAACAAATGGGTCAAGTATTTTCATTTGATTCTAATCAATTTTAAATTGAATGCAATCAATTTGAATTTAGATAGAATCCTATTAGATAGGATGACTTGCTCATTGATTGGATTTTGTTCCAAATAATAGCACATGATTGTGCTTAATTTGAGAATATGTTGAATGAATATTATGGTTGATTCGTCTCTGTGTATGTGTGTGTAGAGAGAGAGAGAGAGAGAAAAAATGGGGAGGGGAGGGGAGAGAGAGAGAGGTTTATTTTTCATTCTTTGGGTTCACGACCCGACTCAAGCACGTGACCACGTGAGAAATCTCATTCTCACGTAAGCCTCCTGACCCTATCATTTCTATATGCGAAAAAAAATCCATAATATAGTTTTATTCTTTTCTAAATATCATTCGCCTATTTCCAACATCATAATTATAAAAACCAACTTTTATAATCCGTTCCAAAGTATAACGCTATATTAACATAAAATATATAGAAAGTGCTTGTTATACAAAGTGTCTACGAAAAATAAAAGACTATTACTATCCAGAATAACATTCTAATATACATGATTATGCAAAAGACAACATGCTTCTCAAATCCCGGAATCCCGCCGCATCACACTAGAGCATGTCTAGAGCAAAAATCCCAAACTCCTCACCTAATGGGTAGCAATAATCTAATGCTACTGGGGAAGATGGCGTGGAAGAATCCGGGCCTCATATCTCTGAATAGAGAAAGGAAATTAGGGGTGAGTTTTGTTACCAAAACCCAGTGAGTGAGTCCTAATCTGAACCCCCTCCCATAGAGCATAAAAGGGCATGCATAAAGTCACAATGATATAAATTGTCAACCAATCAGTATAATTATAGGAATGTAAGTATATGTAAGAGTATTAAAACACTTTATCTTGTAAAACACTTCAAGGTATTCAATAGAGAACCAGGAATCTCTCACTCTAGTTATGCAGGCATAACAATATCTCTAACATTGGCATTACGTATCGCCATCCCCAGTGTGACAATAATGGGTACCTAACTAGGTCCCTTCTCTGAATAGTCGGCCCGGGCTACTTGGTACCAAGGTTAGCGGATTAACCCGCTGACACACAGCTTGTTTCTCTATAGCTACTTTATTCAATCAGAGAATAGGATCATCTCCAAACTTTGAAAACAATGGCATCTACCCTAGGGTTTGAACTCAATCAAGTAAAATCCATGATTCCATAAATCAAATTATCATTACAATAGTTCAACAACTCATGTTCTCGTATACCAGCTTCATCAAAAATAACATTTCATCCACAAAAGTCCCATGGATTTATTAAAACGTATTTTCATGTTAAAACCTAATTCAAAATATAGAACACAAGGGAGTTTTCATAACTTCTAAGAAAACTTCTAAAGTTCATTGTTTAGGCTATATTTCGATGAAAATAACTTTAATGCATGAATAGAGATTACAAATGTGAACCCACTCACCTGAGTGGCAGAAGTTGAAGGTTCAGCACGACAGGGTTCCTTGGAGTGGAGATGGACCAGGATCTATCATAGGAGTGATAGAACCTTTGATTAGTCTCTAGAATCACTAAGAAACCATAAGTTTATCTCTAACATGGAGGAAGAGCTCCCTCGACCCTCATAGGCATAGAAACCACTCTAAGACAAGAAGGAATTGAAGAAAATAGAGCAAAACTAAGAAAACTACATACCTTAAAGCCTTAGGATTGAAGGATTGAAGTTAGAATTGAAAGATAATAGAGGAAAATGGAGTTGGAAATGGAGTTTGGGGTGAAAGGGAGTGGGAGAATGAAGGTTCTAGAGGATGGGAGGATGAAATGTGTTTTTAGGGTGTTCCTGGACCCAAAATGAGATTTTTATGTTCGCTATTTACCGCCTGGGCGGTCTAGAAGCTCCAGACACTAACTTCACTCTCGTTAACCGCCTAGGGTCTCCAGAAGCTCCAAATGCTCCAATACTTGGTATGTATTGGATGTACTATCTCACTACTCACTTATTTACATTTCTTAATTTTAAGTTAACTTTAAAATATAAATGTAAATAAGGAAATACCCCCCATTTGAATTCACATAAAATATCAAAAAAATCAAAACTCCAACAAATCAAAATCTAATTTTTGAGTTTTAGTTCAAATTCAGGAATTTTTGACAATTTATAAACTTTTGGGCTAAATGCGAAATGTCTAGAGTCCATAAAATTCATTAAAAATCACTCTTCAATTTGTCTATCTCCAAAGAACAATTACCGGGACTTTTAATCCCAGGAAAATGGTTCTACTACATAGCCCTCTAAGGGCATGTAGGGTCCAACTTAGTGAAATTCAGGACCCGTATTGACCGCAAGGTAACTGGCACCCTTCTTTAATTCGAAAAAATTTTAACTCTTTTTATTTAACCTAGGGTATTACATTCTGGAACATGACTATATGAAGATGTTTTGAACATTTTTTAGAGTTCATTCCAAACGTGTCATCAGTAAAAGTTCCATTGGTCAAGGAGTTAATTGCAAAGCTTAGTCTCAATGTGGGCACGAGTAGAGTCTTTGTATTATTGAAGAACAAATTAAAATTTGTGAGACGCAAGTGCACTTCAAGAGGTATTTATGCTACACTTATATTATTTGAATAAATTTTGAATACAAAATTGATAATTATGGATTCTTTTTTTTGTTTGCTTTGATGCATGTTATGAACACTATGTAATCCTTCAGTGATATCAGAGTTTTGGGTTTTGTGTTTAAATTTTATTCTCGTGAATTAAATTTCATGAATTGAAAAGATTAATGCATATTTACACTCTTTGTAAGCCATACAATATCTTAAGCATAAGAGGTGGCCTTCATATAGTTGGCTTTGTTGAAATAGATTATTCATTTGACATTTTAATAAAGTTTGCTACACCTACATGATTGTGCGTGGTTATGAACGATGCATTTGAATGCCATGTTCCTCCAAAGAGGTTTGTAACATGGGTGAGTTCTTAGGTGGGGCAAACCAAGTTTAGGACCATCTGGGACTTGTAATATTATAATATAAAAATAATTTAATGACTGTTTTGCCATTAGTGCTTCTTCTTCTCTCACAACAAGTCGTCCTCATTCACGCACTCCCTCGGCGCCTACTTCCCATGCTCCTGCTCAGGTCCAACCCCGCCCACCGACATCACCGAACTCCTCCAACTTGTCAAGGACCTTCGGATTGCAAGTCTCGCCTCAAGACCGGGCTCCTCGAGCACAAGCTCCTCAAGGAGACCATCATCATTGTCCCCTCCTAAAAAGCAACATCGTTTCAAGGGACGCTCAAATTCAATGCCACGCCAAGAGGATCAAAGAGCTCAAGGCAGAGAACCAAAGGCTAATGACGGAGGTCCAACACCCAGGCTCCGAAATGAGGAACAGGTGAGAGAGAACGAGAGAATAATGAAGGTGTTGGAGGACGATAGCAGAGCTGAGGAAAATGGCATCGGATAATGAGCTATCTTCTTCGCTCGTTCAGAAACCTCTGAATAAGAGCTTGAACAAAATGGTGTCGGATCAAGGAAGTGGGAACTAGAAGCACGTGGAAGGTGCTATTGTTGTTACTGGAGAGGATTTCAAACGACAAACGACCAGATTAGACGAACTTGCCGAGTCCATTGACTCGTTTAACCAATGTTGCTAGATCATGTGCGTCTCGCATTCCCAAACCGCCACTGAGGCCATCGTCACATTTGTTGCCGTTGAGTTGTTCCTTTTATTCTTCTGCATCGGAGAATCATAGTGTGGAAACAAAGTAGTCGGCTAAACAACAACCAAAGCTTGGGCCTCCTCCTCTCATCGGCACCAGGAAGGCTACTGAGCATCCAGGCGCTCGTCGCCTCCTCCAAAGGGAACAAGCCGGTGACGGCGAAGGTGAAGAGGTGCCCAAGGTGGTGGAATGAGGTGAGAAAAAGATTAAAAGGGTAAAATGGACAAATCATATATAAAAATATTTTTTATAAATTGTAGAATATAAATACATATTTAAATTATAACTCATAACTTATATCTACAATTGGATTCAAATTTTAATGGATAAGATTTAGTGACCACATGGTCCTAAACTTGGTTTGCCCACACAAGAACTCGCCTTGTAACATGACCTTTGCAAAAGATTCTTAAAGTCCCTGATACATGTGACTTTTGTGAATGGCATTTTTTTTCCTAAGTTAAATGATATAACTACTTGATGCAAGTTACGTAACTTTACGAAATGAATTAAATTGAGTTTTGGAGTTAATTACATTCCTATTTTTCCTTGTAGTTGAACTTGTATTGTTTTGTACAATGATTAATTTTATGAACATGCTTTTATGTGGTATATTGATTGGTTCATGAAATTTTATTTGCTTATCACCTATCTTTGTTGTGAACATGCTACGGTGTGTACTGAGTTTTGAACCTCTAAATTTAAAAAATGAGTTTTTGAAGTTCTTGATTATAACTAATGGCCCATAACCAGGAGGGTTATTAATCAAATATAAAATTAGTTTGTGCATGTGATGCATAAAGGAATCAATTTATACTTGTACCTAGACCATAAAATTTAATTAATTTATACTAATAGGAACGACTTACAACCAGAGAACTATGTAGTATTAAAATTGTATTTGATACAATTAAAAATATCAACTTGAAATATGTCCGAGGAACGACTTGACAATCAAGGAGCTCATTCATTACTTTTGATCCCACTAAGAAAATAGATATTATTCTTACTATTGTGATAGTGATTTATTAATGAGAATTATTATGTATGAAATATATGTTCTTATATAATTGTATTTTCTTATTTTAGATTTATGAAAGAATATCTACTTCATTGCACTCATACCTGAATCCAGCAAATTGAATGGAACCAATTATGATGATTGGTATTGTAACTTAAGAATTGTTCTTATGCATTAAAGGCTTATTGAAACCATTGATAAGCCTACTCCACAAACCTCAATAGAAGATATTGATGGTGATGAAGCAACCAAGGGTTATGAGAAACACTTGAAAGACTCTTATTGCTAAATGCATAATTTTAGTATCTATGATTTTTGAACTTTAAAGGAACCATCAGGATATGGATTTGCATACCATTATTGAACATCTTAAGAAGATGTATGGTGCTTAAAGTAAGACAACAAGATTTCAGCTATTCAAGGCTTTGTCCAAGTTGTAATGATTGTTAACTCTCAAGTTGGACCCTATATTCTTAAGATGATTGATTTGATCGAACAAGTTGAGAAATTGGCCTGCTCACTTGTTAAAGAGCTCTCTCAAGATTTAATCTTGTAGTCACTTCCTAAATTATTTTCACAATTCGTTACAAAATGAGTTATGATCTGCATGAGATGCTTAATATGCTGATTAATTATGAGAATAAATTTGCATCTAAGAAGAAGAAAGGAACAATCATGTTTGTTGGTAATGTGTAAAAAACACACATCCAGTGCTTGTTTTGATATGATTTTTAGTGATTTACTTAGTGAAATTAGCAACTTCTCCATATGGAATTTGGACTTTTGTGAAATATTTGGAACTAGTTTTAATTTGGTGATTTTTAGGTGAATTTGATGGCTTGAAAGCATATTTTTAATCAATTTTGAGAGATATTTTTGGAGCTAAATAGAAGAGTTTTGAAGTCGATTTGAGAATATTTCTAGAGAATACTACAATAGAAAATTCATCTCTCTGAGGGATTGGATTTGGACAAATAAAAATGTTTAGAGAGCTCAAGATGTGCTCTACAACTTTGATGTTTAGCTCAAACTCAGTTCTAATATTTGCTTTGTGAAAATCCAATTGCAAGATTGAAGGACGTTGTTTCCCAATATTGTCCAGCTTGGCCTCTATCTCGTATTTTGCCAATTTCCTGATAAAGAAATCCAAATGTGGTGATTCTTGTGGCATTGGAAATCTAATTCAATTCTCTATAACTTTGTGTCAAATAGTCAAAGGCTAGTTCCAACTGTAGAGATTGATATAGAACTCGCAAAGTGACAGGACAAATTTCCCCTACACCAGAAATTCAATTTGGCCTAATTTTAGGCCTAATAGAGCACGAAATTAAATGTTTTTGGTCCATCTGTGTTATTAAGGATTAATGAAACCCTAAAAAAGATTGAGAGCTATAAGTACATCATCTAGGGGTCTTTTGGCAGCCTTGGGGCCTTTGGCCTCTTGGCCTTTTTTGGCCAACTTGGAAGATATCAAGGAAGAGCTACAATTTTGGCAACTACATCAAGAAGGAAAGGGTGCTTGATTGGGATCCATTCTTCTTATCTTTTATCTTTAATTTATATTTAGCATATACATTCTATCTATGGATCTGTATTTATTAAATATGTTAGTTATCTAAATATCTTATATTATCGTGATAATGCGATTTATGTTGTGACTATGATTGTTTGATATTTCCAATCTTTATGAATTATTTCTTATTCAATTGAGTTTCTATTATCTATAATGCTATTTTTGGATTCGCGACTCATAGATTGATTATAGAGTTATGTATCATAAAGGAATCTAGGTACATATATAATTGAGACAATGAAATAAAAACCTTAATACTAGAGGATTATGTTGTGAGCAATAATAATGATCTATCTGATGAGGAGATTATCAATTTTGCTTTTTTTTGTAGATTGTGAACCAGGTAAGGTTTGAAGAAGCTTCCACTAACAAGAATTGGAGAAAAGTAATGGATGAATACATTTTTACAATTGAGAAAAATGAGACCTTGGTGCTGAGTTTCCCTGAGATAAGAAGCTAATAGGAGTTAAATGGATATATAAGACAAACTATAAGGCCAATGGTGAGATTGATCGGTTAAGCAAGATTGGTTGTAAAGGGATACAAGCAAAAGCCTGATATTGATTACTTTGAGATATTTGCCCCTGTTGCCAGACTAGATACAATTTGGATAATTATTTCATTTTCTACTCAAAATAAGTAGAAGATATATCAAATAGATGTCAAGTATGCTTTTTTGAATGGTTCTTTAAAGGAAGAAGTATATGTTGAGCAACCTGTAGGTTATGTGATCCTTGGAGAAGAGGACAAAGTCTGCAAATTGAAGAAGAAATTCTATGGTTTGAAAGATGCCAAAAGCATGGCACAAGAAGATTGATCCTTATTTTATTGAGAATGAATTTCAAAGATGCTATTTGGACATATTTTGTATATTAAATATGCTGAATCTGATGATATGTTTATTGTTTGCCTTTATGTTGATGATTTGATTTTTACTAGAAATAATTTGAAGATAACTGGAGAATTCAAGGAGGCCATGGTAAAATAATTTGAAATTACAGATCTAGATCAAATGTCTTACTTTCTAGGCATTGAAGTTGTTTACCAAGATCATGGCATTTTTATTTTTCAAAAAAAAAATATGGTAATGATATTTGGAAGAAGTTTCAAGCAAAGAATTCAAAGCTAGTGTTCATTCAAGTGAAGAAAAGCTGAAATTGATAGGGAAAGATCAAGGAAGAGTTATGAATCCTACTTATTACAAGAGCTTGATTGGAAGTTTAAGATATTTGACAATAACCAAGCCAGCATAGTTTTTGGAGTTGGATAACTAAGCAAGTTTATGGAGGAACACGTGTCATTTGCAAGTAGCTAAAAGAGATCTTTGCTATATCAGGTACAATGATTGATAGAATTTTTCATGGTGATACCAATCATGTGAGACATGTTGGATACACAGATAGTGATTGGGCAGAAGACATAGAAATAAGGAAAAATACTTTAGGATATGTTTTCATCTTAGGTCTAATGTAGTATCTTGGTCTGCAAAGAACAACTAGTTATTACATTCTCCAGTCTGAAGCAAATATATTGTAGGAAGCTATGCTACACAAGCAGCTTGTGATTGAGAAGAATTCTTAAAGCATTGAAGTAGAAACAAATCATTGCCAGAATAATATTTTGTAATAAGAAGTCTGCCATTACACTTTGTAAAAATCCGTGTTTCATAGGAAATCCAAGCATATTAATATTCGATTCCACAAGATTCGAGAATTGGTGGCTGAGAAAGAAGTGTTAATTGATTATTGTCACACTTGAAGAACAAGTTATGGATATTTTTACAAAGTCATTAAAGATTGAGTTATTTTTACAAGTTGAAGAAAATGTTTGGAATGATTAACTTTACATGCTTGGTTTAAGGAGGCAACCAAGACAAAAATTAAACCAAACATGCCAAGACTCAAGGTGTCGCTTGCTTCCAAATCTTTATAGCCCATGCTATAGCCACTCTACATAATCCATAAAGTTGGAGACATAAAATCTGAAGCATGAAAAATTGATTTGATATTTAATATAGTATTTAATGGCCACCTACATAAAGTCAATTTGGTAGTTGTCATTTTTTTCCTTTCAGGGTTGTAGCCTATAAAGGCATGCATGCATTGCATGTATTTGTGATCAAGGTTGTCATGTGTATTTGTGATCAAGGTTAGTTAAAAAAATCATCAAGGTTGTGTGTGTAGTTATAATACTAGTGAATTGAATAAAGTTTTGTACTATTCCTCTTCCTCTTTAAGCTTCTATTGCCATAATATTTGTGAGTGATTGTGTGTTTTCTAATATCTCCCTTTTGTTTTTTGGGCTGACGAGTTTAAAAGTAAACACTCAACATTAATCACAAATTTTGATATGGGCATTATTACAGATGGTGGTAGTGGTGATGGCAGATGAGACTAAGCATGGAGAGGAAGAGTGTGGGGTTAGGAGGGAGGAGAGAGTGTGAGTGAGAGAGGGTGAAGGTGAGGGCATTTTTTGAAACACATCTAAAAATGGGTAAATTATGGAGGTTAATATAGGCTAAACAATTAAAGTGGAAGTGAGTTGAATTTCAATAAATCTCTTAAACCGTGAGTGAAATTTTCCCTTTGATTTATCTTTTAATTACTAAAATGATATCATAATTTTATTTTTAAAAGCTTATATAATGTCAAAATTTTTGAAAGATTAATGTGATATTATATTTTAACTTCTAATAAATAAAACAAAATTTTAAATGCTAGATTGATATCAATAACATTTTTTTGGGATTGAAATCCATGTTTACTCTCTTATTATAAAGACAATGTAGAGACGTATATAGTATGTGAGTAGTTGGCTAAATCCTATTGATACTTTCTCGATGATGAGCTAGAGTTCAATTGTAGGGAGATACTGTCGATTTGATAGGCATTTGCCGCCCATTAATGCCCCTCTTCAGAAGGGCTCCGTGAAAGCGAAGAAATTTCTTGAGCCTTGTGTTTGTTTGACAATATGATAGCTTCAAAGACAAAAACATTAAGAGTAATTTAAACTCAACTCTGATGAGGTTTAGTGTAATTATACTTAGAACTTTTTATTTGATAAAATTATCACTCATATCTCTAAGTCCACTAAAATTACACTGACCTTCCTTATAATATTAGTTTGCTAATTTAAGTGATAAAGAAAGATAACATAAAATACATACATGATTATTAATAAAAAAATTATAATATTTTGATAATACTTAACACATCATTAAATAAAATACTTTTTCATTATAAGAAAAAACTTATAATTATAACTTATAATAAAAAAAGGTATTCTAGTTAATATATATGCCTAATATTGCTAAAATATTATAATTTTATCATTAATAATTATGTGTACACCACATACTATTTTTCTTTGTCACTTAAATTAATGAACTATTATATACAAGCGAGGTCAATGTAATTTTAATAAATTTCATGGAAGGTCAATAATATTTTTGTAAAATAGAGAGGTGTTGCGTGTAATCACACTAAATCTCATTGGAGGTTAGTGTAATTTTCTCTTATAACTTTTGATAAAAAAGATATTTTAGTTAATACATATACGTAATATAATTAAAATATTATAATTTTATCATTAATAATTATGTATAAATAATATATTATTTTTTTATCATTAATAAATTAATAAACTAATAAAATCTTAAATGCTAGATTGATATCAATTACATTTTTTGGGATTGAAATCCATGTTTACTATATAAAAAATAAGTCCATGTTTACTCTCTTATTATGGACAAAACTAGAGAGACGTATATAGTATGTGAGTAGCTGGCTAAATCCTATTGACACTTTCTCGATGATAAGCCAGAGTTCAATTGTGGGGCAAGATACTGCGATTTGATAGGCATTTGCGCCATTAATGCTCCTTTTTAGAAGGTTCTCTGAAAGAGGAAGAAATTTTTTGCAGCTGTGTTTGTTTGACAATATGATAGCTTCAAAGACAAAAAAACATTAAGAGCAATTTAAACTAACTCTTATGAGGTTTAGTGTAATTATACTCAATATTTTTTATTTTATAAAATTATCATTAATATCCTAAAGTCTACTAAAATTACACTGACCTTTCTTATAAATATTCGTTTGCTATTTAAGTGACAAAGAAAGATAACATAAAATACATACATGATTATTAATAAAAAAATTATAATATTTTGATAATACTTAACACATTTAGTTAAATAAAATACTTTTTCATTACAAGAAAAACCTTATAATTATAACTTATGATAAAAAAGGTATTCTAGTTAATATATATGCCTAATATTGCTAAAATATTATAATTTTATCATTAATAATTATGTGTATACCACATATTATTTTTCTTTGTCACTTAAATTAATGAACTAGTATATACAAGCATAGTCAATGTAATTTTAATAAATCTCAGTGTAGGTCAATAATATTTTTGTAAAAATAGAGAGGTGTTGTGTGTAATCACACTAAATCTCATGGGAGGTTAGTGTAATTTTCTCTTATAACTTATGATAAAAAATATATTTAGTTAATATATATACGTAATATTATTAAAATATTATAATTTTATCATTAATAATTATGTATATATCATATATTATTTTTTTATCATTAATAAATTAATAAACTAATAAAATTTTAAATGCTAGATTGATATCAATTATTTTTTTGGGATTGAAATCCATGTTTACTATATAAAAAACAAGTCCATGTTTACTCTTGTTATAGGGAAAAAACTCCAGAGAGACGTATATAGTATGTGAGTACGGCTAAATCCTATTGACACTTTCTCGATGATGAGCCAAAGTTCAATTGTGGGGTAAGATACTACTGATTTGATAGGCATTTGCCGCCCATTAATGCCCCTTTTAGAAGTAACTCGTGAAAGCGGAAGAAATTTCTTAAGCCCTATGTTTGTTTGACAATATGATAGCTTCAAAGACAAAAAAACATTAAGAGCAATTTAAACTCAACTTTGATGATGTTTAGTGTAAATTATACTCAATATTTTTTTATTTTATAAAATTATCATGATATTCCTAAAGTATAAAATTACATGACCTTTCTTATAATATTCGTTTGCTAATTTAAGTGACAAAGAAAGATAACATAAAATACATACATGATTATTAATAAAAAAATTATAATATTTTGATAATACTTAACACATCATTTAAATAAAATACTTTTTCATTACAAGAAAAACCTTATAATTATAACTTATGATAAGAAAGGTATTCTAGTTAATATATATGCCTAATATTGCTAAAATATTATAATTTTATCATTAATAATTATGTGTACACCACATATTATTTTCTTTTTGTCACTTAAATTAATGAACTAGTATATACAAGCATAGTCAATGTAATTTTAATAAATCTCAGGGAAGGTCAATAATATTTTTGTAAATAGAGAGGTGTTGTGTGTAATCACACTAAATCTCATGGGAGGTTAGTGTAATTTCTCTTATAACTTAGATGATAAAAAGATATTTTAGTTAATATATATACGTAATATTATTAAAAATATTATAATTTTATCATTAATAATTATGTATATATCATATATTATTTTTTTATCATTAATAAATTAATAAACTAATAAAATTTTAAATGCTAGATTGATATCAATCACATTTTTTGGGATTGAAATCCATGTTTACTATATAAAAAACAAGTCCATGTTTACTCTCATTATAGGGACAAAACTACAGTCAGACGTATATAGTATGTGAGTAGCTGGCTAAATCCTATCATGCTTTTCTATGATGAGCCAAAGTTCAATTGTGGGGCAAGATACTGCTGATTTGATAGGCATTTGCCGCCCATTAATGCCCCTTTTCAGAAGGGCTAGTGAAAACGGAAGAAATTCCTTTAGCTGTGTTTGTTTGACAATGATAGCTTCAAAGACAAAAAAACATTAAGAGCAATTTAAACTCAACTTTGATGAGGTTTAGTGTAATTATACTCAATATTTTTTTATTTTATAAAATTATCATGATATCCTAAAGTTTACTAAAATTATACTGACCTTCCTATAAATATTTGTTTGCTAATTTAAGTGACAAAGAAAGATAACATAAAATAAATACATGATTATTAATAAAAAATTATAATATTTTGATAATACTTAACACATCAGTTAAATAAAATACTTTTTCATTACAAGAAAAAACTTATAATTATAACTTATGTAAAAAAGGTATTCTAGTTAATATATATGCCTAATATTGCTAAAATATTATAATTTTATCATTAATAATTATGTGTACACCACATATTATTTTTCTTTGTCACTTAAATTAATGAACTAGTATATACAAGTGAGGTCAATGTAATTTTAATAATCTAGGGAAGGTCAATAATATTTTTGTAAAATAGAAAGGTGTTGCTGTAATTACACTAAACCTCATGGGAGGTTAGTGTAATTTTCTCTTATAACTTATGATAAAAAAAGATATTTTAGTTAATATATATACATAATATTATTAAAATATTATAATTTTATCATTAATAATTATATATATATATCATATATTATTTTTTTATCATTTAAATTAATAAACTAATATATATAAGAGAAGTTGAGGAATTTTAATAGTTTAGGAGAGGTCAATAACAATTTTATAAAATAGAAAAATTCTGAGTATAATTATATTAAATTTTAAGAACTTAAAAGATGTTAGTGTGTTTGTTTCAGAGTAATTTGCTCAAACATAAACGTCACGTGACTTGTTTTCTCCACTCATTTATTCCAGTTGTTACCTGGAACTGTCTTCCTTTGTAAACATCATTTCATTTTTATCAATGTCCACTTTGCCAGGTGCCCTATGGTAGCTTATGGTCATGGATGACATGGCTGGAGTCTTTTTTCCCACTCCATAATAGCTTCTTAACATTAGAAATTTCTTGGAAGAGCCCTCTTACATTATCTATAATATTAATATTTTAAACTCTTATGAAGAAAAATTTTAGGTAATTTAAAAACTATTTAGAATTTACAGTTTTTAAGAAGTTAATCATTAATTATTTTTTAAAAATAAAACTGTAATTATGATATATTATTAAAATATTATTGACAATCATTAGTATTTAATAGTATGATTGCACTACAAAAATTAAATATATTTAAAACATATTGGCATTTAATTAAATCTATAATACTAATATTCAACAATCATTTGGGTTTTCTAGGTGTAGCTTCCAGAGTAATTTAAAGTCCACAAATTTCATAACTTCAATAATTAACATTTTTAAAAATATTATAATCATAATTATTATATATCATTATTTTATTATTGTTAATTTATATAATTTCAATATTTAAAATAATCATTTTTAATTTCTGAGCAATTTGTGTTGAAATCTACATGACAAAAAATATTGTACATTATTTTGATAACCTTATATATTGGAGTTATGTAAAATAATTAGTGATACATAAAATATATAAATAATCAAGAGTAATTTAAAATTATATAGTTTATTTTTTAAAATATAAGTGTTTGAAAAAAGTTTAAATTAGATAAGTTATGTTACTTTACTTATATATTCCTAATTATCAATCAATTAATTAATATATAATATTGATTAATTACTATATAATTTTTGTACCTATAGATAAATGATAACATATATATACAATAATATGATCCATTATATTTAAATCAATATATTCATTAATTTATAATATTTGTTATAAACTAGAAATTTAGCCTTGATATGCTAAAATGAGGAAAATGCCTCATTACATAATAAGAGTATTCACTATGATTGTTTATTAGTTTTATCTTATAACTCTTTTACTATCTTTATTGGTTATTTTTTTTTTAGATTTTTTTTATTTTAGTCTATTTTTAGTATTATATTTATGGTCCTACGATTAATTATCACTTTTATACAATGACATTTATAAAAATCAAATGAGAATTTTAAAAATATGTATGAAGATAAAAACTAAATTTTTAATATCTAAATGAATTTATTGAAGGTATAAAGGAAATTGCTGAATTAACGCTTGGAAATCGTAATGAAACTCTTTATCACATTATTAGTGATAAACATAATGAGAATGTCACAATTTGTATAGGAGTATATTTGGAAACTTTAAGAAGATGAAATCTTATATACTGGAGAAGTATATTAATAAATTAATGTAGGTTTTAAATTGTAATTTAAATTTCTTATTAAATTTTGTATATGGTTAGGGGAAACCTTAAAACATTAATTTGGAGAATATTCATCTGAAATGATGCAGAAGGAAATGATATGTAATTGAAAAAATGTAAATTAAATTTATTCATTAATTTTTATTAATTAGAAAGTATATTTTTATTTTTTTACAAATGAAATATTTTAATTTACTAAAAATATATAAATGGCTATGATGATTAAAAAAATTATTAAAGCGAGTACCCAGGAAAATTACCTAAAAAAGTATGAGAATAAGAACACATTTAGTCTTTATGAGGATGGGGATGGAGTCAACATTTATTAAATAGGATAGGGACAATGAATGATGTCTCTGTTTATGGAGATTGACAATTTCCCATTTATATAAATTGTTTATATATATATATGTGTGTGTGCGTGTGTGTGTGTGTATGTATAAAGAAAATCTTAGCACACATTCATTTTTTAATTATATTTATTGAATTTGCATTATGTATGTATTTTTATTTTTAATTTGAATTATATTGCATTTGTGATATTTGTTACTCCCTTCCTTTCAAATATCAATCAATTTTGGGCAAATAGATATTAAGAAAGATAATAAATGACAATAATAATTGAGTAAAATATAGTCAATGTACTAATGTATCCTTACATATTAGTTAATATAGCACACTAATATTAAATTGAATATTTTGAAAATGTGAAATTAATTAGGGATAGTATTCAAAGAATAAAATTAATGCTTTATTGAAATGTAAAATTGATAGATATTTTGAAATATGAAGTTGTCTGAAAGTGGATAGATATTATGAAAGGAAATGAGTATTATGCATATTTATATTTTAAATATCAAAATACTTTTCAAATTTTTTTGAATTATTTTAATAAATCCATAAATAGCCTATGGATTCAAATCCTCATGAGAAATAGGAATAGGAACCCTAATGGGATGAGGATGGGAATGAGGGACAAAATTCTAAACGGGTAGAGTGTGGGAGGCATATCCATTCTCTCATAGGTACCTATTGTCATTCATATTAATGGTATATGATATTGTAAATATATTCACTTATTTTATTTCATTATTCATCAATTTTAACTATCGAAACGTGTAAAATTTTCATAAAATAGGTTTTTTGTTGTTAGTTAAAGGTTATCTATCGAGACTTTCTTAACTTATAAACATAATATTGAAAATAAGATATAAAATAGAATGACTCATTTCAAATTACTCATTTATATTTTGTTCATTTATTTATTTATTTAACTTTAACTTATTTTTAAAATAAGTTTATATACTCAATTTTATATAAGATGTATTTAAATGAATTATTGTTTATTTTCGGTAATGGTCAATAAATTATTTTTCATTATTAGTCCATTGACAAGGTCAAATAACTAGTAATTGTATAAATTAGCGATGCACCATAACATGGTCCTCCCCATGCCTTGAAGTATTACATGATTCACTCATCTTTATCATTGCATATAAATTTAATGGTTTAGATTGTAAGTTATAATAAATATATAAAATTTAAAATTAAATAATAAATTTAAAATTAAAATAATAATTTTAAAGTTACAAAATTATCCCTCCACCTTTATTATTGTCGAAACCTCCAAGGCCAATGCCCCTTCCTAGCTAGTGTTTCAACATGACAAACCACCATTATTAGTCCCTCCTTCTCCTTACTAGGCGAACACCAGCCCATCAAGAAATATTTTATTTCTTCTCCAATGGTTTAGAACAATGACATCAAATAACAAATACAGAAAATAAATCTGAAGCAAAATCAAGATTAAAAATCATTCATTTGTGGTTTAAATACAATAAGTTTCGACCTTGATTACCACTTTTTTAAGGGTATAACCACAGTGGGTGTTCAGAGAGAAGATTGCAACTTTTCCTATTATCAACATATTCTTATGGGTTATAGTATGACACTCTACGGAAACTTAACATTTCGGTGAACAATAACAATAACAAATTATATACAACCTAGAAGAAGAATAACAAAAAATAAAAGAGAAAAAAAGAACTTGTGACTAGATTAGAGTTTATGGTTTGGCGATTGTATATGAAGAGACAAACTGATAAAGCTAGATGAAAAAAGGGCCAATAGCTTGAAGGGAGAATTAAAAAGTAAAATAGAGATAATTTAGTAATTTAATAGTTGAAATTTAAGGATGATACACTAGTCCAAAACAAGGGAGGACCAACTTATCCTTCACCATACATTAGCAAGAACCACCATATATTAGCAAGAACCAACTTGTCCGTGGATTCTCCATGCGATGAGTTTTCTGTGTTTAATTAATTAATTTACAATAAATTTTTTCTCTCATATTTAGTGGGCTTTATATAGTTTTTTCCATCGGTAGATAAGGTGGAAATAGAGAAACGAGAAAAATAGCTCGTTGTATATATTAAGTAAAGCACAAGAAAATTTATAGAAGCATACATGTTATATCAGGGAATTTCAAGGCTCAAACCAGCACATCTAATACAGTTGGTAATTAACTAAATTCTTAAGGCTCAAACTATTAAGTTTAGTCAGGGGTTTGATTCCTGGTGATATGTATAGAAAGGGTCTCATGGCCAGAGATTTATTCTCTTAGAAGAGCTACCGCCTTGAAGAAATTAGTCAATGTTATGAATGATGGATATACTGCTAAAAATAAGGAAATTTAAGACCCTGTACCACCTCTCGTAGACCACTTTATTGATTGACTCTGGCCCCTTTTATGCTTAGGACCACACCATTCATGATTTATCTTGATGAGAACTTAAACAAAAATGGGCAAGCCTAGAAGATGATGGCCTACGAGTAAGACTGAGATGGAGGTTAGTGGTAGAGACAAAATGGACAACAGTGGCTGTGGTTTGCGGTGGAGGAGAAGGTTGTAAGATAAATTTTCATCATATAAATTCAAGACACCATTATCAAATTAGGATAAAAGGCATGCCTGAATTAGCCATGAAAGTCTGATGATTTGGACGAGAAGTGTTCCTCTTGCCAGACCTTTCTCCCTATCCACTTTTTCACTAGGCAACAGGTTGTCAATGGGGCAAGCTAGAAATGCTTATCACAGTGAGTAGTAGAGGGGACTAGTCTTGTATTTATAATCTTAAAGCTCTCCCATCAAGAGTCACTAAAAAAAAAATCCCTTATGGGATTAAGATAATGGGCTTACACTATGCCGCCTAACCACACTAACTTTTAGTAATAGGTGTGCACAGACCACAATATGGATCAATTATAATTATTGGGCTTATTTGCCTGTTTACAATTAAGATCATACCATCAACCCAATTTTCACAAAATAAAATCTACAATTAATTGTAACCCACACAAGGAAATTCCAACATTCTCCTACTTGGGTAAAATTAATTGTGCTTTTAAATTCTTTTACAAACATTTTAAAAAGACTCTAGGGTTGAACAACTAAAAAATGATATGTGGCCACATTAAAAAAATATGATCTAATACAAAAAAAAATGATCTATAGACAACACCTTTCATATGACTCGTTAAATAATGTCAACTATGTTGAATCATGGCAGTCATTGATCACTTATTGACACAACTTCTTTACATGGTCACGAACACAGTTCTACACTATTGACACAAGTCTTAGCGTGGTAGTGTAGCAAGAAAAACAACATCCAAAAATGATCCGAAATATATGTTTTTTTCTTGTTGATCCTCCAATTTCTCTCCAACATGCTTGTTTACAATATAAGCAAGATAAAATTCAATCAACCTGCTCACATATCTATCATGGTGTTTATGAAAAGACATCTATGTACTTGAGTATAACATCAAACTCAAGTTCATTAATACAAATATTCACAAATGCATTATCAAAGTTGCAACTTCAACTACAACATGCAAATATAATATAAAGAAATGCATACCAAGTTTATTATATAAGTCAATGATAGAAAAAAAAGATAACTTTATACACAATACTCCACTAACTAAGAACATCAAAAGAGCTCAAGACACCTATATTCACAACATGTTTATGAAAACATATGGGCCTTAAACCCTTGGTAAGAGGATCTACTATCATTGATTCGATATTGATATGTTCAACTATTATCTTTCTCTCTTTCAAAAATCTCTACTGTCAAATACTTCAACTCCAAATGCTTTGACCCACTGGTTGTTTTATTATTCTTTGTGAAGAACATAGCACTTTATCACAATAAATCAAGATCGGTTTCGAAATGGAGTTAACAATCTGAAGCCCAGGAATAAGATTTCTCAACCAAACGGCTTGAGAAGTGCTCCATAACAAGCAATGAACTCAGCATGCATAGTAGAAGAAGCTTAGAGTTTGCTTAACACTCTTCCAAGACACAGCACCTCCAATTAACATGAAAACATAGCCTTAAGTAGACTTCATATCATCAACACACCCAACAAGATCTGAATCAGTATATCCTACTAATTCAAGACTCTCAACATTCCTATACACAAGCATAAAGTCTTTTGTTCGTTGCAAGTATCTCATCACCTTCTTAATAGCTATCCAATGTGATTCCCCAAGGTTAGAAAGATATCCTCCAAGACAGACACTATGAAGGCTATGTCAGTCTTGTACAAACCTGAGCATACATCAAGCTCTCTACTACACTTGGATAAGGAATGTCCTTCATTCTCGCTTTCTCAATATCATTACTTGGACATTGAGATTTGCTAAATTTTTCTCCTTTGACCACTGGCACATCACCAGGCTTACAACATCCCATGTTGAAGTGATCTAATATTCTATCAATGTAAGCTCTCTGAGATAACCCTAACAAACGACGTGCTCTATCTCTATATATCTCAATGCCTAATACAAAAGAAACTTCTCCAAGATCTTTCATGTCAAAAGCCTCACATAACATTGTCTTGGTTTCACCAAGCAACCCAAGATCACTACTAGCAAGCAGAATGTCATCAACATAAAGGACAAGAAAAATAAATTTACTCCCACTCACCTTGATAGATACACTGATCAACTTGATTTTCTATGAAGTCGTGTGAAGTGACTACCTCATCAAACTTCAAATAACATTGATAAGAAGCCTTTAGACCATAGATAAATTTTTTCAATCTACAAACCATGTCCTTTCTTTCAATATTGCAAACCTATCAGGCTAAACCATATATACCTCTTCAACCAGATCACCATTTAGAAAAGCTGTTTTGACATCCATTTGATGTAGCTCCAAATCATAGTGAGCAACAAGAGCCATTATAACTCTAAAAGTATCCTTTGAAGACACAGGAGAAAAAGTTTCTGAAAAATCAATTCCCTCCTTTTGATTTAAGCCTTTCGCCACTAATCTAGCTTTAAAATGCTCAATTTTACCTTTGGAGTTCTTTTTGCTTTTATAAACCCACTTGCATCCAATGGGTTTGCAATTTTAGGAAGTTTGGCTAACTCCCACACTTCATTGTTGGCCATTGACTGCATTTCCTCCTTCATAGCATCTATCCACATGGAAGATTGAGGACAAGAACATCCTCAAAAGTTATAGGGTCTATCACTTGTCCAATATCATAGTCATGCTCTCCAGGGTAAACATAATAATCATTTGATATTGCTGGTCTTCTCGCCCTTTGATCTCCTAGGGGCATCCAGGAACCTCTTACGTTGCGGAACCTCAACATGGACAACTGGATCATGAATAGGAGCATCATGTCTTTCCATTGGCATGACAACATCATAGATAACCTGGCAAGGGCAATAAAACTGTCTTAACATGTTCTAGATAAACATCATGGTTAAGGAACTTTAGCTTCGGCAACATCGTATTCAAGAAATTTTGCATTAAAGACTCCACTATCTTATGACCTCTACTAGGACTATAGAAGTTGTAGCCTTTTGCATGGTCTGAATACCTTATGAAAAATACCGACTAGTTTTGGGGTCAAATTTTTTCTCTGGGTTATACAATCTTACTTCTGTTGGACATATCCTGAAAATGGTTAAGGCTAGGCTTTCTACCAGTCCAAAGTTCAAAAGGTGTTTTTGAAACAAATTTGGAAGGTACCCTATTAAGAATATATAAGGGTTTTAAGACATTCCCCCACAAAAAATCTGCAATTTGGCTCTACCCATCATGCTCCTCATCATATCCTTAAAGGTGCGATTATGCCTTTTGGCCACCCCATTTGCTCAGGACTACCAGGCATGGTATATTGGCAATTATCACATTCTTGTAAGTATTTAGCAAATGGACCCATATGCTGCCCAGAAACATCATGTTTACCATAATATTCACCTCCCAAACCTCACAATTTTGATGACTTTTCCTAATTGCTTTTCAACTTCAGTTTTGAAAATTTTAAATTTTTCTAAGGGATCTGATTTTTCTTTAATCAAGTAAAGAAAGCCATATCGGGAAAAATCATCAATAAAAGTGATAAAGACCTTGTTTCCACATATTGTAGAGGAATAAGGCCCATAATATCAGTGTAATAATTTCCAAAATGTCTGAACTATGGATGCCCCTTTCTTTTAGTCTTGGTTAATTTTCCCCTAATGTAATCCACACAAAACTCTACATCATAAAAAAAGAGTGATGGAAGAATATCAGTTTAACCAATCTACAATCCTTTCCTTAGAGATATGTCTTAAGCATTTATGCCACAATGTGTAAGATTTATCCTTAATTCTAGCACGCTTTAATTGAAGATTCAACAATTAAAGAAGCATAAAGATCGTCCATAGCCAAACATAATTTATATAAACCATTATCCAAAAAACCATGTCCCAAAACTTTAGAGTCACGTATTAAATTAACCTTTCCACCACCAAAATTAAAATGAAAACCAACTTTGTCTAAAAGAAAACAAAAATTAAATTCCTCCTAAAGGAAGCCACATAAAAAGTATTCTTTAAAACAATCTCAAAGCCACTCTCTAAAGACGACTTGACATCTCCAACGAACTCAACATCAACTTCAAGATTGTTTCCTACCTCAGCTGGCTTCCATTAGACTTGGTTTCTGTTTGTTTATGAACCCCTGTGAGGTAATAGCAATATGTGTTGTGGCACCACTATCAAGCCACCAAGTATCTAAAGGGGCATCAACTATATAAGATTCAAAACTAACAAAAGTTAAAGACATACCTCCTTGTTTCAATTTGTTTTGCAACCTGGGCAATCCTTCTTACATGACCCTTCTGCTTACAATGGAAACATTTCACACTTTTTCCTATGGCAGCTGGGACCTCCTACAAAAGGGTTCTAACTAGGATTGCTACCTGCCTATTAGTTCCTTTGTGATTAACAGAGCCACTAGCATATTTTCTATTTTTTCCATGATGTCAGGACCTTTGCCATGATAAGGATTGGGCTAAAAGGTTAAAAGGGCACTCTCACTCTTTTTTTCTTGTTTGTCTCTTCCTCAACACACTTAGTGATAAGGCCATTTACAGTAGGTTTCATTAATGGTGTTATAAGCAATCTTAATTTGGAAAAACTCAACTGGTAGAGAATTCAAAGCAAGATGAACAAGAAAGCTATCATCAATAGGAATTTTAAGAGCCTTAAGTTTAGATTGGAGGTGTACCATTTTTAGAATGATTCCACTCCCCCAATGTTATCATATGATATAGTGGTCAATTCTTTCATATAGGTTCAAGACTTAAGCATTATTGGATACAAGATACCTTTGCCTATCGCATAAGTTCCCTAGCATTGTTGATATCTGGCAAGCTACTAAGAATGTGATCTGAAATGGTTCTCTTGATTATATCAAGCTTAACCTATTAGACCTCTCCTACTTTGTATAATAGTCCTTCTGTCTTGTGTACTCTCATCCATAAGATCATTTGGCTTATCAACACGCAAAGCCAAATCAATATCAACAATACCCAGAGCAAAATTAATGTCCTATTTCCATCTTATAGTTTGAACTAGTCAAAACCTTAATTGTAGCTGTACTATTATTAACAGGAAAGGAAACTACAATAGGAATGCAAAAATAATAATTAGTCACATGGGCATTAGAAAAAATAGCTTGCCAACAATATAAGCCATATCAAGGATCTAAATATAAATCACAACCCCCCCTTTGGGGTGGGTATGTGATAAAGAAATTTTAAGGCACCTATTATGGTTGCATACTTGGCCTAATTGGTTTCTACATGTGTTTAATTTTGATGATTTAATTGAGTTTTTCATAATTGGGCTTCATTGGATTTAATTGTCAAAACTTGGTTAATCTCGGATTTTACACTCACTATGACCTTTCCATGTTGCACAGATCATTTTGGGCTCTATAGACATTGGATTTTTGTGCTTTTGGTGTCTTCTGAAAGCTAAGACCGAGATCTACAATTTTGGGTTTCACAAGCTTCATCAAATTCGGCCCGATTCATGGTCTAATTGGGCTGCAAAGTTGCGAGCTCGTGCTGACGCGGGTCCAAGACCTTTCCTCACATAATTGGGCATATCTCACTCATTTGGTCCAAATGAGTCATATAATATGTCTATGGAAAGCTTATCCAGAGAGGATTATCTTATCCAGATCAGATTTCGAAAATCTGGAATTATTTTGATAGATAACATCTGGATAAGATGTAATCCGAGGGGACACTTTTGATTGGAAGGAAATCCTTCTTTTTAGATTTTTCAAGCTTTATCTTATCTTTTCATTTTCTATTTAAGCCTAAGTTGTTCATTCAAAGAACACACATCAGAATCTCTCATCTCTCTCTACTTGTCTTCTTATTTTTCATTTGTATCTAAGGTGTTCATACAGAAAGCTTTCAATGGAGATATCCATGGAAGGCTAAACTCTTTTCAATCCTGGACATCATAGATAATTGGTTTGAATTCTGAGTTTTTGTTTTGTAATTTTCCATTTTCGTATGTATGCTTTCCTTTCTCAACTTCAATTTCAAATATGAATTCAGTTATTGAACATGATTATGTTTGAATTATATCTGATTAGATATAGGAATTCGTTGTTGAAATCAAGTAAGGCTGAGAACTGATTAGTTATCCAGGTTAATCCAACTGCATGTAATTCAACATTCATTTAAAATTACGATTGTGATTTGAAGGTTGTTGAATGATAACTATATGATCATATAGTAAATTTGGGTTAAGAGTAGCATCGGATTTGGACTCTTTTAAACCATGATGAATTCTGCCAATAATCGTGATGTTTGGGATTGATTCTTTGATCAATAGCATTTCATTCTTTTCTGTCATTTTTACATTCTGAAAATCACAAACCCCCCACTTTGTTGTATTTAGCAATTTCAGTTTGATAACATAACCTGTGTGTCCTAAGGAAGAATGACCTGAGTTACCTTATACTACAAATAAGGGGGCTTAGACTATTTTGATAGTAGACGCGAGAGCTATCAAAATTTGGCGTCCTGGACTACACATATTATGTTATCTCATCTTGTTATATAAGTATCTGTTGAATAATTTCCTTTTGTCACTAATAGTGGTTTTGCAGGCTGCTATTTCTTTTTATGGAGCTGAAATACAGGTAATTTTTGACTTTCTTATATTACCTGAAAAAATTCATAAAAATCAGAAAAAAAAATAATTGACGATTGCCTTGGTATGCTTATTTTTCCCAAATTCCTTCGTTTAGGCCATTTTTTATTTTTTTTACTATTTTCACTATTTTTAAAAATGGAAAAAATTGGTGAGCTTACTTCCCTAGCATTTTAAAGTAATTCTGGTGTTATTTATTTTTTTTAAAAATAGCTAATACGATTTTTAAATTTTATTTTATTTTGCAGTATATAGGCTATTTTGAGTTGTGTGCCTGAATTCTATCTATGCTGTTGTGTGTGCATGACAAGGTCTCATCCTGGTGAATTATATGCACATGATCCTGAAATAGATAGAACTTTTCATAGATTGAATAGAGTAAATAGGAATTTAGCTTTTCATAATACTAGCAGGTAATCAAAGTGTTGATTTAACTGATAGTGCATTTGATTGTGCATCTGAAACTAGTATTGATAACATGGCTAATCAGGCATATAGAACTTTGAAAGAATTAGCTGCACCTAATGTTGCATATCAACCTTTGTGTATTCAATATCCTGAGTTAGAGGTGCCATTTGAGCTTAAGTCTGGTCTAATTCATTTCCTGCCAAGTTTCATGGTCTTGCAGGAGAAGATCCTAATAAGCATCTTAAGGAGTTTCATGTTGTGTGCTCAACTATGCGACCTCAAGGAGTGCCGAAGAGCATATCAAGTTGAAAGCATTTCCTTTCTCTCTAGATGCTGAAGCAAAGGATTGGTTGTATTACCTTCATCCAGGTTCTGTTACTACCTGGCATGAAATGAAAAGATTATTCTTAGAGAAGTTTTTTCCTATCAGGAACAGCATCCATTAGAAAAGATATTTGTGGAATCAGCAACCTTTGGGGAGACATTATATGAGTACTGGAGAGATTCAAAAAGTTATGTGCAACATGTCCTCACCACCAATTAGTGACCAGCTTCTCATCCAATATTTCTATGAAGGACTGATTCAAAATGATAGAAATATGATTGATGCAGCAAGTGGTGGAGCATTGATGGACAAGACACCTAGAAGCCAGGAACTCTAATTGCTAACATGGCAGCCAACTCACAGCAATTTGGCTCGAGATCTTTTGCACCAGTTAAGGGAGTGAATGAGGTGACTTAACTGTGAGAATCAAGAGGCTGGAAAATAAGATACTGAGCTTACTTCTCTTGTTAGACAGCTAGCTGTTGGACAGCACCAGCAAATCAAGGCACAAATCAAATTTCCCCAAAAGTATGCAGCATATGTGCCACCACAGATCATTATACTGATGCATGTCCTACATTACAAGAAGCTGATCAAGGAGTGCAAGACCCGCTGAGTGGCTGGAATGTTCATTGGGCAGCAACAGCAACCATAGACCTCAACAACAGCAAAAATATGATCCATTTTTGAAAGGTATAATCCAGGGTGGAGAGATCATCCTAATTTGAGATATGGTCCTGTGCAGCAAATGTACCACAACAACAAAGATTTCAGAGGAGGACCAGGTCCAAGTCAAAGCAATAAGTACCAGGCACCTCCATTTAGACGAGAGACATGACGAGAATATGGTGCAACCCATGCATACCAGTTAGATCCTACTTTGGAGGATTTGGTGAAACAAATGGCGACCAGTAACCTACAGTTCCAGCAGAATATGAATTCTACAATTCAAGACTCCAACACAATTGGACAGTTGGCAACTTCAATCGATAAGATGAGTCAGAAGGTTCAGGCCAAATTCCTTCTCAATCAGTCATCAATCCAAAAGGGAATGTGAGTGCTATTACCTTGAGAAGTGGTAAGGAGTTGGAGAAACAAAAAATGAATCTGAAGTGATGAAACAAAAAAAAAAAGCTGAAAAAAATAAAGCTGGAGAAAATGATGTAGCAGAAAAATAGAAATTAGAAAAAGTCAAGTGTTGCAGATTCTAATTTGATACCTCCATTGCCCTTTCCCAAGAATAGCTCAAACAAGGAAATCAGCTGAATTAGATAAGGAGTTGTTTGACACTTTTAGGAAAGTGGAGGTCAACATTCCCTTTTGGATGCCATAAAGCAGATCCCCAAATATGCAAAGTTTCTTAAGGAGTTGTGCACTCATAAGAGGAAGCTGAAAGGTCATGAAAAGGTGAGCATGGGCAGAAATGTTTCTGCATTAATTCAGCCCAACATACCTAAGAAGTGCAAAGATCCAGGTACTTTCACAATCCCTTGCACCATAGGTAACTCCAACTTTGGGAATGCAATGTTGGATTTAGGTGCCTCCATAAATGTCATGCCTACATCAGTTTATAGATCATTGAAGCTTGGAGATTTGAAACCAACTGGTGTGGTAATCCAATTAGCCAACAGGAGCACTACACATCCAACAGGAGTACTTGAAGATGTGCTTGTTCAGGTGAATGAGTTAATTTTCCCAGCTGATTTCTATATTCTAGAAATGGAGGATGAGACATCCAGCAATGGACCCACATTGATTTTGGGGAGACTTTTGAAAACGGCAAAGACCAAGATAGATGTGGATGCAGGAACTCTTTCTATGGAGTTTGGTGATGATGTTGTGCAGTTCAACATTTTTGATGCAATGAAACATCCTTCAGAAGAGCACTCTTTTTCTTGATGTCATTGATTTTCTAGTTGATGATTATGCAGATTTAAGCTCTGAATATGATGATTTTGATTGTGAAGAGTTCAAATGTAATGAGATAATTCTCTAAATGCTGGAGAAAATGTTTATGCAGATTTAAAGGGACCACCACTACCATCCATTATGCAGCCAACTTTAGAGTTGAAGGCTCTACCTTCACACCTAAAATATGCTTACCTAGAGGCTAATGATAAACTCCAGTTATTGTGGCAAATGATCTCCAACAGATCAAGAAGATAAGTTGCCAGATGTTGAGAACAAGAAAGCTATTGGCTTGCTTTAGCGACATTCCAGGGATTAGTCCTTCCACTTGTATGCATCGGATATTGTTAGAGGATGATGCCCGAAGTAAGACAGCCACAAAGGCGGTAAATCCTACCATTTTGGAGGTAGAAGAAGAAGTCAGCAAGTTACTAGCAGGGGGGATTATATATCCTATATTAGATAGTGAGTGGGTTAGTCCTTTGCAAGTGGTTCCTAAGAAGACTGGCATGACTGTGTGAAGAATCAGGATAATGAATTGATTCCAACTAGAGTCCAGAATAGTTGGAGAGTGTGCGTAGATTACAGGAAGCTAAATCAAGCCACTTTAAAAGACCATTTCCCTCTTCCATTCATTGATCAGGTGTTAGAAAGGCTTGCAGGAAATTCTCATTATTGCTTCTTGGATGGATTCTCAGGTTACCTTCAAATCCATATTGCACCAGAAGACCACCATAAGACTACTTTTACTTGTCCATTCGGCACTTTTGCCTAAGGAGGATGCCATTCGGTCTGTGCAACGCTCCAGGTACTTTTCAGAGGTGCATGATAAGTATTTTCTCAGATCTTTTAGAGAGTTGCATGGAAGTGTTTATGGATGATTTCACTGTTTATGGGTCCTCATTTGATGCATGTTTAGATAGTTTGTCTAGAGTCTTGGATAGGTGCATTGAGACTAATCTTGTGCTGAATTTTGAGAAATGTCATTTTATGGTGACAGAGGGGATAGTCTTGGGGCATTTAGTATCTAGGAGAGGCATTGAACTGATAGGGCCAAGATAGATGTTATTGCTTCTTTACCTTACCCCAGATGTGCGGGAAGTGCGTCTTTTCTTGGCCATGCAGGTTTTTCAGGAGATTTATCAGGATTTCAGCAAGATAGCTTTGCCTCTATCCAGATTGTTGCAGAAGGAAGTAGAGTTTGTTTTTGATCTACCTTGTCAGGCATTTGATGAGTTGAAGAGGCGACTCACTCCAGTCCCCATCATCCAACCACCTAATTGGGAATTCCCTTTGAGTTAATGTGCGATGCCTCTAATCTTGCACTTGGAGCGTCTTAGCTCAAAGAATTGATAAGATGTCTCATGTTATAGCCTATGCTTCACGGACATTGGACACAGCTCAAGCTAACTATACTACCACTGAGAAAGAACTTTTGGCTATTGTTTTTGCATTAGACAAGTTTCGCTCTTATTTACTTGGATCTAAAGTGATTGTCTTTTCAGATCATGCAGCATTGAAGTTCTTATTGAAAAAGCCAGATGCAAAGCCACGCTGATTCGTTGGATGTTATTACTTCAGGAGTTTGATATAGAGATCAAAGATAGGAGCGGTGCACAGAATTTGGTAGCTGATCACTTGAGCAGGATTCGAGAGGATCTGACCCTTTGCCTATCAGAGATGATTTTCCAGGATGAGGCTTTGCACCTGATACCAACCCTTCCCCTTGGTTTGCTGATTTAGTTAATTTCTTGGTTGCATCCTTTACCCCAACATGCATCTAGGTCACAGATTGCTAAATTAAAAAGTGATTCCAAATACTATGTGTGGGATGATCCATATTTATGGAAATTTTGTAGTGACCAGGTAATTGAGGTGCATACAAGATCATGAGATCCAGTTCAGGACTTCATTTCTGTCATGCCTCCCCTGTTGGAGGGCACTTTGGACCACGGACAGGTAGGAAAGTATTAGACTCTGGTTTCTATTGGCCTACCATTTTCAGGGATGCACATCGAGTTTTACAACTTGTGAGGTGCAGAAGGATAGCCATTACTCGTAGACAAGAAATGCAACCTATTCTCTTTTGTGAGGTTTTTGATGTATGGGGTATTGATTTTATGGGCCCTTTTCCTAACTCTTTTGGATTTACATATGTCTTGCTTGCTGTTGATTATGTATCCAAATGGGTGGAGGCCAAGGCCACCAAGACTAATGACGCACGTGTTGTTGAGATTTTGTCAAGTCTAACATATTTTGCAGGTTTGGTGTGCCTCGTGCTATCATCAGTGACCAAGGGAGTCATTTCTGCAATAGGACCATAGAAGCTTTGCTTCGGAAGTATGGGGTTGTTCATAGAGTTTCCACTGCCTATCATCCACAAACTAATGGGAGGCTGAGGTTTTTAATAGAGAGATCAAGAAAATTTTGCAAAAGGTAGTGCAACCGAAAGGAAAGATTGGAGCCGTAGGCTGAGGATGCTCTTTGGGCTCACAGGACTTGCTTACAAAACACCTATAGGGATGTCCCTTTCCGTGTTGTTTTGGTAAAGCGTGCCACCTTCCAGTGGAGATTGAGCATCGTGCATATTGGGCAGTGAAGTGTTGTAATATGGATTTTGACAAAGCAGGTGTGGAAAGAAAACTTCAGTCAGGAACTTGAGGAGCTTCGTTTGGAGGCTTATGAGAATTCTAAGTTTTATAAGGAGAAAACCAAGATATTTCATGACAAGATGATTACTAGAAAAGAATTCTCGTTGGCCAAAAAGTGCTTTTGTTCAATTCTCGTCTTAAGCGATGCCCTAAGCTTCGTTCAAGATGGGATGGCCCTTTTGTTATAACTAACATTTTTCCTTATGGTGCAGTGGAGATCAAAAGTGAATCTAGTGACAAGAGTTTCAAGGTAAATGGTCATCGTCTTGAACATTTTCATGAGAACCCAACATTGGTAGGGGAGCAACTTGAGGAGGTATCCTTGGATAAGCCCACTTACCCTCAAGTGCAAATTTTTCCACCATAATAAGGGAGTTCTTCCTCCTTTGCTCTTTAATTACACATGTTTCTTTATCTTTTGTTTTGTGATTTCATTGAGGACAATGTGTGATTTAAGTGTGGGGGAGTGTTTTAGAGTTAGGAATTTATCTTTCTAAGTCTTTATAAAATAAAATAAAAATTTATTTTGGCTTTGTGCTCAAGTTTTCATGACATGATATGGATGGATTCTTGGCATTTTTAGTGAGCATTGATGATAAATTGATGGACCATTTGTGTTAGATTTATCCCTTGAGAGTCTTTGAGCCTTCAACATATGAATGACTATTTTTCCTTGCTAGTGTGTTTTCACTCATGTTTGCTGGTTACTCTAGAACTTGACTTGACTCTTGTTGAAGCTTTTGATTCACATGCATGTAATGAGATGATTTAGGCCATTTTTGTTTTTGTGCTACTTGCCAAATTAGCCTACCTTGCACTGATTCTATTGTTTACCTATTTGAGCCTAGTTTAAACTATCCTTTGTTTTATAACTCATTGCAAGCTTATGAAGTGAAAAACAATGATTCACCCTAACCTTAGGGAGTAAAAGAGCTTTGGAATGAGTTCTTAAATAAGTGTAAAGGTGTATCTTTTATTTCAAAAAAAAAAATATATATATATATATATATATATATATATAAATGAAAAAAAAAAAAAAAAAAGAAGAAAAAAAATTGTTGAAAAAAAAAATAGTTGTGTTTATTTGTAAATACTATAGATGTGCATGTTGGTGAGTTTGAAAAAGAAAAAAAATTGGTTGATGAGAGGCAAAATGGAGTTCATTGGTGTTGCATTGTATCTCTTGAGATAACTTTGCATGTTTATGTGGAGTCATTCTTCATTGCTCTTTTAGTCTCTTAGGTTGATAGCTAGTATCCTTTCTTATATCCTTACCTTAACCCCGCTACAACCTGAAAAGTCCTTTTGATCTTTATGTGCATGTGTTTCAAATGTTGATGTTAGAGGTTTGTCAAGCTTATGGTAGTGTTAACATTCATGATGTGTTATGAGGGTAAATACAAGCCTAAACAATTAAGAGTTTTCTTAGTGAGATTCTATTACTCTTGGTTCATCTTTTGATTGGATTTGTCTTCTTGTTCACTGGAGATGTTAAGAAAATATTCATATGTGTTCTGAATTCTTGTGCATAAAGTGTTTGTTCCTTGTTCCCAATCATACATTTTGAGGTCCCTAGGATTCAACTTATGGATTTTGCCCAGGAGTGCAAAAGACTAAGTGTGGGGGAATTTGATAAAGAAATTTTAAGGCACCTATTATGGTTGCATACTTGGCCTAATTGGTTTCTACATGTGTTTAATTTTGATGATTTAATTGAGTTTTTCATAATTGGGCTTCATTGGATTTAATTGTCAAAACTTGGTTAATCTGGATTTTACACTCACTATGACCTTTCCATGTTGCACAGATCATTTTGGGCTCTATAGACATTGGATTTTTGTGCTTTTGGTGTCTTCTGAAAGCTAAGACCGAGATCTACAATTTTGGGTTTCACAAGCTTCATCAAATTCGGCCCGATTCATGGTCTAATTGGGCTGCAAAGTTGCGGAGCTCGTGCTGACGTGGGTCCAAGACCTTTCCTCACATAATTGGGCATATCTCACTCATTTCTGGTCCAAATGAGTCATATAATATGTCTATGGAAAGCTTATCCAGAGAGGATTATCTTATCCAGATCAGATTTCGAAAATCTGGAATTATTTTGATAGATAACATCTGGATAAGATGTAATCCGAGGGGACACTTTTGATTGGAAGGAAATCCTTCTTTTTAGATTTTTCAAGCTTTATCTTATCTTTTCATTTTCTATTTAAGCCTAAGTTGTTCATTCAAAGAACACACATCAGAATCTCTCATCTCTCTCTACTTGTCTTCTTATTTTTCATTTGTATCTAAGGTGTTCATACAGAAAGCTTTCAATGGAGATATCCATGGAAGGCTAAACTCTTTTCAATCCTGACATCATAGATAATTGGTTTGAATTGGAGTTTCCTTTTGTAATTTTCCATTTTCGTATGTATGCTTTCCTTTCTCAACTTCAATTTCAAATATGAATTCAGTTATTGAACATGATTATGTTTGAATTATATCTGATTAGATATAGGAGAATTCGTTGAAATCAAGTAAGGCTGAGAACTGATTAGTTATCCAGGTTAATCCAAACTGCATGTAATTCAACATTCATTTAAAATTACGATTGTGATTTGAAGGTTGTTGAATGATAACTATATGATCATATAGTAAATTTGGGTTAAAGAGTAGCATCGGATTTGGACTCTTTTAAACCATGATGAATTCTGCCAATAATCGTGATGTTTGGGATTGATTCTTTGATCAATAGCATTTCATTCCTTCTGCCATTTTTACATTCTGAAAATCACAAACCCCCCACTTTGTTGTATTTAGCAATTTCAGTTTGATAACATAACCTGTGTGTCCTAAGGAAGAATGACCTGAGTTACCTTATACTACAAATAAGGGGCTTAGACTATTTTGATGGCACGCAATAAGCTATCAGGATGCAAAAATGTATAAAGATCCTTAATGTGAAGCTAACAGTAAGCAATTTCCAATACTTAAGAAAACCTCCTTTGGGATGATGACTCAAACATTCGAAAGTAACTCACATTAACATGCCCAGTTCCTAATTATACACAATAACCCCCTTTGGGGTGGTGATTGTATGCTATAATTAGAAAATATTCCTCACGTGATGATCAATTTTAACAAACTCACATAAATAAACCACTTTGGTGATAAATATTTATATGAATTCACAAAACTAATCATACAAAGAAATAATGTCCAACAGACAACAACAATGATCCAGGAAATATGAGATACCTTTCAACATGTGTCTCTATTGGTCATAAGATAGTATAATATGCATTCCATGAACAATAAAATTTTATACAAACTCATGTTCAAGTTAAATTATACAAAACAATATAGATACATATATGTTTATACATACAATGACCAAAAAAAAAAAAATTAATAGCACAGCGGAATAACATGAACATAATTGGTTTGGACATGTATAAACACATAAGTGAACACCAATCACCTACTTGCATATGTGCAGATATATATCAATTCACATATTTGTTATTAAAAGAAACCAAAAGGCATCTTGATTCCCAAAACCAGAATTTGTTATTTCAATACAATAAAATTGGGAATAAAAAAACTTCCATAACATTGAAAAGAAAGACAAACAGTAGCCTTCCAATTCGAAAAGAAAAAGAATCGTTAAAATATGTCTATACATGACCTTTTCGGAATTGACATGTTCACCTATATGGTCATGTTCACCAGAATTGTCAAATTTTAAAACAAGGGTTCTGATTGACATGTATAGTGCATATAACATATGAGTGATTAATTAGAAATAAATATACCCAAAAGGAAAGCATCCTGTGTTGTGTATATTGAATTGGTAATTATATATCACATATTTCTTACCAAAAGAGACCAAAAGCACGTTCTTCATTCTCAAAAAGGACAATTTTGAAAAGAAAAACACAATGGCCTTTTCGGTAATAAATCGATTTGCATCCTGAATTAGCCAATCGACCAGCAAAACAAAATCCCCGTTCACGAAATTTTTCTTAATGATAAAGAATTTTCCTCAATTGACAAACATTGGATCTTGAATCTATATGATATTGCTCTGATACCAAATGTAAGATAAATTTTCATCATATAAATTCAAGACATCATTATCAAATTAGGATAAAAGGCATACTGAATTAGCCATGAGAGTCTGATGATTTGGACGAGGAGTGTTTCTCTTGAGACTTTCCTTATCCATTTTCATTGGCGGCGACTGTCAATGGGCAAAATGCTTATCACAGTGAGTAGTAGGGAGGAGGTCTAGTTTTGTATTTATAACCTTAATAAGCTTCCCATCAAGAGTCATTGTAAAAAAAAAAAAAAAACCTTTATGGGCTTAAGATAATTGGCATACACTATGCTGCCTAACCACTTTAGTAATAAGTGTGCACAACCCACAACATGGATCAATTATAATTATTGGACTTAGTGCCTATCTACAATTAAGATTATTGTTAACCTAATTTTCATAAAATAAAATCCACAATTAATTGTAATCCACATAAGGAAATTCCAACAAAGGTGACTTCGATGATAGCAAGTTAGGCAGCTGGCATATGCTATTTGTAATTATATAATATATATGAGGACAATATTGTAGTTTCAGAGACATTAATATAGGACCATGAAATAGTCTAGAACTATAGCAGGACCAGTGTAAAACGACCCTTAGAGACAAGGTGGAAAATAGAAAAAGAAGAATCAAATGATAAGATTATGGAAAATTTGCTTGCTTATATATTGAGGCTCGTTATTATGAATATTCTTCCCTAACATTCGTAAACACCATTATCGTTTATGTATTTTGTTGATGATGCTGCCAATATGAGCTAGAGTCCAAATCTAGATTTTGCGAGTGTCCTCCTGTCTAAGCATCAAGGTTGTACAGATTGTCACATTCCATTTCCTTTTGCTAATTCGCGCTTACTGAAGTTATAAGTTAAGTTCTTGAAGCTGTTTGATCTTTTCATTTTTTTTTCTTTTTCTTTTTCTTTTCCTTCCAGGCTCCTGCTATTTGATATTCAAGGCCGAGGGTGTAGACTGTAGAGACAATTAAGACGGTCAGAGTGCACTTATTTCTTTCTGATGATGTCTTCTTCCGGAGCTTCACATATAAAATATGTTGTATTCGTTGGTCTCTTACTTATTTCAAATATTAGGGGCATGATGGCCAATACGATGTCAGACAACGCTTCTTCCTATCCAGTGGAAATTTTTACTGATGCTTCTTCTTCCTATCCAGTTGAAACTTTTCCCTTCACTGCTCCTCGTATAAAATATGATGTATTTGTTAGCTTTAGGGGCACAGACACCCGCCAAGGTTTCCTGAGCCATTTGATTGAGGCATTATCTCAAAAGCAAATGTTTGCCTTTGTAGATGATAAACTTGAGAGGGGAGATGAAATATCACAAGCACTTCTGAGAGAAATTGAAAGGTCACTGATTTCATTGATCATATTTTCACAAGACTACGCTTCTTCGTCCTGGTGTTTGGAAGAACTTGTAAATAGTTGAGTGCAGGGAAAAAGATGGACAGACTGTAATACCTGTTTTCTATGAAATAGATCCATCAGAAGTACGGCATCAAAAGGGAACTTTTGCAAATGCATTTGCTGAACAGAAAAAGTATGATCAGAACAAGGTGCAAATGTGGCGAAATGCTTTGAAAGATTGTGCTAATTTGTCTGGATTTCATTCTTCAAACTTTAGGTATGTTTTTTCTCGGTAGTCTACATGCATACTTTCAAGCTATTTTTATTCTTTTGTGGCTGTTAAGTTTAAGGTTTAATTATTTGGGAAATAATTATAATTTTACTCAATTTTTATTTAAATTTCTATAATTTAAAAATTTATAATTAACTTCCTATCCTTTACAAAAATATTTGATCAAGTTTCTATATAGTTTTTACAATTTGTGATCCGGTCTAATATAAAATTTTTTAATTAAACCCTTATAGCTTTAAAATTTTGTGATAAGTCCCTATAGTTTTGTAAGATATAGTTAGGGACTTGATTGAAAATTTTTGTACAATATAAAAACTTAATTGTAAACTTTTATGCAATACATAAATTTAATTATAAATTTTTATAATACAAGGACTTGATAGAAAATTTTTGTATAATATAAAGAATTGATTATAAAATTTTCTATAATTTAAAGAATTGATTATAAACTTCTAAACTTTAAGGATATAATTAAAAATTGAGTAAAATTATATGAACTTCTAGGATAATTAAATCTTAAGTAAAACTCTTCTCAAACTACAGCTTAAAAAATTGGACTGACATGATAAATAAAAGTGTTTGGAGTTGCAATCTACCTACTATATGACTAATAATTAACTACTAGCTAATTAGAGTAAGATTTAAAATCTTTCAAGTGATGTAATAATATATATATATATATATATATATATATATATCAAGTGATATTTTTTGGTCCAATGAAATTACTAGTTAAATGATAGAGAAATGATAAATGATCACCACCACACTTACACCATATACTTACATCAAATTAAAAGTTGTAAATCAGCATGTAAAAAGTTATAAATCAAGATACAAAAAGTTATAAACTAATAGGTAAAAAATTTTTGCATATTTTTTATAACTTTTTGCATATTGGTTTATAACTTTTTGCATACTGGTTTATAATTTTTAACTTGGTGTAAGTGTATAGTATAAGTGTGGTGATGAATGTGTATCACTTCTCTAAATGATATACATATAATAAAAGTAAGGGAAAAATCCAACAACCCTCCTCCAATTTTACATGATTTGCGCTATAGTCTTGCTTGTTAAAAAACGCATAAATTGGTTCTAGTATTTTTTAATTTGTGCGAATCACTACTTTTTTTTTTTTTAACAAATGTTTAGTTTTTGGATTAAAAAAGATATGTGAGATGCATGTACCAACTAAAAACCTCCCCGTCACAAGCACGTGAAGTCAATAGTAGAAAATAACATTTTAATTACATGCCTCTTTTCATCCAAAAACTTAACTTTTCTAACAAAAGTAGTGATACATATGCATGTTTTTAAAGTAATAGGACTAATAAAGTGCACATCAAATAAAATTAAAGTGATATATTGTCACGAACCAACTTAAGCCAACCGCATGGGACACCTTTTCAAGCCTTAACACACCAAAATTTCTAGGAAAATGGAAGAGTTTCCTTGTTTTTTAACATTTCCCAAATAAAATTATAACCTGCAATATTTACCAATAATTTCACAACACTTGGGCATCAAGCATTCAGAATGCGCCCTTCCAATACATAACAATATCTAGCATAATCCAGTTATAATACCAAATTGACTTGCAAACTCTATTAAACATAATTTCATATATAGTTCAATATAAAACCAAATTAAGTTTACAAATCATTTCCATAATCAAATCCATATAGCTAAGTCATAATTTAGATCCAAGAACCTGCCTGTGACATATGGAGCAATTGACAACTATAGGCTGAACAAGATAAGAGTTCCCACTAAAAAGGGCCTTTACAAAAAGACTCACCAACTTAGAATTTTCTAAGGTTGTGTCGAAGGAACACCAGAACCAACACAGCTCTTGTATTCTAAAAAAAAAATGGAATATAATAGGATGAGTTTTGCAACTTAGAGAGAGGATATCCGTAGTGTATTAGATACAATAATAAATCAATATAAACATAATAATGTATATGTGCTCATAAAAGTATTTTTCTAACCATAAATTGAGATTTCTTGATAACATAGCTTTTTAAAATCACATAAATCTAAACATAAACGGGAGTTATCCTAAGTAGAACAATAACAAGTCCAGACATGACCTAAGGTCATGTGCAGGTTAGCACCACACCTGCAACTGGAGTTGGCCCGTAGCCATATACAAGTCCAGACATGACTAAAAGTCATGTGCGGGTTAGCACCACACCTGCTAATTGAGTTGTAGCCATATACAAGTCTAGACATAGCTTAGCTATGTGCGGATTAGCACCTCACCTGAACTGGAGTTCATTCCAGTCACGAGGCTAACGCCACTGTCGTTAACTATAGGTTCTAACTATGGAATTTCTCCAACATAATTCAAAATCATGCACATTCCACTTCTAGAATTTTTTTTTTACAATATAAATAAACTCAAACTTAATAATTAACATAAGATGTTATAATATTCAATATTCACTATATTTTGACTAAAAATATTTAAATAAGCATATTGACCAAATTATGGCCTACAATGACAATTTCTATTTCAAACATAAAGCGTCATTTTCGATAAATAAATTATTTTCTCCTATATCTACACACTTTCAACTCTCTATATAATTTTATATTTATAATCAAAATTTATTATGCATAAAGTAATCTAGATACACTATCTACTCACAACTAGTGGTTCAAAGAACGAAGATCAACTCCACAATTGCCACCAATTCAAGTGTTGATGCCCGATTGCTTATCGCTCTAGGAACAAGACAATATTAATATTTGTGAGCTAACAATATCACTAATTTACATAAATTATCCCCAATTCAATAAAAGCCCCAAATTATAAGGTTCAAGAAACACTAAAATTAATTCTAAAGTTAGAAGCTCTAACAATTTAAATAGAGTAGTTTATAAGCTAATTTACCACTTGGAGAGTAGAATTGATGAAGAAAATTACTCCCAAAGCTCCTAAAATCTTCAACTCTCTAATGGAAGTTAGAGAGGGAAAGTGGGTAAAGGAGAGGAGATAGAGAGTGTGGTTAAGGGGATGAGGAGGAAGAGGAGGTGATGATGATGATGGAGGTGGTGGTGATATGTTTTTTTTTTTAAAAAAAATAAGAAGAAGAAAGGGAAGGGACGGATGAGGAGAGGGAATGAGAGAAAGAATGAAAGAGGGAAGGGGGTTCTGATTTTTACGGGAAGAAGAGAAGAAGAGAAGAAGAGAGAATATAAAGAAGAGAGACCTATAGTGGTCTATACCACTTAAGGTGCATGGTGGTCCTTACTTCATTTTTTTTTAACGGTCACAACATTCTTTCCCCTTAAGAAATTCGGTTCCGAATTTCCAACAACTCAGAGATGAGCCACATACCTCAAGAATCAAATAGATACGGATATCTAGCTTGCATAGCCTCTTCCGCCTCCCAAGTTGCTTCTTGATTAGAATGGTTTTTCCAAATCACCTTCACTAACACCACCTCTTTGATCGAAGCTTTTTCACCTAGCGGTCAACAATGGCCACGGCTCCTCCTTATAGGATAATTTCTCATCAAGTTGGATCACTTGAGGAGAAATTACGTGAGATGGATCAGGAATATATTTTCGAAGCATAGAAACATGAAACATCTGGATGAACCATGGATAGTTCAGGAGGTAATGCTAGATGATATGCCACTGCACCAACCCTATCCAGAACTTCAAAAGGACCAATGTAACGAGGGTTGAGCTTTCCTCGCTTTCCAAATCTTATAACTCCTTTCATAGGGGAAACCCGAAGAAAGACATGTTCTCCCAGAGAACTCTAAATTACGTCTTCTATGATCTGCATAGGATTTCTGCCTACTCTGACAGTCAAGAGTCATTCTCAATCAAACGAACCTTATCAAGAGACTCTTGTACAAGGTCAGGACCTAACATCTTAGTTTCGCCAACTTCAAACCAACCTATAGGAGATCTACAACGTCTCCCATACAAAGCTTCAAAAGGTGCCATCTGAATGCTGGTTTGGTAGCTATTGTTATATGAAAACTCCATAAGAGATAAGTAACTACTCCAATTTCCTCCAAAGTCCAAAACACACGACCTAAGCATATCCTCCAAAATCTGAATGGTTCTTTCAGATTGCCCATTTTGAGGATGGAAAGCTGTCTAGATCAAGTCTAGTCCCAAGGGCTTCTTGAAAAGCTCTCCAAAATCGAGGCCGTAACTGAGCTCCTCGATCAGATATGATGGAAATTGGAATCCCATGAAGTCTAACAATCTCATCAATATACAACTGAGCATATTGATAAGCTCGATAGGTGGTCTTTAGGGAGAAAATGAGCCGACTTAGTCATACGATCTACTATGACCCATACAGAGTCAAACCCTTTTCATAGTGCGGGGTAGCCCTGTCACAAAGTCCATAGTGATCCGTTCCCACTTCCATTCAGGGATTTCTATCTGTTGAAGCAATCCTGCGGTCTTGATGTTCCGCCTTAACTTGCGACACACCAAACAACGAGATACAAAGTCACCAACATCCCTTTTCATGCCTTCCCACCAATACAATTGCCTTAAATCCTAATACATCTTAGCTAAGCCAGGATGTATAAAGTCCGAGAATTGTGAGACTCTTCCATGATGGTCTTTCTAAGATTTCCAACATCGGTACACATAAGCGGTTACCAAATCGAAGCACTCCCTCTTGATCTATTATAAATTCAGAGGTTGCCCCACTTTTAACATCATCCCGCAACTTAAACAATCTAGGATCTTCAATTGAAGCGCCTTAATTCGCTCAACGAGGGATGACTGGGCTCTTACATAAGCCAAGAGTATCCAGACTCCCCAAGTTGCTGAACACCACTAGCCTCAAGCTTATGAACTTCCTCCACTAATGGTCTCCTTCAGGAGCAATATGAGCCAAACTACCCATAGACTTCCTACTCAAAGCATCTGCTACAACATTAGCCTTTCCTGGATGGTACAAGATAGTGCAATCATAATCCTTTAGCAACTCCATCCACCTTCATTGTCTCAAATTCAAGTCTCGCTATTGGAATATGTACTTCAAACTTTTATGGTCGGTGTAAATCTCACATGTCTCACCATAAAGATAATGCCTCCAAATTTTCAAAGCAAAAATTCCTGCCATCTCTAGATCATGAGTAGGATAGTTTTGTTCATGCTTCTTCAACTGCCGTGAAGCATAAGCAATAACTCGACCATGTTGCATCAAAACACAACCAAGTCCTATCCGAGAAGCATCACAGTATCCTGAAACCTTTAGATCCAGAAGGTAGGACAAGCACAGGTGCTGAGGTTAGGCAATCTTTAAGCATTTGAAAGCTTTCCTCACATGCATCTGACCATTGAAATTTCACATTCTTTTGAGTCAGCTTAGTCAATGGCGCAGAAATTCTTGAGAAATCCTTTACAAACCGACGGTAATAGCCTGCTAATCCTAGAAAACTGCAAATCTAGGAACTGGATAGGTCGTGGCCATTGCTGAATAGCTTCAATCTTTTCTGATCCACCATAATCCCATCCTTGGATACAATGTGACCAAGAAAAGCCACCGATTAAGCCAGAATTCACATTTGGAGAACTTGGCATAAAGCTTATGATCCCTCAAAGTTTGCAATACAATCCTTAAATGGTATTCATGCTCTTCCATACTCTTGGAATATACCAAGATATCATCAATAAAGACGATCACAAAATGATCTAGAAATGGTTTAAACACACGATTCATCAAATCCATAAAAGGCTGGGCATTTGTTAAGCCAAAAGACATCACCAAGAATTCATAATGCCCATAACGGGAAGGCGGTCTTAGGAATATCTTCATCTTTGATTTTCAATTGATGATACCCAGAACGGAGATTAATTTTAGAAATAGGAAGCTCCTTGAAGCTGATCGAATAAGTCATCAATTCTTGGTAGCGGGTACTTATTACTCACAGTGAGTTTATTAAGTTGTCGGTAGTCCACACATAGTCGCATTGAACCATCTTTCTTCCTCACAAAGAGCACTGGGCTCCCCATGGAGATGTGCTCGGACGAATGAAACCTTTCTCTAGCATATCTTGCAACTGATCTTTTAACTACCGTAATTCGGAGGAGCCAAGCGGTAAGGAGGAATGGATATGGGTTGAGCTTCTGGGTTAAGTCTATGCTAAACTCTACCTCTCTCAGGAGGTAATCCTGTAGATCATCTGGAAACACATCTGGAACTCTCTAACCACAGGAACTTGGTCAATGTCAAGCACTTTAGCCTTAACATCTCTGACTACCTCCAGAAAGGATTGATTACCTTTATTCATCAAGTGCAAAGCACTCATGGATGAGATTAGACTCGGGGAAAGATAAGCATCCCCTTTAAATATGAAAGACGACCATCTGGAATGTTAAATCTCACTTCCTTAGAATAGCAATCGACATTGGCATGACAAGGAGCTAACCAATCCATGCCTATGATAACATCAAAATCAACCATCTCAATAAGCACCAAATCAGCTAAAGTGTCCACACCCTTCACGCTAACAACACAAGATCGGGAATACTAACCGACCAGGAGATTTTCCTATTGGAGTACTAACCAAAAATGGGTTTTCCAACAACCTGGGTTTCTTGCCAAAGCGAGATGCAAAATATGAAGATACATATGAATGTGTAGAACCTGGATCAACCAATACGTATGCATCAAAAGAGCAAACTTTAAGTGTCCTGTAACCACTTCATTGGATGCCTGAGCATCCTGCTGTCATAGCAAACACTTGTGGTTGACCTCTCCCTCCTCTTACCCTCTGCCACTTGTGCCTCTACCACCTATAGCTCTACCACTAGAACCAAAGGAATTCCTAGGGAAAGAGCTGAATGAGATGATGTTGGTACGGCTTGATAGTTTGAATTCGACTGGGACCTTATTGGTAAGCGTGGGCAGTCCCTCAAAAAGTGACCTGTTTGTCCACAACCATAACATGCCCTCTTTCTCATGACAAATTCCAAAGTGATGCTTCCCACATGTTCTGCATAATGGCCTTATTAGGCCTGATTGCCCAGAACCTTGTATGCTCCCTGAGATTGGCTAACAGAATAAGTCTAGAACTGGATACACTCATCGGAGTAGGCCCATAGGAGGTGGCCCTACCCAAGTGCTCTTGATGTTGCCTTGGGCGGTATAACCTCCTCCTGAGCTAGAACCTCCAGAGAAACTCCTTTCATCTTAGGTTTCTTGGCTATCTCCAGAGAGGCTTTCCTTTCCTCCAATCCAGATTCAATTCTATAAGCAGCATCCACAATTTTAGCATAGGACATTCTATCGACATTTGATGAAAGAGCTGTGAATAAAGGTTGTATTAATCCTCTGGACAAATCTTCGAACTCTCTTGGTCTTAGTGGACACTAAATCTGGGGCATATCTAGAGACGGGAAAAGTGAGCTTCATACTTGTTCCTGACATACCCATTTGCCTCAGCTTCTCAAACTTCCAGCTAAGTCCTCCCTTTTGCTTTCGGGAAGAAATCTCATCATGAACACATCCTTGAATTCATTCCAACCCATAGGTGGCAATCTAGCTGTCTCCCTACCTTCCCGCAATGTTTCATAGCATTGCTATACCATTTAAATTGTAAGATGCTAACTCCACTGCTTCATCGTTGGGCATCTAAGGGCTCGAAGGGCCTTGTTAGTGCGGTCTAGGAACATTTGAGGATCTTCAGTCAACAAATTTCCTGAAAATGTAGGTGGATTCAACTTGAGGAATGATTCAATAGACACATCTATCCCACCTTGGGTTTGACGGTTCCTTATAGGAGGTTCTTCCTCATCATGTGTTTGGGCTCCATCCCTTGCCCTTGGGTTAATGTTGCCACCAAATTATCAATGGCTTGCTGCATGCCTAACATCCGAGCATCAAGATCAACTGGTTGCCCTTGTAGTCCTGAGCATCACCTTGTTCAGGTTAAGGTTAAGGTTAAGGTTAAGGTTCTTTCCTGTTTGGCCGTCCTCTACGACCTCCACCCAACCAGGACCTCTAAGGCCACCACCCTGCCACGGCCTCCACCCCGATTTTGACCTCTACGACCTCCACCCATTTTGTCCCCTTCTTCTAAGTGGAAGAGAAGGAGCCTGGTTAGATTCTACATCAGAGGCATTATAATCTCCTAAGCTTATATTGCGCGAAGCTTTTTAGGAGGCATCGTACCTAATAGATTGAACACAAAATCAAAGCAGGTAAAAATCCTTGAAATAAGAATGACATAAGATCAAACGACTTAAAAATAGACTTAAGAATACATTCCTATTAGGCCTTTGATAGGGTCGCGCTTTGTGAAAATGGGCCGGCAACCATTTACACAATCGTGACTCTACTAAAGGACACTTGCTCTATATTACAGGAAACCTAAAGCTTTGACCAACTTTGTCACGACCCAACTTAAGCCATGAGGTGCATGGAACACCTTTCCTAACAAGCCTTAACACACCAAAATTTCTAGGAAAATGGAAGAGTTTCCTCTTTTTTGGACATTTCCCAAATAAAATTATAACCTGCAATATTTACCAATAATTTCACAACACTTGGGCATCAAGCATTCAGAATGCGCCCTTCCAATACATAACAATATCTCAGCATAATCCAGTTATAATACCAAATTGACTTGCAAACTCTATTAAACATAATTTCATATATAGTTCAGGATAAAACCAAGTTAAGTTTACAAATCATTTCCATAACCAAATCCATATAGCTAAGTCATAATTTAGATCCAAGAATCCTGCCTGTGACATATGGAGCAATTGACAACTATAGGCTGAACAAGATAAGAGTTCCCACTAAAAAGGGCCTTTACAAAAAGGCTCACCAACTTAGAATTTTCTAAGGTTGTGTCGAAGGAACACCAAAACCAACACCAGCTCTTGTATCTAAAAAAATGGAATATAATAGGATGAGTTTTGCAACTCAATGAGAGATAGGATATCCATAGTGTACTAGATGCAATAATAAATCAATATAAACATAATAATGTATATGTGCTCATAAAAGTATTTTTCTAGCCATAAATTGAGATTTCTTGATAACATAGCTTTTTAAAATCACATAAATCTAAACATAAACGGGGAGTTATCCTAAGTAGAACAATAACAAGTCCAGACATGACCCAAGGTCATGTGCGGGTTAGCACCACACCTGCTAACTAGAGTTCACTGTACACCGAGACTAATGCTACTGTCATTAACTCCAGGTTCTAACTATGGAATTTCCCCAACATAATTCAAAATCATGCACATTCCACTTCTAGAATTTTTTTTTTACAATATAAATAAACTCAAACTTAATAATTAACATAAGATGTTATAATATTCAATATTCACTATATTTTGACTAAAAATATTTAAATAAGCATATTGACCAAATTATGGCCTACAATGACAATTTCCATTTCAAACATAAAGCGTCATTTTCGATAAATAAATTATTTTCTCCTATATCTACACACTTTCAACTCTCCATATAATTTTATATTTATAATCAAAATTTATTATGCATAAAGTAATCTACAGAATACACTATCTAATCACAACTAGTGGTTCAAAGAACCGAAGATCAACTCCACAATTGCCACCAATTCAAGTGTTTATGTTCGATTGCTCTATCGCTCTAGGAACAAGACAATATTAATATTTGTGAGCTAACAATATCACTAATTTACATAAATTATCCCCAATTCAATAAAAGCCCCAAATTATAAGGTCAAGAAACACTAAAATTAATTCTAAACTTAGAAGCTCTAACAATTTAAATAGAGTAGTTTAGAAGCTAATTTACCACTTGGAGAGTAGAATTGATGAAGAAAACTACTCCCAAAGCTCCTAAAATCTTCAACTCTCTAATGGAAGTTAGAGAGGGAAATTGGGTAAAGGAGAGGGAAGATAGAGAGTGTGGTTAAGAGGATGAGGAGGAAGAGGAGGTGATGATGATGATGGAGGTGGTGGTGATATGTTTTTTTTTTAAAAAAATAAGAAGAAGAAAGGGAAGGGACGGATGAGAGGAGAGAAAAAGAAAGAAAAGAAAGGAAGGGGTTTTCTGATTTTTACGGGAAGAAGAGAAGAAGAGAAAATATAAAGAAAGAGAGACCTATAGTGATTTATACCACTTAAGGTGCACGGTGGTTCTCACTTCATTTTTTTTAACGGTCACACATATATATATATATATATATATATATATGCACATATCAAAAAGTATAAAGATCAATTTACACAGTTTAAAGTAATAGCACTAAAGTATACATCAAATAAAGTTGAAGGGAGTATTTTTTGACTTTTCCCTAAAATTAAATAACATTCTAATTTTAAATTGACACATAAAATTAATCTGTTTTTTAAAAGATTTCTTAATAATAAGTCCCATTTTATAATAATAATAATAATAATAATAACAGCAACAAATAACAATAATGTCAACCAATTTTATGTATTTTTTGTTTTCTTTGTTATACAGGAATGATGCTGAACTTGTTCAACAAATTGTCAAATTTATGTTAATGAGGTTGAATGATATGCATCGAGTTACATCAAAAGGACTTGTTGGAATTGGAAAACCAATTGCACATTTAGAATCATTGTTGCACAATGAATCAAAAGATGTCTGTGTTATTGGAATCTGGGGCTTGGGCGGTGTTGGTAAGACGACCATTGCTGAAGAAGTGTACAACAGAATGTGTTCAGAATATGAATGTTGTTGTTTTTTGGCCAATATAAGGGAAGAATCAAGTAGACATGGAATAATTTCTTTGAAGAAGAAACTTTTTTCTACACTACTAGATGAACAAGATCTAAGAAATGACAAAACAAATGGATTGCCTGATTATGTTGGGAAAAGACTTGGCCGAATGAAGGTTCTTATTGTTCTTGATGATGTTAATGATTCCGATCAACTAGATATTTTAATAGGAGCTCGTGATTGGTTTGGATCAGGTAGTAGAATCATTGTAACAACTAGAGATAAGCAAGTGCTTGCCAAAGAAGTTGATGATATATATGAGGTCGAGGCATTAGACTATGACGAATCTCTTCAACTTTTCACTATGAATGCCTTTAAACAAAACCATAGATGTGACATGGAGGATTGTACGTTGTCGAGGAGAGTGGTCTGTTATGCCAAAGGCATTCCATTGGTTCTTAAAGTTTTGGCTCACCTTCTTCGCGGAAAAGACAAGGATATATGGGAAAGTCAATTAGAGAAATTGAAAAGGATGCCTAGTAAAAAAGTTTATGATATAATGCGGCTGAGTTATGATGATCTTGATCGTGAAGAGCAGAATATATTTTTAGATATTGCTTGCTTTTTTCATGGATTGAATCTGAAGTTGGACTACATAAGACTGTTATTGAAAGACGATCGTGATTACTCGGTGGCTGCAGGGATTGAAAGGCTGAAAGATAAAGCTCTCATAACTATTTCTGAACACAATATTGTATCTATGCATCACATTATTCAAGAAATGGCTTTGGAGATTGTTCGTGGGGACTCTATTGAATACCCAAAAACCAACAGCGATTATTGGATTCTAATGACATTTATCGAGTGTTGGAAAACAAGAAGGTGAAATTATGTGAAATATATTTTTTCTTATGCTTGAATTATTTGTTGCAAATGATGCTTTCAACGCTGTTTGAATCTTTTACTTCTTTGTTGACAGGGGAGTGAGACCATTAGAAGCATAGTCTTTAATCTTTCAGCAATAAAGGACCTTCAGTTAAGCCCTCATGTATTTGCTGAGATGAGAAAACTACAATATTTGTACTTCTACAGCAAAGTAACTGAAGAAGGCATGTATCATCCTCGAGATCAAGATTCTTTTCCAAATAAAGGCTTGTATCTTCCTCAAGGACTTGAGTCTTTGCCTAATGAACTAAGATATCTTAGTTGGATGCATTACCCTCTGGAGTCCTTGCCAACCAATTTCTCTGCAGAAAAACTAGTTATATTGGATTTACCGTACAACCGAGTGGAAAAGCTTTGGGATGGAGTGAAGGTAGATAGTATATACTAGTATTATGCCTGGGATTTCACAGGTCTATTTTGATTTATTTGATATGTTTATTATTTTTATTTTTCAAACAAAATATATTTTATTTTATTTTATTGAGAATAAAATAAATTTGGCAACTAAAAATTCAATAGCTAGTTAAATATAATAGATAAATTTAATAGATGTCTCATGTGGCATAGTTTTGTTTCAATTCAAATTCAAGGAAAAGAAAATATTTAGGTAGCACAAAGAGTTACGTAATCACTTTATGTTGATTGGCCTGCGTAGTCAAGAATTTCTGAACAAGATTATCCACTTTAATTAACTCGCTTTTGATTCCATAGTTTGTTGATGGTCTAATTGCTGCAGAATCTGGAAAATTTAAAGGTCGTTAAATTACGGAATTCCTTACGCCTAACCAGGCTGCCAGACCTTTCAAAGGCCAGAAATCTCGAAGTTCTGGATCTCCGTCAGTCTCAGAGTTTGGCTTGTGTGCATACATCTGTTTTTGGTCTCAAAAAGCTCGAGACATTGGATCTAGGAGGGTGCTTTTCCCTTAGGCAGCTTCGAAGCAACATCCATTTGAGCTCTCTCCGTTATCTCTCCCTCTCTGGCTGTGTCAGACTAAAGGAATTTTCAGTTACCTCAGAGAATCTGGAAGTGTTGAACTTGGACCTCACAGGTATCAGAGGACTGCCCTTATCTATTGAACGCCAAAGCAAACTTGAAATTCTGCGTCTAGCATTATCTGATATTAGTTGCTTGCCTCAAACCATCAAGAATCTCACAAGGCTAAGGTATCTTGACATAAGACATTGCTGGGCTCTTAGGACTCTACCAGAGCTTCCCCCGTCACTCGAAGGACTAGATGCCTCTGACTGCTCATCGCTTGAGACTGTTCTGTTCCCTTCAACTGCCAAGCAGCAGCTTAATGAAAACAGGAAAAGAATTATGTTCTGGAACTGCTTGAAATTGGATAAATATTCTCTAGAGGCTATTGGATTGAATGCACAAATCAACATCATGAAACTAGCATACCAACATTTATCAGCATTAGCACAAGATTACTATAAAAATGACGATCCTCCTGCCACATATGTGTATCCGGGAAGTTCTGTTCCAAAGTGGTTGGTGTACAGAGCAAGCCTTGATTATGTAAATATTGACGTCTCTGCTACAGCTCCATATTCACCTCTGTTTGGCTTCATATTTTGTTTCATTATTCCACCAGTCCCATCAGACGGCTTTGCTTTGATGTTTAGCATTAGTGTTGGTGAACGTGAAGGTGACAGTATCAACGTGTACATGGATAGACCATATGAAAAAATTGAGTCAGATCATGTGTGTCTCACGTACAGCCAACGACTTACTCGCTTCCTAAATAGCAGAAGCACTGTCGAAAATCAACAAAGGCTTAAAATCACGGTTACAGCAGCATCACTAATGGGGAAATCGGAGCACGTGCCAGTGACATTAAAAGGGTTTGGGATCAGTCCAATACGCGCCTCGGAATATCAGAATTTTGTTCAGCAAATGCAATTGGGTGAGACGAGTCCGAAATTCCAAATATCACATTTTCATCAGACAACAAAAGCTGGCTCACTTAGTGTGATTGGAAGTACTTCAGGTGAAAGTTTTTGCTTGAAAGATCAGAAAAAGTTGCTCGACTTCTTCATTCAACGAATTAACAGCGATGAAGGTTGTTGGAAATTTAATCATCATGCTTTCACCAAGTATTCATAAAGGCACATTGTTTATGAATAGGTGCATTTTGTATTTTGGGTTAGTATATTCTGTGTACTTACAAATAGTCTTGGGTAAGAATATTCAAGTTAGTCGATAATATCAAATCAAAGCGAGTTTTATTAGAGTATAAAAGCTAAATCTTCTTTCTATCATCTCTTATTCAAACGACATAAAAAAGTATGTATTTTGGTTTCCCAAGGTGCCCCCATTAACAAGCATGTAAATCAACTTTTCAAGATTCTAAATACATAAGAATGATTTTATAAAGAGTACACACATAATCTAGTCCTTAAGAAAAATTACCTCGGACAATTTAATCTCTCAAGTAAAAAAAGAAAAAAGATAAAAAAAACTCCTATGGTATCTTAAAAGTTGAAATATAGGATGAATTATAGTTCCTATATGTATAAAGTCTATCCATTAAATTTTAATGGAATGATAGACATAGCTCATTAACTAAATGATGTGAAAATTATGCCACATTTGGAAACTGCAATGCAAAGTTACGTTGGGGGTCGGGTTCTCTAGTGTATGAATGGTGGTTCTCTTGGATGATTCCTCCTCTACTTACTTGTAGTGTCCTGTGGATGAAAACTTTTTGTGTAATACCCTAAAAATTATTTAAAAATTAATTTGAACTTTATTAATCATAATTGAAAAAATTTGACAATTTTAGCAATAACAAGGATGACTTAACGTGTTAAAAAAAAATTTCTGGGTCGAGATGAATAGTGACCTTGTGGGCCTCATGACCCGTCGTGACAGAAATTCTAAATCTAGGACCAAAATGTTTGGACTAGAAAGAGAGGGTTAAAGTTAGAAATGGTAAGGAATGAGAATTGTATATCTAGAATTAATTTTCAGGCTATGTTTGATTACCCGAATATAGTGTTTTACTCATTTGGTAAAGTTTTGATGTGTGATTTTTAATACCATACAAGTTACTTGGTGGCCAAGCAACATTTACCAACCACTTTATGCCAAGTGGATGGCAAAGATTAAAACTTGAAAAGCAAGTTTTAATCTTGACCTTTCATTTATTATATTTTTACTTAGGAGCTAATATTCATCAGTTTGGTGGATTTTTGTAATTTTAACATCAAAAAACTACTTGTTCACCAAGCTAAAGTGAGCCAAACCAAATCCTAGCCATCCATGTCATTATTTCTTTTCAAAAAGAAAGAAATACACCTTTTGACTACATAATTAGTATATTCAACTTAGAATAAATACAATTCACCAAACCTTATCACTCTATCAAGTTATTTTCGGCCAACACAAAGAGAAAACAACCACCATTGTTGTCTTCTCTAAGAGCTCAAGTTTTAACTTCAAATATTCAAAACCTTTGTCCAAAGTTGATAAAATCACAAACTCTCTTCACAAAACTTGTTCCACTCCTCAATATCTACCAAGCTAACCGATTAGAATTTGAATCCGTCTCCTTTTTATACTTTGAGAGCTCACAATTTGCTGCCTAAGGAAGGGTTTGTGGGTTTGAAGGCTTTGAAGTGAAGGAAATCATTCTTGGATCACCCTTGGAGCCAAGGTCCTTAAAGCCACCAAAGTAGGGTTTTCTTTGGCCTTTTCTTTCCAAATTTATTCTGAACATTTCTGATTGGTTTTGGTCCAAAATATTTAATTGTATTGGTTGATAATATATGGATATTGATGTATTAATTTTGGTGGTGTGTTTGGATGATGTTAGAAATCATTTTTGTCAAAAGGAATTTTGGACTATGCTGCTAGATTTTCAGATTTCTCCTAGGCAGGGATTGTTCACGAATTTTCTGGTATAATTGTAAGTGTTTTTATGAGCAAAAAAAATTATATGTTGAATTTGACATCCTAGCCTAGACCCAAAAATTTTCTTAAGTTCTGATTTGGACTTATACTATTTTAAAAAAAATCAAGAATCAAGATAGTAACTATACTACCTGGATTATTGGAACTGAAGCTGCCAATTTGTATAATTTTCTTACCATAGCAAATGATTGAATTTTTCTTTGAAATTTTTATAAAGTATTGGACATATCTTGAAGTTCAACCGTGAATTTTCTTTTAAATTGATTCAATCATTTGCTAGGGTTAAAAAGTATGAATTTTGGGTTTTAAGCTGACATTAAGTGGTTTTTGAGCACCAAATTTGTCTAATTTTGTTAACATAGTTAGAGAATTCTTTTTGCTCTGAAATTTTTTGTAACCTTGTGGACACATTGAAGTATCATGGATAATTTTTATAATCTCTGAATTGATTGTTTGATGTGCAAATAAATTTGTACTACAATGGTGTGAAATTTGCCAAATTGCTGGAAATGAAGCCAAACCTTGAATTATAATGTAATGCCATTTTTGGTTCAAGTATGATGTATATCAATGCATGCTAGTGACTTTAAGGATTGGTTTATGATGCATGATTGAAATCACTTGTGATTAAATGCCTACATGTAGCTTATGCATACATTTGAGAAAAAAAAAGTATATGATGCAGTTATATGAGAAAAGAGAATGTATAAGTTTCAATCGTGCATGTTTTGACATATGGACAAAGCAAGAAAAAGACTTATGTTGAGGAAGGTAAAAAGAGGAACTTCCCTAAAGATATTATGAGTTGATAAATGTATTGGCTAGGAATAGATCTGTGAGATTCAGAAAAGGAAAAAAATGAAGTCCGATGGCCATATAGAAATAAGCTCAGTCCTACAAGGCTATTTCCCTTGTGTGGTGTGATCGACTATAAATACCATATGGTATAAACTAACTGTTTCCTATGTCAATGAAAAGAGAAAATGCACTGATTTGATTTCTATGTTCATAAGTGAAACCAGGTCACTTTGAGATAATTTTACCTGCATGTATTATATGCATACTCATGTTATCCTGAATTGTCTACCTAGGATAATTTACTATTTGTTAGAACATTTTGATATATGTGCATTAAGTGACTGAATACTAAAAGAAACCCACTTCAAAAGGATAGTTTTGAACTCTAAATGAGTCTTTAATATGAGTTGCATGATCACATTTTTCTTAATAAACCAAGTGGCTGGGATAATGACGATGACATGGATTTTAGTATATGTTTTGGGATGCCCTCCTGAGAATTTTAGAATTCTCACCCCTATGTGTTTGTGTTCCTGTGTCGTCTCCAAGTTGATCCAGCGAACAAGGAGCTGCACAAAATAAATCGATTTGTAGTAGTTTAAGGCTAAGCTTGTATCAATTGTACTTAGTCATATGTTTAGGTCTGTAAGTATAATATAGACCAGATGTGTATTGAAGCTCATAGAAGAGCTTTCTTTTGTACTCGACTTTGTAATCAATAAATGTTTGTTTCTTTGTTATATATTTTAATAAAATCAGTATTAGTTATTTCACGATTCAACGATCTTGCTATAGATAATTAAGAAAGGTCCGCTAACTTATAAGTACTCTTAAGTATAATGTCATGACTTAAGGATTATGTTGAGCTTGGGAGGATGTTACATTATGGTATTAGAACAGTTCATCCTTGTAGGACCTTGAGGAATGGACACTTTGCTTTCAAAGTGTAAATAAGTCATGCCTTGAATCTTATCTATATGATAGGATATAGGGTTTAAATATGCATGATAGTCTAATGGTGTTGTAGTTGGTTGCTATCACACTTAGCATAGTGTTGAGCCTGATCAACTTAATATCTTTGTTTAGTGTGTTCAGGAACTAATGGTAGACTGTAGACATATTAGGAATGGGAAGGCTAGTCAGACGACATGATGAGCACTCTTCGGGAGATGGCTGTCGATATGAGAGCACAAGCCGCAATGGCCAACTGGATGATGGAAAGATTAAATCAGAATGCAAAGAAGCTGGAGTTCATGGTACTTAAGCAAGGATCCATGAGTGCAGGAGTACACGACAAAATTTAATGAGCTCTGCCAATCTTCTACTATTTATCGCAATCCTGATGAAGCTTGGAGGTGCATGAAGTATGAAGGAGGTTTACGGGAGGATATTGAAGCAGTCATGAGTCCCTTAGAGATCAAAGATTTTGCTACTCTAGTGAACGAGTGTTGGCTTGTAGAGGAATCCAATGGGAAGCTAGCAATCGCCAAATCTGCTAGGGACGATTCTAAGAAGAGATTGGCACCTGAAGATTAAGAATATGAGGATGCCCCGCCCAAAAAGAAGGTTTCAGCCCATCTGCATGAGGATAAACCACAACAACGGTCAACTACAAGACAAGATTCCAAAAAATGTGGGGGAACCATGGGGGTAGACCTTGCTTGCTTGGCAGAATGTATGGAAACCAGGACACATAATGAGAGAGTGTCCAGAGAGAGATGCAAAACCTATTAGGAAGCCACCACACTAGAGTGCTAAGGGCTAAGGGCACATCACCACTTGATGATCCGATTTGAGGTAGGAACATTTAGGATTTGATTGAATTGCTTGAACTGTATGAATTGTTTGTTTGATTTATAAAAACTATCTTTTGAAAATTGTTTTCAAATAAATTTTGGGGGCAAAATTCTTTTTAAAGTGGGTGGTAATGTAACACCCTAAAAATTATTTAAAAATTAATTTGAACATTATTAGTCATAATTTGAAAAATTTGACAGTTTTAGCAATGATGAGGGTGGCCCAACGGACATGTTAAAAAAAAAATTTTGGGGCGAGGTGAATAGTGACCTTATGGGCCCCACAGATCGAGATAGCCGAAACCCTAGATCTAGGACCATGAAATGCCTGGGACTGAGAAAAGAGAGGATTAATGTTAGAAATGGTAAGGAATGATAATTTTATACCTAGAATTAATTTTTGGGTAATGTTTGATTACCTGGTACGGTGTTTTACTCATTCGGTAAAGTTTTTGATGTACCGTTTTTAACGCCGTACAAGTTACTTGGTGGCCAAGTAACCTTTACTAACCACTTTATGCCAAGTGGATGGCAAGGATTAAAACTTGATCTTTCATTTATTATATTTTTACTTGGGAGCCAATATCTCATCCGTTCGGAAATTCGATATCCGATCTTAACATGAAAAAGCTACTTGTTCACCAAGCTAAAGTGAACCACTTATCATAAGCCAAGTGGATAGCTAAGATTTATTCTTTAACCACCAAACCAACTCCTAGCTATCCATGTCATTATTTCTTTTCAAAAAGAAAGAAATACACCTTTTGACTACATAATTAGTGTATTCAATTTAGAATAAATACAATTCACCAAACCTTATCACTCCATCAAGATATTTTCAGCCAACACAAAGAGAAAAAAACCACCATTGTTGTCTTCTCCAAGAGCTCAAGATTTTAACTGCAAATCATCAAAACCCTTGTCCAAAGTTGATAAAACCACAAACTCCTTTCATAAAACTTGTTCTACTCATCAATACCTACCAATCTAACCGATTGAAATTTGAACTCCTCACCAATCCTCACCTTGATATCTCATATCTCACTGATTAAGGAAGGGTTTAGTGTTAGTTTGGAGGCCTTGAAGTGAAGAAAACTATTCTTGGATCATCCTTTGGAGCCAAGATACCTAAAGCCATCAAAGTATGGTTTTCTTTGCCTTTTCTCTTCAAATTTATTCTGAATATTTCTGATTAGTCTTGGTCTGAAATTTTTTATTGTATTGGTTGATGATAGATGGATATTGATGTAGTAATTTTGGTGGTGTGTTTGGATGATGTTAGAAATCATTTTTGTGAAAAGAGATTTTGAGTCATGCTGCTGGATTTTCGGCTTTTGCAAGGCAGCCACTAATCACGAATTTTCTGAGGGAATTGTGGGTATTTTTATGAGCTATAAAATATATATGTTGAAGCTAACATCCTAGACTAGTTCCACAAATTTTCTTGAGCTCTGTTTTTGACTTCTAATGCTTTACAAAAATCAAGAACCGAAATGGTATACTTGTTGCCTGGATAATTGGAACTGAAGCTTGAAATTGTCTAAATTTTTTACTATAGCAAATGATTGAATTTTCCTTTGAAATTTTTACAAAGTATTAGGCACATCTTGAAGTTCAAACATTATTTTTATTTTGAATTGATTCAATCATTTTTTGGGGATAAAATTATGAATTTTGGGTTCTAAGTTGAGGTTAAGTGGTCTCTAACTACCAAATTTGTCTAATTTTTTTATTATAGTTAGAAAATGTTTCTTGCTCTGAAATTTTTATAGATCCTTGTGGAGGGGTACATGAATGAACTGATTATACACCAAAATGAGAGAAATCCTGAGGCTATATAGGTATGAGACTATAAAGTTGAGGATGACTTATATGAATTGATTAGTACTACCTATGCCAACAAAGATGCATCTTCTTTTTGGTAGCCTATCACGAAAGAACTCCATAGTTAAGCGTGCTTGACTTGGAGCAATTTTGTGATGGGTAACTCTTGAGAAGTTTTCTAGGAAGTGTGTGAGTGGGGAAAAAACACGCTGAAAAGACCAGTGTTGGTTTGTGGGGACAAGTCGTCAATCCATAAAGCGGGGGGATGTTACAAATGGTATTAGAGCCTGCACCTCTCCTAGTACGGTGTGGTTCGGGGACGAACCAAGTGGAAGCTGGTGGGCATGTAACGCCGGTGATGAGGACGGGGAGTGATCGTCAATGCAAGAAGGTACAGACAATGAGCGGTTCCTATCAGGCTTCTAAAGAGGAGTACATGAATGAACCAATTACAGGAGAATGAGAAGGATCATGAGGTTGTATAGGTATGAGACTATACAGTTGAGGATGGCTTATGTGAATTGATTGGTACTACCTATGCCAACAAAGATGCATATTCTTTTGGTAGCCCATCACGAAAGAACTCCATAGTTAAGCGTGCTTGACTTGGAGCAATTTTGAGATAGATGACCTCTTGGAAAGTTTTCTGGAAGCGTGTGAGTGAGGACAAAGCACGTTGAAAGTTCACGTGGTGGTTTGTGGGGACAAGTCGTCAATCCATAAAGCAGGAGGGGATATTACAAATTGTATTAAAGCCTCACATCTCCTAGTACGGTGTGGTTTGGGACGAACCAAGTGAAAGCTGATGGGCATGTAACACCTGATGACGAGGGAGGGAGTGATCCGATGCAAGAAGGCACGGACAATGAGCGGCTCCTATTAGGCTTCTAAGCGGAGAGGTACATGAATGAACCGATTACACACCAGAATAAGAGGGATCCTGAGGTTGTATAGGTATGAGACTATATAGTTGAGGATGGCTTATATGAATTGATTGGTACTACCTATGCCAACAAAGATGCATCTTCTTTTTGGTAGCCCATCATGAAAGAACTCCATAGTTAAGCGTGCTTGACTTGGAGCAATTTTGGGATAGGTAACCTCTTGGGAAGTTTTTGGGAAGCGTGTGAGTGAGAACAAAGCTGAAAGACCCGTGTTGGTTTATCGGGACAAGTTGTCAATCCATAAAACAGGAGGGATATTACACCAAGGTCCCTAAAGCCACCAAAGTAGGGTTTTCTTTGGCCTTTTTTTTCCAAATTTATTCTGAACATTTCTAATTGGTTTTGGCTTGAAATTTTTGATTGTATTTGTTGACAATTTATGGATATTGATATATTAATTTTGGTGGTGTGTTTGGGTGATGTTAGAAATCATTTTTGTCAAAAGGAATTTTGGACTATGCTACTGGATTTTTGGATTTCTCCTGACAGGGATTGTTCATGAATTTTCTGGTGTAATTATAGGTATTTTTATGAGCTACAAAAATTATATTGTTGAAGTTAACATCCTAAGCTAGACCCACGAATTTTCTTGAGTTCTGATTTGGATTTATACAGTTTTAAAATAATCAAGAATCGAGATAGTAACTATGCTACCTGGATTATTGGAACTGAAGCTATAAATTTGTATAATTTTGTTACCATAGCAAATGATTAAATTTTTCTTTGAAATTTTTACAGCGTATTGGACACATCTTGAAGTTCAACCATGATTTTTCTTTTCAATTGATTCAATCATTTGCGAGGGTAAAAATTATGAATTTTGGGTTTTGAGCTGGTTAAGTGGTTTGAGCACCAAATTTGTCTAATTTTGTTAATATAGTTTGAGAACTCTTTTTACTCTGAAATTTTTATGGACCTTGTGGACACATTGAAGTGTCATGGATAATTTTTATAGCCTATGAATTGATTGTTTAGTGTGCAAATAAATTTGTGCTACAATGGTGTGAAATCTACTAAATTGCTAAAAATGAACCCAAACCTTGAATTGTAATGTAATGGCATTTTTGGTTCAAGTATGATGTATATGAATGCATACTAGTGACCTTAAGGATTGGTTTATGAAGAATGATTAAAATCATTTGTGATTGAATGCCTACATGTGGCTTATGCATGCATTTGAGAAAAGAAAAGTACATAATGCAGTTATATAAGAAAAGAGAATGTATAAATTTCAATTGTGCATGTCCTGACATATAGACAAAACAGAAACAAAACTTATGTTGAGTAAAGGGGAAGGCAAAAAGAGGAACTTCCCTATAGATATTATGAGTCAGGAAGATGTATCAGCTAGGAATAGATCTATGTGAGATTCATAAAAGGAAAAAATGAAGTCCGATGATCACCTATAGGAATGATCTTAGTCATAATAAACAGTCTATTTCCCTTGTGTAGTGTGATCTACTATAAATACCATGTAGTATAAACTAAGAGTATAAACTAAGTCTGTCTTATGTCGATGAAAAAGAGAAAATGCACTGATTTGATTTCTATGGCCATAAGTGAAAACATGTCACTTTGAGATAATTTCACTGCATGTATCATATGCATACTCATCTTATCCTGAATTGTCTACCTAGGATGATTTACTATTTGTTGGAACATTTTGATATATGTGCATTAAGTGACTGAATACTAAAAGAAACCTACTTCAAAAGGATGGTTTTGAACTCTAAAATGGGTCTTTAATATGAGCTGCATGATCACATTTTTTCTTAATGGGACGATGACAATGATATGGATTTTAGTCTATGTTTTGGGGATTCCCTCCTGTGAATTTTAGAATTCTCACCCCTATGTGTTTGTGCTCCCATGTCGTCCAGGCTTAACCCAAGTGAACAAGGAGGCTGCACAAAATAAATTAGATTTGCAGGAGTTTAAGGCTTGCTGTATCAATTATACTTAGTCATATGTTTATATCTTAAATATAATATAGACTAGATGTGTATTGAAGCTCATAGAACAGTTTTTTTTGTACTCGACTTTGTAATCAATAAATGTTTGTTTCTTTGTTATATATTTTAATAGAATCAGTATTAGTTACTTCATGATTCAACCAATCTTGCTATAGATAATTAAGAAAGGTCTACTAACTTATAAGTAATAACTCTTAAGTATAATGTTATGACTTAAGGATGATGTTGTGCTTGGGAGGATGTTACATTTTGTCCCTGAATGGTGTCCCGTTCCTATCCTCCAAGTCATTTATTGACAATTGACATGTGGCAAATAGGTATTTTATATTTGGTAATACATAAATTTTGAAATATGTTTCGATTCTTATTTTTCACGTGTCAGTAAAAGATTTCCATCTGACCAATGCACAAGGGGTGGGTAACTCCAAAGGGACTCCAATGTTTAAGTAAATGTGTATGCGACAGAAAGGGACTGAATAATAAAAAATGAATAGCTTACCTAGAGAGAACTTTCCCTCTTTTATTTACACCCCTTGAATAAGTCAAAGTCGGAGATTCTAGGGCTAAGCTGAAATGTACGATTACACGAAATATCATTAAAGGTGTCCTTTTAGAATCTCTACCATTTCCAACATTAATGATGGGCTCATCATGCGCTTATCCCGAACCTGTGGTGGGGTTCCTTTGTCTTCTCTAAGGGCGGTACTCGAATAGAACCTAGGACTGTTGTTCTTTACATCCCAATAAGTCACTGAATACTCCTTAGCTTGGTGTTTTTTGGCAACCTCTAGGGAAGCCATCTTGGCAACCCCAATGACCAGTCATTAGGGGTCCTTGAGTTGGATGGGCAAGCCAGGGATGTTCAACCCACTATGTGACATCCGAGATTTGAGGCATCGAATCATAACAGTTGCCCTAACTTAGTTGTTGGATATTCCCATTGGGTTAAAGTTCTTTGTGTCCAAATCTCCAAGTGGATTCCGAGTTATGGTTGAATCCGAAGGTTGTGTTTTCTATCTCAAATTTCATGGTGGTCATGTTGTGCCTTTCTAAGCAGTGTTCCACGCTTTCTCAGGTAGAATTGCACTCGTCCTGGGGACAATTGCACTTTCTCATTAATGAATTGCGCTCTTCACAAGGATGAATCGTGCTGTTCCAAAATGCTTGGCTTTCCTTGTCATTTAGGTTCCATGACTCATCGCTTAATTAGAGGCGTTGTGGGGGTGACCATAGCGTTTCCCTTCGGATGTTTTGCCCCTAGGTCCATATATGCAAACCTTTTCCCCTTTCCATTTCCTATTTTTTGCTCTCCCACTCTTTGCATAAATAGTCTTTGATGTCTCTTGCTTTCGTTGCTTTCTTCTGCGCATCACCATGCTCCGCCGCCCACCTTCACTCCTTGCCATCCTTTGCTTCGCTGCTTCCCATTGCTTTTACTATTCCAGTGAGTGTTATGCTTTCCTTTTTACATTTTTATCCTGAATGGGGTTTAGGGCCTTCTTCTTCTTCTTCACTTTTTCAGTTTCATGGGCCGAAAGGATTTTCCTTGGATTTTACTTTCTGTGGGAAGTTTTGCAAGCCATAGATTTGTTTCTTTTCATGGTCTCACCATGAGCTTCAAGCAGCACCACTTCATGGGTTTTTAGAGACCTTATGAGATCATCCAAGCTAAGATTCTTGAGATCTTTAGCTTCTATGATGGCTGTGACTTTGGGAAGCCATTTTGAGGGAAGATTTCTGAGGATCTTTCTGACTATCTTAGCATTTGAGTATCTCTTGCCCAAGCCTTTAAGTTGGTTGACGATATGCCTGAACCTTGTGGTCATTTCATCAATGTTCTCATGTTTAGTCATTTTGAACATCTCATATTGATGAAACACCATGCTTATCTTGGTCTCTTTAACTTGATTTGTCCCTTCATAAAGCATTTGCAACCTATTCCAGAATCTCCTTAGCAGTGCCATAATATATGATTTCAGTCTTGCTTAAAACACAAGTAAGAAGGTACTTGGCTTTGGAGTTCATTTGAACTTTAGCTTTTTGCTAATCAGTCCATCTACTCATGGTAATCTGTCTTGTTGTTGAAGGTCCACTTTCATTATTTTCAGCAAAAATATTTTATGGAGTCTATTCGGTTGGTATTAGTCCCCATTCTCAATAACTCCCACAAGTCAAGACTTGTGTACTTTATGAAAAGCTTCATTCTATCCCTCCAATAAGCATAGTAATCACCATTAAAGAATGAAGATCTGTTGTTATAGTGTCCTCTACAATGTCCATAGCATTGTGGCCAATTTTGTCAAAAGATATTTTCCTCTGCATACTATTAAGATGCTTAACCCATTAGAAGCCTAAGCTCTAATGCCAAATGAGGTAAGGTAGGAAGCACGATAAAGGGGGATTGAATCGCACTACTCAGAAACTTTTACTTTATTAAACTTAAACAAAGTCTATCAAGTTTAAGAAACTTGAAGGCAACGGAAAAACACAAGTTAAATATCTTCGAAAAGTAACTTTCTAAAGCATCAGAAAATAAAGCAAGTTCAGAAAGACACTAAAAGAAATTTACCCCTTTGGCCACACTTTTACGTGCTACACTTAAAAAATGTACCCTTATACTATAATAAGAAACACTTTTAAAGTGTTGCCTTTGAAACGGGGATTTGGCAACCAATTATTTAGCATCACTTGAAAAGTGTGCTTTTAAAGTTAGAAGAGCATATTTAACAAATGTTGCTATATCATAGTGGCTAAAGGCACACTTGTTTCAATATAAGGCAACACTTTTTAAGTGTTGTTTGCGATAAGGGTATGTATTTGATCCTTGTCATTAGTTTGTATTATTAAGTGGTGATATTGATAATCATTGTAACATTCCAAATTTCTTCTAGACTAATTGAGTCGATGAACTCGAGCAATTGATTGACTAACTAGGTTGTTGATCTTGGCCCCTAGTGGGAAGGGTCAACATTGGTGATTTATTGTTGATTAATGGCATCAGCATAGTTAGAAGACACACAAGAATAAGTAATGATAAGTACTATTAAGACATAAACCCTAAATTAAGCATATTGGACAAGAACAATTTATTTACAAGGTTAAATTCCTTAATCAATATTAGTAAATTACATTAATCAAATAGATAGTAAGAAATTGATTTGAAAGATTAACCCTAATTAATGATACAAAATAAGTAAAACTAATAGAAATTAGACAAATGTCATGTAAAATAACAAATAATGTTATAATAATAAATGTGTCTAGAAAAAGATGCAAAGAATTATAAAAATGTCACTACTTAGTGAAATTATGAAAATACCCTTGCTATGTAAAGGAAATTACCAAACTACCCTTGCCTTATCAATAAATGACAAAGACATCCTTATTCTATAAATGGAATTACAAGAATACCATTGCCATTGTCAAATTACAAAAATACCTTTGTTTTAGTTAAGGAAATTACTACAATGCCACTACTTTAATAATTACAAAAATAGGGCAACATGTTTGCATAAAACATGGACCATTTTTCACCCAAAATTTGGCCTACATGCTTGCATGAAACACAGAGCATTTTCTCACCCAAAATTATGCCTACATGTTTGCATGAAACATGGAGCATTTTCTTATCCCAAAATTTGGCCAACTTGCTTCCATAAATCATGCTCCAAACATTTCTTCTCCAAGTGTTTCATTCTTCTTCCTTTCACTATAAATATTCTTCAAACTCTCTTCCATTCATTCCATTTCCAAGACACAAAGAGACCTCACCATGTTTTGCAAGAGTTACATCCTCTAACTCTTGTAAAATATATACACTTTTGCTAGTCTTCAAGCCTTATAAACTCCATAAGTGTTCTTTCTCTCTTATTCTTTCTCTACCATTTCTTCTTATATTTTTCTCTTCAGAGACTTCTTTTCACTCTCTAAACTTCATCCAAACACTAAAATTCTAAGCTCAAACTTTCACTAGCCTTCACAAGAGTTGCAATTTTTAACTCTAGTGAAAAATATTTCTGAAGCACTTAAGTTCTAGAGCCAAGATACAAGGAGGGTCATCCACTCCAAGTACTCTTGCTCAAGCTCAAGGAAGATGAGAATGACTCTTTTTAGAGCCTACATAAGAGGTAGGGATTTCTTCTTTATTTGTTCAAGCATTGTTGGTTTCTAACCTTGTCCATGGTTAGAATGCCTTAAGCTTGTGTTATTGACAAGAGTTTTGAATGGTTGTTTGTGAAATTTATTTTTATGATCAATGCATTCACTTCTCTGTTATAAATGTTTTATGATATTTTCATTCTCATATATGGCTTAAAAACATGGTAGATGGTCCTTATGTTAAGGGAGTAACATCAAACATGAAAATAATAGTTGCTAGATTTTTAGCTATTTCTCCAGTAGCTACTTCAAAATATGAAACTCGTAGAATATGAAGCTTTGGGAATAAAACTATTCTTGCTACAAATTAGACTTAATAAAGAACACTCTAAAGAATCACTTAAACAGAGTTCTCTAGCTCAAGATATAAATTTTCAAAGTTAAGCCAAAGACTGAAACTCTAAATATGACCATACAATAGTAAAATATGTGTAACTAACTCTATAAAAATGTAAATGGACTGATTTAAACTTTGTTGGAAAGCTAAGACATATAGAAACACATCAGTATGAATAAATCTTTTCACCATAAAAATACTGAATAAGAAATAAACATGAGGGTCAGTATGCTAAGAAGAGTTGGAAAGGGGTACCTTTGCAAGGATACTATGGCATAATCATAAACGTGTTTTTAATAAAATTACCTTTAATGAAAAGTTTGATGAGTTAGAAATCTGGAAATACCTTTAAGAGTTTGAGATATTAAGTATATAGAAAGTTATAAATTTTCATGTAAAAGATATTAGAACTATAAACGAATATTAAAGTCTTATAAAGAGAAAGCTTTAAGAATTTAAGTTGCAATAATCTTCAAGGAATATATATATATATATATATATATATATATATATATATATAAAAGTCATATGGAAGCTTAAAAATATATAAAAAAATCTCTAATAATATTTTAAAGTGCATTAGTTGAGTTGGTCCTTGATTTCTAGCATCCTGGGTAGGAGCATGTTTACTTTTCAGTGAGATATTGATGATAACATGCTTATGGATATATGCAATGAATGTGATGTATGCTTATGTGATTAATTACATGATGATTTATGGCATGTTGTGATTATAAATGATTGATTGAGATGCATGTTTGATATGTTATATGACAGGAAGCAAATTTGGGAAAATTATGTTCCCAGCCATTATGCTGCAATTTCAACCAAATTTGTAGACTTAGAAAAATTATGGAATTTTAAGAATGAAATGATGAATGATAAGTTATGATGTTGGCTATGTTTATATGTTCATGTTTGTATCTCTAAATGACATGCTAAGATTAAAGGTGACATAAGACACATGGAAATGATCCTCTAGACTCAGGAATTAATGGTTATGAGATGTGATCCAATAAGGGATCCTTCAACTCTAGGGATTAATGGTTATAGGAGGTGACCCAAAGAGGTGATCCTTTAGACACCATGAATTAATGGTTATGAAAGGTGATCCTATGCCCCCTATCCCGCACTCTGGGAGTTGGGAATTAGCTTATCTAGAGGATAAGTGTAGACTAGTGACAACTAGTTAGGTATGAGCTCATAACCTAGAACTCTCAAAATGAGAGAGTAATTGGGGTGGCCCCTTAGAAGAGAACAAGAAAGTTAAATCATCTAAGAGAGTAAAGAGGAAATATTATATTAAAATGAATTACGTTTCTTATGTTATGATAAATCATTTAAGTCTTGTGGTATGTTGCATAAGCATTGACATGCATTTTATAATATGTTCATGACATTAGGATTCATGCTAAAAGATATGGGCCTCGGATAATGTATTTGGAACTTAATAAATGAATCTTATTTATGTCCACTATTTTAATAATGAAACCTGAGGTCCTGAGGACGAAGATGATGACATTTGTTTGGAGGCGAAAACCATACTGAGATTCTTATACAAGTTTCTCATTCCCTCTTTCTTTCTTTTCTATCTCGTCTTCAAAGGGCAATAGCTACGTTCGTGATCTATGTTGATGCTCCCACCTAGGAAATGTATTCGATCCTACCAACCAGTCTTATCATTTTGTGGGTCATCCCGCTCATGTGATCGGATACCTTCCCTCCTCTTGGGAGCGTCGTTAGTAGGTGTTGATGGTGGACCTCTTGGAGTGCTTGTGAATATCTCATTGAAAGGATAGCCTTCTTTTGATATTTTTGTTAGAGGTTATCTACTCAAGGCATATCCCAGTAGGAGTAGTGAGAGGAGATGTTTTAGTAGGTTGTTTTAGTTCATATACTATTTATGTCTTTTTCGGATGACTATACCTAGCCCAACTTTTGTTGGTGGACATGATACCCTTTTAGTAGTTTATTTTGATGCGTGATGTAGAACGGTTAATACTTATGCTATTATTATATATGATGATGTGATTATGTTCATGTGATTGTTGTGTTTGTACTCGTGCATGCTGTGACTTGTTTTTATTTCTCTTATATATGTGCGAGATAGATGATGAGTTTTATTTAGTAAGCGTGGCTCACGTTTTGTTTTCAAAGTTCAAAAAAAAATGTACCCATATTTTTACTAAAGTATTTTTAGGAGTTAACAATAAAGACTTGAAACAAAAGAATAAATTCTAATAATTAACTTAAATGAGTCCTAAACATGTTAGGCTAAATGTTAGGGTGTTATAATCATCAAGGAAGATTTTAATATATTTGTAGGGATTAAATGTGTATTTTAAATTATATTTTGAGACTTAAATATAGAGTATAAGAATTTAGAAAAAATAGGGATCAAAAGCCCAAAAAATAAATAAATAAATTAAGAGTGAATAAAACCAAAATTATATACCTCTATTTATAGATTAAAAAAACATATATTCAGACATATATACATATATGCGCTAAAAAAAAAAAAAAAAAGCCCTAAATTCTCTTTCTCTTACAAACAAATTAAAATAAAATAGCTTCTTTTTTTTGTTACAAAAATAGCTTTCTTTCTTTTGACGTGACTGTTCTCTTATAAACAAATGAAAACACTATTTCCGTTATGTGTGTACTAGATTTGTGCTTTTGCTTTTGCTAGTGAAGCTTATTTGTATATATTGTGGAATTGTTGTAACACCCTCCTAAGTACAATATCATCCTTAAGCCATGACATTAAACTTAGGAATTGTTACTTATTAATTTAGCGGACCTCCAAATACATGAAAAAGCACCTATACGAGCCTCAATATATATCTGTCTTCTTAAAAATTTACAAACATAATATTATATCCAAACGAAAACTAATAGTAGTCTTTGACCATCAAGCTATTACAAAACATGCACTTCCATGAATGCAGCTTCATCATACTCTTGAGTAATCTGGAGATGACATGGAAACACACAAGCATAGGGGTGAGAATTATAAAATTCTCAGTAGGGTGTCCCCAAATACATAGTTATAAATGTCACCGTCATCATCCCAGCCACTTCGGTAAATTAAAAAAAAATGTGGTCGTGCATTACATAACAAAAATTCATTTTTAAATTTTAAAATCATTCTTCCGAAGTGGATTTCTTTTAGCATTCAAACACTTAATTCACATATATCATAATGCTCAAACACATAGTAAATCATCATATTCAAATAATTTGATCTTTAGTGAAATTATCGTTACATGCCCTTGATATGTCGAAGGGGATCTCATATACATCTTCCCCACTACAAGTGCCCTTGACATATCGAAAGGGATATCTAGTTTTACTTGTGACCATAGAACTCAATTCCATGCATTTTTCTCTTTTCATTAACATAGGGAAGACTTAGTTCATACCAACTGGTATCAATGGATAACAAATGAATTAAATAAATTCTGTAAAAATTCATAGTTAAATCTCAAGATGTGTACAACACCCTTATAAAAATTTCAAAGGAAAATTTGATTATTTGCTATAGTAACAAAATTAAATAAATTGAAAGCTTTAGAATTAGCTATTCAAACAACAACCTTAATAGTCTTGATTTTTTATTTTTCAAAAATAGTAAAAGTCTTCAAAATGACTCAAGAAAAATCATGGAACTAGCTTAGGATGTTAACTTCATCATATAAAATTTTTAGCTCAAAAATATATCTACAAATACTGAAGAAAATTCGTCAATCATCTACTACTTGTGAGAAACTAGAGATTCCAACAACCTAGTTTGAAACTTATTTTGATAAAAAAAAAAAAGATTTTCTAACAACACCAAACTATTCCACTAATGTAAACACATCAATATCTATATTTAAACTTACAATAGAACCAAAAATATCAAGTTTAAACATTGAACCACTTGTAAAAACCAATTGCAACAGAAAAGATAAGAAAGCCCTACTTATGAAGCTTTAGGGCTTCTAGCTCAAAAGGATCTTCCAGAAATGGTTTTCTTCATTCTTAGCTCTTAAAATCAACTCCAAATCCTTCCTTTAACATTGGGTTATGAGATCTCAAAGTGAAAAATGGTGTTGAACGCAAATTCCAATCGGTTGGTTTGGTAGATTGTGATAAGTATAGTAAGTTTAGTAAATGAATCTTGAGGTTTTTGTAATTTTAGGCTAGGGTTTTAGAGGTTTGAAACTTGTTTAAGGTTGTTTGAGAGAAGAAAAATGGAGTATGTATTTTGGTGATGCTTGGCTGAGAATGGTAAGGGATGGAGTCATAAGGTTGGTGGTTTATATTTATCTTGGTGTAGATGTAGTAATTATATAGTTAAAGTGTGAATTTCTTTAATTTCTTTTTAAAAGAAATAATGAGATGGATAGGTAGGATTTGGTTTGTTAGTCAAAGAATAAATCTTGGTCATCCACTTGGCTCAAGATAAGTGGCTCCCTTAAACTTAGGGAGCAAGTTACTTTTCATGTTAAAATCGCACATCTGAATTTCACCGAACGGATGAGATATTGGCCCCAGGGTAAAATTATAATAAATGAAAGATCAAGATTAAAATTTGCTTTCCAAGTTTTAATCAATGCCATCCACTTGGCAAAATGTGATTGGTAGAGGTTACTTGACCACCAAGTAACTTTTATGGTATTATAAACCGCACATCAAAACTTTACCAAACGGGTAAAATATGTACTCGGGAAATTTAAAATATCTTTACGTGGACCCCAAGCCTAATACTCTATTCGGTACTCGGGTCTAGTTCTCCTAGCCCCAACACCCTTGGCTCGGTTCCAAAATTACTATTTATCTATAGGCCCAAAAATCACTATTTATGCTTGGACCAAATTTTTTTTTCAACTCGTCCATTGGGTCGTCCTCATCATTGTTAAGACGTCAGATTTTTAAAATTCTCATTAATAAAGTTCAAATTAAGTTTTGAACAAATTTTGGGGTATTATATTACCACCCACCTTAAAAAAATATTTAGCCCTCAAAATTCAGTTGACATTGACTTGAAAAGATAATTTACACAATTCAAACAAGCAATCCACATATAATTCAATCAAATCCTATAATGTAGTAAAAATGTCCCTACCTTAGATTGGATTATGAGGTGATGATGTCGCCTAGGTTAGTACTCTTGTATGGTGGCTTCCAGTAAGTTTTGGATTTTTTCTAGACACTCCCAAATCTTATAGCCCGATTTTCCATAGCGATGGCATATGTATTGCCTAGCCAAGCAAGGTTTACTCCTAAGGTTCTTCCCACATCTTGGGCAATCTTGTTGCATGGTTGACTTTTGTAGTAGTTTGTCCTCATAAATAAGTGGTCAAACTGCTTCTTGGGCAGAGCATCCTCATAGCCTTGGTTTTCAATTGGGAGTCTTTTATTAGAATTGTCCTTAGCAGATTAGGCAATTGCTAGCTTCTTATTGAATTCCTCTCATGCCGACACTTATGCATTTCTTATGGGAGTAGGAAAATACTTATGATAAAAATCTTCCTTAAAAACATCCAAGTGGCTTAGTTCGAAAGGCTTCGAATAGTCCGTTGGTGCAGCCCACCAAATATCTGCATCCACTTCAGCATGTAAGTAGCAAAGAGCACTTTTTGAGTCTTTGTATAAGGAAGAACCACGAAAATCTTCTCATTCACCTTAATCTGTTCTTTTGCTTTGTTTGGATCAAAAGCTCCTTGAATGGAGAGGGTTTTCCTTCTTGAACTTTAAATTGCTGATATTCCACATCCACCTTTGCTCCCCCAATATTCCTAGCCGGGTTTCGCTCATCATTGTGATCCAATGTTTCCATCATTCGGTTGGCCATCGCAGCTTGTTCTCTCACAACGCGGCCATCTTACGAAAGATACTCATGATGTCTTCCGACTTAGCATTCCCGTTCCTAGTACGTCTACAGTTTGCCATTTGTTCCTAAACACACCAAACAAAAGATATTGAGTTGATCAGGCTTAACATTATGCTAAGTGTGATATGTAACACCCTCCCAAGAATAACATCATCCTTAAGCCATGGCATTAGACTTAGGGGTTGTTACTTATAATTTAGTGGACCTTACTTAAGTATCTATAGCAATTTCGATTGATTCGCATAGTAACTAATTCGTAATTCTACAGACACATGTGAAAAAGGAAGCAAAGCATTCATTAAATATAAATCCAAATACAAAAAGGCTCTACTATGAGCTTTCATATATATATATATATATATATATATAATTACAAACATATATACATAACAAAATAAAAGCTAAAGAGACTTCAACTATTAGGCTACTATATGTTAGATTCTTATATGGTGGGCTTCATATCTCCCTTGAGCAATCTAGAGACGACACAAGAACACAAAACATAAGGGGTGAGAATCCTAAAATTCTTAGTAGGGCATCCATAAAATACATAATAAAATCTATGTTATCGTCATCGTCCTAGCCACTTCAGTTTATTAAGAAAAATGTGGTCATACAATACATATCAAAGGTTTATTTTAAAGTTCAAAATCATCTTGCCCAAGTAGGTTCCTTTTAGTATTCAATCATTTAATATATATACATCATCACTGTCATTTTCAACTTAAACATATTGGCATCAATATCGATGCTAAGATCATTTGCACATAAGATAAATGACTACTTAGAACAATTGCTACTTCAACTTATCTTGGCCCTCAACCATTATGGCTTTAACCACTCTAGAGTAATAGACCGCTTTTAGGACTAAACTCATTCCTATACATGATCCTTGGATCTACTTTCTCCAATTCTACACAGACCTATTCCTAGTCAAGTTTACTTCTCTGAACTCAATTCAAGGGTAGTCAGGTTTACTTTTCCTAAACCAATTCCTTCTAGCCCAAGAAATATAATCTTATGCTTTTCTTTCATATATAAGCAATTGTAATAAGTATTCACATCTATATGTGCCTAGCATTATCAATAATTTCACATAACATAAATGAGATCAAATCATAGACATTTTATCATCTTTCAGCCAATCTAGTATGCTGCTAGAATTTTGATTATAAAGAAAATTATGGTTAAATTACTAAACATGATCAAAACAGATCAAAACTATTTTCAGAGATAAGTCAATATATCAATGAACTCTTAACAATTTAAAAACATAATAAGGTCTCTAACTATATTAACAAAATTCCACAATTTCAGAGATTAGAAACTACACAGTCTCAACCAACAAGTAGAAGTTTCAATTTTTCTACCCTATCAAATGAATAGATAAAATCATATAAAAATTCAAGGTTGAACTTCAAGATTCCCTCAATACCCTGTAAAAATTTAGCTCAAAACTCAATCATGTGATATGGTAACAAAATTAGACAAAATTAGTACTACAAACTTGGCTTGTTTGGTAGAAACCTTAACCCTTTCTGGAAACACTTCTATATGTTAGTTTCATCATATAAAATTTTTGCTCAAAATAACATCTCCAAATATGTTAGAAAAATCATGAAATTTGAGTTGCTTGCTTGCAATTGAGTTCAGCAACACAACACACAATTTCTTTTGAGAAAAATAGTTTTCTAACAACATCCAAACACTTCATCAAATTAAACACATCAATATCTAGAATTTTAGAAATTTCAAGCTTAAACACTTAAATGAATTTTAGAATCAGTTGGAGGAAACAGGTTAAAGAAAGCCTTACTTGTTACTAAAAGTCTTTTGCTCTTGTTTTGATTCTTCCAAGTGTTTCTCCACCAATTCTTCAACCCAAAATCAACCAAACCCTTTCATAGGCAATGATAAGTTCCTCTTTGATGGTAAGATGTTATATAAATTCTTTGATAGAAGTTGATATGAAGATTTCAAGACATAGACTAGGTTTTGTGCTTAAATCATTAGTTCTTGGTGTTGTAGAATGAAGATTTGAGCAAGTTCATGAGGTTTGGAAGAGAAGAAAGTGAAGATAGCTGATGAAGAGGTGCTTGTTGAGCTTTGAAAATTACATTTTTGACCTTTTCTAGTTACTAGTTTTTCCTAAGATGCTAAAAATAATTTTTACAATAATTTCTAATAATTTTTATGCACATGAACAGTGACAAATAGTGGTGAAAAGTGGTGAATAGTAACATAAATTAAAATTTAAAAGCTTTAGGAAATTACATTTTTGATCCTTTCCAATTACTAGTTTTTCCCAAAAACCTTTCTAAGACATCTAAGACAAATGAAATAATTTTTAACCTCATAAATAGTAACCAACAGTGGTGAATAGTAATGAACAATGTTAAATAGTGCCAAAAATTAAAATCACAAAATAGCTTATAAATTGTAGTTTTAAACTTTTCTAGTTGCTAGTTTTTCTCAAAAACTATTCTAAGATACTTAAGACACATGAAATCATTTTGTCCCTCTTAGAAAATAATTATTACCATTTAAATCAGTAGCAAAACTCAAAGTTTTGTAAATAAGGTTTTTATTTATTTAAAATCATATTTTTTTCTCTTTTAAATTCCTATCTCTTTCAAAATTCCTTTGTACACTCAAATCACAAGATTCGACCCTTAAAATAAACTAAAACAAACTTCAAATCCAATACTTTAATGTGGCTGAAATATATATGTATGAATATGTGTCCATGATCAAAATTTTCATTTAAGACAAAGGGCAAGTCTTGAGCTTTAGAGACTTAGGTGATGGCTAGAATCATAAACATGTCATGCAACTCATTTTTAGTCTTTAACATTTAAGGTGACATCTTGGAAAGATAAACATGATATGCAAAAATTGAAATATAAATATGAGCAAGTCCATTTATAAGTCTTCAAGATTATAAGGTGGTATTATGAAATGCAAGACTTGTAATATAAATATGAAAATGCAAGTTTATTTTTAAGTTTTTAACATTTAAGGTGATAACTTGGAAATATAAACATGACATGCAAGACATTGAAACATAAACATGAAAATGAAAGACTTGAACATGGTTTAGAAAAATTAAGACCGTTGCTCAAGCTGAAAGGATTGAACCACCAGCTTATCCTTAGTGAACCCAAAACCGCCCAGGGAAAAGCTGGAACCAGTAAGTCCGGGAAAGGAAAGCAACCGGCCAAAAAACCGGTTTGAACCTTTTTTTTTAATGTAAAATTTCATTATTTTTTATTTTTTAAAAAATAAATACCTAAAATCTCATATTCCCTATTTTTTTTTCTTTTCTAATATGGGAAGTAGTAACTTGAGAGATTTGATCCATATGGATCATGTTTATTTTAATTAAGAGATAAATTATGTTATGTTCTATGGGTTTTATTGATGCCTAATTTAATTTTTAGTTATTTTATGACATATATTTTATTTTGTATTTTTATATATTTATATAAATACATATTTTATTATATACCGGTTATATCCGGTTACCCCATTTAAACTTGAACCTCTTAACCCTTGCCCCAACTTGTATATGGTTTTTTGAACCTTGCTTGAAACATAAACATGAATATGACATGACCCAAAAATCATGACTGACACATAAAGGATATTGTCCCTTATGGAAGCCTTTTGGAAATAATTTTATGCAATCATGTATAGTAAATTACTAAATTAATGCTCATAACAAATCATAAAAATAAATAAATAATTAAATAAATAAAATTCGTTAAAACTTCTTGAAAAATTTATTAATGAAATACATAAAATATTTAAATCTTCTAAATCGTTCCAAAATCTATAACTGAAATAGACAATCTTAAATCATGTTCCTAAAAGAAATTATACAAAATATCATTATGATAAAATAATATAACCTTAAAATAAGCATGCATGTTAAATGATGTTCGAGGATCTTACCTACACTACTAGAGCACTCTATTCTAACATGATCCTAATTTAAACTTCACTACAAAGTGAAGCTCACCATTATAACACTTGCAAAGCTATCGTTTGGCTCTGAATAATAACTAGATCTGGAACTTAACTGAAGGAGGAGGAAAAGGAGGGGTGAGTCATCAAAACTCAATGAGAGTCTCCACTTACAACCTACATGGGACAACAACAACATACATAACACATATATGCAACAAATGAAATCATTTTATATACATAAATACATATAAATGTACTGCAAATAATAATTTAACTGAATCCATGGCAATAACTAGTAGAGAAATATGAATTATTTTTTACATAAATATCTAAGCTGAATAGCTAAATCTAGCCAATGGTTAATCTAATAGCCACCTAACTAGGTCCCATAAATGGACACCTCACTAGGTTCTTTGCTATGGGTGAGCTAGTTCTCAGTGGACCACTTGGTACCAAGGTTAATGATAAATCCTGAGCCATTAACTCGTTGATCTGTTTCTTACTAATTACTTAAAAATAATAATAACTTGCAATTAAACTAAATAAATCTGAAAGCTCTAAATTTATATAATTATAACTATTTGACTTTAGCATAACTGAGGTTCTAAAATCATGCCCAAGGGATCACTAGCTTGTAGAAATAGTGATTTTAGAAGCCAACAGAATGTATTGACAATTGTTATGAATCATACTTTGTTCATCAACACTTTCGATAAATCATAGCTGATGTTCTAAAATTTTAGTAGGAAATCCATAGCCTGAAAACATGGTAATCAATATTTCTGGAAACATTAACTAGGTCTCATAATTTCATAAACTAGAAAAAAGATATTCTATAACATGCAAGGTATCAAATATGGTCCCATAAGTTCTCTAAAATAAGGTTTACATAATAACTGTGAAAAATAACAATTTTTCTAAAATTGACATAATCTGTGAAAGTCATTTTATAATTTCATAAACAATTTATATGATGCTAGGGAAATATTAATAATGACCAAAAGTATGGCTATAAACTTAAACTCACTCACAATTCGTTGCAGGAGTGCATGACTACTGCATACATGATCCTGGGAAATTGGAATGACATCTTCAATGACATGGAATTATGGACAAGAATCAGGAATAATTTGGAATTGAACGAGAAGAAAAAACTATACCATAATAATCTAAAGATATGCTAAACTTATAACCATATAAAGATAGGGGTGAAAGCACCTACCGGAAGATATTAATAGAAGAGGGTTGAGAGAAATTGCATCTTCTCTCTAGCAAAAAATCCTTGGGCAGCTAGGATTTTTAAAAGAATGTTTAGGAGTACTATAATATACCAAATATATTCTAGAAGATGGAAAATATCACTAACAAATTTTATTTTATCTTTTTATTTCTTTTTTTTATTTCTTTTTTTCGTTTTAACATTTCCTTAGTATTTAACTTCCACTATGGTTAGAATTTGGCCTCAAGGCTAGAAATAACACTTGTAGATAATTAAGTTAGCTTTCTAATGCCACAAAAATCGCGTCAAGAGGACAATTAGAACTCAAGATATTTGTAAAATACTAAACAGGTCATATGTGACAACATGAGAACAAGGTTATATTAAAGGTCTTCTATAGATATATCCTAACTAACTCCGTGATATAAGCAACAATGAGATAAGGATAATAGTTAGACTAAATCTAATCATATCTTTTGTAACTACTTGAATAATTCAAATTCAAACTACCCTAACATATATATCTCTTAATTATCTTTTGTATCACAGATATATCTGTATATATATTGAAATGAAAAGCTAATGAGGTTTTTGAAACAAATAACATATATCTTAGTATATTTACATCATGTACTTGTTTCTCTTTTGAAATAATAACTATAACAACAACAACAACAACAACAACAACAATAATAATGATAATAATTTACATGATAAACAAAATTTGCACTTTTAATAATTAATAACTTCTTGAAAATATCTAATAATTCTCTATAAAAAAAACATCAGCCAAATTATTTTCATAATACATGTTAAATATAAATAACATCTAATATCTTCAAGCATCATTGTAATTTAACAATGCCAAAAATCGTTTTCAAATCACAATGGTTATGATTTTGGTTAACTATCAATCATTTTGAAAATCTTCAACTTTCAATTTATCTGTATTCAAATTTTCATGAAACTGATATGTATACTTTGAAACATGTTTTTCTAACATATTCATTTAATTCTATATATTTATATTTTTGAAAGTATTTGACTATTTTTTAACTACCTAAAAATTATATCTATTATCAATATAAAATACTTAATGCTAACATCATTATTACAAAAGTTGAATCTATGAATACTATATATATATATATATATAAATCCTAATTGACATTTAAACCATAAATATAAATGATAGATATCTAAATAAATCATAATCTTAGAAAGGATACAAAAATTAATTTATAAAGAGCATATATGATAAAAAGGAAAATTTAATATGCTATATCTTTTCTAATTCTAACAATATCTACAACACTAATACAAATATTAATATCAACAATAATTACAAACAATATTGAATCTAATAGATTTGATAAGATAATATTTTCAAAGTTCAAAAATCAAATAGTACCGATTATTATAAACAATATTGAATCTATTTCGATAAGATAATGTTTTCAAAATTTAAAATCAAATATCATAACACAAACTGAATATCATCAAAAGATTAAATATCAAATTCAAATAAAAACTAAACATTGACATAGAAAAATATTGATGCACGAAATTATTATAAATTTTATATTTTATTTTCTCCTTTTGGAATTGATATTTTCTTTTATAATCTAGATTTTACATGATTTACTATTTCACATAAATTTAAAATAGAGATTTATATTTATTCATTCTTTCGATTGATTTATTTTTTATATACAACCTCTTTCCTTTTTTTAAGGCATTTAAATATCTCTTAAGCTTTATCCAACCCTTCCTGAGCTTGGGCATAACATTTCTAAAGACATCCACTTTTGGGATATTACAGAATACAAATCCATTTTTACATCTTATTAGAGCTCACAAACTCAAGACTTTAAAGAGTGAAACTTGCAACCCCATCAATCCTAACAAAATGGAAATGAGCTTTAGAGTTCTTCCTTCCTATGGTTCAAAGAACCTCATTTCTTGGACTCATCATTAAGCTAAAAAACAACAAGGAAACCAAATGAGCATTCTTTAACCCTTCTCTTTCAAAAACAAAGGATAAAGCTTTGGGGCTCTAGAGGTCATAAACATGATGGCCTCACAACCATCATCAAGAACCATCATCATCAAACCATAGTCTTGGCCACCAACAAATAGCAAAATCGAAAAAAAAGAGAAGAATAAGAAGAAGAAAATTAAACAAAATCCCTACCAAGAAGGTTTCTTGGTTGCAAGTAAGAAAGCTTGATTCTTTGTGAGGAAATGAGAAGAAAAAATCTTCTCTTGGGCCAAGGGAGGTTTTGGCCAAGGCAAAATAAAATGGGAGGAGGATTTTTCTTGTGTTCTTATGTATGGGAATGGAAATGATAGGTGTTTAGGAGTTGATATATGGTGGTGGTGTGTTAGTTTGAGTTTGGAAGCTTGGTTATGGAGCAACAATGGTGTCTCTTGAAGGTGAAGGAGAAGAGGAAGAAAAAAGCTTGAGTTAAGAGAGAACAAGAGTATTTTTTTTAGAAGTCTTGATGAGCAAGACTTCACCAAAAAAATAGATAATAAGAATGAGAGTTTGTGAGTGTATGAGTGTTGAAAAAAATCAAAATGAGAGAGTGAAAAGGGTATGTGGCCTCTAGACTTAGGAGGGAAATTTTCATTTCATTTGGGTGTGGGGATTGGGGTTTTTGGGTAATTTTAATTAGGGGATTGGTTAGGAATTGATAATTTGGTATTAGGAGTTGTAATGTAGTGGTTAAGGCTTTCAAAACAAGATTAAAGAGTTGTCTTGCAAGGTTAAATGGGTTAAGCTTGATTAATTTGAAATTCAAACACCAACATATGTCATAATCTTTAGGAAAAGAAAGAAAGAAACGTTTTTTATCTCTACCTTTTACTTTTTGGTTTCATGAGTCATTCTTTAAATAAGAATGAGATTAAACTTTCTTTAAGCAACATTGAGCCCTAATTAACCTCAAATAATTATTTTGACTCAAGATTAATAAATAAAATTAATTAATCTTTAATTAAAGCCTAATATTGTCAATATTTTCTTAATGACTGTAATTAAACTTAATTGGCACTAACTAGGGGCAAAATAGTAATTTTACATAAAAACTCCCAACCTCCAGGACCATTCTTGATATCACATATACCCTTTAATTAACATTCCTAACTTCAGGGTGATGAAGAGCCATCACTTAATCGTATTAAATTACCTTAGGGGCATTTTGGTAATTTCGTCATAGGAAGAATCAGGAATTGAGATTTTCACATTTATTGTCATCCAAAACACATCTAGTCCCCGTCATACATTAAAGTAACTCGTTGAGATAGGGACGACCGTCCTCATTTTCCAAAAATGACCTCAAGGGCATTTTGATCATTTTGTATCTGGAAAAAAGGATTACGATTTTTGCACAGATTGGTATCTAAACCTCATATAATCTTGTTCTAATATCAAAATACCCCATTGATGATAGCCTAGATCGATCGTCCTCGATTCTGTAAAATGATCTAAGGAGTATTTTGGTCATTTTGCATATTAGGAAAAATTGGAGTGTTACACAAAATGGAAATAGTGTTTTAATTTAGTTATAATAGAACAACCACGTCAAAAGAAAGAAAGCTATTTTTGTAACAAAAAAAATAAACATCTATTTTATTTTAATTTGTTTGTAAAGAAAGAGAATTTGGGGTTTTTTTTTTTTTTACTTTAGCGCATATATATATATATATATGTTTTTTTAATCTATAAATATAGGTATATAATTTTGGTTTTATTCACTCTTAGTTTTTTTTTTTTTGGCTTTTGATCCCTTTTTTTTTCTAAATTCTCATCTGTATATTTAATTCTCTAAAAATAATTTAAAATACACATTTAATCCTTAAAAATATTGATTTTTTTATCTTTATAAATATATTAAAAATCTTCCTTGATGATTATCAATATATATCACCACTTAATAATACAAACTAATGAAGGGGTTCAAATACATACCCTTATTGCAAACCACACTTAAAAAGTGTTGCCTTATATTAAAACAAGTGTGCCTTTAGCCACTATGATATAGCAACATTTGTTAAATGTGCTTTCTAACTTTAAAAGTACACTTTTCAGGTGATGCTAAATAATATGTTGCCAAATCCCTCCTTTCAAAGGCAAACTTTAAAAGTTTTTCTTATTATTGTATAAGGGTACATTTTTTAAGTGTAGCATGTAAAAATGTGATCAAAGAGGTAAATTTCTTGTAGTGGCGAATACTATAAGAAAAGAACTTGAGAGACTTCTTTCTTAATTTTTTACAAAAGAATATTAGTTAATAAACACAAGAAAGAATATTTTTCACTTCAAAAAATGAAAATGACAAAGAACATGACTTCAAAAAATTAAAAGGCTAGTTTGAATGCTTTGAGCACAAAAGTTCCATTCAGCTTGAATGAGAGTTGCTTTTATACTTGAAGTTTAAATGGGACCGTTAGTCCTTGATTTCTTCTCCATGTGACACGTACATGTTGAGATAGTTTCTGCGTCCTAGGATTGGTCTTCTACATACTTGAGCTGAGTTGTGTCGTGACAACTGTCATAGTACAAAAACTGTTGTTGTATACTTGAAAGATGCTTCAAAAACTCTTCTTTAAACTTGTGTGGTTTCTGAACTTCTTAGCTTGTAAAAACTTCATCAAGGATGTTAGACTTCCAAGTATAGAGCCAACAATAAGATAAGAGTAGCTACTTTCTGAGGCTTTGTCTTCCTTGAATTCAAATTTCTTTAATTTCTAATGAGCATGTGTAGTTTCTAATGTGTACTTCAGTTTTTGATGATACTTCTACACTTTTTTAGCTCCTCAAACGCATACTAAGTTTCTTTTTGAAGTAGATGTTAGTCTTCAGAAAGTGTTGGACACTTTAATTTATGAGCATGAACAAATATGGTAGAGGTATGTTTGATTTGATCTTGATAATATACTTTCTTGTGTTGTCATGCCACTTTCTGATGTATCAAAGTTTTTTATGTCCCAAATACACTTTCTGATACTCCATCTTACTTTCAAATGAGTCTCATGTACTTTAACTCATTGTCTAAGATATTTTTCATACTTTAAAAACTTATGAACTCTTTGAATGAGTCTTATATCATGTCAAATCATGATAGTATAAAAAATATAATCAAATATTGATTACATATATGATGAGAAATTTTCTGTTTGCTACTCAAGAAACTCATGTAAACCATTTGTTCTTTCTATAAAATATTTGAATAAAATTTGTCTGTGATGACTTTTTCAATAGTTCTAGAGCTAACAATGCAAATTGGTCTTTGTATCTTATTTTGTAAATAAAAATTTGATGGGTGACTGAAAAAAACTAGGACCACCAGTGTCTCATTTTCAAGCCTGGACCATTGTAAATGGCAGACTGAGGTTTCAGTGTGAAACTCAATCAAGAGCAAATGCATTACTTTACTTTCTATGTTAAAAGATGAAAGGAAAAGACAGCAATGAAAGAAAAGTCCTAGACTTAGAGGAGCTCTCCAGCCTCTGAATTCTATCTCTTGATTTCTGAATGAATCTACTACTACCTCCCCAATATGTATAAATCGCCCCACTACAGAAAATCCCACACTCGACACCACATGATTCTCTAATGATTCTCTCTCCTACGTTTTCAATCCCACCCCTCTATCCCGAATAGCTCTTCGTTTTAAAATTCCTAAGCCATTATAATCACGACTACTACCGAGTGTCGTCTTTATATTGGTTCGACGTGGGCTGTAAGCTTCTCATTAGGTCCCCGCGTTCTCTTTGCATTAAGTTGCATAACCTCACCTCCCTTTCTCACAGATATGTAGGTTGGCGACTATTTTCATATAACTCTTCTTCCATGCTGTGTGCCCTTTATTATAATACTTTTGCCTTCAAATTATTCTAAGTCCATAGGCTTCTTCGATCCAACATCAGAACCATATAAGCTGACTCCTTCGACGAGCATATTTAAGTGTATAGTCCGTGATTTTTGTTGTCTAACAAATCCTCATCAGTAGTTCTGACTACGCATCGAACCAAACAATTGTTTCTAACACATACACCGTCAAACATGCATTCATATTTGTTTCTAGGGGTCCGTCTAACATGGCCCAGGACCTCCATGGTCCTTCCTCCTTGCACGTATAATGTAAGGAATGGCCAAATTCCTTATAATTGCATGTGTGACCCAAGGCACATGGACGTGAAATTCGTGAATTACGTTTGCAACCCCCAGGTTTAGCTTTTAGCTTTTGCAATTAGTGTTAATGGGCTTAATGAAATGGTAGTGCGAATGCTAAGGTACAGTATTTTGGAAGGTATGGCTTTATTAGTTTGACGTGGAGTGAGATTGAAATAGTCATAATTCACAAATAATAATATTGATATGTACAAGAAAAAATATTGAGGTAAAAATATATAAATTTTTCTTGTAAATAATTAATATAAATAATTTTTTGGTAATTTAATATTAGAATTAGTTGAATAATATTAGTATATCATATAATCGAAGATCCTATGTATTGGACAAGGCTATCAATGGTAAATAAAATCAAAAAAAAAAAAGAAAAAAAAAATTAAATATGTTATGCCGTGGTATGTGAAACAATTTGTATAGTATTAAAAGGCTAATAGACCTTATACTATCAGAACCTGGTTGCCACAACTAACAGAATAAGGGTAGATGACATATGGTATAATAAAGGTGAAAATTTATAGCGTTTGAAATGACATACTGTTCGTGTAATGTAAAGGGTTGTATAATATAAAAAATATTAACAAACAAAAAGAAGGGGCTTTATTCTTTTAGTGTGTATTAATTATTATATTAGATGTTATTAATATTAAGTAAATGCTTTAAGCGAATATTAATTTCTTAAGTTTGGAAAAAAAATGTCTAAGTAAATGTAAAATGGGATTTGTAAAAAAATGCAAAATATTATAATTTTTATGAAATTAACAATCATGACATTCTGGATAGTATGACCCATATAGATATTTGTAGCTGGCTCAAAAAAAGGAACTTATTTGTTAGAAACTTTTTTCATCAATTTCAAAAAATGTGGAATGGATTGAAGAGGTTGTGGAGCTTCTTCACCATTCTGTATATGTAATAATATCTAAAATAAATTTGTAAATAAATTAAATAAATACGATAACTCTGAAATCTCTAAACTCAAATATTTTGACAAGCTTGTCATCAAGTATAATGGGGTTCTGAAATGATGTACTAGGGATCACTAGATTGCAAACACAGTGATTTGAAAAGTAGTTTAGTATCTGTCAAGTTGATGTTTTGAATTGCACTTAATTCAAGACTTTCAATAACACATAAATGAAATTGTAAAAATAGTATTTTAAGATAGCATCATTTCATAAAGATAACAATTTTAACAATTGTAATAATTAGAAAAAAAGGAAGTAACTAACTGTAATGAATAATTGTAATGTTAAGTATAGATAATACAAACCATATGGAATAATTATGTAGATATAGCATATATTTTCTCCCATTATTTTGTTAAGTTTGACCCCACTTTGTTATTTTAAAAGAGACAAAATAAAAAAGTAATATACTTCACTCATTTTTATATTGATCTATTATTTCTACCCCCAATAGTAATAGTTTGTGGATCCATAACTATGTATATATATGAAATCTATAATATATAATCTATCCATAATACTAATATTTTAGATTCGTACAATGAAAACTTTTGCATGGCTCGCAACAAGAATGATTTAAGTCCCATATTTTTAAGAAGTTAAGCTGTAATAATTTTCTATAAGAAAATAAAACAATGAAGAATTTGTTTTTGGTAATTTAGGACCCATTTGACACGTCATGGGATAAGGACTGATAGCATAAGACCTGATAAGATAAATCGGATAAACTTTTAATGTCATAGTGTTTAGTATAACACTGCATAAGATAATTGATTTTATGTTTAGTAATATCATATTATTTATTTACAAATAATTCTAATATATTAATTAAACATTAAATAAAATCAAATAACAATAAAATAGAAATTTTTATTATCATAATTTTAAAAATTGTATTTATGTAAATATTTTCTAAGTAAAATTTAATGTATATTAACTTTTAGTATTTATTTGTTTAGTATTTTATAAGTATTTATTATTTCAACAATATATACAAAAAAAATACTATTTTATAAGTTTTAATATTTTTAAATTTTAATCATAATTATTTAAATGTAAGTTATTCATCATTACATTTATATATTACGTATTATTATTATTATTATTATTATTATTATTATTATTATTATTATTATTATTATTATTACTATTATATTTATGAGATAATAATCAATAATTTTATATTATATATTAGTTGTTGTTTATTTAAAATATTTATTTGTTAATAAATATTTATTATTTTATTTTATTTATTTTTTACCAATTATACTTATTTTTATGTTTAATATATATAAGTAAACTAATATTATATAATATATGTAATTATTTTCTTATAAAATGATTTGATTGAAAATTATTTTAAATTTTATAATTTTATTTTATTATTATTTATTGTAGAATTATTTAATTTTAATAATCTTTTTAATTTTCAAGTTTTCATTACCATGTAATCTTTTTTTCTTTTATGATTGCACTATAAAAATCTATACTTATAAAAGTTCACATGACTAACCAATGAGGGTTTGACAAATGTCACACTTTGAGTTATTCTTTTTTAGAAAGATGGTTGTTTAATGGACCTAAATGATTTGATTTAAAGAAATGTTCGCGTACATTGCTTAGAAATAATTATTCTGATTGGTTAATAAAATTTTTTTTAGAAACAACCCCAACTATGTACTTTTATTATCTAGTAATAATTCAAACTCAGTTCAAGGAAACGTTAACATGTGCTATTTGTCAAAATAATTTAGGATCCACAATTTTTGTAACTCTACTTATTAATGATTTTTGGAAAAATTATCTCCATATTTCTCAGTCACTAGCCCAACATGAATATTTTACATTAAATAGTAAATTTCAAACTATTATAAGTGTTAGGTTTAATCTTAAGGCTTATCAATATGCCAGTCAAAATTATTTAACATTAAAATATTAACAAATGATAGCAACGAAACATAAATTAATATATTATATAATATTAAATATGGGTGATAAATGCATTGTTAGCTATCTAGGATTTTGGCAAATTACAAATTTTTTTAAAGCTATTTTAAAAAATAGCTTTTGATTATGAAATGGCAATGGGTTCGAAGAATTTAGTATAAAATAAATGTAACTTAAAAATTTTTTGTTACACTTTCGATCACTTTGGAATTGGGTTTCTCTACTTGCGTTGTTTAGAATAAAAGAATAAATTTTGTTTATGAGAAAATGAAAATGGATTCTTAATTAATATGTGATTTAGTATACATTTTAGTTTAAAATAGATAAATAAATTATCAACAAAAAATTAATTAAAACAATCAATAAATTATGATAAACAGTTATGTTATATATGATCAATTAATTAAAACAATCAATCCAAGGTTATAGCAATTTAAATTGATGCATAATAAATTAATGTTAAAATTAAACCACCTTCACACGAGCCTAATTTATGAAAAGCATAAGCATGAATGATGTGATATAATCTGCATTTTAATATTTATTCAAGAGGTTCCTTTTCAAGAAATGATTTGATATAATTTACTCTACAAAATTCTGTTTTCTATTTACGTTATGAAATATAAAAAAATCCTATTTACATAAATATTTGACTATTTTAATACGTGATATCAGCACATTTGGTGCATTATTATCAAGGATTTTAATAATTATATATTTTTACACCTCTCTTTTGAACTTAAAACCCTCATATTATCTTTCACTATATTTGTTCTTTCAAATATCTTCATTCTTGTCCTTATTCTTATCTCTTTTGCGTTATTCTTTCATTATGTACATTCTTCTTCTGCATTTGTATATATAATATATTTTTTTGTTGCTATCATTTTTATTCAATCTCACTCCTTATTTAATGGATATTTATTTTTTTACATCAATGGAATGATTTCACATGTCCGTATGGCTTTTAGTTTTTGTTTTTATCTTTCTTATTGTGAGTGGTTACTATTTTCAAGAGCTATGTTATGGCTATCAGCAATGAGGTTGTGCTAGGACTATCATCTTCTTTTTTTTTTGAATTGTCATTGTATTCAATGGTGATTTATGAGCTATTGCTGATATAAAAGCTTCCTTTGGAAGAATGAGGCTTCAAGATAAGGATAGTGCATCATGACAAATAAAGGAACTAACAAGGCAACTAGAAGAGAAAGTTGTGTATAAGTTTCTTTTTATACCATGATTAGAATAATTTTAGGCTATTGTTAAAACTTTATTTAATATTTTTTCTATCATATGAATTTATTTATTTTAAATATCATTTTCAAATTACTTTAAACTTTTTCTTTATTTTATTTTTAATATTTTGTTTGAGAGAAAGTATTTGGTTAATTATTTTCATTTCTTTTTTTGTTATGTGGTTTATTATTTTCATTTTATTATATTTATTTGAACTTAGTTTTTGCAAATCGCTTTAGTATTTTGTGTTCTTTCTATTTTTTTTATCTCTATTTATCCTAATGTCATGTATTGATGCCATGGATTTTTTATCTATTTTTTTTCATTTTTTTTGTTTTATGGTTATTATTGATTATGCATCTCTTTTTTTATGTTTTTACAAAATTATTGATTACCTTTTGCATTAAACTTAATTGTTATTTTAAATAAAGTGATAGTAAAACTATATACTACATTCTTAACTTTTTTTTTTAACAACTATTAATATGACAATATATATGGTAAAGGGAATATCTATAATGAATAATAATAATAATAATAATGTCTATAGGTCCAAAGTATATCCATATTCTAGTCAAATAAAATAAAGAAATCTATTGAATAAAACACAAAATGTTGCAACTGATATGAATTTGACTTTATTTTCTTATTTTATATCAAAGTTATGAAACTATCCTTAATTGATATTAATTTAATCTGAAAACAGTTTTAATTTAGATGCTAAAATTCATAAAATTAATCAAATGTACTTAATTGCCATTACCATACCCAACATGCCCATAAAAATGAAAAAACCAAAAAAATTTGCCACTACCCTTTATTGATATCAACTTCAGTTGACGCATATAGTTTTAGCAAGTATTCCATCTAATTAATTATGATATGACAATAATTCAAAATTGTAATTTATACTACTAATAATTTAGACTCATTTTAAGGAAAATTTTTCCATGCGTGCATTGAGAAATTTATTGCGCGCCATTTTCTCAATACTTCGATTTAAAGTAAAGTTTTCATGTTTTATTTGCATTATTATAATATTTTATTTTTTTTAATTGTACTTTCATATTTCTGTTCTATTAACCCATACTCTATATTGAATATTATGCCAATTAACACATATACTATATTAACACATACTCTCTATTGAATAGTATAAAAACATTATATTTATGTAAATTTTTCCACAATCTCATATATGAACAATTTTTAAATTGAAACTACTTATATACCATTGAAAACCCCATTTTGTGTACAAGAGGCGGGATTATTTCCGCGTGTTGTTTTGGGCGGTAAGGCCCAGAAGATGGTCAACTTCCACTTACAGTAATGAAAAATCTTGCCCCAAATTTCAAAACCCTATCCCCTCCACTCAAACTTTCAAGTCATGCACTACAAAAAAGAGGCAAATTAGGGCGGTTATTTTGGTAATTGTGGCGGTTATAACCGTCATTTTTCACAATAATGGCGGTTCAAGGACCGCCATAATTACCAACGCCATTCGGTAAATTACGGCGGTTGCCAACAAACCGCCACAATCAACCATAATAACCGCCTATATATGTAAATTAGGCCCAAACGCCACAATCAACCATAATAACCGCCACCACATAGGTAAATTAGGGCGGCCTTAACCGCCATAATTTTCATAATGGTTGAAAAAAAATATTATTACAGCGGTTCAAAACCGCGCAATATGCCTTATATTTTTAAAAAATAATTGTTATTTATGGCAAACCGGAATATTTGCAGGCAAAAAAAAAAAAAGTAGTATCACAAGTAAAACATAATTAAAAACCAATTCATAATTTTACATTCCTCTATAACATAATATTAATCTTGAGATAAATACAATTGGAAAAAAAAATAAAAAAAATGCTATTAATGGGCAAGTCTTAATATCTACCAATGACATAAAAATTCAAGGTAAACTAAGGAAAAGTCAATTATCTATAATAATTAAGTTGAGCACTTGATAGTTCATTATCTTCAGGTTCACGATTAGCTAACGAAGTGCGTCTTGCTTGTGGAGATTTAAAGTTTGGAATCTAAAATAAAAAATCAAAGCAAAAACTTTTAGAATGAAAAACTATAAGAACTAGATAGAATAATAAATCATTCTCCAATGGCATCATTATGTTTTTCTAGAATTCTAGAAATCATCCTAGTATATAATATTTTTTATGAACTAATGACATAAGTAAAGTAGAATACATCCTTGCCATGACAAAATAGTAGCCACTTTGAATAAAATCATTTTTTTTTCCTTCTTAGAAACATCAACAACCAGTGACTTTGAACAACTTACCACAACAACACTAGCATTGCAAACTTGTATAGTGAGGCACAAAAACTCAAAAATCTTAATAGAAGGAGCAACAAGTTGGGCACTTGAAGGTTCTGAAATCTGGTTAGTTGGAGCTTCCATTGTATTTCACATGCTCTAATAATTCTTTTCAAAGTAATGCTCACATCATGCAATAAAAAATATATTAAGGACTAAGAAATTTTGACTTTTCATGACCTCTCAAATGGCATAATATACTTACAAATGGTATTTTGATATCATCACAATGAATTCAAAGTCAAAGCAAAATATAGAAGCTGACTCAAACTAAATTTTAGATCAAAACAATTGATCTTCCATAAGATAAAAAAACTTAACAAAATAATTAAAATGCACCTAAGTGAAGGAGGGATTCATGGAAGATTGAATAGCAACAGATTTGGCACACTTGAAGATGCTTTTTGTACCAATTTGAGTATCTTTAAATGCCTACAATGGAAAAGAATAAATGAATGGGTCTCAATTACAAAGCAAAGTGAAAGACAATGAAAATAAAGGTGAAAGATTTGACAGATGCACCTGCTCATAAATGTCAATTAGATAGGATGTAAGAGCCTTTTTCCATTTTAAGTACAACCTGAACATTCTGAATCAAGCTATCTAGAAAAATTCATCCTAATAAAAAATAAAATCAGAAAGCAACCATTGAGGCAGAAAAGAAAAAATAAGGGGCAATAAGCCCATAATGCAGATAAACTAAACAACAATATTCACATGTTTATTTGATAAGTTTTAGAAAGGCATATTATCCAATATATAATATGGGGTGATATAGATAACCATGAGTTTCTAACTAACTTAACACTTAGATTTGTGATCTTAGTGGCTTAACACTAGCATGTTTGACAAACTGTACAATTATTCTTGACTGACTTCAGAAAATTCTATCTTGGCAGTTGACACCCTGAAAATTTTATTACACTGGTAGTCAAAGTGGAAGTAACTTACTCTGAGAGCAAGCATTAGTAATATATATGTAACAATTAGAGAGAATGAAGAATGCTTTTGCATCTCCTTCGTAGAAGCCTAGTATCAAGAAAACAACTCACTTTAACATCCTTCACTGCAATAGCAACTTGGAAGATCATAAAAGGGCTTGTAAAAGACATAGCAAAGAAGCTGGAATACCATAGTTGGGGTTCGTAGAGGATGACATGTATCCTTTGAAGCCTTTGAGGAATCAGCACCAACTCTTGCACTTTCAGATTTCCTCATGATTGATGCAGTCATTGAATATCTTCCAATTGTATGGAGAGAGGAGGTGGAGGTGTCGTGGGGAGGGTTTGTACAATAGCCCTTATAATTGCAATGTCTTCCAATTGATTGACTTTTCTCATTGAAGCCTCCAGTTCATTCATATAAAGAAAACAAAGAAAAGCTAAAAGAAAATAATAAACAGATGAAGCCATGAAAAAATAAAATAAACAAAAATGACAAATGAGAAAAAAGAAAACTTCAAATTCAAACAAAACCAGCTCACATGCTCCTTGAAACACAGGTTGAAGCCAAAGAAACAAAGCAGAATTTGCAAGACCACATAAAGAAGTAGTAGTAGTAGCAGTACCTTTTAAGCTGGTAAGAAATGTTCTTTTTCAAGAAGAAGCTGCATCATCATCACCATGTTGTCCTTCTTCCTCAGCCAAAGTCAAGGCTTTTCCTCAAAACTCATTTTACTATACCAAAAATAAACAAAGTCTCCATGTATCTTCAAAATACAATAAATGATCCAAAAGTGTTTGTCCAGAAACTTTGGTCCCAATGCATCACTCAAAGCTTGAAAACAAACTCTGTCCATAATCACTACTCATAGTGAAAAAACGAGCATGATTTGTTAACACCAGGACATATTTTTCTCAATAATGCACAAAATCATAAAGATAATTACTATATAAAAGAGCATGGGGAAATTCTCATAATAGAGCAATGTATGCTAACAACAAATTGATAAGTTGAAGAGAAAGCATACCACATTGCGCTTGTATATAGGCGTAGGGCATCTTCGCTAACAGAATTATGAGACTCAATGGTTGTTACGGAGAAATTAGGTTGAGAGCCAAGCCAAATTTATCCAAATAGTTGATGACCTACTTGTAATGAGCACAGAAAACAAAAACCTCTTCAATGCCAGTGGATTTCAAGCACGTCAATGTGTAATTTATCATCGAAACATTAACCAGTGGCAACAACACCTTCAATTAGAGAAGAAAGAAAAATAAAGCGATTATGAGATTATATGTTAACTAAATAGGACATCACCATAGTAACTAAATAGAAGTGAACTAACACAAGGCACAAGAACATGACAACCGCCAGCAAATCGCAATTAAAGATCATAAAATTGACAAATTAACATGATGAGATTTCCACCCTCCAAGATAGTCCTGAACATCAAGTTGCACAAAATTTCGATAGCACTTCAAGTCAGGAAACAACACTTCAACCTAAGAACAAACACAACATGAAGCGTTATTCTTTCAAGTTTTCCCTTTTTTTCTTTAGAAACGAAGCTAAACAAAAAAAATTAAGAAAACAAAAAGTAAAAATAAAGCAATATAAACAAAATCAAATGAAAGTGAACCATGTAGCGGTGGAATAGGTGGTTTGCATCGCCTGGAGAGGGCGGAGCTTAGGCTAAAGCTGGAAGGGGCTGGAGCCGATGAAATAAAGAGAGGAGGTGGAATTGTCTCGCGGAGGGGAGGGTTTATGTGCCAGGGGGTAGGGACCACCGGAGACTCGGGCACAGAAGCGACGCCTTACGCGAGGCTGGCTCGAGCGGAGGGCGAGGACACGGTGAAGGTCGATGAGGGCGGACGGTCTTCGCGAAGTGCGTGCCGCAAAGTGGAGGAGGATATGGATGCAGATGGAGAGAAGACAGGATGGAGAAGAAGAGCATGCGGCCCGAGGGGGTGGCGAAGATGCGGCGGCGGCGGCGGGGGCCACCGGCACCGATAAGGAAGGGATTAGGTGGAGGGAGGGTTCTATTAGTGAGAGCTGTGTGAAGGGGAGAATAAAACCCTTTTCTTTCATGTGAATGGGGAAAATGGGTGTTAGCAAATAAGGCCGCCGTTATTTTCACTAAAGTTGGCGGGCAACAAAACCGCCTTTATTTCCGTATATTATGGCGGTTTCAAAAAACCGCCCTAATTTAACCGCCGCAATTTACATAATTTTTTGTAGTGATGCTTCTCACCTCTTAACTCACTCCCATCTACGTTCCCTCGCTGCCCTTCCCCTTAGCCACACCGCCACCGCCGTCGGGTATCATGGGCACGACACAACCTCCTCCTCTCTTCTTCATCCATGATGCAGTTCCTCTCTCTCTTTTTGTACAACTACCACAGATCTTGCATCACCATTTGAGCCCCTACTTGTGCGAACCAGTGGCGGTGCCATCCCTGTCTCCTTCATCTCATTCACTAGGATCACCAAGCTCAATCTCCGCTTGCGCTATTGTTTCTTTGGAGGGTATTTTCCTTTTTTTTGTTTCATTTGCTTGGTGATTTTCTTGAGAATTGTACTCTTTTCATTCATTTTTTGTATCTAGGTGTGTAATAAAAATTCAAACTTTGAAGGAAGAAGGTGAAATTAAAAATCGTTGGATGATGTGATAGAAGAACATGTGGTGTAGGCTTTAGAATACGATGCTTGTTCCTTTAGGAAGACGTCTACCCGAACCCTTTGCATATATCCTTCATATTTGATAATTAGTTTTTCTATTCCCTTTAAAGACCAATCCAATTCCCACTTCAGAAATTGTCCTGGAATTTTGATTAATATAGCTAGCAATTTATCCACTGTGATTCCTTTAAATCTTATTTAAGAAAAAGCAAAAAAAAAAAAAGGAAGTCTTGCCTTTTGGTTATTCTAATATGAGTAATAAATGAATTTTAAGAGTTGGATAAGTGAAAGGAAGTTAAGCATTAGAGAGAACTGAGAAAGATAATGATCAGGTGCATGTGTTAGGGGAGCAAGTAGTGGTAGATGAAATAAGCTATTCATCAGAGTCCTTTCAATAAGGGACTATTCAGCAACAGCAAGTGGCTATCCTTCATGCAGTGGTGATGAAACCAATATAAAGATGGATAATAGCAACATTAAAGAAGCAGAATTAACAATTCATGAAAGTGGTTATTTAACCAAATCAGGTGAGCATCAACTTATAGGATTCTTGAACTTAACATTTGTGATGTATGTGATGTGTGCAACTAACTACTAAGTGTTTAATGTGAAAATAAAATAGGACAAATGTTGCATCATATTGATAATGTGTTTCACATAAAAAAGTGACATGTATCTTTTATTTTTCTTATTTTGATCCCTTTTGCCAGGAAATTAAAATTATGCTTCCATCTTTAGGGTGTCCTGGGTGATTTTTTTCCCTTTTCTTTTTGTAAGAAAAAAAGGTCTTACCCCAATATTTGATTTCATTGATGTACTTGAAATACTGCTTCATTAAATGATGAAACTAAAGGACCTTTTTCTCCTAGGAAGCTAGAGCCTTATTGCGTTATATCATGCAAAGAAATTGGTTAAGCTTGAGGGAGGATCTTGTGTTATTGTATGCATATTACTAGCATGGATTTTATTGCTCAAAAGAAAAGTTTGGAGGTGCTGAAATTGTTATTGATGCTGCTATAGACCAAAGTGGAAAATGGGATAAGGAGAGTTGAGAACAAAAGCTAAACTTCAGATCATGTAGGGAAGATTAAAGAGTCCAAGTGGAGACATGTACTTTCCTCTTTGATGTTCTTCAAGTCCAAAACAAAAGTTTAGGCATTGCAAATAAGGTTACAAAGGTATGCTACATTAATACATATATGCAAAATATATCATTTTGATTCTTTAATAACTCAAATTATCAACTTGAAAGGGAGTTTAGAACCTTCACTTTAACATATGTAGACTAATGCATTACTTATATGTTCTCTATTGAACAGAGTAAGGGAAACTATGATAGAAGTCTAGAAATGGAAATATGGTATGACTTGGTGAACTTGTACACAGCCTTATCAAAGTGGGGTGTTGAAGTTTGTCTTGCAAAGTCTAAGGCTATCAATACTTATTTAGCTTGGAAAGCTAATGCAACTGGTAGAAACTCAAATTTTATCAGGAGTTCCTAGAGAAAAACTACAAGGAAGCTTTCTGGTCAAGAAACCATACAATTGGTTAATTGATAGATGTTCTTGCAAATTATGTGGCACATTATTTTGCTATTTGTGCAAGTAAACACACCTTAGTCTCAATTTACAATTGTTTTACTCATTTAAACAATTTTATGATTGTCATAAAAATTTAGATATTTAATCTGATCTTTCTAACTTCAGCTTGTTTTATGTTCTGATATATAATATTGACCTGTACAAGTTTTCATGATCATTTTTGGTTAATTGTCCCTTAAAAAGTTAATGATTCTTTCTATGCATGTTGCACGATCATTATATATTTGGAAGCTGGACCCTATGAATATGATTCACGTAATGACTTTTCCTTGTTGGCATATGATATAAGGTCGATGAGAGTGGAGGTAATCAGAACATTGAAGTTGCTGTGATAACTAAGGAACATGGCTTGTATCAACTGAAGGAAGCTGAAATTGATGCCGTTGTAGCTGAGATTGAAGCTAGAAAGCAAGCAGAGGCTACAAAGAAAGCCCCTTCTAAGGAGACATGAATTGTTTTTTGTTTATTTTGTTTTGTATTATGCGAGCATTGTTCTTACCTAGGTGTTGTTAAGTACTTAATGAAGCTGAAAAATTGATGCCATTGTGGCTGAGATTGAAATAAAGAAAAGCATCTTAGAGCCTAACAAAAGTTCTTCTAAGGGGACATGATTTTACTTTTATGTTATATGATTTAATGTTACCTTTTGATTTGCTCGTGAATTATTCTTGCTTCTTGTTGACTCAAAATGACTATTATATTATTTTGGGATCATTCTCAAATAGTATTTATTTGTTAAATTAATTCACATGACATGTTTGTGGAGATCACAAATTGAGTTTAGAGGTGTACCAAGAAATCCAAGATTATCATAACTAGGCACAAAGCCACGAACAGTTTCAATATTATTATACAAGCATATTTAAGTAATATATATCTTCATTATTCATAATATTAAACAAAGTGTAGGACCTGAAACTAATATAATATAATTTTTTTATATATACAATGAGGGTTTTAAAGTTAAATTCTTGTGTTTATAGGTAGTTTTTTTAATTTCATTTATAACCTATACTATCATTTACAATCTAGTTGGCAAATGGATAAGTCTTTTAAGTTAATATTAATTATGTGTATGCATCTATACACACAAGTGGTGTTTATTAAACTTTAAAATGATGACAATTCCCCTTGAATTGGACTGATAAACATGGTAATTTTGCAATCCTCATTAGTAACTCTTTTTGAAAGTGCTGGTAATTTTGGAAAAAGTTATAATCCTAGGTCTCTTCAAAAATTTTTTTCCTACTCCCATAAGATTTACTCAACTTAATTGAAGGCTTCCTTAGGCAATAGCCCTTTTTTATGACCAATAGCAACAAATACAAATGAAACTAGTGCTAAAATGATTACAATTCCCCTTGAATTAGACTAACAGATGCTGGTAATTTCTCATGATTCACTGATAACTATTCTTAAAAGAATTGATAATTAGTGCTAGACGCTAGTAATCCTAGGTATTTTCTAAATTATTTTCGCCAATCCCATAAGTCTTACTAAACTTGATTGAAGGATTCCTTAGCTTGTAGCTAGTTTTGGGACCCATACCAACAAATACAAATGACACTAGTGCTAAAATGATTAAAATTCCCTGAATTGGACTTACAAATGCTGGTATTTCGCAATCTTCACTGGTAACTATTCTTAAAAGAACTGATAATTAGATTAAAATGTTTGTAATTCTGCTGGTCTCTTCAAATTTTTTTTCCTACTCCTATAAGATTTACTCAACTTAATTAAAGGATTCCTTAGCCAATAGCCTTTTTTTTAGGACCAATACCAACAAATAAACATGACACTAGTGCTAATGATTATAATTCCTCTTGAATTGACTGTCCATTCCTGGTAATCTAGCATCATATGCTGGTAATTATTTTTTAAAAGATCGGTAGTTATTAGATAATGCTAATAACCTTGTAGGTGTCTTTAGAATTTTTTTTCCAATCCCACAAGTCTCACTCAAGTTTGCAGTTTCATTTGGGGTCAATTCACACAAATAAAAATGACACTAGGGCAAAAAATTAATATGCAGAAGGACGTTTGTTGTGAATTTGTGATATATCTTACATTGTTGACATTCGAACACCTAAGTTTTAATGGGTATACATAGTTGATATCAAGATGATTTCTAATCACTTAGCCCTAGTGTCATATTAAACTTGATTAAAAAATTAGAGATAGGAACCTTGAAATACTTATAATAACCCAGTAAAATATATTTTATTGAAAGATTTAAAAAGTTGGTATAATCTGCATGATTACTAGCAAGTCCAAGGAATTACCAACTTATGGAAATGAACTTACTAGCGGAAGAGGCCAAGTTATCACTACTCTTTCAAAATGACTTCTAAACACTCAAGCCATGGTATCATATTTTCCTGGGTAAAACCTAGTCCAAAAAATAGAGCTCAAGACTTTGGAGGACTTACGTCATTAGTAAAATATATTATATTCAAAATAATTTAAAAGGTGGAACAACTTTCATGATTACCAAGCAAATATAATAACTTACCAGTTTTGTGAAAAAGAAACTTTCCTTTTTCCAATCTCATAAGTCTTACTCAGCTTATTAAAGGCCCCCATAGCCTCTATCCCCTTTTTGGGACCAATACCAAGAAATACAAATGACACTTGTGTTAAAATGATTATAATTCCCTTGAATTGGGCTACCTATTGCTGATAATTTCACACACTACACTGGTAATTCATTACAAAATGCCGATAACTATGTGGAAAAACTAGTAATCCTACAGGCCTCTTAAATTTTTTTTTTCAATCCCATAGGTCTTACTCAACTTACTTAAGGTCTTCCATAGCTTATAGCCCTTTTTTGGGACCAATACCAAGAAATAAAAACGACGCTAATGCTAAAATTATTACAATTCCCCTTGAATTGGATTGATAGATGCTGGTAATTTTGCAATATTCACTGGTAAATCTTTTTGAAAGTGCTGGTAACTATTGGAAAGAAGCTAGGTATCATGTTGGTCTATTCAAATTTCTTTTCCTACTCTGATAAGATTTACTTAACTTAATTAAAGGCTTCCTTAGCCAATAGCCCTTTGTTAAAACCAATATCATCAAATACAAATAACACTGGTGCTAAAATGATTAGAATTTGCCTTGAATTAGACTGACAAATGCTAGTAATTTTGCATGGTTCACTTGCAACTCTTCTTAAAACCGCTGGTAATTACTTTATAATGCTAGTAATCTTGCAGCTCTCTTCTAATTTTTTCCCAATCTGATAAACCTTACTCAACTTGATTAAAGGCTTCCTTAGCCTGTACTTTTTTGGGACCAATACCAACAAGTACAAATGACACTCCTGCTAAAATAATTAGAATTCCTTTTGAATTGGACTGATAGATGCTTGTAATTTTGCATGATTCATCGGTAACTCTTCTTAGAAGGGCTGGTAATTAGTTTATAATGCTAATAATCCTAGGTCTCTTCTAAATTTTTTCCAAGCCCACAAGTCTTACTCAACTTGATTAAAGGCTTCGCTAGCCTATAGCTCTTTTTTGGGACCAATACCAACAAATACAAATGACACTAGTGCTAAAATAATTACAATGTCCTTTTGAATTGGTTCTTGATGCCGGTAATTTTGTATGATTCGCTAGTAACTCTTCTTAGAAGCGCTAGTAATTAGTTTGTAACGTTAGTAATCCTAGGCCTCTTGTAAATTTTTTTTCCCAATCCCATAAATTTTACTCTCAACTTAATTAAAGGCTTCCTTACCCTATTACCTTTTTTTAGGACCAATACCAATAAATACAAATAACACTAGTGCTAAAATGATTAAAATTCCGTTTGAATTGGACTGTCATTGTTAGTAGTTTGGCATCATATGCTTGTAATTATTTTTTAGTCACTAATAATTATTAGAAAACACTAATAACCTTGTAGGTGTCTTCAATTCTTTTTCCAATTCCATAAGTCCCACTCAAATCTGTATTCACACAAATAACAATGACACAAGGGCTAAAAATATTAGAATGAAGCTTGTAATGGACTGTGCATAGTTGATATATTAGCCCTCATCATATAAAAATGACACCAAGGCTGATATATTAGAATGAAAGAGTTTGATTAATAATAAAAAAATTTGTAACTGGAGTCATTTGGTGAGTATTTATCGTTCTGTACAAATCAGTGCTTTAAAGATCATTAATTCTTCATTTTTTTACTTTACAATAGTACTTATTTTAGCAAATTCAAATCCATTAAAAAATAAAAAAACAAAAAGATTAAATTCAATATCCTAATAGTGCCATGAATATGAATAGACACCAATATAATTATTTTTAGAGTTTTTCTTAGGAAAAAAAAACCTTCTAACTTTTGAAAAACAAGTATAAAAATAATTTTTTGAGAATTTTCAATTTTTTAAAGAAATCATCTGATTGTCTTAAATTAGTTTCATACATGACAACATCAAAAGGCTATAATCTGCACCATAGACCCTAAACACACCACCCTTTATCTCCTCATTGTAATATATAACAATATATAACAAGAGTGAAATCCCATAACTTTATACTACATAGCATTCATGATTCACCACAGATACGGGAAACTAAAACCCACCAATTATAAAACTTCTTCCATGAGCCCAACCCTACCCACCAAAAGGGACTTCAATCCCATAACCTCCAACCTTGAGTTGAAGAGCTAAATTCCTGTAACTAATAGAGTAGTGAAATTAATATATTCATAAAACATGTTCCTCTTATTGTCCAAGGGGATAACTTACATATGTGGGAAATTGTAAATCTCCTTACCAAGGAATCTTCACAACACTCTTCATCTCTGGATGCATCAAAATCAACTTCATCTTCCTCACTTTCTGCATTCAATCCAATTCAGATCCATCACCATGGACTCACTACTAGAAAAAGGGAAACCCGATGGTTATTTGTACCTTTAAAGGCAATTTGCTGCAACTCATGATGGTTCATAAACCACCGTCATGTTAAGCGTTGCCAAGCCAAATAGCAGTTTCAAAAACCACTAGAATAACCCGCAAAATGTTTTTGCGCTAAAATCAGCGAAACACCAACTAACAATAAAAAAAAATGTTGCAATTACTTTCTTCGAGTAAGGATTACTTTCAAACATCCAAAAAATTCAATAATATGCATTCCTAAACTTAGTAACTCCATAAATTAGTAAAATATCATCCTCTTCCACATCACATAGAGAAAACAAAACTAATATCACACATCAAGGTTTCAAGAAGTACCATATGAGCATACAAGTGTGAAAGAATAGCTCCCCAACCTTCATCATAATGATTCCACTAAATTTCATACAAACTTGAAACTTAATTACTAAAAGAGTATGACTCCTTCCATGACTACTTAAAATCTAATCTCTTACTTTAAAATGACATCTATATATATATATATATATATACTTACAAATAATTGCCACCTGGATCCCATTATTGAATTGGGCTGATAAATAATTTATTTGGGCCCCTTTAACCGTAGAAAATGAAATTTCGCTGTTGGCCCAACCTATTATGTATGGAAAGGCAGCTTTCACAAACATTTTTCTATTGTGTTATTTTAACCAAATGAGGTTTCTTAAAAATTAAACTAGACATGTTATAGATCTTATATAATGTCTTGCAATATGTTATACTATTAGAAAATCTTATGATTTGTCCAATGTGCCATCTGACTCGTCCCTTGATTGAGTATAGTCCATAATTACCTCCAACTCCAAAATATGCATTTGCAAAGGAGATGAAGAGAATGAAAAGAACAACTCTATAAGTGTTTTCCGTAGTTGTCTCTTCCTTATCAAAGAAAGGGCTTTGGTTGTTGATGATGTGCAATCCTGTGAGCATCATCCACTTGTCATGCCACCAAGTGCACCTTGGAGGCAACCTAAGTCTGATAATGTGGAAAGCAAGAATGATGATGGACACGTGGAAATTCTCCTGAGAGCATCATATAGAAAACAAAAGAAAAGTATGAAGTCTTAATCCAAATATCCAATGATGATTAAGTATTGGTTTATGAAATTAATCATTAAGTCAGATAAACAAATTCTCTCAAGCAAGTTGACATATTATCAAGTTCTGTGACGAAGAACAATGCTCATTAGTAGCAACTATTACTAATAATGAGAGATTCTTCCTTCCTCTTTGGTCAAACCACATGTTCAAATGCACCTGTTGATCATGGATTCCAAATAGATATGAATGAGATGAAGTCTGAATTAGAAGCTTCTCGATTGAAGGTGCAAAATCTGGAATCAATAATTGAAAAGAAAGATTAAGAAGACAAGCAATTGAGGGAGCTGTTAAATATATGTTGCAAATGCAAGGAAGCAACCTCCACCTGAATTAGCTTTTGATTAATGTGATGGTATGTATTTTAGAATTTTTAAAATTAATTAGACTGGTTTTGGTATTTTGTTGTATAAAATTGTGTACATAACAGGTAGTGAAAAAATTGTTACAATTTATCTTCTATTCATAATTTCAGCCCCAGATGAAGGGAGTGGACCAATTTCACCAGGTGTAAGACCGTCTTCCTCAGACAGTCATGATGCTCAACACTATGATAATCATTCCAATTGAAGTTCAAAGTGAACGCATCATAGCAATTGTGACTTGAGACACTTTTTTTTGTTATGTTTTTTAACCTTTCACTTTTGAGACACTTGAATATGTTTAACTATTATTTAATATTATGTTATGACATTTGATATCTGCATTAATTGTTTAAAAGTTGAAGAATTTCTATGCCACTTTTCTTTTGGTTTATGATTGTTGATCAATGGTGTTGTACAGGATACCAATTAGTGTTCTTCACTTGTATGCTTCAAAATTTATTTTGAAGAATGAAAAAATAAAAAAAAAGCAGGTGACAATGGGTTTTTATGGCGGTTTGAAACCGCCAAGGAAAGGATCAACAAATATGCACTGAGCTATACTTTGGCGGGGTCAGTTAAACCGCCAATAATTGGAATTTGCAGCAGTTCAAAAACCACCAATAATTGGAATTCACGACGGTTCAAAAACCGCAAGGAATTGGAATTCGCGGTGTCAAAAACCCCTACTAAATATAATAATTTTGCGGCAACCATGCATTTCGGCGGTTTCAAACCGCCACTACATTAATAAAATTGCCACAAAATGATCTTGAGCGCCAACCATTGGAAAGATTTTTACGGTTTAAAACCACCACTAATATAAAAAACCGCCACAAAATAACCCGCCGGAAAACGGGAAAACCTACTTTGGCGGCGTCGTTCAAGCGGTTGCTTCAAACAGCCGCTAAATGGTTTAAGGACACCATCATCCACGGCGGTTTTGACCGCCGTAAATGTTTTGTGGCGGTTAAAACCGCCGTGAAATCCGATTTTTCTGTTGTGCTTCTTCAATCCACATCATAACCATATTAGCTGACTCTTCGACGAGCATATTTAAGTGTATAGTCCATGATTTTTGTCGTATAACAAATCCAAGGAGTTCGACTAGCGCATCGAACCAAACAATTATTTCTAACACATGCACCGTACGTCAAATATGCAGTTATATTTGTCTCTAGAGAACATCCTGGGTTCTCAGCTTTTAACCATTTCAGCGAGAAAAGCAAAATCCTTTTGACTATGCTACAATGACATTATTCAAATACTAGCTACCTCGTCGAATTAAATATTTTAATTTCTACACATGGTTTCTTAAGGTATAACCACACATCTATTGAATCATGGCAAAACATGAACTATTTCTTATTGTCAAATTGTATTCGACACCCAATAGTTGCCAATCATTTCTGAGATTTTGTAAACAATGTTTAGAAAATGTTTGTACAGAATGGAATTTCTTCACAAATAGTTTCTTTTGGTTTGACCTAATAGTCTTTCATCCTCTTATTTTCAAACTCATTCTCAATCATGTTTATCCCCTGACAACTAAGAATTGCCTTTATACTAACCCATCAGTTATCATAAATATTGTTTATAATTATCTTGTGTATCTAGAATCTGATACCACTTTGAACGATATAGAGAGAAGATTTAGTCTTCATTCGCTAAAAATATCCACTTTTATTTGATACTATTGACTATAATTTTTTTTCTTCACTTACATGAAAAATTGTAATATAACTATATAAGACTATTTATAAATACTCAAAATATTCTAACTCAAAATATTAAATACACCTAATCATAAAAAAATTTGCAACATGAATGATTGGTGAATACGTGATGATTAAATTTCCAACAACCATTAGAGTAGTCAGCTTGGTTGAGATAAGCCAAGCAAGGTTTTCTGATCTTGGAAACAAAAACTTTGAGACGAAGTATTTCCAATCATATCAAGTGAACCATCCCTTGTTGTACAATGAAAATGTGATATTTGGGATTTCGAACTCCTATCACCCAATTCCAATTGTTGAATAATGCCATGATATTCCGAGGCGCTCATTGGACTGACCCCAAACCCTTTTAACTTCACAGGCACATACTCTTAGTTTCCTTTAATTGCTGTTACCTTGATTTTTAGCCATTGCCCAATTTTCGATAATCCTTTTGCTATTTATCCTAATAATTAACCGAATACACCTAGGTTGTATCTGATTAATTACTAGACTTTACTCTTTGCTTCAGTTCTTTCATCATACTTTGAAAATACTTAGTGAAATTACGAGCCTTTTTTTTTTAAAACATAATTGAAAACGTGAGCCGCACATAACGTGAACAATAATCGAAATAAAGCGAATAACCAAGATATAGCATGAAAAACACATCATATTGGCTCCATCATATAACATCCATAATTACATAACACATAGATAGTTTGCCTACCAACAGAATAAGACTAGGTGTAGGCAATCTAACAAAATATAAATAATATATGGATGGAAGGACTTCCATTAATGGCACCTAGTAATAACACTCCAAGGATAGGGATAGATATCCAAGCTCACGCGCAAAGTTTAGCGACGTTCCTCAAGGATAATAAGCTTGTTCACCAGATCAAGTACATCTACCAAGTGAGAGCATCAACGGAATCACGAACATCACCATCACTTTCTGAAGACGAGATGGAAAGAAAAGAAGAGGGAGTGAGAAACTTTTATAAGAATTTCAGTAGGGTACTCACCTCATATGCATCGTGTCATCATCATCGTCCTCAGGAACCTCGAGGTTATTATGAAATAGTGAGCATGCTAAGATTGATTTATTAAGTTTAAAATATACTTTACCGAGGTTCATCGTTTTAATCATGCGTCTTATAATGCATCATAAACTTAACATGTCATGTTTATAATGAACTTTTCCTTTCATATATAATAACATAGTTATGCATAAAATCACATCATATTCCTCATCATCATTTCATAATACTATGCATAGCAGAACATCATATTTCTCATCATCACCTCATAAATACTATGCATAGCAGAACATCATATTCACATAATGCATTTACTTAGTTTCTTAGGTGACTTAAAGTTACTTTCATCATCATTTTCCTGGGCCACCCTATACTCCACCCTTTTGGGAGTAATCTAGGTTATGAGCTCATACCTTGCTAGTCGTCACCAGCACACTTATCCCTTTTGATAAGTAAAATTTCCTCTCTACCCTTTTGAGAGAACGACTAGGGGCAAGAATCACCTTTTCACCGCCTATAGTTTGATTGGGTTCAAAGGATCATTTTTTTAGGATCACCTTTTCACCACCTATAGTCTGATGGGTCCAAAGGTCATTTCCTCATATATTTTAAGTCACCTTTAAGTCTTTACATGTTATATCATAATACAATTCTCAATTCATAATCATTTATAACATTTTCTCATTTATAGTCTTATTTTAGAATAATATATATACCAACTGTAATCATGCATCTGGAGATTCCAAGAAAGAGAGGTGGTCACAATGGACACTTAAATACCAAGTCTTTCCTAGAAACCTTTCCAAATTACACTTTTATAGTAATATACTTTCTTCAGCAACAAGGGTAAATTTTTAAATAACAAGGAATATTTCATTATTTCATGCATAAGCATTCTCATTGTTTGCAACAATAACTATAACATGCAAGCCCGAATCATTCAATGATATCAAATACTTAATAAGCATCAAATCACTTCATAGACTTATCATTTCAAATTTCAAAGAACTATCATCATAAATTCTTCCAAAACTTCTTAAACATCAAACCTTAAAATCGAGTAACCTCAATTATCACACTAATTAATCATGCATCTAAAGGATTCATTATCATCATTACCATTAATTATAAGCCTTAAGAACATTATTAAACTATGTGGGACAACATAGGTAGCAAGTTATATTTAAGGCTTTCATGCTAGAAGTTGCATTTTTAACCCTTTCTTATTACGGCTTCCTTATGGTGCTAAAATCAATTACTAAACCAATTATGAATCATTCTCCCTTATATAAACACAATAGTACTTAGTTCTTAGGGTTGCTAAAGGTTCTGACAGAACGCACAAATTTCATTCTAGAGTTCTAGAAATCTTGCTTTTACGTTTTTTGAAGCTAGTTTTATTTCTAATATGCATAGAATCGTTCTCTTAGCAATAAATCATAATCACCACAACTTTGAACATATTAAACCATCATCATACAGTAGTACTAAACTCAGATAGGTAGCGAATCATGAACCTCATATAATTGCATAAAACCACATTTTAAGTATACATAAAGTACTAGTTTCCCGTATAATTTTTAAAGCTTCAAAACTCCTTTAGTAACTAATTCTTTTTGTTAAACTTTAAAGAAATTATAAGACTTTAAGCCTCCGTAATCATGAGGCCATTTATACATTGAAAGAATGTTCATGATTAAATTTTTCTTAAGATAAAAGGAGCAAGTCTTGAGCTTTAGAGATTTAGTGATAGCTAGAATTATAAACATGTTATGCAACCCATTTTAATCTTGTCTTTATAAGGTGATAACTTGGAAATATAAACATGATGCAAGAAGCTGAGCTAGTCCGCATTGGACCTGGATGGAGAAGAGAATCTTAGAAACTGCTAATCCGCATGGCCAGGAGAGGGAGAAGAGAATTCTTATTAAGATCCAAACTCAAGACTTCTAAAGAATGAATTTTTTGACTCCAATAATCTCAAGAAAGTTTTAGAGTTTTTATTATCATGGTTCCAACTTTGTTTGTGATACTTGGGCAAGTCTTTGAGCTCTAGGATCTTTAGGTGATGACATAAAAATAAACATGTCATGCGTTGATTCTTTTAGCCATTATAAAATAAAGTGAGAACATAAAATAAATATGAGATGCAACTTCTTTATTATCTTTAGAGATTAAGTGACAACATAAAATGCAAACTTGGAAATTTAAACATGAGTATGCAAGTCCATTTATTCATTCTTGAAATTTTAGTTATGATATAGAAAGTAAACATAATTATGCAAGGCATAAACTTAAACATAGATGCAAGTTCATTTTTATTTCTTTACTAGAGCTCCTCCAAGACTTTTAGGGACATATAATATCAACTCAATATATATATATATATATATATATATATCTTAGCAAACAAAGTGAAAAATATATCATAAAAACATCATTCTTTAAAGTTTTGCATCAAGTGGAATTTTCAAGCTTTAGAGGCCTAACTTTGATGGATTTACAAACCACTCAAGGTCCTCATCATCAAGCTATCATCATATCCCATATAGGCCTTATGGCCAAAATATTTAAAGAAAAAGAAAGAAGAAAACCAATGGAAAAGCTAGAGAAAGTTCATGAAATCATCATTTTGAACCAAGAACAACACTTAGCAAAACATAGAAATAAACTTAAAGACAACTCCCACCTAATTTGATTTGAAGGAAAGGAAGAGACTTGGTTTCCTTGAGTGAAATGAAAGAAATCTCTTTGAAAATGGAAGAAGAAATTTCGGCCAAGGAGGAGGAAGAAAGAAGCTTTTGTCTGAAACTAGAATTTGTGTAAGTTATGAGCAAGGCTTCCAAGGCTCTCAAGGCATATTTATAGAGGAATTCAAGCTCATGTATGACAAGAGGAGGAGGCAAATTTTTGGATTTTTCATGGGGAACAAAGGGAGGAAAATCATTTCTTGTTTAAGGCATGTTTTATGCCATGTTTTAGGGAATTTTTTGGCATTTTGTTTTAGTGCATTTCTTGCAATAATTCTAATGATTATGGCTGAATTATTTTGTGCATTACAGCCTCATGGAAGAGGGTTTTGTGTGTTCCATGTATTATTTAGGTGTAGGCAAGGTATTCATGCAATTTAGAGAATTTACGGTTAAGGGCTTAGGTGAATTAGTAAGCAATTTAGTGTTTTAAAGCAATTTTAGGTTCTAATCAATTTAAATAAATAATTTTGACTCTAGATTAATAATTAGAATTTAATAAGCTTTAATTTGAGCCTAATATTGCTTGGTTTTGTTAGACAATCAAAAATCTCAAAATTTGTAAAAATGTACAAAGACAGGGCAAAATCATTTTACTTAAAAATTGCAGGACAGAGCTTAACCAATGGTTAATCATGGCTTAAAAACACCTTTTAAAACATTTTAGTGAGGTTGGCTAGCACTGGCAATTTGTTAAAAAGTTGGGGGGCGTTTTGGTCATTTTCGTGGTGAGCTCAAAATTATGATTATTCTCCTCTATTAACACACATAACACAAACAATCCCTTATTATCATCAAAACATCCCCTTGAGAGATGGGGCCCACAATCATTTTTCAGTAAAATAACCTTGCTTTTTGGTCATTTTACACGTACGAAATTTGTTTCAATACTTACGAATTATAACTTCTCTTCTAACGTTATATTCCTTTATTAAGGATTATTTGGTCTTAAATTTTATATAATATTTATTACGTAATTCGTAATTCCTAATTGAAAAAAACAGGAAAAGGAGTTACTGGTAAGTAATCCATTTTAAAATTTATTCTTTTAGAAATAAATTTTTATTTTCATTTTATGCCTCCCAGTAGAACATTGTGACATTCACGTTTCAAAATATCTTCCCATTTTTAAACAACTTCATTTTCAATGCAATATTTATTTTTTAAATAATACTCCAAAATAATTTTACTCTCTAAAAATATTTTATTTATAGAGATATATTAATTCATTTAATATATTTTATTATCTTTTTTAATACTTATATTTATCAAAAAATAACATATATTTTAAAAAGAAGAGATTAATTGTCTATGAAACTGTCTGCGCTTTCAAGAAGCCTTATAAAATTGGGCATTAATGGCCCGCCTATGGAAGGTAGTGCCAGATGCCTATCAATATATAGCACCATGCCACACAATTGAACTCTGCCTTATCATTGAGAAAGTCAACAGCATCAGCCATCAACTCCTCAAATTAAATACTCTCTATTCCTTATTAATAATTATCTTAAAAAATAATACATTAAAAAATTAATATATTTAATTAAAATTATATTAAAAAATTAAGGATAAATTATTTTTTCCTAAATTTCTTTATAATTATACTATTATACTTATTCCTTTTAAATTTTAAAAATCACTTACCTCTTTTAATTAATTTAAAATAATAAAAAATGAATTGAATTGTCAAAATTACCCACCCCCAACATTCACCCATCGCCACTCCTCTTCGTCTCGTTCCCTCTGTCTGATAACTCCATTTCCACCACCTCCAAGAGCTTGTCTCCTCCAACCCAAGAATCAGGTCCTCCCTCCACGAAATCCACAATCCTTCACAACAAAACCCCCACACTTTGAAGTTTGAAATATGATCCCTAATCACAAATTATAATTATTCTTTTACTTTTATGCAAAAAACTCACGCATCCTAAACAACCCAATTTGCAACAATTACATAGCAATTTTAAACAAACTATTCCGAAACCCAAAAAGCTAACAGCAAAGGAAAATTGAATTGTTTATTTTTTTTTATCATTCTGCGATTGAATCTAGAAGAAATAGAAAGGATCTCCAACGGGAACTCAATCTCCGCTGCTCTCTGACCCGCGATGACTGTCCATCACCGCACCTGGCATCATCCAGATTGCACTGCTACTAGTACCGCGCTTGACCACTGCTGTGTTGGTGGCACCACCATCAATTTCAGGAACTTCACGTTGCCAGCGCCTCATTCATTGGTTCCCATCCCATTGGCACCAGACATCTTCCTTCCAAAGAGAGAGGTGGTGCCGTTTAGGGGTTGGGAAGTGTGAGGAGTGAGACTGTGAGTGATCTGTGCAATAGTGGTCCAATAACACTGTAAGCGAGGAGGTTGTGTTGTGTTGTGTCAGGGTGGGACGTCGGACGGGGGAAGGGAGGGAGGAAAGAGGAGTGAGTGTTAGGGTGCGTGGTGGTGTCTCTAAGTTGAGGGTAATTTTAATAATTTAATTTGTTTATTGTCATTATAAACCTCATTATAAACCAAAACATTGTAACCCAAAAAAAAATTATAAACCAAAAAATAACAATAAAGGGCAACTGTAATAATTTTAAACTAATTAAAGGATATGGGTAATTTTTTAAAATCTAAAAGAGAATAAGTATAATTATAAAGAAATTCATGAAAGATTTCTTAAATTTATTCAAAAATTAATGTATATGATTATAATTTTGAGTCAGATATATTTAACATACCAATTTATTTGTTTACTATGAACAAGAAATTTGAGGAAGTTTCTAATTGAAATCCCTAAGGTAGCGTTTGGTTTGAAACGAGACGCAAAATACAAAGAATAGTGAAGACAGAAACATGTTTAGAAGGAACACGACAGCCAGAGAAAAATTCTCCCTAACAGGAAAAACACAAAATTTCTGGACCTCAAAAAGTGAGGGCAGGCAGACATCCAGAGACGAGAAATTTAATATTTTTGCTTCTAATAATATCCTATATATATTTATTATTTATGTTTAGCCTTTATTGCCATATTTATTCTTAACAGTATTTGTCTCTGCCTCTGCACAAAAGCTACCTAAGGTACACTTAGCCGGATTCATATTCAAAGAATGTTTCCTCATTCTTACAACAGATTGCTCTAGATCGGCCAAATGCTGTTTGAAGTTGGGGGACATTACTACCGCATCGTCTATATTCACTTCCTTATGTTTTCCAATCAAATCAAGGAACATTAAAGATTCATCGATCTTCGATAAGTTGCCCCTACAATTTTTCAGACCGAAATGCATGACAACACATTCACAAATCCTAATGGATCCAAGGCAACGAAAAACAATTTTATATGAATGTCATCTTTGACTAAACAGATTTGATTAAAACCAAAATAACCATCCATAAACATTAATATTCCATTATTAGCTATTGCATAAACTAGCATGTCAACTAGTGGCATTACGTACTCATCTTTGGGAGTGGCTAAATTTAAATTCCTGAAGTCCATACAAATATAAACTTGTCCTTTCTTTTTAATTATAGGGACAACATTTGATACCCAATCTACATACTTAGCTGTCCTAATGAACCCTCCTTTCAATAAACGTTCGATCTCATTCATAATATTGCATAGCAATTTGTGATTAAGCCTTCTTGCAGGTTGCTTGCGTAGCTTGTATCCTTCTTTAGTCGGCATAAGGTGCTCAACTAATTCTCTTACTAGTCCAGGCATTTCATGGTAATCTAATTCAAACATGTCCTTGTACTGTTGAATTTGTTGAACTTAACTTTCCTCTGGTAACAAACCACTCACTTTTGTTCTATTTTAATGAATCCAATCTAATGACAATATGATGCAGAGCACCAGAAACTCCAACACATAGTGCGGAGTAACGTAACCGGCACCTGAAAGAAAAGTCCTGGACATAAAGGAGCTCTTGAGCCTCTGAATTCTATCTCTTGATTTCTGAATGAATCCACTGCTACCTCCCCAATGTGTATAAATCACCCCACTACAGCGTCCCACATTCTCTAATTTCTCTCTCCTACTTAGCATAACAAACTATCTTCTTCTCACTCCCTTTGAGCCCACCAATCCAATTCTCCCTCCTCAAATATATCTCACCAAAGGGTCTCTATCATTCTGCTTGCTTGGTTTTAGTATTTGATTATTTGTGTTTGTGCTAGTTTGGTTGCCATGATATGATTTCAAGATGTCATGAAGCCATGATTGCTTGGGTTGTGATTCGGTCACGAAAAACAGTTGAAGGCACAATCTAGTCAATTGAGAGGGAAGGAGCCATGTGACCTAGGGAGCCATCACCACAGCTTATAACTGCAGTGGAAGCATAGAGAGATGCTTGATCAGAAACAACCCCAAAACTCATAGTCAGAGAAGCTATGGTACAATCAGGGGAACTGATAACTGGGCTAAGCTAGAATCCAAAGTTGTGAATGAAACATCTATGAATCTTATCTCCGGGATTAAATATGTAGTGCTCAAGAATAAACAGTTGATGTAACATAAACAGTGAAACTCAGTTCATATGTATTTTCCATTGAACTAGACTGTCTCAAAGGTATCCACATCACAATGGAACAACGGAAGTAATAAAATTTAATGACATACCAAAAACCTTCAAGTTATCTGCCACTTTCAGAGGAGCTCACTAAGCAACGAAGTTAAGTTTTGTGACTTGCGAAGAAAACATAGAAGGTTGTGCAAAACAAACCTGAATTCTTAAGGCAACACCCTGGAGCTGAGATTTAAGCTTGTAGAACTTTTCAATCTGATGGCGTGTTCTGATAAGATCCTTGGCCATCACTCTCACCGCCCCCTGACAAATTTAAGCCAAATCCCACAAAATGTTTGAACCAGATCAAAACAAAACAAGTCCACAATACAAACCAGAGCAAATAATCTCAATGCTTTAATAGCACCACACCACTTCATTAAATCACAACCCTTACACAGCACTGAAGAAGTGTGTACAAAAGAAACAAGGCATAATACCATTTGTCCTTGTTTGGCATTCTTCTTAATCTCCACAATCAACTTCTTTTCTTGAGCCTGCACGCCTTGTCTTTCCCTTTCTATTTCTCTAATGGACTTGTCTAGCATCCTTTTATTTTCCCTCAACAGCTCTGCCACAAATAACCAAAAAACTACCCATTAACAAACTACACCAATCAAACCCAAAGACACAATTGTTCAACATTGAGAAGTCACACAAGCACCAACCCATTATTTATTTTTCCCAAACCTTTTCGATCAATACAATAACAGTGGCAATGCATTCATTCCATTTGATAAAAGGATTGGCGAGCAACATAGAAGCCATCGATAGAGGAAGAAAAGAAATTACCAGCCGGAGTTTTTCTGTTGCCAAACAGAAAACTCATGTTGGCACACGGCATTTCGAACTCTCAGATCGTTGATTAAGTCTTCTCAGGGAGTATGCATTCTCACAGCACTCAACAGGACTTTGATCAGTATGTTATGTTTATCCCGTTGAATAAAGCGGGGGCCGTTTGCTTTCTGTTAATTTTCATCATGGAAATGATAAATGAACATCACCGGATCTATACCATGTAATTATGCCAAGTTAAAAGTTATAAATTAACATGTAAAAAGTTACAAATTAAGATGTAAAATGTTATAAACTAAAGTGCAAAAAGTTTTTACATACCTGGTTTATAACTTTGTACATTTTGGATAATAATATTTTGTATATGATTTACAACTTTTATATAGTTACAACTTTTGACTTAGTGTAAGTATATGGTGTAAGTATGATGATGATTGTGTATCACTCCTCTTTTCATCAAGGGTAAGCGGTTATAGTTGGAATGTATGGTTTGCTTGGATATGGCTTTAAAATAAAAAACAAAATACAAAAATGTTAGAATAAAACCCAACTTATTCCCTTGAATTTATAGTGAAAGATAAATTAGTTCCTTAAATTTTAAAAATTTCATATTGGTCTTTTAAATTTCACAAATAGGACGTGTTAGTCTTATATAAAATTGTCATATAAGTTGTGTCCTATTAGCTTATTTACATGTCCTGTTAATTTTTTTTACGTGTCCAGTTAATTTCCATGGTGATCCTAACTTGTCTCATTTCTCTAAAGGAAGTCGTTATACCTTCTTTCATTTTCTCCCTCACTATAACTCCGCTAGGAGAAAAATCTTAATTTTAAGTTGTCATTTATTTTGCGCATAACGTAAGTTAACAAAATATGTGAATATTTCTATTGAAGTTTAGACAACAATTTGATGGAAGGACTACTTATCCCCATGTTAAATCTGAAGGACTAATAATTGTCCCCCACCATAAATTTGGAGGGACTGAATTAGGCATTTAATCAAAATGTTACTTAAACGGATGTCTATTGGACAAGCCTCTTTAGAATCATTTGATGTAATTTGATGAATAAAATATGTGAAGGTCAATATCACATCTAATAGTTCTAAATGAGTATCTCAATGACACCCATTTTTGTGTTTAAATAACACCACTCAAAGAGATAAGAAAAAGGAAACAAAGAAAATTACGAGACAAGTGTATTTTTCTCCATAGTATGTTTGGACGAAGGGAAAATGAAAAAAAATTGAAGGAAAGAAAAAGAGAGTTGAATTGAAATGATATATATATATATATACATATTGTGGGAATCCAGCTAAAAAACCAAAAGAAAGAGAAAGGATTGGAGAAATCTAAAAAGTTTTAAAGAACTAAATATCGATAAAAATCTATTTGATTGATGAATTGACAGAATAAATAAAAAGTAATTAATTATTTTAATCAAATTGAAATCATTAAAGAAGACATTTTTCTATACAAAAAGAATAGGCAGTGGCAAAATATAGTGGGTAATTAAAATTTAAAATTTTAATTTTAATTTTTTTGTTTTGGTACCCATAGGATACCGTATTCTTTGTGTAATCAACGGTTATGATCTGATAAATTTTAAAAACCTTGGATTAATGTGACCCATGACTCATTCTTATTCATAAATAACTAAGAGATATCGTTGAATTTTATAGGAGTATGAAGAAACCTCTTTTACACAACAACATATAAAACATTTTTATTATTATAAAATTTTCAATTTATGGTATTGTTTAAAAAAACTTTAAAAAAAATACTGCATTTGAAACCTATAAAATCTATAATCTATAATACTAATATTCAGAGACTCCTATGAGGAAAGTTTTTTCAAGTGTCGCAACAAGAATGATTTAGGTCCACCGTTTTAAGAAGTTAATTATTAATTATTTTTTGAAAAAATAAAACTATAATTATTATATATTATTAAAATATTATGGACAATCATCAGTATTTAATAGTAGGATTGCAATACAAAAATTAAATATCTTTAAAACTTATCAATATTTAATTAAATTTTTAAATATTTTTACTATAATTTAAATTTAAATAATAAACATAATAATTTATCTATTTTGAATCTCATCAAACCCTTCTACTTTTTATTTTTAAATCTTTTATCTATTATCTATCTATATACTAATTATATTTTAGAGGACTAAACAATGATGAGTTAACAAGTGAATATTAATAAATAAAAACATAAATTTCTTAATTATTATGAGATATCATATCAATTATATTCATCACACTTAATTCATGAATATCAATCATAGCAATCGTAATTAATTATTATATATCAATTATATCAATCATCGATTGTCAATATCTATTTATTCATGAACAAATTCTCCATTCTTACCATTCCATTTGAACCTATCACTTCCAAACTTTTGAGTCAAATGCTCTTTTCTCTCCCAAACCTAAAATTTTATTTATCTTTCTTTTTTTCCTATTATTCTTTGGATGAAATTGAAACTGATGAAAAATAAAAGGCGAATGGCAGCAATGGCAAGATTCATCATTTAGATTAGAGGTCAAATTCTTCCTTTGAAGAGAGACCACCTTTGAAGAGAAGCGATCGTAACGATGGCAAACTTTTTTTCAAACTTATCCAATACTCTATGATTTTTGTTGTTACAAATCTTCATTTTCTTCATTTGATATTGAATGTTTTGCATGTTTGATTTTAAGACCAGCTCACTTTGTGATTCTTGGATGTTTTCATTACCTTGGGGTCATTAAGGTCACTGATTCTATAAATTGAAGAGAAGAATCAATTGTAAATTGAAGGGACCAAACTAAAGGTTTTTCTTGTTGACAAATTCTATCATTATTTAAAAAAAAAAATTGCTGTTAAAGTCTTCATATTCCATATCCTGAAGAGTTATGATTTGGTTGTTCCATATTGATTTATGTTTTGTTGGCTTTTTTGCTATTACTCTTGAGAACTATTTCCTGATTGATAATTTATAATTTGTATCAATAATATGCATTTGATTTGCACAAGTTTATTCATCAAAAAAAATTTATTCCATATTTTTTATTTTTGATATGCAACAGGTATTAGTGAATAGATAATGTAATATATAATAGATTCCTATTGTTTTTACAAGATGGCAAACACAATGTTAAAATGCCAAAAAAAGAATTTTTACTTCAAATCACATTGGTCTTATAATACAATAACTAATTTATAATACACAAAGAAAAAAAACTAATATACAGATCAAAATAAGAAATTTCATTTCGTAATCATAATTTAAATGGGAATTAAAATTATTATTTTAATGATGGAAATTTTAAATTATCTTAATATAATAATATTTCTTTTGTTACTTTTGACTTTTAACTAAACATGTAGTTGTCTATATCTATATTCTAATATCTATTTATAATAATTCGGAGAACTAAACAATGAGTAGTTGACAAGACTCATAACATGCAAAGTTAGGCTACATTTCATCCTCATAACAATTTATACCATACAACTTTAATTTTTCAACCTTTTTTTATTTAATTTAATATAATGAACAAGACTACTAATCATCCAATAAATCTTCTTAAATAATACACTATTCAATTTATATTTGAAATAACGAATCATCACCTTCTCTTTAAATATGCACTTCCTACAATTTCATTAATCTATAATCTATTTATAATATTATAATAATAATAATAAACAAGACTCATAACATGGAAAGTTATGTTTTGTGTCATCTTTAGAACAATTTATACACCACAACTCTAATTTCTCAACCTTTTTTGTTTAATGTAATACAATAAATAAAACTAGTAATTTCCAATAAATCTTCTTAAATGATATACTATTTAATTTATATTTAATATATGAATAATGACTTTCTTTCTAAATATGCACTTCCTACAATTACGTTAATTGAAAATCAGTTTATTATAACATATTAAAATAAATCAAATATATATCTATACCATTAATAAATAAGATTCATTATGAGGAAACTTTTTCAAGTGATGCTCATAAAACAATTTCTGACCCACAATTTTCATAAAATTAATTATTAAATATTTTAAAAAATTTACATTCAAATCTCTCTTTCATTAAATTATTAATTATTTGATTAAAACTAAATTCAAAACTGATTTTCACATTATGATTTATTATACTTTCTGCTTAAGGATTAGGAGAGAATAAATCTTTCAAATTTTAATGTCAATTTTAATACTGATTTTCATAAATTAATTTATTATATTTTGATTCTCCATTAAATGCATTTGTTCAATTAAAAAAAATTGAGTCACAAGATGAAAAATAAAATACATACATCTATCTACTACTAAAATAAACAATACTCATATGAGAGCTATTATATCTTTAAATTATTATGGAAAAATTTATTCTAATACATTTCAGATTTTAATGCCAATTTTAATATTAATTTTCATAAATTAATTTATTATATTTTGATTCTTCATTAAATGTATTTGTTTAATTAAAAAATGAGTCACAAAATGAAAAATAAAATGCATACACTTATCTACAATACTAATAATAAACAATATTCATATGAGAGCCATTATATCATTGAATTATTATAGAAAAAGTTATTATAATATATTTTTTAAATATATTAATTTCCTTAATCAAATGAAATTTTACATTGATAGATATAAAAAAAAAGAAATTAGGAAGTGTCAAATTTCAAAAGAGACAAACTTAAAAAGAGGTATTTTCATCACAATAACATAATATTAAAAAATTTAAAATGATTAACATGAGTATACAAAATACATCTTCCGAATTAACATGAATATATGCAAACATCATCATTATTACTCTTATTAGTAATAATATTAGAAATATATTATAATAACTTTTACAAATTTACACCTTTTAATAGCCTCACATTCTAAGAATAATATAAAAAATTAAAAAGAAAATATTTCCAAAATAAATAACCTTTAAGATTAGCTCATTTTTTCGCTCTAAAAAAAACGGGCATGTCAAATTGTTAACAAATAAGTGATTGATTTTGATATGATAATAATTTAAATTCAATTTCTACCAAATTTATTCTTAATCAATTAATATCAAATTGGTGGATAAAATGTATAATCTATCTATAATACTAATATTTAAGACTCATTACTTTTCCATGTGTCATTCATAAAGAAAGTTATACCCCATCATTTTTATAATCTTAATATTTGAAGTAAGTTTTTGAATTTAATTTATCTTCTAATTATGCCCCATTAATAGAAAAGCTTCCTCTTGTATTTGACTTATGTTAAATAAATATTTATTTATTTGTTATATATTTTAATAGAATTACAAATTAGTTCTTGCACAATTGATCAACCTTGCTATAGATATTTAAGAAAGATCTCCAATTATAAGTAACAACTTCTAAGTCTAATATTATAGCTTTAGGATGATGTTATACTTGGAGAGTGTTATATCCTCTCCATCTCTTTTGGTGGTTCAAAGGTTGTTACTTCAATCTCTTGAGGGGTATGACAACACCCACTTGTTCTTCTTCCTTCCTTTGGTTATCGAAGGTATAATGGAGCTCAATCTTACATCCAATTTCATGGGTTAGCTAAGTTATATTGTGGGTATAGGATTAGACTCTAATGTGTAACCTTAGGGTCTCAATCTGGGGGTTTTTTGATTGTTTGAAGTTATTAGGTGAATCTTTTATACTAAATGATGATTGATGATTATGTGATGATGTTCGTGGCATTAGATACTAGGAAAGGCACCATGTCTACTTTACCACAATGTAGGCTCTGGAGCATGGCATCATTGGGATTGTGTTGTGAGTGAATAATGTGTTTATGGTTAATTGGTATTTAGTTCCATTTATTTAAATATCTATATTGCATATTCATTATCTATTTTAGCAAGTAAAATGATTTTCTTATCGTATTTATGTCTTGAAAGTTGCATTTATTAGTTCAATAACCCTTAAAATTGTTATATTTTAATATGTAATGAGATTTAATAACCCCTATTGATATTGGGATGAACCCTCCACATGATTTGATACAATGTTATGTATTGTTAAATTGGAATTAGATTGGAGACAAAGTATATTTTGGAATGCTTATAGTTTTGGATAAAAGTTCCGTGACTTGATTTTCTTAAGCAAGGTTAATTGAGAACCAAACATAGTTTTAATTTATTCTTTGGTACCGGAAAGATTGAATACGATTCCATTCTTTATGTTTTACTGATGTAATTGGTTTCTTAAAAGGAAAGTAGATGAATGAAACTTGAGTTATTTGATGTGAAAAGTTGATTTTTAAAGGAGGTATCATTGACAGAAATGTAGCTAGTATACCGGTATGTTAGGCCAGCATCCGGTATTATCTAAGGCACTAGGATGGGTGTGAGGGTTGTCTAGTTGTGACATGAATTTGGACTTTGTTCTGACATAGAGACCTTCTTATTACTTTATGCATAAATGCCATGATTCTATTTTATCTTTATAAGAGATTTGTATGTTAATTTTATACTCACTTAGTTTGATGAATGATTTATAATTTGTACTAATTGTTTCGACCATCCTATTTGTTTGGAACTCATTCTAGTTAATTGTAAACATGTTATTTCTCATTGAGTTCATAACACGTCCTGTGGTTATTTCCTCTATTAGGATTTAGGTGCAACTTTGAGTTCCACTCCTCCTACTCAGGAGATTGAGTTACTACCTTTTGGTGACCCCAACAATGGTGTATGAGCCATTATTTTGTGCTTTCTTGTTTCTTACTTTTATGACAAATCATAAGTGGAGGATAATTTGGTTCCCCTATTGTCTTGGACTATCCCATGCTCCTCCATTATCACATTCGAATTACAAAATTAACCTCCTTAAAAATTTTAATTCCTTTTTCATTCACTTACCATCTTATAGTTCATCTTCCCTTTCTAACCATCGTCGCCATACTTGCTATAACAGTGACACTATCATAGTCTCTTTTTCCACCCACATTGTAATTATAAAATGGAAGTTCTGTCTTTCTTCTCTTATATACCTTGATTTGCGTGCGGTGATGGTGTCCTCAAATTGGTGCAACAAGCACACTTGCCATGCTTGCCGAAAGCTTAGAAGAGTAAGGCATTTGCTTTGATTTCCTCATGAACATACTCATCACTTCAATTTAAGTAACCAAACGCAACCCTCTTCTCTTCTTTTTGTCTTTAATTTTTTCTCTCTATGATTCTATAGGGCATTTTGATTTCTCTTTCATAATGTTTGAACTGAGTGGAGACAAAAATAAAATAAAAGTGTTCATGCGGAGGTTGGCTTGATCGAGGTTCGGTCTTCTTCGCCATGCATGGAACCAATCTCCATCGATCTCTAATACTAGAAAGAGATAGATATTACTTGATGGAAGGACATCCCTGACTTTCCTCAATATTCCAAGAACTTCTCGGTTTACTTTCCAACTTGATCCTAGATGTTGATCGATTGGAAGTTGTGTGCAAAGTTAATGATGGTGAATGGTGTGCAAGAGCCCCAATGTCACTAGTGTGCAAAAAATGCAGGAGAGGCAATGAGGCAACAAGGATTGAGAGATATTTTTATACTTTTGACTTTGTATTATATTTCAATAAATTATTTATATGTTTAACAACTTATTTATAATATCTTTGGTTATTAATTTTAGTCATTGATTCAATTGTTTTTGGGATCTAATGGTTGAAGTCCAAGGACCATCACAAGCTCCAAAACTCATGCGGACCAAATTTGGACTACCCAAATCATATATGCTTAGGTGCTCCATTTGATCACAGGTTGGGACTAACTTAGTAGTGTTTAAGTTTAAGATCATGTTTATAGTTATCTTACATTTTGCATTAAGTAGTATGGATGGAGAGTATTTGAACTCCCTAATTATGGATTTGTATATGTATATATGTATAAATACCTCTCTATTGTCCTGGTTTGGACTGACTGTAACATGATACAGGTCTTATATTTGGAAAACGTTGAACAAAAAAAAAAAAAAATTTGCCTATTTTTCTATTAAAGTGTATGTTTAAGCATATGAGTGAGTATGTTTCCTACGCATTGTCCATTATGGCCAAGGTTGGATCATGACATTTAATTTAATTAGTCATGCATAGCAAGGATTTCTAACTACTTGATAGGCATTTGCCGCCCATTAATGCCCCATTTTAGAAGGGCTCCGTGAAAGCGACAGAAATTTCTTGCTCTGGCCCTGTGTTAGTTTGACAATATGGTAGCTGCAAAGACAAAAACATTAAACGTCACAGTGCACTTGTTTTCTACCGCTCATTTATTCCAGTTTGTTACCTGTAACTGTCTTCCTGTGTAAATATAATTTCAGTTTGATTGGTGTCCATTCCAGCCAGGTGCCGTTTATGGTAGCTTACGTCATGGATGACATAGCTGGAGTCTCTTTCCTACTCCATAGTAGCTTCTTAACATACGAAATCTCTGGAAGGGCCCTCTTACATTATAATTATATATATTAGCAAGGGCCACCGTAATTCTGCAGTAGTTTGTTTCTTTTCTCGGTGGATTCTCCATACGATGAGTTTTCCGTTTTTTATCTAATTAATTTACAATAAATTTTTCTCTCTCACATTTAGTGGGCTTTATGTAGTGATCTCCATCAGTAGATAAGGTGGAAAATAGAGACACGAATGAAATGATAAGATTATAGAAAAATTGGTCGTTGTATATATTAAGTAAACCACAAGAAAATTTATAGAAGCATACATGTTATATCAGGGAATTTTAATGATAGAACCATAATATCTAATACAGTTGGTAGTTAATTAGGTTTTAATACTCAAATTATGAAGCTTGATCAGAGGTTTAATTCTTGATAGTGTGTATAGAAAAAGTTTCATGACTAAATATTTATTCCATTAGAGTAGCTATCGCCTAGAAGAAATTAGTTACTGGTAGCATGATGGATACACGGTTAAAAAACCAAAAAGGCACTTTAAGACTAGTGGCCCACCCGACATGTCTATTCAGCTACTCCTCAAAGTCATCTCCCGATCTCGTGGGAAACCTTTGTTGACAAACTCATAGTATTAGAATCCAGTGTTTGGGGTTCTTTCAAACTACAATAATTTTTTCTCTCACGTTTAGTGGCTTTACATAAGTGATCTCCATCTGTAGAGACAAGGTGGAAAATAGAGAAAAGAAGAATCAAGTGATAAGATTATGGAAAAATTGCATGCTTATATATTAAGGCTCGTTGTTATGAATATTCTTCCCTAAAATTCGTAAACACCACTATCGTTTATGTATTTTGTTGATGATGCTGCCAATATGAGCTAGAGCCCAAATCTGGATTTTGCGAGTGTCCTCCTGTCAAAGCATCAAGGTTGTATGGATTGTCACATTCCATTTCCTTTTGCTAATTCGCGCTTACTGAAGTTGTAAGTTAAGTTCTTGAAGCTGTTTGTTCTTTTCATTTTTTTTTTCTTTTTCTTTTTCCTTCCAGGCTCCTGCTATTTGATATTCAAGGCCAAGGGTGTAGACTGTGGAGACAATCAAGACGGTCAGAGAGCACTTATTTCTTTCTGATGATGTCTTCTTCCGGAGCTTCACATATAAAATATGTTGTATTCGTTGGTCTCTTACTTATTTCAAGTATTAGGGGCATGATGGCCAATACGATGTCAGACAACGCTTCTTCCCATCCAGTGGAAATTTTTACTGATGCTTCTTCTTCCTATCCAGTTGAAAATTTTCCCTTCACTGCTCCTCGTATAAAATATGATGTCTTTCTTAGCTTTAGGGGCACAGACACCCGCCAAGGTTTCCTGAGCCATTTGATTGAGGCATTATCTCAAAAGCAAATTTTTGCCTTTGTAGATGATAAACTTGAGAGGGGAGATGAAATATCACAAGCACTTCCGAGAGAAATTGAAAGGTCACTGATTTCATTGATCATATTTTCACAAGACTATGCTTCTTCGTCCTGGTGTTTGGAAGAACTTGTAAAAATAGTTGAGTGCAGGGAAAAAGATGGACAGACTGTAATACCTGTTTTCTATGAAATAGATCCATCAGAAGTACGGCATCAAAAGGGAACTTTTGCAAATGCATTTGCTGAACATGAGAAAAAGTATGATAAGAACAAGGTGCAAATGTGGCGAAGTGCTTTGAAAGATTGTGCTAATTTGTCTGGATTTCATTCTTCAAACTTTAGGTATGTTTTTTCTCGGTAGTCTACATGCATATTTTCAAGCTATTTTTATTCTTTTGTGGCTGTTAAGTTTAAGGTTTAATTATTTGGGAAATAATTATAATTTTACTTAATTTTTATTTAAATTTCTATAATTTAAAAATTTATAATTAACTTCCTATCCTTTAAAAAAAAATTTGATCAAGTTTCTATATAGTTTTTACAATTTGTGATCCGGTCTCTAATATAAATTTTTTTAATTAAGCCCTTATAGTTTTAAAATTTTGTGATAAGTCCCTATAGTTTTGTAAGATATAGTTAGGGACTTGATTGAAAATTTTTGTACAATATAGAGACTTAATTGCAAACTTTTCTGCAATACATAAATTTAATTATAAATTTTTATAATATAAAAACTCGATAGAAAATTTTTGTATAATATAAAAAATTGATTATAAACTTTTAAACTTTAAGGATATAATTAAAAATTAAATAAAATTACATGAACTTCCAGAATAATTAAATCTTAAGCAAAACTCTTCTCAAACTACAGCTTCAAAAATTGGACTGACATGATAAATAAAAGTGTTTGGGGTTGCAATCTACCTACAATATGACCAATAATTAACTACTAGCTAATTAGAGTAAGATTTAAAATCTTTCAAGTGATGTAATAATATATATATATATATATATATATATATATATATATATATATATATATATATATATATATATATATAATATGTCAAGTGATTTCTTTGGTCCAATGAAATTACTAGTTAAATGATAGAGAAATAATAAATGACCACCACCACACTTATACCATATATTTATATTAAGTTAAAAGTTATAAATCAGCATGCAAAAATTATAAACCAAAATACAAAAAGTTATAAACTAATAGGTAAAAATTTTTTGCATACTTTTTTTTATAACTTCTTGTATATTAGTTTATAACTTTTTGCATACTGATTTACAACCTTTAATATATTGATTTACAATTTTTAACTTGGTGTAAGTGTATAGTGTAAATGTGGTGATGAATGTGTATCATTCCTCTAAATGATATACATATAATAAAAGTAAGGGAAAAATCCAACAACCCTCCAATTTTACATGATTTGCGCTATAGTCTTGCTTGTTAAAAAACTCATAAATTGGTTTAGTATTTTTTTTTATTTGTGCGAATCACTACTTTTTTTTTTTTTTTTAACAAATGTTTAGTTTTTGGATTAAAAAAGATCTGTGAGATGCATGTACCAACTAAAACCTCCCCGTCACAAGCACGTGAAGTCAATAGTAGAAAATAACATTTTAATTACATGCCTCTTTTATCCAAAAACTTAACTTTTTCTAACAAAAAGCAGTGATACATATGCATGTTTTTAAAGTAATAGGACTAATAAAGTGCGCATCAAATAAAATTAAAGTGATATATATATATATATGCACATATCAAAAAATATAAAGATCAATTTACACAGTTTTTAAAGTAATAACACAAAAATATACATCAAATAAAGTTGAAGGGAGTATTTTTTGACTTTTCCCTAAAATTAAATAACATTCTAATTTTAAAATGACACATAAAATTAATCTGTTTTTTAAAAGATTTCTTAATAATAAGTCCCATTTTATAATAATAATAATAATAATAACAGCAACAAATAACAATAATGTCAACCAATTTTATGTATTTTTGTTTTCTTTGTTATACAGGAATGATGCTGAACTTGTTCAACAAATTGTCAAATTTACGTTAATGAGGTTGAATGATATGCACCGAGTTACATCAAAAGGACTTGTTGGAATTGGAAAACCAATTGCACATTTAGAATCATTGTTGCGCAATGAATCAAAAGATGTCTGTGTTATTGGAATCTGGGGCTTGGGCGGTGTTGGTAAGACAACCATTGCTGAAGAAGTGTACAACAGAATGTGTTCAGAATATGAAGGTTGTTGTTTTTTGGCCAACATAAGGGAAGAATCAAGTAGACATGGAATAATTTCTTTGAAGAAGAAACTTTTTTCTACACTACTAGATGAACAAGATCTAAGAATTGACATAACAAATGGATTGCCTGATTATGTTGGGAAAAGGCTTGGCCGAATGAAGGTTCTTATTGTTCTTGATGATGTTAATGATTCCGATCAACTAGATATTTTAATAGGAGCTCGTGATTGGTTTGGATCAGGTAGTAGAATCATTGTAACAACTAGAGATAAGCAAGTGCTTGCCAAAGAAGTTGATGATATATATGAGGTCGAGGCTTTAGACTATGACGAATCTCTTCAACTTTTCACTATGAATGCCTTTAAACAAAACCATAGATGTGACATGGAGGATTGTAAGTTGTCGAGGAGAGTGGCCTGTTATGCCAAAGGCATTCCATTGGTTCTTAAAGTTTTGGCTCACCTTCTTCGTGGAAAAGACAAGGATATATGGGAAAGTCAATTAGAGAAATTGAAAAGGATGCCTAGTAAAAAAGTTTATGATATAATGCGGCTGAGTTATGATGATCTTGATCGTGAAGAGCAGAATATATTTTTAGATATTGCTTGCTTTTTTCATGGATTGAATCTGAAGTTGGACTACATACGACTTTTATTGAAAGACGATCGTGATTACTCGGTGGCTGCAGGGATTGAAAGGCTGAAAGATAAAGCTCTCATAACTATTTCTGAACACAATATTGTATCTATGCATCACATTATTCAAGAAATGGCTTTGGAGATTGTTCGTGGGGACTCTATTGAATACCCAAAAACCAACAGCGATTATTGGATCCTAATGACATTCATCAAGTGTTGGAAACAAGAAGGTGAAATTATGTGAAATATATTTTTTCTTATGCTTGAATTATTTATGGCAAATGATGCTTTCAACGCTGTTTGAATCTTTTACTTTTTTGTTGACAGGGGGGTGAGACCATTAGAAGCATAGCCTTTAATCATTCAGCAATTAAGAACCTTCAGTTAAGCCCTCATGTATTTGCTAAGATGAGAAAACTACAATATTTGTACTTTCACAGCAAAGTATCCAAAGAAGACATGTATCATCCTCGAGATCAAGAGTCTTTTCCAAATAAAGGCTTGTATTTTCCTCAAGGACTTGAGTCTTTGCCTAATGAACTAAGATATCTTAGTTGGATGCATTACCCTCTTGAGTCCTTGCCAACCAATTTCTCTGCAGAAAAACTAGTTATATTGGATTTACCGTACAATCGAGTGGAAAAGCTTTGGGATGGAGTGCAGGTAGATAGTATATACTAGTATTATGCCTGGGATTTCACAGGTCTATTTTGATTTATTTGATATGTTTATTATTTTTATTTTTCAAACAAAATATATTTATTTTGTTTATTATGAAAATAAAATAAATTTGGCAACGAAAAATTCAATAGTTAGTTAAATATAATAGATAAATTTAATAGATGTCTCGTGTGGTATAGTTTTGTTTCAATTCAAATTCAAGGAAAAGAAAATATTTAGGAACCGCAAAGAGTTACGTAATCACTTTATGTTGATTGGCCTGCGTAGTCAAGAATTTCTGAACAAGATTATCCACTTTAATTAACTCGTTTTTGATTCCATAGTTTGTTGATGGTCTAATTGCTGCAGAATCTGGAAAATTTGAAGGTCGTTAAATTACGGAATTCCTTACGCCTAACCAGGCTGCCAGACCTTTCAAAGGCCAGAAATCTCGAAGTTCTGGATCTCCGTCAGTCTCAGAGTTTGGCTTGTGTGCATACATCTGTTTTTGGTCTCAAAAAGCTCGAGACATTGGATCTAGGAGGGTGCTTTTCCCTTAGGCAGCTTCGAAGCAACATCCATTTGAGCTCTCTCCGTTATCTCTCCTCTCTGGCTGTGTCAGACTAAAGGAATTTTCAGTTACCTCAGAGAATCTGGAAGTGTTGAACTTGGACCTCACAGGTATCAGAGGACTGCCCTTATCTATTGAACGCCAAAGCAAACTTGAAATTCTGCGTCTAGCATTATCTGATATTAGTTGCTTGCCTCAAACCATCAAGAATCTCACAAGGCTAAGGTACCTTGACATAAGATATTGCTGGCATCTCAGGACTCTACCAGAGCTTCCCCCGTCACTCGAAGGACTAGATGCCTCTGACTGCTCATCACTTGAGACTGTTCTGTTCCCTTCAACTGCTAAGCAGCAGCTTAATGAAAACAGGAAAAGCATTATGTTCTGGAACTGCTTGAAATTGGATCAATATTCTCTAGAGGCTATTGGATTGAATGCACAAATCAACATCATGAAACTAGCATACCAACATTTATCAGCATTAGCACAAGATTACTATAAAAATAACGATCCTCCTGCCACATATGTGTATCCGGGAAGTTCAGTTCCAAACTGGTTGGTGTATAGAGCAAGCCTTGATTATGTACATATTGACATCTCTGCTGCAGCTCCATATTCACCTCTGTTTGGCTTCATATTTTGTTTCATTATTCCACCAGTCCCATCAGACGGCTTTGCTTTGATGTTTAGCATTAGTGTTGGTGAACGTGAAGGTGACAGTATCAACGTGTACATGGATAGACCATATGAAAAAATTGAGTCAGATCATGTGTGTCTCATGTACAGCCAACGACTTACTCGCTTCCTAAATAGCAGAAGCACTGTCGAAAATCAACAAAGGCTTAAAATCACGGTTACAGCAGCATCACTAATGGGGAAATCGGAGCAAGTGCCAGTGACGTTAAAAGGGTTTGGGATCAGTCCAATACGCGCCTCGGAATATCACAATTTTGTTCAGCAAATGCAATTGGGTGAGACGAGTCCGAAATTCCAAATATCACATTTTCATCAGGCAACAAAGGCTGGCTCACTTGGCATGATTGAAAGTACTTCAGGTGAAAGTTTTTGCTTGAAAGATCAGAAAAAGTTGCTCGACTTCATCATTCGACGAATTAACTGCGATGATGGTTGTTGGAAATTTAATCATGTTTTCACCAAGTATTCACATATGCACATTGTTTATGAATAGGTGCGTTTTGTATTTTGGGTTAGTGTATCCTGTGTACTTATAAATAGTTTTGTGTAAGAATATTCAAGGTAGTCGATAACATCAAATCAAAGTGAGTTTTATTAGAGTATAAATGCTAAATCCTCTCTCTATCATCTCTTATTCAAACGGCATAAAAAAGTATGTATTTTGGTTTCCCAAGGCGCCATCCGTTAAAAAGCATGTAAATCAACATTTCAAGATTCTAAATACATAAAAAATGATTTTATAAAGAGTACACGCATAACCTAGTCCTTCAGAAAAATTACGTTGGACAATTTAATTTCTAAAGTAAAAAAAGAAAAAAGAACAAAAAATACTCCTATGGTATCTTAAAAGTTGAAATATAGGATAAATTATAGTTCCTATATATATAAAGTCTATCCATTAAATTTTAATGGAATGATAGACATAGCCCATTAACTAAATGATGTGGAAAATTATGCCACATTTGGAAACTGTAATGCAGACGTGTGGGGGGAGGGGATTCTCCAATGAACGGTGGTTCTGGGATGATTCTTCCTCTACTTGTGGTGGCCGGTGTGAATGAAAATTTTCTCCCAAATGATGTCCTTTCCCTATCCCTCGATCATTTATTGACAATTGACATGTGATAAATATGTATTTTATATTTGGTAAAACATATATTTTCAAATATGTTTTGATTCTTATTTTTTCACTAGTCAACATATAACTGGGGATAAAAGGAATATGACATTATTTGGGGATAAAAGATTTTTATCCAATTCATATGGGCAGGTAACTACAAAGGGACTCTAATGCTTAAGTAAATATGTATGTGATAGAAAGAGAATGAATAATTAGAAATGAATAGCTTGCCTAGAGAGAACTTTCCCTCTTTTATTTATACCCCTTGAATACGTCCAAAGTCAGAGATTCTAGGGCTAAGCTAGAATGTACGATGTAAGAAATACCCATTAGAGGTGTCCTTTTATAATCCTAACATGTCCTGCGTTGATCATGTGCTCATCATGCGCTTATCCTGACCTTGTGGGTCCTTTCATCTTCTATGAGGGGGTCCTAGATAGAACCTAGGACTGTTGTTCTTCATCCCCGTATGTCACCGAGATACTGTAACACCCTAATAATTAACCCAATACGCTTAGGTCGTATCTAATTAATTACTAGACTTTACTCTTTGTTTCATTATTTAACCATACTTTGAAAATACTTAATGAAATTACGAGCCATTTTTTTAAACATGATTGCAAAAGCCTGCGTAGCGTGAACGATAATCGAGATAAAGCGAAAACCAACGGGCATATCATGAAAAACACATCATATTAGCTCCATCATATGACATCCATAATTACATAACACATAGATATTTTGTCTGCCAACAGATTTAGGCTAGGTCTAGTCAATCAAACAAAACATAAATAGTATATGGATGGAAAAATATCCATAAACGGCACCTACTAATAACACTTCAGAGATAGGAATAGATATCCAAGCTCACGCGCAAAGTTTAGCGATACGTTCCTCAAGGATAATAAGCTGGTTCACCATATCAAGTACATCTATTAGGTGAGAGCATCAACGAATCACGAACATCACCTTTACTTTTTGAAGACGAGATGGAAAGAAAAGAAAAAGGGAGTGAGAAACTTATAAAGAGTCTCAGGAGGGTACTCACCTCATATGCATTGTGTCATCATCATCGTCCTTAGGAACCTCGGGTTATTATGAAATAGTGAGCATGCTAAGATTTATTTATTAAGTTCGAAAATATACTTTCCAGAGGTTCGTCGATTTTAATCATGCGTCTTATAATGCATCATAAACTTAGCATGTCATGTTTATAATGAACTTTTCCTTTTATATATAATAACATAGTTATGCATAAAACCACATCATATTCCTCATCATCATTTCATAATACTATGCATAGCAGAACATCATATTTCTCATCATCATATCATAAATATTATGCATAGCAAAACATCATATTCACATAAAGCATTTACTTAGTTTCTTAGGTGACTTAAAGTTACTTTCATCATCATTTTCCTGGGCCACCCTATACTCCACCCTTTTGGAAGTAATCTAGGTTATGAGCTCATACCTTACTAGTTGTCACTAGCATATACTTATCCATTTTGATAAGTTAAAATCCCGACTCTACCCTTTTGAGAGAACGGGCTAGGGAGCAAGAATCACCTTTTCACCACCTATAGTCTGATGGGTCCAAAGGATCATTTTCTTATATAACTTTAAGTCACCATTAAGTCTTTGCATGTTATATCATAATACAATTCTCAATTCATAATCATTCATAACATTTTCTCGTTTATAGTCTTACTGGAATAATATATATATCAACTTAATCATGCATCTGGAGATTCCCAGGAAAGAGAGGTGGGTCACAAATGGACACGCTTAAATACCAAGTCTTTCCCTCAGAACCTTTCCAAATTACACTTTTACAGTAATATACTTTCTTCCAGCAATAAGGGTAAATTTTTAAATAATAAAGAATATTTCATTATTTCATGCATAAGCATTCTCATTGTTTGCAACAGCAACTATAACATGTAAGTCTAGAAATCATTCAATGACGTCAAATACTTAATAAGTATCAAATCACTACATAGACTTATCATTTAAAACATCAAAGAGGCATCATCATAAATCCTTATCGAAAAGCTATCTTAAACAATCGAAACTCTAGAATCGGCAACCTTAATTATTGAACTAATTAATTATGTATCTAAAGGGTTTATTACCATCAATTATAAGTCCTAAGAACGTTATTAGACTATATGGGGCAGCATACACGTAAATTTTCTTAAAGTTTTACGGTGTGCTAGAAGTTTCATTTTTAACCCTTTCTCGTTACGGCTTTCCCTATGATGCTAAAATTAATTACTAAACCAATTATGAATCATTCTCCCTTATCTAAACATGATAAAATTTGGTTCTTAAGGCCACTAAAGGATCTGAAGGATGCATAAATTTCATTCTCTAAAGTTCTAGAAATCTTATTTTTAAGGTTTTCTAGGAAGCTAGTTTTATCTCTAACATGCATAGAATCATTCCTTTAGCAATAAACCATAATTATCACAACTTTAAACATATTAAACCATCATCATACAGTAGTACTAAACTCAGATTAGTAGCTGAATCATGAACCTCACATAATTTCTTAAAATCATATTTATAAGTACAAGATACTAGTATCCCGTAAATTTTTGCAAGGCCTTAAGACTTCTTTTAAAAACTAATTCTTTTTGTTACTCTTGAAAGAAATTTTAGAACTAAATCAGTAGCTTATTTAAAATCACTTTAGACCTATCTTAATCATGAGGTTGATTTATACATTGAAAGAATTTTTACGATTAAAATTTTCACTTAAGATAAAAGGAGCAAGTCTTGAGCTTTAGAGATTTAGGTGATAACTAGAATCATAAACATGCTATGCAACCTCATTTTAATCTTGTCTTTATAAGGTGATAACTTGGAATTATAAACATGATATGCAAGAAACTGAAGGCGTAGTTGCATTGGACCAGTGGAGGGAAGAGAATCTTAGAAAGGAGCGCGTAGTCCGCATTAAGGAGAAGAGAATTCTTATTACATCTTATTAAGCTCCAAACTCAAGACTTCTTAAAGAATGAATTCTTTGACTCCAATAATCTTAAGGAAATTGAAAGTGAGCTTTAGAGTTCTTATTACCATGGTTCCAACTTTGTTTGTAATACTTGGGCAAGTCTTTGAGCTCTAGGATCTTTAAGTGATGACATAAAATAAACATGCCATGCATTGATTCTTTTAGCCATTATAAAATAAAGTGAGAGCATAAAATAAATATGAGATGCATCCTCTTTATTATCTTTGAAGATTAAGTGACAACTTGAAATATAAACATGAAATGCAAGCTTGGAAATTTAAACATGAGAATGCAAGTTCATTTATTCATTCTTGAGAATTTAGTGATGACATAGAAAGTAAACATGGTTATGCAAGGCATAAACTTAAACATGGATGCAAGTTCATTTTATTTCTTTACTAGAGCTCCTCCAAGACTTTAGAGAAATATAAATTCAACCCAATATATCTTAGCAAGACAAAGTGAAAAATACATCTTTCAAGTTCTAAACTCAAGATCTTTATTTTTACATCATAAAAACATCATTCTTTAAAGTTTTGCATCAAGTGGAATTTTCAAGCTTTAGAGGCCTAACTTGTGATGGATTTACAACCAACACTCAAGGTCCTCATCATCAAGCTATCATCATATTCCCATATAGGCCTTATGGCCAAAATATTAAAGGAAAAGAAAGAAGAAAATCGAATGAAAAAGCTAGAGAAAGTCCATGAAATCATCATTTTGAACCAAGAACAACACTTAGCAAAGCATAGAAATAAGCTTAAAGACAACTCCCTACCTAATGTGGTTTGAAGGAAAGGAAGAGAACTTGGTTTCTTGGAGTGAAATGAAAGAAAATCTCTTTGAGAAATTGAAGAAGAATTTCAGCCAAGGGGGAGGAGGAAAGAAAGTTTTTGTGCTTTGTAAAAACTAGAAATTGTGCAATTATGAGCAAGGCTTCTAAGACTCCTTAAGCATGCCTATTTATAGAGATTTTAAGCTCATGAATGGACAAGAAAAGGAGGAAAGTCTGACCAAATTTGAGGAGGAAATAAGAAAGAAAAATCATCTTGTTTGGTGGCTTAAAACATGGAATCATGAAACATGATCCCTTGTTTTCATACCTTGAGTTTTGTGCCAAGTTTGACAAAATTTCTGATGCATATTAGGCCATATAATTTCGTGCATTATAGCCCAAGGAGGATAAAATATGTGTGTTCCATGTATTATGTAGGTGTAGGTAGGTATCTTTGCAAATTAGAGAATTTACAATTAAGAGGTGAATTAGTAAGCAATTTGAGTGTTTTTAAGCAATTTTAAGTTCTAATCAATCTAAATAAATAATTTTGACTCTAGATTAATAATTAGAATCTAATAACCTTTAATTTGAGCCTAATATTGCTTAGGTTTCGCTATACGAATCAAAAGTCTCGAAATTCAAAACTCATAAAGAGAGGGACAAAATGGTAATTTTACTTAAAAATTGCCCGAACCACCGAGCTTAACTAATGGTTAATCATAGCTTAAAAACATGTTTTAAAAATTTTAGTGAGGTTCGGCTAGCGGCATGCAAATCGAGTTAAAAGGTGGCGGGGTGTTTTGGTCATTTCACGCGTCGGAGCTCAAAATTAGGATTTTTCTCCTCTATTAACACACATAACACAAACAATCCCTTATTATCATCAAAACATCCCCTTGAGGATAGGTGGGGCCCACGATCCTCATTTTTTGAGTAAAATAACCTCAGGGCATTTTGGTCATTTTACACGTACAGAAATCGAGGTTTGCAACTCTCGCACGAATTGCTCCTAACCTTTCTTCTAATGTTATATTCCTTTATTGAGGATTGTTCGGTCTCAAATTTTATGTAAGAATTACCTAGAGTAATTCGGTAATTCTAACGATAGTAAAAATCGGGGCATTACAAGTACTCCTTAGTTGGGTGTTCTGGGCAACCTCAGGGAAGCCATCTTGCGACCCCAATGACCAGTCGTGAGGGGTCCTCAGTTGGGATGGGCAAGCCAGGGATGTTCGAACTGCTATGTGACATATGAGATTCTGAGGCATTGGATCGTAATAGTTGCCCTGCTCATTGTTGGATATTCCCATTGGCAGTTGAGTTCTTTGTGTCCCTATATCTAAGTGGATTCCAAGTTTTTCGAAGGTTGTGTTTTCTATTCAAATTTCATGGTGGTCATGTTGTGCCTTTCTAAGTGATGTTCTACTCTTTCTTCAAGGCAAAATTGTGCTCGTCTTAGGGACATTGCGCTTTCTTCGGGATGATCTTCTTCCCATAATGCTTGGCTTTCCTTGTCGTTTGGGTTCTGTGACTCATCGCTTGATGTGAGGTTTCCTTCTCTAATGGCAACGTAACACGTGGAGTTAGGTGAATTTTTCGAGGCATTATGAGGTTGACAATAGCGTTTCCTTCGTGCGGTTTTGCCCTTAAGTCCCTTTATGAAAGCTCTTCCCCCTCCCATTTCCTACTTTCGCTATCCCATTCTCTGCATAAAAAATCTTTGACATTTCCGCTTTTGTCACTTTCTTTGCTATGCATTGCATGCTCGCCGCTCGCCATCACTCCTCACCATCCCTTGCTTCACTACTTACTATCTCTTTTACCGTTCCAGGAAGTATCATGTTTTCTCTTTTACATTTTTATCCCGTGTAGGGTTTAGTGGTTTCTTCTCCTCCTCTTCTATTTCGTGGGCCAGAGGGGTTCTTTCTGAAGGTGCCTTTACCACTAAATGCAACGGTCCAAGGGGCATCGCTGCCGAACCACCGTAGGCTAGTTTAATTTTCCCACTTAGCTTTTCAAGTTCCTGTTCCTCGACTTAGGCATTTCATGGTAGTTGCCTTTATAGGAAAAAATGGAAGGCAAATTTGTGGTCTCGGATTCCCTGGATAACAACTTGGTAGAGCATTTCTCGAGAGTTCACTGAGACTTCTTGTAAGATGAATGAAAGGGTGCTCGAACGCTATTGGAGTTCCCCTTATTCTGGATGTGAGTTGTCCAAGACATGAGTAGAGGTGCCGACTTATGAGGATTGGATATTCCATGGTTCGAGAGAGGTGGAAGAGGATTTACTCTGGATATTTGATATTGTGACATCTCGTTTGAAGGTTTCCCTTCCTTTTTCCGACTTTTAAGTTAGGTTTCTTAACTTGATGAAAGCGGTACTATCCCATTTTCAACCGAACTATTGTGCCTTGATTTGTGGATTCCAAATGATCTACTAGTTCTTGGATATACCGCTTTTCGTCCATGTCTTCTTATTCCTCTTCATGTTGATGACTTCTCAAGGGAAGGATAAGAAACCAGCCTTACGAGGAGTCTTACCATAACTTTAAACAAAGATAGTACAAGATAAAAGGGGTCCTCGGTTCGGTCCCATTCTTCCTGTCCTACGAGGGTGGTCTAAAATTCCCCGCTATTGGCAACATTCCTATTCTTCTTTGAGCTACAAGGCTTACAACTCGACTTCAAAGGAATTTGCCATTGTTAAATTTTTTGTTTCCACTTGGGGAAGCATCTCGACCATGTTTGTCTAAATTATTTGATAGACATGTCTCCTGGGGACACAAAGTTGTATATTGTTCGATATTTCTTTTTTTTTTATACATGTTTCTTTTTACTGTCCTTTATTGCACTTGTCTCTTTTTCCTGATTTTGTGCATTTTGTTTTGCAGATATGACTTCCAAGAAGAATCTAACTCTTCTTCGCTCCCTTAACAGGCCTGTCGCCTCTCCTTATGTCCTGGTTATCTACAAGAAGCCAAGCTCCAAAGTAAAGTTCTTGGCCTTCTCCTCTTCAACAGCTGAGGGAAAAAGAAGAGAAAATGCTAGAGGAGCCTTGCTTTTCGACTCCCCTTTCGACCAACTTGAGGCTCCCATAGAGCTCGAGGTGCTTTTCTTCCTGCTTATGGGGTGGCTTCCCTACCTTATCCCTCTTTGCACCCAATTTTTGGTTCAAGGAATTCATGGCGGGAATTTGCAATGTCGTCTCCTCCATGTCAGATAGAAGGATCTGTTCGGTATCTCTCCTTCCTTCAGGAGGATTTGGTGAAGGTGGCCGGCTTCCTTCACTATTATGAGGAAGCCTTGTCCAAGGTTCTCATCCTTAGGAATCAATTTGATTCTTTGGATATCGAGGAGATTGGCTTCTAAGAGATGGTGCTAAACATGGAGAAGGAGGTTTCTGTCCTTAGGGGGAAGGTGAAGGCTTTTGAGGAGAAAGAGAAAGGTTGGGACAAGGATGTCTTCAACCTCCAAGGAAAGCTAAAGGATCTTCAAGAGGAAAAGAGAAGGTTAATGGCTTGCTAGCCGAGTCCGAGGCTGAAGGGACCAAGTTGATCAAGGCCTAGTCTAATAGTTCCTCATGAGAACTTGATGGCTTAAGTTTAGGTAATTTTCGGTCTTGACGTGGATTTGTCTAAGGTTCCACCATGTGGTTGATGGGCGGATTGGGGACATTCCTGAGGATAAGGAGTAAGACCTTTTAATTTTTCTTTCTAGCATGAAGTATTGCCCAAAAAAATTTTGATAAACCACTTTTTAAAAACATGATTCTGACCAATTCTTATAAACTTCTATTCTTTCTTTCTCCAACCCCATTTTGTTAAGAAGTTTTAGGAGAAGAGAATTCATGAGAAATGCCATGGTTTGCATCTAAGTTTTCAAAAGAATGGTTTTCAAATTCTCCTCCACAATCTAATCTAATGGAAGTAATTTGAATACCTTTCTCATTCTTAACTTCTTTTACAAAAACTTTGATTTTTTCAAAAACCACATCCTTGTAAGCTATGAACATACCCATGTGAATCTAGTGCAATCATTTACGATGACCAAGCCATATTTCTTTCCAGCAAGATTTGTAGTCTTAGTTGGTCCAAATAGATCCATATGTAAAAGCTCAATTGGTCTTATGGTTGAAACCACATTTTTACTATGGAAAGAAGTCTTAGTTTGCTTGTCTTTCTCATAGAAATCAAAAGTTGAATCCTTATCATAACTGTCTTAGGCAGGCCTTTAATAAGCTTATTCTAATACATTTAGAAATCAATTTCATGTGAACATGTCCTAATTTCTTATGCCATAGGCACTTAGGATGATAAGCATTTTACATCTTGATTTACGAAGTCATCTAAGAATAACACATAAGCGTTATCATACCTTTTACTAGAAAGAATTACTTGTCCAAAACTGGAATTAACACATGATAGCCATTGGCTTCAAATCATAGATGAAAGCCTTGGTCACAAAATTGACTAATGCTTAGAAGACTGAGCCAAGCCATCAACTAAAAGAACATAAGAGATTTGGCGAGAATCATCCTTACCAAAATTTCCAATCCTAATAACTTTTGCTTACTTCCGTCAACAAATTTTACTGAGCTTGACTTCTTTGGTTTTAGCTTTCTGAACCACTTTTGCATCCCTAACATGGGCCTAGAGGCCACTATCCATATACCACTTGTCATCTGTAACACCTTCCTAACTCATCTGTTACTGAGTCTAAAACAATAATTAGAAGTGTGTCACTTTTATTTTCTAACTTATACTAGTCGTAAAGCATGAAAATAAAATGAAATAAACCTAGCGTCTACGGTTTAAAGCAATAATGCGGCTATCAATAGCTCATACATACATACATACATACATACATACATATATATATATATATATATATATATATATATATATATATATATATATATATATATATATATATATAAAGTGGAACATCAGTAGCTATAGTCTAACAAGTTAACAAATATGTACAATCATCTCAAATATCTTCCAAATTCTCTAAAGAAAACTGTTTGTTCATTGGATGATAACATCGCGTTCATGTTGAAATACTGAATTCAATAGAGGAATCAAAATCAAACGAAGATGAGTTAGTACGTCCTTCGTAGGGTGGTAGCAACGAAAGCGGAGTGCAATAAAAAATGGGTCTATTAGGAGTGGAGGTGCACCATCGTATGAAAACTCGAGATCATAAAAGGCACTAAAATCATACTAGGCAAATAAGTGACTATATTGTAACACTTTTCCTACTATAGCTAGTCAACGAAGATTCATAGGGTGTCATCTGCAAAATCTGAGGATAACACAAAGTACATGTGACATAGGGATTAGAATATTATAAAATTCTCGTAAGATACTCCCTCATGCATAAACATATCATCAAAATTCATTTTCAACTATTGTAGTTTATGATTTAGTCACTTAATTCACATATATCATTATATTCAAACTCAAAACAAATTATCATAAGCAAATAATTCATAATAATATAAGTATGCATATGATAAATGCAATGACTTTCTTCATTTCTTTTAATTCATTTCATTTACTTTCTTTTACTTTGATCTCATTTTCAACTTCACGTGCCCTTGACATAATTGGTCTTGCCTACTCCAAGGTAATAAACTACTCATTAAGACTGAGCTTATTCTCATATGTGATTATCAAATTTACTATCTCCAACTCTCACATAGTATTATTTCTAATCAGGTTTACTTTTTCTAACTCAATATCGAAGGGGATCTCATAAATGGTCAGGTTCACTCTCCCTAATGATTAATCTTTATAAGTGGCCAGGTTCATCCTCCCTAGCGATTTAATTTTTAAAAGTGGCTACGTTTATTCTCCTTGGCGATTTAATCTTTATAAGTGGTCAAGTATACATTTTGATGATTTAGTCTGTCATTTATTCTAAAATATTTTGACATCTTAAGCTTCATATTCCATGTCATATGCACAAGCATGATGATCATATATGCACAGTATCATCACCTAAATAACATAGTGTATAAGACACAAAATCATCAACATATTCCTCATAATCATAATTTAGCTCATCAGCACTTGTCAGGGTTTTAGTATTATAGAAAATTCTGGTTAATTAATCAAACATCACTAAAATAGGGTGAGATAATTCACAGAGATACTTCAACATATCTATGTTAATCTACAAAAAATTTGACTCAAAAAGGAATTTCTAGCTATGTTAAAAAAATTATACAAAATCAATGGTTAAACTACCCGCCTAAGAAATTAGTCAAAATCCATAACTTTTAAAATTAAAAATCTCTTAAAAATTTCAGGGGTATATTTCAAGATGTCCATAAAAATATATAAAAAATTTCAACTCAAAATTCTATCATTTGATAGGATAACAATAATATACAAATTCAATTGTCAGATGTAACACCCTAACTCTTAACCTAATACGCTTAAGTCGCATTTCGGTTATTTATTAGTTGTTATGCCTTGGTCTCAGATCTTTGACCTTCTTTTAAATATGAGTAATAAAAATATGACTAAATTTTTCTTTTTAAAACTTAAAACTAAAATGCGAGCCACGCATGTGCGTAGATACCGGCTATTATACGTAAAATATAACAACCAGGTATACGTCATCATAACAATCATGAATAAACCATAGAATAATCACAACATAAATTATAGTAGTATATTATAATCATAACATGACAACAATGTCCTTATAAATATAAGGACACCTAGGGTATCAATTACACTAAACAACTTTAACTAACACAAAACAAAATGTTAACAAGGCTAGACTAGTCTTCATGCTTCCGTTGCGCCCTCTGATCTAACTAGACGACATGGTTCCTACGCCGCGCCTCAAGGAAGATCATGAACATCCGCATCAATCCCGTATGGAGACGACACGGAGGAAAACAAAAGGGGTGAGAATACTTATTCAAGATTCTCAGAGGGCTCCCGACTTAACACAAGTGTCATCGTCGTCGCCCGGCCACTTCGGGTTTCGTTATAAAGAGGTGTTCATGCATAGGTCAAGTTTTAATTTCTCAATTCCATTATCCGAAGTGGGTTTCTTTTAGCATGAGTCTTGATGGTATGAATACAGCAGATATTTTATGTATGCATGGCAATGCTTAAGCATGACAATCACGTACATCAACATGTATCACTTAATCATAAGCACCAAAAGAACATTCATGAAACATATGCATGCGTCTTTTACTTTATCACTTATGAACTCTTCGAGTTCCTTTCTTAACTTTTTCCACTTTTCCACTTTTTCACCCTCATCGTAGCCACCAAAATCCATCCAACATGTCGTCTTAGCGATTTTCACATAGCCACCAAAACTCCAAATACACTCATCGCCTAGGAATGAGCTCATCCTAACTAGCTGTCGCTAGATTTATACGGGGAAAAATAGAAGGGGAATCACATCTCTTTCTTGGATCACCCGTACAACCCTTACACTGGGAAGTCATAATGGGATCATTTCCTCATTAACATATTTCTTTTCTTGGATCACCCCGTACAACCCTTAACTTGGGAAGTCATAATGGGATCATTTCCACTTTATCATAACTTGTATGGATGCAACATGAGCAAATAACCATAGAATATCATATAACATATCCTCTATTTCATGTCTCATATTCTCATGCATTTAAACATAGCGTACCACATCATCATACCAACATGCCACACATCCATACATTCTCATACTCATGGCATTTAGAACATGCACATACATAAAAACAATACTCACTTGATCTCATTCTCACATCACACCTCCTTATCTTAAGATATCTTATGCTTTAGCCCTTACGGGTCTTAAACTTGTGTTCTAATTATCCTAGCACTCATTATAAATCTTTATAACACCCAAGGGATCATTACTTACAATTCTCACTAAGATTTATGTTCACTAATATATTCAAACAGCATTGCATCACTTAGGCAGAAAATGATCATACGCTTACGGGGTCCTAGAATCTCCGTTTTGACCCTTTCTAAGTTCCGTCTTCGTCTAAGCCTCTATAATCAACTCCTAAACCAAATATGAGGGATTCCTACACATATACACTAATTATAAACCATTTTCCTTAAGTTCAATTATGCTGGTCCAGAATTTACAATTCTTGAATCTAAGTGTTCTAGAATTCTCATTTTAAATCCTTTCTAGTTACTTGTTCCTTACTAACTTCCCTAAATCATTCCTTGCTTTACTCAAACATAATTTTACACATTTCAACACCATAAAACAGAATTTATGCAGTGGCCAAACACCAAGGGCAGAACCGAAATACAAAGCTCATGTAATCACATAATTTCATGATTTAAAAGCATGTAAGTTGCTAGTTTCTCTTGGAATCATTTTAGTAACTCAAAACTCATTTAGAAACCAAATAATCTCATTAAAATCACTTAAATATGTGCTAGGTCAGTAGCTAATTTATTTAGCTCAAGGAATAGATTTAAAACACAAAACTTTGTTTATAATATTCTTTAAAAACACCTAAGCTTAGAAAAATTCTAAGACTTAGACTATAGGCACTTATGATTAAATGAACTCATCTCAAGTCCATCATCATCATCACAAGGCCGAAATGGCATCCTTGAAATGCCTTCATTTTCTAAAACTTTATGCAAGATACTTGGGCAAGTCTTTGAGCTCTAGGATATTTAGGTGATGGTATAAACTTAAACATGATATGCACTTGTTTTACTCTTCATTAGAAAATAAAGTGAGAGCATAAAATAAATATGAGATGTAACTTCATTATTATCTTTAAGGATTAAGTGATGACTTGAAATATAGACATGAGATGCAAGCTTGGAAATTTAAACATGATAATGTAAGTTCATTTAATTAATTCTTGAGAGTTTAGTGATGGAATCAAAGTAAACATGCTATGCAAGGCATAAATATAAACATGTATGCAATCTCATTTTATCTTAGTTAGAGCTCTTACAAGACTTTAAAGGAACATCATAACCTCAACCCAAATATGTATCTTAACAAACATAAAGTGAGCTTTAGAGTTCTTAACACCAAGTCTTCAAAGAAGCCTTTGGTTTGAACTTCATCATCAAGCTCAAGAAAATGAACACAAAGCTCAACACTTTATCTAAACAAGCATACTATAACTAAGTCATATTCTCTATTTTATTGCTCATGGGCTTCAATCTAGAGTAAAACTCTTAGAATGACCGACCAACTTTAAGGTTGGCAAGGGTAAGCTTAGAGCTCTTTGAAAACATAGGATTACTTTTCTTTAACAAAACTTTTGTGATCTACTTAATAATTTTAGCAAACTTTGTTCAAACAAAGGAAAAGGAAACCGAAATCGTTAGAGGAAAAGGAAGAGAAACCAAAACCATTCAAGAGCAAAAGGAAAAAGGAACCGAAAATATAAACATGAATAAGAAAGAAACACAAGCATGTATGGTCCAAGACTAAGTTGTTTCAAGATTTAGAGGTTTCTCACATGACAACAACAAGCCATTATCTTGAAACCTCATCATCAAGCCAAAGTTTTTCCCATGAAAAGGCCTTATGGCCGAAATGAATAAGGAAGAGGAAAAGAGTTTTGAACCAAGAGAAAACTAGAACTTTTCTTGAAGAAAACAAGTAAAAACTTGAAACAAAACCCCTACCTAAAGAAGTTTTGAAAGAAATGAAAGAAAGCTTGGATCCTTGATGAAATGAGAAGACAAAATCTTCTCTTGGATGGCAATAAGGATTCGGCCAGGGGAGAACACAAGGAAGATGGATTTTCCTTGAAAAAGTAAGCTTGGAAATGGCAAGGTTTGGTGTTTGAGAGGTGGTTTGAGGTGGGGAATGGTGGTTCAAGGTTGTTTGTGGTGGTGGAAAGGTTTCTTTGATAGTGGAGGAAGAAGAACAAGATGAAGAGAAATTGAGAGAAAAAGAGAGAAAATGCAAGAAAGCTAAACTTGACAAATGATCTAAAGTGTAACCAAGTTCTCTAAGGCTTGGTATTTATAGAAAAATGAAACTTTGTGGCTGATTTAGGAAGGAAAGGCTGACGGTTTTCAAGGCCAAGGGAGGGGAAAATATCTCTTGATTGGTATGGTTGTGAGTATGGGCAAGGCATGGTGAGGTATGGCTTCAAGTATGGTCCAAAGCATGGCTCAAGGCATGGTCTTTGGAGTGAAACAAAATCAACATGTGACATAAACCAAGTGTAATACCCTAGATTTTCAAAAAAAATATATATATATATATAAATAGAAGGTCAGAATTTTTTTTCAAACAAAGAAAGGTGCTGGTCACCTTTACCTAGTTTTGGTCCTGAATTTCACTAAGTCTGGACCCTACATGCCCTTGGAGGGCTATATATTAGAGCTATTCTCTTGGGAGCAAAAGTCCAAGTAATTATTCCTTAGAGGAAAATGAGTTGAAGAGTGATTTTTAACGAATTTTATGAAACCCTTAGTATTCCGTTTTTAGCTTACAAGTTTGCGAAGTTGTAAGATTTTGAATTTGAACTAAAACCCAAAAGTTAGATTTTGATTGGTTAGGATTTTGATTTTTCTAATATGTTATTTGAATTCAAATGGGGGTATTTCCCTATTTACATTTATGTTTTAAAGTTATAAGTGAGTGGTGGGTAGTGTCCAATACATACCGATATTAGAGTATCTTGAGCTTTGGAGACCACCAGGCGGTCATATGACCGCCCAGGCGGTTGAGAGAAGTGAAGTCGTCTTGGAGCTTCTAGAAACCTCCGCGGTCGTAGGATCGCCCAACGTAAAGAGAGAGCAAAGTCGGTGTCTAAAGCTTCTGGAGCTGCCTAGGCGGTCAACAGAGAGCATAGTCATTTCTTGAAGGTTTAGAAGCTTCTGAGCCAACACCAGAGAGCATAAAAACCCCATTTTGGGGTCCAAACACTCAAAAATGATTCTCTTCTCCTTCACACAAAAATCTTAGTTCCTAACCCATTTTCACCCTCCAAACTCCATTTCTTCCATTTCTTCAAGTTTAATTAAAATCTCATCCCTAAAGCTTAAAGGTACGTTGTTCTCTTAGTTCTGCTTCATTTTGTTCAAGTTCTTTGGAGTTATGGGTGGTTCCCATGCTTCTCAAGGGAGAGAAGCTTTCCACCTTGTTAGAAAGGGTTCTTGTGGTTTTAGAGGTTAACCTAGAGTTCTTGCTTCCATGACAGATAGAGGTATCATTTTCATTTCCCAGGATCTGTTAGTGTGGCTTCCTTTTACCCCTTCAGGTGAGTGGGTTCACACCTATGACTTCTATGTTACGCATTAGAGTTATTTTCATGAAAACTATGATTTCCTTGATTTAGAGAATTCCTACAAGGATTTGGGAATTATTGTTGGTTGGTATGTTTTGCACTATTGGTTTTAGAGCATGAACTTGTATTTTGATAACAACTCATGGGACCATGGTTGTTAAACTGATTCTATGTAGAATTGATTATATGTGTAACTATTAGAGGATTTTATGATTATTTTCCTTGGATTCTAGAACTGGTTTATGTTTATGCTATGGTTTTATACCTAGATACAAGGTTTAGAGAAAAGAACTGAGATGATGGTTTAGACTCTATGATTTAGAATATGATATTGAGTTTTCCTAGTTTATGGTTGGAACTATGTTTAACAAGTTAATAGTTTAAATTTAAAGAGTTTTGATGATCTGAATGATGTTTTTGTTAATCAATAAAAGAGTTTTAGAGCGTGAGTTTCCACGAGATTCAAAACAGTTGGCGGCTACATACTCTAGAGGTTTGGAATCTCAATGTCCACAAAGGATGATTCCTTGGACATGGTTCCACGCCACAGTTATGCTAAGGTCAGACGTTAGAATCGAATGGATTCAAGATTTCAGAATATAACAAGTTTATTGTTAATAAGAAATGATATAAAGATTCAAACATAAAAGGATTTTAGAGCATGAATCTTCGCGTGACTACAAGAGCGTTGGTGGATACATATTCTGTGAACTTGGAATTACCAAGTGTGATTTCATAGTCACAGGTTATGCTAAGGTCAAACTATTCAGAGTTAGAGAGATTCAAAGCTCTCAGTAAGTTATGAGCCCACGAGGGGTAATCTATTCAGAGAAATTATAAGCCCACGAGGGGCAATCCATTTAAGAAATACAAGCCCACGAGGGGCAACATATTCAGAATTACAAGCCCACGAAGAGGCAACATATTCGAGAATTATGAGCTCACAAGGGGCCTGGTTCACGAGGAACCATTGAGATCGGTCCACGAGGGACGTGGTTCACGAGGAACCATTAAGATCTCAATTAGGGGCTCTTGTTAACGAGGAACAGCACCCACGTTCTATTATTGTTTATTGTTATGATATTCCAGACTAGACATTACTATTACTCTAGGAGCTGCTACCTTATGAGATTAGTTAATACCATGTATAATAGTAAATGAAATGACTTTTGAATTAATAAAGTAGTCATTAGAAAGTATGAAAGAGTTTATGGTTTTAAGCTTATATGATTTCAAAATAAAAGTGAATTAAAGAAATTGCTCTTAACGATTTCATGAAAGGATGATTTGAAAATATATATAGAGATATGTAATTGCATAAGATTTTCAAGTACTTTCAATATTATTATGATTTATTTTATCTATTATTTTTGATGTCCCATGAAGGGGGTTTCAAGTGAGAATTCACTCATGAGTTTTGGTATCAAAATTCACCCCTCTCATTTCTCTCATTTTAGAATAAGAACAAGACAGTAAATTCTACAGGAGTACAATTCCAATTGGCAAGTTTCACCAAGTGAAGCATTTTGATTATGTCTAGAGTGCTCTAGTGGGCGGGGTTCCAAACCTAGGGTATAGGTTGTTGCATTCAGCATATCATGATAGAACTTTAAAATGTATTTCAATGTTATTTCAATGATATGAATGATTTTGTATGAAAGGATATTATGAGGTTTTACACATGATTATTTGGATTTTAGGAAATAAATGATTGACCTAGAGAAAGTGACATTATGTTTTAAATAGACTTTATGACAGAGCATGAGTTTTCAAACACGATTATTTTGATTCAAGAGAAAAGTGATTTGCATGCAGAAAAGTCAAGTTTTCTATGTTTCATGGATTTCGAAAACGAGCATGCATATAGAGGTAGTCAACGGGTCTCAGGCTGACGTGAGAATGGGATTTCTCACGTGTTCACGTGCCCAGGTTGGGTCGTGACACCAAGGGTATGCATTTCGGCCATATTTACAGCCAAAGGGGGAGGAGAAGTTGGTCATGTAATTGTGGTTTAGTGATATGTTTAGGTGTTTCTTTGATTAAGGTTTTGGTTAGGAGTTTGTAAGAAAGTGTTTAGGTGAGGTAATTGACTAATTAAGGTTGTCAAGACTTGATTAGGAGAGTGATCTTGCTAGATTAACAATTTAAAATAATTCTTTTGGTCAAATGAGGTATGGGCACAATTCCTTAATTTAAGGAATTGGAGAGAGAAATACTATTCAAGATTCTATGACTAGGAATCTTGAATCAAAGAATATAATTAGAGTTTAACTAAGCAATCTTAGGTTCTAATTAACCTTAATAAATTATTTTGACTCTAGATTAATTATCGAAATAAATTAATCTTCGATTAGAGCCTAATATTGCTTAGGTTTGCTTAATTACGTCATTAGGCTCACTTACATGTTCTTAGGGGCAAAATGGTAATTCGCACTAAAACTGCTGGGACTACCGGGCTTAACCTATTGTTAAACTTCACTTAAAAATATCATTTAAAACCTTTTGATAACGTCCTAACTTGCACGTGAATCGGTGACAAACAATCAGGGGCATTTTGATAATTTCACACGTCAAAACTCAAAAATGAGATTCTTCCTCTATTACCACACATAACACATATAATCCCCTATCAACATTGAGTTGACCCATTCGAGCACTGGGGTCAGCCTCCAAATTTGGGTAAAAATGATCTCATGGGCATTTTGGTCATTTGTACTCAAAAAAATGAGGGCGTTACATAGAAATAGGTCATCCAAATATAATGGGGTTCAATCAATGTTTTAGAATTTTTAAAAATAGTAGATGTTCACCAATGAACCTAGAGAAATTCACAAAGGTAGTTCCATATGTTAGAGTTTGAAGTTTTTTTATCATGGAGGGTTGTGTTTTCGTTTAGGCTGAAAATTAGGAAAAAGATATAAGGGTGGTGGTTGTTTCAATCTTATCTCAAGTTAGGTTGTAATATTTATCTAGTTTCAAGCTTTTATTTCTTTCTTTTTGAAAAAGAAAAATGAATAGATAGGATTGATTTGTTGGTTAGAATAAATCTTGGCTATCCACTTGACTCAAGATAAGTAGCTTACTTAAACTTGATGATCAAGTAGCTTTTAAGTGTTAAAATCAGAAATTTCACTGAACGAGAAAACATCGTACTTGGGATATCAAAATATTATTTGAACTGTATCCCACCTAATACTCTATCTTAGCCTATCTTTTATCTTCCTTTATCCTTGAGTAACTCTGGTCCCTTCTAGAGTTACTATTCACTTGTAGGCCGTAAAGTTACTATTCATGCCTAGCTCGAATTTTTTTCCTACTTATCCATTAGGTCATCGTTATTTTCACTAAGTCCATCAGAATACTCAAATTCTCATTAATAAAGCTCAAATTAATTTTTGAATAACTTCGGAGTGTTACATTGTAACGCTCAATTTCTGTTTGAGCGTAAATGACGGAAATGCCCTAGGTCGTTTCACCAGGAATTTGAGGATGGCGCCTTGGCAATCCTCGAAGGGTTAACTCAATGCTTGAACGGGATTAAACGTGTTGTGATTGATAGGAGATGAAAATCTCATTTTTCGAACTTTGACTCAAAATGACCAAAATACCCTATAGCGTTTTACGGGTATAAGTGCCGTTTGAGCCTGGAACTTCTATAGGAAGTTCAGAATGCTAATTATAAGTGACTAATGATAATTGTATAAGCCCGGGTGATCTCGGGCAGTGTTTGTGCAAAATTACCATTTTACCCCTGAAATAGTGTATGACAAGCCTAACATAATTAAGGAAACCTAAGCAATGTTAGGCTCTAATCGAAAATTAATTAATTTTGATAATTAATCCAGAGTCAAAATAATTTATTAAGATTGATTAGAACCTAAAATTGCATAGATACACTTTAATCTTTGTCTTAAAATCAAGATTCCATGTCATGGAATCTTGAATAGTATTTTCTTTTCCAATTCCTTAAATTAAGGAATTATGTTTGTGAATGGTTTTAATATAAAATGAGTTTTGATTTCACTAATAAAGCAAGACCACTCCTTAATCATGTCTTGACATCCTTAATTATCCATTACCTTATCTAAACACTTACTTACAAACTCCTAATCAAAAGCCTAATTAAAGATACATCTAAACACACACATAAACTAACATTAAAATGAGATTTTCTTTCCCCCAAATACTCCTAATATGACCGGCCACTCCTCCCCAAATTCATCCATCACATGTTGAAATTCAATAAAAAAATATGCTTAAAAAACCATGCTTGCCCATACCTTGAACCGTGCTTTGAACCATACCTAGCCATACACCCAAAGCCATACCATGCAAAAAGATATTTTTCTCTTCTCTTTCTCTCAAAAGGCCGCCGGCCACTTCCTCCATTTCCTCCTCCATGTGTTTCATTTTTTCTATAAATAGGCATCAAGGAAAGCTTGAAACACTTGCTCATCTTCACAACCTCAAAGCTTTCTTTCTCAAACTCAAAGAATTCTTCTTCTTCTTCTTTTTCATTTTCAAGAGCCACCACCTCCACCGTTTCCTAACCACCACAAACCACCACCTCAAACCACTTCCTAAACGCATAACCGTTCCATTTCCAAGCTCAAACTCTCAAGAAAAACTCATCCTCTCCATTTCTTGCTCTTGGCTGAAACCATCAAGCCACCAAGAGGAGATTTTTGTCTTCTTATTCCAACCTAGATTCAAGCTTTTCTTTCTCTTTTGCAAGGCAAACTTTGGTAGGGAGTTGTTTTAAGGATTTGCTATTCTTTCTCTTATATTACTCTTGTTTTTTATGTTCTTTCTTATTACACCATTTTTGGTTCCTTGGTTTTCCTTTCCTTCTCTTTTAGTTCTCGGCCTTATGGCCTACATCATGAAAAAACCATGGCTTGATGATGAGGATTTTGGGTGTTGGTTGCAAAACCATCATTTGTTTGACCTCTAAAGCTTGAAGGTTTCACTTTTGAGAAATTTTTTGGCAAATGAAGATATTATGTGGTTAAATGGTATTCTTAAATAGAATGCATTCATATTTATATTTCAAGTCCTTGCATAGCATATTTATATTTAAGCTTTGCATTTTATGATTATGCTATCTCCTAAATAAATAACTCGAAGCCCACTTATTTCAATCTTGAAGTTGAAATGTGATTTAGAGTGAATACTCTAAGGGGCCTATAGTACTAAAGTAAAGAATTGGACTTGCATTCATATTTACATTCCTTGCTTAGCATATTTACTTTTCAAGCCATTACTTAAACTTAAAGATTAAAACAAGAGCTTGCATTTTCATATCACCTAAACGGTTAATCTCAAAGCCCACCTATTTCAACCTTAAAGTTGAAATATGATTTAGAGTGAATTCTCTAAGGGGCCTAGAGCACTAAAATAAAGAATTGGATTTGCATTCATATTTACATTTCCTTGCTTAGCATATTTATTTTCTTGTCATCACCTAAAACTTAAAGATCTAAAAACTAGAGCTTGCATTGCATGTTTAAGATTATGCCCTCACTTGAATTAACTTAGTGCTCAAGACTCACCATTTCAACTTACATAAGAAACTTTGACTCATGGAACATATATATATTATTAGATAAGGATATATTTTTATCAAGCTCTATAATTTTGCTACTAATCTAAAGATTTGTTATTATGTTGCTAAGGTAATACAAATTATCTATAAGGACAATTTAGAATTAAAGATGTAGAATGACCAGTTACTAAAGAATGAATTATGTTGGAATAAATTGTATATGTTATGCTATGTTCATTCAATGTGTATTCTATTATATGTTGCACATGGGTATAGACATGTTTGTTTTTCAAAAAGATGTTGATAATAGCATACCTATGTGATTAATGAGTATGAAATGATGAATAAACTTTAAGATGCATAATTGATGTGTTCTATGAGTATGAAATAATGAATGATATGTTGTGATTATATGTTCATGTATAATGATCCTCTAGACTCCCCAAATTAAAGGTTATGAGAGGTGATCTAATAAGGTTAAGGTAACATAAAACATATGGAAGTGATTCTCTAGACTCCCAATTACCCGAATTAAAGGTTATGAGAGGTGATCCAATAAGGAGATGATCCTTTGGACTCCAGAATTAAAGGTTATGAAGGTGATCCTATTGCCCCCTATCTCGCACTCCAGGAGTCGGGTGTTCACTTATCATAGGATAAGATTATGCTAGTGACGACTAGTGAGGTATGAGCTCATAACCTAGAACTCTCAAAAGGCGAGAGAAATGGGGTGGCCCTATATGAGAGAAAGAATTAATCTAAGTCACCTAAAAGATAAGTGGAAGAAAGTCATGCTATGATTTTTATGATTAATGAGCATCTCTTATGATAGGACTAGTATATCATATTTTGCATTGCCATGCATTTCAAGATAAAGTATGTTGCATTCATAACATCTAAGATGCATACTAAAATTAAGTGGGCCTGGTTAATGATACTTTAGAACTCTAAAATCAAACCTTATGCACGTTCACCTTTCTATAAAGAAACCCGAGGTTCCTGAGGACATAGACGATGACACTAAGATAGGAGGTTTTTCCCTGACTGAGATTCTTTATAAGATTCCCACTCCCCTACCGTTCTTTCTTTCCATTATGTCTTCGAGGGTGATGGCGACGTTCGTGATCTTCATTGACACTTCAGTATGGGAGGTGCACTACGACCCACCACGCTCTTACCACTTTGAAGGTCACTGTGCTATTCGCCTTTTTGCTTACATGAGATGCCCTTTTGCCTACCCGTCTCAAGCTTCAGGTTTACCCCCACTTCCCCCTATGGCGATGATCTGATCTTTGAGCACTCTCAACCAGCGATAGCGGACTCGACGTGCTCACCTCGGCTTTGGCGGTCGCGACTATCTGAGTACATTCCTGCGAGGCACGCGAGACTGACCTATCAAGTACTCCCCCATACACATCTACTCGGAGGGTTCTCACCACGGCACCCATGGACATGGGTAGAGGCGTGAGGGCACGGTGACCCAGCCCAGGCTAGCTCGACGAGGGAGATGCGTCTACGCCGCAGAGGCCATGCTCGTCCCCTTTCTTGCTTGCCCAGTTCATTGGGTATGTACCCCCTATGCGGAGGATCAATTCTCGTAGACCATGATGGAGGACTCGTAGGAGTCCAAAGTTGTCACGAGGATCCTCTTTTCTTGCTACATCTTTTGATAGATGTGACTTTTGGTTGAGCACTCGTAGGGCTAGGAAGGGAAAGTGTAGCTGGCATTTAATGTTTTGTGATTCCATGTATTTCTACTTCCTGTATTTTCTTTCTATTGTCTAATTATGTATTGAAAGCTTAGTCCACTCTATATGGGTGTGACTTTATTTATTTTCGATGTATCATGAACCATATTATGTATGATGGATTGTGTGCTTTAAACGTGTATGTGCATGACTTATATTTCCCCATTTACTTTGATGGCACTTAACGTTTGGTTTATGTTAGCATGCGCGGCTCACGTTTTGTTTTATATTTCCAAAAAAAAATTTACCCATATTTTTCGCTAAGTATTTTAATAAAACGAATTTAAAGAATGGAACAAAAGAGTAATAACTAATAATTAATCTAAATACGTACTAGGCATGTTAGGTTAAATATTAGGGTGTTACATACATCATCCTTATCAACATGTGTCCTAAGACACACCTCCAGCATGAGTGGTTTTTACTTAGCTACCTATATTTTTTGGATCCTTTTGTGTTAGTTGCTTTAATAGGGTGGTTTTTAATCTATTTCTTAGCCCTATTTGACATAGGGCATTTATCAAGTAAATAACTCTTTTTGTAACAAAAGCACAACAGATTTAACTTCTTTCTTAGATGAAGTTGTTACAACTTTCTCATCCATCACTTTCTCATATCCAATACTAGCCTTTTGAAAATATGGTCTATGAGTACCAAGTATCATGGTCAGAAACTTGGAACCATTTACCATTTTCTCAAGATTAGATTTGAGAACTTTTGAAGTTCTTTCAAGTTTAGAAACTTCCTATTAGACTTTCTGATCCTTCAAAAACTTCATTTCTAAGGCTTTTATCTTAGTGTTAAAAAATGTATGTTGAAAAATGCACAAGAAGAGGGGTTGAATCGTGCTTTCACTTTTCTTTCCATGTTTCTTAAAACTTCTAAACAAAAACTATTAAGTGACTTGAAGTGCAGCGGAAAGATTGTTAGTGAGTATCAGAAAGTAACTTTCTGAACTAACTAAAAATAAGAAAGCTCGTTAGATGATATTTTTTAGAAATGTATTAAGGAAAAACACAAAATAGAAAGTAAAAGAAATTAAGGGAGAAAAAGATCCTGCAGAGTGTTTTTATAATGATTCGGCCAACCAACCTATACCAGTTCTTAATAACATATTGAGTTCCACTATATCAACTCTTTCTAAACCCTAGAAAGTCAGATAGTCTTTCCATAGCCTTATCAAGCTATCTCATGTGACCGTAGCTCACTCTCCTGTCACTCTCAAGTATTCTTTGAGTAGCCTCTCCAAGCTAAACTCATAATGATCACTCCTGGATTAGGGTATCAAGATTTTTGAGGGTTGGTTCTCTAACTAACAAACACTCAAGTTTTCTCAAAAATAAAATAGTGTATGAGCTGAAAACTTGAATAATTTCTTTATAACAATTCTTTCTTAGGAAGAAAATGCTATCTAATAAGAACTTAGAAAGAATATTTCCAAAGCGGAACTGATTACATGCGTAAGAGCTTGATAGAATAAGAAGGTGGATTTTGGAGTTCTTGAAAGATTTGCAAGTGTTTCAACCAAAAGTCTTGAGTTGTAAGCACATGACCTCTTTTTATACTTGATATTCATTTTTAGACCGTTGCCCCTTAATTTGTTTTCCTAGTGACATATGTTGATCTTCTTTTGTGTCTTGGAAATGCAATCTAGAATACTAGCTTGGTTGTGTCATAGCCATTTTTGTAGTTACATAGACCATTGTCAAATTAAGGTTTCTAGTCCATCTTTTAGAAACTACTTTTTGTTTTCTAAATGAGGTTTCTGAACTTTTTTCTTCTAGAAGCTGAGACGGTTGAGTTAAGTTAAAAAGTGAGATATCATTGTCATCCCTTTTTGGATTTGACGTAATTTGAAATTTGAATTTTCCCTGACATTCCGTAAAGTGTGTAAAGTTTAATAGTAAATGTGATTTCTGAAGTGTTGATTCAGTTTTTTAACTTCTCATTGATTTTCATTGCTTCAATCAAAGCTTGTTGGTGATAATGTCACTATGATTGAAGGCTGTTAACCACTTTTAAAGGAGGACGAATTTCTTCATTGTATATCACTTTCTAAAGATGAAGGTTACTTTCTAAAGATCTAAAGCTTGGTTTCTTGTTCTTGAAATCCTTTTTTCTTGCATCAAACATACTAACGTCCATTTCGAGGATTATTTTTCACTTCATTTAAATTTTGAGTATCTTTGAATGAGATTAAACATGTTTACACATGATATCGTGAAAATAAAATGTGTTTAAGGGACTTGTATGGTAACAAGCATGGTCCTGTTGAGTGCTCAAGAAACTCAAGTAAAAGATTAGTCCTTCTACAAAATATTTTAATAAAATTGGTTTGTTGTCACTCAAAAAATTACGTGATAATGTTTTCTGAAGGGTTTTGGAGTTAGCAAAAAACATGTTTTCTCCTTCCAAATCCTTTTCCTCAACCCTTAAATTCTCATAATCTATTCTAGCTTTTTCAATTCTAAAGTGACTTTCTGATGGTTTTTATTAAGATAGAGATAATGAGAAGTTAAAGTTTGAGAATTTTCTAGTAATATAATTTTAATAACTCATCATAAGAAAGCTAAGGTTTAGAGCGTAATTTTCCTGAAACACAAGTTTGCAACACTTTAAAATCATCTTGAGTTTCTGAATCTTCTTTCTCATCCTTAAAGTTACTCCAGGGTGCAAGCATCCTTTTCTTCTTGGGAGTGAACCTCTTTTGTGATCCTTTTAGCTTTGAACGTCGATCTTGAAATGTCTTTTCTCACCTTAGTGATAACAATTGACATTTTCAAGCTTTTCTTCCCTTTTGTCCTTTCTAAAGGTAGACTCCTCTCTTTTTTGAGTATGCGTTTCCATGCTCTAGACATCTTCTGACCAACATGGAGATCATATCTCTATCTTCTTCAAAATCTTCATCAGATTCTTCTTCTTCTTCTTAGAAATCTCTATGGCTTTCATTGTTTTCCTTGGATTTTTCTTTCATTGGGAAGTTTTGAGAGCCATAGATTTGTTTCTTTTATGGTCTCACCATGAGCTTCAAGCAGCACCACTTCATAGGTTTTTAGGGACCCTATGAGATCATCCAAGCTAAAAGTCTTGAGATCCTTAGCTTCTACGATAGGTGACTTGGGAAGTCACTTTGAGGAAGGCTTCTAAGGATCTTTCTAACCATCTCAGCATTTGAGTATCTCTTGCCTAAGCCTTTGAATTGGTTGACGATATGTAAGAAACTTGTGGTCATTTCATCAATGTTCTCATGTCTAGGCATTTTGAACATTTCACATTGATGAACCAACATGTTTATGTTCGTCTCTTTAGCTTTATTTGTCCCTTCATGAAGCATTTGCAACCTATTCTAGATCTCCTTGAGGTTCACAATCTATGATCTTGTTGTAACACCTCAAAAATTATTTAAAAATTAATTTGAGCTTTATTAGTCATAATTTCAAAAATCTGACAGTTTTAGCAATGATGAAGATGACTCAAGGAACGTGTTAAAAAAAATTTTCGGGCGGGTGTGAATAGTGACCTTGCGAGCCCCAGGTCGCAAGTCAAAACCCTAAAATTCAAACCGAAGATGCCCAAGACTGAAAAAAGATAGGGTTGAGGTTAGAAATGGTTAGAAGTGAATATTTTATACCTAGAATTAATTTCAGGCAATGTTTGATTACCGTTAACGTGTTTCACCCATTTGGTAGAGTTTTGATGTGTGGTTTTTTAACACCATAAAAGTTACTTGGTGGTCAAGTAACCTTTACCAACCACTTTATGCCAAGTGTATGGCAAGGATTGAAACTTGAAAAGCAAGTTTTAATCTTGACCTTTCATTTATTATATTTTACTCGGAAACCAATATCTCATTTCGATGGAATTTCGATTTTCGATTTTAACACGAAAATGCTACTTGTTCACAAAGCTAAAGTGAGCTACTTAGCATGATCCAAGTAGATGACCAAGATTCATTCTTTGACTACCAAATAAAACCTTAACCATCCATGTCAATATTTTTTTTCAAAAAGAAAGAAATACACATTTTGACTACATAATTAGTGTATTCAACTTAGAATAAATACAATTCACCAAACCTTATCAAGTTATTTCGGCCAACACAAAAGAAAATAGCCGCCATTGTTTTCTTCTCCAAAAGCTCAAGTTTTAACTTTAAATCATCAAAACCCTTGTCCAAAGTTGATAAAACCACAAGCTCTCTTCACAAAACTTGTTCCACTCCTCAATATCTATCAAACTAACGGATTTGAATTTGAATCCATCACCTTTTATACTTTGAGAGCTCACAATCTGCTGCCTAAAGAAGGGTTTGGTGTGGGTTTAAAGGCTTTGAAGTGAATGAAATCATTCTTGGATCACCCTTGGAGCCAAGGTCCCTAAAGCCACCAAAGTAGAGTTTTGTGTTCTTATTTGTTGAGATTATTTTTCAGATTTTCCGTTAGGTTGAATTTTGAATTTTCTAGTTCTAATGCATGATTATACCTAGATATACATGTGTTTGCATTTGTGGAGTAGTTTGGTATTGTGGAAAAATCATTTTTATCAAAAGAGATTTTGATTTGGGATGCTAGATTCTCGGATTGTCATAGGCAATGATTGTTCACGAATTTTTGGCGTAATTGTGGGTATTTTTATGAGTTAGGAAAATTATATATTGAAGCTAACATCCTAAGGAAACTCCATAATTTTTCTTAAGTCATGTTAAAGACTTTTGCTACTTGAAAAAAAATCATGAACCAAAGTGATTCTAGTGCTACTTGAATTACTAGATTTGAAGCTGTGAATTTTGCTAATTTTGTTACCATAGCAAATGATTGCTTTTTCCTTTGAAATTTTTACAGCGTGTTGGAAATATCTTGAAGTTCAACCATGATTTTTATTCTGAATTGATTCAGTCATTTGCTAGGGTTAAAAATTATGATTTTCCAATTTGAGCTGAGATAAAGTGGTTTGACCATCAAATTTGCATAATTTTGTTAATATAGTTATAGAATGATTCTTACTCTAAAATTTTTACAGGACCTTGTGGACACCTTGAAGTATCTTAGAAATTTTAAATAAATTTGTGTTACAATGGTGTAAAATCTACCAATTGCAAATGAGCCCAAGTCTTGAATTGGTAATGTAATGACATTTTTGGTTCATGTATGATGTATATGAATGCATGCTAGTGACTTTAGAGATTGATTTACAAGGCATGGTTGAAATTACATTATAAATGAATGCCTACTTGTGGCTTATGCATGCATTTAAGAAAGAAAAGTACATGATGCAATTATATGAGAAAAGAGAATGTATAAATTTCAATTGGTGCATGTTCTGAGCATATGGACAAGACAAAAACAAGACTTATGTTGAGTAAAGGGGAAGGCAAAAAGAGGAACTTCCCTAGAGAAGAGGAATGAAAAAAGGAACTTCCCTAAAGATATTATGAGTTGGTAGATGTATGGCTATGAATAGATTTGTGTGAGATTTAAAAAGCAAAAAATGAAGTCCGATGATTATGTATAGGAATGAGCTTAGTCCTAACAAGGTCTATTTCCCTTGTATGGTGTGATCCACTATAAATATCATGTAGTATAAACTAAGAGTATAAACTAAGTCTTTCTTATATCAATGAAAAGAGAAAATGCACTGATTTGATTTCTATGGCCATAAGTGAAACAGGGTCACTTTGAGATAATTTCATTGCATGTATTATATGCATAATAATGTTATTTTGAATTGTCTACCTAGGATGATTTACTATGTGTTGAAACATTTTGATATATGCGTATTAAGTGATTGAATAATAAAAGAGACCCACTTAGGAGAATGGTTTTTGAACTTTAAAATGAAGCTTTGATAAATGTTGCATGACCACATTTTCTTAATAAACCGAAGTGGCTGGGACGATGACAATGACATTATTGTTGTATATTTGGGGGAAAGCCCTACTGAGAATTTTAGAATTCTCACCCCTATGTGTTTGTGTTCCGTGTGTCTCCAAGTTGATCCAGTGAATAAGGAGGTGTTGTACGAAATAAAATCAGAATTTAGTTTAAGGTCAGCTTGTATCAATTGTACTTAGTCATATGTTTATGTCTATAAATATAATAGAGAAGATGTGTATTGAAGTTCATAGAAGAGCTTTCTTTTGTACTCAACCTTGTAATCAATAAATGTTTGTTTTATTTGTTATATATTTTAATAGAATCACAATTATTACTTTACTTTCATTGAATCTTGCTATAGATAATTAAGAAAGGTCTACTAATTTATAAGTAAAGAACTCTTAAGTATAATGTTATGATTTAAGGATGATGTTGTACTTAGGAGGATGTTACACTTGTCATATTCAGCCTTGCTGAAAGCACAAGTAACAAGGTACATGGCTTTGGAGTTCATTTGAACTTTAGCATTTTTGATCATTCCATCCACTTAGGGGAATTATCTTGCTGTTGAAGGTCCACTTTCACTATTTTCAGCAAAAATGTTTGTGGAGTCTCTTTAGTTGGTATTTAGTCACCATTCTAGATAATCTCCTACAAGTCAAAACTTGTATACATTATGAAAAGCTCCATTCTCCATCCAATAAGCATAGTCACCACCATCAAAGAATGGAGATCTGTTGATGGATGTCCTTCTACAATGTCCAAGCATTGTGGGCCATTTTGTCCAAAGAACTTTTCCTTCATACTATTAAGATGCTCAACCCCTTAGGAGTCTAAGCTCTGATGCCAAATGAGGTGAGATAGAAAGCACGATAAGGGGGTTGAATCACACTACTCAAAAACTTTTACTTTATCAAACTTAAACAAAGTCTATCAAGTTTAAGAAACTTGAAGGCGAGTGGAAAAATACAAGTTAAATATCTTAGAAAGTGACTTGCTAAAATCTCAGAAAATAAAGCAAGTCGTAAAGAGAATAATGTAGTTTTAATAACATACACAAGACAATTAATGCACCCAATACAAATTAAATGAGTTTAAAGGATGAGAAAATCACTCAAAAATTTATTCTAGTTTGGCCAAGCTTGCCTACATCTAGTCCTCAACCAAAACTATTGAGAGTTCCACTAAATCTCTTTTACTCTTGCAAAAGAACATCAAGATAGTCATTCTCTAGCCTTAAGCTAATCTAGTAGGCGTCAGTAAATCACCTTCCCTCACTCACAAGTAGTTTTTCTCCTAATCTCTTCAAGCTAAACCAAATGATCACTACTAGATAAAGGATTTTGGTGTTTTACTCTAAATCTACACTCAAGTTTCCTAATTTCTATGAATGGTGTAAGAAAACAACTTGAGAGACTTCTTTTTTAACTTTTTACAAAAGAATATTAGGTAATAAATACAAGAAAAAGATTTTTCACTTCAAAACTAAAAATGATATATAGAGAACGTGACTTCAAAAAATTGAAAGGCTAGTTTGAATGCTTTGAGCACAAAATTTACATTGAGCTTGAATGAGAGTTGTTTTTATACTTGAAGTTTGAATGAGACCATTAGTCCTTGATTTCTTCTCCATCTGACACATAAATGTTGAGATAGTTCTGTGTGTTCCTAGGATTAGTCCTGGATACTTGAGCTAAGTTGTGTCTTGACAACTTTCATAGTATAAAAATCATTGTTGTATACTCTGAAGGTGCTTCAGAATCTTTTCTTTAAACTTGTGTGGTTTCTGAACTTCTCAGCTTGTAAAAACTTCATCAAGGATATTGGACTTCCAAGTATAGAGCCAATACAAGTAGCTACTTTATGAGGCTTTGTCATTATTGGATTCAAATTTCTTTAGTTTCTGATATGTGCTTCAATTTCTGATGATGCTTCTACACTTTTTGAGCTCTTCAAACTCATCCTGAGTTTCTTTCGAAGTAGATGTTTGTCTTTAGATAGTGTTGGACATTATAATTTATGAGCGCGAATGGATATGGTAGAGGTGTGCTTGATTTAATTTGATCTTGATAATATATTTTCTTGTGTTGTCATGCCACTTTATGATGTATCAAAACTTTTTATGTCCCAAATATACTTTTTGATACTCGATTTTACTTTCAAATGAGTCTCATAACTCACTTTCTAAGATTTTTTTCATACTTTAAACACTTATGAACTCTTTGAATAAGTCTTATATCATGTCAAATCATGATAGTATGAAAAATATAATCAAGAAGTTGATTACATATATGATGAGAAATTTCCTATTTGTCAAGAAACTCATATAAACTATTAGTCCTTTTTACAAATATTTTAACAAAAGTTGTTTTGTTGGAACCCAAAACTTAAGTTGTCATGACTTTCTCAAAGGTTCTGGGGCAATTGGTCTTTGTGTTTAATTTTGTAAATAAAAATTTGATGGGTGGCTGAAAAAAACTAGGACCACCAGTGTCTCATTTTCAAGGCTAAACCACTGAAAATGCCAGACTAAGGTTTCAATGTGAAACTCAGTCAAGAGCAAATGCATTTCTTTACTCTCTACGTTAAAAGATGAAACGAAAAGATAGCAATGAAAGAAAAGTCCTTGACATAGAGGAGCTCTTCAGGCCCTGAATTCTATCTCTCGATTTCTGAATGAATCTACTACTACCTCCCCAATGTGTATGAATCACCCCACTATAGAAAATCCCACACTCGACATCACATGATTCTCTCTCCTAAGTTTTCAATCCCACCCCCACATAACTTCGTTTTAAAATTCCTAAGCCATTATCATCACAGCTACTGCCGAGTGTCATCTTTATATTGGTTTGACCTGGGCTGTAAGCTTCTCATTATGTCCCTGCATTTTCTTTGCATGACCTCACCTCCCTTTCTCACGGATATGTGGGTTGGCGGCTATTATCATATGCCTTTTCTTCCACGCTGTGTGCCCTTTATTAGAATACTTTTGTCTTTAAATTACTCTAAGTCCATAGGCTTCTTCGATATCCAACATCAGAACCATATTAGTTGACTCCTTCGACGAGCATATTTAAGTGAACATACAGTCCATGATTTTTATCGTACAACAAATCCTCACCAATAGTTCTGATTAGCACATCAAACCAAACAATTGTTTCTAACTCATGCAGTGTCAAACATGCATTTATATTTGTTTCTAGAGAACGTACCTTTTAAGAGAATAGCAAAATCTTTTGGACTGTGTCTCCAATGTCGCTATTCAAATACTAGCTACCTCGTCAAATTAAATATTTTAATTTCTACACATGGTTTCTTAAGGTTTAACCACTCATCTGTTGAATCATGGCAAAACATGAACTATTTCTTCTTGTCAAATTGCATTCGACCCCCAACAGTTACTAAACATTCTCTAAGATTTTGTAAACAGTGCTTAGAAAATGTTATACAAACTGGAATTTCTTTGCAAATAGTTTCTTTTGGTTTGACCTAATGATCTTTCATCCTCTTATTTTCAAACTCATTCTCAATCATGTCTCATCCCGTGACAGCTAAGAATTGCCTTTATACTAACACATCGTTTATAATTATCTTTGTGTATTTAGAATGTGATACCACTTTGAACAAGATTATAGAGAGCAGATTTAGTCTCCATTTGCTAACAATATACACTTTTATTTGATTCTATTGACTAATTTGAACTTTTTTTCTTCACTTACATGAAAAATTGTAATATAATTATACAAGACTATTTATAAATACTCAGCATATACTAACTCAAAATATTCAATACACCAATTAAAGATAAATATGCAAACATGAATGATAGTGAATACATGATGATTAAATTTCCAACAACCATCAGAGTAGTCAATTGGTTGAGAGAAGTCGAGCCAGGGATTCTGAACTTGGAAGCAAAAACTTTGAGACGAAGTATTTCCAATCATATCAAGTGAACCAGCCCTTGTTGTACAATGAAAATGTGATATTTGGGATTACGGACTCCTATCACCCAATTCCAATTGTTGAATGATGTTATGATATTCCGAGGCGCTCATTGGACTGATCCCAAACCCTTTCAACTTCACAGGCATATACTTTTGAGTTTCCTGTTTTTGATTCTACTGTTACCTTGATTTTCAGCCTTTGCTGATTTTCGATAATCCTTTTGCTATTTAGTAAATAAGTATTGAATTAGTCATAAGTGAGAAACACATGATCAGCAAAAAAAATTTCATATGGCCTGACCAAGTTCCCTTTGACAGTAATGTTTCCTTTACCTTCACCAATATGCATGTGAAACCTGAAAGTGGCACCTTCTAACGGGACTCGTGGAACAATGAAACAAAATATGAAGCCCAAAAGAGGGGAATGTGGAGCTGTAGTAGAAGAGATATCAATATTTACATAATTACATTCTGTTCTATACACCAACCACTCTGGAACTTGGCTTCCGGATACACATATTCGGCATGAGTGTCATCATCTTTATAGTAATCATGTGCTAATGCTAATAAATGATTATATGCAATTTTCATGAGGTTGATTTGTGCATCCAACCCATTAGCCCTAAGAGAATGACTTTCTTGTTCTCCTTAAGCTGGTGTGCAGCCGATGAAGGGAACATTAATACTGTCTTGAGTGACATGCAGCCAGAGGCATCTAGGTTTACAAGGGATGGGGGAAGCTCTGGTAGAATCCTAAGATTCTAGCAGTAACTTATGTCTAAATACCTCAGCCTCGTGAGATTCTTGATGGATTCAGGCAAACTCTCAATGTCAGATAATGATAGACTCAGATTTTCAAGTTTGATTTGACGTCCAATAGATGAGGGCAATCGTTTGATTCCCGTGAGGTCCAAGTTCAACACTTCCAAATTCTCTGAGGTAACGAAAAAGTCCTTGAGTTGTACATAGCCAGAGAGAGAAAGATAATAGAGAGAGCTCGAATGTATATTGCTTGGAAGCTCACAAAGGTTACAGTACCCTACTAGATCCAATGTCTCAGCTTCTATAGACCAAAAATAGATGTATGCACACAAGCCAAACTATCAGATTAATGGAGATCCAGAACTTTGAGATTTTTGGCCTTTGAAAAGTCTGGCAGGATTATCAAGTATGTGGAGTTTCGTAAACTGGCAACCTTTAAATTTTCCAGATTCTGCAACAATTCGAACACCAACAAACTAAGAAATCAAACAGGAGCCAATTAAAGTGGATAATATTGTTCAGAAATTCTACGTAACTCTTTGTGCTACCTAAATATTTTCTATTCCCTGAATTTGTATTGAAATAGAAGTATACAACATGAGACATATATACATACTATTTACCTGCACTCCATCCCAAAGATTTTCCACTCGGTTGTGCAGTAAGTCCAATATAACTAGTTTGTCTGTGAAAAAGTTGGTTGGCAAGGACTCTAGAGGGTAATGTGTCCAACAAAGATATCTTAGTTCATCAGGAAAAGACTCAAGTCCTTGAGGAAGATATAAGCCTTTATTTGGAAACGACTTAAGTTCTTAAGGACAATACATTTCCTCTCGAGATAGCATGCTGTAGAAGTTTAGGGATCTAGTTTTCTCATCTTCACAAATACTTGAGGGCTTAACTGAAGGTCATTAATTGCTGAAAGATTGAAGGCTATGCTTTTAGTGGCCTCACTCCTATCAGCAAACAAATAAAAAACCTCAAACAGCATTGAAAGTCTCATTTCCCACAAAAAATTCAAGTGTACTATTGTTGGCACCAAATTTCATTAAGTGTCAAACTGTTGAATTGACATTCAAATTTGATAATCAGTTAAAGGTTTTCCATGGTAAGGATCGACGGGATATGTGAATTTGACGAAGTCCTTAGTTTCAGAGTGACACGTCGAGACCTAGGGGAAACCAATTGACATGTTGGACGACGTTCGATCAACATTGACAAAGTTATTTCATCATATGTTTTGACAAGACATGTTGACAGAGGTTTTCATTCGACGTTCGACTAGTCATGGTCAAAATTTATCATTCGAGACTTGGAAGAAAAGGTCAGTTTCCATGCTCGAAGGCTGATAAGTCGAAGTCTAAAGTTTGTCGCTTGAGGACTTAGAAAAATTCTGAAGATGATGAAAACGTGGCAACTTCAAAGCATGTGTTCGACGGTTAACAGTTATTGACGGTTTCCAGTGGTTATTGATAGAAGCAGTGACAAAGGGCAAATGACGAACCAAGAAACTATCAAAGCCACGTGGAGAACATCTAAAGGCAGCCAAAGACAAATGTCAAAATCCTAGGAACTTAGGTTGTTTATAAATACTCGTTCTATTCAGATTGTAAGGGGTTGGAATTTTTACTCACACACTCATTCTAAAACACATCTCCAATGGAGCAAAGTCCTGAGTTCACTGAGTATTGTTCTTAACCATCTTTTTTGCTTTCATAGGATTATATTTCTTTAAGTTCTTTGCATTTCTTTACAATTCCTATATTTTACTTTCAGTTTGTCAATTAATTTACATTCTGCATTTACATTCTTCTTCCTCTTCTTCTTTAATCTATCAAACATTCTACATTCTACATTCACACAATCACAACACAAATCACGTTACATTCCATCCTTATTCCATAAAAAACAATTTGACACTCGATTTCTTGGTGGAGAACCCAAGAGGAGTAGCTTTTAGCTCCTCGAATCAAGATCTTGAAAAGCAAAGGCTATCATCCAAACTCCTAGAGTTTGTCGATATACGTATGGTTTAAAGGCTTGGCCTCCTGTGTAAGGATTTTGTCAATTATTTGTTGTTGACAAATATGTGCTAAAATCTGCCATAAACAAATTGACACGTGGACTCAGCTTAAAAGAATAAACGTGTCAAATAAAGAAAAAAGTGTATGCGCTTGCGTAGTGGCACAATTGTGTCAAACATGTCAGCATCATCATCATCAAAGGATGGATGAAATGAGGCAAAAAATAATCCTTCTCGCTCACTAGAACTCTCTTGACTCCTGTTAGTTAGACAAGTGATGGGGTATTGCAGACAAGTGTCGTGACAACATGGCCTCCATATGGTCTTCCTTAGGTACCCCAGGATATGTACCATTCCCGCTACCAAGTAGTGGAAATATGTCAAACTAGGAAATCGCCAAATATTGGAAATAATGGCGGATTTAATAATATATATCCTCATAATCCTCTTTTTCAGAGTCAAAATGTGCCCTGTGTGACAAATGTGCCTCAATTTGGTACACATCTTCCAAGTTTGGTCTTATAAGCCTCAATTGATGGTCCCCTTCGAGGAGTAGGGAATTTGTCATCGACAAAGTGACTACTACACGGCAACCAAACACAGGTCCAATCTCCCTGACATGCCTATAGTAGGTATGACAAGAACCCCACGAACACAGTCGATTCAATGGCTGTGTTTCGACAACAAATTGATGAGAGTCATCATGATCTTGTCAATATGTTAACCCAACAAATGGCGATGGTGTTGACGCCTTTGATCGAAACAAACAACAGCAGGTTCGAGCAACTTGCTCGCAGATGGGGGGTGTGGCTCAAGCCATCATTTTGGATGACAACCCAAATGATCCCCATGACGAAATTAATAACCCACCTTTGAATGAAAATGTCAACGTCGACCCAATTGTCAATCTGGTACTCCTGGAGAAGATGCTGACAATGAACTTCAAAGGGTTCAACAACAAAATGTATGGGGGCATCGTGTGCGTCAAATTCAAAAGATTCAACAAAATCAAAATATCACTCGTGGTCGAAACTGTTTAAATAGATTCGCTTCAATGTTGGTTTTGCTAATCAACCTCTCTTTGTGTCTCATTTCCAACTACATTCGCAGGTTGAAGTGCCGAGAGGCTGGAAAATTTGAAATCTTTGACAAAATTTCTGGTGAAAATGGGGAATCGACAATCAAACACATCGCACAATACACAATTGAGATAGGAAAAGTGGCATCAAATGAACATTTGAAAATGCTTTTTTTCCTTTCTTCTTTGACAAAAAATGCTTTCACATGGTTTTCAAATTTGAGGCCTAATTCTATTTTAACATGGGCCAAGTTAGAAAGCAGTTTTCATTGTCAATTTTTTAGAGGAGAGACAAAAGTTAGCCAAACTTATTTGTTTACTATTCGATGTTTTTTGGAGAGGTTCGATGATTATCTGGCCAAATTTAGAAATGCTAGGAATCGATGTTTTACTCCTGTGCTAGAATTGGAAGTTGTCAAGATGGCAATTAATGGCCTAGACTATGAGATAAGAAAGAAACTCATCAATTTGCAATTCATAAACCTTGGTCAATTAGTAGAAAAGGTACGTCAAATAGAGCAATTGAGAGAACGAAAGAATGAGAAAGAAAACGCTGCGTCGTGAGAAAGTAGCTTATGTTGAAGTCGACCAATCTGATGATGAGGTCGAAGGAAGTAGTGACGAAGTAAATGTGGCCGAATTAAAGTCGGGACCAACATACGTTTGCCAATCCCTAAGACCTGCTAGGAATAAAGAGAAAATATCGTCGAAAATCTACTCTTTTGACATTACTAAGGCAGATCAAATATTTGACGTGCTTTTATAAGACAAACAAATAGTCCTTCTGAAGGAAAGAAAATTCCTTCAATTTAGAACTAAAAGGACGGAAATTCTCTAAATTTCACCAATCAACGGACATGCCACTAAGAGTTGTGTTCGTTTCAGGGATTTGATTCAAAAGCCGATCGACGAGGGATGATTAACGTTCGAAGGGAAGGAAAAACCTATGAAGGTGGATGCCGATCCTTTCCAAGTTAATTCGACCTTTGTCGAACCAGCCTTCATGGACATCAATGTGGCAAAATCAGGGATGTCCAATCAAGAGGCTGAGAAAAATTTCGACGTTACTATGAGCTTGACCTTTTGAAGCTCGAACAAATAATCTATCCAAAGGCTAGAATAGATCTCCTGACATTCCTAATCAAGCAGAAAGATAGTGGATGTGATGTTTCTCTTTGTTCGAGATGTAGTGTTGTGTTTGATAAACAGCGACGACCTATGGAAGCGGAGAGTAAGAAGTTAATTGAAAAGGAGAAAGAAAACATGGAATTGAAGAAGAAAATGACAGGTAAGTCGATATTCAACTTTGGTTCTTTTGATCCTAAGTTTCTTAACCTTGGAACAGGAGAGGTTAATCAAAAGATGAAGACCGTCGTGATGATGGACGGTAAGCCGAACAACATGTCAAGTCGAACTCGAGTTCCTCCTCCAGAGTTGTTTAAAACCAATGGGTTAAGAACATTCACCATGCTGATGAAGCTTCATCTTCAAAAAGAAAAAGAAAGCCAAGGAGAAAGTTTAATCAAGGGCGAAGGATCAATTCAAATCCTTATGTATAGAAAAGGATTGATAAGAAAAAAGGAGATAGTCAAACTAGTTCTCAAACAAATAGACCGAGAACTCCTAAAGGCAAAGGGTTTGTCCCTTGAAAGACGTACAATTTTAGAGAGTCAAAGTGTCAAACTTCAAAGATCAAGCACCTAAGGTCGATAAGACACAACCAATGCGAGAAGTGCCAACTGCCACACTCAGAGACGGGTTAGAATACAAGACGCTGACCAAATGGATCATTGTCAAAGATCAATGAGAATGATAGGGAGATGCCAGAATATCACCCTTTAACTGAAGATGACTTGCTGACCAATAATTTTGAAACATGTTTTGATGACGATCTCCATGCTATTTTCAATACAAATTTAGTGGGAGTGGTTTCGTGTTACCTAGAATATGCTATCGAAGGAACTTATGTCAAAATGGAGGACGACTGTGACAATGTTATCATGGGGAATGAATGTGTTTTTGTTGTGAAGATTTTTGCAATGATGGGACATTCAAGAAACCTAATGAAATGACCAAGGCACACTTGAGGCCGTTCCACATAAAAGCAACAATTGAAGGAAAGTTGATCAATAGAGTGCTTGTCGATGGAGCAACTATTAGCTTGTTGCCAGAAAGCATGTTGACGAAATTCGGTAAGAATATCAAAGACCTGGTAAAAACTAATGTTGCTGACAGACTATAATGGTAAGTCATCTGTCGCTAAGGGTGTTATAGTCTTGAGTGTCAAAGATGGAAGTGTTAGTCGAAAGACAATGTTTGTCATTGTCCCGTCAAAGGCAAGTTATAATGTCCTGCTTGGGAAGAGCTGGATACATGGGGTTGGAGCTATACCTCGACGTTACATCAGAAGCTCATACTCTGGAACCAAGAAGGAAATGTCGAAGAAGTGGGGCTGACAATAGTTTTTGCTATGTCGAGCAACTCCATGTAGATTTCAAGATTTATAATAAGAAGGTCAAACCCTTGGAAGTCGAAGATGAATTAACCAGAGAGATTGACAAATGCATCATTGGCAACAAAGGCCTGAACTGATACCCACGGGGTAAACGGTGACTTAGATTAGTTTATCGATTTGTCGAGCCAAATGGCTCATTTCGGCCTACATGGTCGACCAATTTAAATGCACTCCTCGATGGTGCATTGTTGGATTGTATTTATGATTATGAACCTTTAGGATTCGAAAATACTTCTGTTTTATCTTATAACCTTAGGAATAGGAATAAAAGTTGTGAAATGCAGGACCCTCTCGAAGAAATCAACTTAGGCGAGACAAGACCAACTTATATCAGCCAATTCCTGCCAAAGGACTTCAAAGAGAAATTGATTGCGTTGTTAAAAGAATATAGGGACTGCTTTGCATGGGAGTACGATGAGATGCCTGGCTTAAGCCATCGACTTGTAAAGCATCGATTACCCTCAAGCCCAATAGTCGACCTGTCAAACAAGCACCTTGACGATTTGCACCTGAAGTGGTGACCAAGATTAAAGAGGAAATCGAAAGGTTACTCAAAGCAAAGTTCATTTGAACAGCCAGGTATGTCGACTGGGTTTCTAATATAGTTCCTCTATGAAAAAGAATGGTAAGTTAAGGGTATGCATAGATTTTCGAGATCTAAATAATGCGACCCCAAAAGACGAATATCATATGCCTGTTCAGATATGTTGGTCGATGCTATAGCTGGCAATGAAATACTTAGTTTTATGGATGGCTATTCTGGTTACAATCAAATTTTTATTGTTGAAAATAATGTCTCGAAAACAGCATTCAATGTCCAGGCGCTTTAGGCACCTATGAATGGGTAGTCATGTCTCTTGGAGTCAAAATGCTGGTGCGACATATCAAAGGCCATGAATACCATCTTCCATGACTTCATTGGGAGTTTTATGGAAGTTTATATAGATGATGTGGTTGTCAAATTCGACAAACAAATGACACATCTTGAGCATCTAAAGAAAGCCTTCGCAGGATGAGAAAGAATGGTTTGAAAATGAACCCTTTAAAATGTGCCTTTGGTGTGATTTAGGTAACTTTCTAGGCTTCTTGGTTCAAAAGAAAGGAATTGCCATCGACCAAATTAAAGCCAAGGCAATAATGGAAGCTTCACCTCCAAAGAACAAAAAGCACTTACAATCTTTTTTAGGCAAGGTGAACTTTATGCGACGCTTTATTGCTAATTTGTCTGGCAAAACAAGGGTCTTTGCACCATTGGTCAAGCTTAAGAAAGAAGAAGACTTTATCTGGACAGAAGACCATCAAAAGGCTTTTGATGTCATTAAGCAAAGCTTGACAAACACTCCTGTAATGACGTCGCCTAAGCTTGGAAAACTCAAACTTTACATTGCCACCTCTCAAATGACCATTGGAAGTATGTTGGCACAAGAAGATGACAATGGCAATGAACAAGTTGTGTATTATCTTAATAGAGTATTGATTGATGTCGAATCAGATATAGTCCTTTAGAAAAACTATGTTTGTCTTTGTACTTTGCTTGCACTAAGCTTAAATGCTATTTAATTTCGAGAGAGGTACTTGTAATTTTGAAAGCTGACGTAATAAAGTATATGTTATCCTATCCCATTTTGCATGGTTGAATTGGTAAATGGATGTTAGCTTTTCTGAATTTACAATTAAATATATACCTGCCAAACTCAAAGGACAAGTATTGGCCAATTTCCTAGTCGACCATCCTTGTGATGAAGTAGAAGAACCAATGGTAAATTACGTAGGTACGACTCCTTGGAAGTTATACTTTGATGGCTCGAAACACTTTCGAGGTGCTAGGGCTGGGATAGTATTGATCTCTCTGGATCATATTCCCACTAAGTTCATGTTTGAGCTTAAGTTTCCATGTTCTAATAATGAAGTCGAATATGAAGCCTTGATCATCGGGCTCGATATGTTATTGGCTAAAGGGGTGAAAAACGTTGAAGTTATGGAGACTCACAGTTAGTCATAAAGCAATTGTCAAGAGAATATAGATGCATTAGTGAAAATTTGTTCAAATATTTCGCAACTGCCGCTAGATTATTGTATGAATTTGATACTGTCATACTTCGACATGTGCCACGGACCTGAACTCAGGAGCAAACGAGCTTGCTCAAATAGCTTTGAGATATAAAGTCAAACCATCAACCGTAGAATCGTTTGTCACAATTCAACAAATTTTAGTCCCTTTTGACGAACGGGAGGTGTTTGTCATTGATCATTTGGATGACGCGATTGGAGAAAACCAATTGTCGAGTATTTGAAGGATCCAAACCTCGATGTCGATAAAAAATTGAAATATCAAGCTTTGAATTATGTTATCCTGAGTGATACCTTGTTCAGAAAAGGAGTTGAAGGGGACTTATTGTCCTACTTAGGAGAACCTGAGGCATATATTGCTTTGGCATAAATCCATGAAGGGATTTGCGGTGCTCATCAAGTAGGACAAAAGATTAGATGGTCTCTTCATCGAAAAGATTGTTTGGCCAACAATGGCTAAGGATTGCATGCAATATGCAAAGTCTTGTCAAGATTGTCAAAAGCATGGCAATGTACAACACGTGCCAGCGTCAGAATTACATACGATTGTCAAACCATGGCCTTTCAGAGGTTGGGCATTGGATCTTATTGGTTAGATTTATCCTCCTTCGTCAAAAGGCCATAAATTCATTTTGGTAGCTGTCAACTATTTTACAAAATAGGTTGAAGTTGTTGCTGAAGGACGTAACCCAAAATGAAATAATTGATTTTATTGAAGAAAAAATTATTTATCGTTTTGGAATTCCTGAAACTCTAACCACTGATCAAGGAATGATGTTTACAGGTCGAAAAGTGCTTGAGGATACTACTACGAGGTCAATTAAAATGATTACTTCGACTCCCTATTATACACAAGCTAATGGTCAAGTCGAAGCTGTCAATAAAAGCATTATCGCTTTAATCAAAAAGCATATAGGTCGACACCCTCGTAATTGGCATAATATGCTTAAGCAAATTTTATGGACACATTGCAACTCACCCAAAGGTTCGACAGGGACTAGTCCTTATAAGCTCGTATATGGACATGAGGCGTGTTGCCTATCAAGATTAATTTACAGTCTGTAAGGGTGTCGAAACAAAATAAATTACCAGTTGATGCTTATTGGAGTTTTATGTTCGATGAGTTGAATGATTTGGAACAAGAACGGATTGTTGCTTTAGAAAACGTGATGCGACAAAAAGAAGCCATGGCAAGATTTTATAATCGTCGTGTTAAAATCAAAAGTTTCAGCATTGGAGATTTGGTTTGGAAGGCCATATTGCCATATGAGAAGAAGTCAAAAATATTTAGCAAATGGTCCTCAAATTGGGAAGGACCTTTTTGGATTGACAAAACATTTCTGGTAATGCTTATCACCTAGTCGACGTTGACAGCGGGCAAAGAATACCGTTTATTAATGGCAAATACTTAAAAGCATACAACCAGCGATGTATCAAGTCAAAATAAACAATTGTCAAAATAGCCAAGCTTGACCAAGGAAGCATTTGTCAAAGTAGCAGAACAAAGAAATAAACCAAACCAAATAAACACCCTCCAAGTTCACAAAACAACATAACAAATTCGACATGAGGAAAATAATAAACTATGGCAAGAGACTATGAAGCTTCAGCTTCAAATCTTGTTGGATTTGTAGAGCTGTCTCTTTATTCGATTGCGCCTTTTCCATGATTGAATCAACTTCTTTGAGCTTGTCACTTGCAATCTTTTCATCCTTTGCCAATTTTTCCAGCCTCTTGTCAAACTTCTCCAAATGTTTCTTTCCTTCTGTCACGAGCTTGGCAAGATTTTCTTTCTTGGTTGATAGCTCTTGAATCTAAGATTAAAGGTGTTGGATTTCCTCACCTAAAGCATTCCCACGAGCTTCACCGTGCTGCAAACTGTCGACTATCTTAGCCTTTTGGCTATTTGTCTTCTCAATATTTGGAGACTAGTCAACATTTTTTGAACGCTACTCCTTTGTATTGAAGCATTATGTACCATAGCAAGAGCATCAAAGGATTGAGTAATGAAATTTCGAAGAGAACTCACTAGGTCCTGATGTTGGTCGAGTAGTGTAATTTGAGACAGGGAGGAAATGGACTCGATTAAATGGTGCTTAAGATCACCATCGCTCATTAAAAGTCGAGAGGATGATTAAGAAGACTCATGATGTTAGACAGTTGATCAACTGGTAAGTCGACTATCGATGGCATAATCGAAGTTGGAGTGGGGCTCTTTAATGCTTCAAGCATTAGGAGTGATGGTGTTCTTCACACTCCTAGCTTCAGAGACGGAGCGTCCTTGTTAATGATAGAATTCGACATAGCTTGATTTAAAGTATCGAGAAAACCCATGTCAAAGTCCTCTTCATCTTCACCTTGGTCTTGTTCTTTAACTAGAAAGATGGTAGGAGAGGAACAACTGATTGAGGTTCACTAACTGGAATCGACGGGATAAAGGGAGATGGACGATGAACAAGATCATGGTCGATCTGCACATGTGGAGGTTCAACAGTGTCCAAGTCGTGTAATCTTTGATTGACAAGCTTCTCTCAACCATCATAGTCTTATCCAATGTGTTGATAAGATCAGTTGTTGTGTCCTGATCTAGTGAATATGTTGTCGAATAAAAGGAATTCGATATAGATAGTGAATTGTATAATGCTCAAACAATGTGAAGGTTTGAAAACGAAATACCTTATGACGAATAAAGGAATTTGATGAGTCACCTTCTCCTTCATTGTCGATGTGGACGGGGTCATGAGATTGGTTTTTTACAGAAGGAGAGCCTTTGGGTTGACAGCAATGGACTAAAAAAAATCGAAAATAAGAGGTTAGGAATAATTAGTAAAGACATATATGTATGTTTTGAAATGACTTACCTCTAGAATATTGTTAATGAAGGGGTTGATGATCTAGAAGGAATAATAGATCTCGCCATCTTTGAAGCTTTGACAGTTTTAGTCATTGTCTCCTTCTTTGAAGTTCCCGTTTTGATTGACGCATTCTTTGCCCTGGGTTTTTTTTGGAGTTAAAGGTAGGGCTTCGCTTCGACCTTGAGCACCTGTGTCATCTTCTTCTAAAAAAAACGGGTTCGTAGATCATTGGTTGGAGGTTATGCAAGAAACAAGATTAGTGTTAAAATGAATACCTTGTTCGACATCTTCCTCTTGTCCCTGTTGCAAAGCACCAGAAGAATTCATCAGAATGCGTTGTTCGATGGTGTCTAAGTCGACATGAAAGGTGTCATAATATTCATGCCACCAAGCAACAAATGACACACTTGGAAGAGTGCTAGGTTCTAAGCCATATGAGAATAGACATCCCTCCTCGACTCATTATCTGCTAGCCAATAGTTTAAATCTTCAAGAGATGACACTTCATAATGACAAAGCTGCTCCTCGGATCAAGTGTCAATGGTGCTGGGATTGCTTGGGAAAAGCTAAACTGTCACACCATAAAGTTAGGAGCATGTAAGACAACTCTTAAAGCGTTTGATTCGGGTAATCCTAGGGATGACTTGGACGCAAAGAAAGTTGGACCAAACAACGTCGCTTTGGTTCTGTTTTATTTCTGTGTCTCGAATCATGGAATGCACGAACCATGGTGGACCAAGGTGACGTTGAATAAAAGGGGTCAAGTTCATTTGGTCGGTACTGAGAAGGAAACTTCATGGAAGTGTTGAAAGAAATGCCAGGAACTTGTCGAAAGGCTTTGAGTCTTTGGGCTTAGTTCGAAACGAAAACAAAGTTAAGGTCCTTCACAACCTCGGTGAATTATGGCTGGTGGGGAATAAGTCATCTGAGGTTCAAAATGGCATTTAGCCATAATTGGAGTAACCACATTGGACCCCCTGGATTGAGAGATTCATTGTTGCCAATCCTAGTGACGAAGTAGTGAAGTTCGTCATAAAGGTGTGCTAGAAGCGAGTTGTACAAAGTTTAGTGCCTTGATGAAGTAACATGGCTAAAGGAAGATACATGGCTTGCATCTTCACACTTATAGAGCAAAAAACAATTGAATTCAACCAATAATAGAGGAGAACGACATGTTCACTGTCGCTTAGGCCCAGTCCCCTTGTTGTTCTCAATGAAAGTAGTATATGACACATCAGATAAATCGAGGGTATATTTGGATGGGTTTCAAGGCTCCATGTGGGCAGAATATCAACTCCTGGAGGTCGAAGACCTATAATCGTAGCTACCTCGAAAAGAGTTGGACCAATCATGCCATAAGGAAGGTGAAAAGAATTTGTGGTCGAACTCCAGAAATATGTACAGACCCTAACATGTTGTTATTGAACTTAATGGAATATTTAGACAATTGAAGGATATCGAGAATGCCTAAACTCCTCCAAAAGAAGTTTTCATGGCTTCCATTCTTGTAAGCCATTCAGAAAGGGTTTGGAGTTCTTGGGTTGGTTCCTAACAGCCTAGCATTTGAACTAAAATATTTACAATAAAATTGGGGGCGGCTAGCAAAAATCTCTTGAGGTTTTGAAGAAAGATAATGAGTTCCTATCTTGCTAGCTTGTCTATGGGTCAGTATAGGACCTATATAAGCATGCATTGCAGAACGATGGAGAAAGGGAGAAGTACCTGGAAGTAAGCTTGGAAGAATTCTTTGGGTCAAGACTCATAGCAAAACCTTCATCTTAATCAATAATGGGCTCAGGAACTGAAGCTACCAGTTGGGAGTTCTTGGGATCATTAGGGGATGATTCAACATGAGCAGCGCCCTTGGAGGAAACAAAGTTAGAAGGAGAAGCCATAGATGCAAAGAAAAGTTCGCAGGAGATCAGTGAAGTGGATGAGAGATTTCAAGAAATTTTGGGAGAAGAAAAAGATAAAAGTCATAGCTTTGGCAAATAAGTGCACGAATGGGAAACCCTTAGGTATTTATAGCCCTTCATATGGGTTATGTGGCAACACTAATGGCCTTAAGGAATCAGGATCATTATGAGACTTGATCGGACTGTGTGACAGTTTTGATTGATGTGCCGCATTAATGACAGAATGAGGATAAGTTTTGATAAAATTTTAAATTCAAAATTACAACTCTTTAACTTCTCATCAACGGAAATCGCTCTTCGAAATAAAAGTTGTGGGGGGCATCATGTTGGCACCAAATTTCATTAAGTGTTAGCTTGAATTGACATTCAAATTTGATAGTCGTTAAAGGTTTGCCATGGTAAGGATCGACAAGATATGTGAATTCAACGAAGTCCTTATTTGTTAGAGTGACACGTCGAGACCTAGGGGAAACCAATTGACAGTTGGATGATGTTGACTGATCAACATTGACAAAGTTATTTCATCATATGTTTTGACAAGCCAATGTCGACAGAGGTTTTCATTCAACGTTCGACTAGTCAAGGTCAAAATTTATCATTCGGGACTTGGAAGAAAAGGTCGTTTCCATGCTCGAAGGCTGATAAGTTGAAGTCTAAAGTTTGTCGCTTGAGGACTTAGAAAAATTCTGAAGATGATGAAAACGCAGCAACTCCAAAGCATGTGTTCGTCATTAAGGTTATTGACGGTTTCCAGTGATTATTGATAGAAGCGTGACAAAGGGCAAATGACGAACCAAGAAACTGTCAACACCACGTGGACAACATCTAAAGGCAGCCAAAGACAAATGTCAAAATCCTAGGAACTTAGGTTGTCTATAAATACTCGTTCTCAGATTGTAAGGGGTTGGAATTTTTACTCACACACTCACTCTAAAACACGTCTCCAATGGCAAAACAGAGTCCTGAGTTTACTGAGTATTGTTCTCAACCCTCTTTTTCTTTCATAGGATTAGATTTCTTTAAGTTATTTGCATTTCTTTACAATTCATGTATTTTACTTTTAGTTTGTCAATTAATTTACATTCTGCATTTACATCTTCTTCCTCTTCTTCTTTAATTGTCAAACATTCTACATTCACACAATCACAACACAAATCACGTTACATTCCATCCTCATTCCATAAAAAACAATTTGACACTCGATTTCTTTGGTGGAGAACCCAAGAGGAGTAGTTTTCGCTCCCGAATCGAAATTTGAAAAGTAAAGGTTGTCATCCAAACTCCTGGAATTTGTCGATATACGTTGGTTTAGAGGTTAGCCTCCTGTGTAAGGAGTTTGTCAATTATTTGTTGTTGACAAATAAGTGCTAAAATCTGTCATAAACAACTATAAAATATCTTTCACATAATATCGGAAGTACACACCTTATTTTCCAGTAATTGATCAACTACATTAGGATCCCAAAATCGATGTTGGTTGCTGGAGTCCACGCAAACTATCTCCAAAGCTGATTCTTGAATAATGTCATGCATAGAAACAATATTGTGTCGAGAAATAGTTATCAGAGCTTTATCTTTCAACGTTTCAATCCCTGTAGTCACTGAGTAATCATCTTTCAATAAAAGTTTTACGTAGTCCAACATCAGAATCAATCCATGGAAAAAACAAGAATATCTAAATATATATTTTGCTATTCACGATCAAGACCATCATAACTCAACCACATTATATCATGAACTTCTTTACGAGGCATCTTTTATAGTTTCTCTAAATGACTTTCCCATATTTCCTTGTCTTTTCCACGAAGAAGGCCAGCCAAAACTTCAAGAACCAATGGAATGCCTTTGGCATAATTGACCACCTTCCTTACCAACTCAAAATACTCCTTGTCAAAATTATGGTTTTGCTTAGAAAAGGCATTCATATGGAAAAGCTGAACAAAGTCAGTAGTCCAATCGCTCAACCTCATATATATCATCAACTTCTCCAGCAAACACTTGCTTATCTTTAGTTGTTACAATGATTTTACTACCTGATCCAAACCAATCGCAAGCTCCTATTAAAGATTCTAGTTGTTTAGAATCATTAACATCATCAAGAACAATAAGAACCTTCACATGACCAAGCCTTCTCTCAACATAACTGGGCAATCCATTTGGTATGTCAAATTTTAGATCTTGTTCACCTAGTAAATCAGAAAAAAGTTTCTTCGTCAAAAGGCTTGTCCCATGTCTACCTGATTCTTCCATTATGTTGGCAAAAAAACAACCACCATCATATTCAGGAAGCATTCTGTTGTATACTTCTCCAGCAATGGTTGTCTTACCAACACTGCCCAAGCCCCAAATTCCCATAACATGGATATCTTCTTATTCGTTGCGCAACAATGATTCTAAATATGTGATTGGTTTGCCAATTCCAACAAGTCCTTTTGATTTAACTAAGTGCATATCATTCAACTTCACTAACATTGATTTGACAATTTCATGAAAAAGCTCAGTGCCATTCCTATATGACAAAGAATACAAATTAAAAAATACACAAAATTGGACCCTCTAAATTTTAAAATCTTCCTAATTGCTCCTCAAACTTTAACTTATGTCTCAATAGATCCTTCTACAAAAGAATTTGCCAAATTACTAATAATTATAACAAATAATAAAATTTTTCCATTCATTAATATAAAATATTGATTAATTAGGAAGATTTTAAAATTTATGGTTATAATTTGCAAAAGGGTGTAAGTTTGAAGGGGAAATAAATTAGTTAATGGTCTAAATTTATTGTAAAATGAATGGTTAAAATGTTTTTATGTTATTATTATTATTAGAGAAATTCTTAGATGCTCTAAGAGCAAAGCAAAATATTTACTCTATTTCATTCATTAATTGACACATAAATCATTGTATTAAAAATATTGGGAAAATAGGAGACAATGATAACCCACAAAAATGATATGCTAATTGATGAATTGAACAAAGTAAATTTTTTATCTTGCTTTTGGATCACTTAAGGATTTTTTCTTATCATTATTGTATGAAGAAATTTAAAACGAAATGGTCTATTGATATATTAGTCAAGGTTTTGGTACTAGTTGAGAAGTTGTTAAAGTTTGTGGTGATGATTTGTAAAAGGGTAAAATTTTGGCGTGATTTTATACTATTTTCCCTTATTTTAAAAAGGCATTTGTCATGAAATCTTTTTCAAAACGAATCAATTTTATGTATCATTTGAAAATTAGAATGTAATTAAATTTTATTACATGTATAAAATTTAACTAGTAAGTTCATTGGACCAACAAAGAATCACACGACAAATATTCTTTTTATTACATCACTTGAAAGATTTTAAATCTTACTCTAATTAGTTAGTACTTAATTGGTCACACTGTAGGCAGATAGCAACTCCAAACACTTTCATTTATTGAGAAAGTCAAAACTGGTCAAAAACTAGGGAAGTCAAAACAGTCAAAATTAGGGAAAATGGAAAATCAGGGAAGCTTTCGGTTTTGGAACTTTTGATTTTTCTTTTTTTCAAAACTTAAATACTAATATCTTGTGATAGCCACAGAGCCAAAAAAAAAAAGAACCAAAAAAGGGCACTAACAAAAATTATTGGGTTGTTCTTCTTATCTCTTCATATCGCAACCTCATCATAAATCTCACTTGTCACCAATAAATATTGCTTTCAAATGCTTTGCACCGTGTTGTGAGGCTTAGACTAGAGAAATTTAATATGGATTATGTTTATTTGTATAGACCTATGAATTTTTTTGTGTTGATTATGTTAATGTTAATGATTTAATATATTTTACTATATTTGGTCAAACAGTTGGACCTTTAAATGTTTAAACTAGTACCTTGACTGATTCGATGTTTGGTCAAATTTCTCTTTGGTTAACGCAAAAAAATTGAACTTTTTATTTTTATTTTTATCATCTCAATTTACACACTGATACCACTCTTGACCTGCTTGTTGGTGGCACCACCATCAATTTTCAGAACTTCACATTGCCGTGCCTCATTCCATTGGTTTCCATCCCATTGGCACTAGACATCCTTCCAGAGAGATAGGTGGTGTCGTTTAGGGTTTGGGAAGTGTGAGGAGTGTGAGTGATGTGTGCAATGGTGGTCCAATAACACTGTAAGAAAGGAGGTTGTTTTGTGTTGTGTCAGGTTTAGGGAAGATGAAGAAAGGTTTGGGGGAGTGAGAGTAGGGAAGGGAGAGGGAAGGGAGGAAAGAGGAATGGGTGTTAGGGTGGGTGGTGGTGTCTCTAGATTGAGAATAATTTTGATAATTTAATTTATTTATTGTTGCTACGGTAAAAATTGGTTTGGCCCAATTATGCTAATTATTGGGCCAAGACACAATTTCACAGATGATCCCAAAAGTATAGATGATTTCACCAAAGAGTGAAATCTACCCTTTAGTCATGAATTCTCCAAATAAACAATAAGCTTTGGACGAAGATTGAAGTAAGAATTTTATTTATGGAACTGAAACTATACAATATCAACCTTAATGAAGCATAGGCTGAAAGCAAAAGTTTACATAAAGTTGAACTGGACTACAACTAAAAGGAGAAAAGAAATCTAAGGCAAAACAACTTGTAAAAGTTGTATGTATGACTTGTCATGCCTCTCTTCCAATTCTTTGATCCTTTTATATCAACCCCACAATCATTTTGTTTCAACCAAATAACCGTTCACGGTAACCGCTTGTATGACTTGCAGTTATATTTAGATTGTGGCCCCGAACGGTTATCACGGCTTCGTGCTTGTATTTAAAACCCATGATCCCGGCTGCCTTAACTATTCCCGTCTTGCTCCTAATACGGCTTGCAACCCACACGGCACGTTCTCAGCTGCAGTAACTGTTCCCGTTTTACTATTGATACGGTTTGCCACTTGCTCCGCTCACAGCTTAAGTTCTTTTACCTGACCATGACATCAACATCGAAGCTCAAATCTTTTCTTAACTATCTTAACGTAATGGGCCCAACTACATTTACCAGCCCACTTTATTTTGGGTGGTAATAATTGTCATTGTAAACCAAAAAATAACAATTAAGGATGTGAGTGATTTTTTAAAATCTAAAAGAGGGTAAGTATAATCATAAAGGAACTCAAGGGAGATTCCTGTAATTCACCCAATAGTTAATGTTTTTTGCTATAATTTTGAGCCCAATATATTAACATTTTAATGTAATTTATTCCTTTACTATGGACAAGGAATTTGAGGAAATTTCTAGTCGAAACCCCAGAGGCACACATAGCTGGATTCATATTCAAAGAATGTTTCCTCATTCTTACAAAAGATTACTCTTGATCGGCCAAATGCTGTTTGAAGTTGGGTGACATCACTACCACATCGTCTTTATGCACTTCCATATGTTTTCCAATCAAATCAAGGAACATTATAGATTCACTGATCTTTAATAAGTTGCAACTACATTTTTAGACCGAAATGCATGACAACCCATTCACATATCCTAATGAATCCAAGGCAACGAAAAACAATTTTATATGAATGTCATCTTTGACTAAACAAATTTGATTACAACCAAAATAACCATCCATAAACGTTAATATTCCGTTATTAGCTATTGCATCAACTAGCATGTCAACTAGGGGCATTACTTACTCTTCTTTGGGAGTGGCTAAATTTAAATTCCTGAAGTCTATACAAATAGAATACAAATATAAACTTGTCCTTTCTTTTTAATTATAGGGACAACATTTGATAGCCAATCTACATACTTAGCTGTCCCAATGAACCCTCCTTTCAATAAACGTTCGATCTCATTCATAATATTGGGTAGCAATTTGTGATTAAGCCTTCTTGCAGGTTGCTTGTGTAGCTTGTATGCTTCTTTAATCGGCATAAGATGCTCAACTAATTCTCTTACTAGTCCGGGCATCTCATGGTAATCTAATGCAAAACTGTCCTTGTACTGTTGACTTTCTTGAACTTAACTTTCCTCTGGTAACAAACCACTCACTTTTGTCTTCCTCGGTTCGGTTTTTGTTCCCAAATTGACATCGACGAGTTGAACTTGGGCCTCAAATGTTAGTATTCTACTTTCAATCATTTGAGTTTGCTTTAAACTTTTGTCTCTCCCGGCTAACTCTACGTGTAAGGAATGCTCTTTTGATTGCATTTATTGCAAATATATATAGTTAATCGTTGCAAGACATCCTCTGCCGCTTCAACATCACTCATCATCATTTTCAAAGTTTGAAGGTCATGAATCGGCCGGGATCGTGACCTCAAAACCATATCAAGTCAGGTCTAGAGACTTGATATCCTCCAAGTTGGCTTCATCGGGCCATGAAAAGATTTCTACCTTTGAGGAGTACAACAAAGCATCCTACATTCTGACATCAACAGCAACGAGATGTGGATCTGCTTCCACCATCTCTACTTTATCTCCATCCTATAACCATAGTTGTTGATAGAGTGTAGAGGGCACACAATGACTGCCATCCACGCAATGCTTGACCTAGCAAAACAGTGTAACCAGGCTTGACATTGACCACAAAGAATACTGTTTTCATAGTCATTGTTTTTACGGACAACTTAGCAACTAGCGCCTTTGGTTTGGCTTCAATTTCAATTTTTATTTTCAGTTTTCCAGTTGTTTAGATTTTGTGAAAGAAATACTAAAAATTCGTAAAACTACAAATTTCACTTTTCAATCTTCATTTCCAGATTTCAATATCTCATTTACAAAATCCTGAAAACTAAAAAATAGAAAATTAAAACTGAAAAGTGAAAAACTAAAAAGAAACCGAACAGGCCCCCAACTCCCAAGTATTGAGTACTTTCGCCAATGAAGTTTGTTAAAGTCATATTGGTCTCCTTAAGATCCCTAATGCTCTTCCCAAGATTTCTCATAGTGCAATAATGCAGGACGTTCAAGAGTGCTCCTTCATCTACTAGGACTCAGCTCCATGGTTTGCCTTCAACATGAGCTTTAATATAGTAAGGCTTAAGAAGCTTGGCCTTCAGCTACCAGGACATCACTTGCCAGAATTTTTTTTTTATTACATTACTTAAAGATTTTAAATCTTACTCTAATTAGCTAGTCCCTACTTAGTTACAACACATTTATTTATCATGTCAAAGTTTAAATTTTGAAGCTGTAGTTTGAGAAGAGTTTTAATTGAAGTATTCAGTTTCTAGTGTATACTAATGAATATATCTATTTATCACAGAGGATTTCACACAAATTGTATTTATTCATACAAAATCAACCTTTCGATATGTTATACGGAGGTAATTAATTATAAAGATGAGATCCCCAATCTAGAAGTTGATTTGTATCACCATAATCTCTTTCGAGCATGGTTTCATGAAATTCAAATTGTAATGTTTAGCACTACTCTTCACATAATAAGATAGCTTCATCGGCTTCACACCTGATAATAAAATAAGACAAAAAAACAGCCTAATTTCATATACAAATATTACTTTCACACTCCTTTTGAAACATCTTCCCTAAACCCTTGGAAACATCACATTTTTCTTAGGTTGTCTAACCTAGCCTGCAGATCATCATCTATTCCACTGTCTTCATTGCCAGCTGATTCAGCCTGAGCAACCCGGGTTTTCGCCATTGGTGCAGTGACTGAGGCTGATGCAGGCGCATTCAAAAGCTGCACATTTAAGTTGAACAAAAGAAATACTATCATCATTATTATTGTCAAACTAACCCTCCACCGAGGGAAACATTAATTCTCTTCCCTATGATTAGCTCTTTTCTGATTTGTAACAAGAATGATACAGTAAGATAGAGCAACAAGTTACCTCAGAGTTTATATCAATTCCATCTCATCAAGAACCTGATTCACAAGTTCTTCGGTCTCTTCCTCCTCTTCATCACCTTCTAAGGCATCATCAATTGCATCTCCCATCACCTCAGACACCAATTACATCTTCTCATTCTGCCTTTCAAACTCTTGCATTATCCTCTGTAAAGAAGGTAAGTTCATCCGCCTATTCATTTGACCCATTGCTTTCGTAACTCCTTTCATAGCCTCCCCCATTGCTTGGGTGGATTTTAATGTCTGAAATTTATCTAACACAGTCATTTTCATGTCTTATAATCAATGCAATCAATCTTACGAGCTGAAAAATTATCAAATAAATTTTCACTGCTGTGATTGTTGGAAATTGATGTGATCGTTTGTGTTAAGTACTGGAATCAGTACAAGATAACTACAGACAACAAGTATCTGAATATTGCTATACTGAGGTTTCAGGGTGCATTTCCGAATTTTCTATGTTTAAAGATGAAATGAAAAGCAATGAAAGAAAGGTGCCATTTGAGGTAGTCTGCAGTATGTTTGGGTGTTTGCGGTGCTCCTCAAATTTATTTATGAAAGCAGCACTGCATGCTTTTGTTTAAATAATTTCAACTGAGTACCTAACTTGTTTTAATTGCAAAAGGGGGCAAAAGGATTGTGAAGTTAATTGACACCGTTGATTGACCCAGTGCCCCATGCTCACATCCTTCATTCTTCATGGACAAAATCTATACCACCACAAGGCTCTCTGCACTTTTTTCTTCATTTTGTTCACTGTGCCACTTTGCTTATTTAGTCAGAAACTATGTTTCAAAATATTAAGAATCTAATTCCACTGAATTAGGCACGTGAAAGAGGGAAAAAGAAAAGTTTGTAACTTAACCAAAAATCTTCTCAACTATTGCTAGGTGGAAGTTGACAAAAGAGAAGCATGAGATTTAGAGCACGAAGGTAAGGGCTGAAATTTTCTCACAAAGCAGCCATGTGAAACTGAAAAAAGAAAAAAAAGCAAATGCTCAATGATAATGGCAGAGGCCCTTGGTGTCATGTGGTGGTGGTAGAGGCAGCCTGCGCTGGTGCTGGGTGGGTTTCGTCCATGGAGAAGGATGGAAGGGCAGCAAAACAACGTAGAACAAATAAGGATGTAGAACGAAATGCTTCTTCGAGTAAAATGACAGCGTATGAGTAAAGTTTTATATCTAACCATAGGTTATGTTTAAAGCATTAGATGGTCCAGATTGTAGCACAACACCATCATGTCAAAGTGTGAAATGAGAGGATCTGTTCCCAACAATAGAAGAGATGACAAAGGGACTGACATGCAAAATTAAAATTCAGTGGACCGAATCACTTATTCAAAACAGTCATGTCCGGGATAAAACAGGGGCTGTTCTATTTTAGTGAATCTGATCTAATGATAATATGATGCAGAGCACCAGAAACTCCAACACATAGTGCGGAGTAACGTAACCGGCACCTGAAAGAAAAGTCCAGGACATAAAGGAGCTCTGAGCCTCTGAATTCTATCTCTTGATTTCTGAATGAATCTAATGCTACCTCCCAATCTACTGCTACCTTCTTCGAGTAAAATGACAGCGTATGAGTAAAGTTTTATATCTAACCATAGGTTATGTTAAAGCATTAGATGGTCCAGATTGTAGCACGACACCGTCATGTCAAAGTGTGAAATGAGAGGATCTGTTCCCAACAATAGAAAAGATGACAAAGGGCCTGATATGCAAAATTAAAATTCAGTGGACCGAATCACTTATTCCAAACAGTAATGTCCGGGATAAAACAGGGCCTGTTCTATTTTAATGAATCCAATCTAATGACAATATGATGCAGAGCACCAGAAACTCCAACACATAGTGCGGAGTAACATAACCGGCACCTGAAAGAAAAGTCCTGGACATTAGGAGCTCTTGAGCCTCTGAATTCTATCTCTTGATTTCTGAGTGAATCTACTGCTACCTCCCCAATGTGTATAAATCACCCCACTACAGCATCCCACATGATTCTCTAATTTTCTCTCTCCTACTTAGCATAACAAACTATCTTCTTCTCACTCCCTTTTGAGCCCACTAATCCCATTATCCCTCCTCGAATATATCTCACCAAAGGGTCTCTCTCATTCTGCTTGCTTGGTTTTAGTATTTGATTATATGTGTTTGTGCTAGTTTGGTTGCCATGATATGATTTCAAAATGTTATGAAGCCATGATTGCTTGGGTTGTGACTCGTCACGAAAACGGTTGAAGGCACAATCTAGTCAATTGAGAGGGAAGGAGCCATGTGACCTAGGGAGCCATCACCACAGCTTATCGCTGCAGTGGAAGCATAGAGAGATGCTTGATCAGAAACAACCCCAAAACTCATAGTCAGAGAAGCTATGGTACAATCAGGGGAACTGATAACTGGGCTAAGCTAGAATCCAAAGTTGTGAATGAAACATCTATGAAATCTTATCTCCGGGACTAAATATTTAGTGCTCAAGAATAAACAGTTGATGTAACATAAACAGTGAAACTCAGTTCATATCTATTTCCCATTGAACTAGACTGTCTCAAAGGTATCCACATCACAATGGAACAACGGTAGTAACAAAATTTAATGACATACCAAAAACCTTCAAGTTATCTGCTACTTTCAGAGGAGCTCACTAAGCAACGAAGTTCTAAGTTTTGTGACTTGCGAAAAAACATAGAAGGTTGTGCAAAACAAACCTGAATTCTTAAGGCAACACCCTGGAGCTGAGATTTAAGCTTGTAGAACTTTTCAATCTGATGGCGTGTTCTGATAAGATCCTTGGCCATCACTCTCACTGCCCCCTGACAAATTTAAGCCAAATCCCACAAAATGTTTGAACCAGATCAAAACAAAACAAGTCCACAATACAAACCAGAGCAAATAATCTCAATGCTTTAATAGCACCACACCTCTTCATTAAATCACAACCCTTACACAGCACTGAAGAAGTGTGTACAAAAGAAACAAGGCATAATACCATTTGTCCTTGTTTGGCATTCTTCTTAATCTCCACAATCAACTTCTTTTCTTGAGCCTGCAAGCCTTGTCTTTCCCTTTCTATTTCTCTAATGGACTTGTCTAGCATCCTTTTATTTTCCCTCAACAGCTCTGCCACAAATAACAAAAAAATTACCCATTAACAAACTACATCAATCAAACCCAAAGACACAATTTTTCAAAATTGAGAAGTCACACAAGCACCAACCCATTATTTATTTTCCCCAAACCTTTTCGACCAATACAATCACAGTGGCAATGCATTCATTCCATTTGATAAAAGGATTGCCGAGCAACATAGAAACCATCGATAGAGGAAGAAAAGAAATTACCAGCCGGAGTTTTTCTGTTGCCAAACAGAAAACTCATGTTGGCTCACGGCGTTTCGAACTCTCAGATCGTTGATTGAGTCTTCTCAGGGAGTATGTATTGTCAAAGCACTCAACAGGACTTGTTCGTTGAATCGTTGGTAAGTACAGTATGTTATGTTTATCCGTTGAGTAGAGCAGGGAACCGTTTGCTTTCCCTTAATTAATTTTCATCAAGGGTAAGCAGGTTAGGTTGGAATGTATGGTTTCCTTGGATATGGATTAAAAATAACAAAAACCAAAAATACAAAATGTTTGGTTTACTTATTTTCACTTCCATTTTCAATAAAAATGAAAATAATACATGACAATATGTTTGGTTACAATTTTTAAAAGAGATTTTCACTTAAAATATTTTGTAAAAGTACACAAAACTAGAAATGCCAAATCCTGTTTATAATTTTCACCATTTCCTGTTTATAGTTTTGAAAATATTTCGATAGAAAACGGGTGGCATCTTCGTTAATATTGAGATTTTAGTCTCCCATGACATGTTCGATTCCAATCAATAGAAAATTAAAATTTCTGCTAATGCAGGATTTCTGTTTGAGTACAAATGACGAAATGCCTGAGGTCATTTACCGAAATTAAAGGATCAGACCCGTAGTCCTCAAATGGATCAACTCAATGTTTGAAGGGGATTATATCTGTTATGTTTGATATCTGAGGTGAAAATTTCGTTTCTGAACTTTCAGCTCAAATGGACCAAAATACCCTGCATTTTATGCGGTAAAAATGTCGTTTGAGCCAAACTTTTCCAGAAAGTTTAAAATGATGTTTATGAGTGGTTTTTGATGTTAGCAGAGCAAGGAAATTCAAGCTTTTAGTGCAAAATTACCATTTTGCCCCTAGAATAGTGTATAGTGAGTATAATGACGTAATTAAGCAAACCTAAGCAATATTAGGCTCTAATCGAAAATTAATTTATTTCGATAATTAATCTAGAGTCAAAATAATTTATTAAGGTTAATTAGAACCTAAGATTGCTTGGTTAAACTCTAATTACATTTTTGATTCAAGATTCCTAGTCATGGAATCTTGAATAGTATTTCTCTCTCAATTCCTTAAATTAAGGAATTGTGCCTATACCTTCATTTGACTAAAGAATGGTTTTAATTTGTTAATCTAGCAAGATCACTCCCTAATCAAGTCTTGACAACCTTAATTAACTATTACCTCACCTAAACACTTTCTTACAAACTCCTAATCAAAACCTTAATCAAAGAAACACCTAAACACATCATTAAACCACAATTACATGAACAAATCACCTCCCCCTTGGCTGCACAAATTCTGGCCGAACATCCTCCTCCATAATTCATCACATGTTGATTTTGTTTCACTCCAAAGGCCATGTCCTCAGCCATACTTTGACCATACTTGAAGCCATATCTCACCATGCCTTGCCCATACCCACAACCATATCAATCAAGAGATATTTTCCTCCCCAAAGCCATGAAAGGCCGTTGGCCTCAATGTTGAAAATTTTCTATAAATACCAAGCCTTGAAGAACTTGGTTACACTTTAGAAGCTTTGTCAAGTTTAGCTTTCTTGCATTTCTCTCATTTTCTCTCAAAGTTCTCTTCATCTTGCTCTTCTTCCTCCTCCCTCAAAGAAACCTTTCCACCACCACAATCCACCACAAACAACCTTAAACCACCACTCTCTCACCTTAAACCACCTTTCAAACACCAAACCTTTCCATTTCTAAGCTTGCTTTCTCAAGGAAAAATCATCTTCCTTGAGTTCTTTCTTTGGCCGAACCTTCATTGCCATTCAAGAGGAGATTTTTTCTTCTCATCTCTTCAAGAATATAAGTTTCTTCTCATTTCTTTCAAAACTTCTTTAGGTAGGGGTTTTATTTCAAAGTTTTCTTTACTTTCTTTGAAAAGTTCTAGATTTCTCTTAGTTTTCAAAGCTCTTTCCTTCTTCTTCTTTCATTTTCGACCTTGGAGCCTTTCCATATGAAAAACTTTAGCTTGATGATGAGGTTTCAAGATAATGATCTTGTGATGCCATGTGAGAAACCTCTAAAGCTTGAAAAACTTGGTCTTGGACCATATATGCTTTTGGTTTCTTTCCTTTTCCTTGCTCAAAGATTTCGGTTCTCTTTTCCTTTTTCCTTAATGATTTCGGTTTCCACTTCCTTATTTGAACAAAGTTTGATAAAAATGTTAAGTAGATCACTAAAAGTTTTGTTAAGAAAATTAATCATATGTTTTCAAAGAGCTCTAAGCTTACCCTTGCCAACCTTAAAGTTGGTCGGCCGTTCTAAGAGTTTACTTTATATTGAAGCCCATGAGCAATAAAATGAAGAATATGAGTAGTTCTTTTATGTTTGTTTAGGTAAAATGTTGAGTTTATTTCTTAGTCCATTTTCTTGAGCTTGATGATGAAGTTCAAACCAAAGAGTTCTTTGAAGACTTGGTGCTAAAAACTCTAAAGCTCACTTTATGTTGTTAAGATACATATTGGGTTAAGGTTGTGATGTTCCTCTAAAGTCTTGTAAGAGCTCTAGTTAAGATAAAATGAACTTGCATTCATGTTTAAGTTTATGCCTTGCATATCATGTTTATTTTGATGCCATCACTAAGCTCTCAAGAATAAATAAATGAACTTGCATTATCATGTTTAAATTTTCAAGCTTGCATTTCATGTTTATATTTCAAGTCATCACTTAATCTTTAAAGATAATAATAAGGTTGCATCTCATATTTATTTTATGCTCTCACTTTACTTTATAATGAAGAGTAAAATAAGTGCATAACATGTTTAAGTTTATGTCATCACTTAAATATCCTAGAGTTTAAAGACTTGCCCAAGTATCACATGTAAATTTTAGAAAATGGAAGCATTTCAAGAATGTGATTTCGGCCTTGTGATGATGATGATGGACTTGATATGAGTTCATCTAATCATAAGTGCCCATAGTCTATGTCTTGGAATTTTTCTAAGCTTAGGTGATCTTAAAGAACCTTGAGAACATGATTTAAGTTTTAAATCCTCCTTATGGTTAAAATAATTTAGCTACTGACCTTACCTATATTTATATGATTTTAATGAGATAAATTGGTTTCTAAAAGAGTTTTGAGTCTCTAAAATTGTTCCAAGAGAAACTAGTAACTTATATGCTTTTAAATCATGAAATTATGTGATTACATGAGCTACATTTTCGGTTCTGCCTTGTGTACTTGGCCACTATATAAATTCTATTTTATGGTGTTAAAATGTGTAAAATTATGTTTGAGTGAAGCAAGGATCAATTTAGGGAAGTTAGGAAAGAACAAGTAACTAGAAAGAACTTAAAATGAGAATTCTAGAACACTTAGAAACAAAAATTATAAATTTTGTTCCAGCATAATTGAACTTAAGGAAAATAGTTTATAATTAATGGATATGTGTAGGAATCCCTAATATTTGATTTAGGAATTAAATATAGAGCCTTAGGCGAAGATAGAACTTAAAAAGGGTCAAAGGCGGAGATTCTAGAACCCGTAATCATATGATAATTTTCTGCCCAAAGTAATGTAATGCTGTTTGGTCATGTTAGTAAGCATAAACATTAGAGGAAATTATAGGTAATGATCCCTTAGGTGAAATAAGGATCCATAATGAAAGTTAGGATAATTAGAACACAAGTTTAAGACCTATAAGGGCCAACACATAAAATACTATGAGACAAAAGGTGTGATGTGAGAATGAGTTCGAGTGAGTATATCTATGATGTATGGGAATATTTTACATGCCATGAGTATAAGGATGTGTGGATGTATGACTTGATGTTTTTGATAAAGTGGAATGCTATGATTAAGATGCATGAGAATATGAGATATGAATGTCATGGGAGAATATGTTTATGTGATTGAGAGATTTACTTGATTGAAGAATTGCATGAGAACAAAATGCGTTGTTTGAGTTATGTGGCATGACTTAAATTTGAGGAAATTTAAATGCAAGTCGTTATGCCGAATTTCCGTCAAATTTGAGGGACATAAAGAAAGTTTGAAAAGAAAGATTTTATATGTGACATGCCAAGACGAATTTCTCCTGCTATGGTGAGGAGAAAGAAACCCATGGGGGGTATGGTCGTAGAGTCATCCAAAGCGGACAATGTCCTGGTCTTAACCAGATGATGCATTTCGCAACTGAGACGTACTTCTCCTGCTACGTGAGGAGAAGGTAAAAGTGAGGGTATCGACATTAGCCTCAAATGGATAAAGTCATTGGTCTTAACCGTTGATGCGTTTAGAAAGAAAGTCCCATGATGGGTGATCCTTAGGTCCCCTGCCCATACTCTGGAGTCGGGATTATTTTCATGATTATGATAAGCTTATCAAGAGGATAAGTAAGAACTAGTGACGACTAGTTGAGACATGAGCTCATAACCTAGTATGGGGTCGGTTACTATTTTTAATACCATGATGTCCCAAGTTTGAGAAACGAGAAAAGATGTGAAGTATCTTGCTTATGAAAGAGAAAGGTTGATTATGATAAATTATATGCCACTTATATGAGAATTAATTATTGATGATATGTTTTATTGGTTTGTTTGTATAACGTATTGCCATGCATTCATGTTTTACTATGCTGCATACATGCAATAAAATTCATCATAAAAGACACGGACCTTGGATAATTACCTTTTATAAAACCTCATAATGACCTTTGCATGTTTAACCCTTTTCATAATAAACCCAAGGTTCCTGGGACGTAAACGATGACACTAGGATAGGAGGATTCCCCACTGAGATTCTTTAGCAAGATTCTCACCCCTCTCTTTGTTTTCTTTCCGTTACGTTTCAGACTATGATGGCATCGTTCGTGATCTTCGTTGACACGGATATGGGAGGTGCACTACGATCTCAGTCATCAGTCATATCATTTTGAGGGTCGTTGTGCTGTGCGTATTTTTGCATACATGGGTCGCCGTTTATTTCCGGTCGCTTCGTTTTACCTCAACCTCTTCTCGGTGACGATTTGATCTCGAGAGGACGCGACCCTGTGACGGGCGACTCGCCGTGCCCGACCTTCGTCTTCGGTAGTGCGCGACTATCGGAGTACGTTCCCTCATACCTCGCTATGGGAGGGAACCTCTGAGGATTCTCTGGCAGATCGCTATCGAAGGGCTCCGCCCCTCGATGCCTATGGATGGTAGGTTAGTGAGACTGGTCTCTCAGTCGAGGTTTGTGAGGCGTGTACGTCAGCTGAGAAGGCGCCTCGCCGAGGAAGCCACGTCGCTCGCCGATCCGCATGCCCACGCCCCTGCTCGTTGGGCCACTTTCGAGGAGCTGGGCAGTTTGGGGGCTATATCTCCCGTCTAAGGATTAGGCCATCCGTAGGCTTTGAGAGGGAGAATTTACTTTAGGTTGTATCTTTTGGGGCACTCATGTATTTGCTATTTATGTTTCCTGCTTCTTTTGTATTTTATGTTTCTTGTACTACAAGCTCTACCCACTTACATGGGCATGACTTTATGCCTTTTCATATTCAGTTGATGTATTAAACTATGTTATTTAATATTATGATGGTTGTTCCTATGATTGAGGTGTTCTTTATTACTTTTTTAGTGCATGATTTATTTTCTCTTCTACTTTATGTTTCGCTTATGTAGTACTCGACGGCTCGCATTTTGTTTTACATATTTAAAAAAAAAATTTACCGTATTTTCGCTAAGTAATTTTACGAACGAGTTTAAAAAGAAGTAATAACTAATAATTAATCTTAATACGTCCTCCGTGTTGGGTTAAATATTAGGGTGTTAGTTTCTTTTTTCTTTAGGATGCTCCACACCTCACAAGCCCTCAACCATGCTCAATCCTCATCTTTTTTTTTCTTTGTATGATGGACCTTTTGTATCATTTTTTTTACTTTCATTATTTCTTATAAAAAAATTATATTTCATATTTTATCTCTGTTGTACAACTTCTAAGTAGATCTTGTAATTACATGTGGGGCTTATTAGAAATTTATTAGAAACCATTTATTTCATTATGACTATAATTTATTTAAGAAAACAAATGTAATTTGAATAGATTTGTCATTAGAATTGATACATTTGAATTCAGCATTTTATAGGTTTTAAATATATTTCATAAATAAGCAATAAAATAATACTATAGTGTTTGAATATTTATCCATGTACAAATCATAACATATTAATTGATAACCATAATAAAAATTACTTAAATATTTATCCACGTACAAATCACAACATATTAATTGATATAATGTGATGAATAAAATAATGGGGTCATTATCATATCTAATAGTTCTAAAGTGGATATACTCAATATATATACCCACTTTTTTTGTTTAAATAACACCACTCCAAAGAAAGGGGTAAGAAAAAGGAAACAAAGAAAATTAGGAGAAAAATGTATTTTTCTCTCTAGTATATTTGGACGAAGAGAAAATGAAAAGAAAATTAAAGGATAAAAAAGAGAGTTGAATTGGAATTATATATATATATATATATATATATATATATATATATATATATATATATATATATATATATATATATATATATATATATATATGACCTTTAGAAGTGATACCTAATTGAAGGAAGAAGACAAAAGTGAATGGAAGACCTATTTTGGTCCCTCTAAAATTTCAAATAAACAAATTAGTCTCTCTAAAAAAAAACTATCAAATTGGTCTCTATAAAATTGAATAGTCAGACAAATTAGTCCTTATAAAAAAAATCTCTCAAATTAGTCCCTACAAAAGTGAATTTTAGATAAGTTAATCCTCCTTGACCAACATATCAGAGGGACTAATTTGTCAATAATTAATTTTGTAAGGACCAACTTGTCCAAGTTGAAATTTTGCAGGAACGAAGTTAAGAAATTTATTTTTCAAGGGCCAATTTTTCCAACTATTCAATTTGACAATGACCAATTTGAGAATTTTTTTGACAGGGACCAATTTATTTGACTTGAAATTTTAGAGGGATTAAAATGGATATTTTATCTAATTTTTAATTTAAAATTTAAATTTTGTATGCAAAAAATATTTTAAAACAAGTATATGTGCTTCAAAAAAAGCTCAATGGTCAAAAACTTAAATCCAATATAGAATAATTGTAATATTAATTTTTTCAAAATGAATTAAATATAGTTGAATTGTCTACATTATTACTAGTATTATTATAGGATAGCTGAGGCCTTTTTCTAAAAATTATTATTAACACAATCAAATTATTATTTCTAAACAATGTACTTAAATAATTCTTTCTAAACCAAATTATTTAGGTCCCTTAAACAACAATCTTTCTAAAGAAAAAAATTAGTGTTTGACGCTCAATATTTATAGAATAATTGAATTTATTTTCCTAATTTATAGTTTTTTAAAAGGTTTAATAGACATAAAGTTAAATCCAAATATTCCTTTTTGTTTTATTTCTTTCAATTATTGCTTTTTTATTTCTCTAGTTATTGAAATTAAAATTAAATGTAATGTCACTTTTTAAAAATTAAAAATTTTAATTTTAGTCCCTTTAAAATTTAAAAATTCAAGAAAAAAAAGAACCACTCAAAGTGTAACACTTATCAAAGCCTCATTGTTTAGCCCTCTGAATTATTATTAGTATTATTATTGTATAAATGGGGCTTTTTTTATGAAAAATTATAATTAACCAATCAATTTATCATTTCTAAATAGTACTTAAATAACTCTTTCTAAGCCAAATCATTTAGGTCCCTTAAACAACCATCTTTGAAAAAAAATAATATTTGACACTCAATGTTTAAACAAAATAATTGAATTTATTTTCCTAATTTGTAGTTTTTTTAGAAAAGTTTAATGGACATAAAGTTAAATCCAAATATTCCTTTTTGTTTTATTTCTTTCAATTATTCCTTTTTATTTCTCTAGTTTTTAAAATTAAAATTAAATGTAAAGTCACTTTTAAAAATTAAAAAATTTAAATTTAGTCCTTTTGAAATTTAAAAATTTAGGAAATAAAGAACTACTCAAGTTGTGACACTTGTCAAAGTCTCACTGTTTAATCAGCTAAATTATTATTAGTATAGACCGATTAGTATAGATTATTATTAATATAGATTTTTATATTGCAATCCTACTATTAAGTATCGATGATTGTCAATTACATTCTAATAAAATGTAATAATTACGATTTTATTTTTTAAAAAAAATCAATAATTAACTTCCTAAAAACTAGAGACCCTAAATTATTCTTGTTGCGACACTTAAAAACTTTTCCTCATAGGAGTCTGAAATATTAGTATTATTATAGATAGATTATAGATTGAAATTTTACAATGGACCAGGGTTCCAAAAGGGTTAACAAATATGTCATTATACAAACATTGATTTACATTCTATATAATTAGTATCAATTTATATCATTCCTTTTCATTTTATTCAATATGATTTTGGTAACATCCCAAAATTTATTTTAAAAATTTTATTTCAACTTTATTAATCATAATTTCATGAATTTGATAGAATTAGTCAACATAAGAACGGCTTAGGAAAAACAACCATGAATAGTAGCGTTACGGGCCTAGGCCGTCCTGGACCAGAAACCTTAGAATTGAGACTAGAGGATGCCCGGATTGAGAAATATAGGATTAAGGTTAGGAAGGGTTAGAAATGAAAATTTTAGACCCAAAATAAAATTTCAGGTAATATCTATTTTACTAGTACGTGTTTTATCCATTCAGGAAAATTACAATGTGTAGTTTTTTATACCTATGAAATTTGCAATGCAAGTTGCCACCTAATGTGACAAGTGTGTGGCTTAGGAAAGGCCACACCATTGCCTTTTCCAAGAGCCAATAAGAGTCTTACAAAAATTCACAATTTATCTTTAAGGAAAACATTTTTTTTATAATAGAAATTAATGTGTATATTATCTTAAAATGAATAAAATAAAAAATCTTACCATTGCTTTCCCCAAGTTTCGGCCAAACCCCCCAAAACATAGCCATCTTCATCTTCTTCCTATAGAAACTACAAAACCCTAACTTGAAAACCTAGTTTACATACAAAAACTCCATAATCCAAAGCATAACTTACATACTATACCTTATAACTCCCAAATCAACCCTTTTTAAGGAAACCTCATATCATCATACCATCAATTATATTATGTTCTTGTCATTCTAAAGGAGGATTTAGTTGGGTTAGATAAAAATTGCGCATACAAATTTGTGAAGGAAGCGAAGAACAAGAGTTAGAGTTACAAGAGTCAAGTAGGGTTTTCTTTGGCCTCTTTTCCTTCAAAAATTGCTTTGAGATTTTATGATTGATTTGGCTTGAAATTTTTTATTAAATTGAATGATAATATATAGATATTAATGGGTCTAATTGGTGGAGTGATTGGATGATGTTAGAGAATCCTTTTTGGCAAAATAAGTTGAGAACTATGTTGCTGAATTATCGATTTAAGTAGATAGCTCAATTTGTACGATTTTATTCACATAGTTGGAGACTTTATTTTGAGCTGAAATTTTTATATGATGAAGCTAACTGTAAGATATATCCAATATTTTTCTTGAGTCATTTTGAGTACCTTTACTATTTTTAAAAATTAAATAACCGAGATGGTCAAGGTTTTTACTTGAATAGACTATTCTAGAGCATTGAATTTGTCTAATTATGATACTATATCAAATGATCAGACTTTGACTTGAAAATTTCATAGATTTTGTAGACATCTTGAAATCCAATCCTGAATTTTTATGGAATTTTATCTATTCATTTGATAGGGTAATAAAATTAGGATTTTGACTGGCTGAAAATAGGTAGTTTTTGACATTTGAATTTGTAGAATTTTATTAATATGGCTAGAGACCTTATTTTGTTTGAAATTTTTATTGGGTCTCATAGACATGTTGAACTAACTCTAAAAAATAGTTTTTCTCTGTTTTAATGATGTTTAGTAGCTTCTCTATATTTTTCTTCAAAACCAAAATTTTGGACAACATGCTGATTTGCTGAATCCATGATGAAATGTTAATGACTTGATGTATAGTATACTATGTGAATTTAATGATGATGTTACACATATGTAAATGTGAGTGCTCATGATAAATTCTCCTATATAAAAAGAAGATTGAGATTATAACTTGAGATCATGAGTGATATGTATGCTCGATACATTAAGAAACTCATAAATTGATGCTAATGCATATATGATTATAGTGCTTGTATACGTGATATGGAGCATGAAGATGTTATGTGCATATAATTGTGAATACTTTTGACTATTGCCTCTATATAAGAAAAATCAAATGAGAATATGTTTTCTTGGATTGGAGAAAGTAAAATCCGATCAGTTTAGGAAAGTAAACCTAACCACCCTTGAATTGAGTCAGGGAAAGTAAACCTGGATAGGAATAGATTTGTGTGAGAGTTAGAGAAAGTAAATCCAATGATCATGTATATAAATGAACTAAGTCATAAAAAATAGTTTATTACCCAGGAGTGGAATAAACCACCATAAATCAAGGGTCAAGACAAGTTAAAGTAGCAATTGTATTAAGTAGTCCTCTATATTATGTGCTAAGTAAAATCAGAGATCTTCTTCGATATGTCATGTGCATATAAAGATAAGATCCCCTTTGGTATGTCAAGGGTACACAAAGATAAGAAAGATATGAGATCCCCTTTGATATACCAAGGGCATGTGAAGAGGATAATGATATATATGGGATCCCCTTTGACATATGAAGGGCACGTAAAGATAATTCCACTAAAGATCACTGTATTTGTCATATGCTTACTCATGCTACATTGAATTATTTGTCTAAGACGATTTATTATGAACTTGATAATTATTATGTATGTATATTAAGTGATTAAATGATAAAGAAACATACTTTGAAAAGATGATTTTATAACTTTAAAATGAACATTTGATATGTGTTGTATGATCACATTTTCTTAATATACTAAAGTGGCTGGAATGATGACGATAATATAGATTTTATTATGCATTTTGGAGATCCTTATTGAGAACTTCACAATTATCACCCCTATTTTGTTTGTGTTCCCTTGTCATCTCCAGATTGCTCAGGAGAATTATGAAGTTGCTGCCATAGAAGAATCTAATATGTAGTAGCTCAATAGTTGAAGTCCCTCGTAAATTTTATTCTGTTATGTGTACATGTTTGTAAATATATATAAAGAGAAAGTATTCCTTGTATTTGGATTTGTATTCAATAAATACTTTCCTTCCTTCTTATATGTTTTTGTAGAATAACGAATTAGTTATTACACAAATAAATCGAATTTGCTATAGATACTTAAGTAAGGTCTGTTAAATTATAAGTAACAACTTCTAAGTCTAATGTCATAGCTTAAGGATGATATTACACTTGGAAGGGTGTTACATTTTTTAGTTTTTTTATTCATAAAGAAAACATGAGAGGGGTGATTAGATTGTAGAAAGGATTTGTTATGCTTGAATACGTTTTCTTCATAAAGTTGTTAATATCTTTATTAAAGATCCTATTTACACCCTTTGTTGTTAAGAATCTACGGTTGCATTCATACTCACACAAGTTCCCTTTTGTACAAAGTAGCATTTTCATAGATTTTTACTATCACAATAGTATTCCTTGGTTGAGACGTGAGCTTTGTTCTATGTATTAATATCTCAATCTTTTCAAGATGAGAAGTTACTTGATTAATTTTCATACACAGAGTATAAAGATTGAGGACATGTATGATATTCCTTAACACCATCTGTGGCTTATTTGATTCATATTTAATTACTTAATCTATGGTTCACTATTCAGATCCCGAAGAAAGGCAAGAGCTATTCAAGTTAATGAAGTAAATGCTAAAAATTAGGATGCTCCTGCTGCAAAGTATAAATAAATCCAATAGTGTTATCACAGTGTTTTGGGCACTATAATGTAATAGTATTAAGGAGACAAATTTTACATGACAGTGGGTAGAACAAGTTTCCAACTAGTAAACAATAATGATAGAGCACTTGGATGGCTAAAATGAGGTATGGTCATCGTGATTGGACTATTGAGAGGAAGTGCGTTTGATGGGCGGGATTGAGGGTTTAGGATTAGTAATTGGGTATACAAAGAAAAGGTAATTTTGTTCATAAAATTATGCATGTGAGTGGCACATGACACTTTGACGAACGAATTAGATGACAAGTTAATAGAAGATCCATTTCACATCGTTTAAAAGAACAAGGTGTCGATTTGCACATTTTGCAAAGTTAAGCTTAAAATGTTAAAGGGGGTTAATTGTATTTTTCACTTAAAATTATTCCTAGAAATCTCAATAAATAATCCAATAAATGTTTAATGCTAAATAATTATTTTTTAAATATCAAAATAATATTCTCAAGTATAACATTCCTAAGAATATGATTGTGGCAACGCAATTTCAAACATCAAAACAAACATCCCTAAATTTCCACCTGTTTCGTTTGAATTGCTTTGCATATCTAATTTCTTTTTGTTCTTTGTTCTTTGTTCTTTGTATATTCTATTTTGATCTTCTTTTGATTCCTACTTCATTCCCTTCCTCTTTTTTCGAATTTTATTTTGATCTCATTCTATTTTATAATTTATTTAATTTTTTATTTCTTTCTCTTCTTCTTTTCCAGTTTACATTTCCATTTTTAGTTGCATTTTGTTTCACTTTGCTTTATTTTAATTCATTTCTCTATAATTATGCAAGGCCCCAATTAACAATTTATCTTTCAGTTGATTTATAGTGTAACACCCCAATTTTTATTCTGAAAATTACCGATTACCCCTAGGTAATTCTTACATGAAATTAAGTTGAATAATCCTCAATAAAAGGAATATAACATTAGAGAAGATGTTACGAGAAACTTGAATAGCAATTCTTAAGGTCGCAACCCCAATATTTCTGTATGTGTAAAATGACCAAAATGCCCTTGAGGTCATTTTACCCGAAAATGAGGATCGCCCTGCCCATCAAAGGACGTTTTGATGATGATAGGGGATTATATGTGTTATGTATGTTAATAGAGTAGAAGAATCTCATTTTTTAGTTCTATGCGAAATTACCAAAACGCCCTTGGTTAATTAACATTATTTAGGTTTGCCCAACTTCACCAAAGGTTTTAAATGATGTTTTAAGTAAATGTTTAACAACAATTTAAGCCCGGGTTGCCTGGAAGGTTTTATGAAAAATTACCGTTTTACTACGGTAACTTTACATGAAATGATGTAACTTTTGAATTCGGTTTTCACCCAAAGTTCAGAAGACCATTTGAAGTATAATTAGAGGATGTCTAGTAATTACAGGAAGTTTTTATGTGAAATTACCTTTTCCCCTAGTGAATGCTTAATGAGTTTTACTTAAGTAATTAAGGCAATTTTAACTCCGATTCAATTGAGTTGATTTCAATCATTAACCTAGAGTTAAAAATTAATTACCTAAGGTTAAAAATAATTACTTGAGGTAATTAAAATATTTACTTAAGGAAAAATTATATTTCCTTTTCCTTAATTACAAGAATGTATTATATCAAGTTTACGGTTAGGTTTCGTTTAGGTAAAATCTAATAAAACTATATTTTCTTATCTTAAGTTTTGAATTTATGTTACAAATTGATTTTTATCTACTTGAAATTAACTTCATTCACTAATGTATGATTATTTACTTTACCTTGTCTTGAATTAACCTAAACACCTAACATTTTACCCTTTTTCACTAACCTATTGATTCCTAACCTTTTACCTAAGTAATTAAACATCTAATACATGATTTTCCACTAAAAAATAAAAGCCAATCTGATCCTAATGCAATCAGAAATGGCACCACTTCATGATCCATAATCAGCCATGTTTTAATATTTTTTTCAACAACCATACACTTGCAAACATATCCAACCAAAATACCATTTCTTTAAGTATTCTTTTCCACCAATTAAGGCTATATTTAATCAAAAGAAATCCCACTCAATTCCACTATAGGGTAATCAGCCACCTTTGTCCCCCATTAATACCAAATTTTGGAGTTTTTCATCCATTAGACATCAATAAAACTATTACCACTAATTATGCTTTCTTTCTTTAATGTTTCCTATAATTAAAAATTGAAATAAAACTCCTTTTTTCCAGCCTGATTAGCACGTCCATATAGCCCCCAAATGGCTATAAATAGGTGCTCTTCCATGGCCAAAATGCATACACAAACTCTCTTAGCCTTAATACTTACTTTCTTGATAGTTTTCTTACTCAAAGTTTGCTCAAAGTCCTCTAATTCTTTTAATATTTCCAGCTTTCTTCTTCTTCCTCATTCATATTCAAGAGACTCCATTCCCAACATCTAACTAACATCTAAACCTCAAGCATACACATTCCAACCATAAATCAACTCCTAAACACACAATCTTTCCATTGCCAAACACAAAACACAAGAAAAATCCTTCCTCCACTATATCAAGCTTTAGCCGAACCTATCATCACCATAGCATCATATTTCTTTTCTTCTTACTTCATATAAGATCAATCTTTATCTTTTGGAAACAAGAAACAACTTGGTAGGGAGTTTATTTCATGTTCTTTCTCTTGATTCTTTGTTTAAAGTTTCGGTTTATGGCTTGTTAGTAACCATGGCTTGATGATGAGGAATCATGATGGTGTTTATGAATTCATCACTTAATGAACCTCTAAAGCCCAAAGTTTAGTTTTTGTTATCAAAAGTTTTATGAAAAATCGTTAGTTTTCTCTAAACCGATTCTTTTTGAGCTTGATGATGAGTTCAAGAAATAAGGTTTTGGAACCATGGTAATAAGAACTCTAAAGCTCACTTTCATTTTCCTTAAGATTATTGGAGTCAAAGAATTCATTCTTTAAGAAGTCTGAGTTTGAAGCTTAACAAGATGTAATAGGAACTTGCATCCATATTTATGTTACAAGTACTTGCATATCATGTTTAAATTTCTAGCCTTGCATATTCATATTTATATTTCAGCAATCACCCTAATTCTTGAAAGATAATAATATGGACTTGCATCATGTTTAATTTCAAGATTTACATTCATGTTTATATTTCAAGTCATCACCTAAATCCTTAAAGATAAGTAAATAAACTTGCATCATATTTATATTTCAAGCTTTTGCATCATATTTATATTTCAAGCTCTTGCATCATGTTTATATTTCAAGTTATCACCTAAATTCTAAAAGATAATCAAATTGACTTGTACATCATGTTTAATTTTTGAGCCTTGCATTATCATGTTTAATTTTCAAGTCATCACCTTAAATCTTAAAGATAAGGAAATAGACTTGCATATCATGTTTATTTCAAAGCCTTGCATATCATGTTTATATTCCCAAGTTATCACCTTATAAAGACAAGATTAAAATAAGGTTGCATATTGATTCTAGTTATCACCTAAATCTCTAAAGCTCAAGACTTGCTCCTTTTATCTTAAGTGAAAATTTTAATCATGAACATTCTTTCAATGTATAAATCGGCCTCATGATTAAGGTAGGCCTAAAGTGATTTTATTTTAAAGTCTTATATATCTTTAACATCTTGATGTAAAATCAATGAAAAACTAGTAACTAGAAATATGTAAAACCGTAAATTTTGAAAGTTCTAGAATTATAAATATTGGCTACTAATTTGAGGTTATTCAATTATGTAATCAAAGGATTCTTATAAGAGTTAGTAATTCAATTTGATATGTCTATGTATTTAAAATACCATGTATAACGTTTAGAAATAGTTTTGGAAGTGTTGGCTTTGTTAAAATATCAAAATTTAGCAACTTTGCACTTTGACCCATACCCTTGAGAAATTGCAATTTGACCCCTTTTGGGGCTTATGCATAAATATTGATAATTTGATAAAATGAATGTGAATGATATCTTGAGTGGCTATGTTCATGTATTGAAATTTATATGGCATGTTATAGTTATATTTGATTCATTGAGATGCGTAATTTTATAAAGTTTTTATGAGCATGAAATGAAGATGTATGATGAGTTATGATATTTATGCATTATGTACTGCATCTTAATATAACATGCTAAGACTTAAATGGTGACTGAAAATATGAAAATGATCCTTTGGACCCATCAAACTATAGGTGGTGAAAAGGTGATTCTTGCCCTCTAACCCGTACTTTAAGTCGGGACTTTAGCTTATCAAAAGGGATAAGTATACGCTAGTGATGATTAGTGAGGTATGAGCTCATAACCTAGAACTCTCAAAGGGAGAGTATTAGGGTGGCCCCAAAGAAAAGAGAATAAGAAGTTTTAAGTCACCTAAACGAATGAACTATGTTGGAATAAATTGCATATGTTATGTTATGTTCATTCAATGTGTATTTTATTGCATATGGTATAGACATGCATTCATGATATAGTATGTTGCATTCATGACATTAAGATTCATGCTAAAAGACACAGAACCTTGGCTAAAGGTATTTGGAAATTAATAAAAGAACCTTATGCATGCTTACATTTTCATAATGAAACCCGAGGTTCTGAGGACGATGATGATGACACAATGCATTATGAGATGAGTACCCTATGAGATTCTTTTATAAGTTTCTCACTCCTTTTTCTTTTCTTTCCATCTCATCTTCAGAGGTTGATGGCAATGTTCGTGACGAATGCTGATGCTTTTGATCCTGAGCTACCCTTAAATAGGAGTAGGGAGCGGAAAATATTATGCTAGATTATTATGCTTGTGTTGGCTTATTATTCATTTCAGATATTTGTATTTGACAAAACTCTTATTGATGGCATGGTTAATATTTGTGATATTATAATATTTGGATGTGCAATGTGTTAGTACGTTGACTTGTTTGTTTTAATTTTCTTTTCTACATAGGGCGAATAATGTTACCTATCCAGGATGTATGGCTCACATTTTGTTTTATGCTTCAAAAAGAAAAATTTCACCCATATTTTTCGCTAAGTATTTTGATAAAATGAATTTAAAGAGTGGATCAAAAGAGTAATAACTAATAATTAATCTCAATACGTCCTAGGCGTGTTAGGTTAAATATTAAGGTGTTACATATAGTGCCCATACCTTGCATGGTGGAGTATAGCTAACATTCAATATTTAATTGTTACTATTTACATTAATCATAATCTAGTTATATTGCATTAGTTTTGCCAATGAATGCTTTCATAAACCCACATGTGAAAAGCAAGAAAACATCATAAAATTGAAATAAACAAAATTATATTGTGATGAATATTACTTGGAAGTTTCACAATAAGGCAACAACAATTAAGCATATTTTAATTTGTCAAACACCTCTTTACACTACATTTATCATGCAATTCGGTGACACATTTTCATGATTTTGTAGCAAAATCTTAAGTCCTTTTTTAGAATTCACTCTTGAAAGTGCAATATACAATTATCCATGTGTGAACACTAGCCTAGAAAGTAATATAATTCCACATATGAAAAGTGTTTGGCTTTGACAATCGTTAATTGTCATAGAAATGAGACAATAAAAGGAAATTGTCATCTCTTGAACTTAATTCAAATAATCTCATTATCAACGAGGAATTAACACAACTTCCTTAATCTTTTAATTATTGGAGAACTTGTTGCAGGACAAATCACCATCACTTTTTTCTTCAAACTCATATGAGGATCTCTCTGTAGTGTTAATAAAGCAACCTCATTTTATGACGAGAACATTGAATTGTGTAACACCCTAAATTAACTAATAATATGCCTAAGTTATATCTAATTAATTATAGACTTTACTCTTTGTTTCAAACCATTTAACCATACTTTGAAAATACTTAATGAAATTATGAGCCATTTTTTTTTTAAATGTTGAAATGCGAAGTTTCGCATAGCGTTAAACGATAATCGAGATAAAAGTTGGAAAACCAATGGGCATATCATGAAAAACACATCATATTGGCTCCATCATATAACATCCATAATTACATAACACATAGATATTTGTCTTCAAGAGTAGTTAGGCTAGGTGTAGTCAATCAAACAAAACATAAATAGAATATGCATGGAGAATATCCCATTAACGCACCTAATAAATAATAATACCCAAAATAGATATATAAGTTACTGTGTAAAGGTTTACCAATACTTTTTTCAATATGATAAGCTAGTCCATAGCTTAAGTGTATCTACCAGGTGAGATTGAACGATCATGAAACATCACCTTTACTTTTTAAAATTGAGATGAAAGAAATAAGAAAGAGTGTAGTGAGAAATTATAAAGAATCTTAGGAACTTACTCACCTCATATGCATCGTGTTATTATTATCGTCCTTAGGAATTTCAATGGGTTATTATTGTAACAGACATGCTAAGATTCATTTTTATTAAGTTAATAAATATATTACGAGGTTTTTTAAAGTTCTATCATGCGTCTTGTAATGCATTATAAACTTAGCATGTCATATTTGTAATGAACTTTTCTATCATATATCTTATCAATATCATAATAACATAGCTATTGGATAAGAACCACATCATATTCCTCATCATCATATAATAAATACTATGCATAGAAAGAACATCATATTTCTCATCATCATCTTATAAATACTATGCATAGAAGAACATCATAATCACATAATACGTACTAGTTCCTTAAGTGCACTAAAAGTTACTTTCATCATCATTTTCCTGGGCCACCCTATACTCCACCATTTTGGAAGTAATATAGGTTATGAGCTTATACCTTACTAGTTGTCACTAGCTTATACTTATCCCTTTTATAGTTGAAGTCTTTAACTCTACCCTTTTAAAAGAGAGTTTGTGTATGGCAAGAATCACCTTTTCACCACCTATACTTATTTAGGTCCAAAGGATCATTTTCTTAGGATCACCTTTTCACAACCTATAGTCTGACGGGTCCAAAGTATCATTTCCTCATAATTTTAATCACCATTAAGTCTTTGCATGTTATATCATAATGCAACTCATCATTCATAATTATCATGACATATTCTCATATTTCATGCAGCATTCTCATCGTTCCCAACAGGAACTATAACATGCAAGCCATGAAATTATTCAATAATATCAAATTCTCAATAGGCATTACATCATCATATAAACTAATATTCCAAGCATTAAAAGATGTCATTAAAATTCACAATAAGCTTCCTCACAACAACTGTTAAATCGGGTAACCTTAATTATCAAACTAATTTCTTATGTATCTAAGGGACTCATTACTATTATTACCATTAATTATAAGCCTTAAGAACATTATTAAACTATATGAGGTAGCATAGGCAATAAAATTTTCTAGGTTTTATGGTGTGCTAAGAGTTGCGTTTTTAACCCTTTCTCTACCGGTTTCCCCTATGAAGCTAAAATTAATTACTAAACCAATTATGAATCATTCTTACTTATCTAAATATAATAAAACCAGATTCTTATAAGTTCTAAATGTTCTGTAAAATAATGTATAAATTCCATTCTTTACAAGTTCTAGAAATCTTGCTTTTACAGTTTTCTAGTTGCTAGTTTCATTTTTTTAATGTTTGGATCAATCCTAACGCTTAATTTTTACTGTCATTTAGAAATTACCGAATTACCCTAGGTAATTTTTATATAATTTGAGACCAAACAATCCTCAATAAAGGAATATAACATTAGAAGAAAGGTTAGGAGCAATTCGTGCGAGAGTTGCAACCCGAATTCTGTACGTGTAAAATGACCAAAATGCCCCTGAGGTTATTTTACTCAGAAAATGAGGATCGTGGGCCCCACCCGTCCTCAAGGGGATGTTTTGATGTTAATAAGGGATTGTTTGTGTTATGTGTGTTAATAGAGGAGAAGAATCCTAATTTTGAGTTCCGACGCGAAATGACCAAAACGCCCCGCGCGTTTTAACTTCAATTGCGTGCCGACTGAGCCCGAACCTCACTAAAATGTTTTAAAACATGTTTTTAAGCTATGATTAACCATTGGTTAAGCTCGGGTGGTCGGGCAATTTTTAAGTAAAATGACCATTTTGTCCCTGTCTTTGTGAGTTTTACAAATTTTGAGATTTTTGATTCGTATAGCAAAACCTAAGCAATATTAGGCTCAAATTAAAGCTTATTAAATTCTAATTATTAATCTAGAGTCAAAATTATTTATTTAGATTGATTAGAACCTAAAATTGCTTAAAACACTCAAATTGCTTACTAATTCACCTAAGCCCTTAATTGTAAATTCTCTAATTTGCAAAGATACCTACCTACACCTAAATAATACATGGAACACACAAATTTTATCCTCCTTGGGCTGTAATGCACGAAATTTTGGTCCATAATGCATCAGAAAATTTGTCAAAGAATGCACAAAAACCAAGGTATGAACAAGGAACCATGAAAACATGATTCCATGTTTTAAGCCACCAAACAAGATGATTTTTCTTCCTTGTTTCCTCCTCAAATTTGGTCAGATTTCCTCCTCCCTTTGTCCATTTATGAGCCTCAAAATCTCTATAAATAGGCATGCTTGAAGGAGTGTTAGAGGCCTTGTTCATAACTTACACAATTCTAGTTTTTAGAAGCACCAAAAGCTTTCTTTCTTCCTCCTCTTGGCTGAAATTCTTCTCCCATTTCTCAAAGAGATTTTCTTTCATTTCACTCAAGAAACCAAGTTCTTTTCCTTTCCTTCAAATCAAATTAGGTAGGGAGTTGTCTTTAAGCTTATTTCTATGCTTTGCTAAGTGTTGTTCTTGGTTCAAAATGATGATTTCATGGACTTTTCTCTAGCTTTTCCATTCGGTTTTCTTCTTTCTTTTCCTTTGAACATTTCGCCATAAGGCCTATATGGGAATATGATGATAGCTTGATGATGAGGACCTTGAGTGTTGGTTGTAATCCATCACAAGTTAGGCCTCTAAAGCTTGAAAATTCCACTTGATGCAAAACTTTAAAGAATGATGTTTTTATGATGTAAAAATAAAGATCTTGAGTTTAGAACTTGAAAGATGTATTTTTCACTTTGTCTTGCTAAGATATATTGGGTTGAATTTATATTTCTCTAAAGTCTTGAGGAGCTCTAGTAAAGAAATAAAATGAACTTGCATCCATGTTTAAGTTTATGCCTTGCATAACCATGTTTACTTTCTATGTCATCACTAAATTCTCAAGAATGAATAAATGAACTTGCATTCTCATGTTTAAATTTCCAAGCTTGCATTTCATGTTTATGTTTCAAGTTGTCACTTAATCTCAAAGATAATAAAGAGGTTGCATCTCATATTTATTTTATGCTCTCACTTTATTTTATAATGGCTAAAAGAATCAATGCATGACATGTTTATTTTATGTCATCACCTAAAGATCCTAGAGCTCAAAGACTTGCCCAAGTATCACAAACAAAGTTGGAACCATGGTAATAAGAACTCTAAAGCTCACTTTCAATTTCCTTAAGATTATTGGAGTCAAAGAATTTATTCTTTAAGAAGTCTTGAGTTTGGAGCTTAATAAGATATAATAAGAATCTTCTCTTTCACTTCAGCGCGGACTACGCCGTTCCTTCTATTTTTCTTTCTTCTCCTCCTCCACCGGTCCAGTGCGGACTACGCGCTTCTACTTCTTGCATCATGTTTAAATTTCAAGTTTATCATGTTTAATTTCCAAGTCATCACCTTAAATCTTAAAGATAAAGAAATGGATTTGCATATCATGTTTATGATTCTAGTTATCACCTAAATCTCTAAAGCTCAAGACTTGCTCCTTTTATCTTAAGTGAAAATTTTAATCATGAACATTCTTTCAATGTATAAATCGGCCTCATGATTAAGGAAGACCTAAAGTCCTATGATTTCTTTCAAGTTTAACAAAAGAATTAGTTTCTAAGAAGTTTTAAGGTTTTGCAAATATTTTACGGGAAACTAATATCACATGTGTACTTAAAATGTGACTTTAAGCAATTATATGAGGTTCATGATTCAGCCACTAATCTAAGTTTAGTACTTCTGTATGATGATAGTTTAATATGTTTGAAGTTGTGATAATTATGGTTTATTGCTAAAGGAATGATTCTATGCATGTTAGAGATAAAACTAGCTTCCTAGAAAACTTGGAAAAGCAAGATTTCTAGAACTTTAGAGAATGAAATTTATGCATTCTGTCCAGAGCCTTTAGTGACCTTAAGAACCAGATTTTATTATGTTTAGATAAGGGAGAATGATTCATAATTGGTTTAGTAATTAATTTTAGCATCATAGGGAAAGCCGGAACGAGAAAGGGTTAAAAACGCAACTTCTAGCACACCGTGAAGCTTTAAATATAACCTACTGCCTATGCTGTCCCATGTGGTTTCAATAATGTTCTTGAAGGTTATAATTAAGGGTAATAATGATAATGAATCCTTTAGATGCATAAGAAAGTAAGATAATGATTGAGGTTACCGGATTCTAAGTTGCGGTTGTTTAAGGGAGCTTTTTGTGAGGATTTATGATGATGCCTCTTTGATGTTTGAAATGATAAGTCTATGTAGTGATTTGATGCTTATTAAGTATTTGATTTCATTGAATGACTTCATGGTTTGCATGTTATAGTTGCTTTGCAAACAATGAGAATGTTTATGCATCCTGATGATTATGAATTAAGAGTTGTATTATGATATAACATGCAAAGACTTAATAATGACTTAAAATTATGAGAAAATGATCCTTTGGATCCATTAGACTATAGGTGGTGAAAAGGTGATTCTTGCCCCTAAACCATTCTCTCAAAGGGTAGAGTTTGGATTTTAACTTATCAAAGGGATAAGTATATGCGTAGTGACGACTAGTAAGGTATGAGCTCATAACTTAGATTACTCCCAAAAGGGTGGAGATAGGGTGGCCCAGGAAAATGATGATGACAAGTAACTTTAAGTCACCTAAGGAACTAAGTAACGTATTATGTGATTATGATATTCTTCTATGCATAGTATTTATGAGATAATGATGAGAAATATGATATTCTTCTATGCATAGTATTTATGATATGATGATGAGGATATGATGTGGTCTTTTGCATAATTATGTTATTATATATGAAAGGAAAAGTTCATTATAAACATGACATGCTAAGTTTATGATGCATTATAAGACGCATGACTAAAATGACCTCCTAAAGTATATTTTCGAACTAAATAAATGAATCTTAGCATGCTCACATTTTCATAATAAACCAGGTTCCTTGGGACGATGATGTGACACAATGCATATGAGGTGAGTACCCTATGAGATTCTTTTATAAGTTTCTCATTCCCTCTTTCTTTCTTTCCATCTCCTCTTCAGAAAGTGATGGTGATGTTTGTGATTCCCGTTGATGCTCTCACCTGTAGATGCACGTGATTCGTGAACCAGCTTATTATCCTTGAGGAACGTATTGCTAGACCTTGAGCGTGAACTCAGAATATCTATTCTTATCTCTTAGTGTTATAATATAGGTGTCTTTAATAGGATGTTCTTCCATCCATATATTATTTATGTTTTGTTCGATTGCCTACATCTAGCTTAACTCTTGGTAGGCAAAATATCTATGTGATATGTAATTATGGATGTCATATGATGGAGCCAATATGATGTGTTCTTTATGATATGTCTGTCATTTTCCGCCTTTATCCATTATTGTGTGCGGTGGCGTTTTCAATTATGTTTTAAAAAAAAATGGCTCGTAATTTCATTAAGTATTTTCAAAGCATGATTAAGGAACTAAAGCAAAGAGTAAAGTCTAGTAATTAACAGATACCTAGGCGTATTGGGTTAATTATTAGGGTGTTACAAATCCTATACTAATTGTTACCAAATTTTTTGACCAACCAATTTAGGCAGATTATAACATACTAAAAATATTTTGGCAGTGACTAAATTTAAGGGATCAAAAACTAGCTAAATTCTAAGTTTAGTTTGTTTATGTAGCTAGTTTTCTTCTAACATGCATAGAATTGTTCCTCAATAATAAACATATCAAATCATCATCATACAGTAGTACTAAACTCAGATCAATGGCTGAATCATGAACCTCACATAATTGCTTAAAATCACATTTTTAAGTACAAGTAAGATACTAGTATCCCGTAAAATCTTTGCAAAGCCTTAAACTCTTTTAAAAACTAATCCTTTTTGTTACTCTTGAAAAAAAATTTAGAACTAAATCAGTAGCTTATTTAAATCACTTTAGGCCTACCTTAATCATGAGGCCAATTTATACATTGAAAGAATCTTCACATTAAAATTTTCACTTAAGATAAAAGGAGCAAGTCTTGAGCCTTAGAGATTTAGGTGATAACTAGAATCATAAACATAATATGTAAATCCATTTCTTTATCTTTAAGATTTAAGGTGATGACTTGGAAATTAAACATGATATGCAAGACTTGAAATTTAAACATGATGCAAATGCTTGAAATAAATAAGAAACTTGAGCGTTGTTTTACTAAGTGGAAAGAAGAGAATCTTAATAAAGAAAAAGAAACCGAAGCGCGGTAGTTCATTGGACCTGAAAGAGAGAAAGAGAATTCTTATTACATCTTATTAAGCTCCAAACTCAAGACTTCTTAAAGAATGAATTCTTTGACTCCAATAATCTTAAGGAAATTGAAAGTGAGCTTTAGAGTTCTTATTACCATGGTTCCAACTTTACTTGTGATACTTGGACGAGTCTTTGAGCTCTAGGACTCTTAGGTGATGACATAATAATAAACATGTCATGTGTTGATTCTTTTAGCCATTATAAAATAAAGTGAGAGCATAAAATAAATATGAGATGCAACCTTTTATCATCTTTAGAGATTAAGTGACAACTTGAAACATAAACATGAAATGCAAGCTTGGAAATTTAAACATGAGAATGCAAGTTCATTTATTCATTCTTGAGAATTTAGTGATGACTTAGAAAGTAAACATGATTATGCAAGGCATAAACTTAAACATGGATGCAAGTTCATTTTATTTTACTAGACTCCAAGACTTTAGAGAAATAAATTCAACCCAATATATCTTAGCAAGAAAAGTGAACTTTAGAGTTCTTTATGCCAAAGTGTCAAAGACAACCTTATAGCTTGAACCTCATCATCAAGCTCAAAAAAAGATTAAAAGATGAACATCAACACTTTTTGAAATCAATTATAATGAAAACTAATTTAACATAGAGTTAACTTGTGAGCATAACAACATAGGTTAGCTTAATTTAACATAGGTTAGCATAACAACATCATTCCTTAAAGTTTTGCTTCAAGTGGAACTTTCAAGCTTTAGAGGCCTAACTTGTGATGGATTCACAACCCACCCTCAAGGTCCTCATCATCAAGCCATCATCCTAGTCCCATTTAGGCCATTTGGCCGAATACCAAGAGGAAAAAGAAAGGAAGAACCGAAATGAAAAAGCATGTGGAGGTTCATTATTTCAACATTTTGAGCTAAGAACACAACTCCTCAAAGCATAGAAATAAGTTTAGAAACTACACCTACCTAATTTGGTTTGAAGGAAAGGAAGAGAACTTTGTTTCTTTGAGTGAAATGAAAGAAAATATCCTTGAAAAGTTGAAGAGAGAATTCGGCCAAGGGGGGAGGAAGAAAGAAAGTTTTTGAGCTTTGGAAAAACTTGAAGTGTACAATTATGAGCAAGGCTTCTAAGACTCCTTAAGCATGCCTATTTATAGAGATTTTGAAGCTCAATAAATGGACACATGGAGGAGGCATAGGTGGTTGATTTTAGGGAGGACAAAGGGAGGAAGAACATGTTCTTGTTTCATGGCTTAAAACATGGAATCAAGTTTTCATGGTTCCTTATTTTCATACTTTGGATTTTGTACATTCTTTGACAAATTTTCTGATGCATGGAGGCACCAATAATTCAGCCATTACAGCCCCATGGAGGAGAAAATTTGTGTTCCATGTATTATATAGGTGTAGGTAGGTATCTTTGCAATTTAGAGAATTTACAATTAAGGGCTTAAGTGAATTGGTAAGCAATTTGGGTGTTTTTAAGCAATTTTAGGTTCTAATCACCCTAAATAAATAATTTTGACTCTAAATTAGTAATTAGAATTTAATAATCTTTAATTTGAGCCTAATATTGCTTAGGCTTCGCTAGACAAATCAAAAATCTCAAAATTTGCAAAACTGCACAAAAGAGAGAAGCAAAACGGTAATTTTACTCAAAACTTGCCAAAGACTACCCTGACTTAACCAAGGGTCAATCATAACTTAAAAACACCTTTTAAAACATTTTAGTGAGGTTCGGGTTAGTCGCACGCATGGATCAAGTTAAAATAGCCGCATGGGCATTTTCATAATTTCGTCCATCGAAACTAAAATTGATATTCTTCTCCTCTATTAACACACATAACACAAACAATCTTTTATTATCGTCAAAACATCCCCTTTGGAACAGCCCAGGGAACCCGATGTAGATATTGTCCTCTTTGGGCACTTGCAGACCAGGTATCAGCCCTCAAGGTTTTGCTCTTGCACCTATCCAACCGGGTCAAACGCGTTACATGGGAAAGGTATCCACACCCTTTATAAGGCATGCTTCGTTCCCTCTCTCAATCGATGTGGGACTAATTTCCACCCCTAAGGAGCCCAGTTGCCCCGCACATCATCCGGTCCCTCTCAGACCAATTGTAACGTCCGCGCCCTTTATGGATTGCCGACTGTCCCACAAACCAACACGGGTCTTTTCAGCATGCTTTGTCCTCACTCACACGCTTCCTAAAACTTCCCAGGAGGTCACCCATCCCAAAATTACCCAAGTCAAGCACGCTTGAACCGGAGTTCTTTCGAGATAGGCTTTAAAACAAAGATGCCGAAAACAAAGATGCATCTTAGAGAATGTGAATACAAAATCTTAGAGAATGTTTGGTGATTGTTGGGATTAATACAATTTGACAACAAAAATAGTTCATGTTTTGCCATGATTCAACAGGTGCATGATTAAACCTTAAGAAACCATGTGTAGAAATTAAAATATTTAATTTGATGAGGTAGCTAGTATTTGAATAGCGTCATTGGAGACATAGTCAAAAGGATTTTGCTGCTCTTCTGAGAAAGTTAACATTAGAATCCAACATGTTTTCTAGAAACAAATTTAAATGGAACATTGTTATTCAACACCCATAAGTGTCCAATTAGAACACCTACTCCATCACATTTGGATGTGATTGATAAATGGAGAAAGTTTGGGCCACCATCACATCCAAAGATGGTGGAGTGGATGTCCTAATTGGACACCCACTTTTGGGTGTTGGAATAGCATTTTTGAAAAATAAAACTATACGAGTTTTTAGTTCTTAAAAGAAAAGTTGGAAAAATTGAAATCGACCATAACTTAATTAAAACAAAGAATGTTAGAAAAAGTAAAATAGACTCAACCAGTAAATATAGAAGGGTTACTTGCAAATGTTTTTGTGGTGGCCTTAACACGTGCATCATGGGTTGGCTATGCACACTAAACATTTCCCAACAAAAACACATTTTATTTCAAGAAATCAAAAGTCAGAAATTAAGAGACAGAACACTAAACAAAAGGCATGAGTAACAATTCAAGAAATTGGAACCTAACAAATCATAAAGGAGAAATGCTTCCAAAATGCTTAGAAATTCAAGAAACAAGGACCTAAACAATCATAAAGGAGAAATGCTTTGACATATACTTCAACCTCTTACTTGCCAAATTGTTTGTGGAATTATGCAACTAGTTTGAACAAGATTGCTTGCTGAAGTTATGATACCTGGAACATGTGTGAACCTTCTTCTATGGATCATTAAGATACTCATTTCGTAATATGGCTTTGTTCCTGTGAGAGGATCTTTAAAAAGCATTCAACTGATCACAAACAGACAAGTAGCTTGATTTCATTTTCAGTGCACTAAGATGTCACCCTAAACCTTTAAGCATAATAAAGACTTATCATCAGTTTGTTGCAATGATAATTATTCCTTTCCTAATGAACATTCACAGATCTTTTAACCTTGATCAAGAGATTTAGGAATCATATGTGCCTATTTACATAGGTTGCAGATTTGTAGTTTGACCGTCAAAAATAAGTAGATTCCTCCATAGTGCCTTTGTTGAGTTTTCTACACTAAGACAAGTAAGAATAATACACCATTCTCAAACTTTATGTCTAGAAACTTTTTTCTTAATTAATTTGGAAATCAACCCTGGCTTGTATCCAACTCACTTGCGAGTGAATAAAAGTGGCTAAATGTGTTGTAGTAATTTTTCCTTGGTGATCACTTGGCAATTGAATGCCTCAAGAGATCCAAAATGGAGAGGTTTCTTATTTTCCTATTCTTGATGGTCCACCTCAAATAATTACAACATAAACCAATAAAAGAGATTGCTGGGTTTGCAATTGTAGCATTATATATTTGTTAGGGAAAAAGGGACCTGGTTATCCAACAATTTGAGATCAAATCTAACACCATCTCCCATATATGGTTTCGACATTAAAGAAGTAGCAATCGACTAAGATCATTGTAATGAAACCATGATTTAGCTCAAGTTCATTGTATGGCTTATTATAATGTTTTAGAATGCTCTTTCCTCCGATGCTACCATGTCTACGAAATATTTCACTCCATGTTGGGTATGAGTATTGAGAAAGGCCTTGAAATATCGCCATTTGTGCTTTTCCTTATCTTTTATCAGTTTTTCCAAAGAAGTGGTGCAAGATTGTTGGTTGTGTAATGAACCGATTGTGACAAACTGGGGTGTACATTGCGGGGATAGGTTATCATGAATTGGAGGAACAACATAGATGCATTCTTTCTTGTTCATGGACCTTTAGGAGTTTCAATTGACAAAAGCTCCACGTGGATGAGTGTCGCAAATTATTGTTGGACATTATGGTGAGATAGAGAGAGCAATAATGCATGATTATGAGATAATGAATCATTGAGAATAGAAGGAGGGAAGAAGAGAATTAACGAATAAGTAGAAAGAAGAAAGAGTGCAAAATTCGCATTCTCTTTCTCTTGAAAAAATATTTCGCTCCCAAATTTTGCAAGCATAAGTATACTTGAGAATTCGTGCAATTCTTATATGTGCTTGAGTATAAGTGTGAGGGAAAGCATGATGACATGCCCCAATTTAAGTGTGGGGGGGACAATGTGTATCCAAAAATTCAACAAGTGGCACACCAAGAAAATAAAAAAGAAGCAAGGTTGATTAAAAACAATTCTGAAAAAGTTTGGTTGAAGGTGTACCACATTGCAATTCAAAGGCCTATGATTGTGTTTAGTTGAACAAAGTGTACCCTCAAGCATTTATACTCTTGGTGTTTGTATTTGCTCTCCTTTGACTAGAAGTCTAGCTCGTTGGCTTATATAATTACTCATCTTCACCTAAACCCCATTACAACCCAAGATATGCCCTCTTATTCTCTATGCATGCGTGTATAACAAAGGGAGAATAAGACCCTAGCAAGTCTATGGTAATGCATTTTCAATTGAGGTGATTGAGTGTGCATCATAACCCAAAACACTTATGTGAATGAGTGGCAAACATTGACCTTGGTAGGATTTTTGTACTTGGTCCATGCATTATATTTGGATTCAACCTATTGTGTTGTGTTCATGTTCATGCCTTGCTTGTTGAGATCCACTTGATTGTTAGTGTGAAAGCCTATTGTTACTCCTCTAGGTTCATTGATTTGGTGTGTTGTTATTTAATTGCATGCATTTTGCATTTTTAGAGTTAGTAGTGTTAGAAGTCTAGTCTAGTCCTTGTATATTGCTTCTCATCCATGCCTTGTCCTGATCTTAGTTTCACATGAGGACATGTAAAAGCTTAAGTATGTGGGAGTTTGATAGGGGCATTTATGCCAATTATCTAGTTTCTAAACCTTAACTTTTTACATAAGTTTAATTGTGTTATTGATGTGAATAATTAGGATTTTGATTTAGTTTTCATTGTACATTTTTGATTGAATAATTGACTATTGTACTAATTTTGGAATAATTTTTGGATTAGAGCCTGTTGCATTTAACTTGTCTCGTTGAGTATGGTTTTTGTACACAGGAGCTTTGGATTGAGTGTAAAATGTCAAGAGTAAGGTTGGAAACTCTCTAGAAGAGCTTGAAGCAAAAAAGGAGAAAAATCACATAAAGTCACTTTCTGTGAGCGCTGAGCGCTATTCAGCATTGCAATGCTCATTTCAGCATTGTAGCGTGAAGCAAGGTTGTCGCTTACCTCCTCAAATTAGAAATTTTTAATGCTAAGTTGCACAAAAAATATAGCAAAGGGCATAACCTAGGTCATCTCAAAGAGGCTTTATGACTTAGTTGGAAAATTAGGGGTTTGGAAAATTAAGATTGAAACAATTAAATTTAAATGGTAATGGCAATGATATAGAGGCACTAGTGCAAGGTATTCCTAGGATTGGAATTAGTTATCATATACCAAATATTGAATTCATTAGTGGCTATTAGTAATAAATTCCTGGCAATTATACTAGTGATTGATTGACCTCTAGAATTTGACCAATGTATATAACTAATAAACGAGATCTCAATTTATTTTAAATCACACTGATTTAAAGAACCAATTGCTATAGCCTAACCGCCAATCAAGGTTAATTCTAATGTTCTCCCTCAAACATAAACCAATGGATCCATCAATTATGCCCAACGGGTTTCCCTAAATGACAATTGCTAATTTAGTTATTCCAATAAAAATTATAGCAGCCACCACAATAATTATAAGAATAGAAACCACAGAACATTAAGAAAACTAGTGCATTCAATAGGTAAGAATAGGCAAGCCAGACCAACTTTTCCTTAACAAGCCAAGCTGTCTTGTAATTTCTTGGCCTGAGCCTGGCTTGTGGCCTATTAGAGGTTATTTTTTAGTCCTAAACCTGGCCTATTCAAAGGCCTAGCTTGGCCTAAGGCCTACTTAGCAAGCCTTCCTCTTCCGGTATCTAAAGAAAGATTCTAGCAATCCAAAACCATGAAACCAATGGCAATTGTAATTATCCTGATATATTCCAAACCAAAAATGTACTGATATCTTTAATGAAAAATAAAAAAAACTACTGATATCATCTTCACCATGCAAGTTGAAAAAATGTCAATCCCAACTCAAATTGAAAATCAAAGTTACCAGTTTCAAAAGACTAAAAATCAAATAAAAACTAATTCACAAGAATATGAAAAATAATTTTTAGCACAATTTCAAGTTAACAAAAGCTAAAGGCTAAACATGTTTATTCATTCTTGGCATCATGATATTCAATCATATGTTTTTCCTTAGGGTGAATAAGCTCCACCTTATCCCTAACCTTTCCTGATCCACACCAGGCCTGGCATCCACAAATGTAGTGGTTGTGATGTTACAATCTTATGTGACCAGTGATTAGCACAACAATAACAAGGCAGTAGTTGGTGCGGCAATGGGGGAATGGCAATTAGAGGCATTAGTGGAGTAACAGTCGGCATGGCATCATGTAGGCAGTCAACATCGGGATGACAAGTAGCAGGTCGGGCAGCATCCACAAAGCGGAGTCGGCAATGGCGGAACGCGGTCTTATGTGATGGGTTGCTTGTAGAGTATTGAGGGAGATAAAATCTGGTTTGTGTGTGTGTGTGTGAGAGAGAGAGAGAGAGAGATGTGGGAAGAATAAGGAAATGAAAAGGAATAGTGGTGGCTTTAAAAGGTAAAAAAAGATTAGGGTTTTAAATGTTATAACATAACATATAAAAATAAAAATCTAGTACTAATTAACAAAGGTGGTCATGTTAGTCTCGTGGTAAGGTGCCTTGAGAGGCGCATACCGTCCTGGTTCTACTCTCAACTTGGAACTTTTACTAATTTAGACAAACACAAATAAATAAGGTTTGCTTGAGGTTTAAAGGCACTGTATTGCCTGAGCTTAGCCTGTTAATGTAAATAGCCTTTTTAATAAGCTTGGGCCTATTTCTATTTTTAGACATAACAGGCAAGGCTAAAATAGCTTAGGCCAGAGGTCTCTAATAGGCGCCTGACCTATCCCATCCCTAGCATTCAATATAAACAAAGGGCCTCAAATCCCTACACTAGTAAAGAAAGTCTCTCTTCCATCCCTAGATTACAACAATGAATTAAAAAGAGTACCTGAAAAAATAGCAAAGGTCCTTGTTAAAATTCCCAAGAACAAACCCAATTCACTAATGGAATCTCTAGAAAAGAAGAATAGAGAAGAAGAAGAGAAAGATGTAGAGAGAGATGTAGACAGAGAAAGAGAGAGCCCAAACAGCTAAAAGTGAGTCAAAAGCGGGTAAAAGTCCTGTCAATCCCTTAAATATTGATATCTGAAATAGCCCAAAGTGCAGCCAAAAATAGATTAATTATCCGGATCCTTCACATAAGTGCTGCATTGCTACATTGATTGCGACACTCGGCATGAGTTACAATCTTTAAAGTCTATTTTTAGGTGCTATTAAGCAATAGCTCTAGGCAGTTGTTGTCTTCACGTATTTGGTCACCTTAAACATCCGAATTTGCCTTGGCACTATGAATAGAGATTGCAAACATTTGAATAAGATTTCCAACGCAACAAAATTACCTCAATCAGATATCTATGGCTAGGGATTTTTAGAATACACTGGAAAACAAGGCGGGATACATCAGAACATTAGCAACCTTTAATTTTGCAACTCCATTTTCACTAAGATTCTCTTAAAATTGGATTTGAGCTGAACATGAAAGTTTTAGAGGACTTCTAGATCTTTCCAAAATATCTTTATTTATCTCAATCTGATCCCTGGAAGAGAGATACAGATTTTCCATTACAATGATTTTTTGCAAATGTTCTCAAATGAGATAAGAACTCTCTATTTAGCTCCCAAATTCTCCTAATTTGATCAAAGCTACAAGCTCCATTAAGAGAGTTCCTAGCCTTATTCTTGACATTTTGCACTCAACTCAAAGCTCCTGTATGCAAAATCCATACACAAAGAGACAAGTTAAATACAATAAGCTCTAATCCAATAATTATTCCAAAATTGGTGCAATAGTCAATGATTCTATCAAAAATGCAAAATGAGGAACAAGTCAAAATCCTAATTAATCATATCAATAACAAAGTTAAACTCATTCAAAAAGCTAAGAATTAAAAGCAAGATAGGTGACATAATGCCCCTTACATAGCTTAGAGGAGGCTTCAGCAAATTCTTGAGCTCATGGTTCTGAAGAGTGCTACAACGCTCAATCTAGCACTACAGCGCTAATTAGCACTACAGCGCTCATATGATAGCGGGATGAACAATAATTAATCTATT